>CM055116.1:721679753-723173920 GCA_029206835.1 Rana muscosa
AAAAGCAAAACGCTGAAATACGCTAATAAACGCTCAAAAATTCTCAAAAACGCAGGTCGCCAGCGTTTTTTAGCATTTTTTGATCCATTAAAAAAAAAAAACGAAAAAAAAAAAGGTAAATAACGCTAGCACTGAAAAACGCTAATAAACGCTAGTAAAAAACGCTGATAAAAGCTATATTTTAAAGCAGCTTTTTCTGCCGTTCAAAACTACCGTTTTTGAGCTTCTGTGTACATGGAGCCTTAAAGTAGTCTGAGCAACTTGCTAACACTGTTTATGGAGAAAAGTTTTGGACACCCCTCCAATTATTAAGTTTTGTTGTTTCCAGTAAAGTATACTTTTTTCTTTTTTTTTCCACAATATTTTTGTTATTATACAAAAAACAATGTTACAAAACAGTGAAATATACAAAATAAAATCAGAGAGACAAGTCAAAATAAGGCGATGGTACCTTCCCATATAATGAAAAATTAGCTTTAAAAAAGGAGAAACAAAAGCCCATAACCTCAATAATACATAGCAACAGGATACCTATGACAAGAGGTATAAAAAAAAGCTGAAACAATCGCTAAGTCAATAGCCATGGGAGAGACCTCAGATAGGGCCACCATAGGAGCTACATCCAAGGGCCTTTGAATCTGGAAGATCCATGGAATCAAAACAAGTAGACGTGACGATGGGTAATGAAGAGTTAGATCACAGATACAAAAACACACACTAAACAGGGCATAGCGCTTTACAACTCTAAAGGGAATTTATCATTTCTGGGATAGAAATGTCACTGCCTACAATGATGTTCTATCATAAATGTGCTACAAGGAGAGTCTCACCAATGCCCGACTCCAGAGAGAGAGGGATTACGTAATGTATAAAATGGGGGGAGGGGGAAAAAAAGGGAGGAGGAAAAAGAAAAGAAGAGAATCAGGGGGAAGGGGGAGCATAAGGTAAGATAGGGACCCCCCATTCGCCACACTTTCCCCCCCCCCCGCAACTCATGGTGCTGTCAATGGTACAATATACAGTACAAAGATATTTTAAATGATCTAAAGGGATCATTTAGACACTAAACAGACACTAAACATTCCTAGTCCTCCATGGAAGTGTTGGGTGCCAGCCAGGGAGCCTGTCCTTTCTCCTAGTTCTATGACTGCAATAGACAGAAGACCTACCGCCAATGGGATGTTTTTCTCCACGATGGCCTTAGTCCTAGTCTGTGTGCAGAGATCAGTAAAGACATGGGTTAAAAAGTTTGGTGTGGAGGAACTCAAATGGTCTGCACATAGCCCTGACCTCAATCCTACTGAACACAGTTGGGATGAATTAAAAAATGTACAGCCATAAGCCTCATCCAGTATCAGTAACTGACCTCACAAATGCACTTTTGGCTGAATGGGCACAAATTCCCCCAGACACACAGATACTAAAATAACGGGCATAAAATAATGGTATTGTAAGGGATGGGGATATAGATACATAGATACATAGATACAGTTATAGGTAGATTTAGTTTGGTATGGTTAAGTGAAATCCCAATGAAGTTTTGGTTGATTTCATTTCATTTTCATTTGTGATGATTTTATATCTTTATTTTTCAATACATACAGAATATGAAATCCTTATTTTACAAATAAAAGTTTAAGGAACACTTTATTGACTACTTCTTTTTAACTGAAATCAATAAGATGTTTTATGAGAAAGCAGAGGGTCAGGGGTGTGTCCCTTCTCTAATGTATTCATGTGTTCTGGATCAAATTAAATAGCCTGATGGCAAATGAAATCAGCTTATTTGGACTACTCACATCTCAAAAGTAAGACACTTTAGAAAATTTCTAGTCAGAAAACTCTAGAGCTCCGCCTACTGGATGCAAGTAATAAACATGAAAAGTCATATGCAATATTTCATATTTACTTGATGAATAAAAATAATTTTTTATCCATGGGAATGAAAGGTAAATAAAGAAAATCTGTACAAAAGCACTACAGATTTCCTTTAGGCATGAATGCCATTGAATGTTTAAACTTTTCAAGGACTTTGTACTATTTTGATATCTGCAGATATGTGCATTTTTCTACCTGACCTGAGTGAAGTGAATCATGAAATATGGTGTGTTTATAGAATTTCCTGTCAAAAAGAAGTATGGGTATGCAATATATTTGAAAGGACAGATTTCAACAATGTTCGCTATTGTAAAATAAATCCATAAAGCCCTAGGCAAAGTTTTGTTCAGGATTAAAGAGGCAGATATTCAACATGATTCGAAACATATCGATCAGATATTATAGTTAACTTGTTCCCACAGTAGTGAGTTGCATGTGCAATTGTAGTTCCACAAATTTTAGGATACACATATACAGTATATAAATATCCCCTAAAGTAGATTACAAGTGTAACTCCACTTTTGTTGAGAAAAAACAATCACACTGCATTTACATATATTACAAGGATTTTAACAAACTTTGTAGCAGAATCTACCTTTTTCTGTTCTGAGGAAAATGTTGTTTGTTCTACTATATCCATACAAGACTTATTCCTGAATGGAAGGGTCAGCTTCAACCACCTGGTGCACTTGCAGTGTTTTAATGAGAAAATTACAGATGATGTTTAACCACTTAACGACCGCTCACTGTATATATACGTCGGCAGAATGGCACCGACAGGCACAATCACGTAGAGCATACGTGATTGCCTTTGTACAGTTGGGGGGTCCAATCGGACCCCCCTCCTATACAGTGAGCGGTGGCTAAGTGTCCGGGAGCGTTCCGGGATGAGGGGGCAGCCATTCGTTTCTGGCCACCCCCTCGCGATCGCTCCCGGCGAATGGAAATGCCCCCTCTGTCTGTGTCAGACAGAGGGAGCAGGAGGAAGTGATGTCATCTCTGGTGCGGCGCTCACATATACCGAGCGCCGTACAAGAGAAGATATCAGGTCAGTGCACACAACACTACACTGACACCAGGACACATAGGGACATAAATCGCCCCCCAGGCCCCCCCAGACACCCCAGATCACCCCCCAGATCACCCCCCCAGCCCCCAGTCACAGTGTCACTGATTGCAGTGAACATTTATTTAGTGATCACTGCAATCAGTGACATTTGTGACTGTAAAAGTGTCACCAAAGTTTAGTCTTAGGTCCAGTGTAGCCCCCTAACCCCCCCTAATAAAGGTTTAACCCCCTGATCACCCCCCAGATAACCCTTTCACTGCCTATCACCACTGTCGCTTAGCGATCATTTTTCTGATCGCTGTCTTAGCGTCAGTGATGCCGATCGGCAGCCAGTAATTTTTTTTAGGTTCGCCGCAGGTTTTTATAGCGTCAGGTACCCCAATATATTATCTAATAAAGGTTTAACCCCCTTGATCGCCCCCCAGGTAACCCTTTCACCCCCTATCACCACTGTCACTAAGCGATCGTTTTTCTAAACGCTGTCTTAGTGTCTGTGATGCAGATCGGTAGCCGGTAATTTTTTTTAGGTTCGCCGCAGGTTTTTATAGCGTCAGGTACCCCAATATATTATCTAATAAAGGTTTAACCCCCTTGATCGCCCCCCAGGTAACCCTTTCACCCCCTATCACCACTGTCGCTAAGCAATTGTTTTTCTAAACGCTGTCTTAGTGTCGGTGATGCAGATAGTAGCCAGTAATTTTTTTTAGGTTCGCCGCAGGTTTTTATAGCGTCAGGTACCCCAATATATTATCTAATAAAGGTTTAACCCCCTTGATCGCCCCCCAGGTAACCCTTTCACCCCCTATCACCACTGTCACTAAGCGATCGTTTTTCTAAACGCTGTCTTAGTGTCGGTGATGCAGATCGGTAGCTGGTAATTTTTTTTAGGTTCGCCGCAGGTTTTTATAGCGTCAGGTACCCCCATATATTATCTAATAAAGGTTTTAACCCCCTGATTGCCCCTAGTTAACCCTTTCAAGAGTGATCACCATATAAGTGTTACGGGTGACGCTGGTTAGTTAGTTTGCTTTTTATAGTGTCAGGGCACCCGCCGTGTATATAACCCAATAAAGGTTTAACCCCCTGATCGCCCGGCGGGTGATATCAATTAGGTTTTAGCGTCAGAGAGGGTCTGCGTCACACCCCAGGCAGCGTCAGGTTAGTGCCAGTAACGCTAACACCCACGCGTGAAGCATACACCCCCCTTAGTGGTATAGTATCTGAACAGATCAATATCTGATCTGATCAGATCTATACTAGCATCCCCAGCAGTTTAGGGTTCCCAAAAACGCAGTGTTAGCGGGATCAGCCCAGATACCTGCTGGCACCTGCGTTTTGCCCCTCCGTCCAGCCCAGGCCACCCAAGTGCAGTATCGATCGATCACTGTCACTTGCAAAACACAACACACATAACTGCAGCATTCGCAGAGACAGGCCTGATCCCTGCGACTCCAGTGCTGTAGGAGGTGATTTCACCACCACAGTTTAAAAAAAAAAGCAAATATGCCGAAGCATTGGGGCAGCAGGGGCAGAGGAGCGACTTTGCTCCTAATGCCGCGTACATACGGTCGAAATTCCGACGGAGGCTTGCCCGTGGAAAAGTCCGACCATGTGTGTGCGGCATAACTTTTTTGCGGGAGGATGCCCCCATGCTTCGGCATATATAAATGGTGCGTGTATGCCCATCATTGGAAGTGGGTGGATGAAGGGCGGTATTCTAATGGTGGGCATACCCACCGATCAATCTCTTTTTTCGTTCAGCCAACTGGCTGCATGAAATAAAAAGAATACAATACATGTCCAACAAGGACCAGCAACGTACTGGTATGTTGCTGGACTTTGAATGTTTATACCAGAATGATGCCTGCGGGTTTAGGTATCATCTTGGTATCATTCTTTTCAGCCTGCGGCCGGCTTTCATGTAAAAGCAATCCTAGCGGCTAATTAGCCTCTGGACTGCTTTTACAAGCAGTGGGAGGGAATGCCCCCCCCGGATATAAAAAGCGCCATTGGGAAATTGGGAAAGCATTTTATCACACCGATCTTGGTGTGGTCAGATGCTTTGAGGGCAGAGGAAAAATCTAGGGTCTAGAAGATCCCATTTTTTTCAAAAAAAGAGTACCTGTCACTACCTATTGCTATCATAGGGGATATTTACATTCCCTGAGATAACAATAAAGATGATAAAAAAAAAAAAAATACTTGGAAGGAACAATTTAAAAATAAAATAAAAAAGCAAAATTAATAATAAAAAAAAAGAAAAAAAAAAAAAGCACCCCTGTCCTGCCCTGCTCTTGCCCAATGGCGAACGCAAGCGTCGGTCTGGCGTCATATGTAAACAGCAATTGCACCATGCATGTGAGGTATCACCGCGAAGGTCAGATCGAGGGCAATCATTTTAGCAGTAGACCTCCTCTGTAAATCTACTGGGGTAACCTGTAAAGGCTTTTAAAGGCTTTTAAAAATGTATGTAGTTTGTCGCCAATGCGCGTTTGTGCGAAATTTTAAAGCATGTCGTGTTTGGTATCTATGTACTCGGCCTAAGATCATCTTTTTTATTTCATCAAACATTTGGGCAATATAGTGTGTTTTAGTGCATTAAAATTAAAAAAAGTGTATTTTTTAACCCAAAAAATGCGTTTGAAAAATCGCTGCGCAAATACTGTGTAGAAAAAAAAAATGCAACACCCACCATTTTATTTTGTAGGGCCTTTGCTTTAAAAATATATATAATGTTTGGGGGTTCAACATAATTTTCTTGCAAAAAAAAAAATGTTTTCATGTAAACAAAAAGTGTCAAAAAGGGCTTTGTCTTCAAGTGGTTAGAAGAGTGGATGTAAGCTTCCTAATGTTGTGTATAAAATGCCAGAACAGTTCAACCCCCCCCAAATGACCCCATTTTGGAAAGTAGACACCCCAAGCTATATACTGAGAGGCATGTCGAGTCCATGGAATATTTTATATGTTGACACAAGTTGCGGAAAAACGAAAAAAAATGTTTTTATTTTTTTTTGCACAAAGTTGTCACTAAATGATATATTGCTCAAACATGCCATGGGCATATGTGGAATTACACCCCAAAATAGATTCTGTTGCTTCTCCTGAGTACGGGGATACCACATGTGTGAGACTTTTTGGGAGCCTAGCCACGTACGGGACCCCAAAAACCAAGCACCGCCTTCAGGCTTTCTAAGGGTGTAAATTTTTGATTTCACTTCTCACTGCCTATCACAGTTTCGGAGGCCATGGAATGCCCAGATAGCACAAAACCCCCCCAAATGACCCCATTTTGGAAAGTAGACACCCCAAGCTATTTGCTGAGAGGTATTGTGAGTATTTTGCAGATCTCGCTTTTTGTCACAAAGTTTTGAAAATTGAAAAAAAAAATATATATATATATATTTTCTTTCTTCATTTTCAAAAACAAATGAGAGCTGTAAAATACTCGCCATTCCTCTCAGCAAATAGCTTGGGGTGTCTATATTCCAAAATGGGGTCATTTGGGGGGGTTTTGTGCGATTTTGGCATTTTATGGCCTTCGAAACTGTGATAGGTAGTGAGGAGTGAAATCAAAAATTTGTGCCTAGAAATCCTGAAGGCGGTGCTTGGTTTTCGGGGTCCCGTACGCGGCTAGGCTCCTAAAAAGTCCCACACATGTGGTATCCCCGTACTCAGGAGAAGCAGAAAAATGTATTTTGGGGTGTAATTCCACATATAACCATGGCATGTGTGAGCAATATATCATTTAGTGACAACTTTTTGTAATTTTTTTTTGTTTTTTTTTGTCATTATTCAATCACTTGGGACAAAAAATATATATTCAATGGGCTCAACAGGCCTCTCAGCAATTTCCTTGGGGTGTCTACTTTCTAAAATGGGGTCATTTGGGGGGGTTTTGTGCTATTTTGGCATTTTATGGCCTTCGAAACTGTGATAGGTAGTGAGGAGTGAAATCAAAAATTTGCGCCCTTAGAAATCCTGAAGGCGGTGCTTGGTTTTCGGGGTCCCGTACGCGGCTAGGCTCCCAAAAAGTCCCACACATGTGGTATCCCCGTACTCAGGAGAAGCAGCAAAATGTATTTTGGGGTGAAATTCCACATATAACCATGGCATGTGTGAGCAATATATCATTTAGTGACAACTTTTTGTATTTTTTTTTTTTTTTAGTCATTATTCAATCACTTGGGACAAAAAAATAAAAAATTCAATGGGCTCAACATGCCTCTCAGCAATTTCCTTGGGGTGTCTACTTTCCAAAATGGGGTCATTTGGGGGGTTTTGTACTGCCCTGTCATTTTAGCACCTCAAGAAATGAGATAGGCAGTCATAAATTTAAAGCTGTGTAAATTCCAGAAAATGTACCCTAGTTTGTAAACTCTATAACTTTTGCGCAAACCAATAAATATACGCTTATTGACATTTTTTTTACTAAAAACATGTGGCTGAATACATTTTGGCCTAAATGTATGACTACAATTGAGTTTATTCGATTTTTCTTATAACAAAAAGTAGAAAATATCATTTTTTTCAAAATTTTCGGTCTTTTTCCGTTTATATCGCAAAAAATAAAAATCGCAGAGGCAATCAAATACCATTAAAAGAAAGCTCTATTTGTGGGAAGAAAAGGACGCAAATTTCGTTTGGGTACAACATTGCATGTCCGCACAATTTACAGTTAAAGCAGCGCAGTGCAAAATTCTGAATTCACCTCTGGTCCTCTAGCTACCAAATGGTCCGGGGCTTAAGTGGTTAAAATTGTATTTGTATCTTAGTGCAGTTGTCTGAGAAAATCAGCAAGTCAATCACAAAAACAAGAAATTACATTTCTGGGGGCAATCTGTCCACCAAGGGTTCATCAGGATGCCATATTGCATTGAATTTTGTGAGTTTTGGGTAAATTTACTGTAGGATGCGTTATAGCAAAAGTGGCATTTACAAAGAAGGAAAAAAATCATACAGTGGGGTTCAGGCTCTGTCTGTGAGTGCTGCTTGTACTTGTTTAACCGCTTGCCACCATTATACTGCAGCAGGTCGGCTCGTTCCTGCATCGTAGCTGTACGTCGGTCCCTTTAAGTGGGATAGCGGGCGTGTAAACACACACATCCCTGTTCAGAGAGGAGAGGAAATGCAGATCGTGAGTTCCTACAAGCTGGGAACCACAATCTGTCATCTCCTATAGTGAGTCCCCTCCCCCTACAGTTAGAACACACATTAGGGAACACAGTTAACCCCTTTATCACCCCCTAGTGTTAACTCCTTCCCTGCCAGTGACATTTGCACAGTAATCAGTGCATTTTTATAGGACTAATCGCTGTATAAATGCCAATGGTCCCAAAAATGTGTCAAAAGTGTCCGATATGTCTGCTATAATGACGCAGTCCCGATAAAACTGGCAGATCACCGCCATTACTAGTAAAAAATGTAAATAAAAATGCCATAAATATATTCCCTATTTTGTAGACGCTATAACTTTTGCGCAAACCAATCAATATACGCTATTTGCGGTTTTTTATTACCAAAAATATGTAGAAGAATACACATCGGCCTAAACTGAGGAAAAAATTTGCTTTTTTAAAAGAAAATTTGGGCTATTTATTACAGCAAAAAGTACAAAAATTGTCAGTGAAAGCGACGCAGTGCCGTATTGCAAAAAATGCTCTGGACATTGAGCAGCCAATTCTTCCGGGGCTGAAGTGGTTAAAAAAATCCAAGAAGCAGCACTGAGCCAGGCTGCCTCTGCTGCTACACCTTTCAGGGATCAGAGGATTGAAGTTACATTGGTCATGCGAGGCATCTCTGTCACCATGAAAAAAGGTGGCAAAGAGGTTCTTAGAGCCCTTTCACACTGACAGCGCCCGGGAGTCAGTGGTAAAACGCTGCTAGTTTTAGCGACGCTTTACCGTCATCTTTGTGGTGCTTTTCGGGCGATAGCTGCCGAGGCGCTTTGCAGGCCTATTGATTTCAATGGGCAGGGGTGCTTTAAAAGCAGTGTATTCGCCGATCCTAAAGCGCTGCAAAGAAGCTGCTTGCATGAGTTTTTTTGATGCCCTGCCAGCGCCCCAGTGTGAAAGCACTCGGGCTTTCACTCTGGGATTGCAGATGAGGCTTTTTTCTGGCACTTTACAGGCGCTATTTTTAGCGCTAAAGCCCCTGAAAAATGCCTCCAGTGTGAAAGGGGTCTTATACAGCACCTCCACAAGGCACTGCATTTTAGCTCCTTCTGTGATAGTGCCAGTATTTCATTTTACTCTTGTATCTGGGATCTAATAGGGTGGCCACCAAATGGTCCCTTTCTTTGAGTGTGCAGGCATTTGAGCAGCAGAGAACCTTGAGTTATTGGTGTCACTGTGGACAACACTGTTCTCAGCAATCTTACCTTGAAGCCTGTCCCATTTTCTCGTCCTCCTTACCACTAGCACCAAAACTCTCCTTCTCTTCGTATTCCTCCTCTGCATCCTGCTGCCTCTGCCTCACAGAGATAAAGGCAGTAGGCAATGAACCCTTATTGCCCTAAGGCATGAACAATCTGCTGCTGTGCCTTAAGTGTTTGGTGTGCCACAGAATGTGTGCATCAAGAGTAACATGAGAAAGATAGAAGAAGATATTTAAAAAAATTCCTGAAGAAATTATAATCGTTTTTTTTTTTTTTATATACAAGAAAGATAATATTACCCTATGCCATGCATAACTTATTGGTAGTGTTGGGTGAACGGTTCGGCCCGAGCATGAGTTCAGGCGAACATTGGCTGTTCGTCCCGTTTGTCCAACACCCGAATTTGCAGGGTGTTCGCCCCACAGAATGCCCTGCAATGCACTGCAGGCTGCACGGTGCATTTTGCACCCTGATTGGGCAATGCTCTACTAATTAGTAGTAACAAAAACGTATCTAGACATTTGCTGTTATAACTCGCATTACATGCACCTAAAACCCTGATCAAACTGAATTAATGTTTTTGGGGGAAGACAGAGAGACTGCTTCAGAAACATACAATGAAATAGGCCAGTTACATTATATTAAAAAATCCCAAAGAGTATTTAAATAACTGTGGAGAAGTGCCATATAGATAAAATTAAAGTTACAAGTGGTACCTCCGTCCCATCAGAGTGAAAATGAAGATTGGGAAGAGGCTATTTAATTAACTCGAAGTATTAACATTTTATTACCATTATTTTGTAATACAAAGATCAAAGTAACAGCTATACATTTAGGTTTTTCATAAATTATATTGTTTAAATGTGGTTAATCATTTTTCTTTTGAGGAAATAATATTTTGACCTAAAGACTATTTGCCTTAAGGGTAATACCATTAGTGGGAAAATTATTCAGTAGTAATTCAATTAGCTATTATTTTCAAGGCTAATGCTGCCTGCTAAAAACATGATTTCCTGAATAAATTAATAATGTGTGGTCATATTCAAATGAGCAACTATGCATTTTTTTAATATACCGTGACACGTTTCAAAATTACTTACATTGCTTATATTATGGTTATTTTCATTAACCTTGCAAGTTCATCAGAAGGGATTTGCATGCTCAACATTTTAATTTACAAACATCATATATGCCCTCATGAGCCTAAGGGGCACTTATTTACTAAACTTCTAATTGCACAGTAAATACTGAGCTTTGTGAAAATGCCTATTGTGATGTTTAAAAAAATTCAACCTGCATTTATGTATTTCCAAAATAAGGACTTTAATGACTTTGTACTGAAGGTGAGGCAACACAATTCAATTAAAAATAGGATTTAATTTTTAAGTGATTGTGATTTAAATGTTTATTTTTTAAATAACAAACATGTTATACTTACCTGCTCTGTTGCAGTGGATTTGCACAAGGCAGCCTGTATCCTCCTTTTCTCAGGTTGTTTTTCACTGCTCCTGGCCCCTCCCTTCTGTCAAGTGCCCCCACAGCAAGCAGCTTACTATTGGGGCACCGAGCTGAGCTTCAGCTCCATGTGTCCATTCAGACTCGGAGCTGCGGTTCGGGCCCACCTCCTCTCCCTCGTGATTGGCTAACTGACTTTAATTGACAGCAGCGGGAGCCAATGGCGCCGCTGCTGTGTCTCAGCCAATCAGAAAAGAGAGTCCTGGATGGACAAAACACTTGTGGATATCCCTGGACAAAGATGGGGCTCAAGTATTATATTAGGGGGGCTGAAGAGGCTTCTGCACACAGAAGCCTTTTTATCTTAATGCATAGAATGCATTAAGATAAAAAACCTTCTGACTTTACAACCCCTTTAAGGTCCTTCAGAACCACCCCAGTATAGTTGCAATCAATGTCATAAAAAATCATTGATTGGTTGTGGCCCCCATGTCCCCTCTGGATGGTCTGGTGCCTGTGATGCCACCCCCCTGCTTGTCTGGTGAGGGTTGACTGATGTGCCTTTTGTGTGATGTCTCCTTGGAGGATAACGGTCAATGCAAGCCTGGCATGCATTTGTATTGTGATGCTTTTGCAGTATCCCTGATGAACAGCTTTTGACTGGGAAACGCGCTATTAGCATCAACTTTGGCAATTATCCACAAGTTTTTATTAAAAAAATTATGATAATATGATAATAATTAATGGGGTGGGCAACTACATGACAAATGAGGTTTAATTTAGAAAAATTTTAAATAATGCATTTGGGTGGCAAAAATATGAATGCAATCTATACACTGGGGGGAGAACCTCTGGGGAAATCTAGGATGGAAAAGGACCTGGTGGTTCTAGTAGATGATAGGCTCAGCAATGGCATTCAATGCCAAGCTGCTGCTAACAAAGCAAACAGAATATTGGCATGCATTAAAAAGGGGATTAACTCCAGAGATAAAACGATAATTCTCCCGCTCTACAAGACTCTGGTCCGGCCGCACCTAGAGTATGCTGTCCAGTTCTGGGCACCAGTCCTCAGGAAGGATGTACTGGAAATGGAGAGAGTACAAAGAAGGGCAACAAAGCTAATAAAGGGTCTGGAGGATAATAGTTATGAGGAAAGGTTGCGAGCACTGAACTTATTCTCTCTGGAGAAGAGACGCTTGAGAGGGGATATGATTTCAATTTACAAATACCATACTGGTGATCCCACAATAGGGATAAAACTTTTTTGTGGAAGGGAGTTTAAAAAGACATGTGGCCACTCATTAAAATTAGAAGAAAAGAGGTTTAACCTTAAACTATGTAGAGGGTTCTTTACTGTAAGAGCAGCAAGGATGTGAAATTCCCTTCCACAGACGGTGGTCTTAGCGGGGAGCATCGATAGTTTCAAAAAACTATTAGATAAGCAACTTAATGACAGCAACATACAGGGATATACAAGGTAATACGGACATATAATCACACACATAGGTTGTACTTGATGGATTTGTGTCTTTTTTCAACCTCACCTATTATGTAACTATGTAACTTTGATATATAACATATAAGGATGTCCCATCACAGACATGTGCTTGGATGCCTACAACATGCCACAACCTGGTATTCATCAAACGGAGATTATTTTTTTTTCGACCACTATGATAGCTTTTGATATCACTGTGTTTGTAAAAAGGAAAAGCCTCACATTTCACCCATACAGAAACTTATGACCAGGCCAAATATTTTTGGATGATTAGGATGTTTTAGGCACATTTGCTTGACCCAACTAACATATCCATGAATGTTTAAAGTAGATGTAAACCCTAACTAGGTGTCAATTCATTTGCTAAATCGCTGTGTATTATAAACAATTACCTCTTTGTAGCCATATCTTAAGCATGCTTTTTTCTTTCTTTGTGTAGTGGGTACCTCAATATGGGGGTTGCTATGTACTAAATTTAGGGGTAGTATGAGCCATAGTTGGCTCAGGTTCTCTGATTTGTTATATTGGACTCTGCTCTGCTGTAAGTGTTGTCTGGTGTATGGTTCCCCTTTGGCCTGTGGGTGGCACTGTTGCCCAGGCCCAGGGTCGAACCTCAGGCGACACAGTGGCGTGATTGGATGTCCTCTCTCGGCTGCAATGCAGTGGGCGGGGCTTCGCCTGCTTTGCATGCTGGGAGAGGATATATAAGGGGCAGATGCCATTAGGAAAGAAGTGTGCCCCTGGAGGCGGGCAAGGGAGTGTGCCCCTGGAGGAGGGCAAGGGAGTGTGCCCCATGGTGGTGCGTGACCTGGTCGAGGAGTCTCGGGCACCTTCAGCCCGGGGCTACAATGTTCCGGGTGGGCCCAGTACCTTCAACTGGGCCTACAATTAGAACACTGGAGTCCCAGGATACCCAGGTTTGGGTAACCCGCTCTGACTGAGAGGAAGCCAGGGGAGGATCGGTCCCACGGAAGAGATGAGTGATAGTAGGTCACTGTCTCGGGAGGGGCCTGGTGACCTGTCAGAGGGAAGGATTCCTTGCTCCACAAGATAAATCTGTAAAGTGCCCATTGACATCATCGGTTCTTTAAGTTTTACAGAGATTCAAGTAAAGTTCTGGATTCAGGAATAACAGGATTCTGCTTTATTAGAGGATCTCCTGAACCCGTCCCAGGCGGGGGACAAAGTTACAGTATTGTTCGAGCTCCACTCTGGTTGCTAGAACTGTGAGAGGGATCTATCCGGGTGAGCTAAACCCACTCGGGATCGAGTGGCGACGAGTAAGCCAAATGGTATGTGCCTGAATCTGCCTCCTAACTTCACTAGCTTCTTTCTCTCTTCAATTTCTCCATTAACTGAGGCAAAGGAAAATAAACTCTTTGGAGTTGAAGTTGTGTGGACATTGACTTTCTCTGGGGAAGGAACCTAGACTTTTCCCTATATTGTAGGGACGAGAACCAATGGATGGAGGAAACTCGCTGCAGGACCCAAAATTAAAGAACACCGCTTAACCTTCTAAACCAGGAGGATCCAGGCATGTTGCACGGTGTGCTTTTATCCCTGCAAGGTGGAGGTAAGCAGGAGAAAAGGGTCCGTGTTCTACATTTACTTTCTCTTTATAGTTGACAACAGTAGATCATGCTTGCATAATATGTCTTCAAATGACCATTTGTAGTGTCTACTATGAAACAAGGTGACAATACAGGACAGCAGTTGGAAGAAAGGGACGAAGTGTTGTCACTCTTTAAAAGGAAGTGTCTTAACAAGGACTTTCATGGCAGGATCACCAGATATAATTTTATTGAAAGCTGCAAATGTAATAATATTGAAATGTACATTTTGAAATTACACCAACATTGTGAAGCTTATATGGGATTTTAGTGGTTCGTTTGCATATAACAAGTCTGAATGTGCAACAGTTTCCATTATTTCCTATAGAATGTGAACACTTTGTTCAGGTACAAGTGCCTGGACAATAATAAGGTCACATATATATATAATTTATCGATACTCTATCTCATGGGTACAACTATGTCATGTCATAATACATACTGACTGTATCTATAATTTAAGCATTTTTAGACATTGAATATCAAAGAGATACAACTGAATAAAAATGTTTTCTTTCACAAAAATTTGTGGTTGCAGTTGTTACACTGAGGCGCTTTACAGACATTTTAGCGCTAAAAATATTGCCTGCAAAGCATCTGTAAAGCGCCTTTCTTGTCACTCCAGTGTGAAAGCCTGTGTGCTTTCACACTGGAGCGGTGCGCTTGTGGGACATTAAAAATGTCCTGCAAGCAGCATCTTTGGTGCGGTTTGGGAGCAGTGTATACGCCACTCCTAAAAGGCCTGGCCATTGAAATCAATGGGCAGCTCTGCCAAAGCGGCTGCAAAGTGCTTCAGCAGCGGTGCTTTGCGGGTGCTATTAACCCTTTCCTTGGCCGCTAGCGTGGGTTAAAAGCGACCCGCTAGCAGCCGAAATACTTTACCGCCGATGCTCTCACCGCCCCAGTGTGAAAGTGCCAGAGAAAAGACACACATGGCTCCCATTACATGCAAAGCATTATTGACATTGGCACTCTTGTGGAACTTGTGTTGAGCTGCATCGGGAGTTTGATGCCTCCCAGATCACTTTTTCCTGTGTTTAGATATTCCTGCTTTAACCCTGTCACTGCCAGAGCCGTTTTTGATTTTTATTTAAAAAAAAAATTGCACACATGCTTAAAAAAAAACAAATTGGCCTAAAGATTACATCACTAACTATAAACTATTATATACAGTATTTTTTGACTATTACCACCAAGGTCTAGGAAATGCAAAATTGCAGTAAAAAAAAAAAAACACGTCAAACATGTCGCTTTCTGTGTCAGCAAAAAGGAGGGTTAAATGTACAAAACCTTAGTGCCTATGGATGTAGAAATTAATCTGTTAATATCAGCTGCAGAACAAAACTTGCTAAATAGCAAAAATGCAAAAAAGCAACAAACAGTGATAAGAAAATTGCTGCGCTAGATATTGGTCAGATATAAATATAAATATACTGGACAAACATATAATAGTCAATATGTCACAAAAGTGTCATAGAAATAGACACAAATATATATATAATATATATAGATCATAAAAGTCCCATTAGGATAATAAAGTGCTCGTGCTCAATAGACAGTTGTGCTCAGACTGGGTGCCTCACATAGATGTACACTCACCCCTGGGTGTTGACCACCTATCGCTAGTATGTTTTTTTTAGGAATGTGGGGATACCCCAATAGAAATCCTTTAGAATGGCGTCTTTATGATGACATATACCTCATAGGGATGGATAGGAATGACAAAAACTGAAAAATCCTCATTGCGTAATGCTGTTTTGAAAAAATTTATTTGGTCCACAATAAAAATAGTTACACTTACCGTATATACTCGAGTATAAGCCGACTCGAGTATAAGCCGAGGTACGTTGCCCAAAAAACTGGGAAACCTCACTGACCCGAGTATAAGCCGATGCCCCACTGTTCCCTAGCTCGCTGTTCCCTGTAAATAGAAATTTTTACATTGTAATTATTACCTGTAAAGAAGTTGCGGCTGCGGCGTCCATCATTCAAATTCCGCGGCGTCCATCGTTCGAATTCCGCGGTCTCTTCCTGTTCCTTACTTGATAGGCGAGTCTCAGCAGACACTCTCCGCCTATCACGATCATTCTCTCATCCTTAGTTTTCCCAGCAGACACTGTGTTGGGTATTCCGCCAATCACAGACGTCTGCTGGAAAACTGAGGATGAGAGAACGTTTGTGATAGGCGGAGAGTGTCTGCTGAGACTCGCCTATCAAGGAAGGAACAGGAAGAGACCGCGGAATTTTGAACAATGGACGCCGCGGAATTCGAACGATGGACGCCGCAGCGGCAACTTCTTTACAGGTAATATTTACAATGTAAAATTTATATGACTCGAGTATAAGCCGAGGGGGGGACTTTCAGCCCCAAAAAAAGGGCTGAAAATCTCGGCTTATACTCGAGTATATACGGTACATTTGAAAGTGCCTGATAGTCCTGGCACCCGGCGTATATAGCATTAGATTAATATGGGTAATCGGCCCTTAAGTTGAATGACACTGTGCTCGGCGTCTTGGTGCTCGATTCCCGGGTATTGCTTGCTTGGGCAGAAGTGACGCGATGACGCGGTATTACCTCGATGTTTCAGCTAATCACAAAGCCATCATCAGAAAGTAGTAATTCCACCATATTAGTTAAGGGCATTTATACCCTAACTTCAAATCTCATTGGATGACCGAATTTAAATAAGTTTAACACCTGCTACAAAATTTGGGGGATGCGTACAATCTATACTACATTGTAAAAAAGCATTTGCAACGATTTTTAATAAAGATAAAAATGTTTTATTTAAAATTACATAAATGCTCGTGTATAACAAGGAAGTGAATATAAAACAAGGAAGTGAATATGAAGCGGCCCTCTGGTGGTCGTGTGGAGAAAGTGCATGTAAGCTAGGGAACATAAGCCCTCTAGTGGTGTAATAGGTTAATTACACTCTGCTGATGATGTGAAAAAAAGGGAAAATAATTATAAAAAATATATTCCAAAAATATTTGTGAATAATATTAATAAGAGCTGATTAAGGCACCTCAAATATTACTTGGTTAACATGTTGGCCAAGTGCTACTACATTTAAAAAAAATGTGAGATGTTGTGACAATAATGTCTCAACACCAAAAAAAATTATATGTGTGAAAATTAATATATGTGGAAAAAAGTGACACATCTTGTTGTGTATTGGTGAAAGCACTAAAATAATTTAATATTTTGATAGAGGTAGAGATGAGTCCACCTCTATAAAATTATTTAATGAATGAACAAAATTAGGATTAAAAATTAAAAATTAAAATGGTTGATGTAATGGGAGCCATGTTAGATCAATGGTTCAAACAGCTTATATCCTCAATGGACAAACAAATACGCACTTGGTGGGATATTGTCACACTAGACCAATATGTCAGTGACAAAATTACACCAAGGAGCCTGAGATGGGACTTAGGTCCAAATGACGGAATGACAGACCAGCATCTTACAGAGGAATGGTTCCATTTTTTTAACCAATGTAAACAAAAACTGTTGGGGGTTATTATACATAGGAGAAAATGTAAATTACAAACCATTGAACAAAAAAAATGCTGAATTAAAGGGACTAATGTCCCCTTTTATGAATTCAGCAGAGTACAAAGAGAAAGAGTCAAGGTTACTAGAGGCAGTACAAAAAATAGAAAATGACACAAAAATAAAAAACTGAAAAAATACACTAGAGACAAAAAAGACTATGGCACTAATAAAATCTATAGATGGCAGGAAAATGTAAGTCTTGACACTGGGGGTGTGCCGGTAGAATGCAGACAGATGCAAGTCTTGGACGATAGTTTCTCTAGGCCTTAGGTAACGAATACTTATACTCCTCAGCAACAATACCAACCCCCGATGGGAAGAGTAAACTCACCCCAATACTCTATTCCCACACAGAACAGGTATGAACCTCTAAAGCATGCCCAACAATTACAATCACCCAATTTCTATACAGGACCACCAGCCTACTCCAGACCATGGAGAGGCAGGGGTAGAGGAAAAAACAATTACCACAATCCAAATAATCAATATCACTATACAAAAGAACCCCAGTGGGAAGGGGGGGAATGAAAGGAATGGAAAGAACCTCACAAACCATCCCCCGACACCCCAAATCCACCATCCCAGTGGGAAAAGGCATACCAAAACGCACCACCAAATGTAAACGAGGGTGCAGGGGGGGGCAAATCTCGTAAAAAGGAAAAGGGAAGATTAGGAGAAGGGGTTTTCAACTTAACAGCCATTATATTAACAGACCAAGAACTACATGTATTAGACCAGGGCTTGAAGTTTGCACCTACCAAAAACATAGACAAATTTCAAACCTATGCAGATTTACAGAAATTTGGGAGAAAGCTAAATATAAGAAAACACTTCACCAGTAAGGAAGATACCACCAGAGTAACACCACCAGAGAGGTATACACACAGTGGTTTGCATAACAAATCCACATTCAACCCCAAAACGTCTGGACACCAGTTTATAGATGTGTTTAAAAAAATGGTAGAAGCAGATATAAGAGAAATCCCAATAAAGAAAGACTTTAGGGACAAATCAATTTGGAAAGTGATCAGAACCATTGAACAATGAAATAATATTGTAATTCGCCCAGCGGATAAAGGGGGGGGGGGGATATTGTTCTACTAACAAAAACAGATTACGATAAAGAAATTACACGAATCCTGAGCGATGAAACCACTTACAGAAAACTTACAAGGAATCCCACTCGAGATTTAAAGGCTCAATTACAAGAACTAGTAACTAATGCAGGGGATAACCATATTCTTAACAAAAAAGAAAAAAAAATCTAGTTCCAGATGCTCCTATTATGCCGGTACTCTACCAAGTACCAAAGATTCATAAAAATGCAGCTCATCCTGCAGGTAAACCTATCCTGAGTGGGATTAACTCACTCTTCTCACTGTTGGGAGACTATATAGACATCTATCTTCAACCCCTTGTGGCCAAAAGTCCATCTTACCTGAAAGACATCAAAGATGTTATCAACCATCTACAACATATCAAAATCAATGAGAATAGCATCCTGGTTACAATAGACGTTGAGTCTTTGTACACCAATATTCACCAAACTGACGCTATGAATGCAGTTAAATGGGCCCTAAACAAGTTTACCAACTTGAAGTACAGACAAAAACAGTTCATTTTAAAAAGTCTGCTAATTGCGATGACCAATAACTTTTTTTGGTATGGGGGCCAATATTACAACCAAATAAAAGGTGTTTCAATGGGGGCCAAGTACGCCCCAAGTGTTGCGAACATTTTCCTCAACAAATGGGAGGAAGTGGTAATATATGGGAACATCTGGCCAGAGCTGCAAACATACCGTAGATACATAGACAATATCTTGGTGGTGTGCACAGGGACTGAGGCCACGCTAGGCGCATTCATTGACCACATTAACAAAAACGTCTATGGTATGAAATTCACGGTTAATACTCACAAACAGAATATAGATTTTCTGGATTTACATATATTCAAACAGGAGGGCTACTAGAAGTTGCCATCACCCTAGGTGGAAGATGGCCATTCCCAAAGGTCAATTTATACTTATAAAAAGAAATTGCTCTCTCCAGCAAGACTACATAGAACAAACTGACATTTTGATCCACAGGTTCAAAGACAAAGGTTATCCCCAGGATACATTACTTAAAATCAGAGAACAAGTAGGAGCTTTAGACAGACAAACCTTTTTGACAACAAAAGAAAAAGCAGAAAGGGAGTATGATGTCACTTTCATCACTGGTTTCAGTAAGCAATTCAAAACTTTGGAACAGAGCATATAGAAATACTGGCCCATCCTACAAAAAGACCCAATTTTAAACAAAGTATTACCAACCAAACCAAAATGAATTTACCACATGGCCCTAGGGTTAAGAACAAGATTGGTTAAGAACATACCTGATCCCCCTAAGAAAATAGCCACCACGATGTTCAACCTAGAAGGATTCTACAGATGTGGTAGATATGGACCCTGCAGAAACACACGTAGGGCACCTAAGAAAAAGGTTTCTTTCCCTTCCCATCAAACCAATAAAGAGTACCCTATCAAACCATTTATCACATGTGGCACCAGACATGTAACGTATGTTCTAGAATGTATATATGGCTTTCAATATGTGGGCAGAACCACTAGAACACTAACGAAAAGAGTCAGTGAACATATATAACGAACATTTGGAGTGGTTTTCCCAAACATAGTGTATCCAACCATTTTAGGTTGGTACACAACAGAGATCCAACTGGTTTAACCTTCTATGCTATTGACACTATTAATAGACCATGGAGGGGTGCCAATATAACCCAAAAGATATCCCAGAACAAAACTAAATGGATTTTTGAGTTACAAACTATATTTGGGGTTGAACGTGGAGCTAGACTTAAACTGCTTCATCACAGATTTTTAATATTCATTTTATTTTTAATTTTATTTTTAATTTTTAATCCTAATTTTGTTCATTCATTGATTAATTTTATAGAGGTGGACTCATCTCCACCTCTATCAAAATATTAAATTATTTTAGTGCTTTCACCAATACACAACAAGATGTGTCACTTTTTTCACATTAATTTTCACACATACTAAATTTTTTTGGTGTTGAGACATTATTGTCACAACATCTCATATCTTTTTATATGTAGTAGCACTTGGTCAACATGTTAACCAAGTAATATTTGAGGTGCCTTATCAGCCCTTATTAATATTATTTACAAATATTTTTGGAATATATTTTTTATAAATATTTTCCTCTTTTTCACATCATCAGCAGAGTGTAACTAACCTATTACACCACTAGAGGGCTTATGTTCCCCATACACATTGAGTAATTATCAGCTTACATGCACTTTCTCCACACGACCACCAGAGGGCCGCTTCATATTCACTTCCTTTTTTTATCTTCACTTCCTTGTTATACACAAGCATTTATGTAATTTTAAATAAAACATTTGTATCTTTATTAAAAATCATTGCAAATGCCCTTTTACAATGTAGTATAGATTGTACGCATCCCCCAAAGTTTGTAGCAGGTGTTAAACTTATTTAAATTCAGTCATCCAATGAGATTTGAAGTTAAGGTATAAATGCCCTTAACTAATATGGAACAAGGAGGACTGCTCCTTTCCTCTGCACGTTATGCAGGTCCCGGGCCAGCAGATGAGCAAGCGGAGCCCGAAAAAAAAATGGTTGGGGCGCACACGGGAGGGGGTGCTGTTACCAGGGGGTGTGGAAGCAATCAGGAGGCAGTGCAGCCACCTGAATGCTTCCATCTGACAAGCAGGAGTCTGCTTGTCAGATTTTCACATAATCTCGATGTAAATTCCCTGCTGTCAGGTCCGAATGATGTATGGACAAGGCAGCGAAAAGGTTAAAGCAAGTTTTAGCCATGTCCTGCAAATAGAACCATTGGGGGAGACACTCCCTTTGTTAGGGTGACAATGTTCTTCCTTTTTTAGTGAATTTTCTTTAGCTTTGTCAACCTTGCTGCTGCTGTACCTGCATGGATGTTGGCACTGCCCTATAAGTGAATAGTTCTGCCAGTCTCACAGGAACTAGAACAAAGGGTACATGACATTACAGTCTCTACATAGAGTACAGTCCCCATGACTAATCTCCTGTATGGAGTGAAGCATGTTGTCCTGCTGCCTAATGTTTGTACATTGTTTAGCTTTAATAAGTCAGAATTTGGCATTTAGAGTGAGTTGCTCCCCTTTCCTTGTTTTAGAATATGTTAAAAGCTATATGTGCAGTGACTCTTGACTGTGGAGAGCCAGTTCCTACAGCCCAGAGGTGGAAGAGAAAAATACAGCTAGCAGTGTAGTATTGAATATTTATAGTATATTCTTTCAATGAAATTACCTGTTTATCATTTTAATGTTGCGTACACACGAGCGGAATTTCCGATGGAAAAAGTCAGATGGGAGCTTATCATTGGATATTCCGTCCGTGTGTATGCCCCATCGGACTTTTCCCGTCGGAAATTTCTGACGGACTTAGATAGAGAGCAGGTTCTCTATTTTTCCATCTGAAAAAATTCCAATCGGAATTTCCTATCGTGCTAAATTTCCGACATGTGCTCAGAAACAAATCGACGCATGCTCGGAAGCATAGAACTTAATTTTCTCAGCTCGTCGTAATCTTTTCGTCATCGCGTTCTTGCCAGTCAAAAGCTCACTGAACTTTTGTGTGACCGTGTGTATGCAAGGCAGGCGTGAGCGGAAATTCGGCGGAAAAAACATTCAATTTTTTTCCGACGAGAATTACGCTCATGTGTACAGGGCATAAGAGTAAAACTTTTTTTTAGCTTTGGATATGAAGTGAGATATAGAACCTCTGTCATGTTTTTATGTCCCATTTAGGGGGGATTCACATAATTTTTTGTTCTAATGATCATTTTAACCGGGGTCGAAAGTGATGGAAAAATCCAACTGTAATAAACAGGAAGCCGTCCAATTTGTACAATTGTTCTTGTCTAAAGCCTCGTACACACGGTCGGACTTCCATCTGACTTTTCCGTGGATTTTTGTCCGAACGGAGTTGGCCGGGCACACCCATAGCATACACACCACAGGACTTTTCTGCAAACTTTCCCAAAACTTTTTTCAACATCACATGGTTTTTCTGCTCTTTTCTGCTCTTTACCCCCACTTCTTTGGTCAACTTCTGCTATTGTTGGTTGATCTTAACATTATTTGTTTTGTCCATCGGACAAAAGTCCGATGGTTTTCTGTACACACGGTTGGACTTTGCTCCATCGGACTTTTGTTGGCCAAAAGTTTGTCCGTTTGCAGACCGAACTTTTGTCCGATGACAACCAAAAAAGTTTGTCCGATGGAGCGTACACACGATCTGATTTTTTGTCAAACTTGCTCAAAATGAAGTTTGTTGGCAAAAAGTCCGACCGTGTGTGAGGCTTAAGAAGGGATTTTGCCTCACTTTGGACAGACTTCCTTTTATCTCTTGTTGTGTCTGTGGGCCACAAAATAAAGGCAATGGGAAACAGCTAGCAAATAACCTGACAAGGGATTTAACTATTTCCTACTCTATCCAAAACTTAAAAAAAAAATAATAGGTTTACATTTGTTCCAAACCTTTTGCTAATGTCTAATTAAAGTTTGTCATGAAGGGCCATTTTTCTATACCGCTTCCTAACCAATCCTTGCAGCAAGTCATTTAGGCACAGGGTTTATACTTTGCAGAAAATTAAGCAGGAAAGTGTTTGGCCTTCTAACACCTAAAACAAATATAAAGTGTGGGTGTCATGACTATATACCGTATTTATTGGCGTATAACACGCACATGCGTATAACACGCACCCTAACTTTAAGAGGGAAGTTTCAGGAAAAAAACTTTCCACAGCCCCCTGCGTATAACACGCAGACACAGTTTACCCTCTATTTTCAGGGTAAAAAAGTGAGTGTTATACGCCAATAAATACAGTATATACAGATCTGCTTATCTTCTGATCCTCATCACATGCATCAAAGGGCACTACAATTTTTTTTGTATAGTAGCCTTATGGAGGGGCCAAATTTTAAAATGTGTTTAAGACCCAAGATGTCTTATTGCATTGTCTGGTAATAGTTGTACATTTTAACCTGCGGTATATATGCCAATGGTCATAAAATAAACTCAGTTGTATATTTTATTGTGTGGAGAAAAATAAGAAAGAACATATAGTACATAGCTGCTAGTCTTTTGAACCAATATCAATATGATTGATTTTCACTGTTGTACAGTAATGTGTACTGTATAAATGAAGCACAACTGCTTCCAACCACTTTGTTTAAATATAGCCAAGATAAAAATCATGCCATGCCCTTCACAATCACTAAACACCATATTCGTCTTTTTACACATGGCTTTCACCTACTAAAAATGGCAACCTATCCATCAAGCAGTTCAAGGCTCCCATAGTTCAAGCAGATAGTTTCTAGAACTGTGCTAGCAAATCCAAGAGTATAACAAATTAGCCTCTCAGTGGCTGTCTGTGATCCCTACTATGTCTATATGTCATTGAAATGGTGTACAGGGTGTACAATGAAAACATGTGACCCTTTTTTTTGCCTGTAAAAGTTGTTTTTGGCTGCAGATAAATACAAAGTTCTAAATAGAATTTTAGCATGTATGTACAAAAGACTAATCACTGCCTTTCTTATTAAAAGCATCTACCCATAATATGTGACAAAAAAGGGAAGTGCTTAATCATGATTTAAAAAAAAAAACTTCTCACACTACACACGTATCATTATCTCCTATACATAAATTATGTGTGTGTGAACCAACATTTCATGCTATGAACGTTATTAACCCAAAAAGTAAAAAATAGCAAGTGTTAATTTAATATTATCACAACAAATAATTGCCCAAAGGTAATTAATTATACATTCTCCAAATCATCTAAAGCACAGGTGTCAAACACAAGGCCCACGGGCCGAATCCGGCCCTCCATGCCATTTCATGTGGCCCTCGCACCTCTTCTGCAGCTGCAGGAGAGCTCCTGCCCTCCTCTGGTCCTCCTCCAGACCCTTACTTTCTGCTATAAAGCAATGCATCCAGCTTCTTCCCAGTAGCAGCATAAGGAAAGGGGGGTGCACTGTGATGTAAGGGAGAGTGGGGGACTCAACTTCTGATGGTGGGGTGGCTCTTGACATCTAATGTAAAGGGGAGGGTATGCGCTGGACATCTAATCTTACAAATACAACCGGCCTTTTGAGGGCAATCATAATGCTGATGCGGCCCAAGATGAAATTGAGTTTGACACCCCTGATCTAAAGTGTCAAACACCATGTGTTGTGGTATATCCTTCTTCCTTGGAAGTATCCTTTTTGTGCTCCACACTCAGCAGAGCCACAACTTATAGGAATGACACTTACAGAAGATGTTGACTTTCAGAGTATAGCTAGTTCAAACACACAGGTAGAAGAATATTAAATGGATCACTTAACCAAGTATGATTACAGACACCTCTCTTTCTCAAATGATTTTAGTTCTCCATCCAATAAAAAGATCAAATACCATAAGAGCTGATGCATATTATTATTATTCTTATTATACACGATTTATGTAGCGCCAACAGTTTACGCAGCACTTTACAATGTATAGGGGTGACAACACAATTACAGTTCAGTTCAATACAAAAGGTACAGGAGGGCCCTGCTCATAGAGCTTACATTCTAAAGGGGGGGGGGGTACAAAAGGTAATAGCTGCAGAGAATGATTTGACGGGGGTGGCTCAGGGACAGCTGTTAGGTGGGTGTGGGATAGGCTTCCCTGAATAAATGAGTTTTCAGGGATCTCCTAAAGGTGGACAGGGTAGGGGCTGATCGGACATACTGGGGCAGGGACCTACCTACCTACCTATAATTTGGAGGTCAATTCTTAAGTGAGTGTCATTCTTATATATGGTGATCTCACTGAGTGTGGAGCACAATAAAGATGCTTGGAATTTATTATGACACACCATTCTGGGCTTTATCCTATAAAGGTAACTGAAAAGGGGGTTGATCTTAGAAACTTAAAGGAGATGTACCATGATTTTGCATATATTAAACTTTTCATAAATTATTTTCAGAACCAAACTGTTACATTTTAAATACTATTTTTAGCAGGGTAAATACAATATATTGCATATGGATTTTTCATGTTATTAACTTATTATTGGCTGCTCCATACCAAAAAACCCTGCTTTATATAGAAATTAAAGGGGAACTGCAGTCTGCTCACATAATTTGTAATAAAAGCATATTTGCCATTCTGAAGCTTCCCTCCAACCACTTTGTATATTTTTTTATATAAACTGTGATTCTGTACTTGCCAAATATGCTGCATAAATCTCCCTCCACTAAGTCTGGCTGCATCCATTTTAACTGTGGGCAGCTGAAATTGCTGCCTGTTCACTTCCTGGATTTACACAGACACATAGAGGCACACCTCCAGCTCTGCAGCCCTGTAGCTCTCATTGGCCCTCATATGACTCATCCCCCTCTCTTCCTGGCAAACTCTCACGAGAGTGAGAGAAAGAGCTGTGCATGATGTCATAAGCCTAGGCTAATGACCAGGCAAGAAACGGGAAGTGGGCTATATAAGGTATTTACTGGCAGAAAAAAAAATGTTTTACTATCCAAAGTTAAAACAACAAGGGCAGAAGATTTAATAGATACAAAGATGAAAAAATGACTGAAGGTCCGCTTTAAGTGGAAATTCATGCGCACAGCTGAATTAAGGAGGAGTGACTCAGAACCCCTCCCCCTTTCTGATATGGTCTCATGTGGCAGTATTAAGTTTTAATTTGAGTGAAAGAGTCTGAAGGCTAACAGCACATGGCATATTTCTTAAGAAACTCTTAATGCTTCGTGACAGCAGCACTAGTGCTGGATGAGCCTTGTATTAAATGGTTATTTCTAAAGTAAAGTTAAATAAATGTTATATATATATATATATACAGTATATACTATAAGTCATCAAACAGCAGCTAAGGATCAAAATTGTTAAAAAGAATGTACAATGGACCCAAAAACAACATAGTTTCCCCATAACCTCATCCTGCCAAATTGTTCACAATCCTGCATGTTTATCCTGTTTATCCTGCATGTTTATCCTCTTGCACATTTTTCACCCTGTAGATGCATTTCCTGCTGCTAGAATAGTCTCTAATCATTAATGTTTTCTTCCAATAATTGTAAGTTGGAGTGTAGGAGTGAGGACAATTATTCAAATTAATTATAGTAGTTATAGTATAATAGTAATAGTTGCAGCAAGTTAGGCCCTTTCACTTTAAACTGATTCCCATGAATAACTAGAGATCCATTCCACCCCAAGTCGCATCATTTTGCAAACATTTGTGTGTTATAATCCTTAGTATTCCTCATGACCCAGGAAACGTCTTTCCTACTGTCTGCAGCATTCAGGTAACATAGTTTAGTGAATCCAGTCCCCTTCTTAAAATGCTTGGCATATTAGAGAAGGATGCTATTTCATGTGTTATATAAAGAGAGAGAATGCTTAACAGGGGCAGACTTCAATGGAAAGGTATTTTACCATTAGCTACATATTTGTAAAGCAAGCAAGAATGCGCTGGCCGCATGAAGCTTCTTTCACTGTTTAATTAAAAGTAAACAGATAAAATTCACTTGAGCCCAATCTGCCACTGTCATGTGCTGGTGTCAAACAGCACTGTGTCCAGTGGTTTCTGACTGTGGCTGTTGTATTTCCACGGCAGGTCAGCCATCAGAAATTTTGGGGCCCCTTACACAGCTTTAGGCCTGGGCCCCCCCGCTAGTTTTAGCAGGGCTTTACCGTTGTTTTAGCTGCACTTTTCGGCCGCTAGCAGGGCGCTTTTAACCCCTGCTAGCGGCCAAAAAAGGGTTAAAAGCGCCGCTACTGAATGGCTTTGCAGGCGCTTCGGCAGCGCTGCCCATAGTTTTCAATGGCAGGGGCGGTTTAGGAGCGCTGTATTCACCGCTCCCGCACCTCCCCAAAGATGCTGCTTGCAGGATCTTTTTTTTCCTGTCCTGCAAGCGCACCACCCCAGTGTGAAAGCACTCAGGCTTTTACACTGGGGCTACAGAAAAGGGAGTTTACAGGTGCTATTTTTAGCACAAAAAACGCCTATAAAATGCCTCAGTGTGAAAGTAGCCTAACAGGACAGATTCTATAATTAGCAGACCCACATGAAAAGTTACCTGGGCGGGGAGATACATAAATTGTGAGATCAAAGTAATTCAGACACTACCTGTAAGACCCCTTTCACACTGAGGCGCTTTGCAGGCGCTATAACGCTAAAAATAGCGCCTGCAAAGCACTCTGAAAGAGCCGCTGCTGTCTCTCCAATGTGAAAGCCCTGAGGGCTTTTACACTGAAGCGGTGCGCTAGCAGGATGGTAAAAAAAGTCCTGCCAGCAGCATCTTTGCAGCGCATTAGGAGCGGTAAATACACCGCTCCTAAAGCGCCCCTGTTTGTGAAATCAATGGGCAGCGCACCCGAACCACCGGCAAACCGCTGCTGCAGTGGCGCTTTTTTAGGTGGTTTTAACCCTTTTTCGGTCGCTAGCAGGGGTTAAAAGCACCCCACTAGCGCTAAAATAGTGCCCCAAATTGACAGTAAATCGCCGCTAAAAATAGCGGGGTTATACTGCCGAAGCACCCACCGCCCCAGTGTGAAAGGGGCCTAACATTAACATTCCACTTAGTACATGTATGTACAGACACAGCTACTCACCAGAGGGGAGGAGCCAGGACATCGAGGCAGAAAGGGGTAGAAAGGAGCCCTGTCATTGCATGTTGATGACTGGAGGGGCGTGTCAGGGAGAGCTCTTCCTGACAATCACCTCTGATCCCTCCTCAGCACTCCACTCCCCATCTCCTCCATCTTCTGCAGGGATGAGCTCAGTGGAATGTAAGCAGCAATCTCTGTCTTCTTCTGCTGCCGCTCGATCTCCTCAATGTCTGCAGACTGCAGCTCTACCACTTGTGATGTGAAGGAAATCAGGCAGTGGGGGAAGCGGCAGGAGGAGAACATCAGATGAGACCAGAAGGAGCCTCCCTTTTAGTCCTCTTACTGTGAGACCCTCCATACTTTCGGTCACTCCGCCACACTTCCTGGTTGCTGGGGCAAAGCCAAGCTCACTCCTCACAGGCGCCGCAGATTAGAAGCCTCCGGATGCACTTCTATTGCGATTGGTGGAGAGGGAGGTGGGCGGAAGCTTTTCCACCCACCTCCCCCTCCACCAATCCCAGCAGAAGTGCATCTCAAAGCGTCTAATCGGTGGTGCTGTGAGGAGTGAGCTTGGCATTACCCCGGCAACCAGGAAGTGTGGCGGAGTGACCGAAAGTGTCTGTCAGGCAGCGGCTGGAAATACCTTGGGGGCCCGAGTCGCTCGGGACATCTGGGCCCCTTGGGATGCCCGGGCCCTTTACATGAGTGTGGGCTGTACCCTCCTGATGGCGGCCCTGTTCCACCGTCCCATCTCCTTCCTCAGAAGTTCTGACACATGTGCAGGAGGGGGTTTGACAATTTTCTGAATACTATTAATGTGGTTTTCCTGACTTCATTCTTAATAATGTTTTTGAGTAGATTTTCTCTTTTACTGTATGATTTACCCCTTTTTTCCTGCCACACAACTTTAAATATCTGATTGGTTGATGCTTATTTCTGCCATTTATAAGTGCAGCTGCAAAAACAAGCATTGGACTCCCCCTGCGCCCATTAAAAGGCTAGTTCACCTTTACCAAAAACTGTCTATGCTAGTAATAAGCTTCTGTAGGTAAAAACAAACCATGCAGCTTTCACCAAAGATAAATAATCCCTTGCTATAGGTGTAGACAAGTTACATACCTCCCAAAGCCTGTCTGAAATACTTACAGAGATGGCATCATCCCCTTCTGCCTTGTTGCTAAGGTCATTGCTAAGACACTCCCAGTTGTTACTGCTCACCTCCACCTTCACAAAAGCAAGCTAAAAAAAAATGCACTTTTGTTTACTATCTCCTACTTCAGAGCATCATTGAGCTCAAATATATGTAATATGTAATAAATAAATATGGCAGCACGCAGGTGGATATATAAATATAAATTATACATAAAACCCAGTAGTGATGAAATACCACCAAAGCAGCTGTACCATCCTAGGCCAGGGACAATTTTTTCCTTTTAAAGTGGTGTTTATTTCATACTTTTTTTGTGTTGAACAAAATAAAATGACTGGCATTGACATAATAACATGACCAATGGCAAAAGGCCCAACATAAATAAAAACAGCATACACAAGAAAGTATACAAGAACTCAACATCTCATGGAAGCAACCACACAACACATACAGACACACACACTCATCCCCTGCTCTCCCCCCTTTCCATGAAAAATAGATGTTACCAACAGCATCACTTCACATATATAAAGCCAGAGAAGATGTCAAGATGGGGCTGACAAATATTAGTACATTAGTACATTTTTCAGGTAGGCCCTACCTGTGTAGACTATCTTGTATTTAGGCAAAATAGTGTTTACCAGGCGACAGACTTGTTGCACCATAGCGGGTATTTTTCTGATTCAAAAGGCTGGCTTTACATAGAAGAAAAGCATATGAAATATAATGTGACTGTAAGTCAGGGGGATAAAATATTTAGGAATTCACAACAAACACCCCGCAGGTGACTTAAGATCTTGGAAGCCTAGTTTGGTTTCCAGAAGGATGAATAAGTTACTCCAGAATATAGAGAGATGAGAGCAAGTCCAAAACATATGCATCAGACTACCAGAAACCTCCCCACATCTAGAGGAACAGGCCTGTGCTCCAAGACCCATATGGAAAATTTTAGCAGGCGTGTAATGGAGACTTATGAATAAATTTAAACTGGGTAAATCTATTGGCTGTACTGATGACATCTTAAAAAACAGGTATCGGTAGCTTCCACTCAGCCCTCTTCCTTAAGGGATATGTGAGATCTATCTCCATAGATTCAAAGGCAATGGAGCCCTTGGCATGTAAGCTATCATAAAAAGTAGTGGTTTGTTTAGTATATCCAGAGTCATACAGCAGATGTGCTAATGGGGAACTGCCATTGTCAAATAGTAGAGAAACATGAGTGATGCCTTTTTTTAACCACCAACTTAAGTCAGGGTGATCCAATAATTCCTATAATCTGCAATTGTGCTATAGGGGAGCCCAAGGCATGCAATTGGAGTGAAGACAGACCAAAAAACCTACCTATTCACAAGAGCATTTTTAACTTTAACAAGTAATGGACCTATGAATCTCATCCTTGAGACCCGAAGAAGTACCCCAATAAGGGTTGATATAAGGGTGGTGGTGGGGTTGGGAGAGGTTTAATGTAACCAATCATATATATAGGTTAGTTGAGAGGCAATAAAATACATAAAGAATTAGGCCAGACGAGAACGCCTCCAGCAAGAGAAGAAATTTTGGGATGCTCTAAGGACATAAAGAAATTTTGGTAAATAGATCTCTTTAAATATATTTACCATTTAGGGGTAAGGAAAACTATGTGCGTAACCTGGTCTCCATTTGTTGCACTATGGGAGTAGTATTAAGGGATAGAAACTCATTAAGGTCTGAGTGGATCTGAACCTCCAAATATGGTAGAAATTTGCAGGTTCGAATGTTGGTCAGAATTTTGTAAAAAGGTATATGGTTGCAAGGGACCAGTAGGGAAGGTGATAGACTTATCCCAACCCACTCTATGACCTGAAATATCCCTGAACTCCTCCACCACTTGCATCAAAGTACAAAAGGTGGCCTCAAACCCAAAGAAATCTTCTCTTGCAGAGGGCCCCAGCAGATGGCACCCATTGCAGGGGATTGTCAAACAAACAATGCCAGTGACTCCATGGCAATCACAAACAAAAGTAGTGAATGTGGGCAGTTCTGGGTATCCCTCTAAAGTGAGAAGGCTCTGGAAACATCCATGTTAGTATGAATGTGTCCTTGGTGTTGGCATATAAAAGGCAAACCCACTTAAAAAACCGAGACCTAAAACCCATACATGACATGTACGTGTCACACAGATTAGGCCATCTGACTGTGTCAAATGCCTTTTTAACATCCAACCCACTTTTCCGTAATCTAGCGGCACAATGGATATGTAGATATACTGTAACTGTTGACTTTTATTGTAGGCACTCTTACCTGGCATGAAGCCAGATTGATCAGTATTAATGAGTGATAGAATAACTTTAGTCAGGCAATAGGAGAGCATGTTATCTAATATATTGACATCACTATTCTGCAATGAGACAGGTCAATAGGACCCACATAACAATTTATCCTTGTTGCCAGGCTTGGTTACGAGGACAATTAAAGCCTTGGCCATGGAATCAAGAAGACTACCTGCAGCAAAAGCTTTAAGAAACAAACCATGTAGCTTAGAGACAAGGACATCAGCATAGGATTGATACCACTCTGATGGCAGGCCATCAAGGCCCAGGGTTTTATTTTTATTAGGTGTGAGGGAGTGAATAGCATCTGTAATTTCTTCCCTTATTAAGAGTTATCAAGTAATTGCTGCTGCGTGGAAGAAAGCTGTGAAAATTGGATGAATGCAAAAAAAAAAAAAAATGGTAAAAGCCATCTCAGAAGACTGAAGTGAGTCTGCATACAATGCTTCATAGTACTGAGTGAAATTTGTATTCATCTCTAAAGAATTTGTCATAACAGTACCATTGGAAATAGTAATGTCATGATAATCCAGATGGGGAAAGAAAAGCAAACAACTTCCCATTTTTCCCACTGTTTTCATGCAAGCATGCTGATAGATATAATTGATGCTTTCAAGTCAATTCAACAGCATGTAATTGGAGAGCTCGATGAGTCTCTACAAGAGCACATCAGGAGGTCTGGGAAGGATCTGTTACATATTGTGTCTGGTCAATTTCTAAGCTATGTTTTAAAGATAGTGAAAAGAATTGCAATGCTGCACATTGTTAGTAACATAGAAGACCATTACCAATGCTTTAAAGGTGCCCTAGGTAGGGCCTAAGAAGGTGGAATGGAGGTTAATAGCCCAATAGTCCTCTATGTCATTCGAAACCTGCTCAGCAATTTTGGGAGTAGAAATCCAAAGAAGACTTAGTCTTCAGACTCGAAGGGTCTGGCAGCGAAGGTGTATAACAGGCTTGGTATTAAAGTGGTTAAAGTGTAAGTAAACCCCCCTATCGTTTTCAGCCAAGGAAGCTGCCATCTTTGCCTTTGTTTAATCTACAACTGCAATGATGCTGCACATGTGATCAGTTATGACACCAGCCATTGGATGGTTTTTACAGTTTGGTTGAGAGCACAACCAATGGGAGTGTTGCATTTTTGGCACGTGCCGGAAATGAAACTATTTACGGATGAGTTTACTTCCACTTTAAACACTGCATAGTGCTACATGGAGCCAATGTTCACTGTCTTGATTGAAAGAATCAGATCAAGGCTCAGCTCTGGGGAAGCAGGAGAGATATGCTTGCTGTTTCATCTTTACAGTTCTGTGGTTTGATCCAAATTTGTGGGTATGGGATAGGATTTCTTTAAGGTAAAAATACCACCGAGAGAAAAGAAGTAGAGAAAAAGCCCTGGTTTGTTTAATGTGCCGCTCAATTTAAATCAATATGGGGAGTAGTGTGGGTGATGCTGCAACCACTACAGAAGTGCCAGCAAGAGATGGAGCTCCTCCAAGCATCTGTAGTCACTAGAAAAAGAGAGGAAAGATCCCTGGTGCCGCACATTTACAGAGTCCTATGGTGGTATGAGAGAGACAACCTCAACCTGGGCTCCTGCCAGGCCATGCCCTCAACCCATTTCACTCCACCCCCCAGAGCTTAGTCATGGGGATTCCATTAATTAAGCTCCTGGGGGCTGAGTGAAACATGTTACTGGTGTGGCCTGGCGGGAGCCCAAGCTGAGGCTGTCTCTCATAATACACCATAGGACTCCGTAGATATGTGGCACCAGGGATCTTTCCTCTCTTCTTCTAAAGAAAATGCCTCATTTGCCCAGTTTCCTACAGTATATAACTGATGCACCAACACACATCAGTGAGAATGAGTCTAAATAATCCATATTAATAGATTTATAAATCTCCTCCTCACATATGAAAGTGTTAGAGCTTCCAAGGATAGTAGTGTAGGGCATTCACAATTCATCACCACACCCACAACAGCATTGACCCTTCCTCTATGATTTCAGCTGCATTAGAAGCCCCCCCACCCCCCTAACACCAGTAAGAACCAGTAGGAACCTAATTTGTATGTCTGGGGCTGACAGGTGCATCTACAGTGATAAGCCTCCTTGTTCTTCCCCGTCATTACCAGTAGGAGTCTAATTTTTACTGATAGCATTTGCAGGACTGACAGATGGGAAAAATTGCCTTCTGTGCATCTATAGTGATATGCCAAAATCTGGAAAGGTTGGGAACATTTTGGGAAAGCTTCCTAGTGACATAGCTCCAATATCACATTCACTACAACTTTGGCAGTGGGAGCTTCTGCCTTTAATGTTGAGGCTTGACAGGAGAAGTAGAGGTCATAAGAGGCCTTCAAAAGTTGTTACCAGCACTAGGAGAGCTGGGCTGCACAGTACCAGGCAGGTAGAAACCAAAATACATAGCTTGGGGCAGTAAAGTGTTTACATGCAGTGAGTTATGAAAGGATGTGTGAGACGAGGTGGATATATGGGCTATGGGCATGTGGCAAAACTGGGCAATGATGGATTTGTCATCTAGGATGATGGGGTGTTGCCGACTGGGCCCTACCTCCAGCAGTCCTAAAGTCTTAGAGGCCTTAATAGCATGTATAAAAATCCAGCCCTGACATGGAGAAGGACTAATAAAACCTATTCATAATGAGTAAATATGGCTGTGCCCAGATGGATATACATAAATAAGTTATACATAGAAACACATTTCTTTAAGCAATATCATTCATTAGGAAACATTATTTACATCAAAGTTTACTAATTTACACTAATTTACTTTTAATGTAGAACCAAAACATCTTTGAAAAGACATTGGGGTTGAATTATTAAAGTAGAGAAGCCCATTTGCTTTGCAGTGAATTTTAATTTAAATTAAAGTGTTACTAAACCCACAACAGTAAAATCAGTCTGTATATGCAGCACAGCATGCTTGTTATATTCACTGTGGAACCTAGGGGTTATTCCCCTGTATTGTGTAAAAAAGCTGTTTTATCCTGTATGCACAGATCCTCCCCCTCTTGCACTGTCTATCTGGGGAAGGCCAGCTAACACAGGCAGGGTAGCCGACCTGCACATGCTCAGTTGTGTCTTTTATGCTGGAGAGAAAATGTACTTGTTCTCAGAGCTAGCCAGGTCACATGATATTAACATCACACATGTGGGTGTGTATACAGGCTGCAGTGGAAATCTCCTCCTACCTGAACTCTCAGCACTGGAGAAACTGTGCATTTTATCATGTAACAGTGGTATACAGATCATCCAAAAAGGTATATAGTGGCAGTATATCAATGTAAAAAGAAGATTTATAAGCTTTGGGCATTATGAGGGGGCGGATGAACTATTTTCATATTACTGGGTTTAGAAACACTTTAATTAATAAGGTTACTCTTCGAAAATCCAATCATTTGTACATAAAATCCATCTGATTGAGTATTCTTTTGAAGTGCATTTTCCACCTCATTCTCTAAAGTGAAGATGCACTTTTAAAAGTGAAATTTACTTTACAAACTGAATATTTTGTAATCCTTAAGTAAATCAGCTCCATGTGTTCTCTCTAAAAACTTTTTCATTACACTACAAAATTATTGGTGCTGTTTTTAATGAAGGGCCTTTAAAGAAAATATTTGCATAGGTGATGTAAGAAATACATGCATGGTTCTGGGTTAACAATACGATAGACCATAATGATGCATTATGCTGAGCTAACTACACAGTTACTCTATGGCAGGGATAAGCAATTAGCGGACCTCCAGCTGTAGCCAAACTACAAGTCCCATCATGCCTCTGCCTCTGGGTGTCATGCTTGATGCTGTCAGAGTCTCGCTATGCCTCATGGGACTTGTAGTTTGGCAACAGCTGGAGGTCCGCTAATTGCATATCCCTGCTCTATGGCTTTACCTTATTGTGTGAGGTATATCTTTCTCCCTTTTTATCATTACATTATATGAGATAATCATATCACTTAAATTAAAGTGGTTGTAAAGGCTGGAGGTTTTTTACCTTCATAAATTCTATTCTATGTATGAAGGTAAAACAACTTCAATGTGCAGCTCCCCCTCAGCTCTCCCTTCTACTTACCTAAGCCCGATCAAACTTCAGCTATGTGCATGAGAGCCGAGGCTCTCCTGGGTATCTCCCTTCTGACTGGCTGAGATGCAGCAGCAGAAGCTATTGGCTCCCACTGCTGTTTATCACAGTCTCAAGGCATTTTACCTTAATGCATCCTCTGCATTAAGTTAAAAAAACCTTCTGTGTCCAGGATCCCCCCCAGCCCCCTTTTATACTTACCTGAGCCTGATTTAGATCCAGCTCTGTGCACAAGAGCAGCGGCTCTCCCTTCTCTGCCCTCACTAGATAGATTAAAAGTAGCGGGAGCCATTGGCCCCTGCTGCTGTCAATCAAATCCTATTATGAGTGAGTGGGGGGGTTGGCAAAGCCCTGCTGTCTGTGTCTATGGGGGGGGGGTAAAGCTGTCTGTATCAGGAGCAAGTCCACAAAAGGACCCACCCAGCAAGTGACTTGCTAGAAGAGTTTTGTGGAAGGCAGGGAGAGCCAGGAGCACCAGCGGGGGGCCCCCAAAAGAGGAGGATCAGGGCTGCTCTTTGCAAAACCATTTCACAGAACAGGTAAGTATACATTTTTGTTACCGTATATACTCAAGTATAAGCCGAGATTTTCAGCCCTTTTTTTGGGGCTGAAAGTCCCCCCCTCGGCTTATAAATAGTACCTGAAAAAAAGTTGAGAGGCTGCGGCGTCCATCGTTTAAATCTCGCGGTCTCTTCCTGGTCCCTTCCGTGATAGGCGATTCTCAGCAGACACTCTCCGCCTATCACGAACGTTCTCTCATCCTCAGTTTCCCAGCAGACGTATGTGATTGGCGGAACACCGAACACAGTGTCTGCTGGGATGGATGAAGATGAGAGAACGTTCGTGATAGACGGAGAGTGTCTGCTGAGAATTGTCTATCACGGAAGGGACCAGGAAGAGACCGCGAGATTTAAACGATGGACGCCGCAGCCTCTCAACTTTTTTTCAGGTATTATTTACAATGTTAAATTTAAACAGTGAGCTAGGGAACAGTGAGGATAGGGAACAGTGAGAATAGGAACAGTGGGGATAGGAATAGTGAGGTGAGGAACAGTGAGGATAGGAATAGTGAGGTGAGGAACAGTGAGGATAGGAATAGTGAGGAACAGTGAGGATAGGAACAGTGAGGATAGGAACAGTGAGGATAGGAATAGTGAGGATAGGAACAGTGAGGATAGGAATAGTGAGGAACAGTGAGGATAGGAACAGTGAGGATAGGAATAGTGAGGATAGGAACAGTGAGGATAGGAATAGTGAGGAACAGTGAGGATAGGAACAGTGAGGATAGGAATAGTGAGGATAGGAACAGTGAGGATAGGAATAGTGAGGAACAGTGAGGATAGGAACAGTGAGGATAAGAACAGTGAGGATTGGAATAGTGAGGAACAGTGAGGAACAGTGAGGATGGGAACAGTGAGGAACAGTGAGGATGGGCACAGTAAGGATGGGAACAGTGAGGCATTGTTGACCCTTGGCTTATACTCGAGTCAGTAAGTTTTCCCAGTTTTTTGTGGTAACCTTAGGTACCTCGGCTTATACTCGGGTCGGCTTATACTCGAGTATATACAGTAATTAAAAAAAAATGAAGATTTAAAATCACATTAAATTGCTACGCTGATATCACTGTGCCAAAAATCAAAGCCACTATAGGCTGATCTGCTGACAGCCTAAAGATTTACTGCTGCTCAGGGTCTTTGGGCTTGAACTTCAAATGGCAGACTTCAGCAAGAAGAAACATGAACAATACTGGAGGCAATTTACAGCACGCACTAATTTTGGTAGTATAATTATTAATGTGGAATGTATGTTCCTTGCTAAAGAACATAATTTTTTTAGCAAGTTGTCATGGGTAAAGTTTAACTTTAATAGTAGTTTGAGTAACTTTGTTACTCGAGCATCCATAGTGGCAGATATGTAAAGTAAAGGTACCATTAACCACTTCAGCCCTGGAAGATTTGGCTGCTCAATGACCAGACCATTTTTTGCGATACGGCACTTCATCACTTTAACTGACAATTGCGCGGTCGTGCAATACTGTACCCAAACTTTTTTCCCCACAAATAGAGCTTTCGTTTGATGGTATTTGATCACCTCTGTGGTTTTTATTTTTTGTGCTATAAACAAAAGAAGAGCGGCAATTTTGAAAAAAACACAATATCTTTTACTTTTTGCTATAATAAATATCCCAATTAAAAAAAAAATCCTCAGTTTAGGCCGATATGTATTCTTCTACATATGTTTGGAAAAAAAATGCAATAAGCGTATATTGATTGGTTTGTGCAAAAGTTATAGCGTCTACAAACTAGGGGATAGTTTTAAGGCACTTTTATTATTATTTTTTTACTAGTAATGGCGGTGATCTACGATTTTTATTGGGACTGCGATATTGCGGCACACAAATTGGACACTTTTGAAGTTTTTTGGGACCATTGACAATTATACAGCGATCAGTGCTATAAAAATGCACTGATTACTGTAAAAATGTCACTGGCAGGAAATGGGTTAACACTAGGGGCGATCAAGGGTTTAAATGTGTTTCCTAGGTGTGTTCTAACTGTGGGGGGAATGTAACTGACTGGGGGAGGAGAGAGATCGGTGTTCATACTAAGTATGAACACCGATCTCTCTCCTCTCCCCTGAGAGAACTGGGATCTGTGTGTTTACACACACAGATCCCGGTTCTCGCTCTGTTACGAGCGATCGCGGGTGCCCCTGCGGTCATCGCGCCTGCCGGGCACTTGCATCGGCTCTGGGCACATGCTGCGGACGCGTGCGCCTCCTACAGCGTCTTAAAAGGCTGATGTACAGCTACGGCAGCTCGCCAAGGGTAGCCATTCTGCCGCAGTATAACTGCGGCCGCCGGTCGGGAACCTGTTAATTCATTATTACCAAAATGTATTATACCGTATTTATCGGCGTATAACACGCACCTTAACTTTAAGAGGGAAGTTTCAGGAAAAAACGTTCCACGGCCCCTGCGTATAACATGCAGGGACAGTTTACCCTCTAATTTCAGGGTAAAAAAGTGAGTGTTATACGCCAATAAATACAGTATTTTTATTTTTTGCAGATGACAACTACATATACATGCTGATAGAACAATAAATGAACCATTTAATATATTCACATATACTGTCTTCTACACTTTGATATTGCAAAAAGTGTATTTTTTTTTTTTAAACATAGCAATAGTAACTTCTAGCAACCAAAGTATCTTCTGTATTCGGATTAATAAAAGTTATTTTTGGATTGGTTGCCCTCAGTTATTACATTATGCAAAGTCCAAATAACTTTACAGATGTTGTATTCTGTACAAGTCACGGTACATGATTAACTTAATGTGGTGTATACATGTGAGTTATGTTTAAGTTATTGTGTTTTTGAAAGTGTTCTTTTCTTTCTTACAACTCACTCACCTGGTTTTAACAGTCCTGATCATTCTGAAAGCAGTACAAAGAAAGAGGATTGTGAACAAATAGCAACTTTTCATTCTTGCTACCAACCTATCTTTGTGTCGTAAAAGGCCGCTGGACATATTGTTCTTTCTTTTGAAAAAGATTGCTCCCTACAGAATAAATGCTTTCAGAACTCCATAGGGTTCATTATCGCCACAGTACCTTCTAACCATCCAACATTTGAAAGCAGCATTTGTATTCAATCCCAAATCTCCTTTTTAGCAGTGAAACATGCTGTCATGGTGCTACAAGGCTGGCCAAATTTTTCATTAACCCTAGCTGCCAAGGGGCTCGTGAAATCTGTTGTTTTTATGACACATTGATGTTGTTTAATGAAGTGTGATAACTGCAGCAAGCATCATCGAAAACATAGGTTGAAAAAAAAATATCAAGCTTTTCAAACCATGAAAAGATTTTCATAGAGAGATAAATGAGGCATTAAAGTTATATTTTCTCAAACAAGGTGAGTACACTTTGGACAAAACAGATTGGGCATCCTGATGAACTGATATAAGGGTCATATTGTTAGAATTTATTGCTATTTCACATCTGCAGCATTATCCTCATTACCCTCACATTTAAAAACATGCATATTCAAGACACTAGTATTATGCACTTTGTCCAGAAATATTGTTGTGTTCTATTATGTTTCTTTTTAATGTGTAAGTTTCCTCGTGAATGGAGGAAAAGCTTCATCTGTAGCTGTCTGCATCTAGTTAGAATTATATCATAGATGACTGGTTTGAATCCCCAGTGTCAGAGGTTTTAAATAGCATACAACCAGCATTCATACGTTTACTACATACGTCAGAGTTAGGATGTTTTAGACCAAAGAACTCTGGCTATATACGCTTTTGTCATTTCTGATCCACAGCATCTGACGGACAACCAGCATAGGTTGAAATGTATTGCTGGTAAATGTGGTCAGATGGTTTTTACACTTGAACATGTATGTTGTTAATACTTGATAGTCATGCTGTTTTTTTTTTATATATAAATTCACCCCTTAAAGTAGAACTGTGGCCTAATTTAAAAAAATGTGCTGCAGCATTTTAGTTTCCCTGAAAAATGTCAGAAATACCCAGTAGTCCTAGCAGTGAAGTACACCTAATGCAGCTTCCTGTGATGGGGTGTCAATGCTGCTGCACTGCTCCTGTAATTATAGCAGTGTTCATAGGCGTGCGCACAGGGTGTGCCAGGTGTGCCCAGGCACACCCTAATCATCCTGTGCAGCACAGATTCCCCCTACTGCCCTCCCTTCCCACGCGCTTCCGACTTCTCTCCTCTCCCGTCAGCTGTTGCTGTGGAGATGTTTTAGGATGAGTGGGGGAAGGGGCCAGTAAATATGTAATTTACCAGCCCCTTCCCTTTCTGAATAAACATTGTGAGTTATTGGTGATGTGTGTTTGAGCTTTGGGGTGCACAGCCTAATAGAATAGACTGTGCACACCTATGGCAGTGTTGTAAAACTCACTTAGGTTGAATGTGCTTGCTTCACAATATGATAAGAGTACATTGTTGGGGTATCATATTAGTCACTGTCAGTTCACAAGCCTGTGGCTTTTCAATCATTGATGACCACACCTAGCTCTGCCAACTTAGGCTTAATGTAAGGCTTCTGGTAAACGGAGGTTTAGGAGCAGTTTTTGAATTTTTTTTCAGCTTCCCCTGAACTCTGAAGTATCTTATTAGTACATGTACACAGGGTCCTTTATAGTCGTTTCTAGGCAGTTGAGTTCAGAAAAAAAATTTGGAAAGCAAAAAAATGTGTTCAGAATGGACGTTTAGCCACATTTCATTTACCATATTTTCTTTATTTTCAAAATTGTTGCTCTTTTTTTGTTTATAGCGCAAAAACTGTAGAGGTGATAAAATTCCACCAAAGAAAGCTCTATTTGTGGGAAAAAAGGACATTATTTTGTTTAGACACAGTGTTGCACGACCGCGCAATTGTCAGTTAAAGCAATGCAGTGCTGTATCGCAAAACATGGCCTGGTCAGGAAATGGGTAAATTCTTCCGGGGCTGACGTGGTTAAGAAGGATAGTGCTGTCCATGTCAGGCAGCAGCAATATGTCAAATGGTAGGGAACCACAGAAGACTGTGCAGTAAAAAAACACTAAGATATTCCAAGCTAGTACTAATAGTTCTATTAATACTAGCTTGCAGTGTATTAGTTCAAATAAAATAGGTTTTTGGGGGAAGAAGTAAAAGTTAGTGTTGTGTTTACATTTAAATAGCATCCTCTGCACAGTACAAGCACTCCCCTATAAATGACAAAAAGACAGGGTTGGCCTTAGGCTTGACAAAAGGTAGTGACCCAAAAAATGTGTTCCCATAGTAACAAAGACACCAGAAAGCGGTTGCAGAACATGCTATCATTCCACCACTCACACAGATACCACTTATCCTGAATCCTCTAGTGCAGTGGTGTCCAAACTGTGGACCGGGGGCCGAATGTGGCCCTTTGCTTACCTTTATCTGGTCCTTGAAGCACATCCCTCCCATTGATATGAGACATTATTCTGCCAACTGACATAAACAGTAGGACACTATTTCTCCCACTGACACCAACAGTGGAGCACTATTCCTCCCAATGATACAAACAATGGGACACTATTCCTCCCATTAATACCAAATGTGGCAATATTTATTTCCATTGATTCCAGGAAAATTTCCTCTTCTGCTGGCCATAGTCCGGCCCCCAAAAGTCTGAAGGACAATAAACTGGCCCTTTGTTTCAAAAGTTTGGCGACCCCTGCTCTAGTGGGTCTGCAAGTATCATCACCTCCACTGGAAGAATTTACTTGAGATGCAGTCTGCATGTTGCCCATGATAGACTGAGATTGTCTATCAGAGGCCCTTTGATGAGTGCATATTACAACCGCAACATGTAAGTGGGCTATGTTTTTATATTAATTAATTGTATCTTTTGATGCACTTTTGAGGTCCATCCATATTTTAGCCTAAAAAAGGAAACAAATACAACCACCAAATTTACTGATTGGTAAGCTGCAATATATAAAATGTTTGTTTTTTGAGTTTTTGCGATTTATTAACACAATAAGAGATTTTGTTGATTAACTTTGGGCTTGTGTCATTGGCATCAGTGTTACATCAATTTAGGACACTTCTGAGACCATTCAGATTCCACCAACAGCTGCATTTGACCTGAACTTGGCCTCCCTTTGACCTGCATTTAACTTGTTTCAAGTCGTTTTTTTCTTCACACGGAAATATGAAAATATGGAAATGCAAAGCCCTCTAATGCCACGTACACACGATTGGAATTTCCGTCGGAAAAACCTTGGATCAAACTTGGCTTGCGTACACACGGTCACACAAATCATGTCGGAATATCTGACTGTCAAGAATGTGGTGATGTACAACACGTACGACGAGCCAAGATAAATGAAGTTCAATAGGCAGTTTGGCTCTTCTGCTTGATTCTGAGTATGCGTGTTTTTTTGCGCGCCAGAATTGCATACAGACGAGCGGAATTTTCCATGGGAACTTTTCCCGTCAAAAAATATGAGAAAAAGCTCTCAAATTTTTCTTGGCGGAAATTCCGATGGAGCCTACACACGGTCGGAAGCTCACATCGGACTTTTCTTGTCGGAATTTCCGATCGTGTGCATTAGAATAGTTGGCCTTTGTGATTTTCCTCAGCTACTAGCCTTGGTACAATACCCTAGAAACTACTGAATTTCCAGTAAAGACCCATACACATGTAAAAACTATTTTAAAATCAGATTTATTTGAAGAAGTAGATTGTTACTTGTCATCTGGGTTTTTTCATTTATCAATGTAATTATGTAGGTGTTCTCTGAGCAGAAACGTTATTTCAAGAACTTTGAAACACCTGAAATTTGTTGCAATTTGCTCATAAAATCTGCTTTACTTCAGTGTCACATTATTGTACAGAGTTTCTTTCAACAGTTTGTACAGCCTGCTTTTAAAGCTTTCTGCGATTTAGCGAGTGACAGCACTTAGCAGGTAGGAATTTCCCAGTAAGATTTAATGACCATTTGTGGCAATTTTTCTCCTCACCTACAGCTGATTTACAAACTATTCTAGGCCTGCTGAGTGATTAAACTTCACAGGATTGATTGTGGCTTTTGTTTAGGTCTTGATGCTGTCATTATCCTTGCCCTGGTTATGTGTTCATTTTGCAAGTACATTTTTCCAGTAGAAACATGCTATATATTTTCCTCTATTTTGGAAGCTTTATATGCTTTTTTACAGTAAATTGTTCTATGGGTCCAGTAACTTTTGTGTAATGTTTAGATGTTTTTATAGCTGTAATAATCCTGAAATTGTATTTCAATTTCTTTTCATTGATTTAACCAAACTATAGCTAACCGTTATACACAGTGAATTTTGAAAATATCGTCCAAGAACAGGTCTGTGGGTGATGAATAGTAGAACGTCCCACAAGCTCCATACAAAGATCTGTATGGGGTCAGTAGCTCATACAGAAACACAAAGGCTGAAGGCCATTTTTCACAGATTCTTAGTAGAATTAACAATATTCATCAAATGTACATAAGCAGGGACTTTATACAGCATGGGTGCTTTAACCGCTTCAGCCCCGGATGATTTTACCCCCTTCCTGACCAGAGCACTTTTTATCATTTGGCACTGCGTAATTTTAAATGACAATTGAGCGGTCATGCAACACTGTACCCAAACAAAATTTGCGTCCTTTTTTTCACACAAATAGAGCTTTCTTTTGGTGGTATTTGATCACCTCTGTGGTTTTTATTTTTTGCAGTTTTTTTTTTTTTTTTGCAATTTTTTGGCCACGGTTGTGGGGATGAGGCCCTTGTCCTCATCAACATGGAAACAAGGTGGTTCTTTGGAATGGGGGGGCAGAGCCCCCTTGCCCCAAAGCACCCACTCCCCATGTTGAGGGCATGTGGCCTGGTATGCCAGGATGACCTGCCCGGATGCATGCCCAGATAAGGGTAAGGATTTTGGGGGGAACCTCGCACATTTTTTTTTTGGCATAGGGTTCCCCTCCAAATCCATATTCTGGTGTGGACTGGGGGGGGACCCCATGCCGTTTTGTTCTTTATTTTTTAACCGCCACTTTTTTTTATTCAGCCAGAGGGTAAACCCTTTAACAGCTGATGACTCATCGGTTGTTAAGGACGCCACAGCTGGCTTCCTAATAACCAGCTTACACTGCACCCTGATTGGGAAAAGCTTTGCCCAATCAGGATGCAGAATGCACTGGGTAGCGCTCAGTGCAGCGCTCAGTGCATTGCAGGGTGTTCATCGGGATGAACACCCTGCAAATACGCTGCAAATTCAGATGTTCGCCGAACGGCCGAACAGGCGGATGTTCAGCCCGAACTCATGTTCGGACCAGACCATTCGCCCATCTCTAGCAGTCTGCTGTGCCTGTCTGATCTGGAGTCTCACTACAGTTGAACCCGTTACCCTCTGCCTCACTAGCTGTTTGTAAAAACATATAAATCTAAGTATGTAGGGATATTTAGTGACACATTCTACCCTCAAGGCTTGCCTGCTAACTAAAGTGTCCCTGAAGTCAAGCAATAGCTATAGAGTGTTAATCAAGATTACATAGTGATCTGAAAACCCTAGTTTGTAAAGCAAGCATGAGGGGAACACATGCACTGTTTGCCCCTTGCTATCACATGATTTAAAAAAATGTCACTTCTTAGAAATTTCTTGCAGCCACCCATCAAATTTAAGCTAGTCTTGGAAGTTTGAATGTGATTTGCAATCTAGGAAGAAAATAGAGAGATAGTTACACATCAAAAACGTAAACAAGTACACTCCCAGTGACCAACGTTACTGTAGATCTAGATCTGATCAATTAGAGAAAACTCAGATTAAGGTCAATTGAGGGAACTTTCTGATATTATCCTAGCTAGATTGCATTAGTAACCAAATAATAGTGCTCTGTTAGTATCTTACTGAAATTGTTCTTTAAAGATGATTTTAAATTGGAGGTAAAGAAAGGGTTTACTCACTGATTAAACTGTTAATGTGTACATTAAGAATTATATCAAAGTAAACTTGAAATTGGTAATTGTTTTATATTTATAGTCCATCTAACAACTTAGAATTGGGTGTGTTGTTTAAAAAACATCCGTATATAATAAGTAATATTATCATAAATATATAGGGACGTATGCTCATACAGTAAATTTGCAGGATCTCTGTTTTGTGTTCATTAAAAAGACAAAATATACAATGCACTAAACCTAAAATGACTTAGTTTAGTGTATTATGCAGTTTTCAGTAAAATCTGCATATTACAGTATATTGCACTTACAACTAACAGCAACAGTATGTAAAATGTATATGGGGCAATTTATCCTCATGAGAAAAATAAAATAAACCATTTATTTCTAGCAATTATTTAAAAATAATCATAATTAATATTATTACTATAATAAAAGTTATGCATATGCCTTTGACTGCTTCACCACATAGTGAATGTTTAATAAAAGTTCACATTCACTGTTTTATTATATTGGCCACTGTGAATATTTAGAATAAAACCTTGGAGATGCTTACTAGTATGTATGGCTTAATTTACCACAAAGCACTTGTTAGAAACTAAATAAACAGGAAAATATCAGGAAAAACTGCAAAATTGTTCCCCCCCCCTTTTTTTTAAAAATATATTTTAATGTTTGCTCAGCTCCAGCTGCACCTACTTTTTTCATTCCAGAGAGTACTGTAAGCACCAAACTTCAGGCATTGAAACTTAAATTTTCAGAAATAGTGGATAATAGTCAGCTACTCGCTCTCCACCTCATTCCTTCAAAAACATTGTGTACTCTTTTTCACAGAATACAAGGGTTTCTCTGAATGGATGAGGGTAAGGGCAGATAAATGTCCATCACAATAAAACAATTGTGCACTGTCAAAGAACACCCTTTATTCTGCAAGTGTCTCATTACTGGTCTCTCTTAGCTTAAATTCTCCATAAAATGACATCATAAATAGTGATGATGAAAAAAGGAGAATCATTCGTTTGTTTGTTATTTTTAGCGTGAATATTTCCCTGTAGATCTGTTTGATCTACAAAAAAATATTTCACAGTTTAGGACAATAGGCATTAAAAATTGCAAACTGGATAGATCTACATGCATGTATATAGGGGAAATGAACCAAAAATATAAAAAAAAAAGCCCTGGGACTTTAAATGAAACAAAAGACATGAATAACATCAACAATTGCCAATTAAAAGAATACATCAAATAATGGTACATAATTATCATAGCAGTCATGGTACACGGGCATCTGTAGTACCCAATTGCCATATAAAGAAAGTATGTGAGGTAGTGGTAACAAGATGGTGGTCATGGTCATTATACAACAGCATCTGTAGTACCCAGCGCTTTTCGCCAAGCCAGCTCGCTCCTCAGGGGTGGATACATGTGACAATGTCCCTAAAGTAAAAAATATGTATATATAAATTGGCAATAAAACATGGTGTTGGTTATATATAAGTGTAGGGTTAGAGGGGTCTTGGGTGAAGGACCCCATACTCACCACTGAGCTTGGGGTCACACCATGCTCGCCCTCCTTTTGGCCCCTGGTGGGGATTCTGTCTGATTCTGCCCCCTCAGATCCCTGGGGAGACTTCTTGCCGCTGCCTTTTGGGAACCACACATTTTCTGCCATGGTCAAGCTCAGTGGTGAGTATGGGGTCCTTCACCCAAGACCCCTCTAACCCTGCACTTATATATAACCAACACCATGTTTTATTGCCAATTTATATATATATATTTTTTTTACTTTAGGGACATTGTCACATGCATCCACCCCTGAGGAGCTAGCTGGCCTTGCGAAACGCGTTGGGTACTACAGATGCTGTTATATAATGACCATGACCACCATCTTGTTACCACTACCTCACATACTTTCTTCATATGGCAATTGGGTACTACAGATGACCATGTACCATGACTGCTATGATAATTATGTACCATTATTTGATGTATTCTTTTCATTGGCAATTGTTGATGTTATTCATGTCTTTTGTTTCAAAACAAAATAAATACCCTTACTGTATTTACTACTCATTGGGATGCTTATTGGTGGAATGGTACCCACTTCATTTAAAGTCCCGGGGCTTATCTTTAGTTTTTTCATGTATTTTAGGGATGGAAGTGGACTACTGGGGACAACAAACCTTTTTTATTTTTTCACAAACCAAAAACATTCTGCACTGTAACCCTAACTTCATAGCTGCTGCACAAATATCCAAAAGAGAACTCAATAGATATACTGTCTACAAATAAAACAGGGCTCAAAGTTGTTATATGTGTTGATGATGTCACAAGATTCTTGTTCCTCCTAATGTGTTTCTTCCATAAACATTGTCCCCACATAGGGACCCTTAAGATACATGTCCCTGAAGTTCATGTATTGCTCTCTGATGTGACATCATAGGACGACAGTGTGGCTCTAACTTTAATCAGCATACCTTGTTGACATCTCTACCCCAGTGTTTTTACACCAAGTCACACTGTCAGTCATATAAATCAAATATTGAACACCTATGACCAGACAATAGGGGGTGTTGCTCAAGGCTCCAGCTAGGTTCTTTCTTGTAGTACACCACTGGGAGTGCAGGCAAGGACAGAGCTCATTCAAGCTCCAATGAAACAAAAAATGTCCTATGCACCACACATCACTGCAAGACCTTGTGGATATGTGAAATGTCAGCCCCAGCCTGGGTTCTAGCCAAGCTACACCCCCAACGTGTTTCACTCCACCCCCAGAGCTATTACAGAAGTCCAGTTGAATGTGACTGACTACTAACCACTACTAGCTAGTTTTAAATTTTTCACAGTACAGTCATTTTGACACCAGTCTTTCTAAGAATGTGTTTGTATAGCGAGCGAATACATAATGCTGCAGATTTTATATCACAAATTATCAATTATATGTAAAAACTTGTAAAAGGCATATATGAATGACATCAATGGCTTGAAGCCCTGCAATGACAAATTTGACTGGTTGCCAAAAATAAACTCTCTACCTTCACTTTTCATGGGATTTTACTCATTACTACTTTGTCATCTGGGTTTTCTTTTGTGTCAGCACTAATGGGTTAATTCAATTATTGACTAAATGCATTAAACACATTGCGGTTGATTTACTAAAGGGAAATTCACTGTGCACTGCAAGTGCACTTCAAAGTGCACTTTGAAGTGCAGTCACTGTAGATCAGAGGGAAGATAAGAAATGAGGGGAAGCTCTGCTGATTTCTATCATCTAATCATGAGGGCTGGTGCAAGGATTTTTGACACCCTAGGCAAAACCTAATTTTGCCATCCCCCTTGGCCCCACCTCTGACTCCACCCCCTTTGCCCTGCCCATGTATACCCCACCTTTTTAATGAAGCGCCCATCAAATGCATCCTCACCAGTGCCCATCAATGCAGCCTCACCAGCGCCCATCAATGCAGCCTCACCTGCGCCCATCAAATGCAGCCTCACCAGTGCCCATTAAATGTAGGCTGACCAGCTCCCATCAAATTCAGCCTACCAGTGCCCATTAATGCAGCCTACCAGCCCCCATCAATGCAGCCTACCAGTGCCCATCAATGAATGTTTGCTTGCTTCCATTCATTCGGGAGTCGGGACACAGACACAATCCTCTGCCGCCGCTGTGCCTCTAACACTATGTGCGAATGGAGCGGCGGCTGCCTGCTGATGCTGAGACTTAGTTGCTTGCTGCAGAGAGAAGAGAGTAGGAACACCGATGGCTGGGCACCCTAAGCAGCAATGCGCCCTAGGCGGCTGCCCAGTTTGCCTAGTGGTAGCACCGGCCCTGCTAATCATGTGCAAGCAAAAATGCTGTCAGATCTACAGCGACTGCACTTCCAAGTGCACTTGCCTTTAGTAAATAACCCCCATTATGTTCTTAAATATAAATTCTGTAATGTGTTACTCTTCTTACCATAGTGGCACTGAAACAAATCACAAAAGCGTTTGTATGTTTTGTATTTTCTTCAAGTGACGGCAAGTTTTTGTATCCAGTTCATATTTTATGCTGCACGTCCCTTGAGAGTATGAATTCTTTACAACCCAATAAATGGATTAGGAACAAGCCTCCTGTGTGTTAATTAAATTGTTATCAATAGTTCACTTCTGTGAAAACATGCAGAGCATGCTGTTAAAGCCCTGTCATAGACAGCTCCCTCTGAATTGCATTGCATAAGACTAAAACCAGGCTGCTGTAGGCAGCTATTCAAAGCCACAAGGTGCCTAATCTATCTTCTTTTAAAAGTTCCAAAAAAATGCATAAATTTGTATTTTCTGTACATGTAATGTAAGCAGGGTTCTGCCTGCTTCCAGTATTTATTAGAAAAGATCATAGCACTTTTGATCCTGTCAGTGCATCAAAAAAATTGAAAATGTGTTTTAAAATAGTGATTATAGTAATTTGTTGCAAATGTACATATAATGACTCCTCATGCATCATAGCTGTCTGTGAAGCTGCCTTCAGAAACTGTTGGGGCCACATGCCCTCATCATCGATGTTTGCTAATGGCACGGTTCAAACAAATGTGCCCCCACTTAAACGTTCCTTAAAATATGTTGACACAGTTTTTTTTTCGTGTACATTCCTGATAATCAAAGACAGTCACTTAAATATAATAACGTTATTGTTCTCAGATTCCAGTTGTTTCCTTCAGTTTGTTTTATGGTTGGTAAAGCATGCTTTTAGCTGACGTTCTTCAAATGAAAGTTTAAGCCTTTGTTTGCATGACAAATATATAGATGCTCACAGCATTCGTTGTGTTCTATATGAGAGTATGTGCCCCTATAGCAATTGCAAATACCTCTAAGTGCATATGTTAGCCTAACTATGAGTTACAACACTCCACACCTCAATATAAAAATATGTGATGTTCTTTTTTTCACTTCACTTTTTCAAGACCATACTTAAAGCAATCCCTGAAGCCATTTTATATTTGAGGTATATTACCTAATGTGAGCCATGCACCTGGCAATTCTGTGGCAAATCGGGATGCTTTCCATCAGCTTTTGTTTGAAAATGAAATAGCATGGAGATGAATGATATACAAGAATCTGCTACCCATGGGTTTGATTGTTTCCCAGTTTCAAGCAACTAAATGAGCAAATCTGGGAGAAAAATTAATTAAAATAGCTTTCATTAGATGTTGTGGTGGCTTTGGTCTCTTTCCACCATGTCAATTATTTGTCTGATCCAGTCAATTCCATGTAATAGTTTTTGTTGAAAATTTATCAAAGGCTTCCAGAATTTAATTAAAATTGGCAAGCGCATGGTAATCCAAAAAATAGAAACCACAAAGTATCTGCTTTACATTTTTTAGTCTTTGTAGAGTTTTATAAATTACCTATAACAGGTCCACCGATGATGTAACTCTTGCACTTGAGCATGGGAGTAACGTGGTTCTTTGCACCTAGCTGCATTCCTACCATCTTTGAGTTGCTGGAAGTGAGCCAGAGGTTTAAAATACTATGTGCATGTGGCAAAGGAAGTGTACACTAGATAAAAACTTACTAGGAGCCAAAAGAAAAAAAAATCTAGAAGTTTTCTCAGCAGAGAGACATGCAAATTCCCTTCTGCCTTTTTTTTTTTTAGACTTTAGCGATTACTTAACATTTGCGTGTAAAGCTACCAATGTTTGTTCTAGTTTTAAACAGTGGGAATCGTATAGAACTCCTATCAACTTTTTGCTTCAATCCAGGGCCCCTTTAGAGGGATTTATCCTGAATTCTATTAAACAGGAGATGAAGGGAAATCTGCAGCAGGGGCGCAGACATAAATACAAATCTGAGAAAGGTCTACTCTACTAAATAAAAGCAGTTTTATTTCTGTCTATGTAGGTAAAACCAGGAAATTAGGGTAAATCTCTAATCTTTACCACGTTGGCACTTTTTTTTGGCTCCACTCAGAGTTACAAGTACAAATGTTTAGGCAGTACACATGTACAGGTATCAGGAATGTACACCAAACATTTCACTATATGGTGGGCAGGCGGGAGCAGTCTCGTTCTGGGAGGATAGCATATGATGTCCTCACATTCTTGCCATGTATGCACGGCCGGGGGACACGCAGCGTGGCGAACAGTGGTGCACTGCGTGCCTTGGACCCAGCACATCACTGATGAAGTATGCTATGAAGCCTATGAAGTAGGTTCATTACCATGTGATTGGCAGTATCCAATTACAGCTTATCACAGTGTAAACAGGAAATGCGCGCGCGTGACAGCGCGTGAGGAGAGGTGAGCCATTATGTGGCATTCCTAAGTGGGGACATCTGCACTGACAATCAGAGCACTGATCATTAGTGTCCTAATGATCAGTGCAGCCGGATCAGGGTTCATCAGTGTTGCCCTTCAGTGCCCATCAGTGATGCCCTCTCAGTGTCATCAGTGCTGCCAATGAGTGCCTATCAGTGCTACCTTTTAGTCCCCAACAGTGATGCTAGTCACTGCCCATCAGTGCCTCTTCATCAGTGCTGCTTGTTAGTGCCCCCAACAGTATCCCCTATCAGTGCCTACTATTGCTGCCTATCCGTGTCGTCTATCAGTGCCCATAAGTGCTGCCTATCAGTGCCCATCAGTGCCATATATCAGTGCTTATCAGTGCCACCTATCAGTGCCCATCAGTGCTGCATATCAGTGCCGCATATCAGTGTCCGTCAGTGCTGCATATTAATGCCTCCTCATCAGTGCCACCTCATCAGTGCCCATCAGTGCAGCCCCATCAGCGCACATCAATGAAGGAGAAAAAATTACTTATTTACAAAATTTTATAACAGAAACAGAAAAACATATTTTTTTCAAAATGTTTGGTCTTTTTTTGGTCTTTTTTAATTTGTTTAGCAAAAAATAAAAGACCCAGTGGTGATTAACCACTTTAGGACCGGCGCACGACGATGTACGTCGACAGAATGGCACGGACAGGCACAAGGGCGTACGTCCCCTTTAAGAACCCGTCCGTGGGGCGCGCGCTTGCGACCCGGTCCGAAGCTCCACAACCACGCTCACGGGATCCGCGCACCCGATCGCCGCCGGGGTCCCGCGATCGGGTCGCAGAGCTGAAGAACGGGGAGAGGTAAGTGTAAACAAACCTTTCCCTGTTCTTCCTAGTGAGAGTGTCACTGATCGTCTGTTCCCTGTCATAGGGAACGACGATCAGTGACGTCAAACGCCAAGCCACGCCCCCCTACAGTAAGAATCACTCATTAGGTCACACTTAACCCCTACAGCGCCACCTAGAGATTAAACCCTTCACTGCAAGTGTCATTTTCACAGTAATCAGTGCATATTTATAGCACTGATCACTGTAAAAATGACGATGGTACCAAAAATGTGTCAAGAGTGTTCGATGTGTCCGCCATAATGTCGCAGTCACGATAAAAATCGCTGATCACCGACATTACTAGTGCCACAAAACTACCCCCTATTTTGTAGACACTATAACTTTTGCGCAAACCAATCAATAAACGCTTATTGCGATTTTTTTGCCAAAAATATGTAGAAGAATACATATCGGCCTAAACTGAGGAAAAATAATGTTTTTTTTATATATTTTTGGGGGATATTTATTATAGCAAAAAGTAAAAAATATGTAATTTTTTTCAAAATTGTCACTCTATTTTTGTTTATAGCGCAAAAAATAAAAACTGCAGAGGTGATCAAATACCACCAAAAGAAAGCTCTATTTGTGGGAAAAAAAGTATGTCAATTTTGTTTGGGAGCCACGTCGCACGACCACGCAATTGTCAGTTAAAGCGACGCAGTGCCGAATCGCAAAAAGGGGCCTGGTCCTTTAGCAACAAAATGGTCCGGGGCTTAAGTGGTTAAATACCACCAAAAGAAAGCTCTATCTGTTTCAAACAAATGATCAAAATTTTGTTTGGGTTGCATGAATGCCCAATTGTCACTCAAAGTGAAAAGCTGAAGATTGGTCTGGGCAGTAAGAGGGTGAAATTGCCCTGTAGGCACGTGGTAAAAACACATGTGTGTATGAGACCTTAGAACCATAACATAAGAGTGATTATTGGCCACAGTTTTTGACAGAATCTTTTAAAAGCAATTTTCATTTTCAATAGTGAAAGTTGCTTTATAGCTGTTTAGAATGGTGTAGAAACTCAATGAGAGCACTGAGGTGCAACATATTTTTGTATCGTTGGTTAAGGCAGTCAGAGAGCAACTCTATAAGATAATGTACGAGTATATAAGTTAAATTTAACAACTCTTGCACATATTGCTAGTAATATAATTTTGCCAATTTGATAATGGTATTATTGTGTTTGCAGTTTTTTTTCTAGCCAGGAGAACACAAAGGGAGTTCAAATATATGCAAACCCTGACATAGAACTTCTCCTATTTACTTACTTTTGGACAGTGTAAAATGACCATTCAAAGCATTTGTTATACTGTGTGAGTGAGTGAGTGTTGTCATCTTTGGTCAGGAAGTATGTTACTGGCAAGATCACCAGGTAAAAAATGTTTTTCTCTTAACACATCTTCTTTTTTTTTTTTGGGATATATTTGTGAGGGGTTAGAATCCCTGTCATATTTTTATTAATCAGTTTCTGTTCTGCAGACAACATTTTACCATGCATTCATGTAGTCCAAATGTTTTTTTTCCCTAAGTTATTTGCTGCATTAAGGTAAAAAAAACTCCTCACTAACTTCATGTCACTTCTCAAGTGCTGTCTCTGGTTCCAGTGCTGCTCCCCTCACTTCCTGCTTTTACAGGAGAAACTGAGTGCAGAAGAGCCATAGCCTGCTGTCATCAATCCACTCCTGTGAGGAGGGATTGGGAGCATTTCTTACCACTGTTGTGTATGCCTATGGATTCACACAGCTCGGCACGGGACCTGACAGGAGCATGCACATACAGGTGACTCCTTAGCACACAGTTTGCTACAGGAGGCACTTAAGGGTAGAAATGAACCTACAGCACTGGCAAGGACGGCAAGAAGAGGAGGAAAGTGACATTTATGTGAAATATCTTTGCACAGAGAAGGCAAGGGTTACCTTTTTTTTATTAAAAAAAATACTCTTTAACTTTAAGTGAGGGGAAATCTGCAACAATAACACAGACAGACATAAACGTGATTTTGTTTAACCACTTAACGACCGCCCACTGTAAATATACGTCGGCAGAATGGCACCGACAGGCAGAATCACGTACATATACGTGATTGCCTTTGTATAGTTGGGGGGTCCGATCGGACCCCCCTTCTTTACAGTGGGTGGTCGTTTTACCTTCGGGAGCGATCCGGCATGAGGGGACGGCCGTTCGATTCCGGCCACCCCCTCTCGATCGCTCCCGGCGAATGAGAGAGCTTCCCCTGCCTGCCAGGCAGGAGGAAGTGATGTCATCTCTCCTGCGGCGCTCACATATATAACGAGCGCCGTACAGGAGAAGATGCCAGGTTAGTGCACACAACACTACACTGACACCAGGACACATAGGCACATAAATCGCCCCCCCAGGCCCCCCAGACCCCCCCAGATCACCCCCCAGATCACCCCCCAGCCCCCAGTCACAGCAGTGTCACTGATTGCAGTGACCATTTATTTACTGATCACTGCAATCAGTGACATTTGTGACTGTAAAAGTGTCACTACATTTAGTTTTAGGTCCAGTGTAGCCCCCTAACCCCCCCTAATAAAGGTTTAACCCCCTGATCACCCCCCGGATAACCCTTTCATCCCCTAGCACCGCCGTCGCTAAGCGATAATTTTTCTGATCGCTTTCTTAGCGTCGGTGATGCTGATCGGTAGCCAGTAATTTTTTTTAGGTTCGCCACAGGTTTTTATAGCGTCGGGTACCCCCATATATTACCTAATAAAGGTTTAACCCCCTTGATCGCCCCCCAGGTAACCCTTTCACCCCCTATCACCACTGTCACTAAGCGATAATTTTTCTGATCGATGTCTTAGCGTCGGCGATGCTGATCGGTAGCCAGTAATTTTTTTTAGGTTTGCCGCAGGTTTTTATAGCGTCGGGTACCCCCATATATTACCTAATAAAGGTTTAACCTCCTTGATCACCCCCCAGGTAACCCTTTCACCCCCTAGCACCGCCGTCGCTATGCGATCATTTTTCTGATCGATGTCTTAGCGTCGGTGATGCTGATCGGTAGCCAGTAATTTTTTTAGGTTAGCCGCAGGTTTTTATAGCGTCGGGTACCCCCATATATTACCTAATAAAGGTTTAACCCCCTTGATCGCCCCCCAGGTAACCCTTTCACCCCCTATCACCACTGTCACTAAGCGATAATTTTTCTGATCGATGTCTTAGCGTCGGCGTTGCTGATCGGTAGCCAGTAATTTTTTTTAGGTTTGCCGCAGGTTTTTATAGCGTCAGGTACCCCCATATATTACCTAATAAAGGTTTAACCCCCTTGATCACCCCCCAGGTAACCCTTTCACCCCCTAGCACCGCCATCGCTATGCGATCATTTTTCTGATCGCTGTCTTAGCGTCGGTGATGCTGATCGGTAGCCAGTAATTTTTTTTAGGTTCGCCGCAGGTTTTTATAGCGTCGGGTACCCCCATATATTACCTAATAAAGGTTTAACCCCCTTGATCGCCCCCCAGGTAACCCTTTCACCCCCTATCACCACTGTCACTAAGCGATCATTTTTCTGATCGATGTCTTAGCGTCGGCGATGCTGATCGGTAGCCAATAATTTGTTTTTAGGTTCGCCACAGGTTTTTATAGCGTCGGGTACCCCCATATATTACCTAATAAAGGTTTAACCTCCTTGATCACCCCCCAGGTAACCCTTTCACCCCCTAGCACCGCCGTCGCTATGCGATCATTTTTCTGATCGATGTCTTAGCGTCGGTGATGCTGATCGGTAGCCAGTAATTTTTTTAGGTTAGCCACAGGTTTTTATAGCGTCGGGTACCCCCATATATTACCTAATAAAGGTTTAACCCCCTTGATCGCCCCCCAGGTAACCCTTTCACCCCCTATCACCACTGTCACTAAGCGATAATTTTTCTGATCGATGTCTTAGCGTCGGCGTTGCTGATCGGTAGCCAGTAATTTTTTTTAGGTTCGCCGCAGGTTTTTATAGCGTCAGGTACCCCCATATATTACCTAATAAAGGTTTAACCCCCTTGATCACCCCCCAGGTAACCCTTTCACCCCCTAGCACCGCCATCGCTATGCGATCATTTTTCTGATCGATGTCTTAGCGTCGGTGATGCTGATCGGTAGCCAGTAATTTTTTTTAGGTTCGCCGCAGGTTTTTATAGCGTCAGGTACCCCCATATATTATCTAATAAAGGTTTAACCCCCTGATCGCCCCCCAGGTAACCCTTTCACCCCCTATCACCACTGTCGCTAAGCAATCGTTTTTATGATCGTTGTCTTAGTGTCGGTGATGCCGATAGGTAGCCAGTAATTTTTTTTTAGGTTCGCCGTCAGGTTTTTATATAGCGTCAGGTACCCCCATATATTACCTAATAAAGGTTTTAACCCCCTAATTGCCCCTAGTTAACCCTTTCACCAGTGATCATCATATAAGTGTTACGGGTGACGCTGGTTAGTTAGTTTGCTTAGTGTCAGGGCACCCGCCGTACATAACCCAATAAAGGTTTAACCCCCTGATCACCCGGCGGGTGATATCAATTAGGTTTTAGCGTCAGAGAGGGTCTGAGTCACACCCCAGGCAGTGTCAGGTTAGTGCCAGTAGCGCTAACACCCACGCGTGAAGCATACACCCCCCTTAGTGGTATAGTATCTGATCAGCTCAATATCTGATCTGATCAGATCTATACTAGCGTCCCCAGCAGTTTAGGGTTCCCAAAAACGCAGTGTTAGCGGGATCAGCCCAGATACCTGCTAGCACCTGCGTTTTGCCCCTCCGTCCAGCCCAGGCCACCCAAGTGCAGTATCGATCGATCACTGTCACTTGCAAAACACAACACACATAACTGCAGCGTTCGCAGAGACAGGCCTGATCCCTGCGACTCCAGTGCTGTAGGAGGTGATTTCACCACCACAGTTAAAAAAAAAAAAGCATATATGCCGAAGCATTGGGGCAGCAGGAGCGGAGGAGCGATTTTGCTCCTAATGCCGCGTACGTACGGTCGAAATTCCGACGGAGGCTTGCCCGTGGAAAAGTCTGACCATGTGTACGCGACATAACTTTTACGGGAAGATGCCCCCATGCTTCGGCATATATAAATGGTGCATGTATGCCCATCATTAGAAGTGGGTGGATGAAGGGCGGTATTCTAATGGTGGGCATACCCACCGATCAATCTTTTTTTTTCGTTCAGCCAACAGGCTGCATGAAAAAAAAGATTACAATACATGTCCAACAAGGACCAGCAACGTACTGGTATGTTGCTGGACTTTGAATGTTTATACCAGAATGATGCCTGTGGGTTTAGGTATCATCTTGGTATCATTCTTTTCAGCCAGCGGCCGGCTTTTATGTAAAAGCAATCCTAGTGGCTAATTAGCCTCTGGACTGCTTTTACAAGCAGTGGGAGGGAATGTCCCCACCGGATATAAAAAGTGCCATTGGGAAATTGGGAAAGCATTTTATCACAACGATCTTGGTGTGGTCAGATGCTTTGAGGGCAGAGGAAAGATCTAGGGTCCAATAGACCCCAGTTTTTTCAAAAAAGAGTACCTGTCATTACCTATTGCTATCATAGGGGATATTTACATTGCCTGAGATAACAATAAAAGTGATCAAAAAAAAAATATGGAAGCAACAGTTTAAAAATAAAATAAAAAAGCAAAATGAATAATAAAAAAAAAAAAAAAAAAAAAAGCACCCCTGTCCTGCCCTGCTCGTGCCCAATGGCGAACACAAGCGTCGGTCTGGCGTCATATGTAAACAGCAATTGCACCATGCATGTGAGGTATCACCGCGAAGGTCAGATCGAGGGCAGTAATTTTAGCAGTAGACCTCCTCTGTAAATCTAACGGGGTAACCTGTAAATGCTTTTAAAGGCTTTTAAAAATGTATGCAGTTTGTCGCCAATGCGCGTTTGTGCGAAACTTTAAAGCATGTCGTGTTTGGTATCTATGTACTCGGCCTAAGATCATCTTTTTTATTTCATCAAACATTTGGGCAATATAGTGTGTTTTAGTGCATTAAAATTAAAAAAGTGTATTTTTTCCCCAAAAAATGCGTTTGAAAAATCGCTGCGCAAATACTGTGTAGAAAAAAAATGCAACACCCACCATTTTATTCTGTAGGGCCTTTGCTTTAAAAATATATATAATGTTTGGAGGTTCAACATAATTTTCTTGAAAAAAAAAATGTTTTCATGTAAACAAAAAGTGTCAAAAAGGGCTTTGTCTTCAAGTGGTTAGAAGAGTGGATGTAAGCTTCCTAATGTTGTGTATAAAATGCCAGAACAGTTCAAAACCCCCCTAAATGACCCCATTTTGGAAAGTAGACACCCCAAGCTATATACTGAGAGGCATGTCGAGTCCATGGAATATTTTATATGTTGACACAAGTTGCGGAAAAAATACAATTTTTTTTTTTTTGCACAAAGTTTTCACTAAATGATATATTGCTCAAACATGCCATGGGCATATGTGGAATTACACCCCAAAATAGATTCTGTTGCTTCTCCTGAGTATGGGGATACCACATGTGTGAGACTTTTTGGGAGCCTAGCCGCGTACGGGACCCCAAAAACCAATCACCGCCTTCAGGCTTTCTAAGGGTGTAAATTTTTGATTTCACTTCTCACTGCCTATCACAGTTTCGGAGGCCATGGAATGCCCAGATGGCACAAACCCCCCCCCCCAAATGACCCCACTTTGGAAAGTAGACACCCCAAGCTATTTGCTGAGAGGTATTGTGAGTATTTTGCAGATCTCGCTTTTTGTCACAAAGTTTTGAAAATTGAAAAAAAAAAGAAGAAAAAAAAAATGTTCTTTCTTCATTTTCAAAAACAAATGAGAGCTGTAAAATACTCACCATGCCTCTCAGCAAACAGCTTGGGGTGTCTACTTTCCAAAATGGGGTCATTTGGGGGGGTTTTGTGCTATTTTGGCATTTTATGGCCTTCAAAACTGTGATAGGTAGTGAGGAGTGAAATCAAAAATTTGCGCCCTTAGAAATCCTGAAGGCGGTGCTTGGTTTCCGGGGTCCCGTACGTGGCTAGGCTCCTAAAAAGTCCCACACATGTGGTATCCCCGTACTCAGGAGAAGCAGCAGAATGTATTTTGGGGTGCAATTCCACATATAACCATGGCATGTGTGAGCAATATATCATTTAGTGACAACTTTTTGTAATTTTTTTTTTTTTGTCATTATTCAATTACTTGGGACAAAAAAAAAATATTCAATGGGCTCAACAGGCCTCTCAGCAATTTCCTTGGGGTGTCTACTTTCTAAAATGGGGTCATTTGGGGGGGTTTTGTGCTATTTTGGCATGTTATGGCCTTCAAAACTGTGATAGGTAGTGAGGAGTGAAATCAAAAATTTGCGCCCTTAGAAATCCTGAAGGCGGTGCTTGGTTTCCGGGGTCCCGTACGTGGCTAGGCTCCAAAAAAGTCCCACACATGTGGTATCCCCGTACTCAGGAGAAGCAGCAGAATGTATTTTGGGGTGCAATTCCACATATAACCATGGCATGTGTGAGCAATATATCATTTAGTGACAACTTTTTGTATTTTTTTTTTTTTGTCATTATTCAATCACTTGGGGCAAAAAAAAATATTCAATGGGCTCAACATGCCTCTCAGCAATTTCCTTGGGGTGTCTACTTTCTAAAATGGGGTCATTTGGGGGGGTTTGTACTGCCCTGCCATTTTAGCACCTCAAGAAATGAGATAGGCAGTCATAAATTAAAAGCTGTGTAAATTCCAGAAAATGTACCCTAGTTTGTAAACGCTATAACTTTTGCGCAAACCAATAAATATACGCTTATTGACATTTTTTTTACTAAAGACATGTGGCTGAATACATTTTGGCCTAAATGTATGACTAAAATTGAGTTTATTCGATTTTTCTTATAACAAAAAGTAGAAAATATCATTTTTTTCAAAATTTTCGGTCTTTTTCCGTTTATATCGCAAAAAATAAAAATCGCAGAGGCAATCAAATACCATTAAAAGAAAGCTCTATTTGTGGGAAGAAAAGGACGCAAATTTCGTTTGGGTACAACATTGCATGTCCGCACAATTTACAGTTAAAGCAGCGCAGTGCAAAATTCTGAATTCACCTCTGGTCCTTTAGCTACCAAATGGTCCGGGGCTTAAGTGGTTAAAGGAGTGGAGGGTGCCTAGAACCCCTGTCAGATTTTAATTTCTGTCTGACGTTCCCTCTGAAGAATTAGAAGTGAGGGTAAATCTCTCTAACTCAGCAAACACCTAAAGGAGTTCTTTTCCATGCTTTTAGTATTTCCCTGTATTACACTTTTAGTATTTCCTTGAAAGTCTCAATGATATCTTACAAGGAAACAGCATAATCTAGTTTCTAAATGCATATAGCAGGACACTGCACTAGTGCCAGTTTTTTTTTTTGTTCGATTTTCCCTTTAACCTAACACGCAGACATGATTTTAATGTGATGTAAGTCTAAATACAAAAAAATAATTATCATTAACGTTTGTTAGATATAGCTTGTAAACTAACTTTTATGTTGTAAACCAAAGCAAAATGTACACTTATTATCAATAGGTGGGATGGGGGTCTTAATGGGAAGAAAATCAGTTCTGTGAGTAGAATTTAAACTAAAATGTGGCCTATTTTGGTGAGTCTGAATTAATCAATTTGACATGAACCAGGGCTGAACAGAAACCATTAAAATATAGAAAGCTATTAAGATGTAAAGCCAATGTAATTCAGACATGTGTTGCAGTTTTGTAGGGTTACTTAGATTCTATTTAAATAAAGAACCAATTTCAGCCAAAAATTACACTCACTTAGAATAATCTCCAAAATTTCATCAACTGATTGAAAACACAAAACACAAAAACAAATTGTAAGTTATTAACAATTCTGCATAATAACAGGTGTATAGAAATAATAATAATAACTTGTAGTAGTAGTAATAGCAATAATAATGTATTTTAATATGATTTCTCAGTTTTTCGTTTACGTTTTATTAGTCCCCCACCAGATCCTGAAATCTTAAAACAAATATGAGTTGATTTACTAAAGGCAAATAGTCTGTTTGCTTTGCAAGGTACTTCCCCAGGGAATTTTTACCCAGAGCTTAGTGAATTTGGTGAGTTTTCACTTTGCAAAGAATACCCAATTACGGGTAAATGATTGAGTTGATAGAAGTCAGCAGAGCTTCTCCTCATCCATTCAAGTGTTTGCAGTCATATTTGAGAAAAATATGTTGGCTATGTGTTCCTATTCACATAACATACCACAAAAAAAAATATTTGTATGTCTGTCACATGAAGGCCTCGTGGCTGATTTGAATGATTTTTTAACAATGTCCAAATTAGTCTGTCCTAATGCCTGGTACACACGATGAGATTATCAGACGAATCATAGTCCATTTTTTGCATGCTAATCTAATATCGAAAATGAAGAGGTTACTAAAGTTAGGAAAATTCCTGTACGACAGAATAAAAAATTGGAGGTGATGTATTGTACTGTATTGTGTTTGCATTGCATTTTCGGATGAAAACTGTACTGATTAAATGAAAATCGTATGATCTTGTATCGTTTGAGAAGAATTTTTGTGTTTGTCCCTTTGGATAATATTGCATGAACTGTCGCTATGGGCTCTCGAAAGCTGTGTACTAATGTTCAGATTATCCTACGATAGATTAGAAATCTGTATTTTTCAAACGATTTTCTGATCATGTGTACGGGCCTTAAGAACAGGCTGTGTCTCCCCTCATTAACATACAATGAAGAAGAATAGCTTCTAAATTGTTATCCCTTTGTTAAGTCTAGTGTACACGAGCCGAATGTTGGTAGGTTCAATAAAAAATGGCCGACATTTTGCCCATGTGTACGGCAGCCATTCTGATAGAGGCCAGCCGTTCAGCCGGCTTCTGTCAAAGGGGCATGACCGAAAAAGGTCTGCCAATCAGCTCCTGATCCATTGTCCCCACTGTCAGAACACAATAGCACAGCAGGGGAGATCGATATACTAACATCAGATAGTTAGTACAGTGGCTCTTCCTGAGTTGTCAGGTTTTTTTTGTTCAGCCTGCTGGGTTGAACAAAAAAAACACTAGTAGTGGGTACTAAGCTTTAGGACAGACATTGTTGAAATCTAGTTTGCAACTAATAATTAAGATCTGCCTGCACAGTACAGACAGGGTTAAGTATGGCAAATACAGCTTCTTAGCCCAGTCATAAAAAAAGAGATTTAAAAGGATTTTACAGTGTTTGAATTTCCACAGAACATCTAAAAAAAGATAAGGTGCAAATTTTTAATATTTTAAATAAATTATGCTATGTGAATAAGAACATACAACAAATTAAAAGTAGGAATTATTCCAATTTGGCTGCAAAACATGCTTTAAACTCTAGGACAATTCTGCTTGCAAAGTGCAGCTTCCATTGCAAAGTGAACATACTGTCTAAATACTGAGCTGTGTGTTTTCTTCCTGGAAACTTAGTGTACTTTGAGCATTTCTTCAAGCTCTGTAAAGTTTTTCAGAATTAATCAAGCCTTGTACTTTGCCTCTGTGTAGGTATTTCTTATTTTGAAGACCAGATATCGCTCATTTCTCTTTTTGGATAGGGTGACTGGCCTTGTTTCCACCCCTTGCTTTTGCAGGCAGCCTCTAATGGGAGGACCTGCTATGTCTCACCTACAGCCCTGCTCTCTGCACAGCCTATATCACAGTAATGATGTCACTGCTATGTTTGCAAATATCCAGATTTGCTAAATCATTTGGTGCTAGTGAGTGGATTTACTGCATATTATTGTGACCATTGAGGAATATATGAAATTAAAGATTTGTGCCTGGAATTCAGCCTTAAAATTCTCAAAAATTTCTAAAAATACTTTTTCCATGCAAATGTCCCAAACTAAAATATTTTTATGAACAGAAGTGGTGTAAGCTGCCCCACTATTGTTGCTCTTGAAAAATCCATATGGTGACACAAAAGGTCTGAATTATGTCTTCTCAAATCTATAGGTAGCTTCTGTAGGGTTGGAGATTGCACAGGACTGACTCAGTTGATCCTGAGTCGATGGTTGGGTGATGGTAGTGGTAGGGTGGAAAAGTTCTCTTCCGATGCTTGCTGCCCCACTACAGTTTGAAGAAGATGGTGAGCCCTTTTTGAGGCTGTGGGCTGCTGCCTATGGGAACAGCCTTAAAAGTTGTTTTTCATGTGAATAGAGGGGGTAGGAGAGGTGAGAACGCCCAATATTCAATGAAATGCACTGAGAGTATAGTTTGTGATCGGTAAATGAAAGTTCAGAACATGGTTAAGCCAACGTGTTTCGGGGGAAAAGACTACCCCTTCTTCAGGGCTGCTACTGTTTGTAGATGGTGAGCGGACAAAATCCCATATGGTGGGCTTGTGATATCAGAATCGGAGCTGCTCAATGATTGCTGTGTTCGCAGCGGCACAACGATCATTGAGCAATTCCTAATCTGATATCACAAACCCACTTTTGGATTTTCTCCGGTCATTATCTACAAACAGTAGCAGCCCTGAAGAACGGGGAGTTTTTTCCCCCAAAACGAGTTGGCTTGTTCTGAACTTTCATTAAAAGATCACAAATTATACTCTCCGTGCATTGAATATTGGGTTCTCCCTCCTCTCCTTCCCCCTCTTCTCAAATCTATAGGAATTTTAAAATACATAAGTTACTGGATAATTTGTAAAACATAAAATTTTAGGTGTATTTCTTAGTAGTAAATTAGCAAGCAATAGTTATTTCAGAATAGGTAAGGGTCGTCCTTCAGTACTAAGTTAGTTTAGTTAGATTGTTTAGCAAGGGTTGACCTAATACTTGTGGTGAATTTTGCCAGTTTGATTTTTTATTTTTTTTGCAGTAAACTTTAAAACTAGTCATTCAGTATAGTTTAGTTTTAAACAGATTTTAAATGTTACCAATCATGTGTTCAAATATATACACTGCTCAAAAAAATTAAGAGAACACTTTTTAATCAGAGTATAGCATCAAGTCTATTAAACGCCTGGGATATTGATCAGGTCAGTTAAATAGCAGAGGCGGTTGTTAATCAGTTTCAGCTGCTTTGGTGTTAATGAAATTAACAACAGGTGCACTAGATGGGCAACAATGAGACAACTTACAAAACAGGAATGGTTTTACAGTGGAGGCTACTGACATTTTTTTCCCTACTCATCTATTCTGACTGTTTTTCTCTAGTTTTGCATTTGGCTAGGGTCAGTGTCACTACTGGTAGCACAAGGCGATACTTGGACCCTATAAAGTTTGCACAGGCAGTCCAACTCCTCCAGGATGGCACATGAATGCATGCCATTGCCAGAAGGTTTGCCGCGTCTCCCAGCACAGTCTCAAGAGCATGAAGGAGATTCCAGGAGACAGTCTGAAGAAACTGTGGAGAATATTATGCTGCCTGTAACAACGTTCAGCTTGATTGGTGGGTCAGTGATGGTCTGGGGATTCATATCCATGGAGGAACACACAGACCTCTACAGGCTAGACAATAGCACCCTGACTGCCATTAGGTATTGTGATGAAATCCTTTGACCCATTGTCAGACCCTACACTGGTGCAGTGGGTCCTGGGCTCCTCCTGGTGCACGACAATTCCCAGCCTAATGTGGCGAGAGCATGCAGCCAGTTCCTGTAGAATGAAGGAATCAATATCATTGAATGGCCTCCACGCTCGCCTGACTTAAATCCAATAGAACACCTCTGAGAGATTATGTGTTGGTCCATCCAAAGCTGCCAGGTTGCAGCTCAGTCTGTTCAGCAGTTCAGTGATGCCCTGGTCCAGATCTGGGAGGAAATACCCCAGGACACATCCATCGTCTCATTAGTGCATGCCCCGACATTGTCAGGCATGCATACGAGCACATGGGGGTCATAAAAAATAAAACATTTTACCATTTTGAGTTTCTGCAATGAAATTTCCTGCTGCATAATTTTTTCACTTTGATTTTCATTTTTTTTTTATTCAGCCCACTGTAGGTTGATCATTTTCATTCCCATCAAACAATGTGGCATCCTTTCGTTCCTAACACATTACCCAGTCCATATCAGTATAGATATCCTGCATGAAATTTTCTTTTTTCTTTTATGTATTTTCAAAGTGTTCCTTTAATTTTTTTGAGCAGTGTATATTTAAACTAAGCTAATTCAAAATCTAAATAAATACTATATGATATTTTGACATGAGTGAGTGAGTGTAAACTCCCATATGTATAATATTGTACTTGAGGATTGAGCTTGATAGTGAGAGCTAGTAAATTATTTTGCTGTGGTCAAGAGGAGGTGAATTTAATTGTCCAACTTGTGGATGAGGGTAATGTCCCCAAAACTGTAAGTTTTGCTTAGCCTCCTTCACACAGATTTTAAAAGTATAGAGTTCCAATCACATCATGTCGTGTTCCTGGTCCAGAGGAGGTTAATGTGTATATAAAGATAGATGTAAAGATAGAAGGAAATACCTTGTACACATATATTCCCTCCCTTGCAGGGGTATCTCTCGCTGCTCCCAGTGTATCCATCTCTTTGCATGTCTAGCTCCACCTTTGACGCATTTCGATATTGACTGGCTTTGACATGGGATCTAACACTAAACAATTCTTCTGTCATATCTTCTATGCCAGTTATTCTGTCATATCTTCTATCCAATACAATCACTTATGGTTCACTACAGCAGGGTTTCCCTTACAAACGTAATATAGACCCATACATAAATAGTTTTTTTTTTCATCACTTTGGTAAACTGTAGCTCCAGGTAATAAAAAGATTTGGCTGTCTACAGGTGACTGGTTATTAATGACTCAAGACAAGACAGATTGAGGCTGTTTTTTATAGCAGACATTTTAAATCAATAAACCCCAACAAGAAAATGAAAAATATCATAAATGCTCAGTAAAAAGGAGATCTGCTTTAGGAAATGTGAATAAATAGCAGTTTTAGATTTGAACCTTTAACCCAATTTAACTAACACAGATGCAGAAATACTTTATTTGTTATACCATATCTACTCAATCCAAACTGCTACCAAAATTGCTAGTGATTTCATTGCAAGGTATAGAAAAAAAAATCACTAACAAATAGAACAAATGACTCATGGAACAGGCTACACAAGTAGCATGTAGTAGTGATTACACAATTCTTCATTTATGTGGATCACTACAAGGATGCTAACTGTGTAGCCTACTCTGAATATGTTGTGTACTGATAATTGTCAATACCTAGCAATTAAATTGTTTGCAATTTTAGTAGTAGGGTTGAGTTACTATTAATCTTTGTAGCTCTAGCCTATTCAGTTGACTGACAGCACATGGTTCACCTTCCAGCAAGATATTAAAATTTACCAGTGTAGCTCTAGCTTTAGTAAGTACTAAGTGAACATTCTCTACTGCTTTACTAAATCAACCCCACTGTTCTGCTATACTTGCAAATGCTTTCTACATCAATGCACAACTGCAGATTATCTTTATTGTTGATATAATTAACCACCATTTTTCATAAGCAGAGTTTTAAAAGTCAAATTTCTGACTTCTGGCAGAAAGGGTCTCTAGAATGTTGTCATGTGCTTCGACTTTGTGTCACTTCTAAGCTACAAAGGAAAAATTGCAAAACTGAGCACAAAAACTTATCAATATTTTTAGAAAAAGTATGAGCTTTTTGTAACACAGTACTCATGATGTAGTTATTTTATTCTAAATATGGCCTCATATGTTCCACATGAGTGCTTGGCCAATGGAGCATCTAAGTATTTTTCAAATAAATCAATCCCAGTAAATTACTGGTTGACATTTGGATACATTGTAAAATAAATAGTTTTGTTTTTCTCATGAGACATTTTATGTGAAATACTGGTCTAGAGATTCAGTGCACGAGCTTAATCAATATCATGCTCTCATATGCATGTTTCATTTATAGCAACTCACTAATGTGTCAGTTCTGTGAATTGTTTCATAGAAGAACATACCAACAGTGATTGTTTTACATCTTTCAACAAATCATTTTGTAGCACCAGTATGAATTCAACTAGCATTACTGTTTATTTGTTTTCTGTACTGTAGATAAATGTAAAGCAGTTGGTAGTGCTAAATGAATAGGCAGGTTTGTTAACTCCTTCAGAACCAAAGCTTATTTAACCCCCATAGACAAGACAGGTGTTTTTTTTTGCTCAGCTGTATGTCCATTCATTGACAGTAATACTCTTATTAACTAGCATTTCAAGTAAACATGAGTTAACTCTTTAATGGCATGAGGTAATTACAGATTCATAAAAAATAAAATAAAATAGTGAACCAAATTAATGTGGCTTTGTAAAGTTACATTTTAACATTGACATTGATGCAAAGTAGAAATTCAATTCTGATACTTTTCCAATTTATTACAACACCAAAGTTATGTCAAACAATGTATGGCAAAGAAAATTATAAACTACAAAAGGTATGCTTCAAACAAAAATGTGTGCTAAAATTCAGGGCCGTCTTTAGCGCAGGGCAAACAGGGCAGTTGCCCTGGGCTCAATCATTGTTGGGGGCCCAAAGCAGCTGCACTAAAATGTCTTTTTTACAGCCGGAGTTTCGCAGCCTGCGCTAGTCACTTGCTGGCTGCTCTGCTTTGTCAGCGGCCATTCAAAAGCCTTGCTGCTCTACACATCTCTACATGTGTGTGGGCAGGATCGGCATTGTGTGGGCGGGATCGGCATCAGGGGGAGGGGGCGGGGCAATGATGCAACTGCACCTGCACGAGCATGGGAGAAAAGAAATTCCACATGCTTTTTAGGTATGTAAATATGGATGGGGGAGTGATTGTGCACACTGTGACTGATTGTGGCTGTGCATACTGTGACAGGCTGATCTGGATGAGGGTTGAATTATTTCTGTGTACACTGACTGACTGCTTGATTTGGGGGGGGTGGTTATGCACACTGTGGCAGGCTCATCTGGGTGGGGGATTAGATTGCTTTTGTGCACACTGTGACAGTCCAGTCTGTTCCCCAGTACAGTCCTCCCATTTCCCAGGTCAGTCTGTCCCCAGCATAATCCCCCCACGTCAGTATGTGCCCCAATAGGGTCCAACTATGTTAGTCTGACTGGCCTGGGGGAATTATACTAGGGGACAGACTGATCTCTAGGTAGTGGAGTCACAAAGGTCGCACTTGCAATCGGCCTTGGTGTTTCCGCCACTGTAGGGGGGGCCCCAGTGGGGATGCTGACCGCAGGGCTATGAGCTGAGAGCTTCTCTCTCATAGAGCCCAGAGCCTGCACTGACAGTTCCTCACTTGCATGGATGGGAGAGGAGAGAGCCAATCTGCTCCTTCCCCTCCTGCCCCTCTACTCATGTGTGCACACAAGAAGTGTGAAGCCCAGCAGCTGAATTGGATCAATCACACTTCCTGCAGTGCACACACAGGGGGAGAGGGGCAGGAGGAGAAGGAGCAGAGCGGCTCTTTCCTCTTCCATTCCTTGCAAGTGGGGAGGGAGGGGGAACTGTCACTGCAGGCTCTGGGCTGTACGAGAGAGACACTCCCAGCTCAGAGTCCTGCAGAGGAGGCACTGATAGGCAGCATTGATGAGCACTGAAAGGTGACACTGATGGGTGGCACTAATGGGCAGCATTGATGAGCATTGATAGGCAGCACTGATTCATGGTTTCTTGCACCAGTGCCCCGAAGGTTCTAGTTACGCCTCTGCCCTCAACCCTGCACTCTGCCCATAGAGGACCCCTCAATCCTGCACTCTGCCCATAGAGGACCCCTCAACCCTGTACATAGAGGACCTCTCAACCCTGCACTCTGCACATAGAGGACCCCTCAACCCTGCACATAGAGGACCCCTCAACCCTGCACATAGAGGACCCCTCAACCATGCACTCTTCAACATAGAGGACCCCTCAACCCTGCACTCTGCAACATAGAGGATCCCTCAACCCTGCACTCTTCCCATAGAGGACCCCCCAACCCTGCACTCTGCCCATAGAGGACCCCTCATCCCTGCACTATGTATGTAGTGCACTTCTCAACCCTGCACATAGAGCAAACTCCAGAACCCTGCAGTCTGTATGTATATAGTGCTCTCTTAAAATACTGATATATAACAGTGCCTCACTGTTTAGTGCAGTTTAGCTCCACCCACAGTTTGATGCAGAGATAATGATGTGCAATAACCTCTAGCAACCAGTTAGTGAGTGGCAATGATATGCTGCAACCTCTGGCAACCAATCGCAGTCGCTACCTGATCTGCTGCAGTAAACCGATTTTGAGTCTGGCTGCTATCTATTGTATTTCTCAGGGAGGGGGGCCCCAAGAAAATGTTTGCCCAGGGTCCAATCAATATTAGAGATGGCCCTGCTAAAATTACAGTTAAGAACCAAACATTGTCAGGGCAAATTTGGTGATGAAGAGGTCAGTTGGTTTGGTGAATTGCACATTGTCAATATGCCCTAGATGATTATGGTATCTGGCATTTGCAGTGACCTTTCAATTAGGAGTCACTCTGATTAATTCCATGTTACAGATTCGGACTTTAGGTGTTCAGCTGACAGTGTGGCCAGCAGGGAGGCATGCATGAGAGTTTGCAGTGAGGGAAGGTGGAATCAGTTAACTACTATAAAAAAATAACTAAAAATGCAGCGCTAGTGAGAATTGTAGGTCTCCTGTCTCAAATGGGAGAGGCAGAATGTGCATGGAAATATCCCAAAGGGAGATAGGTGAACCGTGGAAAGTCACACTAAAAATGCACCATACGGGTGCTGGTGGCATATATATTGGTCATGAATAGCAAATATTCATGAATAATAAACCTCTATGATTGAGTTTATTAAAAAAGAAAAACATAAATAGCAAATATGATGATATAAACCATATGTGACCATAATTGGTAAACTATAATGAACAGGTGATGAATCAAAATCAAATGGCCATAAGTATCATAAGTTCACAAAATGGTCAAGTGATGAGTTCTCCTGAGTAAAATGATAAAAGTTTCTGTTGGACAGCTAAGATGACTGTATAACTCAGATTACATAGCCCATGGAATGTTGACTGATGTGTATCCAATATCCAAAGAATGGGTAAGAAATGAATACTCTTACCATGGGTTGTGGACACACTCGTCAGCGATGGTGTGTCATTCAAGCATGTGCGAACTCCCCTGGGTTCCACCTCTGAGGGATGATCTCCTGGAAGGAACGCTGGATGTCCCTGCGAATACCATCTTGGTTAAACACTGTCACTTGCAGATGTAAAATGCAGGCTCTTGGTGACCTTAATCGCAGCAGACCAGGATGTATAGCATCCGAGTTTGAGAAAAAAATCATGGAAAGGAACAAAGAAAAAAGCTTCCACGTGATTAAAAAGGTATAAAAAACATTTATTGGCATAAAAACAAAATAAAAAATTAATACAGGCAACTTATAAGATGCATGCAGGGCAATTGCAAGACAAAGCGTGGTGAAAAAAAGCTGAGCAGGATATGTACCCGACATGTTTCGTGCTATGGCACTTCAACTGGGGCATAAACCCGCTGTCCCACACCAAGCTATTAAATACTATCCATAAATAATGCATAAATGCCTCCAACCATCATCAGCTGGAGTCAAAAACGCAGCTGTGTGTGTTCCTCCAATCACGGCGGTATTACATCTGGCTACACCCTCCATCTAACAGAAAGACCAATCAGTGGAGGGGATGCGAGATGCATGTCCGCGTCACCGCGCTGGCGTCACCCAGTGATGTCATCACGCAGCGCAGGTAAACAGCGCTTGCATTCCAGACATTTGAGACAGGAGACCTACAATTCTCACAAGCGCTGCATTTTTTGTTTTTTATTTTGGTTTGTGCAATATGTCATATTGTTGATGCTGGCTGCTTTATTGTCTCACTAGTAGCACAACTTTTTCTCCACTTTTGTAACTACTATAAACAGTCTAAAGCCTTATCAGAACTGCGCTGAACTGCGCTAGGGCATTTATACACAATTATAAACATTTTTTTTTTTAAAAACAGATTTTAGTCGTCAAGTTGTTTTCCAGTGTCAGAAACGAGAGCATCGAATAGATTGGCATGACATTTCCAGTCTTTTTTCATGTTTTTTTTTTGTTTTATAAAAACCTAGAATTCTGCTTTCTCTCCAGATACACAAACATGTGTACAAGCATGTGCATATTTAAACATTTCATAACTGACAGATTAATAGAACCAAATAAAAGTATATTTAAGCGCAATGAAATATAACCTCTAAATTCTGAACTTATAGGCTTATATCTGTGACAGGTTACAATAAAAAAAATATACCAACAATTAGGAATAATCTTCAGGTTTAGATTTAACATGAGATTCACTTCATCATGCTATGTAAAGCCATCATTAATCATAATGAGCAACACCCTGATCACCCAGAGACACAAACTACCCGTGTCAAGACAATCTTCTCCCATCACATGCCTGTTACATATAATAGCTCCCTGGCTTACTGCAGAACATCAACAAACCACTTTATATTTGGCCAATAACATCACCCCAATTGCCCACTTACCTGTTTAAAATTTTAAACAAGGTGCCAGGTGGGCAGCCGGAAACTGTAATTTAGTGATGATAGTAATGTTGCCAATAAATTATTTACTTTTGACTGCAGCATCCATAGGTTTGGATTAAGGAGCGAACTGGTCAATTCTGGCCATATAATTTGTCCATTTGTCTAACTATGAACAGCTTGGGTTTAGGTCAAACTCATGGTCATCCCTAATTATAATTCTGCCTGGTGTCACCCTGTGAAAATGTGGCCTAGTAAAAGCTAATTATGTAGTGTGCCAAATAGTAGACTCTAACTTGAATTTATTGATTAAAACCTTCTGGTGTCTCCCTGTGAAACTGTGGCCTAGTTAAAATATTTAAATATTGTACTTGGAGCCATTAAAACATTTTTTTTTCTGAGAAATACACTTTCATGCTAATTTTTTGATTATAAACCTACCTGTTATCCCCTATTTAACTGTGACCTAGTAAAAGCTGCTTACATACTGTGCGTGGAAATAAACTTTACTGTACAATGTTTTTTACTTACTGAAACAGTACACTCTGAATTTGATTTCCTAAATTAAAACCTGTCTGGTCTCTCCCTGTGAAACTGCGCCTAGTAAAATTGTTTACATAGTGGGCATAGAGTTAGTAAAATTATTTATGGCTTTTTTTAGTGAAATTGTATGCTGTAATTACAATGTATTGATTAAAGCCTGCCTGGTGTCTTCCTGTCAAGTTAAATAAAAAAAAAATATCTAAATACAAAATACTGTTTAGAGACAAAAAATGCAAAAAATACCCTACTGCCTCTGAGTGCAGAACTTTTGCCTCTTACTTTAGGCTTGGCATACCTTGTTTTTTTATTAGAAGAGATTCACTAAATGTCATGTGAGCTATGGCAAACAGGTGGAAAAAAATAGGGGATGCCTTGATACACTATAATTAAGCAGTCACATACTGCCTCAAAAGGGGCAGATTTTCTTGTGCCAGGGATCAAGAAGTGTGAAACAAAGGCCACCCTGTGTGAGGGCATGTCTGTTATGAGTGAACCCCATTTACAACCACACTCTGGTCTCTATCCACCCCTAGCTTGTACAACTTTTGTATTAGATCAGTATGTGGAACCGTATCAAATGCCTTGCTGAAATCAAGATATGCTATGTCCGCAGCACCACCCTAGTCCAAAATATTGGTAATATAGACAAATAATTAAATCAGATTAGTCTGAAATGATCTGCCCTCAGTAAAGCCATGTTGCTTTTGGCCCAGCAAGTTTTGTATTTTTAGGTGATCAATGATTGATTAACTTGACTACAATTGATGTTAAACTCACTGGCCTATAATTGAAAGCTTCTACCTTGCTGCCCGTAATGTGGATAGGTAAAATATTAGCTGTCCGCCGGTCATGAGGAACTTTTTCTGTTAGAAGAGACTGATTAAAAAGATCCGTTAATGGTCCAACAACTATATCTCAAAACTCTCTTAGAACTCTGAGATGACTACCATCAGGACCCATTGCTTTATTAAGCTTTAACTGACCCAGTTTCTATGCCACCTCTGTCTCCAGAAATCTAAAAAATTAACAGCCATTACTAGAATCAATATTATTCCCCAACTTGTTATTGTTATATTGATTGGGGGAAGATGAAGCCATTAGCCAGCAGATACAGGGCAAGTTACCATTTTTTCCAATCACATCCCGGAAATTTTTGAAAAAATTGGAAAAGTGGTGCCCCTGGGATTGTGTGGATTGGAATAATTTATGGATTGCCACCAAGTATATATAGAAAAATATAAAGAATTTTATTTATACATAATACACATATATATCAAAATTAGTTTAAAATCAAAGAGAGGAACAGACATATACAGTCATTGAAAAGCAATTGCATGAAGGCACCTTACTACTTAAGACATATAAGTCATATAACTAGTGGTGACACAACCGACATGTTTCGGATACTCGAGCTATATCTGTGATAGCCTCCATTATTTCCTTCTTCAAGGTTCATGCAATAGTTTGAAGACAAATTGGTCTCTATATAAGAGAAAAACAACATAGTATGTGATAGCTATATAATACACAACAGTGTATTGGCATGATTACATTATTTTGAATTTCTCCCATATGTGGGCGGCTAGAAGATAGACATTGTTGAAAAAAAAAAAAAAAGGGAGGGGGGGGGAAGAAACAAAGGAGAAGAAAAAGAAGAACAAATATACATGAAAGTTCATTAAGAATGCATGGATGCATATATGCATTATATAATTGTATGTCTACAAGATACAGTACATCTATATCAAATAGTGTTGCATACATACATTTCCAATGGTAATATAAACATCAGCCGCTTGGAGGAATTGTCCCGGTGATATGGAGCCCAATTGGATATGGTGCGAGTTTAATGGTCACATAAAGACAGTGCAGCGGCCAAAGAAACACTGCAAGCAAGATGACAGAGCCACGGGGATATGTGTAGGAGGACCAACCCAAAATTTTATTTGAAAGGAAGCTTAGTACCTGTCGATATGGCGCAAGAACATCCACACTCTGGCTGTGCAGCAAATGGCCAAGTCACTTCCGCCCTTTTCGTTGTGCTGGCGGTCGGGTCGACGTCCGACGTCACCGCGCCGACGTCGTGGACGTTTTTCACGTCTGCGTGGGTGCGCGATGACGCCGGACGCCGCCGGGATCGAGGGCGGCCTCTGTATGCGGTGCCTGTCCTGTAAGAGCCTCTTTATTTATTTCTAATACGTAGTTAATTGGGTTCCTATCCGGACGCATAGTCTAGCCCTGTTGTGGCCTCCCACGCTCTACCCCATTGGTTGAATTCCCCCTTTTTTAGCTTTACCTTTGGCGCCATTTGAGCTGATTGGCTGTAACACCAGCCACAGCTCTATAAAAAGTTCCACCTGACTTGGCCATTTGCTGCACAGCCAGAGTGTGGATGTTCTTGCGCCATATCGACAGGTACTAAGCTTCCTTTCAAATACTTGATCAGAGTTATGGGATGCCTGTTTACAGGGCTAGTCTGCGATCTAGAAACTATAATCCATATATGTATGTTTTTACAGAGAGGCCGTGGCAGTTTTTCCGCTGCAATTTGGGGCTTCCCTGTGAGCTTTGAGGGGCGTTTTTGGGTTGGTCCTCCTACACATATCCCCGTGGCTCTGTCATCTTGCTTGCAGTGTTTCTTTGGCCGCTGCACTGTCTTTATGTGACCATTAAACTCGCACCATATCCAATTGGGCTCCATATCACCGGGACAATTCCTCCAAGCGGCTGATGTTTATATTACCATTGGAAATGTATGTATGCAACACTATTTGATATAGATGTACTGTATCTTGTAGACATACAATTATATAATGCATATATGCATCCATGCATTCTTAATGAACTTTCATGTATATTTGTTCTTCTTTTTCTTCTCCTTTGTTTCTTCCCCCCCCCCCCTCCTTTTTTTTTTTTTTTTGCAACAATGTCTATCTTCTAGCCGCCCACATATGGGAGAAATTCAAAATAATGTAATCATGCCAATACACTGTTGTGTATTATATAGCTATCACATACTATGTTGTTTTTCTCTTATATAGAGACCAATTTGTCTTCAAACTATTGCATGAACCTTGAAGAAGGAAATAATGGAGGCTATCACAGATATAGCTCGAGTATCCGAAACATGTCGGTTGTGTCACCACTAGTTATATGACTTATATGTCTTAAGTAGTAAGGTGCCTTCATGCAATTGCTTTTCAATGACTGTATATGTCTGTTCCTCTCTTTGATTTTAAACTAATTTTGATATATATGTGTATTATGTATAAATAAAATTCTTTATATTTTTCTATATATACTTGGTGGCAATCCATAAATTATTCCAATCCACACAATCCCAGGGGCACCCCTTTTCCAATTTTTTCAACTTGTTATTGTTAGTGCAATTTATTTCCGTGAAGACTGAACAGAGGTAATTGTTTCAATAGTTTTCTACATCCTGGTCTCCCTCAACATATGTGTTGTGCCCAGTTACATTTTTTCCTTCTGTCACTAATGTACCTTAAAAAAGGTTTTATCTCATTTCTTAATAGATTTAGCAATTTCCTCCTCTTTCTGTGTTTTGGCATCACTGATAATGTGTTTGGCCTCCTTTTATCTATTTTATACTCCTCCCTTTCAGCTACAGCTCCTGTTTCCTTTAATCTTCTATATGCTATTTTTTTTCCTTTACTATCCTACTTACCTCTTTAGTGAACCGTATTGTTTTTTTCTTCTGTTTACTCTTACTAACTTGCCTTACCTATAATCTAGTTGCCTCCAGGATGGTAGACATTAATAGTGCCTATTGATTACTTACTCCTGTCATTTTACTCCAACCTTTTCAATTCATTTTTTAGAAATGTCCCCATTTCAGCAAAATGTGTCCTTTTAAAATCCAAAACTTTTGTTTTTGTATATGATTTTTTAGTTCTTGTTTTAATATCAAACCAAAGACATTGGTGATCACTAGAACCCAAATTCTCTCCCACCTCAACATCAGTTGATCCCCATTTGTCAGTACTAGGTCTAGAATATGGTCACCCCGGGTTTGGATTTTTACTAACTGTTTTAGAGAAACCCCATTCTGTGCTTCCATTACATCCCTGCTTCTGCTTGTAATAGCAGTTTGAAAATTTCAGCTTATGTCAGGCATGTTGAAGTCATCCATAATCAAAACCTCTCCCTTCATTGCCATTTGAGTTATCTCATCAATCAACAATTCATGCCAATCTTTAGTCTGTCCTGGGGGTCTGTATACTACACCAATTCTAAGGGAAGATCCATCTCTGGTTGGAAGACAGACCCAGAGGATTTCCAATATTTCATTTGTTTTTTGAATTAATTTTAGTGTTATGCTATTCTTGATATATATGGCAACTCCACCTCCCCTCTTCCCTACTCTGTTGTTCCTGTATACCCTGGTATTGTTATTTCCCAGTCATTTGACTCCTTGAACCATGTATCTGTAATTGCAACAAGGTCCAAGCTGTCCCTAGACATAAGATCTATTAGCTCACAAAGCTTTTTGCCTAAACTATGATCATTACTGCCCATGATATGACAAACACTAGTATCAACTGCTTTATTTTTACCCCCAGAAACTTCAACTTAACCACTTAACGACCGCCCCATGTACATATACGTCGGCAAAATGGCACGGACAGGCACAATCACGTACCTGTACGTGACTGCCTTCGTATGGGTGGGGGGTCCGATCGGACCCCCCTCCGGTACATCTAGCGGTCGTTTTCCGTGCGGGAGCGATCCGTGATGAGGGGGCGGCCATTGGTTTCTGGCCACCCCCTCGCGATAACTCCTGGCGAATGGGATGCTTCCTCTGCCTGTGTAATGTAAACACAGGCAGAGGAAGTGATGTCATCTCTCCATGCGGCGCTCACATAGTCTGGAGCGCCGTGGAGAGAAGACATCAGGTTAGTGCACAAACAGTACACTGACACCAGGACACATAGGCACACAATCCCCCCAGTCACCCCCAGATCACCCCCCCCAGCCCCCCAGTCACAGTGTCACTGATTGCAGTGATCATTTATTTACTGATCACTGCAAACAGTGTCATCTGTGATAGTAAAAGTGTCAGGGCAGTTAGTGTTAGGTCCCTTTAGGTCCAGGGTAGCCCCCCAACCCCCCTAATAAAGTTTTAACCCCTTGATTGCCCCCCAGGTAACCCTTTCACCCCCTATCACCACTGTCACTAAGCAATCGTTTTTCTGATCGCTGTATTAGTGTCGGTGGTGCCGATAGGTAGTCAGTTATTTTTTTAGGTTCGCCGCCAGGTTTTTATAGCGTCAGGTACCCCCATATATTACCTAATAAAGGTTTAACCCCTTGATCGCCCCCCCAGGTAACCCTTTCACCCCCTTTTGCCATTGTCACTAAGCGATCGTTTTTCTGATCACTGTATTAGTTATGCTGGTGCCGCTAGGTAGTCAGTTATTTTTTTAGGTTCGCCGCCAGGTTTTTATAGTGTCAGGTACCCCCATATATTACCTAATAAAGGTTTAACCCCTTGATCGCCCCCCAGGTAACCCTTTCACCCCCTTTTGCCAGTGTCACTAAGCAATCGTTTTTCTGATCGCTGTATTAGTTATGCTGGTGCCGCTAGGTAGTCAGTTATTTTTTTAGGTTCGCCGCCAGGTTTTTATAGCATCAGGTACCCCCATATATTACCTAATAAAGGTTTAACGCCTTGATCTCCCCCCAGGTAACCCTTTCACCCCCTTTTGCCAGTGTCACTAAGCAATCATTTTTTCTGATCGCTGTATTAGTTATGCTGGTGCCGCTAGGTAGTCAGTTCTTTTTTTAGGTTCGCCGCCAGGTTTTTATAGCATCAGGTACCCCCATATATTACCTAATAAAGGTTTAGCCCCTTGATCGCCCCCCAGGTAACCCTTTCACCCCCTTTTGCCAGTGTCACTAAGCAATCATTTTTCTGATCGCTGTATTAGTTATGCTGGTGCCGCTAGGTAGTCAGTTATTTTTTTAGGTTCACCGCCAGGTTTTTATAGCGTCAGGTACCCCCATATATTATCTAATAAAGGTTTTAACCCCCTGATTGCCCCTAGAGTTAACCCTTTCACCAGTGATCACCGTATAAGTGTGTCACTGGTGACACTGGTTAGCCAGTTAGTTATTTTGTTATTTAGTTTCCCCGCCAGGTTTTTATGGTGTCAGGTACCCCCATATATTACCTAATAAAGGTTTTATACGTGATCACCGTATAAGTGTTACGGGTGACGCTGGTTAGTTAGTTTGCTTTTTATAGTGTCAGGGCACCCGCCGTATATAACCCAATAAAGGTTTAACCCCCTGATCGCCTGGCGGGTGATATCAATTAGGTTTTAGCATCAGAGAGGGTCTGCGTCACCCCAGGCAGCGTCAGGTTAGTGCCAGTAGCGCTAACACCCACGCGTGAAGCATACATCTCCCTTAGTGGTATAGTATCTGAACAGATCAATATCTGATCTGATCAGATCTATACTAGCGTCCCCAGCAGTTTAGGGTTCCCAAAAATGCAGTGTTAGCGGGATCAGCCCAGATACCTGCTAGCACCTGCGTTTTGCCCCTCCGTCCATCCCAGGCCACCCAAGTGCAGTATCGATCAATCACTGTCACTTATAAAACACAACACACATAACTGCAGCGTTCGCAGAGACAGGCCTGATCCCTGCGACTCCAGTGCTGTAGGAGGTGATTTCACCACCACAGTTAAAAAAAGAGCATATATGCCGAAGCATGGGGGCAGCAGGGGCGGAGGAGCGATTTTGCTCCTAATGCCGCGTACATACGGTCGAAATTCCGATGGAGGCTTGCCCGTGGAAAAGTCTGACCGTGTGTACGCGACATAACTTTTGCGGGAGGATGCCCCCATGCTTCAGCATATATAAATGGTGCATGTATGCCCATCATTAGAAGTGGGTGGATGAAGGGAGGTATTCTAATGGTGGGCATACCCACCGATCAATCTATTTTTTTCATTCAGCCAACAGGCTGCATGAAAAAAAAAGATTACATTATATGCCCAACAAGGGCCAGCAACGTACTGGTATGTTGCTAGACTTTGAATGGTTATACCAGAATGATGCCTGCGGGTTTAGGTATCATCTTGGTATCATTCTTTTCAGCCAGCAGCCGGCTTTCATGTAAAAGCAATCCTAGGGGCTAATTAGCCTCTGGACTGCTTTTACAAGCAGTGGGAGTTAATGTCCCCCCCTCTGGATATAAAAAGCGCCATTGGGAAATTGGGAAAGCATTTTATCACACCAATTTTGGTGTGGTCAGATGCTTTGAGGGCAGAGGAAAGATCTAGGGTCTAATAGTCCCCATTTTTTTTTAAAAAAGAGTACCTATCACTACCTATTGCTATCATAGGGGATATTTACATTCCCTGAGATAACAATAAAAATGATAAAAAAAAAAAATGGAAGGAACAGTTTAAAAATAAAATAAAAAAGCAAAATTAATAATAAAAAAAAAAAAGCACCACTGTCCCGCCCTGCTCTTGCGCAAAGGCGAACGCAAGCGTCGGTCTTGCGTCATATGTAAACAGCAATTGCACCATGCATGTGAGGTATCACCGCAAAGGCCAGATCGAGGGCAGTAATTTTAGAAGTAGACCTCCTCTGTAAATCTAATGTGGTAATCTGTAAAGGCTTTTAAAGGCTTTTAAAAATGTATGTAATTTGTCGCCACTGCACGTTTGTCCGAAATTTTAAAGCATGTCGTGTTTGGTATCCATGTACTCGGCCTAAGATCATATTTTTTATTTCATCAAACATTTGGGCAATATAGTGTGTTTTAGTGCATTCAAATTTTAAAAAGTGTATTTTTCCCCCAAAAATGCGTTTGAAAAATCGCTGCGCAAATACTGTGTGGAAAAAAAAATGCAACACCCACCATTTTAATCTGTAGGGCCGTTGCTTTAAAAAAATATATAATGTTTGGGGGTTCAACGTAATTTTCTTGCAAAAAAAAATATGTTTTCAAGTAAACAAAAAGTGTCAGAAAGGGCTTTGTCTTCAAGTGGTTAGAAGAGTGGATGATGTGTGACATAAGCTTCCTAATGTTGTGCATAAAATGCCAGGACAGTTCAAAAACCCCCCCAAATGACCCCATTTTGGAAAGTAGACACCTCAAGCTATTTGCTGAGAGGCATGTCGAGTCCATGGAATATTTTATATGTTAACACAAGTTGCGGAAAAAAGACAATTTTACTTTATTTTTTATTTTTTTTCACAAAGTTGTCACTAAATGATATATTGCTCAGACATGCCATGGGCATATGTGGAATTACACCCCAAAATACATTCTGTTGCTTCTCCTGAGTACGGGGATACTACATGTGTGGGATTTTTTGGGAGCCTATGCGCGTACGGGACCCCAAAAACCAAGCCCCACCTTCAGGCTTTCTAAGGGTGTAAATTTTTGATTTCACTCCTCACTGCCTATCACATTTGTTTCAGCCTGCTGGGGACAGAAATGCTCATCATCAATTACATTTTTGCCCCCATTTCTCAGTTTAAATGCATGTCCAAAAAAATCCTAAATACTATACCAAGAAGCTCAGTGCCCTTGTGTGAGGGATGCAGGCCACCTCTCTTTTACAGCTCAATGTCAGACCACCGAATAGCATCATGACTAACATAACCAAAACCTTCAGTTTTGCAACAATATTTTAACCAAACATTGAACTCTGCTATAGAAGTCCTTTTTCGTGTTGTTCATTATGCACAGATAAGACCTCTGAAAATGTAACAGTACACCCTAACCGTTGAAGATCCTGGCCCAAATTCTGAAAATCCCCCTGTACAGAATGCACATCATTCTGGGACAAATCATTTGTGCCAAGGTGCACAACAAAATCAACATTGCAGCTTTTTTGTCAATTTTTAAAATGCGCCTTTTATCTTTCCTAACAGGTCTGGTGTGGATATTAAGGGGAACCCCGAACCAAAAAAAAGCGTAGGGGTCCCCCCAAATTCCATATCAGGCCCTTCAGGTCTGGTATGGATATTAAGGGGAACCCCGCACCAAAATAAAAAAAAATATAGCGTGGGCCCCCCCAAAATCCATACCAGACCCTTCTGGTCTGGTATGGATTTTAAGGGGAACCCTGCACCATAATTTTTAAAAAATGGCGTATGGTCCCCCCAAAAATCCATACCAGACCCTTATCCGAGCACGCAACCTGGCAGGCCGCAGGAAAAGAGGGGGGACGAGAGAGCGCCCCCCCTCCTGAACCGTACCAGGCCACATGCCCTCAACATGGGGAGGATGTCCCCATGTTGATGGGGACAAGGGCCTCATCCCAACAACCCTTGCCCGGTAGTTTTGGGGGTCTGCGGGCCGGGGGCTTATCGGAATCTGGAAGCCCCCTTTAACAAAGGGGACCCCAAGATTCCAGCCCCCCATGTGAATTGGTAACGGGTACATTGTACCCCTACGATTTCACAAAGAAAGTGTAAACATTTTTAACAAAACACACAGATACAGTTGGGAAAGTCATTTATTAAAAAAAAAAAAAAAACATTCCAGCGATGTAATCCAGTCTGTCTAGTGTTGTTCTCTACGTCCCGAGGTGATCCGAGGTCCAGTGATGCTGCAGTCTCCTCCACCTCCAGTCTGCACTCCACACGAAACCCCCATGATGTACGATGGAGCGGGGTCACCCGTCACATCATAGGGTAAGCCCCAGCTTTCCTCGCTTGCCGGGGAATAGCCAATTTTTAAAAGAAATTTGGTTCCCTGCGCAAAATGTAATTTTTGAAGGTAAAAAAGAAATTTAAAACTACTGCATCTATTAATGAATTGTCGGGTCTGGCAATACAGATAAAAGTCATTGAAAAAAAATGGCAGGGTAATGTACTGGGGGGGGGGGGGCCTGCCATTTTTTTCAATGACTTATCTCTGTATTACCGGGGACCCGGGTATTCATTATAGCCGCGAGTGGTTTTAAAAAAAAGATTTTCCTTCAGAAATGACATTTTGTGCAGGGACAGTTCTAAACACGGGAAACATGCGCTGCTTTACAGGCATACTTTAGACACCCCCCAGGTACGAAATTTAAAGGAATATTTCACTTTTATTGTTTCACTTTAAGGATTATTAAAATCACTGCTCCCGAAAAAACTAACGTTTTTAAAACTTTTTTTTGCATTGATACATGTCCCCTGAGGCAGGACCCGGGTCCCCAAACATTTTTTTGACAATAACTTGCATATTAACCTTTAAAATGATCACTTTTGATTTTTCATGTTCTTGTCCCATAGACTTTAACGGCGTTCGCGTGTTCGAACAAATTTTTTGCCTGTTCGCATGTTCTGGTGCGAACCGAACCAGGGGGGGGGGGGGGGTTCGGCTCATCCCTATTGACAACACTCAGTAATCAGCAGCACAATACTAATTACTCCAGTGCTTAGCAAACAATCACCATTGGTTAACAAGGTTAACAAAGTAAACAATTTTAGAAAAGCAATTAGAAATACTTTAAGGAAATTTGAAATAATTTTAACTTATTGTATCCAGCTACTGCTGTTCAAAACTATGCCCTTTTCCTGCTGCACTTCTGCACTGCTGCAAGTCTACAGAGTAACTCCAGCTCACACTTTATAATCATCTACAGCAAACTGTTTTTTTCCCTTTTGGATAAAGTTCTTGTATTAATAAATAAAAACTGATGAGTTTAATCACCCCTGTCAGTATTTATGTAGCTGATACATTCTACTGGAGAGCTTGAGCTTTTGAAAAACAACAGACTAGCTGGTCAAATCACCAGATGAAATTAGAAGAAATAAAGCCTAAAAAAGGAAACTAATACAGCCATCACATCTAAGAACTGGTAAGCTGCAAAAAAATAAACGTTTGCTTTTGGGTTTAATACTGCTTTAATGTCTCTGTATCTAAAAGGTTAGTTAAATATAGTCTAAATATTGCTATGGGAATGATCAGCAATACATCCAAAATCTCTCATTTACCCAATATAGTTGCATGATGTACAACCCCCCCTATTCTTATCTTTCCATCAACTTCTCAATTCATAATCAAATATTATCAGTCTTTGCTATGTTAAGGCTATAATCCTAACTAAGCAATTTTTTTTTTTGTCATGGGGTCAACGACTGTTGATTTGGAGAGTCACAGTGACAATTTGAGCTCATGACAGGTTTTGTTAAAATCACTTCATTTTTCTTTTTCTTTTAATTCATATTAAATGACAGCAGAGTGAAGTCATTTTTTTCTTGACATGCTTTAATGGCAACACACCATGTAGGTTAATAGAGGTGCAGGGACAATGTTGGACACAATCAGATTGATTGTGAGCTTTTCTGGGTTACTTCATTGTAGCACTGTGCTCTCTGTTTAAGAATGCAATTAAGGAACAAGAAACTTAATGACACTAATGATTGGTACTCCAAACCTAAAAAAAGGTAGGGGATTAATCAAGAAGTTTGAAATTGATTGAAATGGAAGCAATTCTCAACAGGTCCTTTTTAAAAAAAAAATCCTACTTGAGAAGCCCCTTATTGGTATGGTAACAGCGGTTTGGGTTAGTACAAACCAATTTTACATTGAAAGAATTCCAATCAACTCCTTTATAAGTGTTAGCAGGAGAAAACAGCAAGGACTGAAATCAAATGCCTTGAATATTTACTATTTTTCAGGTCTAACTTCTAAGTGTTAGTTTTCGAAATCTTTTCTAAAAAACAAATTCTGAGAAACGAACATTTTAACGACCCTTAAAGGATGTATTTTACATGTTTCTGACATTTTCTTCCATAATTATGAGCTATTCCATATACCAGAGTCAATTTTAGTATAAAAAGTATTGCAAACTTAGGGTTTTACCCTCACAAAAATTTATTTACACACAGTATAGCAAGACAAAAATTTACCATACTGGCTATTATTTCCCCACCTGATGGTGTGATCAGCTCTCACTCTGTTGCCATACAGATTGACATACACTATTTTGGTTACATCTGAAATACTGTGTTCTCAGCTGTGGCTGACATGGCAGCTCTGGCCCGTAAATTGACTCAAAGGGTGTTTATTTCAGTCACCGCCCTTGCATCACTGGTTCCTGAGGGAAGCATTACTGACTAAATACTCCCCCCATTTGTGGGCAAAACCCACTTGTTCAATCCGCCCTGGGTTACTTCTTTTGATTGGTCAGGCCTACGTTTCACTTTGCCCAAACAGGCTCTTTTACTGTAATTTACTGCATTTTCACAGTGACAGACAGTGCTGATGTCACAAGGACATGATACGTAATATTTGTTCATTTTCTTAGGATTAAGAGATACAGAGAGCATTCTTTAGACAATATGTGTCATCTTTTGGTTTTTGTCACCTCTACTAAAACAGCGCCTAGGCAGCTAATATGTTTAGAAGTAGGTGTATAACCTTTTCTTTAAGGAGATGGATAATTTTAGTGATAGCTTGATTTTAAGTTGCAGTGGTTGCAAAAAAGCACATTACAACCAATGACATAATGGTGTTAGATATAGTGGCATATTCAAATCACAATTTGTAGTACTAATTGCTAGGATACTACTGTTCTTATTTTCATTCATTCAATGCCAAAACAAGAGTTTTGAGGTAGCAGATCACAGCCTATAGCTATTTTAGCTCACTTTTACACGAAGATCAGTGTTACCTTGCCAAAAATATAGAGAATTGTTATTTGTATGCAGCCTTAAAGGTGAATTTTATTTTTTACTTCAGAGTCACAGAGATAATGAGAGGTAATGTTACATTCAGTACAGGGTGTACACCATGGGTATGCAATTAGCGGACCTCCAGCTGTTGCCAAACTACAAGTCCCATCATGCCTCTGCCTCTGGGTGTCATGCTTTCTGCTGTCAGTGTCTCGCTGTGCCTCATGGGACTTGTAGTTTGGCAACAGCTGGAGGTCCGCTAATTGCATATCCCTGGTGTACACAGTTACACAAAATAACATGCTAATAAAATTACAATACGGAATTGTTGAACAATTGCACTATAATAATAGTAGACATTGACAAACACAGGACCTTCTGCAGATGGAACATATACATTAATCGCATAACACATGACGGGCCGTCTGAAAAAAAGTCAGCCAACCAGACCAAATCTGTTGCATTTTGTTAATTCAGTCATGGCCCATATTGGTGAATTTATAGAATAGTAAGGCATTATCAGTATGCAACCTCCATGTTGGAATCATAGGGGGAATCAAAAAGCTTTCAACAAAGAAGTATTTATATTCTTGCATGAATATACAGCATAGAAGATTAAAAGCTTGGTAAATGTATTCATATTAATATTTTCCATCATGCCAAGGAGAAATATAGAGGAACCCAGCCTAGTATACACCCATAATTGTGTTAATAGTAATAATGATCTATAGCTAGTAGCTTCTATTTAAAGAACAAAACCTCATGTATCTAGGAAATCTCCATAATGTGTCAGATGGTCTGAAAGAGGTAAACAGTTAGAATTGTAAGGTGTCTTGATCTGAGAAACCTCAAGAAAGTATTTGTATGGAATATACCCTAGTTAGCAGCGTATCAGAAACATAGGTGAGATCTATTCCAAACATAGTTGTATGCAAAGCAGAGTGGCAAGAAAATCCTTTATAATTAGAGGTTTTTACCTCCAGACATTGGTATGCTGATGGTTTCAATCGGAGTCAGTCTATCAATCTGGCAACATGGGGCCATATTAAATTCTCCAAGGTAACATTATCAGTAAGGTACTGGGCCACCAAAGCAGCTGTTTTATGGAGAAACTATTTGCTAGCCAGAGGAGGCAGCTAAAGGCTAGCAAATCTCCAATTCACCAAAGCATGCAAAAGGAGAACTCTGCCCCTTGGGTATAGCTTGTGATCAAAAAGTTGGAAGGCAAGAACTTAAAGACCAGGACATGAACACTTCTACATAATCTGAATATTTAGCATTACAATAAGGCCCAATTCAAGCCTTTTAAAGACTTAAATTCCTACTGCTAGTAGGGTAAGACTCCTGGAGTACACATATATGGGGAATTAAGTAATGTAAGCATTGAAACATTAGTGATCAATGAAATGAGAAGCCTGGAGGGGAAAAGGGTTCTCATTTGGTCTATTCATTTGGTCTATTCACCCAAACAGAGGAAAAGCTTTGAAAAGACATATGTAACAGTGTTAATTGAATAAGATTTGCAAAGCCAGAGAATTTGCCAAATGAGAGTTAGCACCAACACAAATCCACAACACAGATCCACAACAGTCCATCTTCAATCAAGGAAGCAGAGACAAGAGACAATGTCCACAGAGGAAAAGTTACAGATCAATTGCAAAGAGGGGAAAGACCTAAGTATCTGCTTTCATCACCACCTTGGGCATGCCCCCACAACACAGTGTTATATTAAGCTAAAACGGTTACTATGTTTGTGACCTGCAGCCGAAGCCTTGTTGTTATCCTTCCTTTTGTGTTCATATCAATGAAGTTGAATTCTGAAGTAAAGTCAAGAAAACTCTAGTGTTGTCTAAAAACTACAGTAACAGCTGTGAAAATGTTGATTTACTAAAGGCATGAATGCTGTTCACTCAGCAAAGTGAATTTTCCCTTTGCAATAAAATTTTCACTTAGATAAGTAAATAAGGTGAAGCTCTGCTGACTTCCATCATTTAGCATATGCTAGCAAAAATAGTGAAAATTCCCTTGTAAATTAAAAAATAATTTTGCAAAGTGGACATGCCCTGATATTTTATTAAATTCATTCCATTATGCTCCACCATAGTGTCAGAGGTGTATTAAGGGCGTTTTCAGTCTGCCTCTGAATATGGATGCACATATGGAGAGATTTAATGCTAGCAACCTTGACAGGTTGCCTAGTGGATTCTAAACCCACAAGTAGACAACCCTCCTGTAAGTGACTACAGGGTTATCATCCAACAGGCAAATGGCAGCCATGTTCCTTACAGTTTCAAATATTTTATATGTAGCACTACCCCCTTAGGAGCTGCTGGTTATTTTTGGTCCTGCCGTTACCCCACACTTCACCGTCCCAGAACCTTGAGTCTAAATTGTGTAATGTAACCACAGATGCATGCACCAGTCACTTAGTATTTTTCCAATGCTTTTTATTAAACACAACTTGCAGCAGTAGAGGGATGGAGGTTTAGGGGAATTCAGATACCTTGTGCAGATCACTGAGAAACTTGAGATCCTGGAGACAAGTATACTTGCGGTCAATGGATCTTGCTCACCCGGATAGGCCTCTCTCACCAGCCTAGCAGCCGGAATGATGCACGGACAAAAGTCTCTGCCACAGACTCAATGATAGTAATAAACTGTTGAACAATCCTCTGCCACAGGATTTGGTAATCAGTAATTGACTGAGCAAACACAGCTACACAGTACCAAAGTCCTTTAAGCCACCCGGCAGTACTGTGAGGTAGATTGGTTAGGATGCATCCCCCAATTGAGTCACCAGGCTCTTCTTGAGATACCAGCCTTCTGCTCAGTCCTCTCCAAGAAGAGTCCTCCCCTTGATCTTCCAATTGCTCAGCTTCTTCCCGCAGGCAAGACAGCACAGGACCATCCCCGGACCAGTAGGCCCCAGACAACTTTCGGGCCTACTTGCAGTAGTGTAGCCTCGGGCCAGCCGGCCCTGAGGCAGAAGAGGAGTTGTCACATACCTTAGGCCAGGCGGGCCATGAGGTCAGAGAGAGAGAAAAATGGTGTCTGCCCCTTAAGTATCCTCTCCCAGAATGCATAGCAGTACAACACTCCCACTGGGCTGTTTCTGGGGAAGGGACACCCAATACACTCCAGCCTGTTTTATTTCCAACACTGGTCGGTGGTGACAACGACACCTACCGGCAACAGTGGGAAATGCTCTCAACACAGCCAAAGCTGGAACAGAGGCTAAGTTAGCCATAAACATTACATTCTGAACGATGTACAATTCAGATGACCCACTAAATTTACATGATAGCGCCTGGTCAACAGGAACAGGGCGCTACATATATTATTGTTAATGTATTCAGTTAATACACACATCTGATTTTTTTCTTCTATTATAAAGCAAATATGCACCATTCATGTTTTATACAGGATGGTTTAGGGTACTAATTACAGATATTCATTGGTTCATGTATTCTTATTTCAACAAACAGAAAAAAAATTGAAATGCTGGTTTAAAAAAATGTGTAATATCATTTTCATCTTAATTATATTGGCTAAAAATTATGTTTTCCATCTTGGGTTTATTTGTCAAATGTAAACTGATAATCACGGTACGGATTTGTTTAATAAGATTACTATTTTTCTAATTAATATGGTAATATGCTGCCTATGATTTGCACATATTGCCTTTCTATTAATTACTCATGATTTCCTTTTGCTTAATTTGTGCCTCCTCAAAGCTCAAGTTTGTTATGCTGGAAAATTATTATTGGATGTTTTCATAATGACGAATACTGAAAATTAGCTTCTAGGTTACTTCTACAAATACCTATTATATTATATGCACACCTTGTTTTTGTGATATAATATTTCACAGAAAACATTTTGATGTGTGAATGCTTTGTTTTTTTAGCAGTAGTGTAATTTGTAGTATAATATGAAATAAAAGATTAGCAGCTTGCTACATACATAAAAATCAAATCATTTTGAAATCAAAAAGAGACAAAAATGCATTGAAGTTTGAAAGTGGTTAGTGTCATCTTTATGCAAAGCTGTGGTTTTATGTAAATATTTGTCAGTCTCTGTTTTAATTTTTTTAAACCAATGTTTGCATTGTAGTATGAGTAAATCTATTTTACAAGTTAAAGATTTGAGCTGGATTAAGTTAATTTTATTGAGGTTAATTTGTGGACATTTGTCAGACCCATGGTTTTTGTAAAAAAAAAAGTTTACTTCCACTTTTATGCTGGTATGACATATAGAGGCTAATTTACTAAAGAATTTGAGAGTGTTCACACAATAAATTGTGTGACGATTCACTTTAATTATCTCATAATAAAAGTAAATCTCTGATTCCTTATTTCACCTGCACATGATTGGAAGATTGAAGTTAATCTCCACACAATTTATTGTGTAAACATTCTCAAATCCTTAACTAACCGCTTGCCGACCGACTCACACACTTATACGTCGTCAGAATGGCACGGCTGCGCAAAGCAACGTATATAATAGTGTCAAAAGTGTCCGATGTGTCCGCCATAATGTCGCAGTCACGATAAAAATCATTGATCGCCACCATTACTAATAAAAAAAATGCATAATAAAAATGCCATAAAACTATCCCCTATTTTTCAGACGCTATAACTTTTGCGCAAACCAATCAATATACGCAATTTTTTTTACCAAAAATATGTAGAAGAATACATATCAGCCTAAACTGAGGAAAAAATTTGATTTTTTTATTTTTTGAGGGGGGGGATATTTATTATAGCAACAAGTAAAAAATATTGCATTTTTTCAAAATTGTCGCTCTTTTTTTGTTTATAGCGCAAAAAATAAAAACTGCAGAGGTGATCAAGAAAGCTCTATTTGTGGGAAAAAAAAGGATGTCAATTTTGTTCGGGTGCAACGTCGCAACGTGCAATTGTCAGTTAAAGCGACGGAGTGCCGAATCGCAAAAAATTACCCGGTCATTGGGCAGCAAAATCCTCCGGGGCTGAAGTGGCTAAATCAACCTCATAGGTGGCTCCTTCACGGTGCTGCGTAGTTCTATAGCAACAGAATACACAAATGCATTATAAGAACACATGTGACACATTTTATATGCATTTGCAGGACATTTTGGTTATAATACTAGCTGTGCAAAGAAATGTTTATATTTAAAGTCTAATATTTTTGCTGCACCTTGGCAAATATTGCTCATGCAGTGCTTTCCAGAAATGTAAAAGAAAGACACACTTAAAAAAAAAATGCTATCCAAAACAATACTAATCTGGAGAAAATATTAGCCACAGCATTTAACAGTTTACTGCTGCACGGAATATATATTTTTAAAGTGTTTTTCAAGAATTTAAAAATAAACCACGCTTTAAGTGGTCCTAAGTAAATATTTATTTTTTCTTAATGCATTCTCTGCATTAGGAAAAAAAAGAAACATTCGGCTGCTGCCCCACCCGCCTTCCCTAAATACTTGATTCTTGCATCAGTCCAGTGCTGTGTGCATCTGCAGGTCTTTTCTCCTTTCTCCCCACTCTCACAAGCTTGACTGATGCCTCGTACACACGGCCGAGATTCTCATCAGGAAAAAACTTGTAGTTTTTCTTGACGAGATTCTTGGACAAGAAACTTGTCCCGGCCGAGTGTACACACGCTCAATTCAAAGAACCCACGGTTCTTTGAATGGAGCGAATGCGGTGACGTCATCGACTACGACGAGCGTGCGCTCGTCACATTCAATGCCGTCGCCGCCATCTTGCTACACCCTACCTATGCCTAGGAAGCTACCGCGCATGCGTCAAAGTCATTTCGAGCATGCGCGGGTTTCCACGGCGACAGGTAAGTGTACACAAACTCGGGTTTCTCATCGAGAAACAGGCCGACGAGAAACCCGACGAGAAAATAGAGAGCAGTTTCTCTATGTTTCTTGTCGAGATTCTTGACGGTTTACTTGACGAGAAAACTGAAAGCCGCGTACACACGATCGATTTACTCGGCAAGAAAGCTCTGCCAGCAAGTTTCTTGCTGGTTCTTGCCGAGAAACTTGGTCGTGTGTACGAGGCTTCAGAGCTGTGGGAGACATTGGCTCATGCCATTGTCAGTCAAATCCAGTGATGGGGGAGTGGGGGGATGGGACCGAGCCATGGACGAACACAGTCACACGTGTACCTTCATAGGAAGTGGCTTCCTATGGTGGCGTACAGAGAAGAGGAGAAGTGCATAGCACCAGCAGGGGACCCCAGTATAGGAGGTTCAGGGCCACTCTGTGCAATACTCTTGAACAGAGCAGGTAAGTGTAATATCTTTTTTATTTTTGTTAATTTTTTTTACTTTACATCCACTTTAACTTAAGTCCACAGATAATCACCTCAATTTCAGCGATGAGACCATTAGATCCCTTACAGGGTGCTGATGTATTCTCCCTGGGCCTCTTCTGGATGCCTGATGATCTGCACATGCACATGAGAGTCATTCATCCTGGCACATAGGCACCTGGTTGAGAATTTACACAGAACACAGTTCTGTGTAAATTTACACAGTTTAATGTACATTCAATAGACAATTACAAACAGGCAGGTAGGTTAGTTTTAACCACTTCAGCTCTGGAAGATTTACCCCCCTCCGCCCCCTTTCCTGAACAGGCCATTTTTTGCAATACGGCACTGAGTTACTTTAACTGACAAATGCATGGTTGTGCCACACTGTACCAAAATAAAAATGTTCTCCTTTTTTCCCACAAATATACTTTTCTTTTGGTGGCATTTGATCACCTCTTCGGTTTAAAAAATAAATAAAAAAATTGACAATTTTGAAAAAAAACACAATTTTTTACTTTCTGCTTTAAAACATATCAAATAATTATTTTTTTTAATCCAACTTTATCAATTTAGGCCGATATGTATTGTGCTACATATTTTTGGTGGTGTACTGAACGATCAGCAGGTGCCAGCGGACATCAAACCTGCGGGACCTGCTGAGCGTCTCTCACTGTGTAGAATTGCCAGCATGCAGGATCACGTAAATATTTATAAGACATGCTCACAATTTTTTAAAATGTAGGTTTAATTCCTCTTTAAAGAGTATGTAATGGCAAAACAAAACAAAACATGCAGTATATCTCTGCGATACATGCAAATTAGAGGAACATATGTCAATACTAGCAGCAATCAATTAAGTAATCTACTTACTCACTGAGGTATTATATATTGTCCATTGTGTAGTGTTTTTTATATTATTATTTTGTTAGCGGAGCCATTAGGATGATATCGCTCATAATGGGGCAGATGGCCAGCAGTGTATCTTTGACAAGCACACACCATCAGCCTATTTTCCTTATTTGTGTAGGAAATTCATTTTAACCATTATTTAACCAGTTCCCACCATCTTCACACATACATGCATTGTCATGGAGGTGGACCTTCTTCCATGGTGTCCCTTGAATGCGCAACTGTGTTTGTGCTGGAAGTGCACTTCATAACAAACTTCTAGCATGAAGACCTAGCTGTCACTGATAGTTTCTGGTCTTATAACAATGATCGGAGGACCAGCTCCTGTTCACTTGATTGCTTTAGGCTGGGTTCACATATAAGCATGCAGTGACTCACAGCAGGAGTCCGATGCGTCCTAGTTCACAGTTTCAGGTCCGATTTTAGCCTAAATTTTTGGCTGAATTTGGACCTGAAATGGACCAAAAGATGCACAGGTCTCCTATGCAAATTGTACCGGAGCCACTGCGGTGATATGTGAACCGGTTCCATAGAGAGCCGGTCACATTCTCCCGCTGTGCGAATTGGATGCAGGGAAACCCACATCCAATTTGCACTAGTGTGAACCCAGCCTTAAATGTGATTGGTTATCACAATGATCACTCTCTTTTAAAAACACTGCCCTGTACTCTTTCTTTTCTTGAATGTAGAAAAGGATACATTGTATCTTTTTTTCCTCGCTAAAAGAAAAGAACAAAAAAGTCTGTTAACATAAATAAATAAATACATAAATAAATAAATATAAAATAGCTAGATCAGAGTTTGATCTAGGCTAGTGCCAGTGTCAGAGTCAGTGTCAAGATCAGGTTTAAAGTCAAGGTCAGGGTCACTGTGTTTTAGGTAGAATTTCATTTTTTTTTTTTATTATTGAATATCAGTGTCCATGTGTTTAGGTAAAATCAAAATGTGCATTGTTGTTCCTTGGCTCTACTATGGGTGCAAGCAACAAATAATCTACAAATGTATGGTATTACTACAAACATCAGTTGTAGGACAATTTATTTATTGGGGGTTTTTGTGGTAATCAGTGTAAGCTTTAGCTCACCACCACTATCAAGGTGATTTTTTTTAGAAGGAAGTTAAAATATCATATTTGCATTTTTTGTACTTTCATATAGTCACACTTAATTTAAGTTCTTTTAGAATATGTCTCCCAATATTTGAAGAAAGTACAACTGGAAGTATTATATTCATACAAAAGAAATATTGGTCTTAAAGCAGATTTCCACCCAAAAGTGGAACTTCCGCTTTAAGCACTCCTCGTCCCCTTACATGTCACATTTGGCATGTATTTTTTTTGGGGGGGGGGTACCTGGTTTTGACAGGTACTTCCTGTCCCACATCTTGCTTATGTCATCTTGATGCCTAGGCGACTCCTCCTCTCCCCCTAGGTGGCCCCTGCCTCTCTGCAATCTTTTGCAATCTTCTGCGACATGTCACAGGTGCCAGACCACTAGCTGAGCGCAGTGCGACTCGCGCATGCGCAGTGCACACCCGGATATGAAGCCGCAAGCTGTCACAGCTTCGTGCCCGCACTTGCAATGGTGGCTTTGCAGAGAGGAGGGGGGAGAGGAGCGAGGCTTCCAGGGCCGCATCGCTGGAATGTGGGACAGGTGAGTGTTTATTAAAAGTCAGCAGCTACATATTTTGTAAGAAGACAGATATTTACCTAAAAAAAAAAATTTCAACTTAATGAATGAAAATTAAATACTTTAAACTGTAATCTAGAATGATGTTTATCTTCCCAATTTTATACTTGATTCATCATGCTTTGACAATTTATAGACACTGGGGTCGATTTACAAAAACTTTGTATGCAGGTGTGCATGCTAGCCAATTAGCGTCTAACTTTAGCTTGTTCAATTTAGCACTGACAAAAAATATATAAAGACTATTCCACATTTTGTAGATCTAAAGGCCCGTACACACGGTCAGACTTTTTGCCAACAAACTTCAAAATGAGCAAGTTTTCCAAAAAATCCAACCGTGTGTACGCTCCATCGGACAAACTTTTTCGGTTTTCATTGGACAAAAGTTTGCTCTGCAAACGGACAAACTTTTCGGCAACAAAAGTCCGATGGTGCAAAGTCCGACCGTGTGTACAGAAATCCATCAAACTTTTGTCTGAAGTACAAATACGCATGCCCAGAACCAATGTTAAAATCAACCAACAATAGCAGAAGTTGACCAAAGGGTGGCGGTAAAGAGCAGAAAAGAGCAGAAAAACCATGTGATGTTGGGAAAGTTTTGGGAAAGTTTGCAGAAAAGTCCTGCCGTGTGTATGCTATGGGTGTGCCCGGCCAACTCCCTTCGGACAAAAATCCACGGAAAAGTTTGTTTGAAGTCCGACCGTGTGTACGAGGCTTAAGACTACTGCATATTCTTATACAATGTACCTGAAAAAAAAAATACTTTTCATTAATTCATACATTAAAATCTTTACATTCCCCAAGATTATGTTTATGGTAATGTAGATATTATCTTTTCAATCTCATACCATAGAACCGTGATGGTAAACCTTGGCACCCCAGATGTTTTGGAACTACATTTCCCATGATGCTCAAGCACTCTTTACTCTTTAGTGTAGTGGAGCATCGTGGGAAATGTAGTTCCAAAACATCTGGGGTGCCAAGGTTCGCTATCACTGCCATAGAATGATCAGCCAGCCCATACACATTTGTTTTAGCTCTGTTTCAAGGTAATTATTTTACCACTTCAGCTCCAGAAGGTTTACCCCCCTTCATGACCAGGCCATTTTTTGCGATATGGCCCTGCGGTAATTTAGGTGACAATTGTGCAATCGTGCGACACTGTACCCAAATAAATTATTTTATGCGCTATAAACAAAAAAGACCAGCAATTTTGAAAAAAAATATTTTTTTTACTTTCTGCTATAAAACCTACCAATAAAATATTTAATAAAACAAATTTCTTCATCAATTTAGGCCAATATGTATTCTGCTACATATTTTTGGTAAAAAAAGTCTTAATAAGCGTACATTGATTGGTTTGCGCAAAAGTTATAGCGTCTACAAACTATGGGATATTTTTATTTATTTTTACTAGTAATAGCGGCAATTAGCGACTTATAGCAGGACTGTGATATTGCGGTGGACAAATTGGATACCTAACTGATACTTTTGACAATTTTTAGGAACCAGTGACACTAATACAGTGATCAGTGCTAAAAAAATATGTACTGTCACTGTACTAATGACACTGTCATGGAAGGGGTTAACACCAGGGGCGATAACAAGGTAAATGTATGCCTAAGTTGTGCTTACTAACTGTGGGGGAGGTGCTTTGACTAGGGGAATGCAAAGATCCGTGTTCCTGCTTAGCAGAAACACAGGATCAATACCTTCCCCTCTGACAGAACGACAATCTGCCATGTTTACATAGGCAGATTGTTGCTCTGCCCCTTTACTGTCTATTTGGTGGGCGCCGGTGGACATCGAGTCCGCAGTACCCGCCACTGGGCCCCCCGCTAAGTATAATCACAGTGGGAATGGGTCTCTGGTGATGCGTGCACACCACAGACCCCTAAGTGTCATATCACGTACTAGGTACGTGATTTGGTACAGAGCGGCCACCCTGCCTCAGTAAATGTACGTGGGGCAATTGCTAAATGCTTAAAAAAAATCTTTAGGTAAAGTAATAAACATTATAATCATTATAAAGAGATAAACATGTTTTTTCCTCTTATTAAATAATTTATTAATTCACTATTAAAGATGTTCACTTATTTGCATTGCATTTATGCAAGACATATTACATGTATATATTGACACTAACTGGAACAATGTAAAGAACAAAGTTGCAATTTCCAAACAATATGTTGGGTGCAAACCCACCTTGTTTTGTTAATAAAGGCAAACCGCTGGAGATTCTGTGGGAAATCCATTCAAAGGCATGCTAAAAGGCTATAATAAAAAAATTAAAGTTTATCTATACCTTGGAATCTTGGCTTGACTTTTAGCCAAGAAGTCTATGTTTCCACAAATGTCAGTATATATCTGTTTTCCTAGAGCCACACAAAAAGTAAATAACTAAAATACAATGCTGTAATACACTTCTATAGTTAAACACTATGGGGTTGATTTTCTAAAACTAGAGAGTTCAAAATTTAGCGCAGCTCTGCAAAGAAACCAATCAGCTTCCAGTTTTGTTTTGTTTTTTTGTTTTGTTTTTTGTCAAATATTAATTGAATAAGCTGAAGTTAGAAGCTGATTGGCTACCAAGCACATCTGCAATTTTGCACTAGTAAATCAACCCCTATGTCAGAGTATGCTTCATGTCCTATTTTATATACTGTACTTTAAGAATGCATCAGTGGTTGTCATTGCATGAACAGTTCTTAGCAAAGTATAACCCTTTGTCTTTGCAAATATAGAAAAAAAACACATGTAAAGTAAGTCTTTCTCAAATAATTACACACACCAATTAGAAATAAAAATGTGACTTTCTACTAGCATGTGCCCCTAACGAAATCTCATTGTTCATACTATAAGTATCTGGAATATATCAATGACGGAGCACTGCAAATATATATTCCAGAAAGAAAAAAATACTTACATACAACTTATAAATTTCTTCTACCTAAACTGCTTATTCATGGCATTTTGAGATTTTCATTTCCGTCATATTACTTTTCCGCTCTTGCCTGATGCATAATTATTTATTTGTGTTCATCATATTTTCTCAGGAAAGGGATTAATGTTTTCATACTGAACGTTTCTCTGCTTCTAAAAACTATTACAAGAGTTCGGATTATTGAACATAAGTGGTGGCAGCTGGTGAATTTAGATATTGATGCTGAATTTTCCAGTATTATTTCTGATTCCCAAACATATAGTGTGTATGTAAAAACATATTCACATTTCCACATATATACAAGATTATACTCCTGTATAAATAAAATACTTTAAACATGTACTTAAATCAAAGTTACCAAGTTGCTGCAGTTGCCTAACTTTGGCTACATGACCTCATTGACCAACATTGAGTTGGCAGTTCAGAACTTGACTTGACAGAGATGAAGTTGAGACTTGCTTGACTCAGCACCCAGGATATTTGGGCAGAAATATAAAGGTGTGAGCTGGTACCGCTTGGCACCAACAACATGAACCTGGTCTACTTCAGGAAGTCAACTCTACTCGTTCTAATTCCTCCCTACTTTAACTAAATAAAAAATATTTTTGGTGGAGTTGGGCATTAAACTAATCTAAAATACACATTATTTGCTAATATATAGTACATTTTTACCTAGCCCTTGCTGTCAAACAAAACTGTGATGTGATGAAAGTCTCTTTAGAATCTGATACTTCCAGGAGTGTCAACAGTGTTCTCCACTGTTTTCATGTTGTTCCTCCCACCAACCCCTACATCACTACAAGGCACTACAGGATACTTTGACTTACATATATTCATACCTTGTAACTGTTTCCTTTTTCTCTCCTCTTTTTAGAACATGCTACATTACTATTTCAGACATTTAGGCCACACCAACAATAACATCATGCCCCTTTCCTGGTCAAGTCTCACATATTCAACTGCAACAAACCCCCAAATGTGATGATCATTTTTATATCTCATATGGATGTTAGAGTTCTCTTCGAATATAATGTTTCTGTCTATTATTTCAAAAGGCAATGATGACCATGTAAAGGAGACTCATTAATACCTAGTTTTAAATTACTATATCTGTAGAAAAATAAAGCAAATAGCAAACAATATTTTGGTAAATCTGAAAATATGATGTAAGACTATTAGAAAAAGTAACTATACATGGACAGTGGGCTTAGTTCAGTTATTGTTGACTTTATTTAAAGAATAAGGAAATGCTATCTACTAAGTAAGCTATAAATGTTGCATGCACTCTGCTTTTACCAATGCTGAATATAATTTTTCACCATTTCATTGTTGACCATACAACTCTAGGTCCTGGGTGGTTTCGGTGGCTGGTGGGAGGAGACTCCAACAATGCCAAGAGCAATGGCACCAGTGGGCTGATATCACTCTACTGGAAATTTCCCACTGTCATCAGCACTCACCAAGCAGCCCAGGACTTGGAGCTGTGCAGTTACATCACTGCTAGGAAACAAATAAAAAAATGGTATTTACAACCTTTTTTTATTACAAACACTCTTTGGCCTTAGTAAAGACAAAGGGCAGACAACAATTAAAGCTTTTTTAGTAGCTAGCCTTTTCGTCTTCTTTAGGTCCTATCAGCTAATAATCATACACACACTTAAATTTCAGAGCGATGTTATGTTCTGCATGAACTTCTTCTTGCACATAATAAGATGAGCTTTTCTGTGTGAAGATAAAAACTAAGCAGTAGTCCGTTTAAACCATTTCCACAAAGGATTTATGCTAACAGATTCAACATGAGAAAACAAATATTACTTTATTACAGTATTACAAAGCATACTGTTACCTTTGCCTAGGCTGAGCTATAACTGTAGTAGGGGTTGAGGACCTCCAGGACTCCAGACAGTAACTGAGCATCTTGGGAAAAGTGATTCAGCAACAACTACAGCTCTAGTCTTCCCTTTTTTGTCCTGTTTCATATTGGTATTGTTTCAATTTTTTTATCAATTCATTCATACTCTGTTCCTCTGTGACTATAATATCTACAGCTGTGTTTAATATTATTTTGATGAAGTTTATAATACCGTGTTGAGGAAAATGAAGAGAGTGGATTAGCACATCCTTACAAGTAAGCACAAGATGTGAGTTTATGTAGGATTTCACGGGTTTTAACTCAGCCATTAAATGCCACAGAAGCTGATGTTAATAGGATTGAACGCATGAGTTAGCAACACTATGGTAACTAATTTCTCTTCACAGACTTTAAAGAGAAATGCCAAGAAATGTGCTACTAGGAGACTCCATAATTCTCGGGAAGCAAGACTGTAATGTTTTTAGTTTAAGGTGCACATAATAAATGCACGATCATAAAATAAACAGGGTTTAGCCAGTAAAACTGATCATTTGCAAGAGGATCAGAACCAAAAAAACAGACCCTTGTTCAGGGGTCCTGACCTTTGGTAACATTCACAACCAAAATTTAGTGCAGTCAACTGTCTCCCCATTCCTGCCTGTGAAACAGAGATAAATATATAATCAAACTGAGCTACAATTTAATGTCACTCAGCCTCTCACCAAGCAGACAGTTCTCTTTAACTTGATTGCATATGCCAATACAAAGAGCTATTGCTATGCTAATGACTCCTATTTGAGGAAATATCAGTCCATATATGAAAAATTGTAGGAGGATCTGTCATAAAGCTAAATACCTGACACGCCTCTAATAGACAGTGTTGGTCAATTATTTCTGCTCTGCATTCTATGTACATGAGATTCAGTGCCTTATAACTACTGCATTATAACATGTGAGTTGTACAGTGATAGCAGTCATCAATGCTTTCCCCTAAAAAGTATTAGCCTGATAAAATAAATTATAATTTCTGATTGGTTCAAATTTGTTATTACACTACATGCAACAATACTGCCTAAAAGCCAACAGTGAGAAAAGTGCAGCCACCATAGCTAGTAGTTGCCATTCATTTAACTTTAAAAAGCATAAATCTTATTGGTTAAAGTGTACCCCTAAGCAAGATTTGCTGTCAAGCTTTTATTGCTATGATAAGGAAAAAATCTGACAATTTGCCTGGATGTGGTAGAAATATTACACTTTCAAATGTCAATGGGAACTAATACCTTCAGAAGAGAACTATAAAAAGGAAATACTGTATGTAGTGTACGAAGTTATTTTTTTTAGTTCCCACTATTTATTACACAATCCAGTAGTCTTTTTTAATTTTGCGCTTAATATTCTTATAATAGTGATGTACGGCAGGGATGAGCCGAACACCCCCCTGTTCGGTTCGCACCAGAACCTGCGAACAGACAAAATGTTCGTGTGAACTTTAGAACCCTATTAAATACAATGGACTCGAACGTTCGAGATCTAAAGTGTTAATTATAAAGGCTAATATGCAAGTTATTGTCCTAAAAAGTGTTTGGGGACCTGGGTCCTGCCCCAGGGGACATGTATCAATGCAAAAAAAAGTTTTAAAAACGGACGTTTTTTCGGGAGCAGTGATTTTAATAATGCTTAAAATGAAAAAATAAAAGTGAAATATTCCTTTAAATTTCGTACCTGGGGGGTGTGTATGATATGCATGTAAAGTGGCGCATGTTTCCTGTGCTTAGAACTGTCCCTGCAAAAAATGTAATTTTTGAAAGAAAAAAAGTCATTTAAAACGGACTCGCGGCTATTAATGAATTGTCGGCTCCCGGCAATACATTCAAAAGTCATTGATAAAAAAAAAAAAAAAGCGTGGGGGTTCCCCAGAATTCAATTACCAGGCCCTTCAGGTCTGGAATGGATATTAAGGGGTACCCCCCTGCAAATTAAAAAAAAAATTGACGTGGGGTTCCCCCAAATATCCATTCCAGGCCCTTCAGATCTGGCATGGATTTTAAGGGGAACTCCACCCCAAATTTAAAAAAAAATGGCGTGGAGTCCCCCTAAAAATCCATACCAGACCCCTTATCCGAGCACGCAACCTGGCCGGCCGCAGGGGAAAAGGGGGGGATGAGAGAGTGGCCCCCCTCCCTCCTGAACCGTACCAGGCCACATGCCCTCAACATGGGGAGGATGTCCCCATGTTGATGGGGACAAGGGCCTCATCCCCACAACCCTTGCCCGGTGGTTGTGGGGGTCTGTGGGCGGGGGGCTTATCGGAATCTGGAAGACCCCTTTAACAAAGGGGACCCCCAGATCCCACCCCCCCCTATGTGAATTGGTAAGGGGTACATTGTACCCCTACCATTTCACAAAGAAAGCGTAAAAAAATGTTTAAAAAAAACACACAAACACCTTGAAAAAGTCCTTTATTTAAAAAAAAACAAAAACATTCCAGCGGTGAAATCCAGTGTCCCGCGGCGATCCCGATGTCCAGCGTTGTCCTTCATTGGTTGTGCCTGAGCGGACCTAATGGGGAACTCCCTCTCAGTGTTTTAAATGTATAGACCCGCCCCTTCTAAAGTTCCCCATCAGGTCTGCAAAGCGGACCAGATGCGGAACATGAGAAGGGGCGGGTCTATACATGTATTACCAAAGTGAGAGCAGTTCCCCATCAGGTCCGCCCCCTCGGTATGTCGGACCCGCCTACGTCATTGGCTTGAGCGGGGAACTTCCTTCACTATGTAAATTTTAATTACACAGTGAAGGAAGTTCCCCGCTCAAGCCAATGACGTAGGCGGGTCCGACATACCGAGGGGGCGGACCTGATGGGGAACTGCTTTCACTTTGGTAATACATGTATAGACCCGCCCCTTCTCATGTTCCGCATCTGGTCCGCTGAGCGGACCTGATGGGGAACTTTAGAAGGGGCGGGTCTATACATTTAAAATACTGAGAGGGAGTTCCCCATCAGGTCCGCTCAGGCACAACCAATGAAGGACAGCGCTGCACATCGGGATCGCCGCGGGACACTGGATTTCACCGCTGGAATGTTTTTTTTTTTTTAAATAAAGGACTTTTTCAAGGTGTTTGTGTGTTTTTTTTAAACATTTTTTTACGCTTTCTTTGTGAAATGGTAGGGGTACAATGTACCCCTTACCAATTCACATGGGGGGGGCATGATCTGGGGGTCCCCTTTGTTAAAGGGGTCTTCCAGATTCCGATACGCCCCCGCCCGCAGACCCCCACAACCACCGGGCAAGGGTTGTGGGGATGAGGCCCTTGTCCCCATCAACATGGGGACATCCTCCCCATGTTGAGGGCATGTGGCCTGGTACGGTTCAGGAGGGAGGGGGGGCCGCTCTCTCGTCCCCCCCTTTTCCCCTGCGGCCGGCCAGGTTGCGTGCTCGGATAAGGGGTCTGGTATGGATTTTTAGGGGGACTCCACGCCATTTTTTTAAAAATTTGGGGTGGAGTTCCCCTTAAAATCCATGCCAGATCTGAAGGGCCTGGAATGGATATTTGGTGGAACCCCCACGTCAATTTTTTTTAAAATTTGCGGCGGGGTTCCCCTTAATATCCATTCCAGACCTGAAGGGCCTGGTAATTGAATTCTGGGGAACCCCCACGCTTTTTTTTATTTTTATCAATGACTTTTGTATGTATTGCCAGGAGCCGACAATTCATTAATAGCCGCGAGTCAGTTTTAAATTACTTTTTTTCTTTCAAAAATTAAATTTTTTGCAGGGACAGTTCTAAGCACGGGAAACATGCGCCACTTCACATGCATATCATACACACCCCCCAGGTACGAAATTTAAAGGAATATTTCACTTTTATTTTTTCATTTTAAGCATTATTAAAATCACTGCTCCCGAAAAAACGGCCGTTTTTAAAACTTCTTTTTGCATTGATACATGTCCCCTGGGGCAGGACCCGGGTCCCCAAACACTTTTTAGGACAATAACTTGCATATAAGCCTTTATAATTAGCACTTTAGATTTCTCCCATAGATTTTTCGAATTTGCCGCGAACACCCCAATTTGTTCGCTGTTCGGCGAACGGGCGAACAGGCAATGTTCGAGTCGAACATGAGTTCGACTCGAACTTGAAGCTCATCCCTAATGTACGGCTACTAACCTATATAGGTGACTTACTGTGGGAATATATATATATATATATATATATATATGTAAAAAGAAGATTGAAGCAGTATCACTAATCTTTACCCTGTTGTGGGGTTCTTTCCATCATACCACCTGCATGAGAAATTACAGTACATTGTAAAGAAATTTACAATTTTGGTTGGCTTCATGCAGGTTATTTCTACTCTTCTGTATACATTCTCTTTGAACAGACTTTTCTAAATTTGTATATGACTACTACACTATGCATTGATTTTATATATTATTCATATGCTTGTTCAAATTCTTGAGATTTTTAGCTTAAAGTGTTTACATTCTATGCATGAGGGTAAAAACCTTTCACTTTGTAGCAGCCCCCCGAGCTCATCAATACTTGTCTGAGCCCGATCTTCTTCCAGCAATGTGCACAAGAGCCTTGGCTCTTAGGGGACTCCCCTTCCTCATTGGCTAAGACAGCATTGGGAGCCATTGGCTCCCACTGCTGTCAATCACAGCCAGTGAGCCAATGAGGAGAGAGAGGGGGCAAGTCACAGCTCTGTGTGTGAATTGACATGCAGAGCCGTGGTTCAGGAGTGAGCCTGCTCGGGTGCCCCCATTGCAAGCTGCTTGCTCTGGTGGGACTTGTCAGGAGGGAGGGGCCAGGAGCGCTGGCAGGGGACCTGCGAAGAAGAGGATCGGAGCTACTCTGTACAAAACCACTGCACAGAGCAGGTAAGTATAACATGTTTGTTATTTTTTTAAAGTTAAGGCTTTTAATAAGTAGTATATTGATTTTTGTTATAATCAGTGGAAACTGAAAAATGTTTATACTATATATTACATAAAAAAAATGTTTTATTGTTTTCTACGTCCCTATTGAGGATTGGCCTCTCTGTATGAATTGTTACAAAGAAAGTTGTCCCAAGAACAAGAAAAACCTTCCAATGGGAACACCCAATCTGGGAAATTCCCATTGCTTTTTGAGAGATTTCCTTTAACTTGCTGTTGCACATATGGAAGTAAAGCGAAATTTTCCCAATGGCACAAGTACAACGAAAAATAATCTGCCAGTTGTTTTAATCCTTCTGTGCTCTATTCTGTAATGCGGCGTACACACGATCGTTTTTCATGCCATTTTTTAAACCGACCTTTTTCTCGTCGTTTTTTTTCATGTTTCCTCTCAAGCCTGTCTTGCGTACACACGATCATTAAAAAAAACGCTCGAGCAAAGCGCAGTGACGTACAACACGTACGACGGCACTATAAAGGGGAAGTTCCGTTCGAATGGCGCCACCCTTCATGTTAGTAAAGTTTGTTGAGCGACGATTCACGCTTTTCAGCCTCGTGCTTTTCAGTCCGTTACTGCGTGACGAATGTGCTATCTCCATTACGAGCGCTAGTTTTACCAGAACGAGCGCTCCCGTCTCATACTTGATTCTGAGCATGCGCGGTTTTTTTCACGTCGTTAAAGCATACACACTATTGTTTTTCACGTTGTTAAAAAAAACGACATGAAAAATGACGTGAAAAAATAGAGCATGTTCGAAATTTTTAATGGCCGTTTTTCACGCCGTTAAAAATGCTCTGGAGCATACACACGATCGGTTTTAATGCCCATTTTTAAAAATTGTATTTTTAACGGCATGAAAAACGATCGTGTGTATGGGGCATTAGACTACTGCATGTGCTGTTGTGTTTTGCACTGCTTATTGAATAGGCCCTCTTTGCAAACTTAATAGGAAGAGACTGATATTTAGATTGATATTTAGATCACTCACAATTACTTTTTCACCAGGTACATCAACAGCTATATCTGTGCAGTAAAACTCTTTGGTTAAGAGCAATGGGAGACAATGAGGCTTTGCATCCCTCTTTTAGAGAAACAGAGACCAAAAGCAATCAATGGTGCTTGAGAAAGCTTTAATTCTTTCTCACATTTCACATAATAATCCAGACAGTGTGTATAAGGTGGATAATGGTAGCAAATTCATACATCTTGACTAATAGTCATAGTCATACCCCTGTTGTAACAAACCAGCATGCATATCAGGAAGCAGCAGGTGGGGTTATAGACACCAAAATAATTAGAGCTGATTATTGGATTTTACAGAGTATATTTTACCTTCTTTTTCTTTAATTATCTGAATTGCAATGTTGTCCTAGAGCACTTAAATAAGCGGATCAATAGAAAAATAAATTGTTTTATTATAAGCCCACTCAGTTCAGATCGCTGATCAGATGATTTTTTTGTTCAGTTTATTTGTCTGTTACATCACTAAATAGGTAATGCATGCAAAAAAATTGTTGCATATACTGTACAGTTGTACACTCACTATGCACAGTATCATTAGTATGCTGACATCATTATTGTTAATATGATCCATATTCTATATTGCATCATTATAATAAATGTATGAAAATGTAGAATGTAGAACTGTGATGTCTACATAATTATTATTAAATGCCAGAGTATGAACAAAAAGGGGAGTATAGCCTCAAGTAGGAATTGATAATAGATTATAGCAACGTACCATCATCCAAATTTGAAGTGGAAAAGCGGGAGGGTGGGGGCAAGGGAATAGTTGCTGAGGCTAAAACTAAAGCAACCCACCCAGTTGATGAAGGACTATCTAGGTCAGGGATATGCAATTAGCGGACCTCCAGCTGTTGCCAAACTACAAGTCCCATGAGGCATAGCGAGACTCTGACAGCCACAAGCATGACACCCAGAGGCAGAGGCATGATGGGACTTGTAGTTTTGCAACAGCTGGAGGTCCGCTAATTGCATATCCATGATCTAGGTACTTGATGGAACACAATATACATTGTTATGTTAAAAAGTGTATTACAATTAAAATTACAAACAGACAGTTATACGCATCAGAGTATGAGTATGAATTTGATGTTATACTGTTTATAAAATATATAATGTGAAATTTAATTATGCCTATTTTATGTGGCTTTCCATTGCACCCTTGTACCTCAAGTCATAGGGTAATTTGTTGAGATCAATCTCTAGATAAGCACTTCGGACTTTGATTTACAAAACTGATTATTTAATTTGTTAAAGGCAAATTATATCATTTGTCTTTATTAAATGAGATTCCCTGACTCTGTTTGGCCTGCCTGGCAGTTTTGGGTTTTCTTACCCACCTTTGTCTATTATAGCACTTCCTATTGCATTTCTAATAATATAATATGAATGAGAAATCAACAGAAGACTGTTCTGGAAAAGAGGTACCTTCTCATAATGACCATAGCAGATGTGTAGATCTGGGAATTTAATTTCAAAGTGCTTACTAATAAACGCTCCAGATATACATTATTAGAAACTATGAAAAATCTATGCCAACCACTACTAAGCCATGTAAAGAGATATTGTACAAGAGCCACCACAGTCTCAGAGGAGACTGAAACAAATATACTGTAAGTGATTCAACGCACCTTCATCCACACAAAACTAATATTTTGCAAAAACTAAAATTTTAACCAAATATGTAAAATCTACCATTTACAATTTTCAACTAGTGTTTCTACTTATATACATTTTATTAAAACATGGAGCAAGTTCTGTATTTGGAGATTACTTAATCATATAACAGGGCAAATGCATATTGTCATCGATTTTGATTTAATTTGTGTACCTGGATTTTAATTTAAATAATAAATGTATTTTATTAATGGAAATAATTTGTATCTTTCACATAAACGTTGTGTGTTTAAAACCCGTTGTTACACTTCTGTTTCTTTTTATGGATCTTACAAATCCACTATTTAATGCCAGAGTCTATTGTCCTATTCCCTTTCTGAAGGTGCTAAAATATTCTTCTTAGATGACCTGAGCCAAGATTTTAACAGTACAATAACATTAATGATAATGAATGCCATCTGTTTATCTCTTTAATTAGTCTGATGATTTAATTACACTCTTATGACTTTCTGACCCCAGTCTATTCAAGGGGATTGCTTGGTTATAGAAATCATAAATTAGATAATATACAAAATACCATTACATAGAAGACTAGGTACAAATATATATAAAGATAGGTATAACACAATAATTGGAAGAAGAGCTCTTAAATTTAGTCATTTGCAAAATAAATATCTAGTGGACAATCCTTGGTATTTATTGCACTAGATGACACTAATTGCATATAAGTATCCATTTACAAATCAATTAGCGTCACACAGCTATATATATATATATTCACAAATACAGCCAGGTAGCAAGTGGCAAATGAATTGAGCACTTTTTAATTAAGTTGAATGTGTGTTGTGGTCTTTATTGATCAAATGAAATAATACTGTTGCCTACATCTAGATCATTTGATCAATTGCTTTTAGAATTACTTGTGTTGTCTTGCTGACAATGCAGTTGGTAAACCTATTCTTTTGTGTGAGTGTTTGACGTTTTAACCGTACAGTTTTAAGTACGGATGGAAAGGGTTGTTTTCAGTTGTTTACAGCTTATAATATTAATGGAAATGATAAGAAATTATATATATATATATATATATATATATATATATATATATATATATATACAATATAACCAAAAGTATTCGAACGCCTGTCTTTACACGCACATGAACGTTAATGGCATCCCAGTCTTAGTCCGTACGGTTCAATATTGAGTTGGTCCACATTTTGCTGCTATAACAGCTTAAAATTTTCTGGGAAGGCTGTCCACAAGGTTTAGGAGTTTGTCTATGGGAATGTTTGACCAATCTTCCAGAAGCGCATTTGTGCAGTGAGGCACTAATGTGGTCGAGAAGGCCTGGCATGCAGTCTCTGCTCTAATTCATCCGAAAGGTGTTCTATCGGGTTGAGGTCAGGACTCAAGGCCAGTCAAGTTCCTCCACCCCAAACTTGCTCATCCATGTCTTTATGGACCTTGCTTTGTGCACTGGTGCGCAGTCATTTTCAAACAGGAAGGGGCCATCCCCAAACTTTTCCCACAAAGTTGGGAGCATGAAATTGTCCAAAATGTCTTGGTATGCTGACACCAAAAGAGTTCCCTTCACTGGAACTAAGAGGCCCAACCACTCAAGAATAACCCTGCACCATAATCCCCCCTCTACCAAATGATTTGGACCAGTGCACAAAACAAGGTCCATAAAGACATGGATGAGTGAGTTTGGGGTGGAAGGACTTGACTGGTCTGCACAGAGTCCTGACCTCAACCAGATAGAACACCTTTTGGATGAATTAGAGCAGAGACTGCGAGCCAGGCTTTCTCGTCCACATCAGTGCCTGACCTCACAAATGTGCTCCCGGAAGAATGGTCAAACATTCCCATAGACACACCCCTAAACCTTGTGGACAGCCATCCCAGAAGTGTTCAAGCAGTTATAGCTATAAAGGGTAATATAGTGGTAATATAGTGTATATAAAAGGGGCGTTCAAGTCAAACCATGACTTTTAAATTTACATAAATAAAAGAACAAATTTAAAGGAGTGGAAACTGCATTTGATTTTTGACATACTCCCCTTCTACATTCATAAACTTATCCCAGAATTTAACCAATGTCTGGAAAATAAAAATAAACTTAGCTCTCAGTCATTTTTAATTCAATATAAGATCCTAAGTGGTCTTTTTTATTTCCTGATAAGTGTTTTCTTCTGTGTCACTTGTCTAAAACTTTCATTATCTGAGAAAATTCCACAGTGCAGTTCTCATGTTATACCCATTTCATTCATTGCACGTGATACTTTTTTGATTGTCCCATTAATAGAGCTGTATTTTCCCTTTTAGCAGTACATTTTTAGTACATTACACTACAAGCCAAAGGACCATGGCGATCCTCTGGGGTGTGGAAGCCATTTTCCAGAAACCAGATTACTTACACCAATATCAATGCTTTAACCACTTAAGCCCCGGACCATTTGGTAGCTAGAGGACCAGAGGTGAATTCAGAATTTTGCACTGCGCTGCTTTAACTGTAAATTGTGTGGACATGCAATGTTGTACCCAAACGAAATTTGCGTCCTTTTCTTCCCACAAATAGAGCTTTCTTTTAATGGTATTTGATTGCCTCTGCGATTTTTATTTTTTGCGATATAAACGGAAAAAGACCAAAAATTTTGAAAAAAAATTATATTTTCTACTTTTTGTTATAAGAAAAATCGAATAAACTCAATTTTAGTCATACATTTAGGCCAAAATGTATTCAGCCACATGTCTTTAGTAAAAAAAATGTCAATAAGCGTATATTTATCGGTTTGCGCAAAAGTTATAGCGTTTAGAAACTAGGGTACATTTTCAGGAATTTACACAGCTTTTTATTTATGACTGCCTATCTCATTTCTTGAGGTGCTAAAATGACAGGGCAGTACAAAACCCCCCCAAATGACCCCATTTTAGAAAGTAGACACCCCAAGGAAATTGCTGAGAGGCATGTTGAGCCCATTGAATATTTTTTTTTTGTCCCAAGTGATTGAATAATGACAAAAAAAAAATAAAAATTACAAAAAGTTGTCACTAAATGATATATTGCTCACACATGCCATGGTTATATGTGGAATTGTACCCCAAAATACATTCTGCTGCTTCTCCTGAGTACGGGGATACCACATGTGTGGGACTTTTTAGGAGCCTAGCCACGTACGGGACCCCGGAAACCAAGCACCGCCTTCAGGATTTCTAAGAGCGCAAATTTTTGATTTCACTCCTCACTACCTATCACAGTTTTGAAGGCCATAAAATGCCAAAATAGCACAAAACCCCCCCAAATGACCCCATTTTAGAAAGTAGACACCCCAAGGAAATTGCTGAGAGGCCTGTTGAGCCCATTAAATATTTTTTTTTTTTTTTGTCCCAAGTGATTGAATAATGACAAAAAAAAAAAATTACAAAAAGTTGTCACTAAATGATATATTGCTCACACATGCCATGGTTATATGTGGAATTGCACCCCAAAATACATTCTGTTGCTTCTCCTGAGTACGGGGATACCACATGTGTGGGACTTTTTAGGAGCCTAGCCACGTACGGGACCCCGGAATCCAAGCACCGCCTCCAGGATTTCTAAGGGCGCAAATTTTTGATTTCACTCCTCACTACCTATCACAGTTTTGAAGGCCATAAAATGCCAAAATAGCACAAAAACCCCCCAAATGACCCCATTTTGGAAAGTAGACACCCCAAGCTGTTTGCTGAGAGGCATGGTGAGTATTTTACAGCTCTCATTTGTTTTTGAAAATGAAGAAAGAACATTTTTTTTTTCTTTTTTTTTTCAATTTTCAAAACTTTGTGACAAAAAGTGAGATCTGCAAAATACTCACAATACCTCTCAGCAAATAGCTTGGGGTGTCTACTTTCCAAAATGGGGTCATTTGGGGGGGTTTTGTGCCATCTGGGCATTCCATGGCCTCCGAAACTGTGATAGGCAGTGAGAAGTGAAATCAAAAATTGACACCCTTAGAAAGCCTGAAGCCGGTGCTTGGTTTTTGGGGTCCCGTACACGGCTAGGCTCCCAAAAGTCTCACACATGTGGTATCCCCGTACTCAGGAGAAGCAACAGAATGTATTTTGGGGTGTAATTCCACATATGCCCATATCATTTAGTGACAACTTTGTGCAAAAAAAAAAAAAAATTGTATTTTTTCCGCAACTTGTGTCAACATATAAAATATTCCATGGACTCGACATGCCTCTCAGTATATATCTTGGGGTGTCTACTTTCCAAAATGGGGTCATTTGGGGGGGTTTTGAACTGTTCTGGCATTTTATACACAACATTAGGAAGCTTACATCCACTCTTCTAACCACTTGAAGACAAAGCCCTTTTTGACACTTTTTGTTTACATGAAAACATTTTTTTTTTTTGCAAGAAAATTATGTTGAACCCCCAAACATTATATATATTTTTAAAGCAAAGGCCCTACAGAATAAAATGGTGGGTGTTGCATTTTTTTTTTCTACACAGTATTTGCGCAGCGATTTTTCAAACGCATTTTTTGGGGAAAAAATACACTTTTTTTAATTTTAATGCACTAAAACACACTATATTGCCCAAATGTTTGATGAAATAAAAAAGATGATCTTAGGCCGAGTACATAGATACCAAACACGAAATGCTTTAAAATTTCGCACAAACGCGCATTGGCGACAAACTACATACATTTTTAAAAGCCTTTAAAAGCATTTACAGGTTACCCCGTTAGATTTACAGAGGAGGTCTACTGCTAAAATTACATTACGATCTGACCTTCGCGGTGATACCTCACATGCATGGTGCAATTGCTGTTTACATATGACGCCAGACCGACGCTTGCGTTCGCCATTGGGCAAGAGCAGGGCAGGACAGGGGTGCTTTTTTTTTTATTATTATTAATTTTGCTTTTTTATTTTATTTTTAAACTGTTGCTTCCATATTTATTTATTTTTATCACTTTTATTGTTATCTCAGGGAATGTAAATATCCCCTATGATAGCAATAGGTAATGACAGGTACTCTTTTTTGAAAAAACTGGGGTCTATTGGACCCTAGATCTTTCCTCTGCCCTCAAAGCATCTGACCACACCAAGATCGGTGTGATAAAATGCTTTCCCAATTTCCCAATGGCGCTTTTTATATCCGGGGGGGGACATTCCCTCCCACTGCTTGTAAAAGCAGTCCAGAGGCTAATTAGCCACTAGGATTGCTTTTACATGAAAGCCGGCCGCTGGCTGAAAAGAATGATACCAAGATGATACCTAAACCCGCAGGCATCATTCTGGTATAAGCATTCAAAGTCCAGCAACATACCAGTACGTTGCTGGTCCTTGTTGGACATGTATTGTAATCTTTTTTTCATGCAGCCTGTTGGCTGAACAAAAAAAAAAGATTGATCGGTGGGTATGCCCACCATTAGAATACCGCCCTTCATCCACCCACTTCTAATGATGGGCAAACATGCACCATTTATATATGCCGAAGCATGGGGGCATCTTCTCGCAAAAGTTATGCCGCGTACACATGGTCAGACTTTTCCACGGGCAAGCCTCCGTCGGAATTTCGACCGTATATACGCGGCATTAGGAGCAAAATCGCTCCTCCGCCCCTGCTGCCCCAATGCTTCGGCATATATGCTTCTTTTTTTTTAACTGTGGTGGTGAAATTACCTCCTACAGCACTGGAGTCGCAGGGATCAGGCCTGTCTCTGCGAACGCTGCAGTTATGTGTGTTGTGTTTTGCAAGTGACAGTGATCGATCGATACTGCACTTGGGTGGCCTGGGCTGGACGGAGGGGCAAAACGTAGGTGCCAGCAGGTATCTGGGCTGATCCCACTAACAGTGCGTTTTTGGGAACCCTAAACTGCTGGGGACGCTAGTATAGATCTGATCAGATCAGATATTGAGCTGATCAGATACTATACCACTAAGGGGGGTGTATGCTTCACGTGTGGGTGTTAGCGCTACTGGCACTAACCTGACACTGCCTGGGGTGTGACGCAGACCCTCTCTGACGCTAAAACCTAACTGATATCACCCGCCGGGCGATCAGGGGGTTAAACCTTTATTGGGTTATATACGGCGGGTGCCCTGACACTATAAAAAGCAAACTAACTAACCAGCGTCACCCGTAACACTTATATGATGATCACTGGTGAAAGGGTTAACTAGGGGCAATTAGGGGGTTAAAACCTTTATTAGGTAATATATGGGGGTACCTGACGCTATATAAAAACCTGACGGCGAACCTAAAAAAAAATTACTGGCTACCTATCGGCATCACCGACACTAAGACAACGATCATAAAAACGATTGCTTAGCGACAGTGGTGATAGGGGGTGAAAGGGTTACCTGGGGGGCGATCAGGGGGTTAAACCTTTATTAGATAATATATGGGGGTACCTGACGCTATAAAAACCTGCGGCGAACCTAAAAAAAATTACTGGCTACCGATCAGCATCACCGACGCTAAGACATCGATCAGAAAAATGATCGCATAGTGACGGCGGTGCTAGGGGGTGAAAGGGTTACCTGGGGGGTGATCAAGGGGGTTACACCTTTATTAGGTAATATATGGGGGTACCCGACGCTATAAAAACCTGCGGCGAACCTAAAAAAAATTACTGGCTACCGATCAGCATCGCCGACGCTAAGACATCGATCAGAAAAATTATCGCTTAGTGACAGTGGTGATAGGGGGTGAAAGGGTTACCTGGGGGGGCGATCAAGGGGGTTAAACCTTTATTAGGTAATATATGGGGGTACCCGACGCTATAAAAACCTGTGGCGAACCTAAAAAAAATTACTGGCTACCGATCAGCATCACCGACGCTAAGACATCGATCAGAAAAATGATCGCATAGCCACGGCGGTGCTAGGGGGTGAAAGGGTTACCTGGGGGGTGATCAAGGGGGTTAAACCTTTATTAGGTAATATATGGGGGTACCCGACACTATAAAAACCTGCGGCGAACCTAAAAAAAATTACTGGCTACCGATCAGCATCGCCGACGCTAAGACATCGATCAGAAAAATTATAACTTAGTGACAGTGGTGATAGGGGGTGAAAGGGTTACCTGGGGGGCAATCAAGGGGGTTAAACCTTCATTAGGTAATATATGGGGGTACCCGACGCTATAAAAACCTGCGGCGAACCTAAAAAAAATTACTGGCTACCGATCAGCATCGCCGACGCTAAGACATCGATCAGAAAAATTATCGCTTAGTGACAGTGGTGATAGGGGGTGAAAGGGTTATCTGGGGGGTGATCAGGGGGTTAAACCTTTATTAGGGGGGGGGTTAGGGGGCTACACTGGACCTAAAACTAAATGTAGTGACACTTTTACAGTCACAAATGTCACTGATTGCAGTGATCACTAAATAAATGGTCACTGCAATCAGTGACACTGTGACTGGGGGCTGGGGGGGCTGGGGGGTGATCTGGGGGTGTCTGGGGGGGCCTGGGGGGGCGATTTATGTGCCTATGTGTCCTGGTGTCAGTGTGCTGTTTTGTGTACTAACCTGGCATCTTCTCCTGTACGGCGCTCGGTATATGTGAGCGCCCCAGGAGAGATGACATCACTTCCTCCTTCCTGGCAGGCAGGGGAAGCTCTCTCATTCGCCGGGAGCGATCGAGAGGGGGTGGCCGGAATCGAACGGGCGTCCCCTCATGCCGGATCGCTCCCGAAGGTAAAGCGACCGCTCACTGTAAAGAAGGGGGGTCCGATCGGACCCCCCAACTATACAAAGGCAATCACGTACATATACGTGATTCTGCCTGTCGGTGCCATTCTGCTGACGTATATTTACAGTGGGCGGTCGTTAAGTGGTTAAGGCAACAATACCAATTCGATACCTTTACGGTTCCAGATATATTTTTCCACTTATCTCAACTAGGTGCATCTAATTATCACTGTTCTGCTGTTGTAGCATTGGAGAGAATGACACATTCATTTGTCAGGTTTTAAAACATTTGTCAGTTTTGATTGCTACCTATGTCTCATGGGGGAAGTTTCACCCTTACTTGCTGTTGGTACAGAAGATGAGAAGAATACCAACAGTTGACAGATGTCATTGGAACAAAAGGTGAGGTGACCAGTTTTGGTGAGAGGTATTAGGTTGGATTTCCCAGCACTTTTTGTCTCATCTATAGGATAGTAAGTGAGTGTCAGTCTCAGTCATGCACAGAGATCAATAGAAAACTAAAAAAAGTATGCATTCTCTACTCCAAACCTCCTAAAAAGAAAAAGCTTTAGCTGGAGTGACAGTTAAATCATGTCACTGCAATGCTTGAAACAAAGTTCACAGGATGCATCTTATGTTCAAATCAAAATTATTTCTCCAGGGTAATACTTCTCTCATAAATTTTAGTGATTGTCTGATCTGGGGTTATTTTCCACTTGTAGTAAGCTAAAGTAGACTTTAGTTTTCCTTCTGAAAAAAACATAATTTCACTGAAGGGTTTAACACATACTGCAAGCTGCCATTGCTCTATAATACCTGGTGACAATATCCCTTTCTACCTACAGTATCTGCAGTTCTATAATATGAGAATATACAGTACATTTTATTTTTCTATGCAGGCATTTTTTCTAGACATTTCTTCACATCTTTAAAATTGATTAACTGAATTACATTAAAGTGTATCAATGGAATTCGACCTCTTAGAAGTAATATGATTAATGCTAACCATATGTATAAATACCAAAATTACCTAAAGAATGTTTTATATCAATTTTATCTTTTTTTGTTCTTGCTTGTAAGAGGTATTTGGCAATAATACTGTAGTCTGTAGGTCAAACAAATATTATAAACTAGTTGATTACTAATAATTAATTTGCAATTAGTAAGAGATATGATGAATCTGTGAGTGAAAAAGTTTCACATCTCATTGGTTTGTTACCCACCCATACACGTAAACATTGCCATTCTAAACATTTTGTTACAGGTGTAGGCCTGTTCAACTAATTATGGATATTTTTAGCTGCGGTTTGGTATGGGGGGAAGGAGGGTTGAAACACAACCTAGCTTTTACACCTTCTAGGTATACCAGAAAGTTACACGGCTACTATGCTACATGTACTCAGGAAAGCTAGACTCGTAAAAGATAACATTATATACTTACCTTTTCTGCCACCCTCACAGTTGAACATAAGTTCGTTTACTGGAAGTCATCTCCTGAAGTTTTCAGAGAAAATAACATTTCTGGGATTGTCATTCTTGTTGGTCCCCTGGATCTCTCACTGGGTATTGCTGCTAATCTCCATGCCATTCTAAAGGACAGTTGTAAGGTTGAGGTCAGTGGGAGGAGCCATTGAGAGTGCTGGATCACTTTCTTTTAGATGGATTATCATGTCGACTTACTACTTTTCATGGAATAATTCAGATTTTGCAATGGTCATGACAGTGGGTAAGAAGTGGGTATTGTGCTGTCGTATTGTAACCGCATGACTTATGTACCTCTTATGTTACCTTGCTTTATCTACAAACTGTATTCATGTCTAACCATGGTGCTAATTTACATTTTGTATTCTGGAAAACAATAAAAATTTGAAGTTTAAAAAAAAAAAAAGAATTGGGTATTGTGACGTGGAAGATTTACATCTGTAGATCCCAACATATATACAGTATTAGGAAAGCAACAACAAACCACATTAAACATGCAATCAAGCTAAATCAAGCCAAATTTTTATTTTAGCAAGGATTCCATGCACTAGGCCACAGGCTTTTAATAATTTAGCATTTGCTGTTAACTCATCTGGAACTCTCTGCTCTTTCGCCTACTCATGTGCAGGTTTGGGAGTCCTGAGTCTCTGTTACATGAAAACATGAGGATGACATAATTCATCATTCTAATTATATTTCTCCATTATGAAAAACATTGTATATGCTTACTTCTCCCTTACTTCCATCTCCAGGAAATAAAGAGGTTTAACAGTGTAGAATGACTAGCAAGAGTATGCAATCTCATTCAGAGTTCAGTCTATCTATTTGGGTATTTTTTGTTTTTTACATGTACAGTAAAGCCCTGTACACACGATCGGATTTCCTATGTTTTTTTTAACCAATGGATTTTTCCATTGGAAAACCGATGAAGCTGACTTTCATCAGTCTTGCCTTCACACCATCAGTCAAAAAAATGACCGTTCCAAACGCCGTGACGTAAAACACTCCGATGAGCCGAGAAAAATTAAGTTCAATGCTTCTGAGCATGCGTTGACTTGATTCTGAGCATGCGTGGGTTTTTTATTCGATGGAGTTCCCCACAGACAATAGTAATTTGCTATCGGTTTTTTAACCATCGGATAAATTTAAAACATGTTCTATTTTTAAACACCGATGGAAAAAAGACAGATGGGGCCCATACACGATCGGTTTGTCCGATGAAAAAAGTCCATCGGACTGTTTTCATCGGTAAAACCTATCGTGTGTACAGGGCTTAAGTAAACACTAGGTAAAAAATATTGTCTAAATACTAAAGCCATGTGTATTCTTACTTATCTCCTGGTGTCCTTTGTGGATTTTTAGAATAGTGGATTTATATCCTTTATTTTTATTGGGGAATATATTTAAATAAATATTTTGTAGCTTTAAACAGTTAATTAGATATTGTAATACTCACTGAAGATGCTTTTTTTTAAAAAAAGGGAAGTAGCTTTGCTTAAACACTTATTTCTAAGCAATAAAGCAATACTACATAATACATATTATAAATGAATTGCCTCAAATATCTAAATAAAAAAGTGATTAAATACTGTGATTTTTTTAGAATTATTGTCTTCATTAAATCCTCAAAATGCAACTTTAAAGTTAAATATAAAAGAAGGTAAAAAGTGCACATGTTAAAAAGTAATTATTGTAAATTATAAGCAAGGTGGTTTTAAACGTAGTCACTCAATACTGAAATTGAAGGAATTGAAAAAAGGGAAATGGAAGGTAATGCTAGTATTCCAACAATATACCACTTTATGTCACCCTATATACCCTATTTGCTAGCAACATATACATACCTTCCTTTTTTCTCACCCACTGCTTAGTCAAGGTGCTGGGAGTATAGGAAATCCCTGGGCAAGCTAAGACAAGTGATGACAGTGGTAAGTGATAGACTTACATAGGGCTATGGACTTCCTAATTTAAGTGGTGATTGGTCTCATGAAGTCACATGTTAATTGATACCCAGAAATACCTGGTATTTCCTCTGCCTCCTGATGTTAATGAACAATTTAAGAACAGGTACATGCTGGGGGGGGGGAGTTAAAAGTGAACTTGTTGCTATGCCCACTCAGGATTTTATTTATTTTAATCCCAACCTAAGCCTAACCCACCATTTGAGCATCCTCTGACACAAAAATCTACTAAATACTGTAAATATACTTACCCTTTTACTTTTTGTCTTCAGCTGAAAACAATTGTATCACAGGTCCTCTTTACCCTAGTCCTACTGCAGCAGTGGGTATATCCTAAATTCTGCAAATGAGCACTGTAGCAAAGTAATGATGTGGTGCCACTTTTTGCAGCATTCATTCTGTGAGTTCAGGACAGGGGGTGGAGTCTTGATACCCTAGACTCATACTCATTTAACCCAGAAGGGTAGCAGTGACAAGGAAGCGATGCATGGACTATGAAGGAATTGAGTAAGTAAAGCAGCTGTTCTCTTTTTGTTCTCATAGGATGCTAGTGGAGCCAAAATTCTGTAAGATGCCCAAACTGGAATTGGGGTTCAATGTCTGCTGAATGCGCTTTCAAAATTACCTCCTTAAATTGTGTTATTTGAAATAATAACTGAATTAGTAGGTAAATATGCATGCAGAAATTGCAAGGAAAATATCTGCAAAACTTTGGACTGTTACAGTGAATTTCCTTGGTGATAAAACAAATAATGCATAAGCATTAAAACAACAGCAAAACTGAGCAATAGTGTTTCCTATTCCTTCATGCTGTGGGCCCAGTGGGTTTATTGCTTATATCTTTTAAAATATTTCACATTTAGACATTACATAATAAATAGAAGAGTACATAATAAAATAGAATCAATTACGGTAATTACTAGGATATCATTAGCAAACTATTTTGGTTGTGTATGAATAGAACACTACCATTTAGAAGCCTTATTGTGCTTTTTGTAAATAATAATAGACTAAAAGCATAAAAGGCACATTAGAGAAAAAGCAATGCAGATAATTGTACTTGTTTATAGTATATGATCTTTTTAATTACAACTCTGTGCATGTGTTACTAAGTAAATGAAATGTCTTATGTTTTTTTTTCAATTAAATAGTAACTAGGCTACAAGAAGCTTCTATGTTTTGCAAGAACTATTGAAGTCAAAGGTCAAAAAATAGTCTCCCTCCAGCTAGACATACAGTAAATAAATTGAACTGCAAACATAATCCTAAAGCTTAATATTCACACAAGTTCACTGTGAACAACATTTTATAGTCCCTGTGTTAATCACAAAAGTCGTACTGTTCCGTGACTCCAAACTCCATTAACCAGCCAAGATTGGTGGTTTAATAAACTCTGGTATTGAGCTAAAGGCTCCAAATATGTCATTAGTGACATTTTTTCGGAAAAACTAAATAAAAAATAATACAATAAATATTTGAATTTCTTTTCACACCAGTACCCTATAAAATGTCATAGATCCATAATGAAAATAGCTTAAAATGTAAGTATTTTCTTTTGATAAAAATATATAAACCTGAAGATGTTTCATAAATACATTTTTGTAGCCTAGTTTTTCTCATTAATACTATTTATAGTACTCTTCAGTTTTTTGCTTAGGGTTTTGGAAACAGTGGTTGGCAGCTTATTTTAACAGCAAAAAAAACCTACACAGAAATAAAAATAAATAAATAGTTTCTTCCTCTAGAAATAAATGAGGCGAGGGAATGCTGAATAGAGATTACAACACCTAATCCTGTACAGTGAGTAGTTTGTGTATTAGAGAGTTTCTTAATCCATAGCAATAGCTGTTGCTTTCCGAGTCTGAAAGATGAATGATAGATAAGGACAGACTTACTCTTTTCAACAGGATTCAAAAACTCAGTGAAACTGCTGACCAAACATGTGGATGTTGTACATGGCTGACACTGTTTCAGTAATGCAGAATGCCTTTTTTACTTTGTTCGTTTCAGTTGAAAATGCATGTATTCACATTCACTGTTAATACTACAGAGAGTGTGAGAGAGAGGGATCGATAACCAAATTCAGCAATATCTTGCAAATTGGAATATGGTTTTGAGTACCTGGAGTCATATAGTCATTTTCAGCAAGAAAAATAAAATACCTGGTGATGTGATGTGATGATGTGCAAAATGCAGAGTCCTTGTCATTTCCTGCAAGCTTAAAAGAAAGCACAAAGAACCTTATCTTCATAAGAGTACTGTAGTAATTGAGGAAATCAGGGGTCATGAATAAATGGGGGTTGATTGATCACTTGTCTACCAAGGTATCAAGCTGTAAGCTTGATATTGGCTTTAAGAGCCAGTAAAGGGCTTTCTGACAAAACTTTATTAAGAGCTACCCAATCACTTTTACGGGGCTCCCACAGTGGTTGCTGGGCTCTCCCATTCCTCTGGGGAGCTGGGGACCTCCAAAACTGCTTCCCCAGTTAAAAACAGGAGGAACTCAGGAAACATCCATTCCTCAATCTCTCCTGTGACTAATGACACCAGAAGGGACATGTATTACATAATTTCTATGGTGACAGCTGTCATTCCTTGGCTTGTGAAGTTGAGAATGCAGCTATTCAAACCTTTGCTTTTGTGCCACATGGTGCCAGATATCATCACAAATGTCAGTATGAGAACAATAATTCTAGGGTCATAGTTCACGGTTACCCCTAAAATTATAACCTTTCAAGCGTTGCCTGTGGAGAACTTTGGGTATCATAGTTTTTTGTAATTTTACAGGAGTGCACAATAGTAAGACTTGACATGTTTGGTATCTATTTGCTCAATGCAACCCCTCTTTTATATTTTACCAACAAATTATGTATATAATAGTGTTTTTTTGTACTAAAATTCATTCAAATGTACTGTTCCTAAAAACATGTGTTTGATAAATAACTGCGCAAATATCGCTCAACATAAAAAAATTACAAATACCACAATTATTTTTCCAGGGTCTCCGATTTTAGGAAATATATACTTTTTTTTTGGGGGGGGGGGGGTTACAGTAGTTTCTAGGAAAACATGCAGATTTTACTACAAAAAAATGAATCTGCTGACTTCCATCATCCAATCATGCACATGAATAAATGCTGTTTTTTTTATTCTCTTTTTACTTTCCTTGCACATAATTGGGTATCATTTGCAAAGGGAATTTTCACCACATTCACTAAGCTAAGGGAAAATTTACAAAATCACTAATAGTAAATCAACCCCATATCTGATTGCACCAATTTTAAAAGCCTTTATCTACTAAGATACTAGTTTCAGTCACTAAATGTAAGTGTGAATGTTTTTTGTGTCTGTGGAACAGTCAATGTGACAATATCACACAGGGATCTGTTAGCCTCAAGTTTAGAATATTGTATAGGATATTTTCAATTCCTTGTTGCATAGTGAAGCTGATAAAACATTAATGATCTAATAATGAGGCAGAAATCTGTAATAATATGACTTTCTGTTTAGTAAAAAGAAAACACTAACCCATGTTGCTTCTGATACTTTATTAAGCTATAGCTGCAACCTTAAAATGATTATTTCAATTGTCCTATAATTTCCTGAAACGGTGTGGGTTGGCAGATAATTTTTTGAGCAGGAGAACATCTTGAGAGAAAGGGGAAGATAAGCTGACAGTTCTCGGTGGGGCCTTTAAAAAAATGGACATCTTGAAAGATTTTAGAGATGCTTTCTTTGCTAAACTTACACATTTTTAAATGCATCTTAAAAAAAACGGAGTTAGCCATCTGCAAGGAACTGTGAACTTGTGGGATGGCTGAGGACCCCAACAGAGCTCCTGAGAATATAACAGAAGAAAAATAAGCAACAATATTTGTAAATATTCATGATTTGTCTAGATGTATTAAACCCCTTCATAATGAAAGGTTAAACAAATCTTAATACCTGAATACAGTTTTGCAACTTTGACATGTGTAAACAGTTTATAAAACTACATATCATCACAACTACTCATCCAGGTGAATTATATTATTAATTATTTTTTTCGGGACAAATTGGGTTTTATTGCATGGTAAATAGTAATGGATATCTGCTGATTTTTGTTTTCTTCTAATATCTAAAAAATCAATATAGTAAAAAAATATATATATTTGAATGTAGCTTTATATTTCTTGTTATTACTATAACCCACCATCAAAAAACACCTTAAAAAAATGTCTTATATTTTTATACTACCTAAAACACAATTACTTTGACACTGATACTAAATCACATTTTTTAAACCCTTCCTAAAATACACTAACCCTGACCTTTGACCCCAGCCTTTAACTTAGGCCTTTGACTCTGGCAATGGCCTTTGACCCTAACCTTAACCCCAAATCTAACCCTGATATCGACTTAGATCAAACCCAGATCTAGATAATTTTTTCTTATTTTTGTTCTTACACACACTTTTTTATTAAAATTTTTCTCCTTTGACAAGGAGAAAGAGATACGGTGCATCTTTTTCTCCAGTCAAGAGGAGAAAAAACACCAGGGCCAGCTGTACAGTGACTGATTAATCAGAGACATCAATCAGATATATCACATCAATCAGATATTTGGGCACCAAGCCTCCCATTTTCCCAATCATTAGTACAAGAGGCAGGGCTGTGGGTGAGAGTTCAGTCTTTGTGCTTGGAGTGCGCTGTGCAGTGCATTCTCAGCACAATATTGAGTTGGCCCTCCCTTTGCAGCTATAACAGCTTCAACTCTTCTAGGAAGGCTGTCCTTAAGGTTTATGAGTGTGTCTATTGGAATGTTAGACCATTCTTCCAGAAGCACATTTGTGAGGTCAGGCACTGATGTGGAAAAGAATGTCTGGCTCGCAGTCTCCACTCTAATTCAGCCCAAAGGTATTCTATCAGGTTGAGATGCAGGCTAGTCAAGTCGCTCCACCCCAAACTCACTCATCCATGTCTTTATGGGTATTTCTTTGTGCAATGGTCCAAATCATTTAGGGTAGGGGGATTAGGGTGCGGGGTTGTTTTTCAGGGGTTGGGCCTGGCCTCTTAGTTCGAGTGAAGGGAACTCTTAAGGTGTCAGCATACTAAGACATTTTGGAAAATTTTATGCTCCCAACTTTGTGGAAACAGTTTAGAGATGGCCCCTTCTTGTTCCAACATGACTGCACACCAGTGTACAAATAAGGTCCATAAAAACATGGATGAGCAAGTTTGGGGTGGAGGAACTTGACTGGCTTGCGCAGAGTTTTGACCTCAACCCAATAGAACACCTTTGGGATGAATTAGAGCGGAGACTACGAGCCAGGCCTTCTTATCCACATCAGTGCCTGACCTCACAAATGCGCTTCTGGAAGAATGGTCAAACATTCCCATAGACACACTCCTAAACCTTGTGGACAGCCTTCCCAGAAGAGTTGAAGCTGTTATAGCTGCAAAGGGTGGGTCAACTCAATATTGAACCCAATGGACTAAGGCTGGGATGCCATTAACCTTCATGTGCATGTAAAGGCAGGCATCCGAATACTTTTGGTGATATAGTGTATATGTAGATAAGGGGCTCTTCTGACACCTATCCAAAGGTCAGTGACTCAGACAATATTAAAGCGAGTAGGCCAGCATAAAGCCTCGTACACACGACCAGTTTTCTCGGCAAGAAACGACAAGAAAACTGCTGGCAGATTTTTTTGTCGAGAAAACCGTTCATGTGTATGGTTTCTCGTCGAGAAAACTGCTGGGAATCTCGATGAGAAAAATAGAGAACCTGCTCTCTATTTTCTCATCAAGATTCTCATTTTTCTCATCGGGATTCTCGTCAGTCTGTTTCCCGACGAGAAAACCGGTCATGTGTATGCTTTTCCGAGTCTTAAAAAAACGTGCATGCTCAGAATCAAGTATGAGACGGGAGCGCTCCTTCTGGTAAAACTAGCGTTCGTAATGGAGATAGCACATTCGTCATGCTGTAACGGACTGAAAAGCACAAGGCTGAAAAGCGCGAATCGTCTCTCACCAAACGTTTTACTAACACGCGATAACACGAGATCAGCAAAAGCAGCCCAAGGGGTGGCGCCATTGGAATCAAACTTCCCCTTTATATTGCCGTCGTACGTGTTGTACGTCACCAACCAACGTTTTTTTTACGACGGGATTCTCGGTCGTGTGTACAGGGCTTAACAATCAGGCAACTAACCTTTTAAGAAGGAGGTCAGAAATGGTAGTCCCATATTTTGCAGATTTACTTTAAAGGAGTGCATAGTTTCTTCAAAGATGGTAAATTATGTGATCATTTGTGAATGCTAAAATCACCATAGGACTGGGTGATCAAATATGTTTTCTTTTTTAGATTAAAACAATTAATGTTTTCTTTGGGTTGATCTGCATGCATTCCCAAGCTCACATTTTTATAAACTGATCTTTTTATACATAACCTTTAAATACGTTTCTAATCAATACTGAAATCAAAGAAAGCAAACTCACTACTGACATTCTGTGTCTATGAGGTTGTCATTCAGTGAAAATTAATTTGCAGATGACTCAGACAGGTGCAAGATTATCAAAAGTCAAGGCAAAAAACATCATCTTTTATAAATACAGTTTTCCACTCTTTATGGCATTTATTCTCATTGCATAATGACAGCATTCTTAATTACTTCTTGCAATCAAGATTCTAATAATTTAATTAGCATTATTTTTGGTCCATTAAATTGTTTCACCCGGTAGATTTCATTAATTTAACAGGCTGCATGTTTAAAATGCATTTTCTATCAAACTTTTCTGCTCAGTTTGCTATAACATTATAAATGAGTAATCAATTTAATACTGCAAAATCTTGTAGCAACAATTTTTACCAAATACTGTTTTTGTTTCTCTCTTCTTCATAACATATATTCTAAAACTATATATGCACTCAAAATTGTGTTCTTGTATTTTATTACCTTTTTCTAAATGGATTTCGTTAACTGAACAACATAAATAAAAACTATCACTGCTCCTCCCACCACGTTTCCTTATAAATATTATGAAAGCAATGAAATTTGTATCGTTGTGTAGAAACCATTGCACCAAATCCCATAGTGGTCAGCTACATAAAGTGAGAAAATCGAAACTGTGATTTTCACTAGGCTTGTGCAATTCATTTCGTAATGAATCAAAATTCGTCCGAATTTAGCAACTTTCGGACATTCGGAAGCATTCGAATTTCCGAACAAAGCAATTATGAATAAAACCGAATCCAAAATAAATTATATCGCAAATAGCGAATGCCCGAATGTCTTCGGCATAATTCGTTATGAAAAAAGTTACGAATGTACGAATCCATTTGAAGCACAATAACACACACTCTGCTCTCTGCTTCTCCCTCACCGTGCTGAACTCCCTCTCAAAATGGTGTACAGGGGCGGAGGCTATAGCCGCATGTAAAAAACGAAAGTAAAATACGAGATTTCGAATCGTTACAAATAACCGCTATGTATTTTGAAAAGTACAAATCCATTCGAAGCACATTAGGCATAATAGGCAGCGTCGTTGTGAGAGAGACACCGAAAATTATGAATCAACGAACCCATAAAAAGTTACGAAAGTAGGAGTTGTGTCCAGAATCAACGAAAAACAATGTACTCTACCGAAAGTACGAATTATAAATCAACTAAAAATAAGGTTTACATTAATACGAATCATTCCGATTCAACGAAAAATGTCGCTTGCGAAAATACGAATTAGTCCGAACACGAAAAATCCCGTCTAGCAAAATTACGAACGATTACGAATCAACAGGACCGAAAAGAAACGAACCGAAACTAAACACATTTTTTCGTTGTGCACAAGAAACGAACCGAAACTAAACAAATTTTTCCGTTGTGCACAAGTCTAATTTTCACCTAAAGAAGTGAATTCACATAAACAATTCTGACAATTCTGGAGATTCCTGGGGATCATCTGCCCTTTTATTTAAAACCATATTTCCTTTGGGGAATCCCTTAACTGCAGTCTTTATCAACAACTACAATGTGGCAAAGCACAAATCATTATATGTCAGTGTGTAATTTCATCAGATTGCTACTTTTTTAACATTTTCATGACTAAGGCCTCGTACACACGGCCGAGATTCTCGTTGAAAAAAACATGTCGTTTTTTTCGACGAGATTCTTGGACAAGAAACTTGTCCCGGCCGAGTGTACACATGCTCGTTTCAAAGAACCCGCGGTTCTTTGAAAGGAGTGTACGCGGTGACGTCATCGACTACGTCGAGCATGTGCTCGTCACATTCGATGCCGTCGCCGCCATCTTGGTATACCCTACCTATGCCTAGGAAGCTACCGCGCATGTGTCGAATTCATTTCGAACATGCGCGGGCTTCCGGGCGGACAGGTAAGTGTACACACACTCACTTTTCTCGTCGAGAAACATGCCGAGGAGAATCTCGACGAGAAAATAGAGAGCAGGTTCTCTATTTTCTCGTCGAGGTTTCTTGACGGTTTTCTCGACGAGAAACCCGCTAGCAGCGTACACACGACCGATTTACTCGGCAAGACCTCTCTGCCAGCAAGTTTCTTGCTGGTTCTTGCCGAGAAAATCGGTCGTGTGTACGAGGCCTCAGCCTATTTCTGACATTTGTTGCTTACAAGTTAAAATCCATATTTTTTTGCTAGAAAATTACTTAGAATCCCAAAACATTATATATATATTTTTTTTAGCAGAGAATCTAGAGAATAAAATGGCGACTGTTGCAAATTTTTATGTCACACTGAATTTGCGCAGCGATCTTTCAAACTAATTTTTTTGGGAAAAAACACGCTTTCATGAACTAAAAAAAACTAAACAGTAAAGTTAGACCAATTTTTTTGTATAATGTGAAAGATGATGTTACGCCGAGTAAATAGATACCTAGCATGTCATGCTTTAAAATTGTACATGTTTGTGGAATAGCAACAAACTACAGTACCTAAAAATCTCCATAGGCAGCGCTTTAAAAACGAAATAACGGTTACCAGGTTAGAGTTACAGAGGGAGTATAGCACTAGAATTATTGCTCTCGCTCTGATGATCGCGGGGATACCTTACATGTGTGATTTGAACTCCGTTTACATATGCGGGCGCGACTTACGTGTGTGTTTTCTTTGCTGCGCGAGCTCACGGGGACAGGGGCGCTTTACTTTTTTTTTTTTTTACATGGTCCCTTTAAAAAAAAAATTATCACTTTTATTGTAAAAATATTGAAGCAGCGCTATTAGTCAAAGTGCAAATTGCTAGAAAACAAACAAAGTGCAATATGCTGATAAATGGTTCAATATGGTATAAAAATAAGATAACTAAAACATATATATAATCAAAGTGTCTATGAATAGTGATAAAGTGTCATCGAATCTAAAGTGCATCAAATCTAAAGTGCATCAAAAAAGAAAAAAACACATATGTATTAAAAAACGTATATATAAATGAGTCCAAACGTGATGTTTCCAAAAAATAAATGTATGATCATGTAGTTCATATAAACAATCACAATCTCCCAGAAGAAATGAAATATTCTGGTGGACAAGAAGAGAGGAGAGGGAGAAGAACAGGTGTGGGAGTCCCAGTGTTCACATCCAATGGAAAACCAATAATGCAAGTATAATTCCACAATCCTCCCCCGGTAGTGCCAGCCTCTCACCTTGTTGATGGACCCAAAAGGGTCAGACAAAGCTCTGATCAATCTCCAGCATAAGCTCCAGAGAGGGTCACCGCAACCTTTTCACCACTGCCACCAGTATGTATCTGGGGTCTAAAGTCCCTTCAATCCACTGCTCAAGAACAAAAAGAGAGGGACTCCATGGTGAAGTACGTATAAAAAGCAGATATAGTCGTTTATTAAAAAATAAAAGATAAAAACAATGGTGCCTCTCTTTTTGTTCTTGAGCTGTGGATTGAAGGGACTTTAGACCCCAGATACATACTGGTGGCAGTGGTGAAGGAGCCTGCAGTCATCCTCTGTGGAGCTTATGCTGGAGATCGGTGAGAGCTTTGTCTGACCCTTCTGGGTCCATCAACAAGACTGGTGGAAGTGGTGAAAAGGTTGCGGTGACCCTCTGTGGAGCTTATGCTGGAGATTGATCAGAGCTTTGTCTGACCCTTTTGGGTCCATCAACAAGGTGAGAGGCTGGCACTACCGGGGGAGGATTGTGGAATTATACTTGCATTATTGGTTTTCCATTGGATGTGAACACTGGGACTCCCACACCTGTTCTTCTCCCTCTCCTCTCTTCTTGTCCACCGGAATATTTCATTTCTTCTGGGAGATTGTGATTGTTTATATGAACTACATGATCATACATTTATTTTTTGGAAACATTACGTTTGGACTCATTTATATATATGTTTTTTAATACATATGTATTTTTTTATTTTTTGATGCATTTTAGATTTGATGCACTTTAGATTCAATGACACTTTATTACTATTCATAGACACTTCGATTATATATGTGTCTTAATTATCTTATTTTTATACCATATTGAACCATTTATCAGCATATTGCACTTTGTTTTCTAGCAATTTGCACTTTGACTAATAGCGCTGCTTCAATATTTTTACATTTATTATCTGTGTGGGTTACACCATAGGAGTTCAGCTGCTACCTGTCACTGTTATTCACATTTGCACTTTATATATATAGGGTGTTAGCACTCTATTCATTTATTTATTAGATATACACCAAGTGGTAGGCGCACTAGTACCCCCCTTTTTTCACTTATCACTTTTATTGTTGTGACAAGGAATGTAAACATCGCTTGTGACATTAAAAGGCGGTGACAGGTACTCTTTATGGAGTGATCGGGGGTCTAAAACCCCAAATCCCTATTTTGCACTTCAAAGTATTTAGATCTCCAAAAACAGCGATTCTGAATACTGTTTTTTTTTTTAAATAGCGCCATTGGCAGCCGAGTAAACCGGAAGTGACGTTGTGACGTTGTTTCCGCCTTTACACTAAGGAGACTGGATCAAAGCCATTTCCGGCTTCCTTCCAGTCTCACTATAGCCGACGGAAGTGCCAGATCATGGATCGGGTCTCCAGGTGGGACGGTAGGCCTGGGAAGAGCAGCGGAAGGCGACAGGATAACAGCCGATCAAGTTTAAGCCGCATCGGTTGTTATCCCTAAAGAGCTGACTGCCTGCTCTAAAAAACAGTGCCGGGATGATGCCTGCAGCTGCGGCCGCATATGTGTGTACGCACGGCAGGAAGTAGATAAAGTCTAGGACTGAGCTGAACACCCCGTGGTTCGGTTCGCACCAGAACCTGCGAATGGACCGAAAGTTTGCACAAACTTTAGAACCCTATTAAATACAATGGACGCGAACGTTCAAAATCAAAAGTGCTAATTATAATGGCTAATATGCAAGTTATTGTCCTAAAATGGGTTTGGGGACCCGGGTGCTGCCCCAGGGGACATGTATCAATGCAAAAAGTAGTTTTAAAAACAGCCGTTTTTTTGGGAGCAGTGATTTTAATGATGCATAAAGATGAAAAAAAAAAAAAGTGAAATATTCCTTTAAATATCGTACCTGGGGGGTGTCTAAAGTATGCCTGTGAAGTGGCACGTGTTTCCCATGTTTAGTACTGTCCCTGCACAAAATGACATTTCTAAAGGAAAAAATTGAATTTAAAACTGCTTGCGGCTTTAATGTAATGTCTGGTCCCGGCAATATGGATGAAAATCATTGAGAAAAATTGCATGGGTACCCCCCCCCCAGCCCACTACCAGCCCCTTTGGGTCTTGTATGGATATTAAGGGGAACCCCGCACCCAAAATAAAAAAAGGCCCTATATACTCTGAACAGCCGTATACAGGTGGTGCAATCAAGACAGGGACTGTAGGTTTGTTCTTAAGTAGAATCTGTTTGTAATTTGGAACATGTACATTTTTTAAGTGTAGCTCCAGCCCAAAAATCTATTTTTAAGCTTTTTGGAAAACATAGGGAAGGGTTATCACCCCTGTAAAATTTGTTTTGCTGTCTGTGCACCTGTTCAGAACATTTCCCCTCACTTTCCGTCCCAATGACAAATGTTTTTGAAAATTTGTTTTTTTTTATTGAAACAAGGATTGGTGATAAAGCATCAGTGGAGAGGAGACACCTCTTTCCCATATTAACTCTTACAGGAAAGAATTTCCCTTCCTAGGGATAGATTTCCTCTCACTTCCTGTTGTCTCCTTCCGTTTGCAAGTAGGAGTCATTTGTAAGTTGGATGTTTGAAAGTAGGGGCCTGTCGTATATACTCTGCAGAAATTTGGCCCTTAGGTGTTGGTGTTGCCACAACACTGTAAGCCCTCACAGTTACTCTTGGTGGGCGCTGGAACGCCCTGCTGTGAACTATTATATCAAGAATTGTAATTACCGTATTTATAACACGCACCCTAATTTTAAGAGGGAAGTTTCAGTTTTTTTTAAATAAACAACTTTGAAGCAAATTAAGGGTCAGTGCCCATCAATGTCCATCTGCAGCCTGATTAATATCCTCAATGCAGCCCAAATAAAGTCCTCAATGCTGCCTGATCAATGCAGCCTGAATAAAGTCCTCAATGCAGCCTGATCAATGCATCAATGCAGCCTGATCATTGTCCTCAATGCAGCCCAAATAAAGTCCTCAATGCAGCATGATTAATGTTTTTATATAAACTATATCATTTGCAGCCTCACCATCTCCCTCACCAGCAGCCTGAATCAGGAGATCACAGAGCCGTCATCTCCTCTCCACTCGGCTCTCAAGTTACACACACACAGTCCCGCCTCCGCCATTGGCATTGGACCAGCTCCTGTGATAGGCAGAATACTGGTCCAATGCCGGTGGCAGAGGCGGGACTGTGTGTGTGTGACATGAGAGCAGAGTGAAAGCCAAGGAGCCGATTGGAGAGGAGATGGTGGTGGTGCTGGTGCTGGTACCACAACACTGTAAGTCCTCACAGTTACTCTTGGTGGGCACAGGAATGGGCCCAGCTGAGAAATATTAGATCAAGAATTGTAATCACATGCCCCTGTTGAACAGGGGCAGAAAAATTGGGCCTTTGGTGGTGGTGGTGGTGGTGTTGCCACAACACTGTAAGCCCTCACAGTTACTCTTGGTGGGCGCAGAAATGGGCCCTGCTGTGAATTATTAGATCAAGAATTGTAATTACATGCCCCTGTTGAACAGGGGCAGAAAAATTGTGCCTTAGGCACTGGTGCCACAACACTGCAACCCCTCACAGATACTGTAGTTGGAGCGCAGCAATGAGCCCTGCTGCAAAGCATTGCATCAAAAATTGTAAATACACGCCCCTGTTAAACAGGGCCTGAAAAATTGGGCCTTAGCCAGTGGTGGCGGTGCCCAGAACAAAAAAATTTCTTTCAAGCTATCAGCATAATTATTGAGGAGGAAGAGGATAGTCACTCAGCATAACAGGATAGTCACTCAGCATCAGCATAGGCAGTCTTGAAGGGATCTGACATTTCCAAAAAAATTATTCAATTACATAAGCATCAGGTGCTTTGTAGCTGGTGGTGATCCAAGACTGATTCATTTTTATGAAGGTCAGTCGATCGACCGAGTCGGTGGATAGGCGCACCCTGTGATCGGTTACAAAGCCTTCAGCAGCACTGAATGTGTGTTCCGAAAGAACGCTGGATGCAGGACAGGCCAGTACCTCAATTGCATACTGTGCAAGCTCTGGCCAGTGATCCATCCTCAAGACCCAGTAACCCAAAGGATTTTTGGTGGGAAAGGTGTCCAAGTCTGATCTTGCCCCTAGGTATTCCTGCACCATGTAAACCAGATGCTGGCGATGGTTGCTGGAAGCGATCATACCTTGGGGCTGCGTACTAAAAAATTGTCTGAACGCATCGATCAGATTGCCACCTTCTCCACCGCTCCTTCTTTGACTGACCGGAGCCTCAGCAACACGTTGTCCAGGACCAGGAATTTGTAACCTGCCAGTTGCACAGACCTTTCTGCAAGGCCTCCCGAAGATGCTTCATCCTCTGCTCCCTCTGCGACGGCAAGATAAGGTCTGCAACCTTAGCCTTGTAATGTGGATCAAGGAGGGTTGCCAGCTAGTAATGATCCCTCTCCTTGATCCCACGAATACAAAGATCCTTCCGCAGGCTTGCAGGATCAGGGAGGCCATGCAGCGTAGGTTTGCTGAGGCATTCGGTCCAGAGTCCTCTGGGTCACTGAGGACGACATGATCTGCAGCCACCTCCTCCCAGCCACGTACAAGTCCATGGGTGTCTTGGGACTGTAAATTATCCCTTGAAGACTGTTGCTGATGCTGAGTGCTAGGCTCCACCTTCATGCTGACACAATAATCCTCCTCCTCCTCCTCCTCCTCCTCCTCTTCATGTGTGATAGCCAGGCCAGCAGGAACACTGTCTGGATAAAGGGGGCCTTGAGAGGTAAGGAAGTCCTCCTCTTCCTGCCTCTGTTCTGCCTCAAGTGCCCTGTCCATTATGCCACGCAGCGTGTGCTCCAAAAGGTGGACAAGAGGGACAGTGTCACTGATGCATGCACTGTCACTGCTCACCATCCTCGTGGCCTCCTCAAATGGTGCCAGGACAGTGCATGCATCCCTGATCATGGCACACTGGCATGGGGGAAAAAATCCAAGCTCCCCTGACACTGTTCTGGTGCCATATTGCAACAGATACTCATTGATGGCCCTCTGCTGCATGTGCAGCCGCTGCAGCATGGCCAACGTAGAGTTCCACCTGGTGGGCATGTCACAGATTAGGCGGTTCTTGGGCAGGTTGTAATCCTTTTGCAGGTCAGCCAGCCGAGCACTGGCATTATATGACTGGCGGAAATGCCCACAGAGTTTCCTGGCCTGCTTCAGGACCTCCTGTAAGCCCGGGTACCTGCCCAAGAACCGTTGCACCACCAAGTTAAGGACGTGAGCCAAACAGGGCACATGGGTCCGTTGTCCCTGTCGGAGGGCGGAGAGGAGGTTGGTGCCATTGTCGGAAACCACCATTCCTGGCTTAAGCTGGCGTGGCGTCAACCACCACTGAGCCTGCCCCTGCAGAGCTGACAGAATCCCTGCCCCAGTGTGATTCATGTCCCCCAAGAACACCAGCTCAAGCACCGCATGGCATCTTTTTGCCTGCGTACTTGCGTAGCCCCTTGAACACCTATGGAGCAGCGCTGGTTCCGAGGACATAGCACAGGTAGAGACCATGGAGGAAGAAGAAGAGGAGGGGGTGGAGGAGAGAGGTGTGTCAGAATCACCAGTAGTAACATTTTGGAGGCGTGGTGGCAGAACAACCTCCAACACTACTGCACCTTGTCCTGCATCCTTCCCAGCTGCCAGCAGAGTCACCCAATGCACCGTGAAAGATAGTTAACGTCCCTGTCCATGCCTGCTGGACCATGAGTCAGTGGTAATATGCACCTTACCGCTGACCGCCCTGTCCAGCGAGGCATTGCCTTCCACATGCCGGTAGAGAGCCGGAATCGCCTTCCGTGAGAAAAAGTGGCGTTTGGGAACCTGCCACTGAGGAACCGCACATTCCACAAACTCACGGAAGGGGGCAGAGTCTACCAACTGAAAAGGCAGCAGTTTAAGTGCTAGCAATTTAGCCAAGCTAGCATTCAACCGCTGGGCATGTGGATGGCTGGGAGCGAACTTCTTTCGGCGGTGCAGCAGCTGGGGCAGGGAAATTTGCCTGGTACAATCGGACGTCGGTGTACCGATAGCAGATTGTCCACAAGTACTTGGCTGTGACACACCGAATTCTACACCTTCATTTCTCTCAGTGCAGGTTTCAGAGAGGACTGAAGGTATAGTGGGGTTGGAGATCCCAGCTGATGAGGAGCAAGGAGAGGTCTGCTTTGTTCTTTTTTGTGGGTCTTTTAGGTACGCTTGCCAATGGACTGCATGGCAGGTCGACATATGTCTGGTCAAGCACGTGGTGCCCAAGCGGCTGATGTTTTGGCCACGCAAGATCCGCTTTAGACATATGTTGCAAATGGCAATGGTGCGATCTGCTGCACACTTCTGAAAAAAGGCCCACACCAAAGAACTTTTGGAATAACGGGCAGAGACAGCAGCACCCTGAACATGTGAAACACTGCTGTGTGATGCAGTCGGTGTGCTGCCCTTAAGCTGGCCCCTGGAAGGCATCCTGCTTCATTGGAGATGTGCCTCCTCCTCCTCTCTCCTATCAGGCACCCATGTGGGGTCAGCGACCTCATCATCCCCTCCTTCCTCATCACTGGAGCAAATCTGGCAGTATGCTGCGGCAGGGGGAACATGACTGCCAAATAGCTGTCCTTGTTGGGCACCCCCTCTCTCTGGGCTCACGTTACTACCCCCTCTCTCTGGGCTCACGTTACTGCCTTCCTCCAGCTGGGTTCCATCATCGGAGCCTTCAAAATGCTGGGCATCCTCCTGGAGCATTTACCCAACACTGTGGACAAGCATTGCTTATTTCCCTTGTTAGAGCTGTCCCTGCAAAAAATGTAATTTCTGAAGGAAAAAAAGTAATTTAAAAGCACTCGTGGCTATAATGAATTGTCGGCTCCCGGCAAAACAGAGAAAAGTCCCCAGCGTCAATTTTTTTAAAAAAAATGACGTGGGGTTCCCCCCAAATATCCATACTAGACCCTTCAGGTCTGGTATGGATTTTAAGGGGAACTCCACCCCAAATGTAAAAAAAAAATGGCGTGGGGTTCCCCCAAAAATCCATACCAGACCCTTTATCCGAGCACGCAACCTGGCAGGCTGCAGGAAAAAATGGGGGGACGAGAGAGCGCCCCCCTCCTGAACCATACCAGGCCACATGCCCTCAACATGGGAGGATGTCCCCATGTTGATGGGGACAAGGGCCTCATCCCCACAACCCTTGCCCGGTGGTTGTGGGGGTCTGCGGGCAGGGGGCTTATCGGAATCTGGAAGACCCCTTTAACAAAGGGGACCCCCAGATCCCGCCCCCTATGTGAATTGGTAAGGGGTACATTGTACCCCTACCATTTCACAAAGAAAGTGTAAAAAAAAATTTAAAAAGTCCTTTATTAAAAATAAAAAAATAAAAAATAAAAACACATTCCAGTGATGTAATCCAATGTCCCGCGGCGATCCGATGTCCAGCGCTGCAGTCTCCACTCAAAACATCACTGGCTGAGCGGACCTACACTGCGGAGGAAGTTCCCCATCAGGTCCGCTCAGCCAATGACGTAGGCGGGGTCTGAGGTACGAAGGGGCGGGGGAGCCCTCGTATCTCAGAACCCGCCTACGTCATTGGCTAAGCGGACCTGATGGGGAACTTCCTCTTCAGTGTAAAAAATTGAATAGACCCACCCCTTCTCACGTTCCCCATCAGGAGCGGACCTGATGGGGAACGTGAGAAGGGGCGGGTCATTCGACCGGAAATGTATGATTGCGGCGTCATACAGTTTAGCTGCTTCATCGAATCTTCTTAGGACATTCGACAGACACCATAAGCCTTCAATGACAGATTCGACCTTTATTAAAGTGGAGCTCCACCCTAAATTACAACTTATGCTAATCGGAACCCTCCCCCCCTCCGGTGTCACAATTGACACCTTTCAGGGGGGAGGGGGGTGAAGATACCTGTCTAAGACAGGTATTTTCACCCACATCCGGGAGTCCTCTCTCCGGGAATCTGCGGGAGTGACGTCACTTCCCCCAGACTTCCCGTAGTGTTCTGGGAGACACTCGGCTCCCAGAACACAGGAGGACGAATCAGAACGGCGCAGCGCGACTCGCGCATGCGCCGTAGGGAACCGGGCATGAAGCCGCAGGGCTTCACTTCCTGGTTCCCTCAGCGAGGATGGCAGAGGGAGCAGCAGAGTGACGAGCGATCGCTCGTCCTCTGCTGCGGGCGTCGCTGGACTCCAGGACAGGTAAGTGTCCAAATATTAAAAGCCAGCAGCTGCTGTAGCTGTAGCTGCTGGCTTTTAATATTTTTTTTTCCGGCGGAGCTCCGCTTTAATTCGGATTTTCCGGTGAATGCGTTTTTTAACGAAACAAAATAAATAAAAACGAATTTCGGAAGTAAGTTTTGCCTTTCGTTATACTTTAAGATTTTCATGCAATCAATTTATATATTTCACATTCAGTTTGATACATTTCACTTTTAATACATTTAAATTGTTCATCTCAAATTTGCAATAATTTCATTTCATGTCTGCATTTTAATAGTTTTAATTTGCTATGGCCTGATAAATTTTAACTGTATATGAAGCATGCACAGAATTCAAAGCTCTGTGCATTACAATTACAGTTGACAAAATTATTTTCACTTTCACCTTTAGAGAAATGCATTCCATTCTCTTCAAGTCAGTTGAGATCCCTTCTGTACCAAATAATGCTTATCTGTGTTCCCTTGTGAAGCCCTTCTCATTTAAATGTCATTTTTATATGTTTTGAATTTACTTTCTTTCAATTGTTTTTGTTTTTATCCTTTGTTTGTAAAACATCCCCCATTTTACAAGGTGTGATCCTATAAAAGCAGTAAGACGATTGTGAAATGATCAACTTTGTGGCTAAATAAAAGCTTCTTTACTTAAAAAAAATCTGTTATTGTGTTTATGCTTTTTTCTGCACAAAGAATTGTACTGGATGAATTACATAAATAAACACCTATGCGATTTCCTGTTCATGTTTTCTTCAAAACAAAGAAGGTAGAAATGTTGAGGTCTGAAAGGTTTTTTTTTAGCCTTTACATTTATGAAAAATACTGCAGAGCAATAAACTCAGTGAACATCACAAAGATGGATACGTTGACACATCTAGCACAATATCTCTCTTTAATAATATTATATTTCATTTCCTATACTAAGAAAACAGCCATTATCCAAGGCAGCCATTCGTAAACAGCCATTGTGAACAGATTGCATGCATGTTGGTGGCATCATAATTGAAATAAGTTTTGCAGCGTTTCCCTAAAAAATGCCATATGCAGGATAGACCAATTAATCAACAAACTTACTTTATACATGCTAATTTTTATCAACAAAAGCCATAAAAATAAAATGCCATCTCTAGACAGAAAGTATGTACAAATCCTTTATCATTCATTGCCTTGGATATGTTTTCACTGGCTCTTCAGTTGGTATGAGGAAATAAAGGAGACCACATTATTCTATGTAGTGTGCCCGATCTCAGTACTCTGTACTTATTATTAATTTACTGATTAGGGGGCATCTCGGTTTATTTTTGGTAAAGTCAGACTGAGTTTCAGGGATTGTGTTGTTTTACAGCCTACTTCCTAAGTGATGAAAAGCAGGCAAACCAGACCCACCCATTCCTTCTTCACCCTAACAATGCTGCACTTAATGGATAATATAAAAAGCAGAGCTGGCACTTATATATAAACATAACACTGGGAGGGACATTTCGTTTGCTTGCATGAAGTCTGTGTATTATCTTTGGTTCAATAGATATGAAAGAAATTTCACAGGGTCTGGTATGGATTTTTGGGGGGAACCCAACGCCTTTTTTTTTTTTGGCGCAGGGTTCCCCTTAAAATCCATACCAGACCTGAAGGGTATGGTATGGATTTTGAGGGGGACCCCTATGCCATTTAAAAAAAAAAATTTGCACAGGGTTCCCCTTAATATCCATACTAGACCTGACTTTTTTTCCTTTAGAAATTACTTTTTGTGCAGGGACTGTTCTAAACATGGGAAACAAGCGCGACTTTACAGGCATACTATAGACACCCCCAGGTACGAAATTTAAAGGAATATTTCACTTTTATTGTTTCACTTTAAGCATTATTAAAATCACTGCTCCCGAAAAAACTGCAGTTAAAAAATCTTTTTTTTGCATTGACACATGTCCCCTGGGGCAGGACCCAGGTCCTCAAACACTTTTTATGACAATAACTTGCACATTAACCTTTAAAATTATCACTTTTGATTTCTCCCATAGACTTTTAAAGGGTGTTCCACGACTTTTAAATTTGCCCCGAACACCCCAAATTGTTTGCTATTCGGCGAACAGGCGAACACCCGATGTTCGAGTCGAACTTACGTTCGACTGGAACATCGGGCTCATCCCTAATGTCTGGTGACATTGCACAGAAACATGCTCTGAGACATGATTTGCATGTGTGAGGAGAAATGCCAGAGTGCCTCACTCAAAGTCCCAAAAGCTCCTTTCTTATTTCAGAATACAATAATAGTTTACTAAATGATTTGTTTTGTTTCATGGAATTGCCAATTTATCAGATGCACTTTGTAGGTACTTATTTACACCATTCATGTCATTTGGTAGATTTCTTATACTCTTGATCCTAAAATGTTCACCAAATTCTTCTGATCTTTCACCCTCAAAGTTGTTTATTAAAGCTGTAGCAAATTAAAACAAAAATTCAAAGACAGACAAGAAATGTAAAATAGTTATATAACTGACTGATGTGACAAATTAGTTTGCGAAACATTTGCAGAAGTGTTTGTACTATTACTGCTATTTTAAATCTGATCTGTGTAAGGTCCTTTGATATTTAAAATATCTGTCCCTCTGACAAGTTCTAATAATGTACTGCAAAGCTGTGAAAAAATCATTGTTGTGTTTGTGTGTAGTATTTATTACATATCTTTTTCTACATGCCAACACTTAATTTTTAAGTAACCATTGACCCCAAAGAATTAAGTTTAATCAAATGACGGCGGGAGGAAGACCCTCTTGTCAGGGAGACCGGTCCCTTGTACATAGGGACAACCATTGATCACCTCCCCCAGTCAGTCCCCTCCTCCACAGTAAAGTCGTGTACACACAATCGGATTTCCTATGGATTCTAATCCGATGGATTTTTCCATCGGAAATCCGATGAAGCTGACTTCCATCGGTCTTGCCTACACACCATCAGTCTAAAATCTGGCCGTCCCAAACGCTGTGACGTAAAACACACCGACAAGCCGAGAAAAATGTTCAATGCTTCTGAGCATGCGTTGACTTGATTCTGAGCATGCGTGGGTTTTTTGTCCGATAGAGTTCCACACAGACGATCGGAATTTGCTATGTTTTTTTTTCCCATCGGATAAATTTAAAACATGTTCTATTTTTTCTCACCGATGGAAAAAAGACCGATGGGGCCCATACACGATCGGTTTGTCCGATGAGAGGTAAAACCGATCGGGTGTACACGGCATAAGAATCACTCCCAGGGAACACATTTAACCCCTTGATCGCCCCCTAGTGTTAACCTCTTCCCTGCCAGTCATATTTATACAGTAATATCAATGCATTTTTATAGCAGGGATCACTGTATAAATGTGAAAGGTCCCAAAAATGTGTCAAAAGTGTCCGATGTGTCCGCCGCAATATCGCAGGCACGATAAATATCGCTGATCACCGCCATTACTAGTAAAAAAATAAAATAATAAAAATGCTATAAATCTATCCCCTATTTTGTAGCTGCTATAACTTTTGCGCAAAGCAACCAATAAACGCTTATTGCGATTTTTTTTACCAAAAATATGTAGAAGAATACATATCGGCCTAAACTGAGGAAAAAAATTGTTTAAAAAAAATGGATATTTATTATAGCAAAAAGTAAAAAATATTGTGTTTTTTTCAAACTTGTCCCTCTTCTTTTGTTTATAGCGCAAGAGATAAAAAACGCAGAGGTGACCGAATACCACCAAAAGAAAGCTCTATTTGTGGGGAAAATTTTTAATTTGGGTACAGTGTTGCATGACTGCGCAATTGTCATTCAAAGTGTGACAGTGCTGAAAGCTGAAAAATGGCTTGGGTAGGAAGGGGGTGAAAGTGCCCTGTAGGCAAGTGGTTACATTTAGTGTGATGTGTGTAAGTAGAGGTAAAGAGTATACAAGGTTCTCACAAACGCACAATGAGGGGCTCTAGAAGAGAAAGTATTTTGTTTTTTTTCTGGGTTTTGTTACTCCTGGATTGGGGTTCAGAGACTTTGAAGATCTTTGGGAGGAATGAAGCCTCTAATACTGTGCCTGGGTCTTGCTGGAGACCAGCAGGGTGCTTGTGCAGGTGTGCACAGCCCTTATAATCTTAGACCTGACAGCAAGGCCGTACTGGCCTACCGGGATAACGGGAGATTTCCCGGTAGGCTGCTTGTCCTGGGGCCGGTTTCATTTGCGGCTGCAGTGCTCCCCTCTCTCCTGCTCCTGTTTATCACGGAGCTGCCTGGCTGGATCTGTGTTTGGCGGTGACGCTGTAACATGGTCCCGCCCCCCTAGACCAGATCGTGTGATAGTAGATAGAGTCAGCGTTCAGCCTATCACAGGAGCCGGTCTAGGGGGGCGGGACCGTGTTACAGCGTCACCCGTCGTACAGCAAGCCCTGTGTGCCTGGATAGGAGGATCGGCAGGGGGGCGCATATAGAGGAAATTAGCTTTCTATATTCCTCCATACAGCCGCTGAATGCTTGCAGAAGGGGGGGGGGGCGAGAATCAAGCATTCCGTGGCTGTATGGAGGAATATAGAAAGCTAATTTCCTCTATATGCGGCCCCCTGCTTCTCCTCCTATCCAACTTCTTTTGCTGGCCCCTCCCAGTTCTCCTTGTGGCCCCCCCAGTGCTCCCCTCCCCCAACACACTCTCCAGCCCCCCACAGTTCTCTCCACCTCTGTTCTTTCTGCCCCCTGCTCTCCAGCTCTCCCCCATCCTTCTCCAGCCACCATTCCAGTGCTCTCCACCCCTGTCCCCCCCCCAGTACTCTCCACTCCCCCAGTGCTCTCCACCCCTGTTCTCCCCCCCCAGTACTCTCCACTCCCCCCAGTGCTCTCCACCCCTGTTCCCCCCAGTACTCTCCAATCCCCCCAGTGCTCTCCACCCCTGTTCTCCCCCCCCTAGTACTCTCCACTCCCCCCAGTGCTCTCCACCCCTGTTCTCCCCCCCCAGTACTCTCCACTCCCCCCAGTGCTCTCCACCCCCTGTTCTCCCCCCCAGTACTCTCCACTCCCCCCAGTGCTCCCACCCCTGTTCTTTCTCCTCCCCCAGTGCTCTCCAGCTCTCCCCATCACTCCCCAGCCCCCACCCCAGTGCTCTCCAGCCACCATTCCAGTGCTCTCCACCCCTGTCCCCCCCAGTACTCTCCACTCCCCCAGTGCTCTCCACCCCTGTTCTCCCCCCCAGTACTCTCCACTCCCCCCAGTGCTCTCCACACCTGTTCCCCCCCAGTACTCTCCAATCCCCCCAGTGCTCTCCACCCCTGTTCTCCCCCCCCAGTACTCTCCACTCCCCCCAGTGCTCTCCACCCCTGTTCTCCCCCCCAGTACTCTCCACTCCCCCCAGTGCTCTCCACCCCCTGTTCTCCCCCCAGTACTCTCCACTCCCCCCAGTGCTCCCACCCCTGTTCTTTCTCCTCCCCCAGTGCTCTCCAGCTCTCCCCATCACTCCCCAGCCCCCACCCCAGTGCTCTCCGCCCCCCACAGTGCTCCCCAGCCCCCCACCCCTGTTCATTCTGGTCCCCCCAGTGCTCTCAAGCTCCACCCATCGCTCTCCAGCCCCTTGTGCTCTCCACCCCTGTTCTTTTTGGCTCCCCCTCCAGTGCTTTTAAGCTCCCCCTAGTACTCTCTGCTCCCTCTGCATTTTGCCCCCACCCATGTGCTCTCCAACCCCGCCAGTGCTCTCCGCCCCCCATAGTGCTCTCCAGCACCCCGTGCTCCCCACCCCTGTCCCCCCCAGTGCTCTCCAGCTCTCTCCATCACTCTCCAGCCCCCATCCCAGTGCTCTCCAGCCCCCCGTGCTCCCCACCCTTGTTCTTTTTGCCCCACCCATGTGCTCTCCAACCCAGCCAGTGCTCTCTGCCCCCCATAGTGCTCTCCAGCCCCCCGTGCTCCCCACCCCTTTTCTTTTTTCTCCCACCCATGTGCTCTCCAACCCAGCCAGTGCTCTCCACCCCCCATAGTGCTCTCCAGCCCCCCTTACTTTCCACCTCTGTTTTTTCTGGCCCCCACTGGTGCTCTCAAGCTCCCCCCATTGCTCTCCACCCCCCAGTGCTCTCCACTCCCCCCTGCTCTTTGTACCGCCCAGTGCTCTCCACCCTGTTCTTTCTCCCCCCCAGTGCTCTTTACCTCCCACACTCAGCCTCCCGTGCTCTCCACCCCTGTTCTTTTTGGCTCCCCCCCAGTGCTCTTAAGCCCCCCCCAGCGCTCTCCGCTCCCCACCCCTGTGATCTCCACTCCCCCCTGCTCTTTGCCCCCACCCATGTGCTCTCCAACCCCGCCAGTGCTCTCCGCTCCCCCTTCTCTCCAGCTCCACCCCCAGTGCTCTCACTTCCCCAGGACCAGAGGACAGGCTGACTGGGGCCGGAAAATGAGGATGGCTGAAGGTGCAGGTGGCCAGGGACCACTCCATCTCACAGCAAATAGATCCTCTGGAAGGAGCACTGTCCCCATCCAAAACGAGAACAGACCCTGCCTGCAGATGGCGATCATGGATATCCTGCTGGCATGGAAGGTACCGTACCGAGCATCAACAACACACCTTCCCACAGACAGGGACTGCAGACTGGGACATGGGGCATAGGAGAGACTGCATTCACAGGCACATAAAAGCTGCATTTGATGAGCACAGCGAGGCTGCAATGATGGGCACAGTAAAGCTGCATTTGATGGGCACAGTAAAGCTGCATTTGATGGGCACAGTAAAGCTGCATTTGATGAGCACAGTAAAGCTGCATTTGATGAGCACAGTAAAGCTGCATTTGATGAGCACAGTGAGGCTGCATTGATGGGCACAGTGAGGCTGCAATGGTGGGCACAGTGAGGCTGCAATGGTGGGCACAGTGTGGCTGCAATGGTGGGCACAGTGTGGCTGCATTGATGGGTACAGGGAGGCTGCATTAATGGGCACAGTGAGGCTGCATTGATGGGCACAGTGAGGCTGCATTGATGGGCACAGTGAGGCTGCATTTGATGGGCACTGATGAGGATGCATTTGATGGGTACTGGTGGGGCTGCATTGAGCTCTGGTATCACCTCTGCAGCCTCTGACCATCTCCTGTATCATGTCTGCAGTCTCTGAGGGAGTCTGGAGAGGAGTCAAGAGTGGGAGCCCTGCCGGGATGGGGGTCATGGGAGAAGTCAGATGTGTGTGGACTGTGGAGAGGAGACTATGTAGGATAAAACCAGAGCCAACGAGCTGGAGCCGACTGACTGAGCCCTGCACGGTGTACCTGAGAGGAGGTCAGTGACAGCACCGCTAGGCCAGTCTGAGGGGGGGTCACTGATGTAAGGGGGGGAGAGTGAATAAGATAATGTAAGGGGCATTGATACAAAGGTTTCCCCCCTATATCAGTAACCCACCCCCCTTACCTTAGTGTATTCTTTCTGCGGAAGGTGCCCCCCCATGTTCTGAGTACCTGGGGCCCCCCTTGATGATTGACCACTTTTACCACTTTTAACTGGAATTTGCGTTTTATATATATAAAGCCCTATGTGCTTTCATATCTGTCTTATCTATATATAATACACTCTTCAAATGTGCTTTAAAATGTATGGTTTTCCCTTTCATGAACAAGAAAATAATGAAGTTATGCTGGTATAATAATGCTGTGGGGCTGGTATGAATTTTTTTCCAGGACTGGATTTTATTCCCAGTCCGGCCCTGCCTGACAGCAGTTCAGGACCCCACCCTCCCCCAGGAGTCTGTGAGGCTGCAAGGGAGCAACCAAAAGTGTACATGTTTGCATAGTAAGCCCACTGAGTATGCATAGAGAGCTGTGACAGGTGCAGAATTGTAAAGGCATGCTGTGTCTGGTCTGTGGGACCAGATCAAGGGAAGGTTTGAAGTCTGAGCAGCGATGCTGCAAGGGAGAGCAGGGATGCTTAGTGTCAATACTTTTTTGTCTGAAGTGATGATGGAAACCTATGTGAGGGGACCTGTTTTGTTTTTTTTAACCTTTGATTTCTTCTTAACCACTTGCCGCCCGCCCTATAGAGGATTGACGGCGGCAAAGTGGTTTCAAAATCCTGACTGGACGTCATATGACGTCCTCAGAATTTTGAGCCGCTGCGCGCCCCCGGGGGCGCGTTTTGCGGCGATCGTTGCTGCGGGGTTTCAGTCTGACACCCCGCAACACCGATCTAGGTAAAGAGTCTCCGACGGAGACTCTTTACCACGTGATCAGCCGTGTCCAATCACGGCTGATCACGATGTAAACAGGAAAAGCCGATCATCGGCTTTTCCTCACTCGCGTCTGTCAGACGCAAGTAGAGGAGGGCCGATCGGCTGCTCCTCTGACAGGGGGGGTTTGTGCTGATCCATTATCAGCACAGCCCCCCCGAGGATGCCCACTGGACCACCAGGGATGCCACTAGACCACCAGGGAAGCCCACCATAAGGTATGCCACCCTAGACCACCAGGGATAATGGATGCCAATGCCAAATGGATGCCAATCAGTGCCACAATGGATGCCAATCAGTGCCCACAATGGGCAACACTGATTGGCAGGCATTATTGTTTGGCACTTCCATTAGTACAGTACAGTGCCACCTATCAGTGCCCATCCAAGACACCTATCAGTGCCCATCCATGCCCATCCGTGCCACCTATAAGTGCCCATCCATGCCGCCTATCCATGCCCATCAGTGCCCACCCGTGCTGCCTATCTGTGCCCACCCGTGCCGCCTATCTGTGCCCACCTGTGCCACCGATCGTTGCCCACCCGTGCCGCCGATCGTTGCCCATCCGTGCCGCCGATCATTGCCCATCCGTGCCGCCTTATCCGTGCCCGTCAGTGCAGCCCCATCAGTGCCCATCAGTGAAGGAGAAAACTAACTTATTTACAAAGTTTTGTAACTGAAACAAAAAACTTTTTAGCAAAAAATAAAAATCGCAGAGGTGATCAAATACCACCAAAAGAAAGCTCTATTTGTGGGAACAAAATGATAAAAATTTAGTTTGGGTACAGTGTAGCATGACCGCACAATTGACATTCAAAGTGCAACAGCGCAGAAAGCTGAAAATTGGTCTGGGCAGGAAGGTGTATAAGTGCCCAGTATGGAAGTGGTTAAATAAAATTGGACCAACAAGCCCTGAAACATATTTCCTGGCTGGATTGAACCTACTGGAAAGCACTACACCTTTAGCAATACCCCCAACATATCACAGTGGCTATCTGTGCACATGCAATGTAATTGCATGTAAAATGTATGCCTAGACATAGATTTGCATATATTTGACATTTTCGCTATGGTAACAAGCACAAGCTAAACATTTACCTACATAGGATAAAGTAACAGATATTAAATACTATTTTACAAAAATACTATTTTATTGAAAGTCTGTAATGCCGCGTACACACGACCGCTTTTCTCGACGAGAAAAACTGCATTTTTTTTTTTCGCCGAGAAAAACGATCGTCTGTGGGCTTTATGTCGTTTTTCTCGTTGAGAAAAATGGCAGAAAAAACGACGAGAAAAATTAGAACATGTTCTGAATTTTCTCATCGTTTTTTCCATCATTTTTTTCCGCGGCAGTTTTCCCATAGGGAGACATTGCCGCGGAGCCCACAGACGGTCGTTTTTCTCGTCAAGAGAAAAAATGACGGGAAAAACGACCGTGTGTAGGGAACCCTTGGAACCGAAGCGGTTCCCTCGTTTTTCCTGCCATTATTCACGGCGGATTTTTAACCGCCGTGAATAATGATCGTGTGTACGCGGCATCAGAATGTTAATAAGTATTTGCTGGTGGTGGGGGACATGCTCGCAGAGTTCTTCCCTAGGGAAATGTAATTCCTGGAAAAGAGCTTGGTGGAAGCTCATGTGCAGGGGTGGCCTCCTGAATAGATAGGAATGAGGGGTGATACAAAGAATGTGTACCCAGGGCCAATTATTGCTGAACGGGGTTCAGTTATGTAACCGATTTATAGTTGGGAGGTTTTGGGGAAAGAATAAAGTTTGGGTGGAGGGGATGGATTGTGCAGGGTTTTTTTCTTCTCTGAATCTTGTTTAGCAGCATTCTGGGTGAATATAAACATGACAGGGGTAAAGGTTGGACATGGAGAGTGCAAGGTCACCACTTTTGCAGACAATGTTCTTTTTTATGTTTCAAACCCAAGATTAACCCTGCCGAATGTTCTGAAGCATTTAAGGCATTATGGGGATATGTCAAATTTCAAAATCTATACAACCAAGTCAGAGATTTTGAAGATTTAGATCTCAAGAAAAGAACAGAAGATGATACAATCTGCATTCGCATTCACTTGGCATAGGAAGGAACTCGGATACCTAGGCTTAAAACTGACAGCTTCATTTAGTGACTTATATGAATTTAATTACATTTCACTACTTAATTCAGTTAAAGAGGAGTTGAATTCCCTCAGACATTTCCCTCAGACCAATTTTGTGGCTGGTTAGAATCAACAGAGTTAAAATGAGAATACTCCCCAAGATACTTTATAAGATACTATTTAAATTCTATATGCTTCCAATAGCGATACTACAGATTTATTTTAGGAAATCAATTATATTGAAATTTATATGGCAACCGAAGTGCCCAATGATCCCTTATGCTGTGATAGCTAAGGCAAAAAGGGAAGGAGAAATACAGTAGGTTTGCCGGATTTTATACAGAAGTAAATATTTCACGGATGATGATTGGGTTCACAATAAAAAAAAAAAAGTTGGGCTGGGATTGAAATGGCACAGAGTAAAGCAGATCTAGAGAAGATGATATGGATTCTACAAAGTTTTAGAGAGTTAAAAAGAATCACTTATCCAATAACTACAAATGTGCTTAAGAATTGGGACAGGATGTGTAGGCAGTTTCATTGGATATGTAACTCACCTTTGATTTCTTTGAATAATACAAATTATTTTTCACAGAAGAAAGATGACTACTTGTATTTTATTAGCTGGGTGAAAAAGGAAACACTGCAGCCGAGGGATGTAATTATGGGAAATAAACAATGCACACTTCAGGAATTAAGGCAAAAATAGGTTACAATGCCTCTAGATAAATGAAGGTATGCACATATTCAGCACTTTGTAACTGCACTTCCGCAGCCATTATGGGATGGGGACAATTTTTTGGGCATAGAAAAGCTATTTTGCTCCCCTGCTGGCAAGTCCCACAGTATATCTCGGGTGTACCATATTCTGGTAAAAGAGATGGAGCCTATAAAATCCCCCTGTATTTAGGGAAGTGGGAGTAGGACTTGGGCATAGACTTAAACGCATCCCAGAGGACAAAGATATTAAAACTGGCGTGTTTCTTTACAGTTGACTTGAAATTTACAGAAATGTCTTTAAAGCTACTGGTAAGATGGTATGCGACTCCGGTAAGAGATTGTGATATATTTGATTGTAATTGTAATATATTTGGATGTATTTTTTTTAGATGTTAAAATAGAAAAATAATAATAAAGAGAATTAAAAAACAAATTAGAAACAAATTGAGCTATACAACTTAGGGGGGTCATTTCTACAGTGACCCTCAAAAATAAAGTGAAATATCTAATTAGTTGAAAGCAAATCCTTTTATTTCTCTTGCTTTTCCAACTAAAAGTACCTACAGTAGATAGCATAAAGCTGATGTTTACACAGTCTGGCTGGATACATGACATCACCTCTCCTTTCTCAGCTGGCCAGAAATGTTAACTTTGTGGCCAACCGCATAAAAATAAATAAGTCCAATCAATGAGGATAGAGGGGATGAAGAATGTGAAAAAAAGTAAATAGGGTATTTTTTACTGAGTTTTTCAAGTTGCTTTGCACTGAGCTTAACTAAGCATTCAAATGGAACATAAATACCCTAATTTCTTAATAGCTGGATGTTCTACAATGCTCAAGAATCCAAATTCAGTAAATGTGGCAAAAATAAATGCTTCTGGTAGGCTTTCATAATTGTAGCTTTTGGTTTCCATACCATATATTCAAAGCTACAGCAGTAAGAGTGTAAAGCGCAAAAATAAACTAAGAAACCACCCCAAAAAAAAGAAAATAATAAATGTGAGTGATGAATTTGTTTTGAGTAATCATTTTATCTTTTCATTTCTTACATGCAGAATAAAATTACATGATTTTCAATTTGGTAGTTATTAAAATGTCTGGGAACTTCTGCAGACAATTAAAGTGATCAGTAAAGCTGACAGTGAGAGAGTCTATAAAATCAGTGAATTTCATCATTTCCCTCCCTACATTCCCTCCATATTATACACATATTGTCTATGTATTCTTTTTAAAAAGGTTCTATAATAATAATGTAAAAATGGTAATCTTGTGTATATTTAACATTATGCCATGAAGGAGAATTTATGAAAGTCACACTTTTTATTATCTAGAGGCCTATCTGATCAAATTTTTGCTATCAGCCTTCTTTTTCAATGTGCAAAATGATGCAGACCACATACTGTATAAGAATGAATGAGTAACTTGTATAGCGCTACAAACGCGAACTAAATCGCCTCAAGGCGTTTTTGCAGCCAGTGTCCACCTGTGTCTTCAGAATAGATGGTTATTAGCTACTTCCTGAAGGCCAGATGGTTTTCTTCCAATCGTATATCCGCGGGTAGAGCGCTCCATAGCCGGGGTCCTTGGACTGCGAATCTTTGTTCGCCTTTTAGTTTGTAGCTGGTCTTGGGGATGTGGAGGAGGTTCTGGTTAGTTGACCAGAGGGGGCAACTTGGGGTGTAGTGCTTTATTTTGTCGCAGAGGTATTGCAGGGCTTTTCCTTGTGTACATTTGTGAGTGAGGCAGAGGGTCTTAAATGTAACCTGATCCTTCACGGCTAGCCAATGGAGGGTCCTCAGGGACGAGGTGAGTGATTCCCAGGTTTTTTTTCCAGTTACCAGTCTGGCTGCTGTGTTTTGGACAACTTCTGCTGCTGTGTCTCCTTCGGGGATGAAGGAGATGAGTCTACGCAACAGGCGAAGAAGGTGGTGAGATCCGCTGACTACTGATCCTATTTGTGCATCCATTGTCATGTCTGAGTCAAAGATGACTCCGAGGCTTTTGGCTTTAGTGCTGGGGGTGATGGTTTGTCCGAGGATGGTGGGTGGTGTGGACGTCGTGATAGGGTTTTTGTTTTGGTTTGCACGAAGGAAGAGGAGTTCTGTTATGGATCCATTAAGTTTGAGGGAGCTCTCCATCATCCAGTCGTCGATCAATGATACGCAGTCTTCCAGTGCGTGTGTAGGGGGTATTTGAATTTAGGGGAAGCATCTGGGTGGTAGTGTAACCCAGATGCACTGATTGCTAGGGAATCTGAGACCCTTTTTTTTGGTTCTTGGAGGACTCTGGTGATGTGAGGTTCCCTGCGGCCTACAGGTGACGTTGTTGCCCTGGGCCGGAGTTGAACTCACATTGCAAAACTGTGCCTTTTTGTCCTCCCCTGGAGCTGGTACAGCGGGGCGGGGAACCCACTGTGGCACGAAGGGAGAGGGGATAAAAGGGGCGGACGCCCTGACCACGGGGTTCAGAGTTGAAGTTGGAGGACGCGGCCGCACCCAGGCACCTTCAGCTTGGGTGCTGGCGTTCCGGTGCTCTGGGCCCAGGTGCCATTGACCTGGCCGGAGCGGAGATGGAGTCCATCTCAGGCACCTTTAGCCTGGGGTGAGGTACTATGGCGGATGCCTGGGGCTCAGTACCTTCGACTGAGTTCTGCGAGGGTGGAGGGTGGAGGAATCCGAGGGGGCCCTAACTCCTTGGGTGCCCGTGTCTGAGTTCGTGAGGTCTGGTGTGCAGAACTTCTCTGGAGATTCCGGCACAGCATCGCTGGTGAGAGAGGCCTCCGGTATCTCCCTTGGACGGATATCCTTCCCCTGACAGGGGCCGAGCTAGTGAAGGTAATTCACGTTCTATTTCACATAGTCAGTGGCAGTGACTATTCACCACTGGTGATACCACAGTGGTTGGCAAGAGAAGGGAAAGGATTGTGCCTTGACCTATTCCCATTAAGATTAAGTTGTTGCAAAAGAATCCAACTTAACCGTGCTGTGTGTTTATTCGCTGAGAAGAATAAAACTGTGTTGGACCTATTCACTGTGTGGAACTCTGGTTACTAGGAGCAAAGGAGTCAGGGACGAAGTATAGGACTTGACTCTAGGACACCTACACAAAGCCCGATCTTTCTGGCCTTCACCTCATCACTATGGAGGACATGGGTCATAGTGTATCTCATCCCTCTCCCCAGCACCAACACCCCTAGACAAAGAAAGACAAGCCGAGAATGAGAAGGGGAGAGAGGGGTGAGGACGCTACACGTGGTATTGGTCTTTTTTGTTGGTGATACGTAGGTAAAGTTGGGTGTCATCAGCGTAGGAGTGATAGAGCAGGTCCTGGTTGCTGATGATTTTGAAGAGTGGGCGGAGGTAGATGTTGAAGAGCACGTGTGTTAGGGGTGATCCTTGAGGGACTCTGCATGTAATTTTACGTGCTTCTGAAGTGAAAGCTCCTAGTTTCACTTTCTGGGATCGGGATCGGGATGTCTGTTTCCCTCACTGATGGCCCTTCTGTCTATGTGTTATGCCTTGTACACACGAGCAGAATTTCCATCGGAATAAACTCCGCTCAAGCTGTCTTGCATAGACACGGTCACACTAAAATTCGACCGTCAAGAACGCGGTCAAGTAAAACACTATGACGAGCCAAGAAAATTAAGTTCTATGCTTCCGAGCATGAGTTGAATTGTTTCCGAGCATGCATGGTTTTAGTCCGTCGGAAATGCATCCAGACGAATGGAAATTTAATTGAGAACATGTTCTCTATCTAATTCCATCTGAATTTCCGACAGAAGAAGTCAGATGGGGCATACACACGGTCAGAATATCCGATGAAAAAATTCAGTCTGACTTTTTCCATCAGAAATTCCAAGCATGTGCATGCGGCATTAGAGGCAGGAGTCGTTACAGGAATAAGCACTTTATTTTAAAGTTATTATTCAGATAATAGGTGGAAATGATTCCAAAGATAACACTCTCAAAGAGTAAAAAAATTAAAATAAATATCTAGTTATTTGTTATTTAAACTGTCATAATGTTAAGCTAGTTATATTTATGCTAAAGAGGTGGGAAAATGCTTTAGGCTGACTATGAAGTGTGTATTTGTCTGCATTCATTATCTGTCTTTGGATTAAATATGTGTTTGTTTGTTTTTTGTAACATGGTAAACATTGGAGCCATATTTGATTTTATTATACATCATTATTTTATCAACATTATTTTAGCTGCTTTTTTACATGACAAATTTTCCCTTAGGCCCCTTTCACACTGAGGCGTTACAATAACGCATTAAAAACTATTAGCATTATTACAGCGTTTTTACCGCATTAGCGCTATTTTTAGTGCTAACGCGGTAAAACCGAGGTAAAAACGCCTAGGCGTTAGCGATATTTGTAAAAATAGCGCTAACGCCTATGCGTTTTTACTGCGGTTTTACAGCAGTACTCATTCATTTCAATGGGGATAGGTGTTTTTACAGCGCTATTTTATGCGCCCCAAAGATGCTCCAAAAAAGCTGTTTGCAGGATTTTTTCCAATGCACAGCCAGCACAACGCCTCAGTGTGAAAGCCCTCAGGGCTTTCACATTGAGAATGCTGGGGCAGGATTATTTCAGGCGTTTTTACAGCGCTATTTTTAGCGCTAAAACGCCTGAAAAACGCCTGAGTGTGAAAGGGGCCTTACTATAAGCTGTAGAAATCACAGAGTTTTATCTATTCTACCTATTCTGTAATCTACAACAGTTGAATCTTAAGCCAGGTATACACGGGCCGAATGTCGAGAGACATTTGCCGATTCAAAAAAAACAGCCGACATTTGGCCCATGTATATGTCGGTCTGTCCTACAGAAGCTTGCTTTTTTCTGGCTTCTGTCAGATGAGCATGCTGGAAAACCAGCAGCCGACCGATTCCCAATCAGCGCTCTCAGCCAATGACGGAGCAGATCTAGAGAAGGAGTGTTCTGGTGGAGGGCTGTCCCTGTGCCAGGACACAGTAGCTCAGAGGTGGAGATCGCTGTACTTACTTTGCGGAGCTGTCAGTTTTTTTTTTAAACCCAAAAACCTATAGTGTGTACCAGGTTTTTAAGAACATTAACTACTTTTAAAAATGCCTGATAGAAATAGCTTCATAACTTGCTTTATTTAACAGAATGTCTCTTACTTACATATCCTAGCAGTCTATGTAGGAAATAAACAATGGTATTATTATCAAGGAAAATGCACATTTTTCTTTTCATTTATAAAAAGAATATGTATTAAAAGAACCTATGTAGGCTCCAGATCAAGGACTCTCCAGGCAAACAAAAAAATATGATTTACTTTATTTTTCACTTTTTGAACAGCAGCTAGTAGATAGAGTAGGAAAGGGTGAGCAGGGTTAGGTAGTGCTGGCACAGGCCAGAGTAGTGAGATAAAGATTGAACTATTCCAATAAGTGCAGTAAAAGCTATTTACCATAAATTGGCAGTATTTAATATATTGTTACTAGACCACAAGTATGTCCTCTCTCTTGGGCCCCTTTCACACATGCGGACCGTATGTCCGCTTTTTCATCCATCCGTTTATGGATGAAAAAGGGACATACATTGGTCCCTATGAGATAGCGGGTGTCAGCGGATGAATATCCGCTGACACCCGATTTCATCCGTGTCCGCAATCCCCCGATTCTGCAGACGGAGGAAAATCCTATTTTTCAATCCGTCTGCAAAGCGGATCGGATGAACACGGACAGACGGTCCGTGTTCATCCGATCCCCCCATAGGGGAGAGCGGAGATCTGACAGGGTGGTCCCTGCACAGTGTGCGGGGATTGCCCTGTCATCCACCGGCTCAGCGGGGATCAACGGAGCGATCCCCGCTGAGCAAGCAGAGGTTCACGGGGCGGATCATCACGGATCCGTCCCGCGTGAAAGGGGCCTTTGGTATATTAGCATAGTAACTTAGTATATTAGTATATTTTATGCTTACATTATTTACACAGCAAAAACATAATGTATTAGAATCTTTTACTATCCCCTTGGATATGCAGAGTTGTATAATTATAAGGAAAATAGCTAGTTAGTAACAGCTATAGAAGATATTGGTTTGTCCAAAAGGATGAAACGTCCTTCAAAGAGCAGCACTCTGACATCCAATCAGATAATTGAAAGCGTTCTCTCTAAATGTTTTTGGGTGTTGGGAGCACATTTGTACACTCATACCTTAAACATATTTCTTTATTGTTATTACATTTTGCATATAAATAGCTCTTATATTTGCTTTGCAAAACATTTTCATCTTGTTTAAATGTTAAAAGAATATGTTACCCCAACATTTTATATTCTTGATTTATGCCCATTGTACCATGTACCTGTGTGAAAAAGTATCCTGTTTGTATTGCTTCCTTTGTGGGAAATACCTAGTGATCCTGCTAGTCCACCTGCTTTCCTATTTTAAACTGACCATGCTAGGCATAGAAGCACACTCTACCCTGGTGTGGTCAGTTTTCTGGCTGGGCTGAAAAAATAGCCTGTCTGTCCTCCAATGATTAGAGTTGTACTGACAGCCCCCCCCCCCATCCGCACAACCATTCGTTGGGAAGATCAGGGTACTGCTCTTTCTGCATACCCACCTCACCAAGCCCCTTATGTAGCAGGGGACAGAGATCCTGTGATTATTTTAAAAAGGAAAAAAGGTATTCATAGTGTTTTTTTTTATACATGTACACAAGTGTTTTGTTGTTCATTTGTAACATTTTTGTATCATCTTTATTTAAAGTTTTCAAATGTACAAAACTTATATAAAATGCAAAATAAAACCCTGAAAAGTAGTCATCATTTACATACAGTTAAATATTAACAAAGACCGTGAGTAGGGATGAGCTTCGTGTTCGAGTCGAACATACGTTCTACTCGAACATCGGCTGTTCGATCGTTCTACGAAGATCGAACGATTTGGGCCGTTCGCGCCAAATTCGAGTGACGCGAACGGCCCACAATGCACTACGCCATCGCAGTGTCATCCAGGCGCTGTGATTGGCCAAGCATGCACTGTGACCCCGCATGCTTGGCCAATCACAGCGCCGGCAGCGAGGAGAGCAATGATTGGCCACAGGCAGGATGCCTGTGGCCAATTATTGCTGAGGGTGTTTAGTACACGCCCCACACTATAAAAGGCCGCCAGCACGGCGGCCTAGTGTAGTGTGTTCCGGAGCAGGGAAAGAGAAGCATAGGCAGGGACAGTGACATTTATTTTTTCTTGCTTAACCTGGATTCCTTTAGTTTAGGGAAATAGAAGGATAGGTAGGGAGAGTGTCAGTGTGTTTTACTGTGGGAATCCTTGTTTCTAGGGACAGGGAAGGACAGTGAGGGAATTCTCCTTGTGCTATAGTGTGCTTTAAAAAAACATTTTTTCTAGGGACAGAAAACTATAGGTAGGGAGAGTGTCAGTGTGTTTTACTGTGCGAATCCTTGTTTCTAGGGACAGGGAAGGACAGTGAGGGAAATTCTCCTTGTGCTATAGTGTGCTTTAAAAAAACATTTTTTCTAGGGACAGAAAACTATAGGTAGGGAGAGTGTCAGTGTGTTTTACTGTGCGAATCCTTGTTTCTAGGGAAAGGGAAGGACAGTGAGGGAAATTCTCCTTGTGCTATAGTGTGCTTTAAAAAAACATTTTTTCTAGGGACAGAAAACTATAGGTAGGGAGAGTGTCAGTGTGTTTTACTGTGCGAATCCTTGTTTCTAGGGACAGGGAAGGACAGTGAGGGAAATTCTCCTTGTGCTATAGTGTGCTTTAAAAAAACATTTTTTCTAGGGACAGAAAACTATAGGTAGGGAGAGTGTCAGTGTGTTTTACTGTGCGAATCCTTGTTTCTAGGGACAGGGAAGGACAGTGAGGGAAATTCTCCTTGTGCTATAGTGTGCTTTAAAAAAACATTTTTTCTAGGGACAGAAAACTATAGGTAGGAAGAGTGTCAGTTTCTTTCACTGTGATAATCCTTGTTTCTAGGGACAGGGAAGGACAGTGAGGGAAATTCTCCTTGTGCTATAGTGTGCTTTAAAAAAAATGTTTTCTAGGGACAGAAAACTATAGGTAGGAAGAGTGTCAGTTTCTTTCACTGTGATAATCCTTGTTTCTAGGGACAGGGAAGGACAGTGAGGGAAATTCTCCTTGTGCTATAGTGTGCTTTAAAAAAACATTTTTTCTAGGGACAGAAAACTATAGGTAGGAAGAGTGTCAGTTTCTTTCACTGTGATAATCCTTGTTTCTAGGGACAGGGAAGGACAGTGAGGGAAATTCTCCTTGTGCTATAGTGTGCTTTAAAAAAACATTTTTTCTAGGGACAGAAAACTATAGGTAGGAAGAGTGTCAGTTTCTTTCACTGTGATAATCCTTGTTTCTAGGGACAGGGAAGGACAGTGAGGGAAATTCTCCTTGTGCTATAGTGTGCTTTAAAAAAACATTTTTTCTAGGGACAGAAAACTATAGGTAGGGAGAGTGTCAGTGTGTTTTACTGTGCGAATCCTTGTTTCTAGGGACAGGGAAGGACAGTGAGGGAAATTCTCCTTGTGCTATAGTGTGCTTTAAAAAAACATTTTTTCTAGGGACAGAAAACTATAGGTAGGAAGAGTGTCAGTTTCTTTCACTGTGATAATCCTTGTTTCTAGGGACAGGGAAGGACAGTGAGGGAAATTCTCCTTGTGCTATAGTGTGCTTTAAAAAAACATTTTTTCTAGGGACAGAAAACTATAGGTAGGAAGAGTGTCAGTTTCTTTCACTGTGATAATCCTTGTTTCTAGGGACAGGGAAGGACAGTGAGGGAAATTCTCCTTGTGCTATAGTGTGCTTTAAAAAAACATTTTTTCTAGGGACAGAAAACTATAGGTAGGAAGAGTGTCAGTTTCTTTCACTGTGATAATCCTTGTTTCTAGGGACAGGGAAGGACAGTGAGGGAAATTCTCCTTGTGCTATAGTGTGCTTTAAAAAAAAAAATTTTCTAGGGACAGAAAACTATAGGTAGGAAGAGTGTCAGTTTCTTTCACTGTGATAATCCTTGTTTCTAGGGACAGGGAAGGACAGTGAGGGAAATTCTCATTGTGCTATAGTGTGCTTTAAAAAAACATTTTTTCTAGGGACAGAAAACTATAGGTAGGAAGAGTGTCAGTTTCTTTCACTGTGATAATCCTTGTTTCTAGGGACAGGGAAGGACAGTGAGGGAAATTCTCCTTGTGCTATAGTGTGCTAAAGCATTCCTCATCAACCATCTTTGAAATCCTTGTTTTTTGGACAGTCAGGGAAATTGTCGTTGTGCTATTCTGTGCAAAAGCAATCATCCTCAACCATATTTAGAAATCCTTAAGTAAAGGGACAGAGAAGGACACCTGAAGGTAGCCCTTATTGCTTTTTTCCCATCTCCCTGCAGGCCATCTATTAGAATGTCTGGAAGGCAAACAAGGAGAGGCAGACAGTCAGGAGGCAATAAAAGAGGGCAAGCAGGCTCTGTGTCTGGGGGCAACAGTGCTGGTCGTGGACGCGGTGCATTGTCATCAGCACATGGCCATGGGACACGCTTGTCCTTCTTTTCGGCAGCTGGACATGTTGAGCCACATCATGCCGAAGACTTGGTAGAGTGGATGACCAAGCCCTCCTCCTCCTCCTCATCCTCTCTCACCCAGGCTCAGGGTACTGGCAAAGCAGCTGCCAAAGCGTCCTCTTCCCTGGTATCAATGTCAGACTCATCATCAGTCACTCCTTCCCTAGACCCACCATGTCCTCCTCCTGAGGAGTCCCCCGAACTGTTTGAGCACAGTGTTGGGTACATGCTCCAGGAGGATGCCCAGCGTTTCGAAGGGTCTGATGATGAAACCCAGCTACAGGAAGGCAGTAGCGTGAGAGCAGACAGAGGGGATGCTCAAGAAGGACACCAATCTGGCAGTCATGTTCCAGCAGCTGCAGCATACTGCCAGATTGGCTCCAGTGATGAGGAGGGAGGGGATGATGAGGTCACTGACTCCACGTGGGTGCCTAATAGGAGAGAGGAGGAGGATGAGGAGGAGGCACATCTCCAACGAGGCAGGATGCCCTTTGGTGGCCAGCGTAAGGGCAGTACACCGACGGAATCACACCGCAGAGCTCCGCCTGTGCAGGGCGCTGCCTCTTTGGTGTGGGCCTTTTTTGAGGCTAGTGCATCAGATCGCACAGCTGCTGTTTGCAACATATGTCTCAAGCGTATATCGCGTGGCCAAAACATCAGCCGCTTGGGTACCACATGCCTGACCAGACATATGTTGACCTGCCATGCAGCTCGTTGGCAAGCCTACCTCAAAGACCCACACCAAAGAACAAAACGGACCTCTCCTTGCACCGCATCAGCTGGGATCTCCAACTCCACTATAACTTCAGTCCTCTCTGAAACATGCACTGAGAGGAATGAAGGTGTAGAATTAGGTGTGTCACAGCCAAGTACTTGCGGCCACTCTGCTAGCAGTACACCGACGTCCGATTCTAGCAGGCAAATTTCCCTGCCCCAGCTGCTGGACCGTCGAAAGAAGTTCACTCCCAGCCATCCACATGCCCAGCGGTTGAATGCTAGCTTGGCTAAATTGCTAGCGCTTCAACTGCTGCCTTTTCAGTTGGTAGACTCTGCCCCCTTCCGTGAGTTTGTGCAATGTGCGGTTCCTCAGTGGCAGGTTCCCAAACGCCACTTTTTCTCACGGAAGGCTATTCCGGCTCTCTACCGGCATGTGGAAGGCAATGTCTTGGCCTCGCTGGACAGGGCGGTCAGCGGTAAGGTGCATATTACCGCTGACTCATGGTCCAGCAGGCATGGACAGGGACGTTACCTTTCTTTCACGGCCCATTGGGTCACTCTTTTGGCAGCTGGGAAGGATGCAGGACAAGGTGCAGTAGTGTTGGAGGTTGTTCCACCGCCACGCCTCCAAAATGCTACTACTGGTTGTGACACACCTCTCTCCTCCACCCCCTCCTCTTCTTCTTCCTCCATGGCCTCTTCCTGTGGTTTGTCCTATGAACCAGCGGTGCTCCGTAGCCGTTCAAGGGGCTACGCAAGTACGCAGGCAAAAAGATGCCATGCCGTGCTTGCGCTGGTGTGTTTGGGGGACAGAAGCCACACTGGGGCAGAGGTCCTGTCTGCTCTGCAGGGCCAGGCCGAGAGGTGGTTGATGCCACACCAGCTTAAGCCAGGAATGGTGGTTTGCGACAATGGCACCAACCTCCTCTCCGCCCTCCGACAGGGACAACTGACCCATGTGCCCTGTGTGGCTCACGTCCTTAACCTGGTGGTGCAGCGGTTCTTGGGCAGGTACCCGGGCTTACAGGATGTCCTGAGGCAGGCCAGGAAAGTCTGTGTGCATTTCCGCAGATCTTATAATGCCAGTGCTCGCCTGGCTGAGCTGCAAAAGGAGTTGAACCTGCCCAAGAACCGCCTTATATGTGACATGCCCACCAGGTGGAACTCAACGTTGGCCATGCTGCAGCGGCTGCACACGCAGCAGAGGGCCATCAATGAGTACCTGTGCGACTACGGCACCAGGACAGGGCCCATTGCTTGGTTTTTTTTCTCCACGCCAGTGGGGCATGATCAGGGATGCATGCACTGTCCTGGCACCATTTGAGGAGGCCACGAGGATGGTGAGCAGTGACAGTGCATGCATCAGTGACACTGTACCTCTTGTCCACCTGTTGGAGCACACGCTGCGTGGAATAATGGACAGGGCACTTGAGGCAGAACAGAGGCAGGAAGAGGAGGACTTCCTTGCCTCTCAAGGCCCCCTTTACCCAGACAGTGTTCCTTCTGTCCCACCCATCGCACAGGAAGAGGAGGAGGAGGAGGAGGAGGATTGTGTCAGCATGGAGGTGGAGGCTGGCACTCAGCATCATCAGCAGCAGTCTTTTAGGGATGATTTACAGTCCCAAGAAACCAGTGGACTTGTACGTGGCTGGGAGGAGGTGGCTGCGGATCATGTCGTCCTTAGTGACCCAGAGGACTCCGGAGCGAATGCCTCAGCAAACCTACGCTGCATGGCCTCCCTGATCCTGCAAAGTCTGCGGAAGGATCCTCGTATTCTTCGGATCAAGGAGAGGGACCATTACTGGCTGGCCACTCTCCTTGATCCACGGTACAAGGGTAAGGTTGCGGACCTTATGTTACCGTCGCAGAGGGAGCAGAGGATGAGACAACTCCGGGAGGCCTTGCAGAAAGGTCTGTGCAACGCGTTCCCAGAGACTGGGAGGTTACAAACTCCTGGTCCTGGACAACGAGTTGCTGAGGCTTCGGCCAGTCAAAGAAGGAGCGGTGGGGAAGGTGGCCGTCTGACCGATGCGTTCAGACAATTCTTTAGTCCGCAGCCCCAAAGTATGATCGGTTCCAGCAACCATCGCCAGCGTCTGATAAACATGGTGCAGGAATATCTAGGGGCAAGGTCAGACTTGGACACCTTCCCCACCGAAAATCCTCTGGCTTACTGGGTCTTGAGGATGGATCACTGGCCAGAGCTTGCACAGTATGCAATTGAGCTACTGGCCTGTCCTGCATCCAGCGTTCTTTCGGAACGCACATTCAGTGCTGCTGGAGGATTTGTCACGGATCACAGGGTGCGCCTGTCCACCGACTCGGTTGATCGACTGACTTTCATCAAGATGAACCAGTCTTGGATCACCACCAGCTACCACACACCTGATGCTGATATAACAGACTAATTGATTTTAACATGTCACATCCCTTCAAGACTGATGCTGATGCTGAGTGCCTGTGCTGTTATGTTGACTGGCTATCCTCCTCCTCCGAGTCCTCAATGATACGATTGATGATGATAGCTTGGAAGATCATTTTTGTTTATGGGTGCCGCCACCAGTGGCTAAGGCCCAATTTTTCAGCCCCTGTTTTACAGGGGCGTGTAATTACAATTTTTTTAGCAATAATTTGCCATAGGGCTCATTGCTGTGCTCCAAGTACAGTATCTGTGAGGGGTTGGAGTGTTGTGGCACCAGTGCCTAAGGCCCAATTTTTCAGCCCCTGTTTAACAGGGGCGTGTCATTACAATTTTTGAAGCAATACTTTGCAACAGGGCTCATTGCTGTGCTCCAAGTACAGTATCTGTGAGGGGTTGCAGTGTTGTGCCACCAGTGCCTAAGGCCCAATTTTTCAGCCCCTGTTCAACAGGGGCATGCAATTACAATTCTTGATCTAATAATTCACAGCAGGGCCCATTGCTGCACCCACCAAGAGTAACTCTGAGGGCTTACAGTGTTGTGGCTACGCCACCACCACCACCACCACGAAAGGCCCAATTTTTCAGCCCCTGTTCAAAAGGGGCATGTAATTACAATTCTTGATCTAATAATTCACAGCAGGGCCCATTGCTGCACCCACCAAGAGTAACTCTGAGGGCTTACAGTGTTGTGGCAACGCCACCACCACCACCACCACGAAAGGCCCAATTTTTCAGCCCCTGTTCAAAAGGGGCATGTAATTACAATTCTTGATCTAATAATTCACAGCAGGGCCCATTCCTGCACCCACCAAGAGTAACTCTGAGGGCTTACAGTGTTGTGCCAACGCCACCACCACCACCACCACGAAAGGCCCAATTTTTCAGCCCCTGTTCAAAAGGGGCATGTAATTACAATTCTTGATCTAATAATTCACAGCAGGGCCCATTCCTGCACCCACCAAGAGTAACTCTGAGGGCTTACAGTGTTGTGGCAACGCCACCACCACCACCACCACGAAAGGCCCAATTTTTCAGCCCCTGTTCAAAAGGGGCATGTAATTACAATTCTTGATCTAATAATTCACAGCAGGGCCCATTCCTGCACCCACCAAGAGTAACTCTGAGGGCTTACAGTGTTGTGGCAACACCACCACCACCACCACCACCACGAAAGGCCCAATTTTTCAGCCCCTGTTCAACAGGGGCATGCAATTACAATTCTTGATCTAATAATTCACAGCAGGGCCCATTGCTGCACCCACCAAGAGTAACTGTCAGGGCTTACAGTGTTGTGGCACCAGCACCACCATCAAAGGCCCAATTTTTACTACCACTGTTCAACAATTATATGTAATTAAAATTCCTGATATAATAGTTGACAGCAGGGCGTTCCAGCACCAACCAAGAGTAACTGTGAGTGCTTACAGTGTTGTGCCAACACCAACAACTAAGGGGCCTATTTCTGCAGAGTATATACGGCAGGTCCCTACTTTCAAACATCCAACTTACAAACGACTCCTACTTGCAAACGCAAGAAGACAACAGGAAGTGAGAGGAAATCTACCCCTTGGAAGGAAAATTCTCTCCTGTAAGAATTAATATGGGAGAAAGGTGTCTCCTCTGTACTGATGCTTTATCACCAATCCTTGTTTCAAGAAAAACACCACATTTCAAAAACAGTTGTCATTGGGACGGAAAGTGAGGTGAAATGTTCTGAACAGGGGCACAGACAGCAAAACAAATGTTACAGGGGTGATAACCCTTACCTATGTTTTCCAAAAAGTTTAAAAATAGATTTTTGGGCTGGAGCTACACTTAAACAATGTACCTGTTCAAAATTACAAACAGATTCTACATAAGAACAAACCTACAGTCCCTGTCTTGTATGCACCGCCTGTATACGGCTGTTCAGAGTATATAGGGCCTTTTTTATTTTATGTGCGGGGTTCCCCTTAATATCCATACAAGACCCAAAGGGGCTGGTAATGGGCTGGGGTGGGGGGGGGGGGGTCATGGGGTAGCTATGCCATTTTTCTTAAAGATTTTCATCCATATTACCGGGACCAGACATTACATTAAAGCCGCAAGCAGTTTTAAATGGCTTTTTTTTCCTTTAGAAGTGTCATTTTGTGCAGGGACAGTTCTAAACATGGGAAACACGTGGCACTTCACAGGCATACTTTAGACACCCCCCAGGTACGATATTTAAAGGAATATTTGACTTTTTTTTTTTCACTTTATGCATCATTAAAATGACTGCTCCCGAAAAACGACCGTTTTTACAACTTCTTTTTGCATTGATACATGTCCCCTGGTGCACAACCCGGGTTCCCAAACCCTTTTTAGGACAATAACATGCATAATAGTTGTTATAATTAGCACTTTAGAATTCGAATGTTCGCATCCATTGTATTTAATAGGGTTCTAATGTTCGTACGAACTTTCGGTCCGTTCGCGGGTTCTGGTGCGAACCGAACCCGGGGGTGTTCGGCTCATCACTAACCGTGAGCCATATTAGTGTTGTAGGATCCATGAGGGTTCCCCTAAGTCCTGGACAATCAGTCCCTGTGGACAAAACCACTCCTCCTACAAGTAGAGAGTAGGGGATCTCTGCTTATTCAAGCACCATCTTTACTGATATAAGTTCTCATTGGCAAGCAAAATAAAGATGACCAGAAATGTTAGAGAAATATATATAAACTGTAGTTCACTCAACAGGAACTTGCTGTTCACACTTAATTATTGACAGCTGCCAAAGGGTTACTATTAGGGTTGAGCGAACAATTTACTGTATGTTCGAGTTCGGGTTCGGTGTTCGGCAATGTACAGTAATGGCGTGCTGCAGGGCAGCCAATCAACATTTGTTTAACTCGTGTGCCCTTAGAAGCCATCACAGCCATGCCTACTAATAGTATGAAATAAAACCAATAGCGCTGCGTGAATTAGTAACTGATAACCATATAACATAACACTCTGTAATGTGACCTATAGTAAATGACCATAGGATGTAAAGTTATTAGCGTGCTTGAAATAAATAAGCTCAAAACCTCTGTGATGACTAACTCCGACGTATAGTCATCACAATCTTCAAAAAAATGAAAAAAACTCAAACAAACTGAAATGACATGTAATGCCCCATACACACGATCGTTTTTCATGCCGTTAAAAATGCCATTAAAAAAAATGGCCATTAAAAATGATCGTGTGTAGGCTCCCGAGCATTTTTAACGACGTGAAAAACGGCCATTAAAAATTTCGAACATGCTCTCTTTTTTCACGTCGTTTTTCATGTCGTTTTTTTTAACGACGTGAAAAACGATAGTGTGTATGCTTTAACGATGTGAAAAAAACCGCGCATGCTCAGAATCAAGTATGAGACAGGAGCGCTCGTTCTGGTAAAACTAGCGTTCGTAATGGAGATAGCACATTCGTCACGCAGTCACGGACTGAAAAGCACGAGACTGAAAAGAGCGAATCGTCGCTCAACAAACTTTACTAACATGAAGGGTGGCGCCATTCGATCGGAACTTCCCCTTTATAGTGCCGTCGTACGTGTTGTACGTCACTGCGCTTTGCTTGATCGTTTTTTAAAATGATCGTGTGTACACAAGACAGGCTTGAGAGGAAACATGAAAAAAACGACGTGAAAAACAGCAAGAAAAAAAATGGCAAGAAAAACGATCGTGTGTATGGGGCATAATTCTTCTCATAAAATGTCCAAACCGAGATTAGAAAATGACATATCCCAAAGTAATGAAAGTTCCAAGATATCGTTAGTTCAAGACTGTTCAATGCAGGTAAATGAGTATTGGTGACTTCACACTAAAACACCCAAGAAGAAGTGAAGCATTGGAAAAGACAAAGATCCTCCACCTTCAAGCCCCATACACACTATCAGTTTTCTTGCAGGTTTTTCTCTTCAGGTTTACCAAAACCATGTAGTGCAAGGGCCTGCCTGATTGCATACGAATTGAAACTCTTAAGGTTTGACCTCATATTAGATGGTTTTGGTAAACCTGAAGAGAAAAACCTGCAAGAAAACTGATAGTGTGTATGGGGCTTCAGTCTCAAATCTCCTTACCAGCTCATGTGGATCCCTGATAAAGAGATCATATACACTTGTGGCTATTTCCCCCGCCTAGGGTCTCTCTGCAGTGTATCACACAAAAAGATTATTTTTCCTCCGCATTAAGGGCTTCTCAGCTTAGTCTCCAGATGCATGATTTCAAAAGAGACATAAGAGCCACCATGGTGAAGTACTTCATAACAGTTTTAATATAAAAATTAAAGATACACTTACACAAACGTAGTACTTTAAAAGCATTGGTAAAATTCGTTCATAGGCCGGCCGGCTTCAAACATGCGCCCGCTATTTGTTCGTGGTGACATCAGCACGCCGCTACTCCCTACGCCGTTTCGTCAAAGAATGACGTCTTCCAGGGGCACGAGCGGCGTGCTGACTCACCGCTTTTTATAATACAAAATGTAATGGACACGCCCGGCTCTGACCTCCAGGACGCACCTCCACAAATCCACCATCTTTGATGGGGGATTCCTGCCCATGTCTTGCAATGCTCCTTACTACACAATGATGTGCAAGAGTGGCATAACACTACAAATGGGCAAATATTATTTAAAATATAAAATTACAAATAGTGAAAGATTATAAAATATGTAATTAATATAAAATCAAATATATGCTGAGATAACCTAACTAGACAGAATTGGATAAGAGAATAAACTATTTGTACAAAAGAAATTTGGTTGCTTTTAACATGTCACCACACTGGTGTCCGTACTCCCGGATGGCTATGAGAGACAAGCACCATATGGGGCGCCAAAACGGCATACAAAAACATATTATATCAGATAAAACCAAATGATGCACCAGATGTCTTACTCTATCCTCTTAACCCCATCACGGATCATACCGATCCTGACATATCGGGAAAAGAGAACAATGCAACATGCATTACACCAGACATAGAGTTAAAATGCAAGTGAAAGATAATGATATAATAAATTCCATCCAGCCGCTGTCCTTTGTGAACAGGACAGTGCTAGAAGGAAGGAATCAATTATCTCACAATGCGTAACACTACATGAAGGAAGCCTACTGATGATTACACATATTGGCCATGTATGATTAATGCCAATCTTCTTACTAAAGTCATCATTACTGTATGTATAAGGGCTGATAGTAAAAAGGGGAGAGAAACAAGAGGAATGAACTATATAAATTTGGTGTACTCAGAAATCAGAGCCGGTTCACAACCAATATGCCATATCCCATACTTACAAATGATTAAATAAATGATGTTAAATGTCATGTCATCCATTATCAATAAACGCATTGACATCTGTGTCAATATTCAAGCCAAAGGGGCTATAACACCGAACCCGGTATATCCAGGCCATTTCTAACCTTGATAGCTCCCTCACCAGAGAGCTACCCCTCCAGTGAGGCTCGAATTTGTCTATCCCTAAAAATAAGGTATTTGCTGGATTGCGATCGTGATGAGTGTCATAATGTTTTGAAACCGAATGATTTTGAAAGCCTGTTTTTATATTGGTGATATGCTCACCTAATCTAACCTGCATTGATCTTTTTGTCCTGCCTATATATTGGAGCCCGCATGGACATTGTAATAAATAAACTATGCCAGTTGAGCTACATGTGATAAAGGGCTCAATGGAATGCTCCTTCAAAGTGCTGGTAGAACAAAAGGATTCTGTTTTCTTAGTTTTAGTCTTATTCAGACTGCATAATTGACACCTCCGACATTGGTGGTATCCTGATAACCCTTTTTGAAAAAAAGATACCTTTTTAGTCGGAGGATCCACCACATTGGGAGCCACCCTATCCCGAAGGGAGGGTACTCCCCTAAAGACTACCTGAGGTTTGGGTGGTAAAAATTGGCTGATGATTCTGTCATTACCCAACAAATGCCAATGCTTTTGAAGGATTTTCTTGATGGCATAGTGCTGCGTGGAAAAAGTAGTGACAAAAGGTATTATAGGTCTATCTCTCACTACCTTGGAGCGATCCTCCAATAGTAGTGACCTATCCAAACCAGCAACCTCCTCTATTGTCTCTTCTAGAGATTCCAAATTGTAGCCTTTCTCACAAAGTCTTGATTTCAGGATAGCAGACTGAGATCTATAGTTCTCCAAAGAGGTACAGTTTCGCCTCATCCTGACGAACTGGCCTCTAGGCACTGATTTCAGCCAAGAATCATTGTGACAACTTCCGATAGGGATGAATGAGTTGCGATCAGTCTTTTTGAAAAAAGATTTAGTAACCAAAAGGCCATCTTCCTTCATTATGGTGAGGTCAAGAAAAAGTAGTGACAAAAGGTATTATAGGTCTATCTCTCACTACCTTGGAGCGATCCTCCAATAGTAGTGACCTATCCAAACCAGCAACCTCCTCTATTGTCTCTTCTAGAGATTCCAAATTGTAGCCTTTCTCACAAAGTCTTGATTTCAGGATAGCAGACTGAGATCTATAGTTCTCCAAAGAGGTACAGTTTCGCCTCATCCTGACGAACTGGCCTCTAGGCACTGATTTCAGCCAAGAATCATTGTGACAACTTCCGATAGGGATGAATGAGTTGCGATCAGTCTTTTTGAAAAAAGATTTAGTAACCAAAAGGCCATCTTCCTTCATTATGGTGAGGTCAAGAAAAAGTAGTGACAAAAGGTATTATAGGTCTATCTCTCACTACCTTGGAGCGATCCTCCAATAGTAGTGACCTATCCAAACCAGCAACCTCCTCTATTGTCTCTTCTAGAGATTCCAAATTGTAGCCTTTCTCACAAAGTCTTGATTTCAGGATAGCAGACTGAGATCTATAGTTCTCCAAAGAGGTACAGTTTCGCCTCATCCTGACGAACTGGCCTCTAGGCACTGATTTCAGCCAAGAATCATTGTGACAACTTCCGATAGGGATGAATGAGTTGCGATCAGTCTTTTTGAAAAAAGATTTAGTAACCAAAAGGCCATCTTCCTTCATTATGGTGAGGTCAAGAAAATCAATGGTCTTCTGACTCGCTTCATGAACGAATCTAATTCCCCTCTCATTATCGTTCAAAGCTGAAAAATAACTGTCCAATTGGTCCTTGGTGCCATCCCATAGGAGGAGGACGTCATCAATGTACCTGGCCCAGAGTACCAGGTGTGGACTCCGATCCCCAAAGATGACGTCCTCCTCCCATTTGGCCATAAAAAGGTTGGCCAAGCTGGGGGCATACTTAGCCCCCATCGCAACACCACATGTTTGGCGATAATACTGACCATCAAACCAAAAGTAATTGTGACCTGCTGCATATTCCAACAGGTCTAAAATGTAATCCATTTGGAGCTGGGACAAACCTGACAAAAGATTCAAATAATATTTCACAGCTGAAATACCCATCTGGTGTGGAATAATAGAATACAATGAGGTAACGTCAGCTGTGACCATCCACATTCCTTCCTTAGGCTCAATTTGCGACACTAAATTGATAGCATGCCTCGTGTCTTTCAAATAAGAAGGCATCCTTTGGACCAAAGGCTGTAAAAAGTGGTCAATGTACTTGCCCACCCGGGAAGTCTGTGAGTCTATACCACTCACTATAGGTCTGCCCGGGGGGCAAGTCATGCTCTTATGAATTTTGGGGAGACAATATAGAATGGGCACCCTAGGGGCCCTTGGTAACAAAAATAGTGACTCCTTGTCGTTCAGAATGCCAATATCCGAGCCCCTCTGTACCAATTTTTCCAGTGTATCCCTGTATTTGATGACCGGGTTTCCTGGTAGTAGATCATAGGTGTCACGATCATCTACGATTCTATGCATTTCTTTCAGGTAATCCGCCCTATCAAGGACAACAATTCCACCGCCCTTGTCGGCAGGGCGGATTACCAACTCCCTATTTCGACAAAGAGAGTCAAGACCTAATTCCAATTGTTGTTCCATTTTATCATTGGTGACTTTCACAGCCTCAAGGTCTCGTAAGACCACATCTCTAAAGACCCTAAGGGACGGGGCCAAGGCCCCAGGTGGATTAAAGGTAGAGGCATTGGATAGTCCGGAATGCTGATATGATGGTGTAACTAATTTGTTCTCCCTTCCAGGAATACCTACAAAGTAACGTTTAATATTAATCTTACGGACATACTTGTGTATGTCCATGTAGGTCTGGAACTTATTTAATTTTTTAGGGGGAGCAAATTTCAATCCCTTATTGAGAAAAGTTAATTCGGGCTTGGTTAGGGTTTGGGAGCTGAGGTTAAATATGCCATCTTGACTCACATCTTTTGCTTTTTTAAGTTGTGCTCTCCTCCCCCCTCTTGTTCCTCTTTGCTTTCTACCGGCCTTTTTACCCCCTGGCTGGGCTTGGGAAAACCCCAATGTTGGTCAATATCTCTTTCATATTGGCCCGGGGGAAATTCTCTCGATGATCCAGACCTATATGCCTCTTGAACCCTGTTAATTCGTTCATAATCATGTTGCCCTCCATATCCAGGGCCATCTCTATCCCGTGAGGGAAAGAATCTATTACGAGTTCCATAACCATTCTCATATTTATCCCTATCTCTCTCCAAATAATAGTCATCTTAATGCGGAGGAAAAAGAATCTTTTTGTGTGATACACTGCAGAGAGACCCTAGGCGGAGGAAATAGCCACAAGTGTATATGATCTCTTTATCAGGGATCCACATGAGCTGGTAAGGAGATTTGAGACTGAAGGTGGAGGATCTTTGTCTTTTCCAATGCTTCACTTCTTCTTGGGTGTTTTAGTGTGAAGTCACCAATACTCATTTACCTGCATTGAACAGTCTTGAACTAACGATATCTTGGAACTTTCATTACTTTGGCATATATCATTTTCTAATCTCGGTTTGGACATTTTATGAGAAGAATTACATGTCATTTCAGTTTGTTTGAGTTTTTTTCATTTTTTTGAAGATTGTGATGACTATACGTCGGAATTAGTCATCACAGAGGTTTTGAGCTTATTTATTTCAAGCACGCTAATAACTTTACATCCTATGGTCATTTACTATAGGTCACATTACAGAGTGTTATGTTATATGGTTATCAGTTACTAATTCACGCAGCGCTATTGGTTTTATTTCATATTGTTTGTATTTGTGTATATCCACAATTTTCAGTTGCAGCAGCGGCCACCATAATTTCATTGGTGGTATTATTCCATTTATTTTAGTTTTTGATATGCGCAGTAGTTTTCCTTTACACATGCCTACTAATAGCATGGCTGTGATTGGCCAGTGCAGCATGTGACCCAGCCTCTATATAAGCTAGAGGCACATAGCACAGCACGTCACTCTGCTTTAGATAGTGTATGGAAAGGTTGTGCTGCTGCTTTGAGGGAGAGAATTATCATAGGAGTCCTGATTCAGAAATCAAATTACTCAGCGATCTACCTTGATTTTGTTGTGTGGGTGCAGTGCACAATCTTTTTATCCTGCCCTGAGCCCAGTGCTAGAGAAAAGATAACTTTTATCCGTCTGTTAGTGGCGGCGGGCATTTTATGCAAGCTTAGTGCACCAGCACTGCATAAGTTACCGTGAGATACACCCTTTAGATACTGTTCTTCTATTCTGCTATTCCAAAAAATAAATATTTAGGGCAAATAAACAAATTTTGGTGCGTTTCCTGCATATCTGTACGTGTGAGATACACACTTTAGATACTGTTCTTCTATTCTGCTATTCAAAAAAATAAATATTTAGGGCAAATAAAAAAAAATTGGTGCTTTTCCTGCATATCTGTACATGTGAGATACACACTTTAGATACTGTTCTTCTATTCTGCTATTCAAAAAACACCCATTTAGGGCAAGATCCTAAATTTGAGAAATATGAGGAGAACGTCAAATAAGGGACATGGCCCCAGTCGTGGTGCTGCTGGTGGAGCTTCTGTTGCAGGGAGAGGACTTGGTCGATCTGTGCCAGCTACAAGCACATGTGAAACACCTTCCTCAGGTGCGAGTAGGCGACAGAGCCTGCAGCGGTATTTGGTCGGGCCTAATGCGGCTCTACAAATGTTGAGGCCAGGAGAAGTACAGGTGATAGTAGATTGGGTTGCTGACAGTGCCTCCAGTTCCTTCACATTGTCTCCCACCCAGTCTCCTGCTGAAAGATCAGAGTTGGCACCTGCAGGATTTGTCCGTACCTTGTGCAGAATAGACATGTATACCGGCCTTACCCAGCCCTTGTTATATTTTTGATCTTTCTCACTCTTTTGGGGTGTACCCTAATTTAAAAATAAATAAAATAAAAAACAAAAACCAGTGTTGGCTACCTTGTCCTCCTCCACCGCCGCTTCCAGCTACACCGCCACATCCACCGCCACCTCAACCTCCTACTCCATATGGACCTCTTCCTCCTAGGTCAAGATTATTATTTTTTATTTTTATGTATTTTATGTTATTTTAAGTTATTTCCCTATCCACATTTGTTTGCAGAGCACTTGCCATGCTCTTAACAACATTTTGCTGCCATTTTCAGACCTCTAGCCCTTTCCATTACTTTTTAAGAGCCATTTTAGTACTCAAAAGTTCGGGTCCCCATGGACTCAATGGGGTCCGGGTTCGGGGTCAAGTTCGGGTCAAGTTCGGGTCCCGAACTCAAACTTTTTTGCGAAGTTCGGCCGAACCCGCCGAACCTGAACATCCAGGTTTCTGCTCAACTCTAGTTGCTATCGGTGGAATTGTGGATTGCTTGGACCAATTGTTCAAATTAGGGATCAGCCAGGATTAGTAAGACAATATCCAAGCTAGAAGAGGCTGAGGCTGTCTCAGAGATGTGGTCTCTCCAGCATGCCCAAGTGGTTTTAAACCTTTTTTGAGTGCCCCTACAGGTAGTAAGCCACTCCTCTGATGCCATTGTCTGCCCAATCCTTCAGAATCCATTCCGTCTCATTCGGTATTCACAAGCTTTTCCAGTACATTGTTATAGGGCATTTAGCCGCGTTGAGAAGGTGGGGTAGAGCACTTCGCGTATAATGAGATACAGACATGGGAGGTGGAGAACGAAGCACATCTGGGAATCTGGGAGGACCACACCGAGACCGTCAGAAACATATTAACTAATTGATGACCAAAAAGGTTGCAGCAGCAGGCAGTACCACCAGATGTGAAGGATTGAGCCCTTCTGCCCACACCCCCTCCAACAAAGCTCTGAAGCGCAGGAATAAATTCTAGCCTAAGTCGCTGGTGTCTTAGATTCCACTGAACTAGAGTGTGTCAAATAATATAAATGATTCAGTTGTTCATTGGTAAACTCACACTGGAGATCACGTTCTCATTCTTTGATGAAGTATGGTTTAGAACTAGGCTTAGCCGCCTCAAGCAATTTATAGAGGGCAGAGATCATGTGAGGCAGAGGATCCTAATCAGCCTATAAGTGTTCAAACTCTGTAAGAGTAGATCTGATCTGAGACTCATGATTTTGTGTTGCAACAAAATTGGCAAGCTGACGGTGTCTCCAGAATTCAAAGGGTAAGCTACCATAGCATTCTCTAAGATTAGTAAGTGGTATCACAGAATGACCCTGCACAAAACGTGCCAAGCTGTAAATGCCATCGCTCACCCAGGATCCTAAAGAAGGACAGCTGCTCACCAGGGGAGAACCAGGGGAAGCCACAAACTGGGACCAGTGGGAAAGTTGGAGGAGATAAAGCTAGGGATCTATTCATTCAATCCCAGACCTTTAACACATGGGTGGTCAGGGGAGAAACCCAATCAGAAAGGCCCCTGTCCTCCTTTGGAACCCATGGGGTGTATGACAGATTCCGACCCACGATAACCTTTTCCATTTGCACCCACAGCTTTGAAGTCATATGAAACCTCCAGTTGAGGATACGTTGTAGTGCTATTGCCCTGTAGTATTGAGAAATATTAGGTAGACCCAGACCCTTATTTCGCTTGGATCGCTGCAAAATCGCCATGGCTATTCCTGGCTTCCTGCCTCTCCACACAAACCCAACAAAAACGCTACAAAACGACCTAAAAAGTGGGTAGGCAGAGGGATAGGTACCATCTGCAGGAAGAACAATACACAGGTAATATTGTCATTTTATTGATATTCATACGACCCATCCATGCAAAGGTCTCTTTGTCCCAAGATTGTAAATCTTGGCGAATCTTCTTAAGTGAGGGGGTGTAATTGGAAGTGTATATGGTGTCGAGATTATCAGTGAGGTGTATACCCAAGTATCACATAGTTGGGGATCCCCAAGTAAAGGGGAAAGCCCTTTTCAGGGTTGAAGCTACAGTAGGTGCAGCCGATATTGTGTCAATCTCGCTGCTGTTAGCGGCGAGATTGACACCTGTGAGCCCCGTCGTGGGAGCCAGCGCCAAGTTCTGTCGCTCCTCCCTGATTCCTATGGATGCGCGGCATCTTGTGGGGGTGGCGAGCGCAAGAGGCGCAGCCTCGCAGAGGTGATTTCCAGCACGATCCCATCGCTCTGGAAACACAATATCGGCGGCAGGTACTGTAGTGTCGGAGGAACTGTGATTGGTAGATTCTCTGACTTAATGTAATTAATCCGAAAATTAGACACCTGGCTATACGCTGATAATTCCTACATCAGGTTTGGCAACGAGACAGTGGGATCCACATTGTGAAATAAAACATTGTCGGCATATGCCGACAGCTTATGTTCCGAGTGACCAACCGGAATCCCCCTGATGTTCGGATTAGCTCTTATTTTCCGAAGTATTGGTTTTAAGACCAAAGCAAATAAGAGGGGCGAAAGTGGACACCCCTGCCTCATGCCATTCCAAATAGGGAATACAGGGGATAAGCCCCCGTTCACCTTAACCTGAGTCATCGGGAAGACGTATAGCGCTAAGATCCGACGCATTATATGTGGACCTATACCCAGCCTCACCAACACAGCATTGAGGAAATCTCAGTCCACGTGATCAAAAGCCTTCTCGGCATTGGTTGAAAGAATCAAATAAGGAGGCAGATGATTGCGTGTACGGGCCCAGTAAATAAGCTGGAGAGCTCTGATGGAATTGTCTAATGCCTCCCGATCCACTATGAAACCTGTCTGATTAGGCTGGACTATTTTGGGAAGTGGGTGTTTTAGGCGGTTAGCGAGGATCTTCGCAAAAATCTTCAAGTCTGTATTCAGTAATGAAATTGGACAGTAGCTCTGCGGAAGGGTATGGTCTTTCCCTTCCTTCGCGAGAACCGAGATGTGTGCCAGTGAGGCCCCCTGCGGAAAGCGCCCATTTGCAGCAAGAGAATTGAAAAATGTACAAATTTGGGGTTTGAAGCTGCTTGAAGAATTTCAAGTAGTAAGCTTTTGCGAAACCATCTGGGCCCGGGCTTTTCCCGTCAGGAAGAGACCACACAGTAGCCCACAACTCTGCAGGAGAGATAGAGAGTAGACATGTGCGTTTCATTTCAAATAAAAATTCGGACGAATTTTCACTATTCGGAAATTCGGACGTATCTGAATTTCCGAATTAGAATAGTACCGAATTTATACGAATCTGAAATAACTAAACTTGAATTTGGATGAAATTCGAATGGTTTTCGAATACTTTTCAAATACTTTTCAAATTTGAATCGTTTTCAAATTAGAATTAGAAAAGTTTTCGAATTCGAATGGTTTATAAATTCGAAAACTTTTCGAATTTGAATAGTTTTCCAATTTACAAAGAGAATAAAATACAATAGAAAATAAAGGAATAGAATAAAAAAAAAATCTATTCTATTCCTTTATTTTCTATTCTATTTTATTATTTTTGGAAAACTATTCAAAATTTATTTGAAAACTATTCGAAATTGATTCGAAAACTTTTCGAATTAGAAAACTATTCAAAATTGTTTCGAAAACTTTTCGAATCAATCCGAAAACGAATACACAAAACGAATCCGGAAAATGAATTAAACAAATTAAACAAATTTAACTAAACAAATTTATGTAAATAATTTATGTAAATAACAAAACAAATCGAAACAAAAAAATGTTTTTTGTTCTGCACATGTCCAAGTCAGCCTGCTGCTCGGAGGATAGGTTGGGGAAGCCAGGGGAAATGTATGAGCCTGAGCGGACCTGATGGGGAACTTCCTCGGCAGTGTATTAAATGAATAGACCCGCCCCTTCTAAAGTTCCCCATCAGGTCCACTCAGCCAATGATGTAGTGTAAGGCTGAGGACCTGATGCGGAACGTGAGAAGGGGCGGATCTATTCATGTATTATACTGCGGAGGAAGTTCCTCATCAGGTCCACTCATCCAATGACGTAGGCGGGGTCTGACATACGAGGGGGCGGACCTGATGGGGAACTTCATCCACAGTTTAATACAAGAATAGACCCACCCCTTCTCACGTTCCGCATCAGGTCCTCAGCCTTACACTACGTCATTGGCTGAGCGGACCTGATGGGGAACTTTAGAAGGGGTGGGTCTATTCATTTAATACATTGCCGAGGAAGTTACCCATCAGGTACGCTCAGGCTCAGCCAATGACATTTTGTCTGGACAGCGCTGGACATTGGGATCACCGCGGGACACTGGATTTCGTCGCTGGAATGTTTTTTTGTTTTTTTTTTAATAAAGGACTTTCCCAATGGTGTCTGTGTATTTTTTTTACAATTTTTAGACTTTCTTTGTTAAATGGTAGGGGTACAATGTACCCCATTACCAATTCACATAGGGGGGCCCCTTTGTTAAAGGGGTCTTCCAGATTCCGATAAGCCCCCCTCCCGCAGACCCCCACAACCACCGGGCAAGGGTTGTGGGGATGAGGCCATTTTTTTTTTAAATTTGCGGTGGGGTTCCCCTTAATATCAATAGCAGACCTGAAGGGCCTGGTAATTGAATTTGGGGGAACCCCCACGCTTTTTTTTTATCAATGACTTTTCTATGTATTGCCGGGAGCCGACAATTCATTAATAGCCGCGAGTGAATTTTAAATGACTTTTTTTCCTTCAGAAATTACACTTTGTGCAGGGACAGTTCTATGCACGGGAAACAAGCACTAATAGTCCTCAGAAGTTCGGGTCCCCATTGACTTCAATGGGGTTCGGTTTCGGGGTCAAGTTCGGGTCAAGTTCGGTCCCGAACTCGAACTTTTTACCGAAGTTCGGCCGAACCCGTCGAACCCGAACATCCAGGTGTCCGCTCAACTCTAGTTTTCAGTAGCTGTAAGCCATAATCATCAAACTTAAAAGAAAAAAAATCTTTAAATATATCATGTGGCAGACAAAGACTGGTTGAGTTCACCCAAGACCTTGTCAAAGTGCCTGAGAAAAGAGCACTGTCACCCAGAAGAAATCTTGAATGAAATTATAGGCTTCCCTGGACTAGTATAATGTTATATTTACCTTTTTTATCATCTGTAATATATATTTAAACCAAGCTAACTAATTTCCATTTATTGCTATACTACTTTTGAGTTGTTTAAAGGAGAAGGATGTTTTTTTTTAAATTTAACAACCATACTTACCTAGGTGGATGCCGCATCAGTCCCTCTAAGACTAAGAAGCGATTTAACAACGCTGATTGCACGGTTCTCACAGCTCCCTGAGCAGAGAGCTGGTGACTGTCAGTCAGCAGCCTTCTGCTCTGCCCCCCCCCCTCCCCTGCTAGGCTGTGGAGAGGGTGGGAGCAGCTGGGTCAGGCTCTCAGCGGCTCTGTGACATCAGCAGACTTCAGCCCTCTGTCTGCTGAAAACAGGTTACAGGAGAGCAGAACAAGCTGAACTTCTGTGATCCACAGGAGCAGTACAGCCACATATCTGAAAGGTTAGGCATAAGAATCTGTAAACAAGAAAATATCAAGTAATAGAGATTAACCCTTTACAATATATATATATATATATATATATATATATAGATTACTTACCTCTGATTTCTTTGAGCTACTCAGATATTTTGTGACATTATCAAATGAGGCACAATGTAGCTAAATTCTAGTAAGTGTAACAGAGGAAACAAAGTTATTCTGAGGATGTGTACCACAAAGGTCATTTTATTAGTGGCAAGTGAAATAAATGAAGACATGCTGACTGACTTTTCTAATGCTACTTACATTATTTCACTTCAACCAGTGACACACATAATATTATGTCCGCATAGCCCTAGGACAGATTCTGCAGTGACTATGTACCTTATACTGACCTAAGCTTGTAACAGCACACAATGTACATTATGGATTGTTTTATCTTCATGGTTCCAGTTGTATTTGAAGCTGTTTTCGTGTGCTCCATTAACCTAGTGGGAAGCACTGTTCCATCAATTCAGGTGTCCAAAAGGCATAAATAATTCCAAAATTGATAGCTCGTAAGTGAATATATGTACACCATTTCTATGCCATCAGTGCTTTACTATATATCTACTGCTTAAAAATATGAACATCACAATTATATTTCTTCACATGCCAGCAAACACATCCAGGCATGCTGATTGCGTGTTTTATCAATATGTGAAGAATGACTTGTCATTTATAAGTCATAAGGGAACTTACAATTTCCTTTCTGCCAAAGACTATGAAAAATAGTCTTCGAAAAACAACTATGAAAAATAATGCTTGGAACAGTAGTTGGGTAATCAAATTAGAAAGAAGTAAGATACTGTACACATTCCCATGTGAGTATGCTGATAATATTCAGAAACAATCAGTATAAATGTACTATGTTTCTAGATTTTACTGTAAATTGCTATGCACAGTATTTGTTTAATAGGTACCCTAAGGTGGAATGCTGTCACAAAGGGAGTTCATAGACCCTATGTATGCTATGATTACAATTAATTGCAACGTTCCTTCTTTTCCAGTTTAACAGGTGGGTCAGTGTAAGGAAGAGAGGTATATGCTGCTGGGGAGGGTTAATTTAAAGTGAACCCTTTGCTTAGCCCTGCATGAGTCTTGAAGCTCATGCAGGTTGTTTTATAAAAGATGATCACCAGACAGTGTTGAAGTGTATCTGGTGCTTTTTGAGTGGATTGCTACTAGAGAGGGGCTGCCAGAGGCAGACTGGGTGGATGTGCTGACACCTTTTCTGATTGCAGAAACCCAGCAAGCATACTTTGACTTGGCCCTGGAATTAGCACCTAACTACTACTCTTACTATGAGAGTGAACTGTGTCTTTGACAAGGCTAAACTTGCCCATGCACATTTGTGTAGCCTAATGTACCTGCTCTGTGACTGGCTAAATCAGATAGGAGGAGCTGATCCCACTAAGATTGTGGAGCTTGTCGCCCTGGACCATTTTGTGTGCAGTCTTCCCAAGGAACTATACCATTGGGTGGCGCAGCCTTAATCTAAATCCCTGGATGAAGGGGTCACTGCAGTGGATTCATACAACTATGCAGGGGGCTTCATTGGGGGCCCTATATCAGCAAGAGAGATGCTCAGGAGTAAAGTGGTGCATTTTGGTGTCAAGATGTCAGCAGATGGCTGCAATGTATCAGCCCGGGTACATACTGTAATTAATTCTGCCAAGAGCACCCCAGCATCAAACTCTTTGAAGAGCTGGCAGGTTGAATTGAGGACCATGTGGGGTCCATTGCTGGAACTTCCACCAACTGGGTTACCCAGTCCCCAAAGCAGGGTAAGCAGCCAGCGCCACATTATGTACGTGTAGGTGACCTGTACTAATAAGAGTGTAAATCAGCACAAGAGTGTGGTGCAAGTAAATTGGATTTTCACACAGGAGGTTGCTACCCTGCCCTAATTCAACACATTTTAGGGAAAGGTAATGCCTGGAAATCAAGTGGGTGTTATCTGTGTGCATGGCTATTTGAAAAACTATCCTGTGGCCTGCGTAACCCTGTCCACCCTAGTGGGAACTGCTTCACTAAAGGTTGGGGTCATTCCAAGGTTGCAACATGACCTGTTGATAATATCAGATTGCCCCATATTTTGGACTTATATTAACAGAACTTGAAGGGACCAGAAACCTCCCCTAAAAATAAAAAGCGTAACCCTCTGTTGAAGTAACTAATACCACAAGGATGACTTTTGTCAGAACAGAAATGTGAACCTGCATTTATGTACCTGGGTCCCCTGGATGTGTTTGCAGGATTAGAAGTGGAGGCTTCCTTCTCTGAGCCAGACTTGTCCAATTTTAGGATCTATTGAGAATTTTTTGTTATCAATCAGAGAAGTACCCCACTGTAAGTAATCATTTTAAATAGTGAGACAGAGCAACCTGGAGTGGAAGTGCAGTTCCCCTATTTAGCTGTGAATGATGACATGTTGTACAGAGTAACCAAATAGAATGATAGTTTAGTAGCAAGTCAACCTTTTAGACACAAAATGTTACATTTAGCTCATGCTCATGTGCTTCGCTCATGCTCACGCCTGCTAAATTTCAGGAGCACGTTTTGCAATGATTTTATTGGCCTGAGGTATACAAGGAAAACAAAGACTTCTATGAGTCCTGTCTGACCTGTCAAATAACTGCCCCAACACCTCAATTTTATAGTTTGCTGGAACTGCAACAAAACCCTTGATCATATAGCCATGCACTTGGTGGGCCCCTTAGTCAAGTAAGCTAGGGTACACTAGTACATTTTAGTGGCCCTTGACTATAACAAAAGATAACTAGCGGAGGTCCCTTTAAGAAATAAATCTTCATCAGTTATTTCTTCTGTCTTATGGACCAAGGCATCCCCTTTTTGTATAATGCCGCGTACACACGACCGTTTTTCATGACGAGAAAACTGCAATTTTTTAGAAAATTAGAACCTGCTCTATTTTTTCTCGTTGTTTTTCCCGTTGTTCTTTTTCTCGTCGCGAAAACCGCTCGTGTGTATGCTTTTCCGAGGGGAAAAAAACGCACATGCTCAGAATCAAGTATGAACCTGGAGCACTCGTTCTGGTAAAACTATGGAGATACCACATTTGTCACGCTGTAACGGACTGAAAAGCATGAGGCTGAAAAACGTGAATCGTCTCTCACCAAAGTTTACTAACACAAGATCAGCAAAAGCAGCCCAAATAGTGGCGCCATTCGAATTGAACTTCCCCTTTATAGCGCCATCGTACATGTTGTCGTACGTGTTGTACGTCACCGCGCTTTGCTCGAGCGTTTTTTTTCCTGAACGTATGTATGCAAGACAGGCTTGAGACGAGTCACGACGAATCACGTTGAGAAAAACGTCGGTTTTTTGCATGACAGGAAAAACGGTCGTGTGTACGCGGCATAAGGTTATTAGGAACTCAGCAAATTATTTAAAATGAACCACTTGCAGACTTCTGTATATAATTTGCAAACTGATGGCTTAGAAGAACAGTTCAATAAAACCCTAGGAGATACTCAGGAAAGTGGTTGAAAAAAGATGGTCATAATCCATTGGGATTGTTTATTGTCTCTATATTTGTTTCTCATACAGGAAGCATCTCAGAATTCAAGGGGTTCTTGGCCTTTGAGTTGGTTTATGGGAGACACCCCCGGGGATTACTGAATGTGGTTAAGGAAATATAGGAACAACTACATTGGAGCAAAATGTAGGAGCAAAAACAGCAGAAACGACATTCTGCCAAATTAAGAAGGCTTTGTGCCAGGAATCAGTCCTTATAGCCCCAAGAAGGTGCAAAAGGATCCTTCAGAGCTAATACTGGAAAAATTATTGCTCTAGTTAGTAGGAGAAGAAGAACACCCTGACTTGTACTTGAGCCAGAAGCTTGCTCCAATACTACTTGCTGGACCCACCCTTCAAGTTGGTGTCAGACCTTGTTCCCCCCTCTATGAGGCACAAAATAAAGACAGGAACTCTAGGACAACCAGGTGGTTTCAAATTCTCAAATTCACAGTGGTGCATATACCCTGGAGAGTGCAAATGCTCTTTCCCGGGTCTTCTGCAGGTTTGTCCAAGGTATCATAAATTGGCTTTTTTAGTTCCATTTAACTGAATGTAGGGGTAAGTACAAACATATGTATTAAGTGCTCATACTCCATCTGAGGCCACTAGAACACTCATTTTGGAGGGCTAAGAACCTCAGGGTGCAGTAATGCTAGTTAACAGAACTCATATTGCTTGTGTTTCCTGAAACATATTGCTAACAGAATGATTTTACTTAGTAACATACAATTTATACATGCTACTTTATGCTATTGTGATAAGTTTGTACTAACCTGATTGAAAATCTGTGTCATTCCTCATCTGAAATAAGAAAAACATTTTTTTTAGAGCTTCTGAATCAAATTTGCTTCCATTATTAGTCATCCCCACAGTTATTGGGCACAGTTATGACTGCTTTTGAGGAACTATAGCTTTCTTTTTGCAAAAAAGTTTAACTTAAGCATACATTGAAAAAAATAAACAGTTGAAGGAAGGAAATAGGCAGCTGAAGTTATCTGCAAATCATACTTTTTTTTTTCAAATGTCGAGATTGACCCTCACTCTTTCCATCTCTCAACCCCCCCTTGGTTGTTTGATATGATGGGAAACCTCATACTTAATAAATCAATATGGTGGCATGGAGGGAAAGGGAATCAAGTCGATGAGTCAAAATTTGCATATACGTTCAGCAATTTGTATCATCTTCTGATCAATTTGACAAGTTTTTAATTATATGTGTGCATGATGGCAGCCAAAGTTCTCCTAGAGTATTAGAGTCTTTACTCATGGCAATACAGTGCTTTTTCCCCCTCAAATTGTATATGCAATTTGTCAAGGCTGTCAGGGCTGACAGCTGTCCTACTGATTCAGTTAGAAAGTGAATTCGAAAGACACAGGTTCACTTTAAAATCAACAAATTTTTATTTCATTTCTCAATAATATTGTTTGTACCCGAAATTCAACTGACTATTTTATAGCTGTTATAAAAACAGAACCTACTCTTGCAGAAGGCCCTTGTCCTAATGTTATTTTAAAACTTGTATCATAGTGTTTAGGATGATGTCATAATCTTCAACAACAAATTTCATTGTGTTGCTGCCTGAAAGCTGAGCGATTATGCTGGATCTAATTGCACTAAAATGTAAATTAGCTGGTGCTGTGTTGTGGATTATTGGCCAACTGCCATGATAGATTCATGCTTGCAGCAGCTGTTAGAAGCATAATGCATATGGGTGTTTTGTTTATATGAGAGTTTAAAAGCATCAACACAGCTCTATATTCTCCCCATTTTATTGGAGTTCATCCTCACAAGATTCAAAACTAGCATCATTTTATTTCTTTTTTTCTCATTATCAAAGGAAGTACATTAATTCATAAAACTGACATTGTATCTGAGACTGCATCAAATAGGTATTCAATCCAACCTTTGCAAAGATACATAATTATTTCACAGATATTTTACCATAGAGATAAAGGAAATGCATTATTTCAGTCCCACTGTTTTATCACCTTTAGGTTTTGACATTTAATATGAAGTTGACACATGGTACATAATATAATTTACTTTATTTTTGTGTTATGCGCATAAAACTTCAGCAGCAGTTAAGCAAGTGTAGTGCAAGTTTCAAGGCAACCAAAAATCCACCATTACACATACACACATTTATCTTTGGAATGTGTCTGAATGGATGTTTATCTATATCTATATCCATGGTTAGTATACGGTAATTTCCCTCAGCTAGAAACCACTTACTCTATGACACAAATGTGTAATTCACAGCTGTTTACGCTTAGATGCACTTTTCTTAATTTTTCTCTTAAACTTCTGAATCTTTTATAACAAGTAGTAGAGCAGATCTATAGACAATCATGGATTCTTATGAGCTCTAGAGCACAGGTTAGTTCCTCCACAGAACTTGAGATATCCATTGTATAAAGTGTGTTTTGATCATTGTGGCTCTGTAGTTTATTGATCATCAATAGAAAGTATCCATGTACCTAACATTTACAGTATGTTTCATAAAGCTTCCAGCTAAGAATCCTGGACAGTGGCGGCTGGTGCTTGGAGGATTTTGGGGGGTGCGGGCGACCCCCTACAGGTCTGCACTCACCCTACGGCTGAGCTCCCCTGGACTGTGTGACGTCGCAGCTTCTGTCTTCACCCGGTCTTCTTTCCGGGTTTTGAATGGCCGGGAAGCTGGAAGCCGATGCCAACTCGCTGGCATCGCATATGCGCCCCGAGGACAATATAAAACTGGCCAAAACTCGGGATTTGGCCACGTGCCTTTGAGGGGGTGACGGACCTCGTAGAAACCTATTGGCCCGGCGCCCCACACAGTGCATAGCCACACAGATGGTGCAAGCTGGGGGGTGGCACCATGGGCCTCTTGTGCTTGTGGACTGACCACTGATCCTGGCAGCTCTTTTTAGCAAAGCCACCACTTTGCGGGTTTACACTTTCTATTTGAGGTAAACTGGTAAGAGGTTTTTTATGTCCTTTTGTTTTTAATTTCACTGAGCTAAAATAGAAATGTAATATGAGCATATAGTAATGAATGTGATTCCTACTTCAACTGTAAGACTATAAAAGGCTCTTAGTTTGCTCTGGGTAGGCTTTAGATAAATATATGCAATGCAACTAAAAACTACTAGTAATGAGTGTTGGCCATACAAAGAAATATGGAGCTACCATAACAGACTTCGCCTCTCACTCAGATGACGTAGTCTTTTTATAGGTGTAGCCATGCATTTATATGTCTCGGTTTAATTTATCCACTTTCTATTGCATGCAGGACAAGTGCAAATTTACTGAACTAAAACATAAACGTGGCCACTGTGAGACCTGTTTTTAATTAATAGCACCTAAATGCCATATAGCTGCCTCATAATAAAATCAGCAAAGCTTAGCATACCTTTTACTAGGCTTGTGCAATTCGTTTCGTAACGAATCGAAATTCGTCCGAATTTAGCAACTTTCGGACATTCGGAAGCATTCGAATTTCCGAACAAAGCAATTACGAATAAAACCGAATCCGAAATAAATTATACCGCAAAATAGCGAATGCCCGAATGTCTTCGGCATAATTCGTTATGAAAAAACTTACGAATGTACAAATCCATTGGAAACACAATAACACTCACTCTGCTCTGCTCTCTGCTTCTCCTTCACCGTGCTGAACTCCCTCTCAAAATGGTGTACAGGGGCGGAGGCTATAGCCGCATGTAAAAAACGAAAGTAAAATACGAGATTTCTAATCCATTCGAAGCACAATAACACTCTGCTCTGCTCTCTGCTTCTCCCTCACCGTGCTGAACCCTCTCAAAATGGTGTACAGGGGCGGAGGCTATAGCCGCATGTAAAAAACGAAAGTAAAATACGAGATTTCGAATCGTTACAAATAACCGCTATGTATTTCGAAAAGTACAAATCCATTCGAAGCACATTAGGCATAATAGTCAGCGTCGTCGTGAGAGAGACACAGAAAATTACGAATCAACGAACCCAAAAAAAGTTACGAAAGTAGGAGTTGTGTCCAGAATCAACGAAAAACAACGTACTCTACCGAAAGTACGAATTATAAAGCAACAAAAAATTCAACGAAAAATGTCGCTTGCAAAAATACGAATGAGTCCGAACACGAAAAATCCCGTCTAGCAAAATTACGAATGATTACGAATCAACAGGACCGGAAAGAAACGAACCGAAACGGAACGAATTTTTCCGTTGTGCACAAGCCTACCTTTTACCCATGTATCAGCACGTTAGATTTCACATGTCCTATCTTTGATAGTAGTTAAAACATGTAAGGGCACCCTAATGCTGCGTACACTTGGTCTGAATTTCCGTCGGAAAAACCTTGGATGGTTTTTCCGACGGAATTCCGCTCAAGCTTGGCTTGCATACACACGGTCACACAAAAGTTCTCTGAACTTTCGACCGTCAAGAACGCGGTGAGGTACAACACTACGACGAGCCGAGAAAATTAAGTTCAATGCTTCGGAACATGCGTCTTGCTCTTGGCCCTATACACTACGCCTTATGGAACTTTTTCAAGTGATCACCATCTACAAGCTTTTTTGTGATGCCTGTATTTTTTTGATTTTATTGGAATAAACAAGACTATTTTTTACCATACCACCGGATTCACCTGCATTATGTGGAGCTTTTTTTCTGTCTTTTTTATATGGTGTTTTCTCCTACTTGGAAGCCCAAGTTTTGCTGCATCGTGGTCTGTATAGCTACAGCTTTTAAATCTTCGCCTGTGGGATGTGGACATCAGTACTTTCCCTTCATAGGAGTTCCAGCCAGCTGATTTGCCAGAGAGGATCTGTCATTGCTCGTTTGACCCACCGCCGCTGGCGTGTGTGTCCACGACACGGGGTAAGCGTATTCACCCCCCCTCCCTGGTCCTGGAGTCACAGTCCCGGGTGCCGTGTTTACTGACCACTTCTTGCATCTACAAGTGTTTTCAACTATTCACCATATTGGCCTATTACAAGATCATTACTTGTGTATATGAACTTATCTATATGGGATGCTCATTCTGTTGACCATCCATCCATGCCAATTTTAATTATTATATGGACAATTTTTCACAGATCACTAATCATTGTATTTTTTTGGGATTCATAATATGTCAGATTTCCTATCTGACTCTGATTTATTACCACGTTACTTAATTTGTTTATTCCAGACATTGTTTTTATCAACCTTTAGTCACATCCATTGGTTGTCATTCATTCTTAAGCGCTGCATTTTTTGTTTTCCATTTTTATTCACATGCGTCGAATTGTTTCCGAGCATGCGTAGGAATTTTGCACGTCGGAATTGCTACAGACAATCGGAATTTCCGTAAGAAAAATAGAGAACCTGCTCTCAATCTTTTGTTTGTGGAAATCCCAACATCAAAAGTCCGATGGAGCATACACATAGTCAGAATTTCCATCGAAAAGCTCACATCAGACTTTTCTTGTCGGAAATTCCGACCAGTGTACGCGGCATTAGAGCCTGTGTTGAAGGGCATTTGCTTGAAGCAGGTTAAATGCAAATGAGAAGTAGTTTAACGCCATGTGAAATGTACCTGTCAATAAATTCTAAATGATCACAGTAGCATCTCAAACTGATGTAATTGACAAAAGTCCAAAGACAAAAAATGGATTATGCCTCACAGGGACCCTGACTCAGATGGGGTTTCCCTCACATATTATAAGGAATTTTCGCAACTGCTTGCCAAACCATTCACAGAAGGCTTTAACTCTATCTTGGAAGGGGGATCGTTACCAGCAGACACCCTTGACGCAATATTACTGTAATACCTAAGGAGGGAAAAGACCCCATCCACTGTAGCAACTATCGTCCAATTTGTTTATTAAAAGTGGACTTAAAGTTGTTCACAAAAATCTTGGCGATGTGATTACTACTCGTATTACATAAATGTGTTCATCAGGACCAAGAAAAGGATAACACCACAATGGGCATCAACACGGTCTCCTGGGTGCATCAGAAGGCTGTACCGACTATGTTACTTTCGACCAATGCCAAAAAAGGCATTGATCGTGTTGATTGGACCTTCATGATAGTGGTCCTTACTCATCTTGGTGTGGGCAACAACTTCTTCAAATGAATAACCGCAGTTTAATTGTGTCCGACAGCAGCAATTTAAAAAAAACTACTCTGTCAGAATCTTTTGAACTTCTTAATGGTACGAGGCAAGGTTGTCCCCTATCACCACTAATTCTCATTTTAACCCTTGAACCCCTGTTATGTCACATTAGAGATAATCCCAATATTATTATTCATGATTTATATAGCGCAGTTTGCGCAGTGCTTTACAATGTAGAGGGGGGTCAGTACAATTACAATACCGTTCAATACAGAAGGGACAGGAGGGCCCTGCCCGTGGAGCTTACAACATAAAGGGAGGGGGAGGTGGTACAAAAGGTAATAGCTGCAGGAGATGATCTGATAGAGGTGGCTTGGGTACAGTTCTTAGGTGGATGTGGAATATCAAGGGTATCAAAAGTATCCCCATGAAACAGGGTGAACATGAAGTCGCGGGTTATGAGGATAACTTAATATTTTTCCTTACCCAGCCTAACCACCGCCCTTCCCAACTTACTCTCTGAATTCAGGGAATATGGTATCCTTTTGAATTTTAAAATCAACTGACAAAAATTGAAGCTATGAATATCACTATGCCTCTCTCAATATGCATCACACTTCAAGCATACTTTCCTTTTATGTGGACACCGTCCTGCCTCAAATACCTGGGTATTTTCCTTACCCCCAAGTCTGAGGATATTCTCGCGGCAAACTTCCCTCCATTTTTATCCCAAGTCAAAATAGACCTTGCTAAGTGGACACTAAAGCTACTGTATTGGTTTAGAAGAAATAGGGCGCTCAAGATGACTGTACTTCCTCGACTCCTGTTTCTCTTCCAGACCTTCCTAAACCTTCCTCAAACACCTTAGAAGTGAATTTTGGAGATTCCTATGGGTGGGCAAGGTACATAGGTCATGTCAAAATGTGGTAATTAAGCATAATGCCCTGTACACACGATCGGATTTTCCGATGAATAAAGTCCGATGGACTTTTTTCATCGGAAATTCCGATCGTGTGTGGGCCCCATCGGACTTTTTTTCCATCGGAGTAAAAAAATAGAACATATTTAAAAAAAATTTGATGAGAAATTCCGATCGTCTGTGTGGAATTCCATCCGAGAAAAATCCATGCATGCTCAGAATCAAGTCGACGCATGCTCGGAAGCATTGAACTTAATTTTTCTCGGCTCGTGGTAGTGTTTTACGTCATCGCGTTTTGGACAGTCGGAATTTAGTCTGACAGTGTGTATGCAAGACTGATGGAAGTCAGCTTCATCGGAATTCCGACGGAAAATTCCATCAGATTTTATTCCATCGGAAATCCGATCGCGTGTACAGGGCATAAGTCTCTAGGAGACATTGGCCTGCTAGATGTCCACAAATACTATAGAGCGGCACATATGGCTTGAATTCTAAGCTGGTGCTTTCGGGAAGCCGGTAAACAGTGGGTATGTTTTGAAAAGTCTTTCTTGGAATACTTACTAGGAGGTCTCCCATGGCTTGCTCGAAAGGTACCTTGACACTTATACACCCTTACACTCATGCAGAAGGACAAAAACTTAATTTTATCAGCATTATCTCCTTCTAGCTTGACCCCTGTCATATCTCACCCAAGCTTTACCCAATGGGATTACATGATGGTGCATTTCTTGCCACCCTGAAAGATAACTAATTCAGGGTGCAACATTTCCACACGGGAGGCCACTTGTGCTCTTTACCTGACATCCAAGTTATGTTTGAGCTTCCTCTCCCTCTGTGGAAGGTGTCACAACTGCGTCATTTTCTAACTCAACTCTGGGGAAGAGTACTTTCTTTGTAACCCCTACAGAGTTTGAAACTCTTTGTTTATCACAGGAAGGGGTTCCACTTGGACTTTCACAGCCATATAGAATATTATCACATACGCAGAGTACCTTTTTAAATGGGAATGTGATTTAGGTATTACTTTTACTTAACTGCAGTGGGATAGAATTTTACAGATGACTCATAAGGCCTCCATCTCTAGTAAGATCCAAGAAACTGGATACAAAATCCTAACTAGATGGTATAGAGTCCCCAAAATCTTGCATCAATTGTTCCCCCAGAGCTCCTCGTTATGTTGGAGATGTCAAAGGGAGGTAGGTCCCATGCTCCACGTATTCTGGTCCTGTGAGGGTCACATTTCAAACACTGGATTCAGAGGTTTACTGATATCCAGATGCCGGATGATGCAGCTGCTTTTCTATCGCATTTGACTCCCATGTCCTTGAAATGTTACAAGCGCTACTACTCCATTTGATAAACACTGCAAAGGCATGTATCCCACTATTATGGAAACAAACCACACCTCCTTCCATTAAGACATGGTTTGCCAAGATCAAATAAGTTAAATTAATGGAAGATCTCATGGCTGCCACACACAATAGAGAGGAATGGGTTAGTAAAACATGGTTTTACTGGACGGAATTAAATTTCACATCTGAATCTTGGGATATTCTGGGCTCTCAACCGTGACACCCTTGTCCGTTCCTTTTGGGGTGATGCCTTTGACCCGAGCAGACTTCCCTGAGCCAGCTCCACTTGGGTAGCACACTTACTTTTTTTATTTTCCTTATCTGGGTTTTTCATTCCTGCTTACCTCTTTTTCTTTCTTTTTTGTCTTGTTTTTCCATTTGTACTGCAAAAGTAATACGGGATATAAACTTGGTTGGGTGAATGGAACTCTAGGGCTACAGCTACTGTTTGGATGGACACTGTATCTGCTGGTCAATCAGCAGTAATTCTACTGTTGATTATATTTCTCTATGTGAACCTCTTGCACATGCTGTTTGTTTTTTTGTTGGAGCCTGTAGGCCTCGATAATGCCTGTATGATGAAAAATCTGATAAATAAAGAATTTAAAATACATTAAAAAAAATGGATTATGTCACAATAAACAAGAGGTAGAGGTGAATCAATCATGGGACCACGTATAAAACTATGGGTAGGGAAAACACAGTCCTTCATAGTCCATAAATTAATAATTCCAGTGTACTTAAGCTGCAGCACCTCACAAACTGAAGCGCATCTGTTTAAGGACAAAGGGATCACAAGAGGGTGACAGAACATCATATTGACATTTTCCAAGATGCAGAATTCACATATGTGGTAAGGTTGAATAAAGACATTAGTCCATCCAGTTCAGTGTGTGTGTGTGTTCATGTCGAAAATCATTTCCCAAATCCCTGTACAATGTGTTCCCTAAGATGCACGTTCAAGAGTATTTTTTAAACAATCAATACCTTCCTGTTGATACCACCGAGTGTGGAAGAAAGTTTCACACCCTTACCACCCTGACAGTGAACAACCCCCTACACAGCTTAAGGTTAAACCACTTCTTCTCCAATTTCATTGAGTTGCGCTGTGTTATCTTAGACCTGATACTGAATAGTTTTCTTCCTATGCAGGGATCAAATCTCCACTCAAGCGCCTCTTCTCTAGGCAGAATAAGTTTAGTGCTTGTAATCGTTCCTCATAACTGAGGTCCTCCAGTTCCCTTAATAATTTTGTTGCCCTTCTCTAGGTTCTCTCCAGCTCCAACACATCCTTTCTAAAAATTGGCGGCCAAAACTGGATGGAATACTCCAGGTGTGGCCAAACCAAAGTTTTGTAATGTAGCAAGATTATAGTTTTATCTCTGGAGTAAATTCCCTTTTAATGCATGCTAATAGTCTGCTTGCTTTGCTTGCTGCAGCTTGACATTGCATGCTATTGTTCAGTCTGTCTTCTACTAGGACCACCAAATCTTTCTCCATCCTGGAATCCCCCAGAGGTTCTCCCCCTAACCTCTACTTACATTCATATTTTTGGCCCCCAGGTGCATTTTTCAACTTTAAACCTCATTTGCCATGTAGTTGCCCACCCTTTGATGTTATTGAGGTCTTCTTGTATATCCTGCTGTGAAGTTATTGCCCTACTTATTTTTGTATCATCAGCAGACACAGATGAGCTGTTTATGCCACCCTCTATATCATTTATGAAAACATTCAACAGAATTGGTCCCAGGATAGAGCTTTGGGGTACAATACTTACCACTCCAGACCAGTCTAAGTACATGTTATTTATCACCACCTTTTGGACACGATCCTGTAACCAGTTTTCTATTTATGAACAAACCCATTGGTCCACATCTACAGACCCCAATTGTTAAATTAGGCGTTTATGGTGGACTGTATCAAATGCTTGTGCAAAATCCAGATATACCACATCCCCAGGCCTTCCTTTATCTAGATGGCAGCTTACTTCCTCATAGAATGTTAATAGATTGGTTTGGCAAGACTGACCTTTCATAAACCTATGCTGATTACTACTAGTTATACTGCTCATCAGCAAACTCTTGCCATGTAAATCCATGTAAAGTCATGTAAATCCCCTCCAATAGTTTACATACTATCAATGTTAGACTGACTGGCCTGGAGTCTCCAATAATTTATCTCTGTCCTTTTTTGAATATTGGTACCATGTTGGCTTTTCACCAATTAGCTGGTACCATAACTGTAAGTATTTTGTCCATAAAAATTAGGAATAGCACTCTGGCTATAACCTGAATGAGTTCTTTGAGGACTCTTGGGTCTAAGCCACCTGGTCCTGGTGATTTATTTGTGTTAAGCTTTTCTAGTCTTTTTCAGACACTGGCTTTTGTTCGCCACAAGGGTACATTCTGTGATGCATTACTAATAATAGCCTTGATTACTATACCCCTCCTTTGTCTGTGTAAAAACAGAGAAGAAGAAAGCATTTAGTACAATTGTCTTCTTGTCATTTGTAACCAACTTCCCTTCTTCATCCATTATGGGGCCAATATGCTCTGACCACGCTTTTTTACTGTTAATACATTTAAAAAAACGATTGGGATTTTTTTTACTCTCCTCCGCTTTCTGTCTCTCATAGTCTTTTCAAGCCACCCTGATTGCGCTCTTACACTTCCTATTGCATTCCTTGTAGTGTTGGAATGCTGACAATGCTGGAATGCTGACAATGACCCATCTGCCTTTTTGTATCTTTAATATGACTTTTAGGTTATGGTTTAACCTTCACTCTTATATAATTATTGCCCATTGCAATAAAATGAATATTAGCTTTTTTTCTTCAGTGTTTAATATTTCTAGGATTTTGTCCCATTTTATATCTTAGGCATTGATTTACTAAAACTGGAGAGTGCAAAATCTGGTGCAGCTCTGCATAGTAACCAATCAGTTTCCAGGTTTTTGTGTCAACGCTTAATTGAACAAACTGAGGTTAGAAGCTGATTGGTTACCATGCACAACTACACCAGATTTTGCACTTTCCAGTTTTAGTAATTCAACCCAAAGTGTTTTTGTACTACCCTCATGCCTCCTTTTCCTTTGATTTATGCTGCATGTATTTATCCTGTGATCTTTGGTTCCTAAGTTGCCCCGTATTCCACATCTGCAACCAGATCTGAGTTATTTGTATAGATCTAGCATTGCATTTTTTTTCTAGTCAGGGCATCCACCAATTGGCATTTACAGAATTGCTCATTGTTACTATCACCATTACTTGGGGTAAAAGGTCTCCATTGAGCCTACGTATTAAGACAATGCAAAGAGCAATAATGATCTACCAAATGCAATTATGCATACAAATAATTTTCATTTGTTTATCTCTCTACAACAGTTTGAACAATTAACAATATTTGCTGAGTGATTATCATAGGTTGACTGCATTTACATTATTAAATTAGCATATATTTCTAAAATGATGTGCAGTGCTTATGTTGGGTCCTAGGACCTGAAAACAAGCTTTGGGCTTTTGTTAATGGGAACACGAGAGGGCACCAAACTAAGTGTAGCAAAAGGAAACTTCTATTAGATAAAAAGAACATGACAACTCACTCAAAAGGATGACAGTCAGTGCTTATCATGAATAGTATTAAGCTGCCAGCTCAGGTGTGCCACAGGGGCCTGTTATTTCAGCCAAGAGTGTTCCACCAGCTGGGAAATGGAAATAAAGTGCTGACTTTCAACCTTTTCAGTGAGTTGCCAATTGTCTTTTAAGCTAAAAAAGGTTTCTTATTCATACATATAATATGGTGCCCTCTTGTGTTCCCATTACCAAAAGCCCAAAGCTTGTTTTCAGGTCCTAAGACCCAACATAAGCATTACACATAACTGTAGAAATAGAAGCTAATTTAATAGGGTAAATGCAGTAACCTATGGTAATCACTCATTGTTAATTGTTCTAACTGTTGTAGAAAGAGAAAAAAAAATATTCTTTATCTGTATAATTGCATTTGGTAGACCATTATTGCTCTTCGCATTGGCGTATTAAGTAGGCGCAATTCTGTAAATTATGTTATCTTGTAAAATATCAATATGATGTTCTATCACCACAGGATTTTATCATTCTGAGCCCCAGGGCAAACAGCTTTCAAACTATTAATAACATCACAGCATGTGTCAAACAAGCAAAGCTTGAAATACTGAAATTACGGTTTGGTTCTGGAGAAGTTAGGCATATTTTTAAAAAGTAAAGAAGATGTTTCAAAGAATTCTAATTATTAATGTTATGATCATCTATTGTAAATCGTTGGGAGCCAAAGTTTCAAGAATAATGCGCAAACGTAACCTCAGAAATGTTGGTTACTGAAGGTTGGACAATACTCCTTTTCTGGAATTTTTTAAAGCAGGAGTTAAAAAATGACAACATATCACTTGATAAATGCATATTGTTTATTTCTTTTGTTGCAATCATTAGCTTTAAAGAAAGGAGAATTGCAAAATCACCAAAATGCATTGGATGTTAACCTCTAGTAAATACAGTAAATAAATAACTGACATCTGACCTTCTTATAAACTCATCAGTTTGGTCTGACAAGATTTCAAAGGTCCTTAAGATCCAGAACCACTCCTAACTAGCTTTGGATTCAGGTTAATCATGTGTTCAACACGAACTCATGATGTTCACAGTTTGCCAAAAAGACAAACTAAACTCCTAGATTTGGCTACTTTGTTCACTCAAACCTGCAGATGCAATGGGTAGAAGTCATTCATTTAGTGACAAAAATACTAAATGAAGCTTCCGGTTGTCAATTTCATTGACCAAATATGGTCATGACTGGGCAACACCGTGGCATAGTGGTTAGCGCTTCTTGCAGTACAAGGGTCCTCGGTTCTCCCTTTTTTTCCCACACTCTAAAGACATCCTGGTAGGTTAACTGACATCTAAATTTCCCCTAGTATGTGTGTATGTGTGCATGTGAGATATTGACCTTAGATTGTAAGCTCCTTGAAGCTCCTTGAAGGCAGTATCATAAAATAGAAAAAGCTGCGCCTAATTAAACTGGTAAAATCGTAGATCGCTGCAGAATCTGTGGCGATCTATCGCCAGAAGGGGGAGCAAATATCTGGATTAGACATTTATCTATTCCCCACTGAAAGGTACCAAATGTGACACCGGAGGGGGGGGGGGGGGGGGCAGAAAAGCAGAAGTTCCAATTTTGGGTGGAACTCCACTTTAACAAAAAGAAAACATGTCAATCACAATCACATCATCCAACCATGTAAATCCAGTGTCAATCACAATGACTTGCTACTTGCTATTACTCGACAATGTTGCCCCACTTCCACCACCACCCACTATCTAATTATCTAACGCCACTGGACTACCACTGCAAACTAATAGATCCCCAGCCAGTAATAGTTTGAAAACAAATTAGCCAGGGATCCTCGGTGATGGGATTGACCAAATATGGTCATGGCCATATTTGGTCAAGGAAGTCATTCAGGATCCCCATCCAGTTCACAAACATAACCTGTCCAGGAATCTGTCATTTAATGGGAGAAGTGCTACTTCCATTAAATGACAGATCTTCAGTGGGTTTGTTTACAAACAGAAGATAGTTAGGGACTTGTCATTTAGTGGCAGTATTTTTTCTTTCTTTTTTTTCTTTTTTTTTTGCAGTGGTACATTTTCCTTACGGCAGTGGCCAGTTAGTTATGTCAATTTTTAGAACAACAGCTTGCAAATTAGCCTTGAAAAATGGCAGAAAAGATTCAGCTCCCATAGACTTCAATATCACCCAGCACTATGTGCTGGGTTTGTTCATCCCTAAGCATATGCTTTTCTGATTGTAATGCTATAAGTCTGACTCAGCCAGGAGACATGCCAGATTTTTGCAGAGGGACCACTGCTTCTACACAGAAAGAAAGTGTCCTTCTCTACAGCATGTTGACTGGTAAAATACTTTTCTACTCAAGCTGTGGGTAAGACTTAGCACACATTTTTTTTAATGCACCTGGAACATCTTTAGCTGATTTTAATTAAAAGTTCACATTGGCATTAATGCTGCATTCTTGTACCCTAATGTTGCATTTACATATATTTTCTGGTATTGCTTTTAGGTAATTTTTTTACCTAGTTGAACACTCACATGCTAAAATGCATGTGTAGTAAAATAGTCACCCATAAGTGCCACAGTGCACCTAAAACATGACAGGAAAACTGTCCATCTAAACCCACTTAACCACTTCCGGACCTCTTGCCGTCGTTTTACATTGGTACTTTGAAGAGGAATACCGTTGTTATGGTGGGCGGTCCGCTTAAAGATAAAAGTCGTCTCTGGGGCGGATTCGCCGCAAGATTATTTTTATCAGCGACGGGAGAGGGCCCCCCTTCCGCCACTCTCTCCGGTGCCCTCTGCAGCTTACCAGAGCTGCCAGCAGCGGCGGAGGCCATCAGATCCTGTCCCTGGCTTGATATGGAGACAAGTGAGGGGAAGATGGCCCCCCACCCGTCTCCATAGCATCGCAGGGCAGAAGGGACGTCAAAATGTCACTTCCGCCTATAGCTTTTAAAGGGATTTTTTTTTTTTTAAATGACATAAAACATTTTTTTTTATTGAATTTTACTGTAAATATGGGATCTGGGGTCTTTTTGACTCCAGATCTCATATTTAAGAGGTCCTGTCATGCTTTTTTTCTATCACAAGGGATGTTTACATTCCTTGTAATAGCAATAAAAGTGACACAATTTTTTTTAAAAGAACAGTGACCTCCTCTGTAACTCAAAACATGCAACCTGTAGAATTTTTTAAACTTCGCTTATAGAGATATTTAAGGGTAAAAGTTTGTCGCCACTCCATGAGCAAATTTGAAGAGTGATATGTTGGGTATCAATTTAGTCGGCGTAACATCATCTTTCACAATATAAAAAAAAAATTGGGCTAACTTTACTGTTGTCTTATTTTTTAATTCAAAAAAGTGAATTTTTTCCCAAAAAAGTGTGTTTGTAAGACAACTGCGCAAATACGGTGTGACAAAAAGTATTGCAACGACTGCCATTTAATTCTCTAGGGTGTTAGCAAAAAAAATAATATAATGTTTAGGGATAATTTTCCAGCAAAAAAAACAAAAACATTTTGAACTTGTAAACACCAAATCTCAGATAGAGGCTCGGTCCTTAAGTGGTTAAAAACACTTAATATCAATGCATGTGTTTTTAGATAAAAAATACTGTAGATAATGAAGTCTAAAGGTCTTTCTTCCTTCCTTCCTTCTCGACTTAAGTAACCAATTCCAAAATAGTCTAGAACCCAAACTCAGAGACTAAATTTTATTATTGACACTGTGGCTTCTTAAAGTAGATCTCCACCTCAAAGGCTGCTTACCTCTGCCATACGCTATACAAATAAACTCAGTTACTCGATCTCCTAATGTAATATCAAGTTTGTGCACTAGATGGAGTTCTCAATGTTTTCATGAATATTATAAATAAAGGCCTTGTATGTGAGTAGATACTAGACAGTTTATCATAGACTAAGATTATGTGCACAAGCAATAAAAAGAGAAAATGAAAATGTCCCTCATTATCTTTCCTGTGATAATGCATATATTTCTTCAAGCATACAAGATGTTCGGTAAATGGTTAACTTTATAATGGTCTTTTAGCTGACATTTATCTATTGAAACAAATGCATTTTTCATATTTTTTTCCTAATTCTTGAATTATTTCTGAAAGCATACGTTATTAATCATCTTGATCCCTGGTGGAACAGAGTTTGAATTTTAGTCTTCCTTTAAAATCCATTATTCTCACTAGTAAATGACCTACATACCAAAATATGATTTATGGAGTAGTTACATGGAAACGTGCCAGCAAGAACACATCCTGACAATCCCACAGCACTGGCCAGCAAAAAAGAACTAGTCTATGATAAATTAAATTTCATAAAAATGTAAGTGTATGTTTTTTTAGTAGAAAGGACACAGTAACAAGATAAAAAAGTTTACCATTCATGGTGTTCTTGTTAGTTGAGAATCTTGAATTAATTAAATTGTTCTGCCTGCATAGTCGTAAAGTGTCACCCACAATACTTTTCACTGCATGATCCACAACATTGCTACTTATTACTGATGGTACTGCACTACTGCTAAATGCATAAAGGGAACAGCTCAGCTATGGCTGACATTCTACCATATCCTAAGACATCCACAATTACATTACACTTTTTTCCTAATTGTTGGCAGATTTTTTTGTATGATAATGATAAAATATTGCATTCTTAATGCTTCATGTTCCTTTTTGTCTGTATAGTCTCTTGATGTTTGCATATATTGTACCCAATGAAAATGATATCCATGTGATTTTCTGAAGCTAGTATAGAATATTTACAGATTACACATCAGGACTGCATAGTTGTATAATTAAAGTGTAAAAAATAGGAATTATTTGTGTTGTCCCATGAAGCCAGTCAGATGTATTTTACTCACTTATATAAAAACAGGATTAAGTTGGTAAGAGGAAATCTCTTTGGCCCTGCATCCCATATGACATACAACAAGACACAAAGGAGTGCTCTCATAAAGAGCTGAGATTTTTCAGGTGCCAGTAACTTACGCTACAACATCAAATACAATTTATATTGTTTTTTTAAATTCAATGGTAAAAGCATTGAATAAAATATTTAAAACATTTGATCATTTTGGATTCCAAGTCCATAATAATATTAATAATGGTTCTTGAGTTGTGAGCGGGGCACCATAGGGCTCTGTCCTGGGACCAATTATGTTTAACTTGTTCATAATCAATATAGGGGTGGGAATAAACAGTTCAAAGTCAGTGTTTACTGATGATACAAAGTTAAGCAGGCAAATAACTTCACAACACAATATAGAAACTTTACAAGAACACCTCAAAAAAATTGAGGGATAGGAAGCTTAATGGCAGCTGAGGTTTAACCACTTCACGCCGGCGCTATAGACAAAAGACGTCTACAGCGCGGCGCTCAATTGCCGGGAGGGCATCCCTGGACGTCCTCCTGTTTACAAGTTCCCTGCGTGCCGCCGCGGGCGCGCATCGGGGAAAAGCTGTGCCCGCCGTGTCACCCAGGTGCTGATGCGCGTGCTGATGAGCGTGCCTGGTGGCCGCGATGTCCGCCAGGTACCCGCGATCGGCCGTTACAGAGCCAGAGCCAGGGTAAACACACAGATCCACGTCCTGTCAGGGAGAGGAGACCGATGGTGTGTCCCAGTACATAGGGACACTGATCGGTCTCCTCCCCTTGAGAGTCCCCTTCCTCCCACAGTAAGAATCACTCTCTAGCTAACACAGTTAACCCCTTGATCGCCCCCTAGTGTTAACCCCTTCCCTGCCAGTCACATTTATACAGTAATCAGTGCATATTTATAGCACTGTTCGCTGTATAAATGTGAATGGTCCCAAAATAGTGTCAAAAGTGTCCGATCTGTCCCCCGCAATATCGCAGTCCTGACAAAAATCTCAGATCACTGCCATTACTAGTAAAAAAAAAAAAAAATATGTCATTAATCTATCCCCTATTTTGTAGGAGCAATAACTTTTGAGCAAACCAATCACTATACGCTTATTGCAATTTTTTTACCGAAAATATGTAGAAGAATACATATCGGCCTAAACTGAGAAAAAAAATCGTTTTTTAAAAAAAAAATTGGGATATTTATTATAGCAAAAAGTAAAAAATATTTTTTTTCAAAATTGTCAGTCTTTTTTGGTTTATAGCGCAATAAAATAAAAACCGCGGAGATGATCGAATACCACCAAAACAAAGCTCTATTTGTGGGAAAAAAAAGGAGGTCAATTTTGTTTGGGAGCCTCGTTGTATGTCTGTGCAATTGTCATTCAAAACATGACAGTGCTGAAAGCTGAAAATTGGCCTGGGCAGGAAGGGGGTGAAAATGACCGGTATTGAAGTGGTTAATATTGAAAAATGTAAAGTAATGCACTTGGGAGCTAAAAATATGAATGCAAGTTACTCAGTAGGGGAGAATCTCTGGGGGAAACAAAGATGGAAAAGGATTTGAGCGCTGTAGTACATCACAGACAATAGCATGCAATGCCAAACTGCAGCAAGAATGGCTAGTAGAATATTAGCATGCATTAAAATAAGGTATTTACTCAAGAAATAAAACTCCAATTCTACCAATTTACTATTTGGTTCAGCCCCATCTTGAGTATGTGGTCCAGTTCTGGTCACCAATTCTCAGCAAGGATGCACTTTAACTTGTGAAAGTCCAGAAGGACAACAAAGTTAATAAGGTGGATGAAGGACCTCAGTAATGAGGAACAACTACAAACATTAAACTTATTCTTTCTGGAGAAGAGATGCTTAGGAAGAGACATATCACAATATGCAAATCTGTATATGGTGACACTAGCATTGGAAAGAAACGATTGAACATAAGGTTTCTAAAAAGAACATGCCACCACACAATGACGTTGGACTAGAAGCGGTTCAGTCTTAAAATGCGTAAGGGGATAATTGCTGTTATAGCGGTAAGCAAGTGGAACAATTGGTGGTGTCAGCGAGAAGTGTACACAAATTCAAAAAACATTTAGATGTGTTTCTTAGCGAATGCAATGTATAGGGATATGGAATATGGTAGTGACACACACTCAAGCCTCGTACACACGATCGGATATCCTATGGATTCTAATCCGATGGTTTTGTCCATTGGAAAACTCGATGAAGCTGATTTCCATCAGTCTTGCCTACACACCATCAGTCAAAAAACCGACCGTTCCAAACGCGGTGACGTAAAACACTCCGATGAGCCGAGAGAAATTAAGTTCAATGCTTCTGAGCATGCGTCGACTTGATTCTGAGCATGCGTGGGTTTTTTATCCGATGGACTTGCCCATAGATGATCGGAATTTGCTATCGTTTTTTGATCCATCGGAAAATTTGAAAACATGTTCTATTTTTAAAAACCGATGGAAAAAAGACCGATGGGTCCCAGTCCATCGGACTGTTTTCATCGGTAAAACCGATCGTGTGTACAGGGCTACACACATGTTGAACTGGATGGACTGGTGTTCTTATTCAACCTTAGGCAAGCCATAGATTATGCAATTTTTTATAACCGCCGGTAGTGAATGCATAAGAAAAACCTGACAGGCTGGGTGTACTCTAAATCTTATTCAGGAACCACGCTAGTGCCAGTATTTTGTCCAAAATAATGTGTGCAGAGCAGTGACTCAACCATGTGATATAACCATAGTAAATGCAAATACAAGAAAAAACCTGCAAAGTATGAATAGGTTAAATAAACATTCAAACAAGTATAACACTGAAATGTTACATAAATAAAGTCCACATAAATAAGTGAGTGAAGAAAACGTCTTAAAAACAAATTGAAAGAGATTTAACACCAACAGTGATATAAATGCCTTCTGTGGAAACCCCCACCTCCAATACTAAGGACGCTTACCAGATCCTGTTGACCCTTTATCTCTAGAGAGGTCCATTGAGCAGTAATCATAACTATCTATGGGGTATTGCAGATAAGGATACAACCCTATGAAAACTGATCACCACTGCTTGTCTCCATACCGGCCACACCTGATACCATGGACCAGGGTATGCAAGGAAAAAGATGCTCCAATAGTGTAAAATTGTTTTATTAAAATTGCACTTACATATGTAAATAATATACACGCCAATCTGTACACTTGGGGGGGGGTCAGTATAGATGCGATTACGTCAGCATGGAGCACCGCTCAATTGACAGATCAACTTCAGTACAACCAGCCTGCTCCTGTATGGATCAACTTCAGTACAACCAGCCTGCTACTGTATCGATTGAAATACAGCCAGTTTCTGCTGAACCAAAAGAGTTTTGATCTGTCTATGACCGGTCTTGCCAACTATGTAACTATCATGAGGCATTGTTGTAATTTGTACTGCCCCCCCCCCCCAAATAATTCAGTTTCCAGACTGATGATAATTTTACAGCTAACTAAAGACTATCTAAAGCCAAAATATATATTTTTTCATTTTGACAGATTCGGGAAGGGCCTAAATCCATGTTAGAACTTTTTGCCACCCATTGGGGAGAGTATTGTTCACTTCCTGTTCTGTAGGCACAACAGGAAGTAAGGTAAATATCTCTACACTAAGGGAAATCCTCTCTAATGCCCCATACACACGATCGTTTTTCTTGCCATTTTTTTTCTTGCCGTTTTTCACGTAGTTTTTTTTCATGTTTCCTCTCAAGCCTGTCTTGCGTACACACGATCATTTTAAAAAAACGATCAAGCAAAGCGCAGTGACATATACCACGTACGAAGGCACTATAAAGGGGAAGTTCCGTTCGAATGGCGCCACCCTTCATGTTCGTATAGTTTGTTGAGCGACGATTCACGCTTTTCAGCCTCGTGCTTTTCAGTCCGTTACAGCGTGACGAATGTGCTATCTCCATTACGAACGCTAGTTTTACCAGAACGAGCGCTCCCGTCTCATACTTGATTCTGAGCATGCGCATTTTTTTTCCCCTCGTAAAAGCATACACACTACCGTTTTTCACGACGTTAAAAAAAACGACGTGAAAAAACAGAGCAGGTTCTCATTTTTTTAGGCCGTTTTTCACGTCGTTAAAAATGCTCTGGAGCCTACACACGATCGTTTTTAATGACCAATTTAAAAAATTGCATTTTTAACGATGTGGAAAAACGGTCGTGGGTACGCGGCATTAGACAGTTGTCATTGGAATAAGGGCCCTCACTGGAAGATTTTCCCTCTCTTCTTATGCTGGTGACAACTGAAGATGTTGAAATGTTGAACTTTCACTGGTCACAATGTAAAATAGAGAGGGTGAATCTTCCTATTAGGAACACATATAATAAAGAGCACTAATGCATCCACACATATTATTATCCAAATAAATAGTTTGACTAGTAGCTTGGATGATCATGATATTCTAAGCAAAAAATCCTCCATCAAGTATTCCTAATGCTGTCATTTAAAATATATATCTTTATGCATGTAATCAAATTGAAATGCTGAATTAGATGTGCTGTAGCTATGTCCACATTCCCGGAGTAAAGAGATGGACAGAAACCATTAGCAATTAAATTGAGTGAAAACTACAACTGGATGAAATTTTATTGCTGGCTTGGAATCGTGGGTAAATGTGCCAAGAGCAATGTCAACTCCAAGCTTAAATCAGATACAGCTTGCCTCAGGTACGAAGGTATAAAACAAGCTTCAAATGCTGTTTTATTAAATAAAAATAATAATAAAAGTCAAGTGTTTAAAGACACAGAAACTGCAGCAATTTTGTCCTGTATGCTACCCATATCACACCACTGGTAAATCCAGTATGATCTGTCTTTGAGATTCTTTACAAATATAATTGTTCAATCTATTTAAATTGCTTTACACTATGATAGTTTAGTCATCTCCAATGGCCATACTAGTAAGTGTATTATTAGCAGCGATCCTAGCAATAATTGTAGGAGGAAATGGTTTGCCATCTGGACTGTAGATGAGACATTTTTATTTTATTTTATTTTATTATTATTGGTTTTCAGAGCAGCTGCTGTAATGCTTACTATACACAGTGCTGGATATAGAAGTGAATCCAGCACTTGTGCGAAACTCTGCATACAATCAGACCAGTTTGCAAACCCTGTCTTAGTGGGGTAACCAATCGTACAAACAATAGTAGTTTGTTTACCTTCAGTATCATGAGCAGCCTGATAGCTCGCTGCTGAACTGCTGTATGAATTTAAGTTTGCTGTGCACTTTAAATTATAGAACCATATAGCATGAAATGCTATTTTTACCCTGTTTTTTTTTGGGGGGGGGGGGTTTGGTTTTTTTTTTTTATTCTATGTTATCTAATATATGATTTTGAAAAAAAAAAAACAGACAATTCCGTAGAAATATAGCATCCACTAAAAACTGGAACAGTATTGAGTGGATAATTCATGTGCAAATCTATTTGCTTTAACTACAATTTGCAGCTATAAGTCCAACAGGTAGACAGATCACAGACAGACGTTATATTTATGGCAAAACTAATCACTCAATGAACTGGTAAAATGTCCCTTGCATTCCTTACCAACTCATTTACCAGAGACTGTAGGTGCCTCCAAAAACTGACCTTCAGTCACAGAGTAAACGACAAACAGTAGGTAAGTATGTGTTACCATGAACCCCAGTATTCATATTCCTATATTACCATATTATAATTTTATTGGTGTGCCAAGTTTTTCTAACTTTACACAGCTTTGCTAAGTCCATAGAGCACTGGAATGCAGGCAATACTATTGTTGGCATTTGGGTAGTGGCATGCACAATGAGTTTGAAATGAGAGAGTAATTGGAGATTTTGGCAGATTTTAAGCCCAGAAAGCACATTTGTAGCCCAAAAAAAACAAATTCTTTCGACCTCACATATACAATTTTTTAAAAGCCTCCAACGTCCTTTTTTCACTTATCTGACTGTGTCATACCAGTCCCTTTCCTAGTGCCTCTTATCTTAGTTGGGACCAATAATACAGCAGTGCAGTCCTGGCTCAATGCCAACTGGTCTTGTCACTGTCTCGCTTTGTAATGTCATCACGTCTCTGCTGGAATCTTTATAACTTATGGGGACCCCTGTTCCAGAACAGGAAGTGGGAAGTGTCCATGTCACCAGACAACAACATGGGTTCTAGATGAAGGGCCCCCCAATCTGAAGTGGGAAAGACCAGAAAATTGGTATAAGATTAAGGTGAATATTTATGAAATTTAGGATTTAACAATTATTTGGGGAGTTCTCCCACCTCATCAGCTATTTAATTTCAGAGATGTCATTTACAGTTCCATAAAAAAAATTGTGTTACTGTATGCTGCCAGTAAATTTGGCCAGCGAATTTTCACATGAATCATCTATTTAAAATATGTTCATTATCTTGTGCTATGCCTGTACGTAATAGACCTAAGCATAATTGCTCTTTTTCTTACATTAAGCTATAAAACCATATTGGCAGGTATTATACATATTAATTATCATTATTGTTATCATTATTATTATTATTATTACCATCATTGAGATTGCTTGGTAAATCCTCTAAGATCAAAAAGCATCCTGCATTGGAGAGGATTTTGAATTGTAGCCAAAAGGCACGATTTTAAAATGGCTCTATTTTAATAACTGTTTCTTGCTTCAGAAGATAAAAAGTGAATGGTTATATGAACTAGTTGTGATAACATTGCATTTTCCATTTTTATTTATTTTTTTAACCTAGGGGTTTATGCTTATTAGTACTTTATTCCTTTCATTTTTCTTAAAAAAATAGATTGTTTCCAATTTTGCTTAATAGGAATGCAATACAGGAAACAAATGGTAATAATACAGTCATTATTTGTAATCGTATATTATTCATTAAAGGAGAATTAAAGAAAAATTTCAATTTGTTTGATAGAATTGTATAACTTACTGTGAAGTAATGAGAAGCTTTTTTTTATGTACTGCTTGTTGAGATCTAAGGCTTATTTAATAAGCCACTTGTTTATAAGGTATCTTCAGTCTAATGTTGTACCTGATATAGTTACGTTATCTATAATCCATGGTGGACAATCAACCCTGTTTTGGGGTCTTGAAGGCAGCCCTGTGGGAAATAAATAAATAAAAATAAGTAGAAACCAACAGTGTTCTATATATGTTATATATAGACGTAGGAATGTTCAATAATAAGCCATCATGACATTTTAAATTTAAGCACAAAGGGGGCCCCCACTAACTAAAAGTGTATTGGATTTCCCAGAATTTTTTAATTGAAAGTAGCTGATAGTCAGTAGATGAATTGAATTTGCCAGCTGATTATGAAAAACTTCTGTAACTTAACTTTTTTGTCAGATTTTTTGTAGTTGTTGCAAAGTTAAAAAATGTGTGAGGTTCCCCTCAAAGGTTTTCAACCCTGCACACAAAGAATACTGGTAGATGTTACCATGTCTAGATGGTAGCATGCGGTTCCTTATACATCTAAATACCAGTTCTTATACATTTCAACATCGAAGTGGGTGGGGGGTAAAAGGTACAGAAAAGGAAAATTAAAGAGGTAGTGCCCAATGTTGATAGGTCCAGTGCCTTAAGAGGGCTGGAAAAGGTATCACTCCAGGCAAAAGTTGAGTTGATATTGCTATTTTGGTGTCTCCTTTCATATTTCATCTTGCTTCCCACTGATGACAATCTAATAGGTGACCCTTTAAGGCCCCATGCACACGAGACGCTGTTATTTGCTGTTAAACGCGCGTTCAGAGGCAGTTGGATGCTTTTTTCAACTGCCCCTGAACCCATTCAATGTTATCCTATGTGTCCATGCACACGCTCTCGTTTTTTGGCGTTTACAAGCAGTTGCGTTTAACTTAGTTTTTCCAGAAGCAAAAAAATGGGTTCAGACGCAAAAGTTTTCCACATTTCAGACGCTAAACGCCGCTAAACACGGCTAAACGCAGTACCGGCATTTTGCCGCGTTTGCGTTTATAAGCGTTTTTAAAGGTGACCTATTTTTTAACATTAGAAATCTCAAAAATGATGGCAAATGATGAAAAACTATTAAAAAATATAAAAGAAAACTGTAATTGCTTGCATTGCAATGTGGACAATCCACAACTTGTGGCAGGTAACGTGGCAAGTGGACAATCCACAGCTTGCGGCAGGTAACGTGGCAAGTGGACAATCAACAACTTGTGTCAGGTGACGTGGCCAGGTGACGTGGCCAGGTGACGTGGCCAGTGGACAATCCACAACTTGTGGCAGGTGACGTGGCCAGTGGACAATCCACAACTTGTGGCAGGTGACGTGGCCAGTGGACAATCCACAACTTGTGGCAGGTGACGTGGCAAGTGGACAATCCACAACTTGTGGCAGGTGATGTGGCCAGGTGACATGTCCAGGTGACGTGGCCAGTGGACAATCCACAACTTGTGGCTGGTGACGTGGCAGGTGACGTGGCAAGTGGACAATCCACAACTTGTGGCAGGTGACGTGGCCAGGTGACGTGGCCAGTGGACAATCCACAACTTGTGGCAGGTGACATGGCCAGGTGACGTGGCATGTGACGTGGCCAGTGGACAATCCACAACTTGTGGCAGGGGACATGGCCAGGTGACGTGGCATGTGACGTGGCAGGTGACGTGGCAAGTGGACAATTCACAACTTGTGGTAAGTGACGTGGCCAGGTGACATGGCAGGTAACGTGGCCAGGTGACGTGGAAGGTCACATGGCCAGGTGACGTGGCCAGGTGACGTGGCAAGTGGACAATCCACAACTTGTGGCAGGTGACGTGGCCAGGTGACGTGGCACGTGATGTGGCAAGTGGACAATTCACAACTTGTGGCAAGTGACGTGGCCAGGTGACATGGCAGGTAACATGGCCAGGTGACGTGGCAGGTAACATGGCCAGGTGACGTGGCCAGGTGACGTGGCATGTGGACAATCCACAACTTGTGGCAGGTGACGTGGCCAGGTGACGTGGCAAGTGGACAATTCACAACTTGTGGCAGGTGACGTGGCCAGGTGACGTGGCATGTGACGTGGCCAGGTGACGTGGAAAGTGGACAATCCACAACTTGTGGCAGGTGACGTGGCCAGGTGATGTGGCAGGTAACGTGGCCAGGTGACGTGGCAGGTAACATGGCCAGGTGACGTGGCCAGGTGACGTGGCAAGTGGACAATCCACAACTTGTGGCAGGTGACGTGGCCAGGTGACGTGGCAGGTGACGTGGCAAGTGGACAATTCACAACTTGTGGCAGGTGACGTGGCCAGGTGATGTGGCACGTGACATGGCCAGGTAACGTGGCAAGTGGACAATCCACAACTTGTGGCAGGTGACGTGGCCAGGTGACGTGGCAGGTAACGTGGCCAGGTGATGTGGCAGGTAACATGGCCAGGTGACGTGGCCAGGTGACGTGGCAAGTGGACAATCCACAACTTGTGACAGGTGACATGGCCAGGTGACGTGGCAGGTGACATGGCAAGTGGACAATTCACAACTTGTGGCAGGTGACGTGGCCAGGTGACGTGGCTCGTGACGTGGCCAGGTGACGTGGCAAGTGGACAATCCACAACTTGTGGCAGGTGACGTGGCAGGTACCGTGGCCAGGTGACGTGGCAGGTAACATGGCCAGGTGACGTGGCCAGGTGACGTGGCAAGTGGACAATCCACAACTTGTGGCAGGTGATGTGGCCAGGTGACGTGGCACGTGATGTGGCCAGGTGACGTGGCAAGTGGACAATCCACAACTTGTGGCAGGTGACGTGGCTAGGTGACGTGGCAGGTAACGTGGCCAGGTGACTTGGCCAGGTGATGTGGCAGGTGACGTGGCAAGTGGACAATCCACAACTTGTGGCAGGTGATGTGGCAAGTGATACGCTAAATACAAGTACACTGCTGCTCTCTCAGCTGCTGATACTCACTCTGGTCTCACAAACTGTCTGAAATGGTTAAGATTTACTGTTTTTTGAGCTTAGGGAGGGTCTATGATGAAACGCTTATAAACGCAAACGCGGTAAAATGCCGCTAAACGTGGCCACAAACGCGGCAAAACGCGCGTTTTTAAAAAAAGCTTTTATTCAGACACCTTGTTTATACATTCAGGGCTTCACCATTTTTTTTTGGGGGGGGGGTAAAATATAAAAGACGATATCACACCAAGTAAATAGATACCTAACATGTCATGCTTTAAAATTGCAACAGCGCCAAACGACACCACCTACAAATCTCCATAGGCGACACTTTAAAAGTCTTTACAGATTACCTGTTTAGAGTTGCACAGGACGTCTGGTGCTAAAATTGTTACTTTTGCACTGACATTCATGGTTATACCTCACATGTGTGGTGCAATTACCCTTTTAAATATGCGTGTGGGACCTAAGTGTGCGTTCATATTTCTGCATGAAGCACAGGGGGTGGGGGTGCTTAAAATATTTTAACATTTTATTATTTATTTTATTTAAATGTATTTTTTAACATTGTACCTATATTTATTTTTCTATTTATTTTTATTTTTATAAACGTTATTGCTATCACAAGGAATGAAGAACATCAGGTCCTCTTTATGGATCTTTTAGACCTCAGATCTCTATTATTGCCTCCTAAGCATCTGCTCAAACCAAGATCTGTTTGATCAGATGATGTACAAGCTGGTAATGGTCAACAAACAAACCAAAACCAGAAGAGACAAAATTCTCGTTGCTACCGGTTTCTGGCGTCACAGAAGAAGAGTGGGAACTTCTGTTCCTTCCACTCTTCCTAGGAAATGCATCTGAAGTAGTTGCATCATTAGGGGCTCCCCCATCCAATCTAGGGGGACCCCCTTCCACCACTTCTAGAAGTGACAGCCACTCAAATCATTGCTGAATTAAAGAGAACCCCCTTTGAAAGTTTCCACATTTTGTCATGTTACAACCAAAAACATAAATGTATTTTTTTGGGATTTTATGTGATAGACCAACACAAAGTGGCACACAATTGTGAAGTGGAAGAAAATGATAAATGGTTTTCATTTTTTTTTATATAAATAAATATCTTAAAAGTGTAGCGTGCATTTGTATTCAGCCTCCCTGAGTCAATACTTCATAGAACCATCTTTCACTGCAATTACAGCTGCAAGTCTTTTTGGGTATGTTTCTATCAAATTTGTACATCTAGAGAGTTACATTTTTGCCCATTCTTCTTTGTAAAATAGCTAAAGCTCTGTCAGGCTTGATGGAGAGCGTCTGTGAAGAGAAATTTTCAAGTCTTTGCCACAGATTTTCAATTGGATTTAGGTCTGGACTTTGACTGGGCTATTCTAACACATGAATATGCTTTAATCTAAACCATTCTATTTTAGCTCTGGCTGTATGTTTAATGTCATTGTCCTGTTGGAAAGTGAACCTCCGCCCCAGTCTCAAATCTTTTGCAGACTCTTGTGGCCTGTACACACGACTGGTTTTCCCGTCGGAAAAACTGCGATGAGAGCTTTTGGCCGGAAATTCCGACCATGTGTATGCTCCCTCGCAGTTTTTCCGTCTGGAAAACTGTCGGGAAAAAAAAGAGCAGGATCTCAGGAAAAAATCCTAGCAGGAAAACCGTTTGTCTGTATGCTTTTCCGACAGGTAAAAAAAACGTGCATGCTCAGAAACAACTAAATTTTCTCGGCTCGTCGTAGTCTTTTACGTCACCGCGTTCTTGGCAGGCAAAAGTTCACCGGACTTTTGTGTGTCTGTGTGTATGCAAGGCAGGCCTGACAGGAATTCCGTGGGGAAAACTATTGTTTTTTTATCCTGTCGTGTGTACAGGGCATAACAGTCTGTATTTGACTTCATCCATCTTCCCATCAACTCTGACCAGCTTCCCTGTCCCTCTGAAGAAAAGCATCCCCCCAACATGATGCTGTCACTACCATGTTTCATGGTGGAGATGGTGTGTTCAGGGTGAGGTGCAGTGTTAGTTTTCCCCCACACATAGCGTTTTGCTTTTAGGCCAAAAAGTTACATTTTGGTCTCATCTAACAGAGCACCTTCTTCCACATGTTTGCTGTGTCCACATGGCTTCTTGCAAACTGCAAACTGAACTTCTTATGGCTGTCTTTCAACAATGGCTTTCTTCTTGCCACTCTTCCATAAAGACCAGATTTGTGGAGAAGCACGACTAATAGTTGTCCTGTGAACAGATTCTCCCACCTGATCTGTGGATCTCTGCAGCTCCTTCAGAGTTACCATGGGCCTCTTGACTGCTTCTCTGATTAATGCTATTCTTGCTCGGCCTGTCAGTTTAGGTGGGCAGCCATGTCTTGGTAGGTTTGCAGTTGTGCCATACTTTTTCCAATTTCGGATGATGGATTGAACAGTGCACTGTGAGATGTTCAAAGCTTGGGATATTTTTTTATAACCTAACCCTGCTTTAAACTTCTCCACAACTTTATCCCTGACCCGTCTGGTGTGTTCCTTGGCCTTCATGATGCTGTTTGTTCACTAATGCCGCGTACACACGATCATTTTTAATGTCATTTTCAAAAACGACGTTTTTCTCGACGTGATTTTTTTTGTTTCCTCTCAAGCTTGTCTTGCATACACACGTTCATTAAAAAAAACGCTCGAGCAAAGCGCAGTGACGTACAACACGTACGACGGCACTATAAATGGGAAGTTCCGTTCGAATGGCGCCACCCTTCATGTTAGTAAAGTTTGTTGAGCGACGATTCGCACTTTCAGCCTCGTGCTTTTCAGTCCATTACTGCGTGACGAATGTGCTATCTCCATTACGAACGCTAGTTTTACCAGAACGAGCGCTCCCGTCTCATACTTGATTCTGAGCATGCGCGTTTTTTTCCCCTCGTAAAAGCATACACACTACCATTTTTCACGTCGTTAAGAAAAACGACGTGAAAAAACGACATGAAAAAATAGAGCAGGTTCTCATTTTTTTTAGGCCATTTTTCACGTCGTTAAAAATGCTCTGGAGCCTACACACGATCGTTTTTAATGCCCAATTTAAAAAATGGCATTTTTAACGTCGTGAAAAACGGTCGTGTGTATGCGGCATAAGGTTCTCTAAAAAACCTCTGAGGGCTTCACAGAACAGCTGTATTTAGACTGAGATTAAATTATACACAGGTAGACTCTATTTACGAATTAGGGGACTTCTGAAGGCAATTGGTTCCACTAGATTTTAGTTAGGAGTATCAGAGTAAAGGGGGCTGAATACAAATGCACGCCACACTTTTCAGATATTTATTTGTAGAAAATGTTGAAAACAATTTATCATTGTCCTTCCACTTCACAATTATATGCAACTTTGTGTTGGTCTATAACTTAAAATCTTAATATTTTTTTTTTTTTGGTAGTAACATAACAAAAAGAACATTTCAAGGGGTATGAATACTTTTTCAAGGCACTGTATATCACCTGTTCACCCCCAACTTGTTGATGTACAATTAATTGGCTTCATCACCTCACCTGTCCAGTGAGCAGAAAGCTTATATGTGGAGCAGTAAAGCTGACCAGGAGGCAGTAACATTAAGCCCCTGTTCACATCAGCGTGATTTGACATGCGATTTGACATGTCCCAATCCGTGCCATGCCGACTTTGCAGCGCCACACCAATTTCCAAAAGCAGTTCTTGCACTTCTTTTGTTGACTTCAGGGGCGATGATGATGTGCAACTCGCATGATTTCAAACCCGCGTTCAGTGTGAACGAGGGCTCAACCAAAATGGGACAGAGCTATTATTTTTTTTGTCTAACAACAGTATGTATATCATAAAAATGGCTGGCCAAAAATGCAAACCCTTATGAAACGAATATGTAGCAGTAATATGGGTATAGGCATTTGATTTTCAAATTTAGCTGTTTGCCTATTGCCTTTTTCAAACACACATTTGATAAAAAAAAAATTGGCTATTGTATATATGTGTATATATATATTTATATATAGTATATTACCAAAAGTATTGGGACACCTGCCTTTACATGCACATAAACTTTAATGGCATCCCAGTCTTAGGCCTCGTACACACAACCGATTTTCTCGTCGTAAAAAACACGTCGTTTTTTTCGACGAGATTTTTGTTAAGCTTGTCGATTTTCTCGTCAAGCTTTCTATGCGTACACACTGACATTTCCCAATTTCCTCGTTGTTCTCCGCGCTCATGTCCAGCACGTACGACGGCACTATAAAGGGGAAGATCTTTTTTCTTGGCGCCACCCCTTGGGCTGCTTTTGCTGATCTCGTGTTACCGCGTGTGAAGTAAAAGTTTGGGAAGAGACGATTCGCGCTTTTCAGTCTTCATACTTTTCAGATCGTTTTCTGCGGTTCAGTTTGTGCTTGTGGGTTCGTATCTTGACTTTCAGGGCGTCTAGGCAGGTCGTATCTGTTTTACAGTGCGTTCTTGCCTGTTTGTTTCTGTTTTTCAGTTCGTTATTCATAGGCCTTGCTGTTCTAAAGTGTGTTCTGTTCTGTACGTTCTGATAAGACGACCGTTTCTTATTAGCCATGTCGCCTGGACGTTCTCGTCGTCGAGTTCGTGCTGTGCGTGCGCTTGGTGTTGGTCTGCTTGTTTTGGACCAAGACCAGTCCATGAATGGTGTGAGGAGGAGTTCATGGACCAAGAATTGGTTGCTCCAGCGGGACCAATTCTGCCATATGTCTCTGCTGCGGGAGATCGTCGAGAATAATCCTGAGGACTACAGGAATTTTCTGCGGATGTCTGACCCCGTATTTCAGGAACTGTTGGCTTTGATGTCCCCCTATATTACCAGGCAGGACACCGTCATCGCCACGTTACGTTACCTGGCAACAGGGAGAAGTCTTCAGGACTTGAAGTTCACCACAGGCATCTCCCCCCAGGCTCTGGGCCTCATAATCCCAGACACCTGTTCTGCTATTATACAAGTCCTGCAGGAGGACTATATTAGGGTAAGTTTTCTCCATTAACATCACATTTTATGTATTACATGTATGCTAATGTATTGTATTTCTTTCATCCTTCCCTAATTACCATGATTGTAATATGCTGAGAATGTCCCCTTTGTCCCCATGCATGCTGGAAGCTTTAGATTGCCCCTTTTTTGTCCTCCATAAATATTTCCCTTCACTAACTTTTCCAGCAGGGGCGCCTGTTGCTCCAAATGTATGGGGGTCCCACCCCAATTTATGAACTAAACTTCCTCCTTTTTTGCTCAGGTGCCTATTAAACGCCCCCAGTTGTCCCCTCTAATGCAGCCATTTGGTTCCCTCCAATGCAGCCATTTTCCCCCCAGCCCTGCACTTACCTTCTTGTGGTCAGCGCCATCCTTCTTCTGTCCTTGATGTCTTCTCCTTCCCTTGATGTTGCATCAGCCAATCATGTTACCATTATACAGACTTGGTGAACATGATTGATAGAGCAGCCTGCCAGTGTTTCCCCAAGGAATGCCCCCCCCCTGCGTCCCCTATTTTACTTTTCGGAAGCCAATTACATCCCTCAGGTTGTAATGTAAAAGACTATTTTACTACCTGTTTCTGCTATGCAATTTGAACCCCCTAAATACCGCAATTATTCATATGTCGGTCGCTAAACAAGAGGCCATCCACCTGAATAGTGGGCGGCATAGACAATACATAGGTTCATGCAACGCATGAACCTATGTATTGTTCTGAGTGATGGGCACAGGAGAGAGGGGGCAGTGCTCCAGCGCCCACTCTGGACGCACCGCCACTGCAATGCTATCCTGTGGCCAAACACATTTCCCCCCCCAAAATAATTTAGTAATGGCCCATCAGAGGGGGTGATGAATCTGATAAATGAGCCTTCCCTTATACTTATTTTAAACACCTTAATAAACGTAGAATTTGATTGATGTTGGCCTTGATTTTTTTTTAATCAAATTTCCTTGTAATGTCTGACTTTGGCATTCTAATATTATTTCATCTTGTTTCACTCCACAGCTTCCTTCCACGCCACAGGAATGGCAGACTGTGGCATCGGAGTTTGCCACGCGGTGGGACTTCCCCAACTGCGGTGGTGCCATAGACGGGAAGCACGTCCGCATCGTGCCGCCACCCCGTTCTGGGTCCTACTACTACAATTACAAGGGGTTTCATAGCATTGTGCTGATGGCGGTGGTGTCAGCACGGTATGAATTCCTCTATGTTGATGTAGGGAAGAATGGCCGGATGTCCGATGGGGGATCCTTCATCCAGACGGAGTTTGCCCTCCGTCTCCAGAGTGACGACCTTGCATTGCCACCGGATGCAGGGAATATTGAAGGACTCCCCTTTGTTTTCTTGGCTGATGAAGCCTTCGGACTCGGACGGCATCTTATGAGGCCATTTCCACAGAGGACCCTGACCCCAGAGAAGAGGGTGTTCAATTACCGGCTGGCCAGGGGCCGAAGAGTTGTCGAAAATGCCTTTGGCATAATGGCCAGCCGGTTCCGCCTTTTTATGACTTCAATACACTTGGCGGACTACAAAATAAACTATGTCGTATTATGCTGCTGTGTGCTACACAACTTTCTGAGCCAAAAATCTAATTCCTATATGGCCTCAGTTTTGCCAGAGGCTGGACTTTCCCCTGCAAATCCCCTGCCGGGCCTGGAATCTGCCCGTCCTGGCTTGTCCTCCCAAAATGCCCGTGAGGTTCGGGACAAATACATGGAGTATTTCACGAGTAGGGGGGCAATTCCTATGCCAGCCTATGTCTAAGGATCCCAATAAAAAGCCTTGTTTAAACCTTTAATTATTTGTTCTTTCCTGTCTCCTAGTTTGTCTTTGTGCATTTGTAGTGCCAAGTGTATTTTACTTTAGTAAATAACAACCATTTCACTATGTAACCTTACAAAATAACCAAATAAGCTTAGAGGGTATTATAAAAAGAAGCTACACGTTGTTTGTGGTCAAATATTTTACTCTGTGCACATTCTCACCATTTTTAGTTTTTTCAGGTTTTTCGGGTTGGCCTGGCCCCAACCCAGCAATTTTTTGCTTATGAAAATACAAAAATAACAGTTGCATTCCAAAAATTACAACATTGGATACCTCTGAGCAATCTGAGACATTCACTTACACAAACTATGTCTCTATGTGCCCGTCCTAATATGGGGTCCTGCCACCCCTTGCCCAGGCAAAAATTGAATATGCACACATTTGGGATTTTTTACATCTATGAAGTTTACAATCCTGATCCCTATTGTCAACATGTGCTATCTGCCATCAGGGGTGATCAATGGACGTGTTTTGGGGGTGCAACCCCTTCCTCAGTTCACCGACTTTAGATACGAGGAAGGGGTTGCACCCACAAAAGACGTACATGGATATCCCCTGATGGCAGATAGCACATGTTGACACACTGTGTGCAGATTCAATTTTTGGCTGGTTTGATTGTCAAAAAAATTCGAAAAGTTGCAAAAACAAACATGTAAAAACAAATGTGTTTGGATGGCTTATTGAATTCTCCCCAAAACATCGAGAATGTCTTTAAATGTTTGTTCCATCACATGGATTCTTTGTTTAATAAGGTCCAGTTCCGTGCTACATTCCATCACTTGCTGGATGAGGCGGAGGGCACTGTCAGCAGAGAACCGTGTACTATCCTTCACAACATTTATATCCCCTAAAAACAAAAAACAAAAGGTATTATAACTCTGCAGGCCTACATCTCTTACCTGAAGCTGTGGTGACAGATACTGACCTGTTGTGGTGACCAGATCCACAACGTCATCCACCTCTCCTTCCTGCACTTCTCCTTCCTCCACCTCAACTTCCTGCACATCTTTCGGTTGTGGGTCTTTGGGAGTTTGGGGTTGCTTGGAAGTTGTGGGGTGCATGTGCTCCCTGGAGTGTCCTCCTCCCAGTCTTCTCTCCCCTATGAGAAGCAAACAAAAGGTCAATTTATCACACTGTAAATCTCAATGTTAAAATAAAAACAGGCTAAATTGATTGGAAGTGTGGTACAAGTGTGTGTTTGGGCGGAATTTAAAGAAGAATGCATTATTTATGACCAAGAATATGCTTAGTATTCACCTTTGGATGTAATTTATTTGACATGGAGGCACCACAAGAATTCTCGTATGCACCTGTGTGGGACACCCAAAAAAGGCGGGTCTGGTGGCCCACACTATAGTGCTCCAAAGTACAGATGTGGAAGCAGCTGCTGAGTGTCCTCTCCTTTACACTGATAAAAGTTTGCATTTCATTCTCTTTACAAACACATCATCTAGACGAAAAAATACGCCACAATTTTGGAGCAAAAATGGCAGATGTATAATTACTTTTGTGGCTCTAAAATAAGCCAAAACCGCGGATAGTGGCCGAACGAAGTGTCGGTAACGTAACGAACGATTACTGTGCCCAACCAAGTTCAAAATATTACATTTTGGAAGCGAGTCCAATATGAGAAACCAAAATAAAGAGCAACATGTCAGTTTAGAAAAAGATTAATATCAGAAAAGTCTACATTTTACTTAATTTTAGCGAGCATTCTCTTTATGCTCCTCAACTGCTCTGGCTTCCTCAGTTTGAGGTCTGACCACCTCTTTCTGAGCTGCTCATTTGAGCGTTTCACCCCGAAATTCGCCTTCAGACTCTTCACGACTTTAGTGAGGATTTTGGCCTTCCTTCTATTTGGTTTGCTATACGGCCCATGCTTGGCATCATAATCAGCCTTGAGCAAGATGTCCACCATCTCCGCCATCTCCGCCAAAGACATATTCAATGCCTTGAATCTCCTCCTTGATCGTGACGTTTCCTCGGTCTCCGGGCTTGTCTCCTCCTCGTTAGTTGCGGAATTATCAGACACCTGCTGTAACTCCGCCATATCTGTCTGCGCGCCGAAAGAGAGGGGGCGGGGAAAAGATGTTAGTTAGAACGTCATGGGCGGGCGACGTGTGCGGAGCGACGTGTTCGTATTTTGACGCATGCGTGGTGTGTATATAGCAAACACACATGTGGCTATAGTACGTTCGGTGTGCGGAGAGAGGAGTTCAAGTGACGGACGTGCGAACGAAGGTATGTGATTTTGTGACTTGTACAAATTGTTGGCCTATACTGTCTTGAGAATGTTGGAGGATATATATGGTGACTAGCATGTTAAGGAGGTTAGACTGTTTGCCTCACATTAGTTATATATAATTTATTTAACTTGCAGATACAATATGAATGTCTTTATAAGCGACAAGGATTTCCTGGCGGAATTTATTGACTGGGTAAGGGAGCTGCCCGCTCTGTGGGAGACGAAAAACCCCACCCACAAAAAAAGAGGGGTGAGAAAAGCAGCGCTGGAGAAGCTGCTCCCATTTGTGCATACCAAGGTGCCCACAGCCACAGCAAAACAAGTGGACACTAAAATTGGGAGCTTGAGAGGTACCTACAGGACTGAACGCTCTAAGGTGCTGGCTTCTCAGAGGTCAGGAGCAGCAGCAGATGATGTGTATGTCCCGATTTTGTGGTACTACAACAGGATGTCCTTTCTGGATGACCACATTGACACAAGGCCATCACTCTCCACTCTTCCCCCCAGACTTCCCTGCAGCCAACCTGAGCCTTCTCTGGAGCAAGAGGAGGCAGCCATCCTGGATGATCCTGATTTGGCCATCTGGAGCCAGGTATAGTATTTTTCGAAAATGTATTGGGATAAACTTAATGTTTGACAAATATGTCAAGATGACAAACATAAACTATTTTGGATTGCACAAGTGAAATCAAGATCTGTAGACATTATTCTGCACTTAATTGGGTGCTAAATAGTCAATCTGATGTAGTGGTAAATTTAAAGCAAGGATTTATGGATTTACATTCTAATTGCTTCAATCAGGATTACAAAGTTTGATGCAAAGATTAAACGAACATATTAAACTATGTCCCTTTTTCATACACAGGATGAAATCAGCCAGGAGGAGGGTCTGGAAACTGTCAGGCAGGAGGAGGAAGGGCCCAGTAGCAGCCAGGAGGTGGCAGGGCCCAGTGGCAGACAGGAGGTGGCAGGGCAAAGGAGAAGCACCAGATCCCAGGTGCCTCCCATCCGGCTTCACAAAAGAGGCAGGAGGGACAGGAGCACGAGTGAGGCAGCAATGGCCCTTATTCGTGAGGCCCATGCCACCCTCCAGGAGCCCACATCCCCTGAAGAGGCCATTGCCGGCCTAGTGGAGGCTAAGTTCAAGGTGATGAGCATGGAGCAACGCCTCCTATGCGAGCCCCTGCTCATCACCTTGCTCAACAAGGGGGTGATGGAGAAAATTACCCCCAATACCGCCATATGTGAGGTGGCACAACTGACCCAACCTCAACCTCCACCTCCCCCTTCTTCTTCTGCCCCACCCCCTTCTGCTACACCTCCCCTTCTTCTTCTTCTGCCCCACCCCCTTCTGCTACACCTCCCCCTTCTTCTTCTGCCCCACCCCCTTCTGCTACACCTCCACCTTCTTCTTCTGCCCCACCCCCTTCTGCTACACCTCCCCCTTCTTCTTCTGCCCCACCCCCTTCTGCTACACCTCCACCTTCTTCTTCTGCCCCACCCCCTTCTGCTACACCTCCCCCTTCTTCTTATGCCCCACCCCCTTCTGCTACACCTCCACCTTCTTCTTCTGCCCCATCCCCTTCTGCTACATCTCCTCCTCCTCCTCCTGACAGGAGTACCCCTCCAGTGGGCCAGCCTCCAGCCAAATGAAGAAGGAAGGCTGCAGGGAAGGCTTCAGGGAAGATTGCAGGGAAGGTTGCCAGGAAGAAGAGGAAGTGATGGCCTTGCTTCATTGTGGTCGGACAGAAGGCAGCCTGTTGTAGTACCACAGACTTGGGACATATATCTCACCTGCTGCTGTTCCTGACCTCTGGGAGGCCAGCATCAGATTGTGTTCAGAAATGTTGGCCTTCTCAAGCTCCCAATTTTAGTGTCCACACAGGGTTGCTGTGTGCTCTGGGGTCCCTGGGATGCACAAATGGCAGCAGGTTCTCCAGCGCTGCCTTCTCTTTATTTTATTTTTAAACATGAATAAATGTGATTTTTGTTTACGTTCATACTTGACTATGTGTATTTGTAAAAATTAAAAATCTAGCTTTGGAGTAAGCAGATACATTTGACTGACAAAAAAAGGGACAGATAAAAACCCCCCAAAAGAATAACTAAATCTGATTATCAAAAAAACATGGTGGGAAATTTAACTAATATAGAGTCCAAAATTAAATGGGAGATCACTACCAAAACATTGCGAAATTATAATTAACATCAATTTTAAAAATATTACCATTTAAATTATTCCTAAAAACTTGCACGATATAATACACATAAATCTTCTTAAGAGCAGCATGAAAAAGGTTAAAAAATAAGTCATAAATCTGTGTGAATATCAGCAGCAAAAGAAGGTCACTCGTTTTGATTAATGTAACATTCTAACGAAGATTTCAAGGCAGAACATTTAAACGATGCAATATTTTTGAGCGTGACGAATGTGCTCTCTCCATTACGAAGGCTTGTTTTACCAGAAGATGCGCTCCCGTCTCATAGTTGCTTGTGAGCATGCGCGCTTTTGGAAGAGTCGTAAAAGCATACACACGAACCATGTTCTCGTCACAAAACAGCCCGACGAGAAACACGACTAGGAAATCTGGAATCCTGACGAGAAAATAGAGAGCAGGTTCTCTATTTTCTCGTCGAGATTCTCGGCAAATTTCTCGTCGTAAAACCATACACACGAACGTTTTTCTCGCCAAAAAAGCTCTTGCGGCACATTTCTTGCCGGTTTTGGACGAGAAACTCAGTCGTGTGTACGAGGCTTCAGTCCATTGGGTTCAATATTGAGTTGGTCAACCCTTTGCAGCTATAACAGCCTTTACTGGGTTGCTGTTAAAGAGTTTGGGGTGAAGGAACTTCACTGACCTCAAATAACACTGTGTTCTAGCTTCACATGCAAAGTGAAGCCACCAATTTAACATTTTGACAAGTATTGCTTGGGTAAATATTCAATCTTGTTGGAATTATTTTTTAACCATACAAGGGATGAGTGTTTGACATAAGGTAGCTAATATCATCTATCTTATGTAACAGGCAAAAAAGTTATATTTTTTATTCAAATGAAAACACATTAGCTATCCGACATACATGTCACCTACAGTCTGCACAAACAGAATCCTATCACTTTTAGGTTGGATCAGCCAATCTATTTCTACTATTCAAACTTTAATACCTGCTGAGATGGAATCTTGGAGGCCAGACTTCAAGAATCGGTATTTATATATGCACAGTGTGAGAGGAGCTTTTTTAAGACCAAACTTTCTATTTGTGTCCATTCCTAAGGTGTAACTATGCATGAACTGAGGATAACCTTTCTGTAAAGAGACTCCAGCAGGGGAGATAATTTATTTCAGATCAGATTCCTCGTTTCATGATGTTGATTCTTCTTTTTTCTTTACTCGTAAACTATCAAAGATAATGAATTATAAGAAAACTTCTAGTTGAAATCAAAACCTTCAACAAGCAGTATGTATAGCACCTTTTAGCAATTGCACATACATATGATAATTGCGTGAGCTACATGCACTACTTGAAAGAAAGTCATTTTCTTTTGAATTCCTAACTTCATGAACATTCAGGGAGGCATCTTGCTGTGTTTCACAATAGCTGTACAATATAAAAGTATTGAAATACACAGGAGGAGGCTTTGTTCCAGGACAGGAAGTCAAAAGAGCAAAGGAAAAGAGATTCCCTGCAGAAAATGGAAATGACACACTTAAGTGTAAATGCTGGGTGAGGTTTTGGGAAGTTACAAACCTTTAGCTGTTAATGACACAGCATGGCGTTTAAGTATCTTAAGGATATTTACGAAAACACTGGGCATTTTATAACTATATTTGTGAGTAAACAAAAAATTAAAAAATAAATAAAATCAATACATGGTAGAAATGAGGTCAGATCTTTGTGCATGTAGGCCCTAGGTACATTGTATTTATAGACCTTAGAAAGCCCATTTTGCTAAAACATCATATGTTATGCATGTCAATAAGTACTAAAAACCTTGAATTGCGTAACTTCGTTGTACATGGAAAATTATGTTAATGTTGAGTAAATACTGATAAATGTAAATTTTTGCACTTGGGAGCTAAAAAAAACTTTAAGCATTATACAATCCAGGGCAGCCATGTTTTTTGGGCCCGTTCTCTCACTCCTTTTTTGTGGCCCTCAGCTGGTTTAAGAATTTAAACTTAAAGTGGAGGTCCACACAAAAATGGTACCTCCGCTTTTCGGAACCCTCCCCCCCCTCTGGTGTCACATTTGGCCCCTTTCAGGGGGGAGGAGGTGCAGATACCTCTATAATACAGTTATTTGCACCCACTTCCGGGCATACGCCCCTTCCCGCCCCCCCGCTGTCTTCTGGGAAACACACAGGTCCCAGAAGATAGCGGGGACCAGTAAAGATGAGCAGCGGGACTCGCACATGAGCAGTAGGGAACGCTTTACTTCCTGATTCCCTCACCGAGGATGGCGGTGGGGGCAGCCGAGAGCCGAACGATTGATCGGCTTCGGCTGCCGACATCGCGGTCACCCTGGACAGGTAAGTGTATATTTATTAAAAGTCAGCAGCTGCAGTATTTATACCTGCTGGCTTTTAATATTTTTTTTTTAGGCGAACCTCCGCTTTAATGAGACCTTACTATTTCCCTGGGTGACAAAGGGTACATATCCTTGCATAATTTTAGCAGAATGATATAATTGTTTTCTGAATTTACATGGGTGTGGTCCTCTGTACACTTAATGCAACCCTTTGCAGTTTTATTTCTTTGCTTGATTTAGCCCACTATTTCTTTCAGTTTGACATGCCTGATCCAGGGGATGTAAAACTAGGTGAATCAAAGGTGAAGAAGGATCCAGACATCTTGATAGACAATAGACTAACAGCATGCAGTGCCAAAAGCAGCTTCTAGGGAAGCGATTCTCAAGCTTGGTTCTGCGGAACCCTAGAGTTCCTCCAGAGGTTTCAAAGGGTTTCTTGAGAAGTGGTGGATTGACCTCCCATCTGGTGGTGCCTGCATTGTCATTTGGCAAAGCCAGCAGCATGACATTAATGATCTATTTAGCTGTCTTTAAGGGCTGCATTCCTCTCACTGACCATCACTGTTAGGGGAGTAGTCTTCCCACTAACCCACAGTGAAACAGTGTATTATTTTCACTGACCACCAATGTTAGGGACATTCTTAATCTCACTGAAGATAGAAGTAAGGATGGACCTCTATCCCATACTCAAAATTTAAAGTGGAACGTCACTCTCCTGATGCACTAGGCATCATTCCCTTCTACCCTCCTCCTCAATGTAAAAAAATTATAATAATTTTGCTTGTTTACCTTTTTTAATATTTTAGGTAGGCTCCACTCCCTGACTGCCTTTGCTTGGCTAGGCAATAATGAAATCTTCTGTGCTCTAAAGCCTGGGACTTGAGACATAATTTTATCCCCATAGAAAGCATTAGTAAGACTAAATCTTGAATATGCAGTTCTGTTGTTTCTCAACAACCCTTCATGAGCTACTTTTTTCACATTACCCAACTGCATAGTTTTAAAATGTAAAAAAGAGTGTAGAGACAGTGTGCATAAACACACTTAACCACTAGAGGCCCGCGCTATAGCCGAATGACGGCTACAGCGCAGACCTACAATGCCGTTAGGCCGTCAATTGACGTCCGCCCCTTTCCTCGTTCCCCGCTTACGCTCCCGAGCACGCATCGGGGAACTTCTGTGGCCGCCGTGTCACATAGGTGCCAATGCGCGTGCCTGGCGGCCACGATGTCCTCCAGGTAGGCGCGATCAGCATTTACAGAGCAAGGGACGTGGATCTCTGTGTGTAAACACAGAGATCCACGTCCTGTTAGGGAGAGGAGACCGATGGTGTGTCCCTTGTACATAGGGACTACCATCAGTCACCTCCCCCAGTCAGTCCCCTCCCCCCACAGTAAGAATCACTCATGAGGTAACACATTTAACCCCTTCCTCGCCCCCTAGTGTTAACCCCTTTCCTGCCAGTCACATTTATACAGTAATCAATGCATTTTTTATAGCACTGTTCGCTGTATAAATGTGAATGGTCCCAAAATAGTGCCAAACATGTCCGATGTGTCCGCCATAATGTTGCAGTCCCAATAAAAATTGCTTATCGCCACCATTACTAGTAAAAAAAAAATATTAATAAAAATGCCATAAAACTATCCCCTATTTTGTAGACGCTATAACTTTTGCACAAACCAATCAATAAACAGTTATTGTGATTTTTTTTTTACCAAAAATATGTAGAAGAATACATATCAGCCTAAATTGAGAAAAAAATAGTTTTTAAAAAAAAAAATTGGGATATTTATTATAGCAAAAAGTTTAAAATATTGTGTTTTTTTTTCAAAATTGTCAGTCTTTTTTTGTTTATAGCGCAAAAAATAAAAGCCGCAGAGATGATCAAATACCACCAAAAGAAATCTCTATTTGTGGGGAAAAAAGGACGTTAATTTTGTTTGGGAGCCACGTCGCACGACCGCGCAATTGTCATTCAAAACGTGACAGTGCTGAAAGCTGAAAATTGGCCTGGGCAGGAAGGGGGTTTAAGTACCCAGTAAGCAAGTGGTTAAAGGATAAGTCCACCTTAACACTAAAATCGCTACATCTACATCCACGATATAAGCCTAACCTATCTAGCCTTATAAAGAAGATATATATACCTTTTTTTAAGCAGATCCAGTCCGCTCTCCAGTGGCGGAAGCTCTGCAGAGGACACTACCGACAACAGTTGTGAAATTAATGGGGAGAGACTTACTATGGGGCTTCCGTTGTTGGCTGTGTCCTCGGTACCTGCCTCCACAGCGAAGCTGCAGCTAACAGCTCAGCGTGGGTTTGGGTCGGATCAGCTTCAAAAAAGGTATGTATACTGATTTCTTCTTTACAGGGTCAGATAGGTTAGTGTTTGATTGTGGAAAAAAAAAATAGAAATAGAGCTAAAGAACTAACAACACAGAAGCACAATTGGGAGACAGTCATCCCACAACAGAAAGAGTCGGAACAGGGACAAGAATCACCAGGTAATATTTTAAAGAGAGCAGTAGATTTAAAAATATTAAGAACACATTTTTAAATATCATTTATATGTTAAAGCTAGGCCTTTTTTGTGTGAGAAAGCACCAGTACTGTGATCACAACACCTCCAGACACTGGTCATGTACTCAGAGCACAGCTATGACAGCTCCCCAACTTGCCACTGCCTCTTGTAAACACAGAAGCCAGCAGAGGAAATCTTCCACCACTAACCTCCTTAGTCATCATTCAGAGCCACAGAGGAAGCAAGTACTGGAAGATTTCCTCTGCCAACTCTTGTGTTTATAAGTGGCAGCACTACACAATTACACTCAAAATTTGCCAAGTTATTAACCAACTATTATAGAACAATATTTTTATTACCGTAAAGCTGTAAAATCCTGGTATATTAAAACTGAGCAAATAAAACAAAAGCAGAAGTTAAGCCACCTGGCAAAGCAATGAGTAGTGAAATGATATAAAAATCTATGCCTTCACTCTAAAATTCTAGCTTGGTCCTCTATTATCCTCTATCGATCTTGTAATGTGATCACTGGTTTCACCAAGAAAGAGAGAGGACCAGGAGGAGGCTGGTCAATCTCAGCTTTTTACAAAAGACCTTTAAAATACATATAGCATTCAGACATTAGATGTGGGGCTGTATTCATTTCATTTTTAGACCTTTTTCCTCTATTTAACCCGGGAACACTGCCTGTAGCATACTTCCTGTCTTAGGAGAGGGTTTTTACTTACATTTAAAATTCTTTAAAAATGCTTCATATGTCAAAAATACCTTGCTTCACTTCCACGTGACTTCACTTCCGGCCGCATCTGCCTCTGCTTGCGCCCTACGCAATACGTCACAACTATGTGACTTCATCAGGGATTTTTTTTTAAAGAATTTTAACCGTAATTGGATATTGATTTTAAATAAAATCTTACCAACATTCTACACCAGTGTTTCTCAACTCCAGTCCTCAAGGCGCCCCAACAGGTCATGTTTTCAGGCATTCCATTATTTTGCACAGGTGATTTGATCAGTTTCACTGCCTTAGAAATTACCACAGCCGTTTTAACTGAGGGAAATCCTGAAAACATGACCTGTTGGTGCGCCTTGGGGACTGGAGTTGAGAAACACTGTTCTACACCATAAGAGGCTTTCTGGTATTCTCCCCACATATTGGCAAGCCACTATGGCAGCATGAATAAATAGATCTTTAAAGGTACCACATACCCCTATATTGAAACACACAGGAAGCCAAACGGAGAGCCCCTAGAGGTATAGAGGAGGAAGAGGAGTTGGTCTTTATCATTATCTCTGAGGATTATATTATACAGGCTATATAACATCAACCTGGAGGTGAGAGTTCTGTGAGCACAGAGCAATATGGTGACACACAATGTGAGGAATTTAAAGGCATAGAAAGCATTGAGAGATTGGGATGCTGGTTATTTTTTGAATCAAGATTTACACCATTAGTGAAATGTTGGGGAATACTAAACTAAACTGCACTGACTTATTATTGTGTGTTTTAAACAATAAGGTTATTTTGTTTTATGTTGCATAGGTGGTAATCAATTTTATGTATTGTAGGCATTAGGATTCACGGTTACTCATTTATTTGATGGTTTATTTATATGCATGGAGCATTTAAGAATCACAGTACACTTATTATTATACAGTATTGATAGTTATAGGCACCCTAAAATTAGAATACAGCAGTGCAGTATCATACATATGTTACATTATACTTGAGCTCTACGCAGGATCACATACTGATGCTAGTAGCAGTTTCACATAGTGATATACTCGAGTATAAGCCAAATTTTCATCACATTTTTTTGTGCTGAAAATGCCCCCCTCGGCTTATACCCGAGTCACCTTTTTGCGCCTGATCTCCCGGACTTTGGGGACCCGGTACTGGCCGGCCGTAGGTCCCCTGGACCCCAAACCTGCCACACATGTCTTCCTCTATAAGTGTGCAAAGTTTGTTGTCTGGGGGACCAACGGCCAGGGAGTACCGATTCTTCAAAGCCACGCACCCCTTCTATAGACTCCCATGTTAAGCGGTCATTTCCCTGGTGAATTTTGGGACCCGGTACCGGCCGGTCGTAGGTACCATGGACCCAGAACTTGGCACACGTGTAGCCCCTGAGCACTGATTTTTTAAAGCCGGGCACCCCTTCCATAGACTCCCATGTTAAACGTCAGTCTAGTCATGGACACAGCGAGGCATGGGCACAGAGAGGCATGGGCACAGTGAGGCATGGACACAGTGAGGCATGGACACAGTGAGGCATGGGCACAGTGAGGCATGGACACAGTGGGGCATGGGCACAGTGAGGCATGGGCACAGTGAGGCATGGACATGGACACAGTGAGGCATGCACATGGACACAGAGAGGCAAAGTGAGGCACAGTGAGGCATGCAGATGGACACCCTAGGCTTATACTCTAGCCAATATGTTTTCCCAGTTTTTTGTGGTAAAATTAGGTGCCTCGGCTTATATTCGGGTCGGCTTATACTCAAGTATATACTGTATATCATTTTGGATTGACACAATCACGTGTGCACTATTTTGATTTAACACTTGAAAGGCAGTGCACTTTGTACATTGTGTGTCCTAATATATTGAGGCTGTTGGCATAATAAGCCACTATTGTACTTTTTAGGAAAAATAAACCCAGATTTTTAGTTATATGTCTGGGTACAATGCTCTAAAAGCACTTTAATTTACAAAAATCAATAATAAACTAGATATCAAAGATTGAGATAGAAAAAAATGCATCATTTCACAAGCATTGCATCTGCAAACTTTAGCATATATTTAACCTCATTTAATTTTTAATAGTTTCTCATATTTATATTGAAGTGAAATATTTTTTATCTATAAAGCCTTTGGCAAAAAGGCAATTACATTTGTATCTCCATAAATATTTCATTCAATGTTTATGCAGAATATTACAAAATATATTGGAAAGTATATGAACAACTGTCAGAAATGAGAAACAGCTTTTTTAAAAATCCTTTAGTGGTAAATGGAGTGCATTTTATCATTTCATTCTCCTTCCAGCATTGCTTTGTATTCCTTTTAAGGGGACACAGAGGGAAAATTGAACATTTTGAATATACAAAAGATGAATCTACAATGATTTGGCTTGACATCGGTCCTCTCAATTAATAACAATCATTAAATATTGAGATATGTATCTATTTATTTATCTAAATTAAAATACAATTAATAAGAAAACGTGACTCGTAACAGGTTTACTTTTATGCAGCGTACACGCGACCATTTTTCTCATCAGGAAAAATGAAATTTTTTCTCTTTGACGCGAAAAACGACCATGTGTGGGCTTTTGGTCATTTTTCCCGACGAGAAAAACGGCATTAATCACAAAGAGAAAAATTAGAACATGCTCTAATTTTTCTCGTCGTGATTCACGGCATTTTTTTCCGCTGCAGTTTTCCATAGGGAAACACTGGCGGGGAGCCTACACATGGTCGTTTTTCTCGACCAAGAGAAAAAATGTCGGGAAAAACGGCCGTGTGTAAGGGAACAAGCCGTTCCTCGTTTTTCCCATCGATTTTCTCGCCGGTGTTTTCACCGGTGAGAAAATCGATCGTGTGTACGCGCATTATACTTTCTTCAATCCTATTTTATTAACCAGAAATTCAGTTAAAATTCAAAATAACATGAGCAATTTGTCTGTGTGAAAAGATGAATTAATAAAGCTGTGACATTGTTTTTGTTTCAATCTAATTTTAGTGATCAGTAAATAATAAATGGCAACATTGAATGTCCATGTCACTGCTCAGTTGTGAGTCATGCCATAAATATATTATCCGTCAGTGTGCAGCAGGATTGTTTGAAACTCTTTGCTGTCACTTGTGGTAAAATGATATTTATCTTGATCTACTGTATACTCTGAAAACATGTGCCTCGGTTGAGTCTTGTCTGACACATACCCTCACCCTTATTAGAGCCGTGGTATCCTTGAACATTCCCATACAGCGTTATTGGTGACTGTCACTTTTAAAGGGCATCCACATACAACAGATAACCATGCTTCCATGCTGATAATAATATGCCATACACAATACTGTTTTCATGTCATGCTGAGCAACGGGGCTTTTCTTTTCTTCTCTGTAACAGTATGAGCATTGTTTTAAGTCATTTTTCTTGTCACAGTTTTAGCACTGTATATGTATGCCTGGATGTTCAATCTCCACTTTCTGCATAATGCCAACTCTGAGTAATTCACAAGTGAAAGGAACCCATTATTCTTTATTTAGGCATACATATGTGAAGTCTTATCTTGTCACAAAGCCACATTTATCATAAATCACAGTATGAACCGCCAATATGAGAAGTGTCATCAGCAGTATTTTTAAATGAAAAGCAACAGGAAACACAGTTGGGAATATTATCACTGGTCAGTGAGTTTCCATAGAGTGTTGATGATGTTTAAGTGGTTGCAAAAAAGAGCAAATATACCTTTAAGCTTTCTTCAATAAAGAATTTTTTTTTTTTTATTGCTAATTTGTCGGTGTAGTAATTATAGAAACTAATAGGTATCCATTTAATAGTGGTCTGACTTTAGCACACACTGAATTATGATTATTTGCCTTAAGACAGCGGTCTCCAAACTATAGCCGTCCAGTTGTTCGGGAACTACAAGTTCCATCATTCCTAGTCATGTCTGGGAATGTCATAGTTTTACAATGTTTCATGGGACGTGGAGTTCCACAACAGCTGGTGGGCCATAGTATGGAGATCCCTGCCTTAAGATATCCTTTGTGTTAATTCTTAAATGTAGTAGCTAATACCAACCAATCAGTATTCAGTATCAGTCAATTTTGATTAAGTTACATAAGAAGTGTAGCAGGTTTTGTGGGTAAAGATGACATAATCCCTCCCAGTATCTACAGTACATATACGTGTTTACATATAATAAATAATGCCACCAACAAATGCAAGATAAATTAACAAAGAAATAAATAATTATAAAACAATGAACAACCAAATATTACACTATATTACCAAAACTATTGGGATGCCTGCCTTTACATGCACATGAACTTTAATGGCATCCCAGTCTTAGTCTGTAAGGTTCAATATTGATTTGGCCCACCCTTAGCAGCTATAACAGCTTCAACTCTTCTGGGAAGGCTGTCCATAATGTTTAGGAGTGTTCCTATGGGAATGTTTGACCATTCTTCCAGAAGCGCATTTGTGAGGTCAGGCAGTGATGTGGGACGAGAAGGCCTGGCTCGCAGTCTCCACACTAATTCATCCCAAAGGTGTTGAATCGGGTTGAGGTCAGGACTCTGTTCAGGCCAGTCAATTTCCTCCACCCCAAACTTGCTCATCCATGTCTTTATGGACCTTGCTTTGTGTACTGGTGTGCAGTCATGTTGGAACAGGAAGGGGCCATCCCCAAACTGTTCCCACAAAGTTGGGAGCATAAAATTGTCAAAAATGTCTTGGTACGCTGATGCCTTAAGAGTTCCCCTCACTGGAACTAAGGGGCCAAGCCCAACCCTTGAAAAACAACCCCACACCATAATCTCCCATTCACCAAATAATTTGGATCAGTGCACAAAGCAAGGTGCATAAAGGCATGGATGAGCGAGTTTGGGGTGGAGGAACTTGACTGGCCTGCACAGAGTCCTGACCTCAACCAGATAGAACACCTTTGGGATGAATTCGAGTGGAGACTGATAACCAGACCTTCTTGTCCACATCAGTGCCTGACCTCACAAATGCGCTTCTGGAAGAATGATCAAACATTCCAATAGACACTCCTAAACTTTGTGGACAGCCTTCCCAGAAGAGTTGAAGCTGTTATAGCTGCAAAGGGTGGGCCAACTCAATATTGAACCCTGCAGACTAAAACTGGGATGCCATTAAAGTTCATGTGCGTGTAAAGGCAGGTGTCCTAATACTTTTGGTAATATAGTTTATATATATATATAGGAGATATATATATATATATATATATATATATAGTTTATATATAACTTATGTGCAAATGTGTGTTTCCCTAAAGTGCAATTATAGTTCCTCTTTTATTTCTCTTTCTTCTAACTACCCTAATACCCTAATAGTGGTCAGACACACACCAGATAATATAGACTCATATAGAAATGGAAGGTCAGGCGCATTTTATTTGCAAAATACCCCTCCTTGCTTCCTGGCAAGCTCTCCCTTTTTCAGAAAAAGTCAGTCCCTCCACTTCATATATGTTTATATATATATATATATATATACACATTACTGCTCTTTTAAGTTTAGTAGACTCTCCACCATTCATCACTAGTAAAAAAGCTTCAATGGAACAATTCAGGTAAGTGCCACTGTTGCTAGTTCTGGCTTACAGCTGCACCCGATCTTACTGCTGAGTGGAAAAGAACAGTGACTCTTATAAAATGGATACTTTCAGGGGGGAAGGCACCAGCCTACCACTGGCACTTTATTAGTGACTACTATACTGTATATAGAAAGATACAACCATGATACCATAGCATTTGGCTTGCATCACTATGCTGGAAATTGCAACATATCCAACTGTTCCTCCTCCCAAAAATGTGGGCTGGTGAGGCCTAAGGGGGTTCTGTGGACATTCATCTGAAAACAGTCCTACCCAGGGCTTTTTTTTTCAGAGAATAGGTGTAGGATCTCCCCCTTCTGAGTCACCCTTCGTCTCTGCCCCCTACCCACCTCTGAGCATTGTTTCTTGGCTCCACCCCCTACCCATTGCCCAGTACCGCCCCATTTAGAGAATACAGAACCAAGTCTCATTTTGTGCTACTAAGTAATTCGTATGGAATTTGATAGACCCCAACCTAGCGATAATAGACTCCCCCAGCAACAATAGATCCCCACCAGCAACAACAGATCCCCCAGCAGCCAGCATCAATAGACCCTCCAGCACACCTTGTCATAAAGTACATTCAGTGATGGAGGTGCCGTGACTGTGTTCCCCCACGTTCCTGCTGAAAAAATGCCCTGGTCCTACCAGGTGGAAATCATCTAATATCTTTGCGCATCTATAATAGTAACTTTCTAAAATCTGAATGTGGGTAAAAGATCACACACCTGACCTTAAAACATCTGATATGGTTTGGTCATCTCTAATTGTTGCACCTATATTGTAAGACGGAAATAGTAGAGGCTTCAATGGACTATATCGGCACCATATGAAAAACTGATAGACAGTTCAAGATATGAGTATAAAAGTTTTTATTACAAAAATATATTAGAAAAAAGGGGAATTTTCACCATGTACACATTCATAGATAAATAGTTGTGACAATCGACAGTTCATACCATTGTGACACAATGGAAAATCATACAGGTATAGTTACATAGTATGCAGTGCTCAACATGTTTCACGTTAATGATTCCACAAGGAATCCGCTTCTTCAGGAGCTGAATATAATGTTATTTTCAATGGAAAAAAGCATGAGTTGTCACGTAACTATAAATAAGAAAGGACATTTTTTGTAATTTTTTTGAATTTTTTTTGACATTTTTTTTGAATTTTTTTTAAAAGAAAAACATTTTTTTTTCAATACTTTCTAATATAATATGATATATTTATTTATATCTCTTTATGTAGGTCAATAATACCCCTCACCTACATATGTCCTGGCAGATCTTCAAAATAATAAATTTTGCAAAGATAATACATTTAAATACGACTAAAAGGTATCTATATGATTATATGGATTTATGCCAACTAATAACTCAAATTTAGGTTAATACATATAGACAATTCTTACTATTCATTTTCTACAGACCTCCCTATACCCGGAGGGGTCTACTATCCGGTCTTTTACCCTCTTCACCTTATACGCCTTTTTGGGATGATTATGGATGTGTCCTCCTAGGAGGTTAGTTTCACCTATAACTATAATACTGAGACCATATCCATCCAACATATGAGTCTCTTTCTTGACCTTGGTCTGTTTTTGACCTAGCTTGGGATTTGTTTTTTGATATAATTTCTTTGATCACCATAGATTACTACCTCCTGGATTTCCGTATCTTTGTTGGGGTCCCATGTCCCCGTGGGCACACCTGGATCCTTGATCCGCGTTTTTGGCCGCAAGGCCCGGGTCCCATGGTGAGAATCTTAGGTGCAATCTGGGTTCATGGTTCAGATGATGTTTTGTGTTTATTTAAATTCTACTTATCTGTAAAATGAATTACATATATCCACTTTTCTTTGGTTTTATATTAACCATGTCCTTTCTTATTTATAGTTACGTGACAACTCATGCTTTTTTCCATTGAAAATAACATTATATTCAGCTCCTGAAGAAGCGGATTCCTTGTGGAATCATTAATGCGAAACATGTTGAGCACTCCATACTATGTAACTATACCTGTATGATTTTCCAATGTTGAAAAAGGAGAGGGCAATTGTTAGGGATTTTATGAAGAACATTGCCTGGTAAGGTCATGCGTGTCCATCCCTTGGGACTTTAATTGAAATCATGACCCGGTATGGCCATGCATTTCCATCCCTTGTTAACAATTGTTAGGGACTTTGTGGAGAACATTGCCTGGTAAGGTAATGCATGTCCATCCCTTGGGACTTTAAATGAAAGCATGACCCGGTAAGGCCATACATTTCCATCCCTTATTTAAATGAAGAGCAATGCTCATATGTTTTATATGTACCAACTATAATAAAATGCCTATTGTTCACCTTTTATCTTTTTGCATCCTCGTGCTTCACTCAAAGTCCCACCCCTGTGCTCCCCTCTTGATTTTCCATTGTGTCACAATGGTATGAACTGTCGATTGTCACAACTATTTATTTATGAATGTGTATGAAAGGTTCTGGTTTTGTTTGGTTCTGTTGGACCTTCTTGGCTCGAGCTGGACTCAGGATCTGTGGAAGTCTCTCTGACCGGTCGGATATTCAAGACACCAATAAACACTGAATGGGTATACTAGAATATGTGTTTTAATGGTTACATGTCCTTTTTTATACACAGCGAGAAAAGTTGCCTCCCTCCTATGGACCTATCAGCAATAAGCAAAAACCTCATGATTTAGACAAAAATAAATTCTAACAGGTTTTTTTTACTTCTGCAAAAGCGGTCAGTTAACATACGTCAATTGTGGTCAAACTAGACATGTTCTGACATTTGAAACAGGAAGATAAGAAATGCCAGATGTCAGTGTGGTCAATCTGTCAGTTAAAAAGCAGAAGTGAGATAAACTTTTTCCCGGAAAAGGCCTAACCACAAAGTCACATTGCATGCTTGTCAGTTACACAGAAGAAAGATTAGCCTGACCACACATCTTGTTCACACTCATGTCAGAGAAACATTATTGTAAAATATATACCGGTATATATTTGAGGAGAACTCTAACCATGAATATTGGTTCATGATCTTCTTATACCTTACAACCCCTCCTTATGATCATGGCTTCAAGAATTGAAGCCCATCGATCATTGGATTATTAAGGACGACAGGTGGTGTGCCGTTTAGGAGAGGGGTGAAGTTTAGAGGTACTGCCATTAGGGGGATCCTAGCAGTGCTAGGATGGAGTTTACTACATATCCAACATTTTTCATATCCTGATTTTTGAGCATAAGCATACTTAAATTTAAGCAGCAGCATTTTACCACTAAAATTGTCTTCCATACTTCTTTTTGGTCTGTTAGAATTATCTGACCAACAGTGTCCTATGATTATGAGCATTAAAATAAACAATGTAATCATTAAGGAAAAAATAAAAAGTTTTGCCAAAGTGACCCCTCCTTTTTTGACCATTAGTGTCTATGGGTATGGAACTCTGAGTTTCTTGTTTTTTATGGTCCACTAGGGAGTATTTTCCGGATCCTTTTCTGGAATACTCTCCAGAACAGAGGTCTTTGTCTTCTCCTTCACCGTCTTCCAGTTTCCCTTCGGAAATGTCTTTAGTCTGGATGCATGGATCCATTGTGGTCCTTGATCTGTAAGAACAGCTGTTCTGGCAACCTTCAGAATTTCAAATGGTCCTTGGAAGATAGGGCCTGGTTGTTTCCGGACAGCAAGTTGTTTTATCAATACTTTGTCTCCTGGGATATACGGATGTGTAGGCTCTGTGGAGAGAGGAGGAAAAGTGACAGCAACCTTGTCCTCTGTTTCACTAAGGCTACTTACCAGATGTTTCACGTACTCTTCCTGTAAAGAATAAAGATTAACCTCCTCTCCCTCATCAGGTTTCCTCTGTGCTGGCCTACCCATAAGTATCTCAAAAGGAGATATTCCTGTTCTGTGGGGGGTAGTCCTGATTTGATATAAGACTGCTGGCAAGTAATCTAACCACTTTTTCATTGTGCCACCTGTTGCTTTTTTCAATTTGTCTTTTATGGTTCTGTTCATGCTTTCCTCTACTCCTGAACTCTGTGGGTGGTAGGGAATGTGCAGCTTCCATTGGATGCCTAGAATTTTTACTAGCTCCTTCACTAAGGCCGAGGTAAATGCTGGACCTTGATCTGACCATATAGTGGCCGGAAGGCCAAACCTACAGATCCACTGATTTATTAGTACTCTAGCTGTCTCTCCTGTGGTAGGGATTGCTTCTACCCATCCTGTAAATCTGTCAACTATAACCAAAAGATATTCTAAATTGCCCTTCTGTGTGGGGACTTGTGTGTAATCTAGGGATTCTATCATGTGGTGCACCCCTTTTATTCCCTATTATTCCCTCCTTGGTTGACCAAAGTCCAGTAGGATCTTTTGTCAACCCTTGTACCCATATCTGCTGTCAGTGTAAATGTTTACATCTTTTCCTTCAAAAATCTGACAAACCATAGTTATAGCAATGAGTTCTGCAATCTGGACTGAACTAGCATTCAGAGATTTGGCTTCAATCATTAGATCTGGCAATTGAACAATGGCATAACCAGTTTGATAAGTTTTGTCATCAGGTCGGGAGCAGCTGCTATCTACATAAACATTTTCTGCATTTTGAAACGGAACATCTGTGAGGTCTGGTCTAGGGAGGGTAGTTTCTGCAAGTACCTCAGTGCAATCGTGTTCCTGAATGTAAAAACCTAATGGGCTTTGAGGTTTCTGAACATGATTTTATGGTTAGATTATGTGTTTTTAGCAAGATAATCTCATAGCCGCTGCACCTTTGCATTGTCATGTGTTGTGTGTTCATGTTTGTCATGAGGTGTGTAGTATACAGTGTGAGGTCATGTCCCAGAACCACCTTTGAAGCCTCTTGTACTGCCATTGCACAGGCTGCTATGGCCTGTAAGCAATGTGGCATACCTTGAACTTGATCTGGAAGTTTCTTTGATAGTATGATACGGGTCTCAGAGAATTCCCATGTGATTGTGCTAGGACCGCTGCAACCGTAGGTCCAGATACCACACAGTACAATGAAAAAGGCCCTGCGCACTCTATAAGTCCCAATGCAGGGGCTTGCCTTAGAGAGCTGATTAATGCTGTGAAAGCCTTAACCCTCTCTGTTGTCCAATCAATAAACTTTGGGGCATCCTGCAGGGTAGCAGACCTTAGGATAGAATCATTATAAGAGCAATCAGGTATCCACTGCCTGCAGTATATTATGGACCCTAGGAAAGAGAGAAGCGCTGACTTGTCTCTTGGTGGACTCCAGGAGGACAGTGCCTTGACTCGAGCTGGTGACACCAAACGTTCGGTTCGGATTATACACCCCAAGTACTCAACCTGCGACCTGCACCACTGGATCTCTTTGCGAGACACCAAGTGACCTTTTGAGGCGAGGTGAGTTAGTAGGTGCTCTGAGTCCTCCGCACAGCTGACCTCATTTTCATTACACAGCAATAGGACATCCACATACTGAAGCAACACTGAGCCTTCTTTTGGTACCCAATCGCTCAAAGATCGATTCAAGACCATCGAGCACGCTGCAGGACTGTTCGCAAAGCCTTGCGGGAGCCTAGCCCAGGTTTAAAGTAATTTTGGGCTTCCTCTGCAACAGGTATGGAAGAGAACGCGATACTTAAATCAATGACCATGTAGATCTTGGACGTTGCCGGTATCTCACAAAATATTATAGCAATATCCGCAACAAAAGGTGGAAGGGGGACAATAGCTTTGTTCAGGGCTCTTTGGTCCTGTGCAAAGCGCCATTCACCACTGGCTTTGACTGGGTGAATGGGGGTGTTCCAGGGACTGATTGTATGTTTCAGTATTCCTTCTGCTAAATATTGCTTTATTTGTGGTGCTATGCCTGCAATTTTTCCTTCTGACAGGGGATATTGTTTTTGGTAATGTACTACTGCTCCTTCCCCAATGATGGGCTTGTATCGTGTACAATGTATGCAGTGCCCATATAGGGTGTGCTTCAAGGTGTGCCGGTAGTAACATAAAGTACCCTCTAAAATCCTGTCTTTTTTGGGTTAGACAAATCACAGATTTCTGATGTAGCTAGCAGGCCCCCATCTTTTGTAAATTTGATGTGAATGTTTAAACTTGACATTAAGTCTCTTCCCAGAGGAAGTGGTCAGTCAGAATGGCAAAACTCATTTAAAAAGATGTTGGTCATGAACTGTACCAACGGGCAATCTGCCTCTTCCCATATTACCCCTGCGGTTAGCTGCCCTACTTGTTCCTCTCCTAAGGGGGCATTCTGACTTCCAATGTCCCATGTCCCTGAATGTGAAACAACCCTGCTGGTTATCCTGGGGATATGCTTGGTATTGTACTTGTTGGGATTGTTGGGGAACTGGTTGTGTATAAGGGACAACCATTTGTGCAGCAGCTAACTGCGGGCTTTCTATCTGTTCGGGGTTAAATGAGGGAAATACCCCTCCTTTTGTAGTGAATAAGCCCGAGGATGCACGCTTTTTTTAATGTCTTTGAGAAAGGCATCAGGTTTTAATGTTGACCAATTGGGGGTAATTAATTTAAGTAACTGTGTTGTTTTGGGATCTCCCCCGGACATGACTGTGCTCACATACAGTTCAGGGTTCTCCATTCCTGTATCTTTGTATAACTGGTGTACCCATTTACAAAATGAATAAAAGTTTTCTCCCGGTCCCTGCTTTGCAGTGCACATTATCTGCAAAGCGCTCTCTCCTTTGTAACTTTACTGCCAAACAGCTGCCACAGCTGCCCAAAATGATTCCCATCCCTTTGCATTTTTAAAGGGGTCATTATCAGCAAATAATAGTGAAAATCCCCCTTTTTTCTAATATATTTTTGCAATAAAAACTTTTATACTCATATCTTGAACTGTCTATCAGTTTTTCATATGGTGCTAACATAGTCCATTGAAGCCTCTACTTTTTCCCATACAACAAATTGATGTGACAAAGGCACCAATCTATATATTCCCTAATACCTATAGCACTTTCAACACACTATATTGTAAGACAAAATCCATTGGTTGTCATGAGTCCTAAAAGTTGCCTAAACATTTGGTCATCTGGATGTGAACATGAATTATCTGGGCTGGCTCTTGATTGATCAGATCCTGTTTTCTTATCTGTAATATTTTCCTTTAATAAGTGGCCAATGAGATATTAATTGCACTGACATAACTTTTCTAAATGGATAACAACTAAAATCGAATATTTTGCTCTGATTGTTCTCATATTATTAAACTTTGTGGTTTACAGATCCAAATGAGCCTCCCCTTGATTCTCCTGATGTTTAAAGCTTTTTTATCAGGTGTTGTCACTTCTACAATGCCAATTATTATTACAATACAAATAATGCAAAGTAATGATCTACCACTGATATGCCGCGTACACACAATCTATTTTTTCGACGGTGAAAACACTGTCGAGAAAATCGACGTGAAAAACGAGGAACAGCTTGTTCCCCCCACACACGGCCGTTTTAAATGACATTTTTTTTTTGGTCGAAAAAAACGACCGTGTGTGGGCTCCCCGGCAGTGTTTCCCTATGGTCGAAAAAAAACGACGGGAATCACGACGAGAAAAATTAGCATGTTCTAATTTTTCTCGTCATGATTAATGCTGTTTTTCCCGTCGAGAAAAATGACAAAAAGCCCACAGACGATCGTTTTTCTCGTCCAAAGGAAAAAAATTAAATTTTTCTCGACGGGGAAAATGACCGTGTGTACGCGGCATTAGAAGTAAAGAAAAAAAAAAGGTATATGTGTTTCTGGCTTGCTCTATTTATTTTAACTCACAATTCTACATTAAAACCAATCATTGAACACCAAAATGAATATGTTTGAAAACATTCATATCATCCTTATGTTTTGTTTGGCAGTAATCAACCTGATGATCACATTTTCAGCTGTAATGTGCACGGAACCAGAGCAGAAAGAATTTGCATCCTCTGCATTTTTTAATAAACATGCTGTTTTAAAAAAAGAAAAAGAAAATCGAGCAGAAGCATTGCTCTGAGATGCTTTTTCGGTCTATTTTTTTTTCTTCTGTGCTCTGATAAATTATGCAAGGGAATGTCTGCACGACATGCACTTCTCTACTAAAGTGAAAATTCTAGGTTAGCAGTCACCAGGAGGAGCAGTTCCATTGTGATTTCCTCTCAGCCAGTGTACTTGAACCAATGCAGCCAATTCCACTGTACGACATGGGGCAAGGACAAAAATGCAATTTTGTTCTGAAATCTTTGTTTTACCATTAGAAGCCAAGTGTTCAGTTCCTTTTCAACTCTCCACTGGACCTTATCGGAAAACACAGTAGCTGGAGGGTACTGGCAGTACTGATCACTCAGAAGGAAACACAACAGCTGTGTTCCTGACAGCTGGACTGGCATGACGTCTATCAACAAATATCACGGTTATCTAACACTGTTCCCCTCGGCAGGGGGCTCCCACAACCTGTTATGCTGAAAATGAGTTCACTTTCAAGTGACAAGAATTTTCTATGTCCTGCTTAAGTTTTCACTGTAGTTCACAATGGCAAATTAATTTGTAGAGCAGTATAGAAGACGGAAAGGCAGAGAAAAGGATTTTTATACAGTTGCATCCAAACAGCTGTTTAATGTAATATAAATGTATCCAGGTTGTATATAACAAGTAAAAAAACGTATTCAATTCAAATCATTAAAATGTATTACAGTGTGTCACCAGGCATAGCAACATTCAATTGATATAAAGCAGAGAGTGTCCTAGTAAAAGCAAAATGTCTGCATTGTAATCCGTTGACTGGATCTTTTTATTTGGTCTATTTAGAAGATAGAATGTTTTTTTTTCATAATGTTTCAAAATGTTGTTTCTCTGTCCTCATCGGAAACTGATAAAAGACTGGGCATTAGCTCCTAATTTGTTTGCACAACTTTACATTGATTGCAATATGTTTGTTTCATTCTAGATCCTGTAACAGTGGAGGAGCATCCAACAATACGTAAGTGACGCCCATATAAGGGATCTTTTTTTTTCTATCCATTTGCTGGTACATGTTTGCTTAAAATTGTATTCTTGAGTTTATTGAAATGAAAATGAAATATGGTAAAGTCAACAACGCCAGAACTTTCCTTACTCACCAACGCATAATGCTTATATGTGGCAGAGATAAATGATTTGATCACTTTAGTGTCATCAACTGGAAGATGAAACAGAAGTTTTAAACACCAATATAGATGTCATAATATCAGATCTGTTATAAGCTGCAAAGTGAAGAATGTCTAGACTTAAAGTGGTTGTAAACCCTATTAATTTTTTTTTTTAAAACTAACCTGCAAGACAAAGGCATAATGAGCTAGTATGACTAGCATACTAGCTCATTATGCATCACTTACCTTAGATTGGGGCCCCCCGAAGGCATCCTCGTCTCCCTCTCCAGCCGCAGCCATCGCTGCGGCGATAGCCAGAAGGTTACTTCCGGGTATCGCCGCTCCAGTCAATCACAGCGCCGCTCCGGCGCTGTGATTGGCCGGAGCGGCGAAGATGTGACTCTGCGCATGCGCGCGGGAGCCGTCAAATCCGGCTAAGCCGGATTTGTGAATGGGATTAACCCTATGAATGCGCCGTTGTCTATGGCGCACATGTGCCGTAGACACCGCTGCATGTAATTTTTAGCAAATATCTCCTAAACCGTGTAGGTCTAGGAGATATTTCTTGCACCTACATGTAAGCCTTAATCTAGGCTTACCTGTAGGTGCAAGTTGCAAAAGTGGGTTTACAACCACTTTAAAGTGGATGTAAACTCAATTCATGACATTTTAGCTGGGCACATATATCTGCAGTATTTTGTTGTCTCTCTTCAAATAGCTAAGTCCTGTAGCTCTCTCCTGACCCATTACTCTGTTATCAGCCAGATAACTCCTGACAAATTCTATGACATATCAGATAAAAGCAGCCTGAAATTTCTGTCAGGGGAGGTTGCTAAAATAGATTAAAAGGGAGCTGGCTCTGTTACAAAACACCTCTGAGAGTCTCTGCCTATAAAGAGAGGGGGTGTGTGCCTTTCCACCAATCAGCAATTTTAGCTATCTTGGCTGTATGCCCAGACATCACACTCTGTGTAAACAGGAAGAGAAAATCTTCTAACACGATCTGAACTTTCTAAACAGTATATAAATGCGAAGACAGCAGATATACATGTAAAACTTATGTAGGGCGATTTGGTTCACCTCTGTGTATCATCTGAGGCTGTTCACTTCACTGGGTGTATGGAGGGTTTACATCCACTTTAAAATCTGAGCAAAGCCACAATACCTTTTTCTCTATGAAATTTTGCAACCTAATTATATCAATTATTCTAATAAGCACTGATATACCTCTAGCCTTGTAGAAATTCTTTTTTTTTCTTTCTATTATGTTTGTTGAGTGACGGCAACATTTCTGGACCCAAATGTAAAAGTTTCAGCATTGATTTCTATTTATAAAACTGATAAGATGACTTTAAATATATGTGGCACTTCATGTATATATATCAGTTTGCTCATATCTTCATATCTGGCTAATTCACTTCTGACATTAAAATCACATTCCATGTACAACACATACATTCAGTATCTGGAAACAAGTACAAAACAAGTGTGCCAAGAGGAGAGGGAGAAAGCAATGTTCTACATTCATACTGTATATGACAGTATCCCCGGAACTCCTTCAAACAAGGGTATTCCTTTTTGATCCTTGTCGAACTCTAAGAACTTGCTTGCAGGAGTATGGCACCCAAGGATTGTGAAAATTTATTTGCATGTGGTATAATAGTTGATGATCCCAGTATAACTCTCAAAGGCAAACAGAAGAAAGGAAAAAGATGAAAAGATATATTTGCACGCTTTCTCGATTTGCCTTGATTTGCACAGATGTTGGGGCAGGGCCATCTTTAATGTTGATTGGACCCTGGGCAAAAATTTCCTTGGGCCCCCCCCCCCCCCATGCAACTTTGCTCTCCACCTGCTCTGAGACATACATAAATATCAGCTAGACTTAAAATCAGTTTACTGTATCAGATCAGGCAGTGATTGTGATTGCTTGCCAGAGGTTACAGCATATCATTACCACTTACTGACTGGTTGCTAGAGGTTACAGCACACATTATGGCTCACTGATTAGTTTCTAGAGGTTACAGCACATGATTTCTTCTTGTTGATTGGTTGCTAGAGACTACTGTACAGTAATACTGTTCACTGATTGGCTGCTAGAGGTTACAGCACATCATCTCTTCGCTGCAGAGGTGCATGATATAGATATGAATGCCGCCTTTATTTACATATGAATGCTGCTGGCCTCAGCTATTTACATATGAATCCCGCTGCAATTTACACATGAATGCTCACGTTTTTTACAAATGAATGACGGTTATTTACATGTAAACACAGGGTCTGCAGGTGAGTCATCTGTACACAACAATAGGGTAGAGCTGGGCAGCATTAGTATCAGCACTTCACACTGGGATATCAGGACACAGCACAGGACTAAAACTTCAAGGGACAAGGGAATTTAAACTGGGCAAGTACTAGGCAGCTGCTTTGGGCCCCACAACAATGACAGGGTTTAGGGCAGCTGCCCCTTTTGCCCTGCCTTAAAGACGGCCCTGTGCTGGGGCGCACATCATTTTTAAAATATGAACCCTAAACATAGTGCTTTGTTATGTTGCATTTGATGTCACAGATTCATAGATGATTGCATTCTTGCAGTGGTGTCACACTAATGTCACATACTGTATATACTGTACATACACACACATATATAGACACTATATTACCAAAAGGTTTAGGACACCTGCCTTTACACGCATCCCAGTCTTAGTCCGTAGGGTTCAATATTGAGTTGGCCCACCATTGGCAGCTATAAAAGCTTCAACTCTTCTGGGAAGGCTATCCACAAGGTTTAGGAGTGTGTCTGTGGGAATATTTGTCCATTCTTCCAGAAGCGCATTTGTGAGGTCAGGCACTGATGTGGACGAGACAGCCTGGCTCGCAGTTTCTACTCAAATTCTTCTCAAAGGTGTTCTATTGGGTTGAGTTCAGGATTCAAGGTCCACAAAGATATGGATGAGTGAGTTTGGGGTGGAGGAACTGGACTGGCCTGCACGGAGTGCTGACCTCAATTTGATAGAACATCTTTGGGATGAATTAGTGTGCAGACTGTGAGCCAGGCCTTCTCGTCCACATCAGTGCCTGGCCTCACAAATGCGCTTCTGGAAGAATGGTCAAACATTCCCATAGATACACTCCTAAACCTTGTGGACAGCCTTCCCAGAAGAGTTGAAGCTGTGTTAGCTGCAAAGGGTGGGCCAACTCAATATTGAACCCTAGGGACTAAGACTGGGTCGCCATTAAAGTTCATGTGCGTGTAAAGGTGGGTGTCCGAATACTTTTGGTAATATAGTGTAAATATATATATATATATATATATATATATATATATTGTGAGGGGGTTAGCTCGGCAGCGGGTGTGTGTGACCCCCGGGATGGGCTCCCCACACAAAACAGGCCCAGCAAACGGAGGTTGTGGTTTTCAAAATCAAAAAGGTGCGGTTTATTTTCTATTTACAGTGACAAAACACAGCAAAGCAAAAGAAACATAACCAAAATAAATCCTGGTCAAGTTGACCTCTGACTAAACATACAGGTTTCCTAACTAACAACTGGGATCAGCCTAGTGCTGTCCTAGTCCCTAAGTCCCTGGTTTTAAATGTCCAAGCAAATAGCCACACAGGCTTTGTCTCACCGCACAGGGGTTCACTCTCCCTAGACAGTCCACACAGGTCTGGTTCCAGGCATGAGCTAACACCTAATGAAGCTGGGAGTTCTTATAGAGGCCTAAATGAGCTGACAAGCTTCAGCTGGTCTCATCAACTCCCTGTCTGCACGACGCCCAGCCCTCTCCCTAGAGGTATGAGTCATCCATGAGCCCACTAGCCTTATACAACTCTCCACCTAGTTGTATAAGTCGGCGTAAAGCCTGAATCTGGGCGAAATATATCTACCCCCCTGGATGCAACCAGGTGACTTTACCTTCCTGCTGTCACATACCCCCCCCCTCTTGTTTTAACCTCGGGGTTGGAACACCAGCAATCAGGCATTCATGTACTCGAGACAAAGCATCCACATTCCCCATTTGAACGCCAGGGCGATGCTTTACTGTGAAGTTTAATTCCTGGAGGGCCAGGAACCACCTATTCACTCTTCTATTTGTTTCCTTGTTTTGAGCCATCCACTTTAACGGAGCGTGATCCGTAACCATGTCAAAGTGCCTACCTAGCAGGTAGTACCGAAGGGAATCTAGAGCCCACTTCACCGCTAAACACTCCTTTTCAACGGTGGCGTAATTTACCTCATGGGACTTCAACTTCCTGCTGAGGTAAATGACTGGGTGCTCTTCCCCGTTCCAGACCTGGGACAATACTGCTCCTAACCCCACATCTGACGCATCACTTTGTACGACAAAGTCTTTAGAGAAGTCGGGTGAGTACAACACTGGCTGGCTACATAAGGCTTGTTTCAAGAATTGGAATGCTGCCTCAGCCTCGGGGGTCCATTTAATCATGACCGACCCTTTCCCCTTCGTCAGGTTGGTTAGGGGCACAGCCTTAGAAGCAAAGTGGGGAATGAATCGCCGATAATACCCAGCGATTCTCAGAAAGGCTCGTACCTGCTTCTTGCTGTTGGGACGTGGCCAACTCTGGATGGCCTCGACTTTGTTGAGTTGGGGTTTTATTACTCCCCTCCCAATGGTGTACCCAAGATATTTGGCCTCCTCCTGCCCAATGGTACACTTCTTGGGGTTAGCCGTAAACCCCGCTTCCCGAACAGAGTCCAGGACTGCTTGCACTTTTGGCAGATGTGAGGCCCAATCTGTGCTATGGACAATTACGTCATCCAGGTAAGCCGCAGCATACTTCCGATGGGGCCTCAGCATCTGGTCCATTTTCCGCTGGAATGTGGCCGGCGCATTCTGTAACCCGAACGGCATTCTTTTATATTGGAACGCCCCGTCTGGGGTTACAAATGCGGTTTTCTCTTTGGCCGACTTGGCCAGGGGGATTTGCCAATACCCTTTTGTGAGGTCAAGAGTCGTCATGTATCGGGCTGTTCCCAGCCGGTCGATCAACTCATCTATACGTGGCATGGGGTAGGTGTCAAATTTTGTAACTTTGTTCAACTGACGAAAATCGTTACAAAATCGCCAGCTCCCATCTGGTTTAGGCACCAACACGATGGGACTAGACCAATCACTTTGGGACTCCTCTATCACCCCTAAGTTCAGCATTTTCTGTACTTCCTCCCGTATTGCCTCCCGTCGAGCCTCTGGGATCCGATAGGGTTTTAACTTCACCCTTTCACCGGGCGGGGTAATGATGTCATGCTCTACCCCAGATGTTTGTCCCCTGCAGCTCAGAGAATACCTCCTTGTTGCGAAGCACAAACTCCTTAACCTCCTGTTGTTGGGGTTGTGACAAGGTGGCTGCTATTCCAACCTCAGGAATCACGCAACCAGTTTGAGCTGGTGACCAAGTGTCTGCGACTAGGGACTCTCTATCCCTCCAGGCTTTCAACAGATTAACGTGATAGATCTGTTCGGGCTTTCGCCTTCCTGGTTGTCTGACCTTGTAATTCACTTCGCTCACTTTTTCCATTATCTCGTAGGGGCCTTGCCATTTGGCAAGGAATTTACTTTCAACCGTAGGGACAAGTACCAATATCCTATCCCCCGGGGAAAAGGTACGGGTCTTGGCTCCACGGTTGTACACTCTCTGCTGTGCCAACTGCGCTTGGGCCAAATGTTCCTTCACGATGGGCATTACCTGTGCAATTCGATCTTGCATCAGGGCGACATGCTCAATCACACTCCTGTGGGGAGAACTCTCACTTTCCCAAGTTTCCTTGGCAATATCCAACAGCCCTCTTGGGTGTCTCCCATACAGTAACTCAAAGGGGGAGAATCCCGTAGAGGATTGGGGCACCTCCCTAATAGCAAACATCAAATAAGGAAGTAAACAGTCCCAATCCTTTCCATCTCTATCCACCACTTTCTTCAACATTTGTTTTAGGGTTTTGTTGAATCTATCAACCAGCCCATCAGTTTGGGGGTGATACACAGACGTACGCAATTGCGTCACTTTGAACAATTTACACAGCTCTTTCATAACCCGGGACATAAAGGGTGTACCTTGGTCCGTAAGCAGTTGTTTACAAATACCCACCCGGCTAAAAACAAGAGATAGCTCTTTGGCTATGGTTTTGGCCGAGGTATTTCGGAGAGGGATCGCTTCTGGATAACGGGTGGCATAGTCCATTATAACTAATATGTACTGGTGCCCCCTAGCGGACTTGATTATAGGACCTACCAAATCCATGGCGATCCTCTCAAACGGGACCTCAATGATGGGTAGAGGGACCAGCGGGCTACGGAAATGTGGCATCGGGGCCAACCTCTGACACACAGGGCAGGAGGAACAATAATTTTCTACGTCCTTCATCACCCCCGGCCAATAGAATCTCTGTAATACCCTCTCTCGGGTTTTCTCTGTCCCCAGATGACCTCCAAGAATGTGCCCATGGGCCAACTCCAACACCAACTTCCTGTAAGGTTTGGGCACCACAAGCTGCTCAACGGTTTCTTCTGCCCTTTTTGCCACCCGATACAGTAGGTCCTTCTCTACGCTGAAGTATGGGTAAGTGCAGGTATTATCTGGGTTCACTAACTCGCCATCTATTTTCACTACGTTTTCCCGTGCCTTTATTAGGGCGGGGTCTTTCAACTGTTCTGTGGCAAAGTTTTCCCTGTGAACCTCAAGATCAGAAAACTCCACAGACGGTAGGTTTTCGTCTGAGGAGGTGGGCTCCTCTCCAGTTTCTTGAGTCTCCCCTGCCAATACTGATAAGGGAAATTCCGGAGAGTCCTCACCACTCTCAGGGGAGTTCTGGCTATCACATTCCTGGTACATAGGGGCACCAGTGAGGGGCTCAGGATCATCCCACAGTTCCCAGAACTTCGGAAAATCCCTTCCCACAATGGCGTCATGCGGTAACTGAGATACTAAGCCCACTGGATGAGAGAGGGTACCTCTGGGGGTCTCGAAACACACTGTAGTCACTGGATACTCTCGGGTGTCCCCATGCACACAAATAACAGCTACCTTGCTATTCCCAGAGACCTCTGTTTTAACTAACTCAGCCTTTATCAGGGTCACAAGGCTACCTGAATCCAGCAATACCACAACATTTCTACCATTAACACACATTTTGCATAAATGTTTCTCAGTTCCTCGAATGGCAGTGCATGCGACTGTCGCACACAGCGACTGACGTCTGCCCGTCAGAAAGTCACACTGCAGGGGTTCCTCCACAACCGGGCAATTGGCTGCAATATGTCCCGCTTGCCGGCAGCGGTAGCAAACGATCCTTCTTGCCGCCTCTTGAGCCGCTGATTTCCCAGGCTGTTCTCGCCAAACTTGGGGTAGAGCTCCCACCCTCTCACTCTCTCCACCCTCACCCCTTGGAATCCTCTTATCCGCCCCTGGGGATGGTCTGGTCTTAGGGTGGAAAGTCCGAGTGTCTCTGGAAGAGGCCGTCAGGTTCTCTGTAGCCAAGTATTTCTCCACACGATCCACAAGACCATCGGCCGTCTCTGGGTCTCCATGGCTTACCCACTTTTGGATGGCAGTAGGAAGGGCTCTCAAAAACCGATCCATTACAACACGTTCCACAATCTTTGGTGCGGACAAAGTCTCTGGCTGTAGCCACTTTCTGCTCAGGTGAATGAGATCATACATTTGAGACCTGGGGGGTTTTCCAAGCTGGAAAGTCCAGTTATGCACACGCTGAGCCCGGACAGCCTGGGTGACACCCAGCCTTGCCAAAATTTCAGCTTTTAGCATCACATAGTCTTTTGCTTGGTTAGGCTCTAGGTCATAGTAAGCTTTCTGCGATTCACCAGTTAACAGAGGAGCCACCAGTCCAGCCCACTGCTCCTCAGGCCACTTTTCTCTTTCAGCGGTCCTTTCAAATGTGGTCAAAAATACCTCTGGATCATCCTCTCCAGTCATTTTTGTCAATAAACGACTCACCCCAAAGGACGCGGTATTAGTGGGACGGCTTTCCTCACTGGTCTGCGGACGTTGCTGCATTACTGCTTCCATTTGTTGTAGTCTCTGCTCTTGCTTCTGTAACAGGTCTATGAAGCGGGCCTCAGATTGCTGCTGGGCTTGTTGCTGAGCTTCCAGACTCTGTTGGTGAGCTTGCTGCTGGGCTGCAAGGCTCTGTTGATGAGCTTGCTGCTGGGCTGCAAGGCTCCTTTGCAAACCTGCATTTGTCTGCTGTTGATTGGCATTTGCTAGAGCCAGCTGTTTCAGTATCTCCTCCATGCTGGCTTAAAAAAAAACTGCCACTGGTTCTCCACCAACTGTGAGGGGGTTAGCTCGGCAGCGGGTGTGTGTGACCCCCGGGATGGGCTCCCCACACAAAACAGGCCCAGCAAACGGAGGTTGTGGTTTTCAAAATCAAAAAGGTGCGGTTTATTTTCTATTTACAGTGACAAAACACAGCAAAGCAAAAGAAACATAACCAAAATAAATCCTGGTCAAGTTGACCTCTGACTAAACATACAGGTTTCCTAACTAACAACTGGGATCAGCCTAGTGCTGTCCTAGTCCCTAAGTCCCTGGTTTTAAATGTCCAAGCAAATAGCCACACAGGCTTTGTCTCACCGCACAGGGGTTCACTCTCCCTAGACAGTCCACACAGGTCTGGTTCCAGGCATGAGCTAACACCTAATGAAGCTGGGAGTTCTTATAGAGGCCTAAATGAGCTGACAAGCTTCAGCTGGTCTCATCAACTCCCTGTCTGCACGACGCCCAGCCCTCTCCCTAGAGGTATGAGTCATCCATGAGCCCACTAGCCTTATACAACTCTCCACCTAGTTGTATAAGTCGGCGTAAAGCCTGAATCTGGGCGAAATATATCTACCCCCCTGGATGCAACCAGGTGACTTTACCTTCCTGCTGTCACAATATATATATAATATATATATATATATATATATATATATATATATATATACGCACACACACACCTTACATGTATTCAGTTCACATCCATCATATATATACAAATCACTTGTGTTGCTTTTTGTAAATGAAAGCAGCTTACAAGCTTGTCTGTATTGCTCAGAACGTAATTGATCTTTGATACTTGATAGCTTTTCCCAGAGCTGCCATTATGTTTAGATTACAGCAGTGTTAAAGTGCAAGAGGTCTGCAGTACTTTTTCTGTAAGGTACAGGGAACTATAAAAAGAGACATATTTTCAATGAACAATTAGCATTAGCAATGAATAAGGTAAACAGGGAAAAGAGAAAAAGCAAGGGTTGCACATTGAATATAATTAGTTTTCCTATCCATTACCAATCAGGGCACAATATGTGCTAAAAAAAAACACAACTTGCTCAATTAAACACTATATTCAGAAATATTTAAAAAATGTATATTTACATTACATATTCAGACAATATTTGGTGAGATGAAGCATCATCAGCTTGATAGGTGGTTATTCCAATGGAAGAGCATTGTGCTTGAAAAGCTTACATGAAATATACTGCAGTTAGCTATAAGGCCTCATGCAAACTGGACGTTCTAAAAACATTATAAAAATGCCTGTAGCTTTGTAGTGAGTTTTTCAGCTTTTTTTGCAATAGCGTTTTATTGTGTTTTTTGGCAGAAGCCACCTCTCTGCTATTAGTAAGGGATAAAAATGAAAAAAAAAAAGGCTGGTGAGACGTGTTTTTGAGCGTTTATCTGCATTTTTTGACGTGAGAGCATGTTTACAGCTGAAAAACTCCTCTCATTTTACAGATAAAAATCCCCCCAGCCAAAAAACTGTTGATAACAGCCTATATGTGCATGGACACATAGGATAACATGCTGGAGAGTTTATTGACTGTAGAAAAAAATGTCTAAAGCCAAAAACAGCATGTGACCAGGGATGAAAATGCATCTAAAATACATGTGTAGGGTTACATTTTAGAAAAATGCATTAAAACAAAAAAATGTGTTTTCAAAAATGGCATATCATGTTTTACAAAGCACCAGTGGGAACGGCCCTTTAGAGTATATTACAAATTACAATGTGCACTGGAAAGATTTTACAAGCATGCTTTTTTGTTATCTAAAGCCCAAGCGCTGTAAGACATTGAACATCTTTTGCTTTGTTGCACCCAAATGTATTTAGTTCATTTTAAACTGAAAGTTTAGATGAGATTTACATATAAGGATTTGCAGATGAGCAACTAGAGGGAGCTTTTGTGGCTATGTGCAATGTGCATTCCTATTGAGAACTTCTGAGATAAGATATCGACTACATTATGAGTAGATTGTTTTTTATGAGGCAGCTGTTTAATAGGTTTGCATTGTGACAAACAGCAGTAAAGTGCAAACATTGTAAAATACTGTGAAGCAGACAGTGTATATAGTACAGAATGAGCAAAATAAGCAAATATGACTGCCACAACTTGGCTTAAAGAGGAAGTAAACCCTCTTCCAAAAATCCCCCCCAAAAAATACCCTGCAAGACAAAGGCATAATGAGCTAGTGTGCATAGCATACTAGCTCGTTGTGTATTACTTACCTCAGATCATGTCGTCTCGGAGTTACTTTCGGGTATCACGGCTCCGGCGCTGTGATTGGCCGGAGCCGCGATGATGCATGCTCGCGGGAGCTGCCGTAACGGCACAAAGACTGAAGCAACGGCACATAGGTGCCATTGCTTCAGTTTGCCCCAGTGCGCATGTGCCGATGACTTTGGCACATGCAGACACATGGGGATATCTCCTAAACCGTGCAGGATTAGGAAATATCCTGGGTAGCTACAGGTAAGCCCTAATATAGGCTTACCTGTAGCATAAAGTTGTTAAAAGGGGTTTACAATCACTTTAATGCAAAGTTCCAGACTGTCCTTTCTGAGGAAAGCTGTGATTTTGGTTCTCTGAAGGTCCTGAAGATTGAAGGTTCTAAAGTGTCTTGGATGGGACGCAACCTTCAATCTTATGTCCGGATTTTACTGGATGCCTGCAGCCTATGTGAGTGCAAAGGTGTGCAGAGTTGTCATATACTTAAGCCAGAGGATAGCTCAGGGCTCCCAGTTTGAAGGCAGCTTCCATATTGGAGACAGGAGGTCTGTAGGTGCCCCGACCAGAAGTCAAGAGACAGGAGGTCTCAACCAGGAATTAGAGGTGCCCCAGCCAGTAACCAAGAGACCACGGTCTCACCCAAGGTGTCAGGTTGGCTCCAATCGGGGTGTCAGAAGAACCCCTATCCAGAGGCCAGGAGTGGGCCATGCAAAAGGATGCTGCGACTAAAGGCTAAGTGAGCTAAGAGAACAAGAAGAGCTGGGCAACACAGTCAGAGGGAGTGGTAAGAAGCACAGCAGTGCTGCTGTCAAGGGAGCCAGGTGGCTTGGTATTTTCTGTTGATGGTGGAAACCCCTGCATGGGCAACTGATTTCTATATGAACCGTTCTGTTACATTTAATAAAAGTGGGCTGCCATGCCCTAAAATTTAGCTTGGACTGGCATAACTCTTTGGAAAAATGCCTACCACGTGAGCATATTTACCCCAACACCACAACGTTGATAAGATTATTTACACACAGCTTTGGATTGAAGTTTGCATGTTTATCTACACATACAAAAAATATTTAACATTTTACATTCTCACAGCTTTTCACTTCCAGTTCAGGTACAATTTATAAAATTAACTCAAAATGTGTCTTTCTCCTTCCAAAGCTTGAGATATGTCACAAGGTGCTTGTTAAACCACTTCAGCCCCGGAAGGATTTGCCCCCTTAATGACCAAGCCATTTTTTGTGATACGGCACTGCGTCAATTTAACTGACAATTGCGCGGTCATGCAACGCTGTACCCAAACAAAATTGATGTCCTTTTTTTCCCACAAATAGAGCTTTCTTTTGGTGGTATTTGATCACCTCTGCAGTTTTTATCTTTTGCACTATAAACAAAAGAAGAGCGACAAGTTTGAAAAAAATTCTATATTTTTTTACTTTTTGCTATTATAAATATCCCCCCAGAAAATATATAAAAACTAATTTCTTCCTCAGTTTAGGCCGATATATATTCTTTTATTCTACATATTTTTTGTATAAAAATTGCAATAAGCGTATATTGATTGGTTTGCGCAAAAGTTATAGCATCTACAAAATAAGGAATAGATTTATGGCATTTTTATTAATATTTTTTTTACTAGTAATGGCAGCGATCTGCTATTTTTAGCGGGACTGCGACATTGCGGCAGACAGATCGGACACTTTTGACACATTTTTGGGACTATTGACATTTATACAGCAATCAGTGCTATAAAAATGCACTGATTACTGTGTAAATTTCACTGGTAGGGAAGGGGTTAACATTAGAGGGCGATCAAGGGGTTAAATGTGTTCCCTCGTGTGTGTTTCTAACTGTGGTGGCGGGGGACCACATCGACTGACTAGAGGAGGAGCCATATCGCTGTTCCTAACTAGTAGGAACAGACGATCTGTCTCTCCTCTCCTGTCAGAACAGGAATGTGTGTGTTTACACACGCATCCCTGTTCTGGCTCTCATGCCCGCTATCGCGCATAGCCGGCGGACATCGGGCCCGCCGGCCATGCACATGGGGTCCCCCGCCACCTGCTATAGCTGTTTAAAGGGCCGACGTACAACTACAACAATTTGCGCAGAAGAGCCGACCTGCAACAGTATAATGACGGCTGCTGGTAGGCTAGTGGTTAAAAGATGTATCATGCAATGAAGAAAACTAACAGTTTAGAAAAACACTGTCTTTACTATTTTGTTAGAGAATTCAATGCCAAACATGTCAAAATTGATATTATCATGTAATGAAATATCTTATGGAATTTAAGAGCACACTTGTTAGTTATTGTACAATTGTTATGAAGAATATTAAATTACATATAAATTATTGCAGTAAATATGACTGCTAAATTATTATGTTCTATTTTTTAAAGAGTACAAAAACATTAACCTAGATAAATAATGAAAACAAATAGCTGAAATTCTTACCTTTCCAGATCTAAAACTTCTTCTGGTTCATAAGCTTGGTCTTTTGGTCATGTGCTGCCTGTTCAAGAAAGGAAGTAGAGTTCAAATTGATTGATCTTGATATTCAGCATAGCCCACATGACCAAATCCAGTGTTTTGCGTGTGACTTAAGCCCTGTACACACGATCGGTTTTACAGATGAAAACAGTCCGATGGACTTTTTTCATCAAAACAAACCGATCGTGTATGTTCCCCATCGGTCTTTTTTCCATCGGTGTTAAAAAAGAGAACATGTTTTAAATTTATCCGATGGAAAAAAAACTATAGCAAATTACTATCATCTGTGGGGAACTCCATCGGATAAAAAACCCACGCATGCTCAGAATCAGGTCGACGCATGCTCAGAAGCATAGAACTTAATTTTTCTTGGCTCGTCTGAGTGTTTTACGTCATGGCGTTTGGGACGATTGGTTTTTTGACTGATGGTGTGTAGGCAAGACTGATGGAAGTCAGCTTCATCGGATTTCCAATGGAAAAATCCATCGGTTTAAAATCCATAGGAAATCCGATCGTGTGTACAGGGCTTTAAAGTGGCTGTAAACCCTCACATATACCCAGTAATGTGAACAGCCTTAGATGATACACAGAAATTAAACAAATCTTCCTACATAGGTTTTACTTGTATATCTGCTGTCTTTCCCTTTCTACACTCTTTATAAAGTGCATGTCGTGTTAAAAATCCTTCTTCCTCTTTAAGGAGTGGGTGGAGAGCCTGGGCTTACACTGTGTGAGAGCTGATTGGAGCCCCCCCCCTCCACGTAGGTAGAGGAATGAAGGAAGATGCAGAGCTGTAGTCTGAATAGACAAGCTGTGTGCTAATCTCCCTCTAAGCTCCCTGCCCAACACAAATTTCCAGCTACTGTTAACTCATTAGTTGGAGAACTTGTCAAAAGTGACTCTGCTTGTAACAGAGGAACGGAGAACCAGAGAGAGAAACAGAAATTAGAGCTCTGGAGAGAGACAAATAAAGACTACAGATATATATGCTTAGGTAAAATTTAATGAATGGGGTTTACAACCCATTTAAATGTGTAAAAATTATTTCAATACATATGATATACATATGACCTTAGCATAGCATATAAAACAAGATTCACGTAAACCTGGGACATTGAAATATGCTTTTGTAAAAGTGGATCTTGCCAATGAACTGTAAATAGAAACCACCAGCAGAGGATTCCTTTGGCTAGATAAAAATTTTCAATGGTAAAATGTAAAGACCAGTTTTTTTTTCACAGCCATTGTCCCAACACAAATCGATATTACCTTTTCAGCTTTTTGGCCATGTCTAGTATATCCAAAGTCTGAAGAGGTTAAAACCTCCTGTAGCAGCCATGGACTTTTTTTTCCACTTTATGCATCTGTCTCCTGGCTTTACAATAAAAGTGATCTGGGTATCTGTAGAGCTGCCTGATCACTTGTACCTGACTTATGGGTGCCCTCCCTACCAATACTTCCTCTCAGTGGTTACCAGGACTCTCTCACTCCTCTTGGGCAGGGCCGGGACAAGGGGTGGGCAAGAGAGGTGGCTTCCCTGTGCGCAATGGTAACTTCTGTTACAAGACTGACAGGTGTAGAGACAGCGGCAGTGATTTTGGCAAGCGAGTGACTGCTGGGTGAAGCTTGCACATCATGAACAGGAGAGGGGGGCGCAGTTTGGCAACTTTGCCCTGGGCGTTGGATGACTTTGTCCTGCCACTGCTCTTGGGATCCTAGATCCACAACAACTGCTGTCAGGATGGCAAGTGGAAGGAGCTCAGGGAACATTTGCGCAGTCCTCCCGTGATTGATCTGCTGACGCATGGGGCAGCAGGGACATTAAGGGTCTAATAGACCTCTGATATCCCTAAAAAAGTGCAAAATTTAAAAAGTGTTAAAAATGTAAAATACAGTATTAAAAAAATAAACAAACCTCCTTGTCCCGCAAACACACACAAATGCAATACATGCATAAAACATGGGGTGTATGTAAACAATTGAGCCACACATATTATGTATCACTGAGCATGCTGGAGTGAGATAAATAATTTTTTGGTCCCTTATTTAAAGTTAACCCTGAATTTCACTGTTATAAGCAACTATTTTTTTCTGACTGAAATCTATTCATTCAGTGTTTACTATTGTGATTAGCTGTCATTGGTCACAGCTAATCACATGGTACAGATGGGCTGTTATTGGCCCTGTCTGTACCATGTGATCACTGTGACATGTTGATCACAGAGATCAACACAATAGTAAACAATGAATGGCATGAATAGAATCCATCCAATGTTTACAATTGTCATGTGACCTGCTGTGACTGGTCGCAGCGATCACATGCTACCGGCAGCGGGCCCGTACACTGATCTGTCATCCTCTGTGTCTGGAGGACACAGCAGCTGACATATTGCGCTACAGCATGGCTCCTTTGGGCGAGCATGAGGTGCATTCTGGGGAGGACACCACATGATACCCGCCCCAAATGGCGAATGTCCTGCTTGACCGTCGTTTTACAATAGCCAGGGCGGGAAATAGCTTCTAAATTATGGTAATTATGAGCTTCTATGAGGTGTCTGTTGAGGAGAGCAAGAAATGAGGCCTTTGATGTGAAGATAAAATGTTATTTCATGAAATAATTCATGAGTTTTATTATGAGATTACATGGCTTCAATAAATATATATATATCCAATTCAAGTAAAATAATAATTCCACACATATACATTTTACTTTAGTTAAGTTTTTAAACTAAAAATCATAGTGAATTGGCCCTCTTATTTGTCACACTTCAGATATGAAATTAGCTTATACAGTAATGGAAAAGAATAACGTCCTTTACCTTGGCATTAGTTTAGGTATTTGAAAAGAGATGAGACCACTACCTAAACCTTCTGCATAAACATTGAGATGTGTCATGCACACCATATGCAACAACAAGCAGCAAGGGGAGGAACTATATGCATGCTAATAAAATGATCCTGTCTAGAAAAACAAAAAAATATAATAAATATAGGAAGCACACCACAGTAATTCTGTTGCAATCAATATATTACACATAATTTCATTATTATGTTATTATAAAGTTTAACCGCTTACGGACCAGCCGCTGCAGTTATACTGCGGCAGGCTGGCTTCGCTGCGCGAACCGTCGTAGCTGTACGTCGGTCGCTTTAAGCGGGCTAGCAGGCGCTGCATCGTGGGGTGCCGATGCTCGTGACTGGCGGTCGCTATGACCGCCGGCCACAAGCGATCTCCGGGCACGAGAGTCAGAACAGGGACGTGTTCTGTTAAGTGCGGAAATTCAGATCGTGAGTTACTAATAGCTAGGAACCACGATCTGTAATTTCCTATAGGTCAGTCCCATCCCCCTTCAGTTAGAACACACATTAGGGAACACAATTAACCCCTTGATCGCCCCCTAGTGTTAACATCTTCCCCGCCAGTGACATTTTTACAGTAATCAGTGCATTTTTATAGCACTGATCGCTGTATACATGCCAATGGTCCCAAAAATGTGTTTGATGTGTTCGCCACAATGTCGCAGTCCCGATAAAAATCACAGATCACTGCCATTACTAGTAAAAAAATTATAATAATAAAAATGCTATAAATCTATCCCCTATTTTGTAGACGCTATAACTTTTGCGCAAACCAATCAATTTATGCTTATTGCGATTTCTATTACCAAAAATACGTAGAAGAATACATATCGGCCTAAACTGAGAAAAAAATTACTTTTTTTAAAAAAATGGGGATATTTATTATAGCAAAAAGTACAAAATATTGTATTTTTTTCAAAATTGTCGCACTTTTTTGTTTATAGCGCAAAAAATTTAAATCACAGAGATGATAAAATACCACCAAAAGAAAGCTCTATTTGTGGTAAAAAAAGGACGTCAATTTTGTTCGGGTAAAGCATCGCACGAACGCGCAATTGTCAGTTAAAGCAACAGGGAATTCTTCTGGGGCTGAAGTGGTTAAATTGCATGATTGTAAGATTTATTGCATGCAAAAAAAAGTCTAAAACAGGAGATTATAGGAGCAACACAGTTAAATATTGTTGGTGTTGATTTACTAAAGGGAAATAGACTATTCACTTTGCAAGTGCAGTTAAACTGATTTTCTCCAGAGCCTAAAGTATGGGTGCCCAACCTATGGCCCTCCAGTTGAGCGGAACTACAAAGCCCATCATGCCTGTGGGAGTCATGCTTGTAACTGTAAAGCCCTGTACACACGATCGGATTTCCTATGGTTTTTTAACCGATGGATTTTTCCATCGGAAAACCGATGAAGCTGACTTTCATCAGTCTTGTCTACACACCATCAGTCAAAAAACCGACAGTTCCAAACGCGGTGACGTAAAACACTCCGATGAGCCGAGAAAAATTAAGTTCAATGCTTCTGAGCATGCGTCGACTTGATTCTGAGCATGCGTGGGTTTTTTATCCGATGAAGTTCCCCACAGACGATAGTAATTTGCTATCAGTTTTTTAACCATCGGATAAATTTAAAACATGTTCTATTTTTAAACACCGATGGAAAAAAGACCGATAGGGCCCATACACGATCGGTTTGTCCGATGAAAAAAGTCCATCGGAATGTTTTCATTGGTTAAACCTATCGTGTGTACAGGGCTTAAGCCTTGCAATGCCTCATGGGACTTGTAGTTCCGCAACAGCTGGAAGGCCACAGGTTGAGCACTCATGGATTAAAGAATGAGGTGAAGATTCACTTTGTATGGAATACCCAATAAGGGATATGAGAAAATTAAAAAACAGCATTTTTACTTGATTGGATGATGGAAATCAGCAGAGCTTCACCACATTCACTAAGCTTTGGGGAAAATGAGTGCAACTGCACTTAAAAAGTGTACAGTTTATTTGCCTTTAGTAAATCAACCCCAGTAATTCTGTTGCAATCAATATACTACACATAATTTCATTATAATGTGATTATATAGTTTAAATCGAATACAGAATACCTATACCTTTCTTTTACAAAGTTTTTTATGGCGATTTTCAGTACAAAAGTATTTTTGACCAGGAAGGGTGACCAAGCAGAGAAAGCAGAGAACAGAGTTCCGGGCATTAACAATAAGTTAAATTTCAGAATTTGTTATTGGTGTTTGTTTTTTGTTAAAAGTGAGAGGATTGGCTAGGTTTAACTTTTAATTGTCTGTTTATATGGGTTTTTTTGTGTCAAGCCTCATACACACGAACGAGTTTCTCGGCAAAAACCAGCAAGAAACTTGCTGGCAGAGATTTCTTTCCGAGAAATTCGTTCGTGTGTATGGTTTCTCGTCAAGAAAAGCGATAAGAATCTCGACAAGAAAATAGAGAACCTGCTCTCTATTTTCTCGTCGAGATTCTCGTCAGCCTGTTTCTCGACGAGAAAATTGTGTGTGTGTACACTTACCTTTTCGCCGGGAAGCCCGCGCATGCTCGAAATGACTTTGACGCATGCGCGGTAGCTTCCTAGGCATAGGTAGGGTGAACCAAGATGGCGGCGACGGCATTGAATGTGACGAGCGCATGCTCGTCGTATTCGATGACGTCACCGCGTTCGCTCCATTCAAAGAACCGCGGGTTCTTTGAAAGGAGCGTGTGTACACTCGGCCGGGACAAGTTTCTTGTCCAAGAATCTCGTCGAAAAAAACGACATGTTTTTTTCGACGAGAATCTCGGCCGTGTGTACGAGGCATCAGTGTTTTTTGTGCCTTAACATTTGTTTACATCAAAAGAGGTTGCTTTTCATCGTTTTGTATCTGTCATTGTATTTATCACGTCCCTTATGAAGAGGTCCTGCATGGTTCCAAAACATGGTACAATATGATCATTGTGAACCACTGGGTTTGTATTCTGAAAACATGTTTTTTTTAATGGATTGCAGACATCTATATCTTAAGCTTTATAATGTTAAAAGTATTTAAACATGTCTGAAGAAATATCTGCCTGTGTTGCCCATAATATCCAATGATCCTTTTGTCTTTATCATCTAATCTGTCTTGGAATTTCAAAGGGTTGAATTCTATTACATTTTATTCAGATTGGACTCTATGGGCAGCATAGAAGAAATTTATTTTGCACCATTTCAGCCATGGGGTATGTAAACCTGATGGTCATGCAAATCAATATACAAAGCTTCAAACTGTATCATAGAGCCCATTGAAGGAAGTGAAGCAGATATCTAAATTTACCCTATAACAAATAGTGATAAAGTTTAAATCACAAACAGGAAAACAAAACGTGGATTTTGAAACACATCAAGAATTCATCTTTAAGCTGATAGCCATTCAAAAAATAATTGGATTTTTTTTCCTTTTCAGTTCTTTTATCTTTAAGTAAGTAATTAAGAATATCAGTGGCTCCAATTTACTGTAAGCAAAATAAGATATTAGTGAGCTGTTTAATAAGAGATATTAAGTTCCCATTAGAGTAAATTACCCCCTGCTATGAGAGGCAAAACCACTGTGTATTAATTGGTGAATTGTACAGTCCTAGCTGATTTATTCGAATTGTCCAACCACGACAGCTCCAATACAACTTTACTATACAGCTTTTGGCTTTATATGTTTTAAAAAAAGGGAATTTTATATTTAAAGGTTTAACTGAATAATGACAAGCTTTGTGATTCATTTAATAGGATGTTAATAGCATTTATTCCCATAAAAGCACATATTTAAACATCTAATGTTGTAATCTTATTGATTACTACAAGAAAGTTGATCCTAATAAAGTTTTTGGATATGGGATCATTTTGCTGGAAAGCATATAGTGTCAACAGTAAAACTAGAACAAGATTTGCCCAAAAATTTGCAGATCAGCTCATTTGCAGCACCTCAGTGGGCTTATTTATCAAGGACCATAATGTTATAAAGCACCTGTTCTGAGAAAAAATAAGGGGGCTGCCATTGCTGAGTCCCTCCTCTGAAAATGCTAGTTGCTGGTCCTGCCTACTGGCATGTAACCAATTTGCAACTGAGTGAGAAGTTAGGTCACTTCTCTATCTGACAGAGAAACTACTGGAACTATTGTGTATTATGAGCAGAGTTGTCAGTATCTAAAATCTGATGATTGGCAGAAGTTATTACAGCAGAAAAAGCCCTCTGGGGTGACTAATGTATATAGCCTGGTTTAAGCTATGCATAAATGAATGCTCAGGCACACTTAGGCTTTTAGTGCATCTTTGGTCATAGGACGTTTAGAGATTTTAGCAACAGGTCTGGTGTCTCATCCAATGTTCTCCCTATGTACCGATCCCTTGTACTGAATCTGTGCTCCAGCTCTGTACAGCTGCTCTAGTCTGCCACATGTTACCCCATTGTAATTTGTATGATGAGATAATTACTGGTCCTAAAGAGCAGGGTGTACATAAATATACTTGTCTATTGTCACATATTATACTTTCCAAATGTAATTATGGTTCTCCGTGTAATGTTCTTAATATCTGCCTCCAACACCCCAAGTACTTTTTCACCATCTGTAGTGTTCCTCATCTCTGCTTCCAGTTTCCTATACTGCTGCCATTGGCTTCCAGCGCTCCCTTCTTCTACCCTTCTTATCCACATCCTGCATTCCCCACTGTAATGCTCTTATTATAAACTTCTAGAGCCCTTTATATCAACTCATTATGTACTCCAACATCAATCTATCTACAAACATTTGTTATCTCACTCCTCAAGTCACTGCTGTTTTGCTGTATCGTATTATATTTGAAATTTGAATTTGAAAAGTTGTAAGCAACGAAACCAGAAGAAAACTGTAGTAACAATTTTTAATGCAAACAATAAACATTAAACCTAAAAAAATGATTTTGCATTTCCCCATTTGTGCTCCTATGGTCCCCTTACATTCTCCCATATTACTCCAACAGTAATTATCCATAGTGCACCCCTTAAGTGTCCTCCTAAAAAATATGTGCCTCAAACCACTGAGACTGGAGGATTTTCCATCCATTAAAGTGATGGCAACATTTAAGTCACATCTTAATGACAAGCACCACAGGACTTATGAATACACCATCATGACCTTAAGGGGACACCTAAGGTCAAACTAAGGCATATTGTGAACACATTCAAGTGATCATGTTGAGTACATTTTTTTTATGAAGTACAATATTACTGTTTTATGTCTTATACATTTTTTTACTATGATCTATATTTGGTGGCTGTGGAATTATAAAATAGTATATATTTTTGTCAAGCCATGCTGAGCCATTGCCAATCGTATCATTTTGTTTAAATTTGTATTTTTCCAGAATAGGTAATTGGAAAAATTATTTGACTGCTAGTCAGGTGGAAAGCTAGAAACAATAATGCAAAACAGGTTTAGGATGGCAAAGAGTATGCATACAATGGAGAATAATACAAAACAGATTATGAACGTTGTACAAACAAGGACTTTTCACATTAATGTCTCTGTGGCTCAAATAGGGTGACATGTGGCTGCATAGAATTATAGTCTCTGTAGGACTCTATATCAACCAAGATTCTATCTGAGAGACACTACTTTAGTAGAATAGTTCAGACTATGAACATCTAATTGTGATTATCGTAATAAATAGCTTCCCACCTCAGTGAAGTCCAGGCTAATTTTGGTAACACAGGCAAATAGCTGGAGGAATCAAAGACAAAGGACCACCCCAAAGGTACTCCCCAAAGTAGCTTACTCTTCTTGAAAAGCTGTATTTTATTAGACTCCTTCCCAGCTGCCTGCTTGTTGCTCCTCACAGTGAAGAGCTACTCACCTGACTGAATATCACTTTCCAAACTTCTGCTGCCTCATCAAGCATGGCCTCCCTGAGCTGCTTGATGGGAGAAGCTGAGGAATAATCTTCATGCTAAAGAACACATAAGAACAAAAACAAGGCACAAGATGACCTCACAAAAATACAGGAGTGGAGCACCATATCACAAGCCTGTATGAAAAGTCTGACAGTCCTCTATAGCCAGAGGGGAGGCGAAGTGGTAAGTCTGGCCTGGGCCCTTGCTTTATGTCTTCTATAGCATGTGAGTCTTCCTAGTCCAATTAGGAAGAAAAGGGGCTGCATGATCAATGCATTTTAGGATCCAATAGGCTTGAAAATATTGTGATTTTTAAAGCCAACATTGCTCATAAACTTTGAAGTGCAAGTTGCAATTGTTTGCTTATTATTGTGAGAAACTTATCTTCCCTGTGAGTATCCAGGAACCTAGAGAGGTATAGGAAATGGAATAAAAGGGTCTGAGCCTGCATCTGGTTATGGTGAGTAACTGGGCTCAGTGTGTTCTTTCTATGCTCTATTGGTTGTTGAATTAGTAGACTGTTCAGTCATGGTACTCAACCATTATTGTACAAATTTGGGGAGACACCTTTTCTAGCAACACCCATTACTATATCCCCTTGTGCAAGTTTTACAAGCACGACTTCTATAAGACAGTATAAAAATTATTTTTGCATTTTGTGTCCTTAACTCTGATTAGGGAACTTTGGAGTTTACTCTGATTGGAACATTTGTGTAATTTATGCACCCCATGTATTGGTAATGGCTTTACCCACTGTGGAGTTTGTAAATGTTTTAGCATGTGTGCGATGGGTTTGGGGGGCACTTTTTTCTCTCAGATTACATTGGGAATGTGTCATGTGCTCAGCTCAGTCTTAAGCCTGGTACACACTACAGTTTTTTTGTGCAACAGCGCAGGTTGCAGCTTCGGTCGGAGACACTGTACTAACCATGCAAGGTTAGTCCAGTGATCGCCCCCACTGAGCTGTTGTGTTCTGACAGGCGGACAGCCCCCCGCCAGAACACTCCAACCAGCGCTCTCTACCATTGACTGCTGGTTTTCCAACATGTATGTCTGACATACACACAGGCAGAATGTCGGCCATATTTTTTTTTTCAACTGGAAAATTTCTCTTGACATTCTGCCCATGTGTACGAGGCTTTAATTGCTTAGAAGAGTTATTCTTTAAATAAATCCATAGTTGCTATTTGCTATCAAATCAGCTACTAATTGTCTCTTGGTCTCAAAGTCTTACTTCAACAAAAAGTATATCTCTTAGATAATTACAATTTCTTGTTATTATGTTGTTTTGGTGTTGGCAACATCATAAATGTGTTAATTCAGTATGATGATAAGATCATTTCCTCTACTGTTCCATCAGCTTTGCATGAATTTGTGTCAATGTTCTACATTATAGATAGAAAGATAGATACTGTAGATAGATAGATAAATAGTAAGCACTGCCGGGGTGACCTTGAATCCTGCATTTTATGTTTTATGTTAATTTATGCCTCTATGTGAAGTGTCCCTCTTTGCCAATTGTACTATTGGTATATATAGATTTCACACAAATTATAGAGGCAGTTAGGGAAATAGCATTTTCTCTATATCTAATTACTGTAATTACATTTCCAATTAATGTAAATCTATAGGCAAGCTCAGTGGAGCTTCTTTTTCATTCCATATAGTAAATCATCCAAAAGTTTCAATGCATTAATACATATTTTGTATAAGGCAAGGCTTTCTACTGTGTTGGTTACACTCAAGGATCCCCATGAAGTTAAAAATCTTCATTCTAGATGAAAAGGAATAAATACACTGTAAAAAAGATATATATCAAAAAAGGCAACACACAATGTTCCAGAAGCCCTTGTTGTACTTCATATTAGCATGCCTCAGAGACCTTTGTTTACAAGGAACCTAATGCCGCGTACACACGCTCGGAATTTACGATGGAAAAAGTCAGACGGAATTTTTTCATCGGATATTCCGACCATGTGTATGCCCCATCGGACTATTTCCGTTGGAAATTCCGACGGAATTAGATAGAGAACATGTTCTCTTTTTTTCCGATGAAAAAAATTTCTATCGCAATTTCAGTTCGTCTGGATGCAATTCCGACGGACTAAAAACCACGCATGCTCGGAAACAATTCACTGCATGCTCGGAAGCATAGACCTTAATTTTCTCGGCTCGTCTGTTTTTTTTGTTTCGTAACCTCGTTCTTGACGGTCGGATTTTTGTGTGACCATGTGTATGCAAGACAGCTTGAGCGGAACTTCGTCGGAAAAACCCGTCAGAGTTTATTCCGATGGAAATTCCGCTCGTATGTACAAGGCATAAGTCTCTTTTTTAGGCATATGCCTTAGTATTCATTTTACCAAATGTCCACCAGTGACAGATTTCATACATTATGTTTGAAGCATGTTGATTTTATAAATTCTATGCAAATTTTACATGTCAGTGAGAAAATATACAATGCAGTTTTCTTTTATCATGGGCTGAGAACTGCTGGCTGAGCTCTGCTATATTAGTGAGGTCTTTGACTCAGAAAATAGTCACATATTACTGGACCATCAGTGGTAGGCATGACCAAGTTGTGGATACAGTATTTAGCCTTAGACTATATGGCAGCCGCTAACTGCAGTGGAGGAACTAAATACTGAGCCAATCAAATACTGCTCCCTTTCCACCAGGGGTGGACTGACAACATTTAGGGCCCCCGGACCAAATAAAGCAAAGGTCCCCTGCCAAGCTCCCGCCATGACCCACCCCTGACCCCACCCCTACATTTTGCACAAAGTACAACTTCTGCCTTTTGTTTTTTTTAATGGGACCTGGAGGGGGGTCTCTCTCTAACAGTGTCCATTAGACAGTCTGTTAGAAAGCATCCCCTCCAGGCTCTATTAAAGTCTACAACAGAGTCTAATGGGACCTGGAGGGGGGTCTCTCTCTTACAGTGTCCATTAGAGATTCTCTGTTAGAGAGAGACCACCCCCTCCAGGCCCCATTAGAGACTACAAAGGGGTATAATGGGACCTGGAGGGGGTCTCTCTAACAGAGGTCCTTTCAGTGTCCATTACAGAGTCTGTTAGAAAGAGTACCCCCCAGGTCCCATTAGAAACTACAAAGGCGTATAATGGTCCTGGAGGGGGGGCTCTTTCTAACAGAGTGTACAGTTAACACCTTCATTCACTCTGGTCCTCACGGGACCCTCTTATTCTGCCATGACTCTCACCCTTGCCCCAACCTCTCACAAAGTAAAAATAAAATTGGCACTGTGTAGCACTCCTCTTACCTTTCTGTAGATATGGCTGGTTCCCGTGTCCTTTGTGGCTGGCTGGCTAGCTCCTGTGTCCTCTGTGGCTAGCTGGCACCCTGCTGTGGCTAGCTGGCTCCCAGGTGTAGGTGTGTTAGGGTGGGTGGCTGGCTGGCCCTGCTGTGGATGGGTCATCGTGGGTCACCAGCGTGGGTGGCTGCCTGGCTCACACCCTGGCCCAGCTGTGGTTGGCTGGTGTGTCCTCTCCTCTTCCACCGTTACGGGCACTGTTTGCGAGGCGAAGGAGGGACTTGGAGGGAGGCGGCGGCTTTTGCCCTATCTGGGTTGGTAGAGCTAGAAGGTTTGCAGCAGTGCGCGGAGGTGCGCGATGCAACACATAATGATGTTGCATGCGTGTGTGCGGGTCCTCTCTGTGTCAATTTGAGAGTCTATGTTGGAAAGAGCCCCCATCAGTGCCCATCAATGCAGCCTCATCAGTGCCCATTAATGCAGCCTCACCAGTGCCCATCAATGCAGCCCTCATCAATGCCCATCAATGCAGCCTCACCAGTGCCAATCAATGCAGCCTCACCAGTGCCCATTAATGCAGCTTCATCAATGCCCATCAATGCAGCCTCACCAGTGCCCATTAATGCAGCCTCACCAGTGCCCATCAATGCAGCCTCACTAGTGTCCCCTCAATGCAGCCTTACCAATGCCCATGAATTCAGCCTCACTGTGCAAATAATTGGAGCCTCACTGTGCCAATGAATGGAGCCTCACTGTGCCCATGATTTCAGCCTCACTGTGCCCATGATTGCAGCCTCCCTGTGTTCATTAATACAGCTACATTAATGCCCATCAATGCAGTCTCACCAGTGCCCATCAATGCAGCTTCACCAGTGTCCATCAATGCAGCCTCACCAGTGTCCCCTCAGTGCATTCTTACCAATGCGTATGAATTCAGCCTCACTGTGTCAATGATTGGAGCCTCACTGTGCCAGTGAATGGAGCCTCAATGTGCCCATGACTGCAGCCTCACTGTGCCCATGATTGTGGCCTTACTGTGCCCATGTATGGAGCCTCACTATGCCCATGATTTCAGCCTCACTGTGCACATGAATGGAGCCTTACTGTGCCCATGAATGCAACCTTACTGTGTCCCTGATTGCAACCTCACTGTGCCCATGAATGGAGCCTCACTGTGCCCATGAATGTAACCTCACTGTGCCCTTGATTGCAGCCTCGCTGTGCCCATGATTGCAGCCTCACTGTGCCCATGAAAGGAGCATGACTATGCCCATGAATGCAACCTCACTGTGCCTATGAATGCAACCTCACTGTGACCATGAATGCAACCTCACTGTGCCCATGATTGTAGCTTTGCTGTGCCCATGATTTCAGCCTCACTGTGCCCATGATTGCAGCCTCACTGTACCCCTCAATGCAGCCTCCCCAGTGAATGGGGGTTAGAGAGGGGAGCCACCAGATCACACACAGCAGGTCTCTCCTGCTGTGACACCTGGAGGCCACTGTCATCCGATGATAGACATCACATGTCCCCCGGAAATGGACCAGTGTGTCGTCTGTCAAAGGACAGTAGGCGGGACATCAGAAGACACAGGTCCCTGGGTGAGTGGGAGATCCCCGCTCTGTTTGACCAGTGGCACTCACCCTACCCATTACCCTCCGAGGCAGCGCTGGGGCCTAGTTGGGCCCTGAAAGATGGTCGCCGGGAGCCTGTGGGTGTCCTTAGATTTCCAGTAGGTTGTGCTGGTGGACCCCATTCAGTGGCCAGACCCTCGGACCACGTCCGAACTGCCCGGCCCGGTCAGTCCACCCCTGATTTCCACTAATTTTAACCCTTTCACCCCACTATGTCACCACAGCAAAAGGCTGTGTTTTAACTATATAGGTAAGAAGTTGTATAAAGTAGATTGCCACTTCCTCTATCTGTCTAAAGCAGGGATGGATTAATGGTAGGTTGCTACTCTCTATAAGGTCTCAAAATTACATTAAAATTAAATCATGGGGTCCACAAAACAACAAATGTCAGTAACTCTAGTATGTTCTCCTAATAGCCTCTTGGTTCAAGAACAGGAGTAATGCATTTTTTCAACATTACAAATAAATATATAAAGGAAAACTATAATAGTTTTAAAGTCAATTTTAATTTTCTTTACATTTTAAAATTATTATTTCATATATGTACAGTACAGTATGATAACTGATTCCCACAGCACTACTGGGGTTTGCTAAAAAGATGGCCTTCTCCTACTGAAACCTCAGATAATGCTTTCTGATAAGGAATTGAATAACTGCTCTGTCATCACTTGTGTGTATAAACTGCATCTGGAGTTTGTGAGTTGTATAAAATGGGCATTTTAGGGCCTCATTCATGCGGGCATACCTAAGCCTACACCCATTTGAGGGATGTGTTTGTCTTCATAGGGAAGTGAAGAAATGTCATCAGCACACCAGGGATTCCTCAAAAGAGTCCAAAGCTTTATTCTGTGGTCACATGATAAATATACAAGCGACCCTCAGACAGGTGCATTCGAAGTGTCGATGATCAATGTGTCCTGCAATTCACACTAATTCTCGCAGCTATATACTTTCTTTATCGACGAGCGAGCCGAGTGATCCACCGCTAAGACTCTTATCAGTGGATCACTTGGCTCGTGCGACAATACTGTACATAGGACGCCACTCTTACATCCAGCTACTGTTCTACTGAAATATTCTGCAAATGTCAATGAGTAAATACAATATGACTATGTATTGCTTACTTTTTCATTCCTATGTTGATACAAAGGTGTGGTGTTTGATTTCTATGTGACATCAGTTATAGAAATCTTACAACCAAAACTAAAAAAATATATATATTTTTTAAGATAAAATGTATTCCTATTTTACTCCTTATTATCACATAGTTAAACCTGTTCACCCTAATTAACCCCTTCCTCCCCTTCTCCCCTTAGTTAATTTTTTTCTGCTGATGTTTTATTTTATTTTATTATTATTCCTTTTTTTTACCATTGATTGTTCGTTTTGTCTGTATTCATTCATTTTGTTTGTTATATTTCTTCACTGTCACATAAAAAGAAAACAGAACATATGTCACACGCACACCATAAATTCCTAACACATGGTGCAAACGTTTATTGAAGCAATCACATTAGAATCAGTGTCAGTGCAGCATATCAATGCCACACAGGACCAATTTATCAAGTATTACATGCCTGATGAAGGGGTCCTGGCTGCCTTGAAATAATGGCACTATATGTTGAGGATTCATGATGTGCTGGCAACATATGTTCTCTTCTGTGCTAATACCAGTTAACCAGCTGGTTGTTGCTACAGCACCCCCTACTCCAGGCTTTCTTAAGGAAAGTTTGCAATAGGAATATATTGAGTGACACAAAAAGAAAATACACACAATTTAAAAAAGCTAATTTTCATTTGCAAATAACTTTTATTAAAGCTTTTAAATATTTTAAATGGAACAAATTATAAAGTCAATTTTATATGTTTTTGTTTAAAACTACTTAGAAGACTGATTCAACTAAAAAAAACAACACATTTTACATGTTTTCAAACTTTTTGCGTATAGAAATATTCAGTACATATACACATACAACATAAAATAATTTTTGCAAAACAATACTGCCAAAAGCATTGTCGTTCCCCCTCCCCACAAAAAAAAATTGTCAATGTTTCTTTGTTATCTTAAGTAATGACAGCGTTTTTTTCTGAATAAATAGGCTAATAGTGCAAATGTAAAAACTGTTCTGGTTCATAAGGTATACAGATATGAGAGCTGAAGTGTTTAATATACAATATTTCATAGTAATCTAACTAAAAACAAAAATAATTTTAATTTATTTTGTCCTGACCAGAATAAATAAATTGACATTCAGTTTCATTTGATTAAAAGCGGCACAGCATTTTAAATCAAGATAATAACCTCTATAAATGCACCTTTTAATGAGAATATAAATTTTTGTTTGCAATTAAAAATATAAACTTTTTTATACAGAGGAAAAACAGGTCATCCTTATGGAGTCAAACAGCCCTAAACAATGTGCAAATAGATATCTACAGTATAATTATTTAGGTTGGTTATACAGACCTATTAGCTTCCATACATTTTATGCAGCCTATTCAACACACCACAATGCACACCTCAATGAACAAAAAAAATTGGTTCTGCTCTATTTTTCAAACCACAGTGCACTACAATACAATCCACAAAGGCATTGCATCTGTTCATTGTAGTGTGCTATAGTGCAGGTGTGCTGCAGCACAAAGTGCACTATATATGTGCCTTGGTGTGCAAGTACGACGCAAATATACAGTGAATTACTGTGTGTCACTGTTATGTACGTTATAATGTGTTGTAGTGTGATCAAGCCCCTATTCATAGTACTGAGGCATAAGGATCATCATGTTAGTTAGCTGGGATTTTCAGAAGGAGAGGTCAACAATGACAGCCTCCATGTTGCTCTCAAGGTTTTATAAAAATGCTGCTTTTATTTACTGCTAAAAATGATAAATAGTTTAACGATACATTTGTATTAACGTAACATTAATAATCAAGGCTATTCATACACCTTTTAGAAAAAATCGGTTTAGTTGCCTTTAAGTAATACAATCTTTTATTCTCGCTCAACAGCTGGGGCTTTTACAACCACAGTGTGTGAACCCTGCTGCACCTTAAAATATGGCAGACTAGCATTCTGCATGCTTAATCAGATATCCACATCTGTGTTCCACCCAATGCTAATTTAGTGAAAATATGCAGCCTGTCACATCCTATTGATTGAGAGATAAAAATACAGGTCAGCACAATGATTTCTCCATCCAAAGCACATGTATATTAGCTATGTTGTTCTTTTCTAATATTATGAAGTCACATGCCAGCATAATCAAGCAGAGATGCAAATGTCACCTACTGAATCTTGTTATAAGGAATAATTGCATCTAAAAATATTTCAGCTGGCAGTCAGTACAATATTGCAAAGGAGAAGATACATTTGTTAAAAGGCTCAAACACATTGTTAAATTCTTTCATAAATAAGAAAATAAAATAATCCAAAGTCCATTTTTTGTTCGTAGCTATTCTTAAGTGGGGTACACACTATAAGAAAATTGGGCGAACGTTCGTCTGATTTTTCTCGATGTTTCACAGCAAATCGGAACAGATAAAATAAAATGTGTATGCAAATTGTATGCAATACGAATATTCTCATAGGACAAAGGCTTTTTTTGTTGTTTATTGTTTCTGATCATGCACAGTCTTTCTTTTCTGATTTTTCTTGTATGAAAATTTTACGAAAACGGTACACATTAAACAAAAATTGTTCATTCTGTTTCCGTACGAGAAACATTTTGGAGTTTGTCCCTTCGGGAAATTTTGTACGAAAATTCAGAATCGGCCCTCGAAAGTTGTGTACACACTATACGAAAATCGTACGAAAATTCTTTGGACGAAAATGTTTGCCCGATTTTCTTATAGTGTGTACGAGCCTTTACTGTGAGTGGTAATAGACTGTGGTAACAAATCCAAACTGTGTAAGAACCCTCTCTGGTGATGTAATCCTTGATATGCATGCAGTGGGCTTTTTAATCACTGTGATAAGAGTGATGAGTATGAGTCTCGCATAACCACCAATCAGACATCTGCTATGTTACTGTTCTTTTTTTTACTTTATACACTTCGTAAACATAACAAAAACTAATTTTACTATTTTATTAAAAGTATCATATAAGCAGCATGAAAAACCATGCTGACTAATTGCAGCCAATAACACTTAAAGAGTAACTTAACTTTTGTTTAGAAACCCAAAATCCCCTGTGGGTGATCAGTGTACATTGCAAGGATTTTAACAAACTTTGTAGCAGAGTCCTTCCTGTTTCTGTTCTTAACCTCTTCATGCTGGCCGCACACATAATGAGGTCTCTCACCATTTGGACATTGACACTGAGCAGCTGCATATATGCATCCCTGTGTGAACCACTTACCGTACTGAGAGCGCACTCCCTGTGCACTTCTAGCACGGTAGCCGGTGGTTACCAGAAAGCTCCCGATGCATACAAGTGATTGGCAGCTTTCTGATCATGTGACTACTGTGACAGCCAATCACAGCGGTCACATGACCCAAATGCCCACCTCCACCTTCTGGCTTTTAGAACCCGTAAAGGGGGTGGTAGGCAGTCAGCGGGAAGGGGTTAAAAAACAGCTATATTACTGATTCCTGAATGGGTATGTCTGTGATCAATATAATCAGTTGATGCACTTGCAGTCTCCTAAAGAGGAAAACAGCAGTATCTGTATCCCTTTAGAAGTAATTAACCCTTATTGAGTATCTCACCAAAAATATAAATCCTATTGCAGAGGATGCCTAACATTTTACTTGTCATTATCTTAGTGCAGACTTCTAGGAAAACCAGTGAGCCAATCAGGCAAACAGGAAATTATGTTTCTGGGGAAGGTCTGTATACCAACAGAAGACCTCTAGGTTACCATATTGTATTGAATTTTACAGTGCATTCCGACAGTGGAAAGTCCCACTGTCAGACACTGTCAGAATACAATGTCCCAACAGGGGGGGATTCCTTCATTGCTTGTGTGGATAGAGGAATCTGTTTTTTATTTTTTTATTTATTTTTTTAAGCCCCACTGGCTGAATGAAAAAATACTAACAATCTATGGCCAGCTTGATACTTATCTGTCATCATTTTGCTGAGATCACGTGTAGAAAGACCTGGATATAGGAGTGAAGAATTTGAAGATAAGGTGGAGCAAAGTCAAGCAAGACACCCAGCAGAGTGTATGAGCCTTGTAGAGGAAGTGGAGGATGGGCATTGGAAACCAATGTGTGTAACAGCTCTAAAACCACAGTTACACTTTAAATAGACACTGTCCCCTTACCCAGTTCAAGGGAAAATTACAGTGTCTCTCCTAGGAGACCTAGTTGATGCACTTATATTCCTCTTTCCAGTGCTCTAGTGCTCCTTCCTCTGTCAGAGCCAACAAAACTACCCAGCACTTCCAGGTATGGGGAAAAATGGGACCCCATCTCCTATGATAATGCCTGGATCTAGCAGCCAATCACTATGCCCAAGTACTGTCACATGACCAAAAGAGTAACTTTACCAACCCAGATAGCAAGGATAACTTGCCACAAATTTGTGAAAATGTTGAATTGTAAGTCTGTTAACTTGCTGCATATATTCACTGGCAAGTTGTACACTTACAGAGCACTTGAAGCACAAGTTCTAGTTGACACTTTTTGCAAATTTGCATGGCAAGTCTCTAGCAAGAGCAAAGTTGCAGTAGTGAGTCTACAGCAAGAGGTCTGCAACTCACAGTGACCCCTGTGGTGGGATGACTAATGCACAATATAACTGAATCTGAACTTGCAGCAGACTTGCAGAATGTTTGCAAAGTAAGTTGAACTGGAGTCATGCAATGCGGACTTGCTGCAATTGTGCAACAAACTTGTGAAGCCTGGCAAGTCTAGCAATAGCTGAGCAAGTAATTTTTAAACTCACAGCTCAATTGCTTGCTATCTGGGAATCCCCCTGGTCACTGATTCTGGTGTGTTCAGAGGATGGAATGGTGGGAAGCACAGACAAGGTGGGTCAGGAAGGACCCTTTGCATAGACAATGTCACTTTCCCTTGCATGGGTAAGGCTCAGAAGGCTCTTTCTCAGAAGGCTCTTTAAATGTTAAATTATCTCTGAACAGACTCCATGCTATGTTTAACAAAAAAGTGTACCAGCAATTATTTTCTGAAATAATCACATGACTTACCTGGCAACTCTTGTACAAAAGGCATCATTATAAAGGTATGCATAGGGCAGTATGATATTTAAATATATCCCAGCTAAAAGTTGTAGTTTTAAATATACAGATAACAAATTGATCCCATTGTAATTTACATCCTATGTCATATAAATGTATGTCAGGGCTAAAAAAGCATGATGATCATCTCCTATGCATTCACTTTTCCCCATATTTTATCCTTTTTTTAAAGTACAGAAATAGTATTATACAGGTTTTATATAGTGCCAACAGTGTACGCATCACTTTACAACATAAGGGCAGACAGTACCATTACAATACAATTTAATACAGTAGGAATCAGAGGGGGGCCCTGCTTGTTAGAGCTTACAATCTAAGTGGGAGGGTCAGATTCAAAAGATCTTAACTGGGGAGATGAACTGATGGAGAAAGTGGAAATACAGTTGTTAGGTGGAGCAGGGTAGGCCTCTCTGAAAAGAGGGGTTTCAGGGCTCGTCAAAAAATGGACAGAGTAGGAGATAGCTGGACAGATTGTGCTAGAAGGTTCCAGAGGATTGGAGAGGCTTGGAAGATGTCCTGGAGGTGAGCATGGGAGGAGATGACACGCTAGAAAGCAGGAGGTCTTGGGAGGAACAAAGAGATTGAGTAGGTTGGCATTTTATAACTAGGTTAGTGATGTAGCCAGGGGCAGAGTTGTGGATGCCTTTGTAGGTTGTTGTTAGTATTTTGAATTTAAGTCATTCGGTGAGTGGAAGGTGGAGGTATCGGAATTATAACTGTTGATTTACAGAAATGCAGTGTATCTACCAGAGATTCTTACTTCCTGTTTGAGTTGAAAACACAGTGCCTTTTCTGCATTATAATACCAGCCAGCACTGTCAGCCCTGCCTACTGGGTTGCAGAACCCCACCTATACCACTTCTCTCTGTCCCACTACACATGCATACATTGGTTTCTATCTCAGCAAAACCATTCTGCTGACTTGATTCCAAACAGCCTGCTTACTTACTACCTGTGTAGTAAAAGATGTTTGGGAGATGAAGTTTTCTGGATGCATGTCTACGTCCGTAGGAGTTATGTTTCCAACAGGCACCTCTTCAAAAAATTTACAAGCCAGGAAATAATGTTATAGGAAGTATCAAAAGCTCTCCCTGGCTACAGAAGCAGGGTAAATAAATAAATAAGGCTGGTACATGCTCTATGGGAAGAAATAGAGGTTTTGGGGTAAATTTGTGTAATGCCTGGACATACAATTTAAAAATGGACAGTCAAACTAATCTACAATGGGCACATTTTTGAAGTTTGATTTTTAGCTTTCAATTTCTACAAGGATGCTGATTTTTTTTTATATTTTTCTCTCCTACATTTAATCTTGCTGCCATACAGATGGACTGAATCACACTGTGGGTTGAGTTAGTTATTGCCAGAGGCTTATCATCATGCAATAAGAGAACAGAATGAGATTTAGCAGAGAAATATATACAAGGCGCATTGATTAGATTAACCATTTCAATTTATTGCAGACCATAGAATAATGTTGAAAACACTGGAACTCAACTGCAAATTCATAAAAAAATATATTCCTTAGAAATACATACAATTCCAAACATTACAATAGCATGGTTCAGTCTATATGTCCTAATTATAGCTGACTCTCAGGAGCTACAAACCTTAATAATAAACCCAACTCCACAAGAGGTGGGAGAGATAAGTATCTACTGAATGGCTGTAAATAAAAATCAAATGGGCTAGAGAGGATGTCAAAGAAACAATATCCTTATTTCATCTGTAGATTCACATTCAATTGATGATAATAAATTCCCCTCCTTAAAGGAATGTAATACTTTTCAGAGGGGGGCGGCTGAAAACGTTTTAACCACTTCAATACTGCAATACACATACCGTATATACTCGAGTATAAGCCAAGTTTTTCAGCACATTTTTTTTGTGCTGAAAATGCCCCCCTCGGCTTATACTCAAGTCACCTTTTTGCGCCTGATCTCCTGGACTTTGGGGACCCAGTACTGGCCCCACGTAGCCCCACTCTTTCTCTACAAGTGAGCAAAGTTTGTTGTCCGGGGTACATACGCCCGGGGAGCACTGATTTTTCAAAGCCGGGCACCCCTTCCATAGACTCCCATGTTAAACAGTAATTTCTCTGGTGAATTTGGGGACCCGGTACCGGCCAGTCGTAAATCCCCTGGACCCAAAACTTGGCACACATATAGCCCAATTTCTCCTCTATAAGTGTGCAAGGTTTTTTGTCTGGGGGACCTACGGCCAGGGAGCACCGATTTTTTAAACCAGGCACCACTTCCTTAGACTCCCATGTTAAACGTCAGTCTAGTCATGGACACAGTGAGGCATGGACACAGTGAGGCATGGGCACAGTGAGGTACGCATATGGACATAGTGAGGCAAAGTGAGGCACAGTGAGGCATGCAGATGGACACCCTAGGCTTATACTCAAGTCAATAAGTTTCCCCATTTTTTTGTGGTAAAATTAGGTGCCTCGGCTTATATTCGGGTCGGCTTATACTCGAGTATATACAGTACTTTATATACGTTGTGGTTTTGAAGTTGTTTACTAGGGTTATGGCGGCAGCTGTCAGCCACAACCCTAGTATTAACATATTAAGCCGGTCGTCCCTCCTCTCGCCACTCACCGGTGTTTCTCAGGCTTACTCATCTCACCGTGAAGCCCGGAATCTGATCTAGCAGTTTGCGCAGCTGGACATAGAGGTGAAGAGAGTCCAGATCATCTCTGTCACCTCCTATGATCTAAGAGGCTGGAAGGCCGTCATAATATCACTTCTGGTTTAGGGCAGATGTAAACACTGCATTTTTGGAGGAAAGAAAGCATCAGATCAATGTGTTTTCTTTTTGTATATGATGATTTCAAGGGAAGGAGAGAGATCTGGGGTCTAGATGTCTCCATAAAGAGAACCTGTCTTTATTGTTATCAAAAGGGATGTTTATATTTCTTGTGATAGCAATAAAAGTGATAAACGAATGTAAATGGACAGTGCAAAATTTTTTAATAAAATAAATAATAAAAAAAAAAAAGTCAAAGTGCCCTTTTCCCCTCCGTGCTTGCACACAGAGGCGAACGCATATGTAGGTAGCGCACGCATATGTAAATGGTGTTTGTACCAAACTTGTGAGGTATTGCCTCGAACATTATAGTGAGAGGAATAATTGTAGCTTTGGACCTCCTTTGTACCTCTAAAATGGTAACCTGTAAAAAAAATGTAAGCGTTGACTAGGGAGATTTCTTAGTAGCGTAGTTTGTCACCATTCCATGAGCGTACGCAAGTTTAAAGTGTGACATGTTAGGCATCTATTTACTCAATGTGACGTCATCTGTTATATTTTACCCAAAAATTTGGTTATGTATTTTATTGTTTTGCATTAAAATTCATCAAAGCGTATGTTTTCCCCCCAAAAAAAGGAGTTTAAAAAATTGCTGCGCAAATACCATGTGATATAAAAAATTGAAATATTTGCCATTTAATTCTCTAGGGTCTCTGATAAAAAAAATATACTGTTTGGGGTTCTAAGTAATTTTCTTGCAAAAAATACAGATTTTTACTTGTAAAAAAAAAAATGTCAGAACAGAGGCCTGGTCTTAAAGTGGTTGTAAAGGCTGAAGTTTTTTCCCCAGCCCCTGCTAATATTCACCTGAACCCCCTCTCGATCCAGTGATGTGCATGGGGGCCTCGGCTGGCTGGGTCTCTCTCTCCTCATTGGCTGATACAGCAGCAGGAGTCATTGGCTCCCGCTGCTGTCAATCACAGTTAGTGAGCCAATGAGGAGAGTGGGAGGCAGGGGCGAGTCACAGCTCTTTGTGTCCTATGTACGCATAAAGTGGAGCTCGGGGGGATCACACACCAGTGCTCAATAGCAAGCGGTTTGCTATTGGGGGCACTGTCAAGGGGAGGAGCGCTGATGGGGGACCCAAGAAGAAGAGGATTGGGGCTGCTTTGTGCAAAAGCATTTACTCAGAGCAGGTAAGTATATTGTGTGTAATAAAACAAACAAAAAAAAGAACCTTTAATATCACTGTAAAGTGTTAGTGTTCCCTAAGCATGAATTGCAAAATGTGTACATGCAAACTGAGACCAAACTTAACTAACCTTTAAATATTACAGTGCAAATTAATATTAATAGTACAAACTTTTTCCGTATACATGTGTCACCCCACCACACAAACAGAAGGTCATTAATGTACCTCCCATACTTCACAATATTCCTTCCACAGGAAATCTTATCTGAAAACTTCACCAATAAGGTCATCACAGAGGACAAGAGGGCACTCTTTATGGCTGGAGGCATAGGCATGTGCACAGGGTGTGCCAGGTGTGCCCAGGCACACCCTAATCACCATATGCGCTTTAGTGTAGCAACAGGAAAATGGGAAAGATCTCCCTCTTACTGGCTCTGCCATAAGAGAAGTGTTTTTGCTCTTCTCTTTCACTGCGTAGGGGGATCAATGTGCCAGGGTCATATACAGGTCCTTCTCAAAAAATTAGCATATTGTGATAAAGTTCATTATTTTCTGTAATGTACTGATAAACATTAGACTTTCATATATTTTAGATTCATTACACACAACTGAAGTAGTTCAAGCCTTTTCTTGTTTTAATATTGATGATTTTGGCATACAGCTCATGACAACCCAAAATTCCTATCTCAAAAAATGAGCATATCATGAAAAGGTTCTCTAAACGAGCTATTAACCTAATCATCTGAATCAACTAATTAACTCTAAACACCTGCAAAAGAGTCCTGAGGCTTTTAAAAACTCCCAGCCTGGTTCATTACTCAAAACCGCAATCATGGGTAAGACTGCCAACCTGACTGCTGTCCAGAAGGCCATCATTGACACCCTCAAGCAAGAGGGTAAGACACAGAAAGAAATTTCTGAACGAATAGGCTGTTCCCAGAGTGCTGTATCAAGGCACCTCAGTGGGAAGTCTGTGGGAAGGAAAAAGTGTGGCAGAAAACGCTGCACAACGAGAAGAGGTGACCGGACCCTGAAGAAGATTGTGGAGAAGGACCGATTCCAGACCTTGGAGGACCTGCGGAAGCAGTGGACTGAGTCTGGAGTAGAAACATCCAGAGCCACCGTGAACAGGCGTGTGCAGGAAATGGGCTACAGGTGCCGCATTCCCCAGGTCAAGCCACTTTTGAACCAGAAACAGCAGCAGAAGCGCCTGACCTGGGCTACAGAGAAGCAGCACTGGACTGTTGCTGAGTGGTCCAAAGTACTTTTTTCGGATGAAAACAAATTTTGCATGTCATTCGGAAATCAAGGTGCCAGAGTCTGGAGGAAGACTGGGGAGAGGGAAATGCCAAAATGCCTGAAGTCCAGTGTCAAGTACCCACAGTCAGTGATGGTCTGGGGTGCCATGTCAGCTGCTGGTGTTGGTCCACTGTGTTTTATCAAGGGCAGGGTCAATGCAGCTAGCTATCAGGAGATTTTGGAGCACTTCATGCTTCCATCTGCTGAAAAGCTTTATGGAGATGAAGATTTCATTTTTCAGCACGACCTGGCACCTGCTCACAGTGCCAAAACCACTGGTAAATGGTTTACTGACCATGGTATTACTGTGCTCAATTGGCCTGCCAACTCTCCTGACCTGAACCCCATAGAGAATCTGTGGGATATTGGGAAGAGAAAGTTGAGAGACGCAAGACCCAACACTCTGGATGAGCTTAAGGCCGCTATCGAAGCATCCTGGGCCTCAATAACACCTCAGCAGTGCCACAGGCTGGTTGCCTCCATGCCACGCCGCATTGAAGCAGTCATTTCTGCAAAAGGATTCCCGACCAAGTATTGAGTGCATAACTGAACATAATTATTTGAAGGTTGACTTTTTTTGTATTAAAAACACTTTTCTTTTATTGGTCGAATGAAATATGCTAATTTTTTGAGATAGGATTTTTGGGTTTTCATGAGCTGTATGCCAAAATCATCAATATTAAAACAAGAAAAGGCTTGAACTACTTCAGTTGTGTGTAATGAATCTAAAATATATGAAAGTCTAATGTTTATCAGTACATTACAGAAAATAATGAACTTTATCACAATATGCAAATTTTTTGAGAAGGACCTGTATATGTAGACACATACACATGCACCTGTGTTTGAGCTTAAGGGTGCACACCCTAATGCATTAGGCTACGCACACCTATGGCTGGAGGACAAGAGATTTAATCTCCAAATACAGAAAGGCTTTGTAATAGTAAGAGCTGTAAAAATTTGGAATAGACTCCCTCAAGAGCTAAGTCTGGCCAGCTCAGTAGATTGTTTAACCACTTGTCCCCCGCCCACTGTCAATTGACGGCGGGCGGAGGATACTCTCATTCTGGGAGGACGTCATATGACGTCCTCCCTTTAAAACGAGCTAGGAGGCGCGCGCTCGCCGCCAGCGGCGCGCGCCCGCCGCGTTCACAAGGCCCCGGTGCGCGATTGCTGCCGGGCCCCCGCGATTGCCCGGGAAACGAGCAGGAAAGTGGATCTCTGTGTGTAAACACAGAGATCCACATCCTGTGAGGGAGAGGGGACCGATGGTGTGTCCCTTGTACATAGGGACAACCATCGGTCACCTCCCCCAGTCAGTCACCTCCCCCCACAGTAAGAACACATTGAGGGAACATATTTAACCCCTTCCCGCCCCCTAGTGGTTAACCCCTTCCCTGCCAATCACATTTATACAGTAATCAATGCATTTTTATAGCAGGGATCGCTGTATAAACGTGAATGGTCCCAAAAATGTGTCAAAAGTGTCCGATGTGTCCGCCGCAATATCGCAGTCACAATAAAAAATCGCAGATCGCTGCCATTACTAATAAAAAAATAAAAAAATAAAAATGCTATAAATCTATCCCCTATTTTGTACACGCTATAACTTTTGCGCAAACCAATCAATACGCGCTTATTGCGATTTTTTTTTTTACCAAAAATATGTAGAATAATACGTATCGGCCTAAACTGAGGAAAATTTTATTAAAAAAAAAAAATGGGTATTTATTATAGCAAAAAGTAAAAAATAGTGTTTTTTTTCCAAACTGGACGCTCTTCTTTTGTTTATAGCGCAAAAAATAAAAACCGCAGAGGTGATCAAATACCACCAAAAGAAAGCTCTATTTGTGGGAAAAAAAAGGACACAAATTTCTTTGGGAGCCACGTTGCACGACCGCGCAATTGTCATTCAAAGTGTGACAGCGCTGAAAGCTGAAAAATGGCTTGGGTAGGAAGGGGGTTTTCGTGCACAGTAGAGAAGTGGTTAAAAAAAAGGCCTGGATTCTTTCCTAAATGCACATAATATAACTGGATACTAATATTTATAGGTAAAGTTGATCCAGGGATTATTCAATTGGGGATCAGGAAGGATTTTTTTCCCCAGCTGGAGCAAATTTTTTGGCTTCCCCAGGATCAACTGTGGGTATAGGATAGTGTACAAGCGGTTCCCAAGTTACAAACATCCCACTTACAAATAACTCCTACTTACAAACGAAGCGAGACAACAGGAAGTGAGAGGAAATCTACCCCTAGGAAGGGAAATTCACTCCTGTAAGAGTTATTATGCGGAAAGGGTGCCCCCTTGAATCCTTGTTTCCACAACAACCCACATTTTTCAAAATCCAATTGTAATAGGAAGAGAAGGTGAGGTGACATTTTCTGAACAGGGACAAAGACAGCAAAACAAATATTACAGGGATGTTAACCCTTCCCTATGCTATCCAAAAAATGTAAAAATTATTGTTTTGGCTGGAGCTACACTTAAAAAATGTACCTGTTCCGACTTTCAAACAACAAACCTACAGACCCTATCTTGTTTGTAACCCGGGGATTGCCTGTATATGGAGGTTTTGTATTTTGTGTGGGGGTTTTTGTTTGTTTGTTTGTTTTTAGTTTTTTTGCTCTATTGGTTGACCACCCCAACTAGTTCCCATGTGCTGGAGGATCCATCTTTCTTAATGACCCCCTATTGGTCTCTTTAGACAACACTAACATCACCACTTATACAACCTAGTAGAAATAAAATGCTTCATGTAAACAGGCAGACTTAAAGCTGTAGTAAATGTTGAAGAAAAAATTCTCCCTGCAAGGCAATGACATTATATATTAGTTTGCGTTGCATACTAGCACAGTATGAAGGCTTACCCTAAAATGAATCCCTCCAGCGACGTCCTGTCACAGAAGCAAAAGCTTCCATTTTCATCAGGTCTTCCTTCCACGTTTGTGGGCTGTGGCCACTTGAATGGTGAGCACTGATGATGTCACTCCGACGCATGCATGTGGGAATCACGGCCATGACAGAAAGCTCTGAAGTATGGGTATGCCATTCCTTCAGATCACATGCGCCGGTGACATCAATGGCTGCTGCTCACTAGAATATCTCCTAAATGGTGCACACTTAAGAAATATTAATTTAACCTACAGGTAAGCTTTAGTACAAGCTTACCTGTAGGTCAAAATAAAAAAAGAGTTTACTACCACTTTAACGGGGTGCACGGGAAAGTGGAATTTGGCACTATGTCCTAAATGATAAATTCATATTTTGTGAATGAGATACTTTTTTTACCTATTTTTCACCCTTTGTTGCAGAATACATATTGGCCTAAACTGATGAATACATTTGTTTTTTATATATATTTTTTGTATATTTATTATAGCAAAAAAAACAAACAATACTTTTTACTTTTTGCTATAATAAATATCCCCAAAAAATATATAAAACATTTATTTTTTTCCTCAGTTTAGGCCAAAATGTATTATTCTACATATTTTTGGTAAAAAAATCGATTGATTGGTTTGCGCAAAAGTTATAGCGTCTACAAAATAGGGGAAAGATTTATGGCATTTTTATTATTATTATTTTTTTACTAGTAATGGTGGCGATCTGTGATTTTTATCGGGGGCGTGATATTACGGCAGACTGATCGCACACTTTTGACACTATTTTGGGACCATTGACATTTATACAGCGATCAGTGCTATAAATAGCCACTGATTACTGTATACATGTCATTGACAGGGAAGGGGTTAACACTAGGGGCGATCAAGGGGTGAATTGTGTTACCTAGGGAGTGATTTACTACCACTTTAACGGGTGCACGGGGAAGTGGAATTTGGCACTGTGTCCTAAAAGATAAATTAATATTTTGTAAATTAAATACTTTTTTTACCTATTTTTGACCCTTTGTTGCAGAATACATATTGGCCTAAACTGATGAATACAGGGAGTGATTCTAACTGTGGGGGGATGGGACTGTCTGCGTGAGGAGACCGATTGTTGTTCCTAAGCATTAGGAACAACAGATCGCTCTCCTTACCCTTGACAGAACGGAGATCTGTCTGTTTACATTGACAGATCTCCGTTCTCTCCTTCTCAGGAGCAATAGCGAGTAGCCAGCGGGCATCAGGGCCGCTGGCCATGCGCACAAGCTCCTACATCATGCTGCGCGCCCTATACTCCTTAAAGCGCCCGCCGTACAGCTACGGCGATCCTGGCACCCCTAGCAGCCCCCAAGAGTCAAGTCCTAAGGCTCCCAAAGAGCTATCTGGTGACTTCACTGCATTTAGAAACCCGGATTGGTCTATGACTCATCCCAGACTGATGAGATTGTCACTCTTCTCCCCCCTCCAGTGATAGGTGGACAACTGGCATGATCAATAAGTATTTACTGCACATTTACTAGAAGCAATTGAAAGAATTCCACTTTTTTCACATATAAAAAGAGAGCTATTGGAGAAAGATCACTAATAGTTTACATACACTTTAGATACAGTACATTTGCAGATCACAGATTTGGCACACTTATATGCGACTTTGAAAAGAGTTAATGTTGCATTGGATAAAAAAATAAAAAATCTGATCATTTGCCAAGGTGCAAATTGATAATCTGATTTAAATTTCAGTCTTCCTGCTTAATAAAAAGGAGTTTATCATGCAAATCTGTTGGTATTGAAATTTGGTTACCTAATTAATCCTTTTTGATCCGTTCTTTCCCAAGCTATTTGTTTTAGTAATAAAGCAGTATGGGAGAACTTTCATTTCAGTCTATTTGGTTTTGTTTTTCTTTTATATAGTGGCTTGTTTATTTTATTTTTTTGGTTTATTTATTTTTTTATTTTTTTTGACCAACATATTTATTGTTCCTTCAGAAACATCACATTCCGAGGACAATATTATGACCATGTCACCTAGAAAATATGATTTGGAATAATGATTATCTTTGCCTCTACTTCACCTGATGGAACATTGAAAATAAACTTTCATTATTTAGATCATGTAGCAGCCATAATATGGGAAGAGTGCTTGCTGACAGGTATCTGTGAATCAATCTAGTTCCATATAAAGAGAAATAATCAAGCTCTTTTCAAATAAAATAAAATATAAAATGATTGCCTGTGAGTGGGGAGTAGAAAAGCACATCTTATCAACATTTCATGTAAGAAAAATGATTGCCATTTTACAGCAATAGAAGCATATTGTGCTGGGTGCTTATCTTGTCACTTGAGTGCAGTTTCAACTATTTACTAGGAACATTTTTGTACAGTTGATATTTTTATGCGCCCCCAAAATTGATTCAAAACATTTATCAGAAATCAAGAAACAGACAATAACTTTCATTTAAGTTGCACCTTAAAAAGACTTGGATGAATTCTACTGTACACTAAATAAATTGCATAAACCAGAACATAAGCCACACAAATGAACACTTTATGAATGATTAGAAATATACAGCTATTAGAAATTAAAAATGCTTCTATTGTGTCTTTATATCACATAGTTATATTGTTACATAGTTAGTACGTTTGAAAAAAGACACCTAGTTCAACCAATAAAAGGGAAAAAAAATGACAACCCCTTATAAACAATCGTATACCCACAGTTGATCCAGAGGAAGGCAAAAAAAACAAGCAAAGCATAATCCAATTTGCTCCAGCAGGGCAAAAAATTCCTTCCTGATCCCCAGAGAGGAAATCATATTTCCTTGATCAAATTTACTTATAAATATCCAGTTATATCATGTACATTTAGGAAAGAATCCAGACCTTTTTTTTAAAGCAATTTACTGAGCTGGCCAGAACCACTTCTGGAGGGAGTCTATTCCACACTTTCACAGCTCTTACTGTGAATTTTTATAATATTATCTTCCCATGACTGACAACTTTATTCCCAAAGGATTCCAAAATGTTAAAGCTGAACTCCAGCTTCCTTATTTTTTTTATAATTTCAATATTTTCCCCTCTTGTCATTGTTTTCAGTTGTGTAATGGTGCTAATTACTTTATCTAAGCTCCAGTGTTGCATTGGATTGAATGAATCCCAGCATGTGAGCCCAGGCGGTTTTGGCAATACCCCCTGGCCTCAGGGCCAACACAAAGCCTGGGCCAACAGTGTTCTACCTGGTGTTCACATGTCACAACATTCGGACAGGTGGACATCCTATGGGCCTGCCTACTGCCCAACCTTAAACAGAAAAAAGCAAGGCCAGTGGTCATCATGTGACCCTAGTCTCAATATCAAAATTAAGATGTGTATAATGAAAGTGATACAAAGGGTCAAGGAGGGAAAAGAAAAAGGACTTTGTGGGTTTTATTTTTCTGAAGTTGGAATTTCAAAATCCCTTTACACATCACCCACATTTTGCAATTTGCAGCAGCATACCTTTTAGTGCTACCGCATCTGTGCTACTACAAGTATAACGGAAAACTACAATGGCTTTGTTTTTTTTTTAGGCTTATTAGTTGTTTTATGTCTGTTTTTACTATATATAAACCTTGTATGCAAACTATACTCTGTCCAGACACCACTGACAAATCAGACTTTGAGAAGATTTTTGGTCAGCTTAAATTTTCCCAGCCAATCAATACTGTTTCCTTAAGGTTAGGCTAGAATTGAGTGTTCGGAGTGCATAATCATACATATTTGTCAGATAGAGGTGTTATATGATTATACTTGATTATTCTTATCAATACCGTAGCTCTGTGGTCTTTGGTCTTCCAATTTATACATTTTTATGTTTTTTACATCATATAACAGACTATATTTTACTGCTTTATTTGTGATTGGGTTCAAAAGTTTTCATTATATTCGAATAAATAAAATTTTACCTACATACTTTACTGTAGTTGACATTTAAAGCATGGGTCCTGGTCAATGTAAAACAAGGATGATGTCATAGAAGGACCTCTGTTTAAGTCACAGTCTGAAGCACCTTCTAAATTTCCTTTTCAGTTTATAATTAGATAAACATGCAAAATACATCAGCTTTATAATAAAGCAAAATTAAACTCTGCTTCTGGTGCTCAGGGATTTTGCCATCACATACTGTCTAAGAACGCACAGCATATCTGCATATTGCGACAGACTTATTTGCAGAACTGCACCCACCATTATCTCCCTTGTTTCTTTGATGCTGCTGCTGACATCTTTGTCTGGTCTTCTTCTGGGTTTGGTGTCTTTGGCCATCTTGCTTGGCCAGCCCTGTATAAAGTAACTTCCGCACATGCATGCAGGATTTAATTTATCTCAGAACCAGGCAGATGCCAGGATTGTACTAAGCATGCATCACTCAGAGTACATTTTAAAAAAAACCTTTACAAAATGTAAGGTAAATACATTATAGGTTAAAGGTAGTATGAAACCTTCAGTGTTTTAGTTTAATACATTTAGCACGATAAAAATACTTTCCCCAGGAATTTATGTTATAAACTTCTTACTCCAGCACTTGCAGTTTACAAATGTCAGCGCTGCTGGCTCCTGCTGTCTCAGTGTTGCTTCCCTGAACTTCTTGTCTTCACAGGAAAGAGGTAACAGTGGACAGTGCAGTTTTGACTGCGTCTACTACCTTGGATAAAGGGGGAAGGGAGGAGGAGTGAGGAGCAAGGGAGTGCCTTGCCATCCTAAGCTACATGGCTGTGTTTCAATTGATGCATACCATGCATACAAGGGTGGCTCCATAAGATGCAGCAAGAGAAAAGAGGCCCCCATAAAACAGGAAACCTAGGGCAGCAGTCATGGTACCAGGCCATGTTGTTATCAGCAGTCATGGTACCAGCTTAAACTGAAACATATGCAAGGATTAAAAGATAAAGAAGCTTAATATCCAGTATGTGATTAACTCAGCTACTAAAAGTGCTTAAAGTGGTTCCAAAGCCAGAGAGTTTTTTTTACCATAATGCATTCTATGCAGTAAGGTAAAAAAAACTTCTGTATGCAGCTTCCCCCCTAAATACATACCTGAGCCGAGGCTCTCTCAGCTCTCTCACTCCTTATTGGCTCAGATGCAGCAGCAGAAGCCATTGGCTCCCACTGCTGTCAATCACAGCCAGTGACAAGTGAGCAGGGGGTAATGCCGACCCCGCTCTGTATGTCTTATGAACAGGGATGAGCCGAACACCCCCCTGTTCGGTTCGCAACAGAACCTGCGAACAGACAGAATGTCCGTGTGAACTTTAGAACCCTATTAAATACAATGGACTCGAACGTTCGAAATCTAAAGTGCTAATTATAAAGGCTTATATGCAAGTTATTGTCCTAAAAAGGGATTGGGGACCCGGGTCCTGCTCCAGGGGACATGTATCAATGCAAAAAGAAGTTTTAAAAACGGACGTTTTTTCGGGAGCAGTGATTTTAATAATGCTTAAAATTAAAAAATAAAAGTGAAATATTCCTTTAAATTTCGTACCTGGGGGGTGTGTATGATATGCATGTAAAGTGGCGCATGTTTCCCTTGCTTAGAACTGTCCCTGCATAAAATGTCATTTTTGAAGGAAAAAAAGTCATTTAAAACTAACTCGCGGCTATTAATGAATTGTCGGCTCCCGGCAATACATAGAAAAGTCATTGATAAAAATGTAAAAAAAAGCGTGGGGGTCCCCCCAAATTCAATTACCAGGCCCTTCAGGTCTGGTATAGATATTAAGGGGAACCCCGCCGCAAAAAAAAAAATGCGTGCGGTTCCCCCAAATATCCATACCAGGCCCTTCAGATCTGACATGGATTTTAAGGGGAACTCCACCCCAAATTTTAAAAAAATGGCGTGGAGTCCCCCCAAAAATCCATACCAGACCCTTATCTGAGCACGCAACCTGGCAGGCCGCAGGAAAAAAGGAGGAGACGAGAGAGTGCCCCCCCCCTCCTGAACCGTACCTATGGGGGCATTCATTGGGGGGAGGAGCCAGGAGCACCGGCGTGGGACCCGAGGAGTGGAGGATCGGGGCTGCTCTGTGCAAAACCATTGAAAAAGTTTTAATATTCACTATTTGGTATTTGAAGTGTTACATTCTCTTATAGCACCCTACGTCATCGCCTATTTGGAATAACACATATGGAGCAGATCCACAAGATGATATTGTGACGTCTTGAAAACATACTGTTTTATGTGTTTATGTACTTGGGCACTTATGTTTGCTCTCAATTACAGATGACAAATGTGCAACTTATTTGGGCTTATCGTGTCGTGTATTGATGTTCCTAAATAGTTTGTTTTTCCCATGACTGGGACGTGCCAGATTTTGACATTGTTTGGTTACGCACCATTGCTTGATATTTGTTTCTATATCTCAGTTTTTTTATGTTTTGTCTGAACTTCTTTCTATGAAAATATTGGAAAAAGAAAAAAAATAACTTTTTTAAAAAGCTTTAGGTTTAGTATCACTTTAACTTATTTGTGAGAAAATATTTTGATCACGGTAGATAAAAAATAGACACAAACTGGATAAAAGTTTAACTTAAATGGGATGAAAATTTACAAAAACGGCATGAAAATGACACCTATAACAGATTAATATACAGTAGAAATCAAAGTAAACACTGTATAAAAAACATGTATTTCCTTTTTTTCACTGTGTCATAACTGTGAACAACATTGTGCATATTTTATCTGATTAACAGGTGCTGCTGGATGACATCCAGGACAAAGCAAAAAGTTTAATAATATCCTGTAGATTTCATTAGCACTCTGATTATTTTCTGCCATCAATGCTAATTAAAGAAAAGCACCTCTGACTACCTAAGGTCTGAAAGGTCTTCAAGCATCTTAGTCACTGCTCAGTTACAGTTTGATAACATCACAGATATTAACTGCATGCTTGTACCCGTGCATCTGTGAGGCAATTAACTGGCCAGATCTCACTGGCAGACTTATTACAGGCACTCTTACCCACTGTAACGCTACATCTGCATGACTATGCAGCATGAAAAAATGTTAAATTACTGTGGCTGGTGATTAAGAGGGCCAACAATTAGATATGATCTGATGTTACATTAAATTGCATACAAACTGCTACAGTATGCTTAGTGATTTGGAAGAGAGAATCTATTCAGCAAATCGATACACAGAAAATGCTGGATTCTAGCTGAAGTTTTAAAAAAAAAAATGCATTCCTCCAATTATGTGCTATAGCATTACAAATAAAAGGGTAATGTATCTTGTAAACAAGCTGATGTTATTTGGTATCACTGACCATGAAGCTCACAGCCCAAAAACTGGTTAGCCTTTAAATAAAACAATAGTAGTGTTTGAAAAAAACAGTTAAACAATTCATGTCACATAAATGAAATTTAATTAGTACTAATGTTTATTACACACATTCCGAAACTGGATTTATAACCTTGAGACCAGGAGCATAAATATGGGGGATACAATGGAGGCAGCTTCTACTGATGATGTTAGGAATTTAAATATGATTGCTGCTTGTCATTGCTTATCAGCTATGTGATGTACAGTAAAAGCAACATTTCTCTGCCCAAGTCTCTTTTTCTTCTCTTTTTTGTTAAAGTAAAACTATTGGCAATTTTTTTTTTTCATTTTGGACAGAGAAAGGGAGGGTTATAACCCCCGTCAGTCCTTTTTTTTCGCCATCTGTGTCCCATTGGGGAGATTTTGTCTTCACTTCCTGTCCCATAGCTAAAGAGGAAGTGAGAGGAAATCCCTACAAATTAAAGGAACTCCTTGGGGACCCCCAGGTCACTAGAACTTGTGTCCCCATTGGAAAAAAAAAATCCTCTATTACTTTTCTGGGGACAACCCAAAATTTGGGATTTTCTATTACATTCACTTTCAATGATAATGGTAAACAGGACAAATAGAGACGGTGAATCTCCTCAATGGGTACACAGACAGCAATAAAAATAGACAAGCGTTCTAATCCCTCTCCACTCTATCCAAAACTAAAAAAATAAAGTTATGCCTTTAGTTACACTTTAAGCCGCTGCAATACAATAATGTTAGCAATGGTACTCAATCGAATTAAAAGGTTGCACCTCAAGAATTGAAAAGGACATTGAAAGACTTTTTTTGGGCATGTGGGAAACTTCAGTTTAAATTTAGCACTCGGGCCTGGTAGCTTTTAGTTATGTCTCCCCTGTGCTATAGTAGTCAAATTTCCTAATTGGAATACGTTATGCTTTCGATGCCTGCTTTTTTATGTCTTACAAAATGTCCTGCTATTCATATCTGCTCTGTACGTACAAAAGTGCACATATACAGTATATAACTCATTGCTCCTCCCCCACCACGAGGGCAGAGATATAAAGACAGGAAATAAAAAGCTAAATTCAATAATTCAATGGTAATATGAACTTCACTGCTAGAACAAATCTATATCCCAGTGATGGGTAGGTCCAAGAGGTGTCCTGGATCCTAACCTATGGATTCAGAAAACGTCCCATTTCAGGAGTTTTTAGCAAGTCTCCCCCTCTAATTATAAGTGACATTGCTCCACCTCACAAAAAGAAACAAGTACCATATTCCCTGCATGCTTCTATAAAAAATAGTTTGATATATTAGATGGCCAAACAGCATCCACATACAACACTACAGTAGTGTTCCACATCTCTTATGCTTAAAGTGTCAATAGTACACCCTTCATATTGCCTGGTACACAGGAGACTTTCTACCATATACAGTACATCACATAACACGTTTTGGAATTAATACACTCCATTATAGGATAATATTCCCCATTTCCAAAACTCTAATCTTGTTGGCGTTCCTGTGCACCCTGCAAAAACAATAGGTTTTTACCCCACTCCTGAAAGATCCTGTTACATACAGCCATATTTCTTTCTCGTACATCACGGGACACAGAGCGACATAGTCATTACTATGTGGGTTATATAGATACCTTCAGGTGCTGGCACTGGCAACTTCCAAAACTGGAAGTACCCTCCCCTATATAAGCCCCTCCCATCTGGGAGTACCTCAGTTTTTTGCCAGTGTCTAAGGTGTTGGCCAAGAAGTAACATGTGTTTTTCACTGAGCTTACGTACAGGTTCTTTTGGGCCTCAGTAAGCTATTCCGGATCCGACCAAAAAAGCTTCATAGCTAAACGGTCGGTACCCGGGCCTTGCAAGAGAAGAGCAAGGTTTTGCCTGTAATGCCTCTCTTAGGAGGGCTGGACCCTGGGATCCAGAGCTCTGGTCATACCCACGACCAAGATGTTTTCTGTGCAGGGTGCTATACAGGTCCAGGGGAGTGGAATCCTTGGGAACCCGGTCCCTGAAGGTTTAATTACAATGCCTGCCGTGATAGGTGAAGTTTGGGCTTCTGTGGACCAAACAGAGTCCTGCGGCGAGGAAAAGGTAAGTGGGGGCCCTCAGGAACTTGGTTCTATTGGGGGACCCCCAAGCCTAATTTGTCTTTCTGCCTGTTACCTAAGGTATTCCCGCTAATATCTGTGCATGCCTGTTACTACTAAGAAAATGTAAAAAAAATTAATAGTAGACAAGAAAAAAAAATGGTAAGACCGCGGTACCTGTGTTAAACACTAGAGGCCGCTATGGTTCTTTTTTCTTGTAATGTGGATTTTTTCTTCCAAAGTCAAATCCAGGCAGTTGGTAAGTTCTCTGCTGGGAAGCTGGCCCCTCTGCCCTGTTGCTGCGCTCATCCATCCCCGGGCCCTGCGGCCGGGACCCTGGCTCCCATCTAGCTCCTTATTTTTTAAAAAAGAGCGCCGAAAGCACACGTGCCCACGCACGTGCGCGTGCACGCGCCTCTATATATAGAGGCGATCTGGAGAAAGGGGCGGAGCTGGTGGATGACGCTCGGTGTGTGCCGCGGCGCTACTGCGCATGTGCGGGCGTCCAGCGTGTTTAAAAGCACAATCACAGCTGGCTATTGAAGTGCACAGACAGAGCTAGCAACAGAAATAAGGCACGCAGAGGCGGTTGATGCAGGCATCCCCTAGAAAGGCACTTTAGTAGACACCAACTGTTATATAGCAGCCAAATTGTGCTAGACTATTATCAGTAAAAGTGGTGTATTATGGCTGGAATACCTCAGCTTTGGGCTTAGGAATATGCCGTCCAGAAGCTCCGGAACTAAATCTTCCAGGAAGCGAAGGGGGTCTCCATCGGGCTCTGAGGATCTTGGGCATGCTTCTGCTGCACCAGTCTCCCCTGAAGATTCAGAGGTTAGTGACCGTAGAGACCCCGCAGGAGTACCTGGTACTGTGGCTGTCCTCAGTTCACCTGCTCCTGTGTATGTAACAGAGGAGGTTTTTTCCTCAGCTCTGGGAGGATTAGAAGAAAGATTGTCAACATTGATCGCTGCATCCCTCTCACAGGGAAAGCACGCCCGATCTCCGTCTCCTCCTTCAGAGTACCTGTTAGCGGAGCAACAGTCCCATACAGGGATCGACCTGCCTGAAGGGGATCAGGATGAGGTTGATTCTGTTATAGAGGAATCAACAGTGGAGGAACCTTTCTCAGCATCTCAAGCTGAAAGATTATGGGTTCAGTCTCTGACTAACATGGTCCGATCAGCATTTAAAATGCACCTTGCGGAACCATCAACCACTACTGTCTCCTCGCTGGGGTCGCTAAAAGCTCCCCAGACTGTCTGTTCCTTTCCACTTCACCCTTTAATGGAAGGGCTCATTTACCAGGATTGGGAACATCCTGATAAAATATTTACTCCCCCCAAGAGATTTCCGGTGGTCTATCCCATGGAGGATAAGTTCATCAAAAAATGGAGGGTCCCTACAGTGGACGCAACCATCTCTTGTGTGAATAAATCACTGACATGTCCAGTGGATAATGTCCTTATTAAAATCTGCTTTTTCTACAGCAAGCTTGGTGACACAACCAGCAGTGGCAGCTATTGGGGTCTGCCAAGCAGTGAAGGATCAGTTGAAACAGGTCTTAAGGGACTTGCCAGATCAGCAGGCCCTTGCCCTAGCTGATCTACCTAGAGCCTTATGCTTTGCGGTTGACGCCATAAAGGATTCAATCCATCAGGCCTCCCGCCTTACGCTGTCTGTAGTACATATGCGCAGGCTTCTATGGCTCAAAAACTGGTCTGCTGAAGCTCCCTGTAAAAAATTGCTGGTTAGCTTCCCATTTCATGGTGAACGCTTATTCGGGGAAGACCTGGACAAATATATCCAGAAAATTTCCAGCGGTAAAAGTACACTCTTGCCGGTTAAAAACAGAGTTAGAGGTCCCTCTTTTAAGAGGCCTGCTTCTCCAGTCCCTGGGGCATCGGCTGTGAAACAGTTCCGACGGCCTCCTCGGTCAAATCCCGGGGGTAAAAATCAGGGACAATCGCAGGGTAATAAGAAACCCTGGGTCAGGAGAGGTACAAAACCTCCCCCAAAGTCAAATTCATGAAGGGTTGCCCCCACTCAATCGGGTGGGGGGAAGACTCCAGTTGTTCGCAGAGACCTGGCGGGACACGATCAGAGACAGATGGGTGCTCTCCGCAGTAAGTCTGGGATACAGATTGGAGTTAAAAGACTCTCCTCCTTCCCATTTTATGAGGTCAAACGTGCCAAGGGATCCCCGGAAGAGAGAGTCCCTCCTGTTGGCACTAGAACAACTATTGCTCTAAGGAGTAATTATGGAGGTTCCCCTGGAAGAATGGGGGTTCGGGTTTTACTCAAACCTCTTTACAGTCCCGAAGCCAAACAGGGACGTGAGGCCCATATTAAATCTAAAAGGGCTAAACAAATTCCTGCATATCAGGACTTTCCGGATGGAGTCGATCCGATCGGTGGCCACTGCCCTACAAGGGGAGGAATGGTTAGCCTCGATCGACATCAAAGATGCTTATTTGCACATTCCCATCTTTCCAGTCCACCAAAAATTTCTACGCTTTGCAGTAGAAGGGCGCCATTTTCAGTTCAGAGCCTTACCCTTCGGTCTGGCCACAGCACCACGAGTGTTCACAAAAATTCTGGCCCCATTATTGGCCAATCTAAGAACACAAGGTGTAACGATAATGGCATATCTAGACGACTTGTTGCTGATAGACCACTCAGTGAAAAAACTAGAAGTGGTCGTTCACAAGACAATCAAGTATCTGGAATCTCACGGTTGGATTATCAACCGAGACAAGTCAGCCCTAAAACCAGTCAAAAGTCTGGAATACTTGGGGCTAAGGCTGGATTCAGGCCAGAGAAAAATATTCTTGCCTCGAGAAAAGGTGTTGTCTTTGAGAGATTTGATCCACCTAGTGGGTACAAAAAGACAGCCGTCCATACGCCTGTGCATGAGGCTGCTGGGAAAAATGGTGGCATCATTCGAAGCAGTACCCTACGGTCAATTCCATTCAAGGAATTTGCAAAGGGCCATACTGTCAGCCTGGAACAAAAAAGTTCAGGCCCTAGACTTACCAATGTCCTTGTCCCCTTCCGTTCGCAAGAGCCTCCGTTGGTGGTTGGTTCTCCAGAATCTGGAAAAAGGGAAATCCTTCAGTCCGATTTCTTGGAAGGTGGTCACTACAGATGCCAGCCTTATAGGCTGGGGAGCAGTACTGGAGCAATGGTCTCTCCAGGGCAGATGGTCGGATGCAGAAAAGGCCCTGCCCATCAATCTCTTAGAGATACGAGCAGCCCGGTATGCCCTAGTAGCATGGACATCCAAACTCCAAGGGTCCCCTGTCAGAATTCAATCAGACAATGCCACAGCAGTGGCATATATCAATCATCAGGGTGGCACCAGGAGTCGTGCAGCCCAGAGGGAAGTAAATTACATCCTGAAATGGGCAGAAAGATATGTCCCAGCCATATCCGCGGTATTCATTCCAGGAGTGGAGAATTGGAAGGCGGACTTTCTAAGTCGCCAACAATTATGCCCAGGGGAATGGTCCCTTCACCCCGAGGTTTTCCGGACAATATGTCAGCGGTGGGGAACACCGGATGTAGATCTGCTAGCATCCAGATTCAACGCAAAGGTGGACAGGTTTGTCTCTCGGACAAGGGATCCCCTAGCTTGCGGCTCGGATGCCCTAGTGTTCCCTTGGGATCAGTTCAAACTGATATATGCATTCCCACCGCCACAATTGTTACCTCGATTACTCTGCAGAATCAGGGTAGAAAAGAAACCAGTGATTCTGGTGGCTCCAGCGTGGCCCCAAAGAGCATGGTACGCGGAGATTGTAAAAATGTCAGTGGGGAGTCCTTGGACTCTCCCACATCGTCCGGACCTGCTTTCGCAAGGACCGATATACCACCCTTCCTTACCAGCCCTAGGTTTGACGGCCTGGCTATTGAAGCCCACATTCTAAAAAAGAGAGGGCTCTCTAATCCTGTGGTATCTACCATGATCAATGCCAGGAAGCCGGTATCCAGGCAGATCTACTATAGAATCTGGAAGGCGTACATCGCGTGGTGTGAGGCCAAGAAATGGCATCCACGTAAGTACGTAATAGGTAGGATTCTGGACTTCCTACAGTGGGCTGTAGATAGGAAGCTTGCCTTGAGTACTATCAAGGGTCAGATTTCGGCCCTGTCAATATTTTTTCAAAGGCCCTTGGCTTCGCATTCACTAGTCAAAGCCTTTATACAAGGAGTGATGCGTATTAGTCCTCCGGTTAATATTCCCATATGTCCATGGGATCTAAACCTGGTTCTGTCGGTTCTACAGAAACAACCATTTGAACCATTACAGCATATTTCCTTGGTTCTTCTCACCAGGAAATTGATTTTTCTAGTAGCCATTTGTTCGGCTAAAAGAGTGTCGGAATTAGCAGCTATGTCCTGTAAAGAGCCATATCTGGTTATCCATAAGGACAGAGTAGTGTTACGTCCTCATCCAGCCTTTCTTCTTAAGGTGGTATCGAGGTTTCATTTGAACCAAGATGTGGTTCTTCCTTCTTTTTTCCCCAAACCAAGCTCTGTAGAGGAAAAGTTATTACATTCTTTGGATGTAGTAAGAGCAGTTAAAGCTTATCTAAAAGCCACTGCTCAGATTCGCAGAACGGATACTTTGTTTATTCTGCCGGAAGGCCCCAGAAAGGGTCAGGCAGTGTCAAAATCTACTTTAGCCAATTGGATTTGACAGGTCATAATGCAAGCCTATGGCTTGAGAAGGAGACCGCCTCAGTTCAAAGTTAGGGCGCACTCTACGAGAGCAGTTGGAACTTCATGGGCAGTGCATCACCAGGCCTCCCTGGCTCAGGTCTGTAAGGCCGCAACATGGTCTTCAGTACACACGTTCACTAGGTTCTACCAGGTGGACGTTAGAAGTCAGGAGGATGTCGCCTTTGGGCGCAGTGTGTTGCAGGACGCAAAAGATCCTCATGTCTGATAGCGCTCAGCTTATGTATGGTGTATCCCCCCCCCCCTCATTGGGCATTGCTTTGGGACGTCCCACATAGTAATGACTATGTCGCTCTGTGTCCCGTGATGTACCAGAAAGAAAATAGGATTTTTATAACAGCTTACCTGTAAAATCCTTTTCTTGGAGTACATCACGGGACACAGAGCTCCCACCCCTCTTTTGGGGACACTTATTGCTTTGCTACAAAACTGAGGTACTCCCAGATGGGAAGGGCTTATATAGGGGAGGGTACTTCCGGTTTTGGAAGTTGCCAGTGCCAGCACCTGAAGGTATCTATATAACCCACATAGTAATGACTATGTCGCTCTGTGTCCCGTGATGTACTCCAAGAAAAGGATTTTACAGGTAAGCTGTTATAAAAATCCTATTTTTTTGCTCCTTTTGTAAAAGAAAATCATGGCTGTCAGTAGGCAGCCATGTAATTAAAAGACAGACATGTGTATATGTACACTGAGTAAAAGCTTAATACTTTTGTAATGCATTGCTTTTCTTTAGACTAAAGCCCTGTACACACGATCGGTTTTACAGATGAAAACCGTCCGATTGAATTTTTTCATCGAACAAACCGATCGTGTATGGAACCCATCGGTCTTTTTTCCATCGGTTTTAAAAAATAGAACATGTTTTAAATTTTTCCGATAGATCCAAAACCGATAGCAAATTCCGATCGTCTATGGGCAAGTCCATCGGATAAAAAACCCACGCATGCTCAGAATCAAGTCGACGCATGCTCAGAAGCATTAAACTTCAATTTTCTCGGCTCATCGGAGTGTTTTACGTCACCGCGTTTGGAACGGTCGGTTTTTTGACTAATGGTGTGTGGGCAAGACTGATGGAAAACAGTTTCATCGGATATCCGATGGACAAATCTATTAGACTAGAATCCATAGGAAATCGATTGTGTGTACAGGGCTTAAGTGTTACTAAACCCACAACAATTAAATCAGTCTGTATATGCAGTAAAGCAGGCTTGTTATACTCACTATGGAACCGAAGAGGTTAATCGTAATCCTCCACATTGTGAAAAAAAGCTGTTTGGGCTGGTCTTCTCTGATCCCCCCCCCTATTTTTTGGGGGGAAAAAAATGTTTTTTATTGAACAATTTACAGTTTAAACATATTTCTGCAGGTTATAAGGCAATACTGTGGAAATGCATATAACAAGGATATGTGGCTTATGTACATGTAAATACAACAAGTCAGGAACTCATACAGGTTTAACCATGTGCTCAGCGAATCTCAATTGGGTGGAAACCTTCTGTCTATGCTAATCATGGGGTTCTACGCTGGGAGGGGTTATGCCACCAGTACATGTGTCAGCGGACGCAAGCCACCTGTCCCAGATTTTGTTGTACTTATCTGGACAACCTCTGTTAATGTGTATGAACTTCTTGTAGGGCAGTGTGTTATTTATATCTATTTTCCAGTCATTGAAGCCGGGGGGGAATGGGTCTCATCCACTGTCTGGCTATAATTTTTCTCGCAGAAAACAGTGTTTCATGTAGGAATGTTTTAGTGAATTTGTCTATCTCAGAATCAGGGAATATCCCTAGTAGACATTGTTTGGGGTCTAGGGTCAAAGGGGATCTGCTTCCATAGACTCTGAAGGACCGGGCATGCCCAAATTAGATGGAAAAATGTGCCCGTCGCCTGTTTACACATTGTGCATGAGGTAGAAGACTGTTGCCTAAAGCGTGCTATTGATCCTCCCCTTTTTTTAACTGTCCCCAATCCATCCACTGATAGTCCATAGCCTTGGAGGCACTCAGCACATGCTCAATTTTGAGTGTATTTCTAGAGAGGTTTTTTTTTTTGGGAGGGTGCATCACCAGCACAGTGCCAATCAGCACTGTCCAGACAGAGGGCCATGGATGATGCAGCCTCATAGGACAGTCAGAGGAGAATGAAAACTCCTCCTCCAAGCTTTAACCAGTGCTCGGCCAGACACTGATAGAAGTCATAAGGCTGCTATATACTGCTGATAAAGGTTATTATCAGTTTATATTTACTAAAATAATTGCATTTCCATGTTCTGTGTACTGTATGAGACCAGATATAGTGAATGCAGGGTTCTGGGTTTAGTAACACTTTAAGTGTGAATTAATAATGCATCAACATAAAAAAAAATCTCATATATATTCCCTACTCCAAATGATCACAAAATATAATATGCAGATGCAAAGTTATGCCCCGTACACACGACCGGGTTTCCCGAAGGGAAAATTGCAAAGAGAGCTTTTGGCCGTGAATCACGGCCGTGTGTATGCTCCTTCGCAGTTTTTCCGACTGGAAAACTGCCAAAATCGGCCTGCAAAAAAAAGAGAACCTGCTCTCTTTTTTCCCGGCGGGTTTCCCGGTGGACTTTTATCCGTCAGAAAACACAGCCGTGTGTGGCAGAAACCATCCATTTTTTCCAGTTTTCCTGTGGGGAAAAACTCAGATGGAGCATAAAACACGGTCGGGATAGGAAACTTCATTAAATCTGGGTGTCTTATATCCCTAGATCATTGTATTAAAATATTAAAACTCCCAGACTCTGAAAGATTACATTATCGCCAAATTTCACAATTCCTGACTAGTACATGGAAGGATATCCCTTCCTCGATCCAATATACTAATTACGAAACATGGTGCGATAGAGCTATGGAACCAGGGGGAGGTATTTCTCTAGTGTATTCGTCCCTCACTCATTCTAATGAGAAGTCCCCCTACATGACAGCTTGGGAAAAGGACTTCCGTTGTACTTTGGACCTGAAAGTCTGGCATACTGCTTGTTCGAAGTCCTTTAAAGGCGTTCTGAATGTATGTCTGGTGGAAGCCAATGTAAAAGTTTTAACAAGGTGGTATCTTACCCCCTCTAAATTAGCTACTATTTACCCTTCAGCTGATCCTTCATGCTTCAGAGGTTGCCAACTTATAGGATCAATGTCCCATATATGGTGGGAGTGTCCTAGGATTCGCCCCTTTTGGAATAAAGTTTTTAATTTAATCTTTAAAGCCACTGGAAACCAGATTCCCAGATCCCCATTTGTTGCTCTCCTGAATGCACATCTTCCTCGTATATCTAAACCTACTCAATTACTAATTCACTTCATTCTCACCGGAGCCAAGATCACCATAGCAAAAGCTTGGAAAAAACAAAAACCCTTCCTTTTTGATGTCAAACGAAAGATTTCTTGGATTATGACTCAAGAAAAACTAGCTAGTATATTAAATAACACAGTTCCAAAATTTGAAGAGATATGGGAACCTTGGGCGAATTATATTGGATTATCTCTTCATTAAATTGTTCCATTGTTTTCCAGCTTGGGATCGTTAAGTCAGGCATGTACACCCCTCTCCTCCCCCCCCCTCCTTACATCTTTTATTGTGCTTTTATCTACTATTCTTATTTTTATCTTTATTTTTTCTGATATGAATCTTGGAGATCCTTATAAGAAACATATTCTTATGAAATTCCTGGGGTCTTTACAACAATTTTTAATTGATAGGTTATAGTGTGGATGATCCTTCATCCTATTTCATTGGTTTTATCTCTTGATTTATAAGGGTTAGAGGGCTTTCTTAAGAGCCCATTCACATACACGTGGGATCCCCTCTTCTGGCACAGCATGATCCCTATAGGGGTGCCATGGAGGGGCGTGGATCTCGATTAATTCATTTTTTCTTTTTATTCTGGTTTAGCTAAAGTAAATCTATATAACATTTTTTAGGCTTTCTGGCCTTTATCTGATAAATCTTCTTTTGAAAGTAGAGATACGTATTTGCTCTTTTATTTATTTTTATTAAATTTTTTGAATATGGAATATTATTTGTGCTGTCTATATTATTATTCTCCTGTATGAATTATTCGTATGTTATACTGTATATTATTTGTTTTATTTTATGATTTATTTTATGATTATTGAAAAATTAAATATTTTGAAAGAAAACACGGTCGGGATTCCCGAGGAAAAGCTCTCATCTGAGTGTTCCCGACGGGAAAACCAAGCGTCTGTATAGGGGAAAAGTAGAGAGCAGGCTCTCGGTTTTCCCCTCTGGATTTCCGACTGAACTTTTCCTGTCGGGAATCCCGGTCGTGTGTACTAGGCAATACACTCATATCTTCTTAAGAGAAACTTCACCTGGTTTTGAAAAAGCTACTCAGTGGCTACAAGTAATGTAGCTGTTGACTGAAAATGCCATTCTACTAACCCATGAAATTCAGTGCTGTATTCCAAGAACTTAAAGGCCTGAACAGCTCATTAGTATCCTGTGCCTTCATCTTGGATTGAGGAATTGGCCATGACTTCCTGATGATTCAAACATTCAACCCTACTGGGCATGCACAAGATATGGCATGAGAAGAGTCTGGCCCTAGATCCTCCTAGGATGTTTGACATGTGTTCCAGGAGGCTGCTAGACCAAGGGAACATCATACTTGCCCAGGCAAAAAATTTGGAAGTGGTACCTGCTGGAAAAGGTATTTAGTACCAAAGGTGCAAAAGAAAGAGTAAGAATTATGCATTATCTTAAATCTGAGTAAAGGTCTGCTTTATCTAAAAAAAATTCCATTGCTATCTGGACAGACACACTTTAAAGTTTATATAGGAGCAAAATCGTTTTTTTTTTTAATAAATAGGGAAAAGTTAGACCCCGTGTCAAGCTTTTTGCTGTCCTCTTGAGTCCTCTTTAGGGAGATCTACCATTTAATTTCTATAGATCAATATTGCTCTATTCTGAGACAAAAAGTGAAGGGAAATCGAAAGTTTTAATGTTTTCAAAAGAGTAACAGAAGAGGGTATATTTTACAATAAGGACAAATGTTTCTGTGGCAACTGTCTAACATGGAAATCCCCCTTGCTAAATGAGAAATATTTCCAGTGGGCAGAAACAGTAAAAAAATTCCTGAAAAAGGATTTAATCCATCCCTACTCTATCCAAACTAAACAAAAAATGCTTCAGATATACATACTGTATGATCCCCACCTGACCTGACTGTATATGCCCTGTCTCCCCTGCCTCTCCTGGGCACCTCATTGGTAAATGTCAGGATGGAGAGTGGTGGTAGATCAGTGAACATCTGTTCACTGATCTGCTGTGGGCAGTATGAACCTGGATGCGCTCATCTCGGTGCATTTCCAGCTTTAGAGTGGGCAAACAGCACAGTCTGTGCTCAATCAGCTTCAACAGAGTGCGGAGGTGACAGCCTTTAGGGTTCTCTTTGAGACCCTGTTATCGGCATTATGCCATCAATAACTTTTAACTCCAAATTGATGAGCTGTAAAGACTATTAACGTGTCACCTATGGACATTTTGGCTATTGTAGTTTTTTACCATTTTAAGGGTGTGCAGCATTTTGTTTCTGTTTCAGTTTCTGTAAATGTTAACATGTTCTGTTAATCATGCTCTGGCAGCAAAAGGATTAAAATTAATATTTTTCAAGAGAAACACGGGGGCTGAAATTGTTAACCTCCTTTGGCTTCAATACTTTCTATGTTCTTGACCTGGAATATGTATGAAAATCAAAGAAGTCAGAGTAAAGGCAAAAGTTATTTTTTTACATTTTTGCTTCAGGTCTATGATTTAAAATATTAAAGCCAGGGTGTCAGCATGGCAGCCAGGCATTTAGTTTTTAAGGATTACTCAGTAGCTGCAGCTTTCAAGTTTCTCTTTGGGAAAGATTTATTTTAAAATATTTTTTATTCATAAATCCGTATTTATAATAAGCCATGTCATGTATTTATGATGTTTTAATCCAGTAAATGTATTGGTATTATTTTAATTACCCTGCACCTGATTGGGTATTTAAAATGAGCACAAGTAAGCATTTTATTCGACTAGTAAATTCAACTCTTTAATATAAGGACATTAAAGACTCTGGACAGCATAAATAATTTCTGAACCTATGTTACACAACAAGAAGCATCCTGCATTCATCTTCTGTAACCTTTAAGTATATTGCTGCTTTCCATTTCTCCTGACAATCTTATCTGGGTTATAGCTCTCCATCAATATAGACACACAAAATATTTTTCTTAGCTTAAAATAAAGGCTAACTATTACTACTTTGTTACCTAAGGATTGTAACCAATAATGGAATGCTAATACAACCGACAGATGGAAAGATAGAGTACGATTGACCATTGTTTTGGATTTGGGAACAAGTTATCTCCCTAGCATGGTTGTGTCTGGCACACAGATTGTCAATCTAATAGACCTTTGGAAATCACAAGAAAATACAGATTTAAGATCCTTTCAAGTCTGCATCCTGAGGGGAAGAAATTGAGATGTTATCGGATGTACTATTTGAAAACCAATTCTGTGGAAAAGAAATCAGTTGAAAGAAGCTTTAACAAAAAAAAAAAAAATTGTCTTAGCTGAGCTTTTGGTTATATCATAGGTACAATTGTTTAATGACATTTATTTGAAATAAAAATTTACTATTTCCTATATGCCATTTTTTATATAGTTAAATTATCATACAGTTTGAAGACCTGAGAATCCAGTCTAGTTTCACTGGTTTAAAGTAACTAGTATAGATGCTTACTGTGCTTTGCAGAGCACTCTTTGCCTTGTTAAATAAAAATATGAGAAAAAAAAGCATAAAAAAAAAAAAAGATTAATAGCTAGGCAAAAAATTAACCCACTTTTGACAGTTTTGGCATCCAATTAAGATGTTTTTTTAAGTTTATAAACGGTTTTCATTTCTAGACTTCATTAGGCCTCTGGGACTTATAGCTGAACTCTAGGCAGACATAAAAGACACACATTATTGGAGTTCTGTAGTCAACAATAAACCTTAAAGTGGTATTAAACCCACAACAGTAAAATCAATCTGTATGTGCAGTAACGCATGCTTGTTATACTCACAGTGGAACCTAAGGGGTTATTCTGCTGCATTGTGTAGAAATAAATGCTGTTCGATCCTGTCTTCTCTGGTTCCCCTCCCCCTTCTTCCACAGTCCCCAAACCATCTTCTGATAGAACAGAGGCTAGGGGACCAGCTGCACATGCCCATTTTGGTGTGTATTGCTAGAGAGTTTTTTTTTTCTTGGGAGAGTGCATGTGATCAGCACATGATCAATTAGCACTGTCCAGACAGAGGGTCAGTCTGATAGGACAGTCAGAGCAGAATGTAAACTCCTCCTACAAGCTTTAACCAGACACTGATAGAAGTCACAAGACTGCTATATATTGCTGATGAAAAAAGGTATTTAACAGTTTATATTTACTAAAACTATTACCTTTCCATGCTCTGTGTAATGTGGGAGACCAGATATGTGGAATGTAGGGTCCTGGGTTTAGTAACACTTTAAATGTGGCTTTTTTTTTTCCTGATTTGTAAGTACCTAAATTTTACTTGATATCTTGCAGTCTCTGTACAGCAAAGGTCAGGCTGGATTAGGGAGGGGTAGCACTGGCAGCCAATCAGGTGTGTTGCAGGAGAGAACAGAATAAGCAAAGAGATGCTCTTAATGGTCTGCTGATGCTCTTTCACTATCCAGTCAACAATCTGATTGTCAGGAGATAGCAGCACAATTTCCTTTTTACAGCTTATGTTTATAACTCTAAAAGAGAATGTGGTGTCATTAATCTAGCTGTTCTGTGGGTAGGGCTGTAAAAAGGCCAGGACTGGATGGATAGAAATAAACAGGGGAATTGGTAGGATTGCAAAAGGTCTGGTGTACCTAAGGGCACACTGAAGAAAGGAATTCTACAGCATGTTTAGGATGCTGTGGGGATAAGTCGGTGTGGACAGATTATGCATGCCAGGGGAAATGGTTTAAGAGGAAGAGATTAAATAGAGTCTAAACCTACTCACTGTATACACTGCACATACCAAAGTCCTTCTATACACAAAACACACCTTATTACCAGGGATGAGCCGAACACCCCCCTGTTCGGTTCGCACCAGAACCTGCGAACAGACAGAATGTTCGCGTGATCTTTAGAACCCTATTAAATACAATGGACTCGAACGTTCGAAATCTAAAGTGCTAATTATAAAGGCTGATATGCAAGTTATTGTCCTAAAAAGTGTTTGGGGACCAGGGTCCTGCCCCAGGGGACATGTATCAATGCAAAAAAAAGTTTTAAAAATTGACGTTTTTACGGGAGCAGTCATTTTAACCAGTTAACAACCACCTGCCGACAAATAACGTCGACAAGGTGGTTGCTTAACTCTGGGAGGACGTTATATAATGGGAAACTCCATGACCGCCGGGTCCAGAGGACCCGGCGCATCACGAATCGCGGTAAATCGCCGCTGATAGCTGCCGTTTACCACGTAATCGCTCCGTCAAATGACGGTGCAATCACTTGTAAACAGACCGGCGTCATGTGATGACGCCGGTTCCTCTCTCCCCTCTCTGTACCGATCGGTACAGTGTGAGAGGGGAGGGGGAGAGAGTGGATGGCAGCAGCAGCGCTGTGGGCTGGATCTGTGACAATTGCAGTCACAGATCCAGCCATCCATCCATCCCTGCTCAGCCATCCCTGTGCAATACCCTGCCAATACTCTGCAAAATACCCTGCCAATACTCTGCAAAATACCCTGCAATACCCTGGTGCAATACTCTGCAATACCCTGGTGCAATACTCTGCAATACCCTGGTGCAATACTCTGCAATACCCTGCGCAATACTCTGCAATACCCTGCAATACCCTGGTGCAATACTCTGCAATACCCTGGTGCAATACTCTGCAATACCCAGCACAATACTCTGCAATACCCTGCGCAATACTCTGCAATACCCTGTGCAATACCCTGCAAAATACTCTGCAATACCCTGCGCAATACTCTGCAATACCCTGCAATACCCTGCGCAATATTCTGCAAAATACTCTGCAATACCCTGCGCAATACTCTGCAATACCCTGCACAATACTCTGCAATACCCTGCGCAATACCCTGCACAATACTCTGCAATACTCTGTAATACCCTGCACAATACTCTGCATCACCCTGCGCAATACTCTGCAAAATACTCTGCAAAATACTCTGCAAAATACTCTGCAATACCCTGCGCAATACTCTGCAATACCCTGCGCAATACTCTGCAATACCCTGCACAATACACCCTGTGCAATACTCTGCAATACTCTGCGCAATACTCTGCAATACCCTGTGCAATACCCTGCCATACTCCGCAATACCCTGCCATACTCCGCAATACCCTGCCACACTCCGCAATGCCCTGCCATACTCCGCAATGCCCTGCAATACTCCGCAATACCCAGCAATACTCCGCAATGCCCAGCAATACTCTGCAATAACCACTTCCCGCCCGCCGGCCGTCATATGACGTCCTTGACTTTGTGCAGGGATATCTGAATGATGGGAGCAGCTACAGGCATCATTCAGATATTAGCTTTTTCAGCCGGCGATTCCCTACACCATAACAACAATCATAGTGGCTGTTCCACCGCTTGATCATTCTTACGGGAGGCGAGAGGGGATGTCCCCCCCCGCCGCCCTCCGGTGCTTCTACCGACTCACCGCTACCATCAAAGCCATGATTGTTTTTTTTTTTTTTTTTCAGGCTTCCCAGCCTAGAGGTGGGATGTGGGGTCTTATTGACCCCATATCTCACTGTAAAGAGGACCTGTCATGCCATATTCCTATTACAAGGGATGTTTACGTTCCTTGTAATAGGTATAAAAGTGATCAAAAAATTTTTGGGGGCGGAAAAACATGTCAAACTAAAATAAATAAAGAAAAATGAACAATAAAATTTTTTATTTTTTTTAAAGCGCCCCTGTCCCCGTGAGCTCGCATACAGAAGCGAACGCATACGTAAGTCCCGCCCACATATGAAAACGGTTTTCAAACCACACATGTGAGGTATCGCCGCAAACGTTAGAGCGAGAGCAATCATTTTGGCCCTAGACCTCCTCTGTAACTCAAAACATGTAACCAGTAAAAATATTTAAAGCGTCGCCTATGGGGATTTTTTAAGTAGCGAAGTTTGGCGCCATTCCACGAGTGTGTGCAATTTTTAAGGGTGACATGTTAGGTATCTATTTACTCAACGTAACTTCATCTTTCACATTATGCAAAAACATTGGGCTAACTTTACTGTTTTTTTTTTTTTTAAGCACAAAACATTTTTTTCCCGTAAAAAACACGTTAAAAAATTGCTGCGCAAATATCGTGCAAGATAAAAAGTTGCAACAACCACCATTATATTCTCTAAGGTCTTTGCTAAAAAAACATATATAATGTTTTGGGGTTCTATGTAATTTTATAGCAAATAAATGATGATTTTTACATGTATGAGAGAAATGTCAGAATTGGCCTCGGTGCTCCAGAACGCCTGAAGGTGCTCCCTGCATGTTGGGCCTCTGTATGTGGCCACGCTGTGTAAAAGTCTCACACATGTGGTATCTCCATACTCGGGAGGAATAGCAGAATGTGTTTTGGGGTGTAATTTGTGGTATGCATATGCTGGGTGTGAGAAATAACCTGCTAATATGACAATTTTGTGAAAAAAAAAAGAGAAAAAAAAATCTTGATTTTGCAAAGAATTGTGGGAAAAAATGACAACTTCAAAAAACTCACAATGCCTCTTTCTGAATACCTTGGAATGTCTTCTTTCCAAAAAGGGGTCATTTGGGGGGTATTTGTACTTTTCTGGCATGTTGGGGTCTCAAGAAATGAGATAGGCCGTCAGTACTTCAGGTGTGATCAATTTTCAGATATTGGCACCATAGCTTGTGGACTCTATAACTTTCACAAAGACCAAATAATATGCACCAATTTGTACTTATTTTTACCAAAGATATGTAGCAGTATAAATTTTGGCCAAAATTTATGAAGAAAAAATAGTAATTTGCTAAATTTTATAACGGAAACGAAAAAAACCCCATTTTTTTACAGAATTTTCAGTCTTTTTTCTCTTATAGCGCAAAAAATAAAAAACCCAACAGTGATTAAATACCACCAAAAGAAAGCTCTATTTGTGTGAAAAAAAGGACAACAAATTCATATGGGTACAGTGTTGTATGACTGAGTAATTGTCATTCAAAATGTGAGAGCACCGAAAGCTGAAAATTGGTCTGGTTATTAAGGGGGTTTAAGTGCCCAGTGGTCAAGTGGTTAATAATGCTTAAAATGAAAAAATAAAAGTGAAATATTCCTTTAAATTTCGTACCTGGGGGGTGTGTATGATATGCATGTAAAGTGGCGCATGTTTCCCGTGCTTAGAACTGTCCCTGCATAAAATGTCATTTTTGAAGGAAAAAAAGTCATTTAAAACTCACTCGCGGCTATTAATGAATTGTCGGCTCCCGGCAATACATACAAAAGTCATTGATAAAAAAATAAAAAAAAGCGTGGGGGTCGCCCAGAATTCAATTACCAGGCCCTTCAGGTCTGGTATAGATATTAAGGGGAACCCCGCCGCAAATTTAAAAAAAAATGCGTGCGGTTCCCCCAAATATCCATACCAGGCCCTTCAGATCTGGCATGGATTTTAAGGGGAACTCCACCCCAAATTTTAAAAAAAATGGCGTGGAGTCCCCCCAAAAATCCATACCAGACCCTTATCTGAGCACGCAACCTGGCAGGCCGCAGGAAAAGAGGGGGGGACGAGAGAGCGCCCCCCCTCCTGAACCATACCAGGCCACATGCCCTCAACATGGGGAGGATTTCCCCATGTTGATGGGGACAAGGGCCTCATCCCCACAACCTTTGCCCGGTGGTTGTGGGGGTCTGCGGGTGGGGGGCTTATCGGAATCTGGAAGACCCCTTTAACAAAGGGGACCCCCAGATCCCGGCCCCCCTATGTGAATTGGTAAGGGGTACATTGTACCCCTACCATTTCACGAAGAAAGTGTCAAAAAATTTAAAAAAAAACACACACACCTTGGAAAAGTCCTTTATTAAAAAATAAAAAATAAATTAAAAAAAACATTCCAGCGGTGAAATCCAGTGTCCCGCGGCGATCCGATGTCCAGCGCTGTCCGTCATTGGCTAAGCCTGAGCGGACCTGATGGGGAACTTCCTCCGCAGTCTATTACATGTATAGACCCGCCCCTTCTAAAGTTCCCCATCAGGTCCGCTCAGCCAATGACTCGGTGTCAGGCTGAGGACCTGATGCGGAACATGAGAAGGGGCGGGTCTATACATGTATTACACAGTGAGGGAAGTTCCCCATCAGGTCCGCCCCCTCGGTATGTCAGACCCCGCCTACATCATTGGCCTGAGCGGACCTGATGGGGAACTTCCTTCACTGTGTAAATTTAAATTACACAGTGAAGGAAGTTCCCCGCTCAGGCCAGTGACGTAGGTGCGGTCTGACATACCGAGGGGCGGACCTGATGGTGACCTTCCCTCACTGTGTAATACATGTATAGACCCGTCCCTTCTCATGTTCCGCATCAGGTCCTCAGCCTTACACCGAGTCATTGGCTGAGCGGACCTGATGGGGAACTTTAGAAGGGGCGGGTCTATACATGTAATAGACTGCGGAGGAAGTTCCCCATCAGGTCCGCTCAGGCTCAGCCAATGACGTACAGCGCTGGGCATCGGATCGCTGCGGGACACTGGATTTTACCGCTGGAATGTTTTTTTTTATTTTTTAATAAAGGACTTTTCCAAGGTGTGTGTGTTTTGTTTTGTTTTTTGACACTTTCTTCGTGAAATGGTAGGGGTACAATGTACCCCTTACCAATTCACATAGGAGGGGGGCCGGGATCTGGGGGTCCCCTTTGTTAAAGGGGTCTTCCAGATTTCGATAAGCCCCCCGCCCGCAGACCCCCACAACCACCGGGCAAGGGTTGTGGGGATGAGGCCCTTGTCCCCAAAAACATGGGGACATCCTCCCCATGTTGAGGGCATGTGGCCTGGTATGGTTCAGGAGGGGGGGCGCTCTCTCGTCCCCCCCTCTTTTCCTGCAGCCTGCCAGGTTGCGTGCTCGGATAAGGGTCTGGTATGGATTTTTGGGGGGACTCCACGCCATTTTTTTTTTACATTTGGGGTGGAGTTCCCCTTAAAATCCATGCCAGATCTGAAGGGCCTGGTATGGATATTTGGGGGAACTGCACGCATTTTTTTTTACATTTGGGGTGGAGTTCCCCTTAATATCTATACCAGACCTGAAGGGCCTGGTAATTGAATTCTGGGGGACCCCCATGCTTTTTTTTTTTTATCAATGACTTTTGTATGTATTGCCGGGAGCCGACAATTCATTAATAGTCGCGAGTGAGTTTTAAATGACTTTTTTTCCTTCAAAAATGACATTTTATGCAGGAACAGTTCTAAGCACGGGAAACATGCGCCACTTTACATGCATATCATACACACCCCCCAGGTACGAAATTTAAAGGAATATTTCACTTTTATTTTTCCATTTTAAGCATTATTAAAATCACTGCTCCCAAAAAAACGGCCGTTTTTAAAACTTTTTTTTGCATTGATACATGTCCCCTGGGGCAGGACCAGGGTCCCCAAACACTTTTTATGACAATAACTTGCATATAAGCCTTTATAATTAGCACTTTAGATTTCTCCCATAGACTTTTCGAATTTGCCGCGAACACCCCAATTTATTCGCTGTTCGGCGAATGGGCGAACAGGCAATGTTCGAGTCGAGCATGAGTTTGACTCAAACTCGAAGCTCATCCCTACTTATTACTGTGTGCAAAAGTCTCAAAGACACTCATAAACCTTGTCACAAAGGATCATTAAAAAAAAAACTTAAAGAGGACCTGCAGTCTACTCACATAATTTGTAATTAAAACATATTTGCCATTCTGAAGCTTCCCTGCAACCACTTTGCTTATTATTTTATATATAATGTGATTCTGTACTTGCCAAATATGCTGCAGAAATTTCTAGAATGACTGAAATTAACAAAAATACAGCTACTTATGCATACCTACAAAGAATAGCATAAGTGTTAGGGGCAGGGGTATGGGCTTCACAAAACTTTAGTGCTAAGCCAGTGGTACTCCTTTTAGGCATAAATATAAGTATTTTTGTTTTGGAATGTTCAGACATGCCAGTGATTACTAAGGAGGAGCCAAACACCCCCCTGGTTCAGTTCGCACCAGAACTTGCTAACAGGCAAAAAATGTGTTCGAACACGTGGGAGCAGTGATTTTAATAATGCATAAAGTGAAACAATAAAAGTGAAATATTCCTTTAAATTTTGTCTATAGTATGCCTGTAAAGTAGCGCATGTTTCCTGTGTTTAGAACAGTCCCTGCAGCAAAATGAAATTTCTAAAGGAAAAAAAGTAATTTAAAACTGATCGCGGCTGTAATGAATTGTCAGGTCCCGGCAATACAGATAAAAGTCATTGAAAAAAATGTTAATTTAAAAAAAAATTACGTGGGGGTCCCTTTAGGTCTGGTATGGATATTAAGGGGAACCCTGCGCCAAAATAAAAAAAATGGCATAGGGGTCCCCCAAAAATCCATACCAAACCCTTATCCAAACACGAAACCTGGATGGGCGCAGGGAAATAGGGGGGGAAGACTTGACTTTTATCTGTATTGCAGGACTCGACAATTCATTACAGCCGCGAGTAGTTTTAAATGACTTTTTTCCTTTAGAAATTTAATTTTGCTAAAGGGACTGTTCTAAACACGGGAAAAATGTGCCACTTTACATGCATACTATAGAGGTACGAAATTTAAAGGAATATTTCACTTTTATTGTTTCACTTTAAGCATTATTAAAATCACTGCTCCCGAAAAACCGGCCATTTTTAAAACTTTTTATGACAATACCATGCATATAAGCCTTTAAAATTAGCACTTTTGATTTCTCCCATAGACTTTTAAAGGGTGTTCCGCGGCTTTCGAATTTGCTGCGAACACTGCAAATTGTTCGCTATTCGGCGAACACCCGTTACTTACTTACGTTCGACTCGAACATCGGGCTCATCCCTAGTGATCAATATACAGTAGTTCTAGCTATGATTACAGTTCTAGCAACTACTGCTTGTAATTTTTTTATATGTTTACAGCAAAGCAACCAAGCCTGCACCTCTGATAGCTATGGATCAATTGGAGTGTTTTCTAATATAAAACTTGTTTTAGCACTTAGCAAATCAGGAGTTTGTTTTTCCATATCAATACAAGTTTCCCCTGTAGCTACAACTGTTAAATATTCTGTGAAGATTGTGCTTTTGATTGTGAATATTGACTTTGTAATACAAATGATTATGAGTTGAGTTTATAAGAGTTTGGAAATACCGAATAGTAATAATATGCTACATGTGGTTTTGTATAATTTCAGTTTGAGATTTTGTTGTTTATTTTTTACTTGTGTATTGATTTAGAATTTAATTTCAAAGTGAACAGTGTTCTTTTACCATAAACAATAAGTTATAATCCTAAATGCATAAATCAGACTCGTTGATACGTTGAGAAAATGCTTTATAACATTTCCCATGTCTTCTCTATACAAAGTGAGTTTTATAATGCTGAGTAGGGTGCTGTTAGTAAAAAAAAAAATATGTAACTCGACCATGAACATCCAATAAAGATATAATGAGATTTTTTTTTTTTTTGTAAGAAGAGACAGCTGAAGAGTTAAAGCTTTCCAATGAGGAAGCAGATGCCTATAGGTCTCAAGGTTGACTGAATTTAGCTGCTACTGCTGTTATGAAATTTATTAGCCCTAGGCCGCTGTCTCAGCCACATCCTTTATTTTGGTGCTTCTGGAAGCAAAACTACTGTTGCTAATGAGTGAAACAAAGCAAGAAACTAAATCAGTGCATGAACTAGAAATTTTTGCAGATACCGAAACTCTGCATTCATTGAAGAGATTTGAACTGTTGATCTAGAATTTTTTATTTTATTTGTCCACCATTCTTTTTTCTGGCTGAAATTCTTAGACTTTTACAACAGCTGTAAATGATAGATATTTTACAGGAAAAAAAGAGCTTTTATGTGTGATTTTTATTGATTTTTAAAACAGACGTGGCTATTTTTTATTTGGGCATATTCATCTTTAACTCACAACATTATTTAAATTCTCTGAAGTTTATAATGCATTTGTTTTTAGATGAACCTGTCAGCTATAGTAATGTTACTATTACATTACTAAAAGTCATGTATATGTGTAGTTACTACACCAGGCCTGGTTATTTTATCAGTCTGAAAACCATTCTCTGTGACTTGTCCTGATGTTGGTTTCACAATGCTGACAATGTTTTAACTTTTATTACTTTAAGGATATGCTTCACCGACTTTTCATTCCTTTTTCAATAGGATCTTAGTGACTATTAAGGGTCATTTTGTGGGACAGGAGGCTAGCACATGAGGCATGCCATTAAACTCAGGGAAGTTAAGATCTTAGTAACAAAGTAAAACCAACATTACCATGGCTTACAAAGGAAGTTTTTGTGGCTAACAAAGGTAATGACAGACATCTTGTGTCACCTGCTTTAAGATGGGCTTTGAGTTTTAAATGGTCAAAATGTCCAACAGGTTTGCCCGGAAGTGCATTTAAACCAAAGAACAACAATTTAATAGTGGCATAGGAGGTTGCCAGATTTTAGATGTGGTAGCTGCTGTTTATGTTTTCTCAGGATTTTTTTTCTTTATTTTAACCTAGTGATTCTGCCAGTAAATCATTTCCTGTCTAAGGTTGACAGTGCTCACTGTTTGTACTGTATGAAGGAGCAGCATTGACATTTTGTGAAAATAACTTTGTTAGGACAACAGAACACTGCACTCTCTCTCATCTACATAACATTGGAGTCTACAGAGTCATACTGGGCAGGGAAGATAATACTGCCTAAGGCCTAGTACACACGGGCCGAATGTTGGACGACATTGGTCGGTTCATTAGAAACCGGCCGACATTCGGCACGTGTGTATGGCAGCCGGTCCGACAGAAGCCAGCTGTTCACCCGGCTTCTGTCAAAGGATCATGACCAAAAACAGTCTGCCGACCCGCTCCGATCAGAGCACTGACAGGAATGTTCTGGCTGGGGGCTGCTCCCCTGTCAGAACACAATAGCACAGTAGGGGAGATTGCTGTACTAACATCCATAGGTGTGTTCAGCCTATTGCATTAGGGTGTGCACCCCAAAGCTCAAACACACATGCCTTTCTCTGCAACCTCAGCTGAATGGGACAGTGAATGAATGGGAAGTTCTCTGTGCTGAGGGGCTTCCTGTTCATTCACAAACTAAAGCAGAGTAAACACAGTTAATTCATTCAGTTATGAGTGTGTTCACTGTGTTCATTTAGAAAAGGAAGGTGCTGGTAAATTACATGTTTAATAGCCCCATCCCCCACTCTCCATCCTTAAACACCCCCTGCAGCAGCTGAGGGGAGAGGAGAGGAGGAAAGCTAGCAGCACTGCAGGGCCAACACAGGAGAAACCCGGGCAGTAGGGGGAATCGGCACTGTGCGTAGTGATTAGGGTGTGCCCAGGCACACCCAGTACACCCCCTGTGCACGCCTATTCTAACGTTGGATTGTTGGTACTGTGGCTCTAACCTGATCTGTGAGATGTTTTTTTCGTTCAACCCTCAGGGATGAACATAAAAAAAACTAATAGGGTGTATTAGGCTTTTGGTTTCAGTGCAGCAGAGGGAGAGTACTCAGGAAGTTTTAAGCCCATAAATATTATTGCAGGATCAAGCAGTATTTTTTTGTTCTTGGAGCATTTTTAAAAAGATAAAACATTGGGAAATATGCCTGTATTGGAGTAATGTATGATGCTGGTGTTAATGGGAGGAATAGTCCTCCATCATGTATGTCATAGGAATAGTGCAGAAGTGCCAGATAAAGGAAAGAAATAACATCTGGACAATAGTCCAGTTTGGGACCACTGGAGTAGAGAATGTTCACTTTCAAAATAAAACTTTGTAGTGCAAAGTGAATTTTTACTTATCGTATCTTATCTTAATGGGGTGAAGATAAATGAAAATTCACTTTGCAAAGAATACGCAATTATGTGCAAGAAAAAATAAATAAAGTTTTGCCTACACATGTTTAGAAGATGGGAGTCAGCACAACTTCCCATTATTCACTAAGCTGAATGAAAATTCACTTAACTAACTTCTATCATCATAAGGGGAGCTTTAGGTAAAAAATTGCCTAAAATTGGAACAATACATTTGAAATATGTATGCCATGGGATTTTAAGTCTATCAATTGTTGTTATTTATTTCATTCTTTTAAAGCTATGTTCATAGTGCTTTAAATATTATGCCCCTTTTTAAATTGATATTTACTTTGCCCATGCCTATGCTCACCTTTTCCTTGCACCTATACCACAACCAATAAAAAAAAAGCATCAAATCAACCATCTAAATGTGTACGGTACCAGCACTATCACATGGAATAGGGGGAGTGAGTCAGACGTTCACCCATACATGGAAGCACCACGTCAAGTCAAGTATTGCCCTTCACTTAGGTGGCTAAACAGAGCAGCAGAGGAGCAAAGTAAAGAGGCCCACCTAAATGATATAATTTTTCAAAATGTAGCTGTATATTTCTGGCTATTACCAAGTCTACCACTAAAGAACAACCTAAAATAAAATCCAACAGACCTCACACTCCAGAAGCTTCCTCTACCTATTCTCACCTGCTCAATGCCCATAAAAATAAAATATGTCATATTGCCTTCATGTACCACGCAGAAATGTTTAGAGGCCTGAAAAATATTTCTATAGGGGTTCATGCTGTCACAAAAATGTGACAGGTGGTACATGTCTTTTTTTATTTAAAGGGCTTCACTAAAATATTTGCAACAGAACATTAAAATCTAGAGCACTTGTAAAACTAACATAATAACAAACTTTGAATGCCTTCCTTATTGTCATAGCTTATGTTTTTTAGAAAATATACATAAAAAATGGCTTCCTTCAATATCAGTGTGCCTAAGGCTGAAAGGAAATTAGGTGTGCTGAAGTAATGGAACATACTGAGCACATTCTAGAATCTTTAGAATTGCCTGCAATTTAATTACTGAATTTTACAGCGATTGATTTGTTATTCTAAATGAATTTCTGAAATTCTGTGTTTTAACTGCTTAGACGAGACTATATAAATACAGTATACAGTAGTAGTCAATACCCCCCCCCATATAAAGTTATGAGCATAGAAGTAGAGATCAAGTTCAGGTTTGTTGCTATCATGGATTTGTATTTACTTTGAACCCTGCATAATGGTGAATTAATGTGCAAATTTGAATTTGTACAAATGTAAATTAATGTACAAAGTCGCCCAGGCATTTTGTTTTTCCATAATTAGAGTTGAGCGGACACCTGGATGTTCGGGTTCGACGGGTTTGGCCGAACTTCGCAAAAAATTTCGATTTCGGGACCCGAACTTGACCCAAACTTGACCCCGAAACCGAACCCCATTGAAGTCAATGGGGACCCAAACTTTTGAGGACTAAAATGGCTCTAAAAAAGTAATGGAAAGGGCTAGAGGGCTGCAAATGGCAGCAACATGTTGTTAAGAGCATGGCAAGTGTTCTGCAAACAAATGTGGATAGGGAAATAACTTAAAATAACATAAAATACATAAAAATAAAAAATAATAATCTTGACCTAGGAGGACGAGGTCCATATGGAGTAGGAGGTTGAGGTGGCGGTGGATGTGGCGGTGTAGGTGGAAACGGCGGTGGAGGAGGACGAGGTAGCCAACACTGGTTTTTGTTTTTAATTAATTTTTTTTTTAAAATTAGGGTACACCCCAAAAGAGTGAGAAAGATCAAAAATACAACATTGGCTGGGTAAGGCCAGTATACATGTCTATTCTGCACAAGGTATAGACAAGTCCTGTGGGATCCATGCCTGGTTCATTTTAATGAACGTGAGCTTGTCCACATTGGCTGTGGACAGGCGGCTGCGCTTGTCTGTGATAACGCCCCCCTGCCGTGCTAAATACACGTTCAGATAATACACTGGCTGCAAGGCAGGCCAGCACCTCCAAGGCGTAAAGGGCAAGCTCAGGCCATGTGCCCAATTTGGAGACCCAGAAGTTGAAGGCGGCAGACCCGTCATTCAGTACGTGTAGGCTTGTGCACACATACTGCTCCACCATGTTGGTGAAATGCTGCCTCCTGCTAAGACATTCCATATCAGCTGGTGGTGCTGGTTGTTGTGGCGTGCTGACAAAGCTTTTCCACATTTCCGCCATGCTAACCCTGCCTTCTGAGGTGCTGGCGGTGCCCCGACTGCGTTGGCGACCTCTTCCTCCTCCTCTGCCTTCGCCTTGTGCTTCCACTGTGCCCCCGCTGTCAGGTGGGAATGCCACCAGCAGCGCATCTACCAGCGTGCGCTTGTACTCGCACATCAGTATCTAAAGGGTGTACCTCACATGTACAGATATGCAGCAAACGCTGCAAAATTATATTTTTTGCCCTAAATGGGTGTTTTTAGAATAGCAGAAAAAACAACAGTATCTAAAGGGTGTATCTCACACGTACAGATACAGACTAGGCCGCAATTTAAGATTTTTCACCTAAATGTGTTTTTTTGAATACCAAAATAGAGCAACAGTATCTAAAGTGTGTATCTCACACGTACAGGTATGCAGGAAACACTGCAAAATATTTTTTTTGCCCTAAATGTGTTCTTTTTTTAATACTAAATTATTATTTTTTGGAATAGCAGAATAGAAGAATAGAAGAACAGTATCTAAAGTGTGTATCTCACACATACAGATATGCAGAAAACGTTGGCAAATTTTTTTATTTGCCCTAATTTTTTTTTGAATAGCAGAATAAAACAACAGTATCTAAAGTGTGTATCTCACGCGTACAGATATGCAGGAAACACTGCAAAATATATTTTTTGCCCTAAATGTGTTTTTTTTTTATACCAGAATAGAACAACCGTACCTAAAGGGTGTACCTCACACATACAGATACAGACTAGGCCGCAATTTAAGATTTTTCCCCTAAATGTGTTTTTTTTGAATAGCAGAATAGAGCAACAGTATCTGAAGGGTGTATTTCACAGGTACAGATATGCAGAAAATGCAGCAAAAAAATATTTTTTGCCCTAAATTATTATTTTTTGAATAGCAGAATAAAACAACAGTATCTAAAGTGTGTATCTCACACGTACAGATATGCAGGAAACACTGCAAAATATATATTTTTGCCCTAAATGGGTGTTTTTAGAATAGCAGAATAGAGCAACAGTATCTAAAGGGTGTATCTCACAGTAACATATGCAGTTCTAGTGCACTGAGCTTGCATAAAATGCCCGCCGACGCCAACCTAACTAACAGACGGATAAAAGTTATCTTTTCTCTGGCACTGGGCTCAGGGCAGGGTAAAAAGATTGTGCACTGCACCCACACAACAAAATCAAGGTAGATCGCTGAGTAATTTGATTTCTGAATCAGGACTCCTATCTAATTCTCTCCCTCAAAGCAGCAGCAGCAACCTTTCCCTACACTATCTAAAGCAGAGTGACGTGCTGTGCTATGTAGATCGCTGAGTAATTTGATTTCTGAATCAGGACTCCTATGATAATTCTCTCCCTCAAAGCAGCAGCAGCAACCTTTCCCTACACTATCTAAATCAGAGTGACGTTCTGTGCTATGTAGATCGCTGAGTAATTTGATTTCTGAATCAGGACTCCTATGATAATTCTCTCCCTCAAAGCAGCAGCAGCAACCTTTCCCTACACTATCTAAAGCAGAGTGACGTGCTGTGCTATGTGCCTCTAGCTTATATAGAGGCTGGGTCACATGCTGCACTGGTCAATCACAGCCATGCCATTAGTAGGCATGGCTGTGATGGCTTCTAAGGGCACACGAGATATACGAATGTTGATTGGCTGCCCTGCAGCTTTTTAAAATGCACCATTACATTGCCAAACACCGAACTCGAACCTGAACATACAGTAAATTGTTCGGGTTCGGGTCCAGGTACCAAAAACCTAAAAGTCCGGTACGAACCTGAACTTTACAGTTCGGGTTCGCTCAACCCTATCCATAATGCATTTCATAGTCTTTCAACCATGGCCCGGTTAGAAAGGCCAATAAGTGGGTTTAAGGATAAAATGGGGAGCTTAGATCAGCTAGAGTATCAGTGTACAAAAGGGCACTGTTCTCTTTATTGAGGGATCTTTTGTTTGTGGTTGATTTAAGGGCAGTGGTTGGTTTTAGCTACTGTTTGCTTTGTTGCAAGTATTTGTTTTTTGGTGGTTTTCATTTGTTTGGTGGTATATTGGTTTCTTTTTATGTTGATGTTGTCAACCTCTAACATTAAATATGAACAAAGCATATCCCTCTATAGTGTGTGCTTGTCTCATTCCAGAGCACTAAGTGTCATTTCTGTCTGCTGTCTCATTCCTCTTCTATCTGCATGAGTCACCTCTGGCAAGTTTTTCTGACACCAAGAGAGAAAAGGTGACAGGGAAGGGAACTCCAGAAAACAGCCTGTGACTGAGAGCCTCAGCTCTGTTCCTGTGTGTTGTGTGAAGGGGGTTGTGTCCCTTACCTTCAATCAGCTCTCACTGAACTCTGCAAAGTGTAACTTCAGCTTTCTACTAGCTGTTTTCTGAAAACTCAGGCAAACTGTATCAATTCTGGACTACGAACAGCTGTAGAGGGAGGTTGCAGATAAACAGGTACAATGCACGTATGGGGGATTTGTTGTATCTCTGTGTATCACTTGATGCTAGCCACTTCACTGGGTATATGTAAGGGTTTACAATCACTTTAGGTTTGAGGTGGTCAAAGGTTTTCCGTTGAAAAAAAGTATTTGTTTCAGATGAGTGCTTCTTTTGGGGTTTTCCTTGCTCTTGGTGGTATATTAGTTCTTCTTTATGTTGATTGAATTTGAGGTGCTCAAAGTGAATCATATTGGGGGTGGCACAGTGGCCAGATGGTTAGCGCTTCTGCATGGCAGCACTAGGCTTGTTGGTTCGAATCCCAACCACAGCATTACCTCCCTTTAGTTTGCACGTTCTCCCTGTGCCTGCGTGGGTTTTACTCTGGGTACTCCAGTTTTCTCAGACACTCCAAAGACATGCTGGTAAATTAATTGGATCCTATCTAAATTGGCCCTAGTATGTGTATGCATGAATATACAGATGTCCTTCTTGATCTTGATTAAAAAAAATGTTTTATTTTTTTTCACCATAGATTTTTATTGAGTTTTACAGATTACACATAAATATAAAGCTTTGTAAATATCACCATACATTAACAAAATGTGCATCTGATATCAAACTTACAACTATTAAAATGTTGTTCTTGTGTGGACTACCTATATTAATACATTACACAACCTCAACAGGCGGTAAAGCCTGTCACCCCTTCCGGGTTCAGACTGTGATCAGGCCCTGCATAGGGACAGTAGAGAGTAGCCCTCCTTAGACCTTAATGAGGGTCCTTGGAGTTGCGACTCACTGTAAGTTCGATACATGCATATTGACAATCGTTAAACAAACAATGAAATATTCTTATTACCTGTAAGTACACAAATGCTGTTCGAGGAGTGGTGAGGAATTCAAAGAATCAGCATTGCAACTCCTATTATGAATTGACTACTCCTATTATTTGTTTTTACCACTTGATGACCTAATATCTAATAAGTATAATAATAATATATATATATATAATATAATATATATATATATATATATATAATAATAAGTATCAGATCTTGATTAAATTTGATGTGCTCAAAGTGAATCATTTTGGGGGCAGCACAGTGGGAACTTAGACTGTAAGCTCCCTAAAGGCAGTGACTGATGTGAATGAATAATATATATGTAAAAATGCTGCATAAATTGATGGCACTATATAAGTACCTGTAATAAATAAATACATAAATAATAATCATAAACTGATTATTATACAGGATCATGCATCATTTACAAAATAAAGGGAGACAATGCAGTTACAATACAATTCTATACAGGAAAGTGGTTCATGAGAGAGTGCAACTCATGAGAGCTCACAATCTAAAGCTGACCATCTGTCCTTGGTGCTGTTTTTTGTTCACAGTATGCCACCACATTGCTTTGTGATAATTAGTGTATACCAAAATACCACACTGTATTGTCATATTCATGTAGCGGTACCCCCATGGGGGCTGCTGATTGACTCTATACCCCACGGGCTATCCCGACTCTGCAGATTCTCTCTTACCTCTGACACCTTGGGTTCCATTGTGATTGTCCCACAATAATAATGCACTCACGCGAGAATACTAAATCACATAAAGAACTTTTACTAGAACAAAAGGAATGGCATGAAGTTATTGTACAATCAACAGTGATAGAACACAGATTATTGTAATTAGTAGAGATGTATATTCAAGTTAGTAATGTCTATCACTACTGTATACTCAACAACAACCTGAAAAAGGTATATGTGAGTAACTACCACTCCACTAAGGCCCAAGCACACACACCAATAACAACAATGAACACAGTAATCAAAGTATATGCTTTAACCTTATGTTGCTAAATGGCTCCGTCTAGAGTGCAGTTCCGTGTGACCTTACTGTATAGTGCAAAGCTTAGTAAACCACAAAGTAATGGCAGTTCCTTATGTTCCAGTCTTTTCTTCTGCTAGTTTAGTTGTCCTGAGGTATAAGGTGGTGCACTTAACTGTAATCCAAGATAGTAAACAAGAAACAATAGCTGAAATATATGAGGTGACTGATTCTCTTGTAAAAGAAATGCTAAATCTGATAATCCGGCTGTAGAAACACTTAGATGCAATAGATACCCATCCGTGGAACTACAAGTGTCAGCAACAGTCTGGATAGCAGGGAATCACTTTATCAATATCTCAGTCAATTACTTTAATAGGCAGATGCCCTCTCACCACTATGGATTCTCAGTCAACTGGTGTACTCCATCCGGAACTTTGCTTGATGATGTCTCTGTGAGAGAAGATGGCACCGTCACACCGCGCGGCAGCTCCGGACACTCTGACAGGTAAAACCGCTTCAAATGCTCTGAAGCGCGGTCCGATCCACCTGCTCGACCAGCAGGGCTGCCCTCCAAAGATCCCTCTGGGGCGGATGATCCGACTCTCAGCTGCAGGCCGCAGTCTCTCACTCCCGGTCACACACAGACCTCCTGTTGGCAGTTGAATGGCGTCCAGAGAGGCTACCCAGCAGGCTGTTCGGTGACGTTTTGCATTCTGAGTCTGCAGCTTGGCACTGTGGGTCTGTAGTTCTCAAACTGATTTACATAATAGGAGTCACTTCCTCATTAAACTATATGTCCCACAATGCATTACTGTTCATCCTGACAACGTTCAGTGGTCACCAGAGGGAGCTAAACCCTTTAGTAAATAAACAATACATAACTTAATATGATAACTTTCCAGTAGCGACCCTTTGGCTACATTCAAAGTTTAATTCCCCTCCAAAAAAATAAAAATACACTGACATGCAGTCCTAAAATGAGAGCCATTTTAACCTTTTAAGATGATACAGGGTGGTGCTGTGATATAAAGAACTCACAAACCTTCTTTAGCTGTCATTTTTTGAAAAACACTTTCTTATGGCTTTTTATTTAGTTGCAGCTGCTACTTCTACCAGTCAAAGCAGGCTTAGTACCCCCTGATGAAAAAGCATGTGCTGCTATTAAACTGACTAAAACAAACATTTTTTAAGTGAAATTAATCAGATTAAGGTGCTCTTGATGTACGTAACCAAGCTTGTTGACAAGAAAAAATATATATTCCTGTTCTGTAACATCACATACAGCTTTAAGACAACCCTTAATTTAAAGGATATGTATTTTTTGTGTAATCCTCAAAGCTGCTCGGAAAGGCAAACTCTGCATTGCACTGTTTTTTATTAATTTTTTATTTATTTACTTGTTTTTCATTTATTTATTTTTGTCATTGGTAAATGTCCCTCATGGCAATGGACTTCCCATCAGAAAATAAACCACCACATTTTTGCGCAGGTGAAACCAAAAAAAGCTGCTGGCAACAACACAATAGGATGAATTGTGAACAGTAAATGTAAACATAAAGTTGCCTGCACTGAATGTTAAAGCATACAAATAAAAAAGGGACAGGAAAAATTAATATATGATCAATGGAAAATGAAAGTTCATAAATAGTCCATAATGATGAGGGTAAAGTGCAAATCACAAAAGTTCCATAAAAGTGTATCCAACATAGATAGATGTGATTACTCCCTGAGTGGATTATCGGGATGTGCCACCACTGAAAAAAACAAAATTCCTCTTTACCAGAAACAATGGACTCTAGATTATATTATTATATTATCAAAAACGCTTGACAAACCCAAAGACAGGATATCCAAATTCTGTCCCTCCTTGCATCAATAGGGGATAGTGGCAAAGCTCATGGTGTAGAATGTTGCATCATAGCAGACATGAAGAATGAAGGGAGAAAGACCCACATATTGTAAACTGTATAAAAATGTATTAAAATCAAATGTTTCTAGTAACTCACATTAAGATGAAGAAATCTAGCATAAAAGTAGAGATAGTAGTTCCCGGGAAATAATTGGAAATCTCACAGACGTAGACTCCGCCCTACATGTTTAGTCAGAAATTATGTAATGGGGGGGGGCCCTTTTGCCACCTGATTTTTTTTATTACTTTTACACCACACCAATACTTTTAGCATCATTTTAAAGAGGTATTAAACCCAAAAATGAAATGTAATATATTGCAGCTTACCAATTTGTAGATGTGGTGGCTGCATTTGTTTTCTGTTTTTAGGGGTTTTTCCTTTATTTCACCTGGTGATCACGACAGTAACACAATTCCGGTCTTAGGGTGTTTGCATTCTGGATGAAGTAGTAAAGTAGACATTATTGGACATCAGTATTGTCATTCTGGGTAGAAGGTAGTGTTAGACTAGAAGATTTAAATAGACTTGACAAACAAATTAAAGCTGAACTCCAGCTAACACTTTATAAGCAGACAGTTCTTTTTTTCCATTTGGGATAAAGGTTTTTCATAAATTTAATTAAACCTGATTATTGTAACCACCCTAGTCAGTGTTAAATGGTTTGTCTCTACCTCCTAACTGCTACGTTGTCTGGACAGCTTAGGCTGTTAAAGAAATATGGAAAATAGCAGACTTACTGGCCAGATCAACAGGTAAAAATAAAGGGGAAAAAAGAAAACAAATACAGCAACCACATCTAAGAATTGGTAATTTTTGGGTTTAATACCACTTTAACGTGTGATATGTTTTCATTTTCAATATACGGTGTGGTTGCATCTATATTGTTATTGACAACAAAGCTAAAGTGAGCAACACTAGGGAGAAATTTGTATTGTGAAGCCTAGTACACACGTACGGGATTCCCGGCGGTAAAAAGTCTGCCAGGAATCCCTAGGGGAAAACAGAGAACCTGCTCGGTAAGTTTTTCCCCCTACACACGAGAGGTTTTCCACAAGTGCAATTGAGCTGCATCATTAATGATCACTTAGCAGTAGAAGGCCTCAGAAAATTTTAGGGTCCTCTTGAAAATGAAAGTTATTTGACTGCTTGAACTTCTCAAAGTTCTAAACAAAAATCATATTGACACGTAACAGCAGTCACACAAATATAAAATATAATAACAACAAACAAAACCATAATTTAAGTAGACCTATTCAAATGCACAGATAATTTTAAGGGCCCGGCAAATTGACTGGTTGTATCGGCTAATCATTTTACTACAATAAATATAAACCTCACTTTGCAGTAAGCAAAATTAGATATTGATTATAAGACACTAGTAATATTATTTCCCTATTAATTTGCATCACAATCCATTCATGTCATGTGGAAATGCAGCAGCATGACTCTGCTGTCTCCTTAAAACAGAAAATAAAAAGTTATTTTGCTGAAACTCATCCTGGACTATCCTTATTCTTATTAATAGCCGATGTGCTTTATTCAGTTTGGATCAAGATGCAGGACTTGGTAATGTGCTGTATTATTAACTCTAGTGGCAGTCCATAGCAGATATTGATGTCAAGAGGCATTCTGAGTTATTACTACCTTTAAGAGGAATGAATTGTACCCACTCTTGGTTTTGGCATAATTATTAGTAGATATCTTTTTGCTACATTTGTTCCAAGCAGTACAAACACTGATGTAAGCTAAATATACCATCATATAGAATTACGGTTTGAGGCATTCTGTTTGAAGAGATGTTAAAAAAAAAAACTGATGGGTGTTTGACAGCAATGCATGTCTACAGAAATGAGTGAATGAAGCGAAAACAAATCCATATTTGTTTCGTTTAAATAGTATTTATTTTGGATGTGGTCATAAATTATTTTAACATTTTGGCTACTTAGATGTTTTACTTATCTACTGTATCTCTGATCTTCTGTGATTTTTGCTCTGTAGACCACTGAGAGTCAAAAAGCTGCTGCTGCATATTCTCCAAACTGGAATCTTGATTTTATTTCAGAAAAATCTCCATTCATTTCTATAAAGAGGCTGTACACCTTTAGGATGCATAATAGACAGACTCTCTATAGCAGGGGTGTCAAACTCAATTTGCTTGTGGGCCACATCAGCATTATGATTGCCCTCAAAGGACCGGTTGTACCCGCACCCCCACCCCCCTTACATCAGATGTCAAGAGCCCCCCACCATCAGAAGTCAAGCATCCCCCCACTATCCCTTACATCAGTGCACCCCCCTTGCCTTGTGCTGCTGCCAGGAAGGCTGGACAGAGAAGTGCAGGATCTGGTGGAGGAGTAGTGTCCTCTCTGCTGCTGACTGCTGAGACCAGGTGGGGGCAGAGACAAGGGGGGTGTGAGGGCCACATAAAATGAAATAAAAGAATCATAGTTTAGAGAAAAATATGCTCACAATTAACCACTTCCCGCCCACCATATGACATGCACAAAGTGGTTGTTATCCTGACTGGATATCATATGACATCCAGCAGGATAAGCCGCGATTGCACGCCTGCGGCGATTGGTGGTGTGGTGTGACTCTGACACACCGCATCACCGATCTCAGGTAAAGAGCCTCTGATGTAGGCTCTTTACCATGTGATCAGCTGTGTCCAATCACAGTTCATCACAGCGTAAACAGGAAGAGACTTTTATCGGCTTTTTCTTCACTCGCACTGACAGACGAGAGTAGAGGAGAGCCAATCGGCTGCTCTCCTGACAGGGGGGTCTGTACTGATTGATTAGGACGAGGATGCCCACCCGTGGCCACCATGGATGCCCACCCAGGACCACTAGGTATGCCTACCCATGACCACCAGGGTTGCCAATTAGTGCCCATTAGAGGTGTCAATCAGTGCCCAATAGAGGTGCCAATCAGTGCCCATCAGTAATGCCTGCCAGTGCCTTCTCATCAGTGCTGCCTATCAGAGCCATCTATCAGTGTCCAACAGTACCACTTATCAGTGCCCATCATTGCCACTTATCAGTGCCCATCATTGCCACTTATAAGTGCCCATCAGTGCCACCTATAAGTGCCCATCAGTGCGGCCTTTCCATGCCCGTCAGTGTTGCCTATCAGTGGCTAACAGTTCCACCTATAAGTGCCCATCAGTGCCGTCTACCAATGCCACCTATCAGTGCCCATCAGTGCTGCCTATCAGTGCCCATTAGTGCTGCATATTAGTGCCTCATCATCAGTGCCACCTCATCTGTGCCACCTCATTAGTGACATCTCATCAGTGCCCATCAGTGCCACTTTATCACTGCCCATCAGTGCAGCTTATCAGTGCCCATCAGTAAAGGAGAAACCTTACTTATTTGTTTAGCAAAAAACAAAAACCCCAGTGCTGATCAAACACCACCAAAAGAAAGCTCTATTTTTGGAAACAAAATTATAAAAATTGTATTTGCGTACAGTGTTGCACGACCACACAATTGTCATTTAAAATGCGACAGCACTGAAAGCTGAAAATTGGCCTGTGCAGGAAAGGGGGAAAGTGCCCTGTATTGAAGTGGTTAAGGAGTAAATATAACAAACAACTAAATCTCCCCCCACGTTGCTGTAAAAAAAAATACTGTATTTACACACTGTTGTAAAAAAGTATATAATATAAAAAGTGATATTTTTTAAAACTGTAACACCTCAAACTGTTTTTTTTTTATTATACCACATATGTGGTATGAGGAATGACCACAATGTATAAACAAAGTGTCTCTCAAAATGAGAGGCTGTGAAAAATTAATATAAAAGAGAGAAACCAAAAAAAACAAATGTCTAATAAGTGAGTATTTGAATCTTCTATGTGTTAAAACCAGCGCTTATAGACAAATGTTAGGCCCCTTTCACACTGAGGAGTTTTTCAGGCGTTTTAGCGCTAAAAATAGCGCCTAAATACCACCTGAAAAAATCCTGCCCTGCAGTCTTCAATGTGACAGCCTGAGGGATTTTACACTGAAGCGGTGCGCTAGCAGGACCGATCCAAAAGTCCTGCTAGTCGCATCTTTGGAGCGGTGAAGCGGTGAAGGAGCGGTGTGTTTACCGCTCATTTACCGCTGCTGCCCATTGAAATCAATGGGACAGCGCGGCTATACCGCCGGCAATGCGCCTCTACAGAGGCGCATTGCCGGCCGTATTAACCCTTTTTCGGCCGCTAGCGGGGGTTAAAACCACACCACTAGCGGCCGAATATCGCAGCAAAAACGACGGTATAGCGGCCAGTGTGAAAGGGACCTTATTCTCAGATTCATCCATGAAGTTTTCCCTCTTTGACCTTTCTCTCCAATAAAGTACAAGTATCTGAATCCTGAATGGCTTGTTCCCCTAAATATTATGATGGAATCAAATCTTCAGGATAATCAATCTTAAAAAAAAAAAAAGAAAACAATATAGTGTAATATTTTGCACTCCAAAAAATGCTTAAAAATACTTTTAAATGTGCTTACATTTACATAAGTGTGTTACAACACCTTTTTGGTCTGCTCAACTGACTGCTTTGTATGTACTCTTAAGCCCTGTACACACGATACAGTCTGATGGACTGTTTTCATCGGACAAACCGATCATGTATGGGCCCCATCGGTCTTTTTTCCTTCTGTGTTTAAAAATAGAACATGTTTTAAATGTTTTAAAACCCACGCATGCTCAGAATCAAATCGACGCATGCTCAGAAGCATTGAACTTAATTTTTCTCGGCTCATCGGAGTGTTTTACGTCACCGCGTTTGGAACGGTCGGTTTTTTGACTGATGGTGTGTAGGCAAGACTGATGGAAGTCAGCTTCATCAGTTTTCCGATTGAAAAATCCATCGGTTTAAAAACCATAGGAAATCCGATCGGGTGTACAGGGCTTTACTTTCCCACTTTTAAAAGTGAGCCTTTTATACAATGCTGCAGAATCCTCTTTACTCCCTGGTGACCTCTCAATATTGTGACCTTCTTAGAGAAAATCCTCCTCACTCACTACAAAGTGGGTATTAAAGGTTCCCAAAAAATAAAATATATTAAAAGGTTCCCAAAAATCGAAATAAGAAGTGTTTTACTGCAACAGATGCTCCAAATGAAAAAAGAAAGAGCTCCACTACTCAGTAACCCCACAATGTGCATATCCCTTGAACCCAATAAGTATTTCACCTCATGCGATGTGTCCAATCTACTCACTCCATGTACCTTACCAAATCTCAAAAATGTATGTGCCAATCCAAATATTCCTCCTTCTTGAATCCAAATCCATTTATTAAAAAATTTGCAAGATCTGCAAAAAATAAAAATAAAAATGGATGTAGTGTGGTGTAATACCGCTTTAAAAATGCATTCATCAATGTAACATAACCACTCACATTACGCATTCAGCCATGTGCACATCCCTTGAACCCCTGTGAAATGTGCAGCAAGTCCCAGTATCCAGCAATGAGTCACTCCATGCATCTTACCAAACACATGATTGTAAACACTTCTCTCTCCACTGTCTTCCCACAAAGGTCAAAAATGTTCACCTATATTCAGGTTTGTCCATGCAATGATATCATAAAAGCCCCATAGTGCAGCAATTTCCATAAATTAATAATTTATTCAAATGTAAATTCACTTACAGACTCTGGTAGAAAGCATGTAGACCTTGCTCAAAATGGCCACCACTGAGGTCACTTCGAATGCGTTTCGTCCAATAGACTTCTAGGATCCAGGAAGGCAGGAAGCACCTCCAGAGGCAGGGGGCGGGCTAGCATTTCACCCCAGTACCAAGTTCATGACTAAAATAGAGGACTGAAACAGAACATAGGACGCCAGTCACTTTTGTCTTTTTAGAGTTTTATTGCAGAATGGTTAAGGAGGAGTGAGGGGTCTCAGATACCTTAGCAGATCACTTACAGACTCTCCAGATCCAGATCATTGTCCAGCTTTACAGTGTAATAAACTCTAAGCTGTTCCAGCAACACTGTAAAGCAGTGGTCATCAACCCTGTCCTCAGGGCCAACTAACAGGCCAGGTTTGCAAGATAACTGAAGTACTGTACATCACAGGTCATATAATTTGCTGCTCAGTGATTGCAGTATTCTAGTGTGCATCTCCCCAAGGTAATACATAAACCTGGCCTGTTAGTGGGCCCTGAGGACAGGGTTGATGACCACTGCTGTAAAGCACGTTCCCAAATTTCAGTGTAACTTCCAAGTGAGTCACCAGGCCCTGCGAGAATCCAGAGGCTTCCCCTGGATCTTCTCCTTGGCACACCTGGCAGAACAGCTTCAGGACCACTTTAGCACACATTAAGCCCCAAACAGGCTATTGGACCTAACAGCAGAGCTCCATCCAGTAGCACCTACCCAGCCCAAGGGAAGAGAGCAGGCACATGGCCTTTCCCAAATATTTATATATTATGCCATATTCTATTATATATAGAATGCACCAGTGGCCTAAACCTCTTACTGGATTGGATGAAGGAAATATTAATATTCATAACTCAGTCCTGTTTATGAAATCTCATGCTATGGCCAGTTCTACCAGTGACACCTATTAGCAACAATGAGAAATCACAACCCTACTGAATTTAGGGAAGACCAGGTGAAAAACTGTACACTTAGCTTGGGCTGACTACCACCCAGCCAAAAATTTAATTTAGCATAAAAGCCCCTGTTAAGAACAAGGGGGCTATACTCACTGTCCTCTTGGGAGACAATGTCCTCAGCATCTGTAAGGAGAAAAACAGACTCTTTAGCCTGAGAGCAGGTATCTGAGCAAAAACTGGACAGGAAAGAGTAAATAAAGGTAACTTGTGTTTTTAAGTTGTTTTAAGCATTAGTGATACTAAAGCTTACATTTTGTTTTTTTTAAATAACAAACATGTCATACTTACCTCCACTGTGCAGCTCGTTTTGCACAGAGTGGCCCTGATCCTCGTCTTCTGGGGTCCCTCGGCAGCTGTCTCGGCTCCTCCCCGCTTCTAATAACCCCCTCTGGGAAGCGCTCTCCCAAGGGGGTTACCTTGCGGGCACGCTCCTGAGTCTTGTACTCAGCGTCCATAGCCTCCGATTACAGGACTCGGCCCCGCCCCCATTCCCTCGCATCATTGGAGTTGATTGACAGCAGCGCGAGCCAATGGCTGCTCTGCTATCAATCTATCCAATGAAGAGCCGAGAACCCCGGGCAACGATCGTGCACGTTCGCGATGCGGGACTTTCGAGGGCTCAGGTAAGTAAACCGGGGGGCTGGGGGGGTGGTAATCATCAGATGTTTTTTCACCTTAATGCATAGGATGCATTAAGGTGAAAAAACATGGACCTTTACAACCCCTTTAAGGAAAATGCCATTCTAAAAGGAAAGCAGCATTGTGGCACACATTTTTTTTTTTATTATAGGTGTCGTTTTTATGCAAGTTTTGTCACCTACTGCATTTTACTATATACAGTATTTGTAAATATTCATCCATTCCACAATATACAGCTTAACATCCCTGATTTCTTTAAAATCTACCAATGACAGCTCAAGGACCATTATATGTGATAAGCGTTGAGTCAGTCCCTATAAATAAGTTTCAAGTATCCATTAAGATGCAAAGGAATTATTTACAGTTTCAACAACAGAGAAAACATTTATGTTTTTTTTTTTTCTAAATTCTCTATTCACCTCTATTCCTAATGTATTAGGCAGCAAAGAACAGAACATACTGTGACTATAAATCTAATATCTGGAAGCTGAAATCTTACATTATCCTTCCAGTCACCTGATTATCACAGGGTCTAACATAGCTGTTCTGGTTCATGGACAAAAAAATTAGATTTGTGAGCACTCAACCTGAGAGAGAACAAATTTTATAAATAATTTTCAAAAAGTTCAAAAAGGTAGATTCCACTACTGTCTGAAACCACTGGAGCTCAAAATAAGGAAGCAGACATCCAATAAGTCATATAGTCTGCCACTGACCCTACACCAGAGTGAAACACCGCTGTGTGCTCACCCACGGAACAATTATTGAAGTCTCACAAAATAAACGGAGCATTGAGCACATGCTTTGTATGTTCCAGTGTCTGTACAATATTACTTTGTGTTTTCAAGTTATGTTTTAAGCACTAAGGAAAAATGCCATTCTAAAAGGTAAGCAGCATTGCGGTGCACGTTGCCATTTCATTAAGCCACACAACACATGTATATGCTTAATCGTTGTTTTATAACCACAGAGAAATAATAGCAACGTAATATTAATGGAAGTTTATTATGCAATAAATATGCAGTAATTGGTTAGAGTACAGACATAATATTACTCCAGTTTTATTTTTATTGTGAGTGCTTTGAAAATCATTGTCTCTTTAATGTAAGACCTGCAATTGGCATTTATTTCTCTGAAAAATAAAAATAGATCATCTTAGAAATGTTACCACTAAATTTAATTACTGGGTGTTAACAGAAACCATTCCTTTTTTTTGTTTTTTTGTTTTCTTGAGATACAGAAACATTATGTTAACTGAAGCTGGTCACATGCCTTTAAGAATGGAAAAATGAGAGCTGCCATTGTTTATAGGCTTTGGGTCTATCATCCTGGCCTCATTATCTAGTGAGTCACCGAAAAAGCATGCAAAATAAGAATTTGGTTTTAGAGACTGCTTGTTCTTGGTCAATCATTCAGTATGTTGTATAACAAGGCTCAAAATGACAGTACTGGATCCTTCATCGAAAGGCAGAAAGGGAGATCAAACCAGGAGATAATGTAATTTATGACTTTTTGATTCTCCAAAAGAAATGTACGTAGATTTGTATGATCAGCGGAGAATCACACAATTTAGTTATGCTTCGTAAACTATATGATTGTCTGCAAACTGGGCAATTCTTTAGAGTCTCAGAATAATGAAAGTATTTAAAATGTGCTGATTTATTTGGACTTTAGCCCAGGTTCACACTGGGGCTGCGGGAGTGAAGCCGTGCGAGTTCAGCTGAACTCGCACGATTTCACTCCTGCCTGTCAGTCCCGATTTCGGCCGCGATTACAGGGACATCTGTGCAGGTTTCTGCACAGATGTCAATGTAAATCGCGGGCCGAAATCGCAAAAAGTAGTACAGAAACTACTTTTTGAAATCGGTGCAGCGCCGCAGATGCGGCGTCGCACCGATTAGGACGGTGCCATTGCCCGCAATTTGCGCAAATATCGCCGATTTGACATGTCAAATCGCATGTCAAATCGCACCAGTGTGAACCAGGGCTTAAACTGATTTGCTCATTCCTGCAATTTATAAACAACAGCTTCCATGTTTATATCTTTACCTGTATGCATTGCAATGCAGGTTCACTTTAACCACTTGACGACCAGCTCATGTTGATATACGTTGGCAGCGTAAATCAATGTACCTGTACGTCCTGGAGGAGAGAGAGTGGGGAACTACCTATGTAAACAAGGCATTTCCCCGTTCTGCCTAGTGACATGATAGGAATCTACTGTTCCCGGTGATCGGGAACAGTGATCTCTGTCATGTTTCAGTAAGCCCACCCCCCCTACAGTTAGAACAAGCTGAGGGGACATACTTAACCCCTTGATCGCCCCCTAGTGTTAACCCCTTCCCTGCCAGTGTCATTGTTACATTAATCGGTGATCTGGTCCCCCTAAAGAGTAACTTGGAGTCAGATTTTTTCGCCGCCAAGTCGCAGTCCTGCTAGAAATCGCAGATCGCCGTCATTACCAGTAAAAACAATAAAAAAATAAATAAAAGTTCCTAAATCCATCCTGTAGTTTTTAGACGCGATAACTTTTGTGCAAACAAATCAATATACGCCTATTGCGATTTTTTTTACCAAAAATATGTAGAAGACTATATATCGGCCTAAGCTGATGAATCAATTTGTTTTTTATATATTTTTTGGGATATGTATTATAGCAGAAAGTACAATTTTTTTGCTTTTTCAAAATTGTCGGTCTTTTTTTGTTTATAGCGCAAAAAATTAAAACCGCAGAGGTGATCAAATACCATCAAAACAAAGCTCTATCTGTGGGGAAAAAAAGGATGTCAATTCTGTTTGGTTACAACGTCGCATGACCGTGCAATTTTCAGCTAAAACAATGCAGTGCTGTATCGCAAACAATGCTCTGGTCATTAGGGGGCAAATCCTTCCGGGGCTGAAGTGGTTAAAGCGGTTGTAAACTGCAGATGTTCAAAAAAAAATTACATACTAGCACAATATGAAATACTCACCTTGGAACAAAGCCCTCCAGCTCTGTAAAGTCACAGTTGAGAGGACTGACATGTTCCTCCTGTCTTTCTTCCGGGTTCGCAAGCTCTGGCTATGTAATTGGCCGGAGCCGCGATGATGTCACTTTCACGCATGCACGCGGGAGCCCTCGGTTCCATCACAAAGCTCTGAAAATTCAGCAAAAGTATGCTAGACCTTCAGAGCGCATGCACCAGTGATGTCACTGGCTGCATGCAGGGTGAATATCTCCTAATCTATGCACGTTTAGGAGATATTAATTATACCTACAGGCAAGACTTTTTAACTGTAGGTAGAAATGACCAAGCAGGCTTTACTACTGTGTTTATTACCAACCCTGCTAGTACATATACTTGCCTTCCTTTCTCGTTACTCAGTGCTTGGTTTGGTCTCCTGTAAGGAAGAGAGGAAGCTCTCTGTAAGCTCCAAGCTGCAACCAGAGTTGAAGACAGGCTAAGCAGTCCCCCCATGTAATAGTGCATGGTGCTTTGAGCGGCCAGTCAGCAAGCATTAGTACTGTCAATTGATATGTTACTCCATACCCGGAGAAGCAGGTATTTTTCATCTCTCCTCAATTGAGATAAATGGAGGAGCAGGGGAGTAAATAGAAGGCTGGCCGCTGCTTTTAAAATTCAACATATAAACAGTCAGACGGAGTTCTAAGTACTGTATTTCACTATATAACCTCAGTTTACTGTTATAAATAAGTGTAAAATGTAAAACTCTGGGGGGGGGGTGTACAAACATGTCCGCTTGTCCCCTTCTCGCTGTATCCTTAGGGTGGAGGAGTGCGGAGTGTAGCAAGATGGCGGTGTTCGTCACATTCGGCTACCCATCACAGTTTTAGTGTGCCGTTTTGTCGTAAAGTGTTGGAACGCATATGGCAGTGTCGCGCATGCGCAGTGCAAACTTTTTAGCGGAACGTCACTTCCGGAGCAAACTGTGATGGGTAGCCATTAGAGTTGAGCGGACACCTGGATGTTCGGGTTCAACGGATTCGGCCGAACTTCGGAAAAAAGTTCGGGTTCGGGACCGAACTTTAACCCGAACCCGGACCCGAACCCGAACCCCATTGAAGTCAATGGGGACCCGGACTTCTAAGGACTAAAAAGGCTCTAAAAAGGTAATGGAAAGGGCTAGAGGGCTGCAAATGGCAGAAAAATGTTGTTAAGAGCATGGCAAGTGCCCTGCAAACAAATGTGGATAGGGAAATAACTTAAAATAACATAAAAAAAATAAAAAAATAAAATAATCTTGACATAGGAGGACGAGGTCCATATGGAGTAGGAGGTTGAAGTGGCGGTGGATGTGGCTGTGTAGGTGGAAGCGGCGGTGGAGGAGGATGAGGTAGCCAACACTGATTCAAAAATACAACAATGGCTGTGTGATGCCGGTGATGTGTCGAATTCTGTCCCCCGTCAAATAGTGTCCACCCTGTACTGCGCTTGCTCAGTATGTAGGACAAGGGGATTTCTAAAATCTCCCAAGACAAACGGCGCCTGCGTGGTGAGTTCAGGTGAAGGCCACACCATCCGTGGTTCAAGACGAGCCAAGTGAGGCCGTGCCCGAAGCGTGGCGATCGAACCGAGCCCGTGAGGGGCCCTGTTACTATGTGCTACCGTATGTCCACTTGGATGGTGGGGCTTGAACCTGCACTCACAGCGCAGGCGCCGTTCATCTTCGGAGATTTTGTGAATCTCCTTGTCCTCTGTACTGCGCAAGCGCTGCGCCTTCGCAGTATGGGCCGGACACAATCCGATGGCCGGACAGTTTTTGTCACAACACCGGTATACATGTCTATTCTGCAGAAGGTATGGACAAGTCCTGTGGGATCCATGCCTGGTTCATTTTAATGAACGTGAGCTTGTCCACATTGGCTCTGGACAGGCGGCTGCGCTTGTCTGTGATAACGCCCCCTGCCGTGCTAAATACACGTTCAGATAATACACTGGCTTCAGGGCAGGCCAGCACCTCCAAGGCATAAAGGGCAAGCTCAGGCCATGTGCCCAATTTGGAGACCCAGAAGTTAAAGGGGACAGACCCGTCATCCAGTACGTGTAGGCCTGTGGACACATACTGCTCAACCATGTTGGTGAAATGCTGCCTCCTGCTAAGACGTTCCATCTCAGCTGGTGGTGCTGGTTGTTGTGGCGTGCTGACAAAGCTTTTCCACATTTCAGCCATGCTAACCCTGCCTTCTGAGGTGCTGCCGGTGCCCCGGCTGCGTTGGCGAACTCTTCCTCCTCCTCTGCCTTCGCCTTGTGCTTCCACCGTACGCCCGCTGTCAGGTGGGAATGCCACCAGCAGCGCGTCTACCAGCGTGCGCTTGTACTCGCGCATCTTACGATCCCGCTCCAGTGAGGGAATTAAGGACGGTACGTAATCAGCACCAGTTAAAATGTGGGCAACTCGGCGGTCATTGCGGAAACACTGCAGCATGTAATCGCTCATGTGTGCCAGGCTGCCCAGAGGCAAAGAAAATCTGTCCTCTGTGGGAGGTGTATCGCCTGTGTCCTCTGTATCCCCCCAGCCACGCACCAGTGATGGCCACGAGCTGGTCTGGGTGCCACCCTGCTGTGAAAATGCCTCCTCCTCCTCCTCCTCCATCTCCTCCTCCACCTCGTCATCCTCCAGAACTGTTCCCTTTCTGCCGGACAATTGTGTACCTGGCGTTTGTTGGTGCAGGAACCCACCCTCATAGCCACTTGTGAAAGACTGCCCTGAAAGCCTTTGAAATGATCCCGCTTCCTCCTCCTCCTCCTCATCCTCCTGTGCCACATCCTCTTCCATCATCGCCCGAAGCGTTTTTTCAAGGAGGCATAGAACTGGGATAGTAACACTAAGAACGGCGTCATTGGCACTGGACATGTTGGTGGAGTACTCGAAACAGCGCAACAAGGCACACAGGTCTTGCATGGAGGCCCAGTTATTGGTGGTGAAGTGGTGCTGTTCCGCAGAGCGACTCACGCGTGATTGCTGCAGCTGAAACTCCACTATCGCCTGCTGCTGCTCGCACAGTCTGGCCAGCATGTGCAAGGTGGAGTTCCACCTTGTGGGCACGTCACATATGAGGCGGTGAACGGGAAGGCCGAAGTTACGCTGCAGCGCTGACAGGCGAGCAGCAGCAGGGTGAGAACGCCGAAAGTGCGCACACACAGCCCGCACTTTCTGCAGCAGCTCTGGCATATTGGGGTAATTTTTAAGGAACCTCTGGACCACCAAGTTCAGCACATGCGCCAGGCAAGGGATGTGCGTCAAACCGGCTAGGCCCAGAGCTGCTACGAGATTTCGCCCATTATCGCACACCACCAGGCCGGGCTTGAGGCTCACTGACAGCAACCACTCATTGGTCTGTTGTTCCATGTCCCTCCACAACTCCTGCGCGGTGTGGGGTTTTTCCCCCAAACAGGAAAGTTTTAAAAATGCCTGCTGTCGTTTACCCCTGGCTGTGCTGAAGTTGGTGGTGAAGGTTTTAGGCTGACCGGATGAGGAGGCGGTATAGGATGAGGAAGCGGAGTAGGAGGAGTTAGCAACAGGAGGCAAACTGAAGCGCCCTGCAATCCTCGTTGGTGGAAGGACATGCGCCAAACTGCTATCTGCCTCAGGCCCAGCCGCCACTGCATTTACCCAGTGTGCTGTTAGGAAGATATAACGTCCCTGACCGTGCTTACTGGTCCACGCATCCGTAGTTAGGTGGACCTTGCCACAGATGGCGTTGCGCAGTGCACACCTGATTTTGTCCCCCACTTGCTTGTGCAGGGAAGGGATGGCTCGCCTGGAAAAATAGTGGCGGCTGGGCACGACGTACTGTGGGACAGCCAATGCCATCAGGCTTTTAAAACTGTGCGTCTCCACCAGACGGAATGACAGCATTTCAAAGGCCAGGAGTTTTGAAATGCTGGCATTCAGGGCCAGGGATCGCGGGTGGCTAGGGGGGTACTTCCTCTTCCACTCCAATGTTTGGGAGATAGAGAGCTGAACGCTTCCATGGGACATTGTGGAGATGGTTGGTGACCCAGGTGGTAGTGTTGCTGGCAGATGCTCTGTTTGCGGGGTGGCAGGTGCCACTGTCACTACAGAGGTGGATGAAGAGGCCGAGACTGCAGCAGAAGAGGAAGCAGGAGGAGCCAGACACCTTTCTTGGTTTTTGAGGTGTCTACTCCACTGCAGCTCGTGCTTTGCACTTAGATGCCTGGTCATGCAGGTTGTGCTCAGGTTGAGAACGTTTATGCCTCGCTTCAGGCTCTGATTGCACAGCGTGCAAACCACTCGTGTCTTGTCATCAGCACATTGTGTGAAGAACTGCCACGCTGGGGAACTCCTTGGACCTGGCTTTGGTGTGCTCGGTCCCTTGCTGCGTTGGGCAGTAGCAGACATACTGTCTAGCTGACAGACGCTCCGCTTTTGCACCCTGCTCCCTCTTCTGCTGTGCTGGTGGCTCTGTGCGACCACCGCCTCTTCCTCCCAAACTACACTGGTCACCTGCATAATGTTGATTCCATGTGGGGTCGAGGACCTCATCGTCCTCCACCTCATCTTCCACCCAGTCTTCACCCCTGCCCTCCTTGTCTGTCTGCACAATTGCGAAAGCAGCAGCAGTTGGCACCTGTGTTTCGTCATCATCCGAGACGTACTGCGATGGTCCTCCCATGTACTCATCATGAAACATAAGTGGTTGGGCATCGGTGCACTCAATCTCTTCCACTTCTGGGGCAGGGCTAGGTGGATGGCCCAGGGAAACCCTGCTAACAGAGTCATCGAAAAGCAGAAGAGACTGCTGCATGATTTGGGGCTCAGACTGCTTGGCTGATTTGCAAGGGGGTGAGGTGAAAGACTGATGGACATGGGTTTCAGGTGCCAACTCTGTTCTTTCATCAGAAGAGTGGGTGGGAGACAATGTGAAGGAACCCGAGGCACTGTCAGCAACCCAATCTACTATCGCCTGTACTTGTCCTGGCCTAAACATTCGTACAGCCTCATTAGGCGCGACAAAATACCGCCGCAGGCTCGGTCGCCTACTCGCACCTGAGGAAGGTGTTTCACTTGTGCGTGTATCTGGCACAGATCCCCCACGTCCTCTCCCTGCAACAGGAGCTCCACCAGCAGCACCACGACCGGGGCCACCACGTCCCTTTGACCTTCTCCTCATATTTTCAAAATTTAGGATCTTGCCCTAAATGGGTGTTTTTGGAAGCGCAGAACACAACTAAAGTACGTAACCGCTGAATCGCACAGCTACAGAACTGCAGAAAATGCTATTCAAAAAAAATGATTTTTTTTTAGTATAGCAACGTAGGAGAAAACTATAAAGAAATTGTTTATTTCAAACACCTCAAAATATGTATAACACACTGCAAACTTTTTTTTGTGCCACTAAATGGCGTTTTTTGGAAGAGCAGAACACACCCACAGTACGTAACCGCTGAATCGCACAGCTACAGAACTGCAGAAAATGCTATTCAAAAAAAATGTTGTTTTTTTAGTATAGCACAGTAGGAGAAAACTATATAGAAATTGTTTATTTCACACACCTCAAAATATGTATAACACACTGCAAACTTTTTTTGGTGCCACTAAACGGCATTTTTTGGAAGAGCAGAACACACCCACAGTACATAACCGCTGAATCGCACAGCTACAGAACTGCAGAAAATGCTATTCAAAAAAAATGTTGTTTTTTTAGTATAGCACAGTAGGAGAAAACTATATAGAAATTGTTTATTTCAAACACCTCAAAATATGTATAACACACTGCAAACTTTTTTTTGTGCCACTAAAAGGCGTTTTTTGGAAGAGCAGAACACACCCACAGTACGTAACCGCTGAATCGCACAGCTACAGAACTGCAGAAAATGCTATTCAAAAAAAATGTTGTTTTTTTAGTATAGCACAGTAGGAGAAAACTATATAGAAATTGTTTATTTCACACACCTCAAAATATGTATAACACACTGCAAACTTTTTTTTTTGCCCCTAAACGGCGTTTTTTGCAAGCGTACATTAAAGTGCAAATTTTTTTTTTTTTTTTGCCCTAAACGGGTCTTTTTTTGCACAAGCAAAATAAAATGCTTTTTTTTTTTGCCCTATGGGTCTTTTGGAAAAGAGAACAATAAAGTGCCTTTTTTTTCCCCTAAAAGTTAGATTTTCTCTGACACTGGGCTCATGGCAGTGTAAAAAGACTGCACTGCAACACAAATAGGTAGACCTATGCAGATCGCTGATTTTAATCTCTGAATCTGGACTCCTATATAATAGATCTCTCTCCCTAAAAGCACCAACACAGGAACCTGGCCCTACACTACACTATCTCTCTATCTTTTCCCTCAGATTGTAGAATCAGGACTACCTCATCTATATTTCTATCTCTCCCTAAAAGCAGCAGCAGCAGACTAGATCCTCTCCCTATCTATTCTGAAGCAGAGTGTCATGTGTGCTGTGTGCCTCTAGCTTATATAGAAGCTGGGTCACATGTTGCACTGACCAATCACAGCCATGCCATTAGTAGGCATGGCTATGATGGCCTCTAAGGGCACACCAGCTAATCAAAAGGTGATTGGCTGGCCCCTGAAGCATTTCTAAATGCGTTATTAGATTGCCGAACCTGAACCCGAACCCGGACTTTTGGGCAAAGTCCGGGTTCGGGTTCGGGTTCGGGAAAAAGTTAAAGTTCGGTACGGACCCGAACTTTACAGTTCGGGTTCGCTCAACACTACTAGCCATATGTGACGAGACACCCCCACAGCAAGCAGCTTACTATTTAGGCACTCGAGCCAAGCTGCTGGTCTGTGTGTCCATTCAGACACAGAGCTCTGGGCTGGCCCCATCCCTCTCTCTCCTCATTTGCTCACTCACTTTGACTAACAGGATTTTATTGAACTGGTAAGGGTTTCCATGAGCCCTATCAGCACTTCAGGGATAAGTGAATTGGCTAGAGACCGATTGCCAAATATTCATGAATTTCACCCTCCCTCAAGTCTGCCAAACCCAGTTTGAATCCCTGCTCTGGTAGATTAATTTACTCATTCCAACAGTGTATTAATGAAGAGGTTAGATGCTTTAGGACTGTTCATTTTTCAATTAATGACAACCACTTGCCGACCACCCCATAGCACATCTACTGCTACAGGGCGGCCACACTGTGCAGAATCACATACCGTATATATACATGAACCTGCACTTCCAGGTTTTGGGCGTGAGTGCACGCCACCGGCGGCTCGCTCCCGCTGTGATTTTTAACAGCAGGAGCTGTTCAGATCAAATTTACTAGCAGAAAGTATATACATTGACATAATGGAGGCTGTGACTCCTTCAAAACGTGCCACACTACTCATTTAGATGGATGAGTTATGCATTTTTTCACAGACTATTTTTGAAAATGAAGCTTTTACATTTAAGATACACTCTTCTTTTTTACAATTGTGAAAAACAACAAGGTGTTCTCTATCTCTGAGGCACCTGTAGGGAAATGCCTGCTTAACTCTACTGAAAATACAGTCTTTCTGCCAGCCTAGGCAAACAGTTCCCAACATATCTGCTGTCATATTATTTCTTCCAAATTTTGTCTGTATTCTCTAAATCCCTTGAAAACTGCTATTTTAGGCTTGCTAGTAGGAAACAATGCTGAGCCTCACTGTCAGATGGAGTTATAAATAAAATGGTTAACTTCTGATGTGGAATTTGCGTGCTGACTAAAATATTAATATACTTAAACTATGGATAGAGCAAAAATCAAGTAATAATATGGTAAACTAACATATCAATGTAGATAGCTGCTTCACAACATTGCTCAATAAAGCTTGTCGTTTCAAATAAAACCACAATCAGTATTATACAGAAAAAGTATTAACAATATTGTTTAATATTAAGAACCTGTCACTACTAACCTATCAACACTAACCTACAGAGTACAAAATGTACAGTATATTGTAATTTTATGATGAATCATTTTTTTACAACACCTATAACTCCCTGGGTTTGTGGAAATACCCAGGGAAGATAAATTCATCAGCTTCTCTCCCATAGCAGCTCTGAGAGTTCACACCCAATGAGGCAGAGTTAGATGGGCAAGTGATCTGCAGCCAGGTGAGCGACCCTGCATCATCAGAACTGGCATGCAGGCATCTAGGCTTAAAGTGTTACTAAACCCAGGACCATGCATTCACTATATCTAGTCTCCCACAGTGCACAGAACATGGAAATGCAATAGTTTTAGTGAATATTAACTGCTAAATACCTTTTTTCATCAGCAGTTAGAGCAGTCTTGTGACTTCTATCAGTGTCTGATTAAAGCTTGTAGGAATTTTCATTCTGCTCTGACTGTCCTATCGGGCTGCAGGACCCCCGAGCCTCTACCTGGACAGTGCTGATTGGCCCTGTTTTGATCACATGCACTCTCCCAGTAAAACAAACAAAAAAAAAACTCTCTTGCAATACACATTAAACTGAGCATGGGCAGCTTGTCCCCTAGCCTCTGTTCTATCAGAAGATGGATTGGGGACTGTGGAAGAAGGGGAGGATCAGAGAAGACAGGATCAAACAGACTTTTTACACAATGTGGAGGATTAACCCCTTAGGTTCCGCAGTGAGTATAACAAGCATGCTTTACTGCATATACAGACTGATTTTACTGTTGTAGGTTTAGTAACATTTTAAGCCTAATAGTATTCATCTTCTCCTGAAGATTCAGCCCCTTTCCAATTTAGAGTATTCCAGTTCTGCTGGGGTGGTCCTTTGTCCTTGATCCCTACAGATGTCCACCTGTGTTACCAGTGCGACCCTTGACTAAGAGGGATGGTCATAGCCAAAATTTGGCAATGGTTTCACCAAGGATCCTCCACCTCTTTGTTTACAACCAGCTGTGGGGATATGAAATATAATTTGCCGCAAGTTCTCAGTTAAGAGTGGTGGATCATGTTAGTAGACAAGTGTGCATTTTCTCAGTCTTTCTTCATGGTTTATGTGGATGTACATCGCTGGACGACATGATTGAGGTCTAGCAAGACATTTTTTTTAGGGGGAGTTAATGAAAGACTGAGTTGATTTACAGTACTTTGCAATTTTTTGATTTGAATGGGTAGCCACAGGCACTATGTACACCTTATTCATTTGGGCTGGGTGCAGATATCTGTCCCCCCTTATTTAAAGGGGCTCTAATATGTCCTCCCCATAGACCCCCACATCTACTGAGCCAGGAATGTTGGGATACTGGCCCTTGTCCTCATTAATATATTTACTGCTCTTGTTTTTCTGGCCAGCCAGGCTGCATGCTTGGATAAGGGTCTGGTATAGGTTTTCGGGGGAATACTTTTTTTTAACTATTTTTGCATTTGGCACCACCTTTAAAATCCATACCAGACCCAGGCCAAATTAAAATGTAATTTAGAGGACAGCAATTTAAATTGTATTTTTTTCTTTGTAAATATCACTTTTGCCTTAGTACATTATACAGGTGCACTTCACAAGCAGGTTTAAGGCATCTTCCAAACTTTTTTTAAAAAGGGATTATGTATAGTGTTGAGCGGACCCGAACTGTAAAGTTCGGGTCCGTACCGAATTTTGGCGTTTTCCCGACCCCGGACCCGGACCCGGATTTTGCGCTAAAGTCCGGTTTCGGGTCCGGATTCGGGAATTTAATGGCGCAGTTAGAAATGCTTCATGGGCCAGCCAATCACCATTTGATTAGCTGGTGTGCCCTTAGAAGCCATCATAGCCATGCCTACTAATGGCATGGCTGTGATTGGTCAGTGCAACATGTGACCCAGCATGTGACCAGCTTCTATATAAGAAAGAGGCACACAGCACAGATCGTCACTCTGCTTTTAGACAGTGTAGGGAAAGGATCCTGGCTGCTGTTGCTGTGAGGGAGAGAATTATATGATAGGAGTTAGTCCTGATTCTGCAATCTACTGATAGAAAAGATAGGGAGACAGTGTAGTGTAGTGTAGTGTAGGGGCAGGATCCTGTTTGTGCTTTCAGGGAGAGAGATTTAGATAGGAGTCCAGATTGAGAGATATAATAGCTCAGCGATCTGCATAGGTTTATCTGTTTGTGTTGCAAGCTCAGTGCACCAGCACTGCATTACGTTGAGTGATACACCTATTCCATACTGTGGCTGTATTGTGCTCTTGCTAAAAGACCTATTTCGGTCAGCAAAAAAAAAAACAAAAAAAAAAAAAGGCACTTTATTGTGCTTTTGCTAAAAAGACCCATTTTTGGGCCCCAAAAAAAAAAAAAGGCACTTTATTGTGCTGTTGCAAAAAAAAAAAGGCACTTTGTTGTGCGCAAAAAAGACCTATTTTTGGGCAAAAAAAATATTTTGCAGTGTATATCTCTAGTTGTGTGAAATAACCAATTTCTATATATTTTTCTTGTACTATGCTATACTAAAAAAAAAAAAAAACTTTTTTTTGAATAGCATTCTCTGCAGCTGTGCGATTCAGCGGTTATATACTGTGGTTGTGTTGTGCTCTTCCAAAAAACGCCATTTAGGGCCACAGAAAATATTTTGCAGTGTGAAATACACATGTGGAGGTGTGTAAAATAAACAATTTCTATATATTGTACAGTGCTATACTAAAAAAAACAACATTTTTTTTGAATAGCATTCTCTGCACTTCTATAGCTGTGCGATTCAGTGGTTAAATACTGTGGTTGTGTTGTGCTCTTGCAAAAAACGCCATTTAGGGCCACAGAAAATATTTTGCAGTGTGAAATACACATGTGGAGGTGTGTAAAATAAACAATTTCTATATATTGTACAGTGCTATACTAAAAAAAACAACATTTTTTTTGAATAGCATTCTCTGCACTTCTATAGCTGTGCGATTCAGTGGTTAAATACTGTGGTTGTGTTGTGCTCTTGCAAAAAACGCCATTTAGGGCCACAGAAAATAAATTGCAGTGTGAAATACACATGTGGAGGTGTGTAAAATAAACAATTTCTATATATTGTACAGTGCTATACTAAAAAAAAAAACATTTTTTTTGAATAGCATTCTCTGCACTTCTATAGCTGTGCGATTCAGTGGTTAAATACTGTGGTTGTGTTGTGCTCTTGCAAAAAACGCCATTTAGGGCCACAGAAAATATTTTGCAGTGTGAAATACACATGTGGAGGTGTGTAAAATAAACAATTTCTATATATTGTACAGTGCTATACTAAAAAAAACAACATTTTTTTTTAATAGCATTCTCTGCACTTCTATAGCTGTGCGATTCAGTGGTTAAATACTGTGGTTGTGTTGTGCTCTTGCAAAAAACGCCATTTAGGGCCACAGAAAATATTTTGCAGTGTGAAATACACATGTGGAGGTGTGTAAAATAAACAATTTCTATATATTGTACAGTGCTATACTAAAAAAAACAACATTTTTTTTGAATAGCATTCTCTGCACTTCTATAGTTGTGCGATTCAGTGGTTAAATACTGTGGTTGTGTTGTGCTCTTGCAAAAAACGCCATTTAGGGCCACAGAAAATAAATTGCAGTGTGAAATACACATGTGGAGGTGTGTAAAATAAACAATTTCTATATATTGTACAGTGCTATACTAAAAAAAACAACATTTTTTTTGAATAGCATTCTCTGCACTTCTATAGCTGTGCGATTCAGTGGTTAAATACTGTGGTTGTGTTGTGCTCTTGCAAAAAACGTCATTTAGGGCCACAGAAAATATTTTGCAGTGTGAAATACACATGTGGAGGTGTGTAAAATAAACAATTTCTATATATTGTACAGTGCTATACTAAAAAAAACAACATTTTTTTTGAATAGCATTCTCTGCACTTCTATAGCTGTGCGATTCAGTGGTTAAATACTGTGGTTGTGTTGTGCTCTTGCAAAAAACGCCATTTAGGGCCACAGAAAATATTTTGCAGTGTGAAATACACATGTGGAGGTGTGTAAAATAAACAATTTCTATATATTGTACAGTGCTATACTAAAAAAAAAACATTTTTTTTTAATAGCATTCTCTGCACTTCTATAGCTGTGCGATTCAGTGGTTAAATACTGTGGTTGTGTTGTGCTCTTGCAAAAAACGCCATTTAGGGCCACAGAAAATATTTTGCAGTGTGAAATACACATGTGGAGGTGTGTAAAATAAACAATTTCTATATATTGTACAGTGCTATACTAAAAAAAACAACATTTTTTTTGAATAGCATTCTCTGCACTTCTATAGCTGTGCGATTCAGTGGTTAAATACTGTGGTTGTGTTGTGCTCTTGCAAAAAACGCCATTTAGGGCCACAGAAAATATTTTGCAGTGTGAAATACACATGTGGAGGTGTGTAAAATAAACAATTTCTATATATTGTACAGTGCTATACTAAAAAAAACAACATTTTTTTTGAATAGCATTCTCTGCACTTCTATAGCTGTGCGATTCAGTGGTTAAATACTGTGGTTGTGTTGTGCTCTTGCAAAAAACGCCATTTAGGGCCACAGAAAATATTTTGCAGTGTGAAATACACATGTGGAGGTGTGTAAAATAAACAATTTCTATATATTGTACAGTGCTATACTAAAAAAAACAACATTTTTTTTGAATAGCATTCTCTGCACTTCTATAGCTGTGCGATTCAGTGGTTAAATACTGTGGTTGTGTTGTGCTCTTGCAAAAAACGCCATTTAGGGCCACAGAAAATAAATTGCAGTGTGAAATACACATGTGGAGGTGTGTAAAATAAACAATTTCTATATATTGTACAGTGCTATACTAAAAAAAACAACATTTTTTTTGAATAGCATTCTCTGCACTTCTATAGCTGTGCGATTCAGTGGTTAAATACTGTGGTTGTGTTGTGCTCTTGCAAAAAACGCCATTTAGGGCCACAGAAAATATTTTGCAGTGTGAAATACACATGTGGAGGTGTGTAAAATAAACAATTTCTATATATTGTACAGTGCTATACTAAAAAAAACAACATTTTTTTTGAATAGCATTCTCTGCACTTCTATAGCTGTGCGATTCAGTGGTTAAATACTGTGGCTGTGTTGTGCTCTTGCAAAAAACGCCATTTAGGGCCACAGAAAATATTTTGCAGTGTGAAATACACATGTGGAGGTGTGTAAAATAAACAATTTCTATATATTGTACAGTGCTATACTAAAAAAAAAAACATTTTTTTTGAATAGCATTCTCTGCACTTCTATAGCTGTGTGATTCAGTGGTTAAATACTGTGGTTGTGTTGTGATCTTTCAAAAAACGCCATTTAGGGCCACAGAAAATATTTTGCAGTGTGAAATACACATGTGGAGGTGTGTAAAATAAACAATTTCTATATATTGTACAGTGCTATACTAAAAAAAACAACATTTTTTTTGAATAGCATTCTCTGCACTTCTATAGCTGTGCGATTCAGTGGTTAAATACTGTGGTTGTGTTGTGCTCTTGCAAAAAACGCCATTTAGGGCCACAGAAAATATTTTGCAGTGTGAAATACACATGTGGAGGTGTGTAAAATAAACAATTTCTATATATTGTACAGTGCTATACTAAAAAAAACAACATTTTTTTTGAATAGCATTCTCTGCACTTCTATAGCTGTGCGATTCAGTGGTTAAATACTGTGGTTGTGTTGTGCTCTTGCAAAAAAAACGCCATTTAGGGCCACAGAAAATATTTTGCAGTGTGAAATACACATGTGGAGGTGTGTAAAATAAACAATTTCTATATATTGTACAGTGCTATACTAAAAAAAACAAAATTTTTTTTGAATAGCATTCTCTGCACTTCTATAGCTGTGCGATTCAGTGGTTAAATACTGTGGTTGTGTTGTGCTCTTGCAAAAAACGCCATTTAGGGCCACAGAAAATAAATTGCAGTGTGAAATACACATGTGGAGGTGTGTAAAATAAACAATTTCTATATATTGTACAGTGCTATACTAAAAAAAAAAACATTTTTTTTGAATAGCATTCTCTGCACTTCTATAGCTGTGCGATTCAGTGGTTAAATACTGTGGTTGTGTTGTGCTCTTGCAAAAAACGTCATTTAGGGCCACAGAAAATATTTTGCAGTGTGAAATACACATGTGGAGGTGTGTAAAATAAACAATTTCTATATATTGTACAGTGCTATACTAAAAAAAACAACATTTTTTTTGAATAGCATTCTCTGCACTTCTATAGCTGTGCGATTCAGTGGTTAAATACTGTGGTTGTGTTGTGCTCTTGCAAAAAACGCCATTTAGGGCCACAGAAAATATTTTGCAGTGTGAAATACACATGTGGAGGTGTGTAAAATAAACAATTTCTATATATTGTACAGTGCTATACTAAAAAAAAAACTTTTTTTTTTAATAGCATTCTCTGCACTTCTATAGCTGTGCGATTCAGTGGTTAAATACTGTGGTTGTGTTGTGCTCTTGCAAAAAACGCCATTTAGGGCCACAGAAAATATTTTGCAGTGTGAAATACACATGTGGAGGTGTGTAAAATAAACAATTTCTATATATTGTACAGTGCTATACTAAAAAAAACAACATTTTTTTTGAATAGCATTCTCTGCACTTCTATAGCTGTGCGATTCAGTGGTTAAATACTGTGGCTGTGTTGTGCTCTTGCAAAAAACGCCATTTAGGGCCACAGAAAATATTTTGCAGTGTGAAATACACATGTGGAGGTGTGTAAAATAAACAATTTCTATATATTGTACAGTGCTATACTAAAAAAAAAAACATTTTTTTTGAATAGCATTCTCTGCACTTCTATAGCTGTGTGATTCAGTGGTTAAATACTGTGGTTGTGTTGTGATCTTTCAAAAAACGCCATTTAGGGCCACAGAAAATATTTTGCAGTGTGAAATACACATGTGGAGGTGTGTAAAATAAACAATTTCTATATATTGTACAGTGCTATACTAAAAAAAACAACATTTTTTTTGAATAGCATTCTCTGCACTTCTATAGCTGTGCGATTCAGTGGTTAAATACTGTGGTTGTGTTGTGCTCTTGCAAAAAACGCCATTTAGGGCCACAGAAAATATTTTGCAGTGTGAAATACACATGTGGAGGTGTGTAAAATAAACAATTTCTATATATTGTACAGTGCTATACTAAAAAAAACAACATTTTTTTTGAATAGCATTCTCTGCACTTCTATAGCTGTGCGATTCAGTGGTTAAATACTGTGGTTGTGTTGTGCTCTTGCAAAAAAACGCCATTTAGGGCCACAGAAAATATTTTGCAGTGTGAAATACACATGTGGAGGTGTGTAAAATAAACAATTTCTATATATTGTACAGTGCTATACTAAAAAAAACAAAATTTTTTTTGAATAGCATTCTCTGCACTTCTATAGCTGTGCGATTCAGTGGTTAAATACTGTGGTTGTGTTGTGCTCTTGCAAAAAACGCCATTTAGGGCCACAGAAAATAAATTGCAGTGTGAAATACACATGTGGAGGTGTGTAAAATAAACAATTTCTATATATTGTACAGTGCTATACTAAAAAAAACAAAATTTTTTTTGAATAGCATTCTCTGCACTTCTATAGCTGTGCGATTCAGTGGTTAAATACTGTGGTTGTGTTGTGCTCTTGCAAAAAACGCCATTTAGGGCCACAGAAAATATTTTGCAGTGTGAAATACACATGTGGAGGTGTGTAAAATAAACAATTTCTATATATTGTACAGTGCTATACTAAAAAAAACAACATTTTTTTTGAATAGCATTCTCTGCACTTCTATAGCTGTGCGATTCAGTGGTTAAATACTGTGGTTGTGTTGTGCTCTTCCAAAAAACGCCATTTAGGGCCACAGAAAATATTTTGCAGTGTGAAATACACATGTGGAGGTGTGTAAAATAAACAATTTCTATATATTTTCCTTGTACTGTGCTATACTAAAAAAAACAACCTTTTTTTTTGAATAGCATTTTCTGTAGCTGTGCGATTCAGCGGTTACGTGCTGTGGGTGTGTTGTGGTCTGGCAAAAAACGCCATTTAGGGCCACAGAAAATATTTTGCAGTGTGAAATACACATCTGGAGGTGTGTGTAAAAAAACAATTTCTATATATTTTCCTTGTACTGTGCTATACTAAAAAAAACAACCTTTTTTTTTGAATAGCATTTTCTGTAGCTGTGCGATTCAGCGGTTACGTGCTGTGGGTGTGTTGTGGTCTGGCAAAAAACGCCATTTAGGGCCACAGAAAATATTTTGCAGTGTGAAATACACATCTGGAGGTGTGTGTAAAAAAACAATTTCTATATATTTTCCTTGTACTGTGCTATACTAAAAAAAACAACCTTTTTTTTTGAATAGCATTTTCTGTAGCTGTGCGATTCAGCGGTTACGTGCTGTGGGTGTGTTGTGGTCTGGCAAAAAACGCCATTTAGGGCCACAGAAAATATTTTGCAGTGTGAAATACACATCTGGAGGTGTGTGTAAAAAAACAATTTCTATATATTTTCCTTGTACTGTGCTATACTAAAAAAACAACCTTTTTTTTTGAATAGCATTTTCTGCAGCTGTGCGATTCAGCGGTTACGTGCTGTGGGTGTGTTGTGGTCTGGCAAAAAACGCCATTTAGGGCCACAGAAAATATTTTGCAGTGTGAAATACACATCTGGAGGTGTGTGTAAAAAAACAATTTCTATATATTTTCCTTGTACTGTGCTATACTAAAAAAAACAACCTTTTTTTTTGAATAGCATTTTCTGTAGCTGTGCGATTCAGCGGTTACGTGCTGTGGGTGTGTTGTGGTCTGGCAAAAAACGCCATTTAGGGCCACAGAAAATATTTTGCAGTGTGAAATACACATCTGGAGGTGTGTGTAAAAAAACAATTTCTATATATTTTCCTTGTACTGTGCTATACTAAAAAAAACAACCTTTTTTTTTGAATAGCATTTTCTGTAGCTGTGCGATTCAGCGGTTACGTGCTGTGGGTGTGTTGTGGTCTGGCAAAAAACGCCATTTAGGGCCACAGAAAATATTTTGCAGTGTGAAATACACATCTGGAGGTGTGTGTAAAAAAACAATTTCTATATATTTTCCTTGTACTGTGCTATACTAAAAAAAACAACCTTTTTTTTTGAATAGCATTTTCTGTAGCTGTGCGATTCAGCGGTTACGTGCTGTGGGTGTGTTGTGGTCTGGCAAAAAACGCCATTTAGGGCCACAGAAAATATTTTGCAGTGTGAAATACACATCTGGAGGTGTGTGTAAAAAAACAATTTCTATATATTTTCCTTGTACTGTGCTATACTAAAAAAAACAACCTTTTTTTTTTTTGAATAGCATTTTCTGCAGTTCTGTAGCTGTGCGTTTCAGCCATTACGTACTGTGGGTGTGTTGTGGTCTTCCAAAAAACGCCATTTAGGGCAAGATCCTAAATTTGGAAAATATGAGGGGAAGGTCAAAGGAACGTGGTGGCCCCGGTCGTGGTGCTGCTGGTGGAGCTCCTGTTGCAGGGAGAGGACGTGGTGGATCTGTGCCAGCTACACGCACAAGTGAAACACCTTCCTCAGGTGCGAGTAGGCGACCGAGCCTGCGGCGGTATTTTGTCGCGCCTAATGAGGCTGTACCAATGTTTAGGCCAGGACAAGTACAGGCGATAGTAGATTGGGTTGCTGACAGTGCCTTCGGGTTCCTTCACATTGTCTCCCACCCACTCTTCTGCTGAAAGATCAGAGTTGGCACCTGAAGCCCATGTCCATCAGTCTTTCACCTCACCCCCTTGCAAATCAGCCAAGCAGTCTGAGCCCCAAATCATGCAGCAGTCTCTTCTGCTTTTCGATGACTCTGTTAGCAGGGTTTCCCAGGGCCATCCACCTAGCCCTGCCCCAGAAGTGGAAGAGATTGAGTGCACCGATGCCCAACCACTTATGTTTCATGATGGGTACATGGGAGGACCATCGCAGCACATCTCGGATGATGACGAAACACAGGTGCCAACTGCTGCTGCTTTCGCAATTGTGCAGACAGACATGGAGGGCAGGGGTGAAGACTGGGTGGAAGATGATGTGGAGGACGATGAGGTCCTCGACCCCACATGGAATCAACGTTATGCAGGTGACCAGTGTAGTTCGGAGGAAGAGGCGGTGGTCGCACAGAGCCACCAGCACAGCAGAAGAGGGAGCAGGGTGCAAAAACGGAGCATTCGTCCCCTAGACAGTACATCTGCTACTGCCCAACGCAGCAAGGGACCGAGCACACCAAAGCCAGGTCCAAGGACTTCCCTAGCGTGGCAGTTCTTCACACAGTGTGTTGATGACAAGACACGAGTGGTTTGCACGCTGTGCAATCAGAGCCTGAAGCGAGGCATAAACGTTCTCAACCTGAGCACAAGCTGCATGACCAGGCATCTAAGTGCAAAGCACGAGCTGCAGTGGAGTAGACACCTCAGAAACCAAGAAAGGTCTCTGGCTCCTCCTGCTTCCTCTTCTGCTGCAGTCTCGGCCTCTTCATCCACCTCTGTAGTGACAGTGGCACCTGTCACCCCGCAAACAGAGGATCTGCCAGCAACACTACCACCTGGGTCACCGACCATCTCCACAATGTCCCATGGAAGCGTTCAGCTCTCTATCTCCCAAACATTGGAGCGGAAGAGGAAGTACCCCCCTAGCCACCCGCGATCCCTGGCCCTGAATGCCAGCATTTCGAAATTCCTGGCCTTTGAAATGCTGTCATTCCGTCTGGTGGAGACGCAGAGTTTTAAAAGCCTGATGGCATTGGCTGTCCCGCAGTACGTCGTGTCCAGCCGCCACTACTTTTCCAGGCGAGCCATCCCTTCCCTGCACAACCAGGTGGGGGACAAAATCAGGTGTGCACTGCGCAACGCCATCTGTGGCAAGGTCCACCTAACTACGGATGCGTGGACCAGTAAGCATGGTCAGGGACGTTATATCTCCCTAACAGCACACTGGGTAAATGCAGTGGCTGCTGGGCCTGAGGCAGATAGCGGTTTGGCGCATGTCCTTCCACCACCGAGGATTGCAGGGCGCTTCAGTTTGCCTCCTGTTGCTAACTCCTCCTTCTCCGCTTCCTCATCCTCTACCGCCTCCTCATCCATTCAGCGTAACACCTTCACCACCAACTTCAGCACAGCCAGGGGTAAACGACAGCAGGCAGTTTTAAAACTTTCCTGTTTGGGGGAAAATCCCCACACCGCGCAGGAGTTGTGGAGGGACATGGAACAACAGACCGATGAGTGGTTGCTGTCAGTGAGCCTCAAGCCCGGCCTGGTGGTGTGCGATAATGGGCGAAATCTCGTAGCAGCTCTGGGTCTAGCCGGTTTGACGCACATCCCTTGCCTGGCGCATGTGCTGAACTTGGTGGTCCAGAGGTTCCTTAAAAATTACCCCAATATGCCAGAGCTGCTGCAGAAAGTGCGGGCTGTCTGTGCGCACTTTCGGCGTTCTCACCCTGCTGCTGCTCGCCTGTCAGCGCTGCAGCGTAACTTCGGCCTTCCAGCTCACCGCCTCATATGTGACGTGCCCACAAGGTGGAACTCCACCTTGCACATGCTGGCCAGACTGTGCGAGCAGCAGCAGGCAATAGTGGAGTTTCAGCTGCAGCAATCACGCGTGAGTCGCTCTGCGGAACAGCACCACTTCACCACCAATAACTGGGCCTCCATGCGAGACCTGTGTGCCTTGTTGCGCTGTTTCGAGTACTCCACCAACATGGCCAGTGCCAATGACGCCGTTCTCAGCGTTACTATCCCAGTTCTATGCCTCCTTGAAAAAACGCTTCGTGCGATGATGGAAGAGGATGTGGCACAGGAGGATGAGGAGGAGGAGGAGGAAGCGGGATCATTTCAAAGGCTTTCAGGGCAGTCTTTCACAAGTGGCTACGAGGGTGGGTTCCTGCACCAACAAACGCCAGGTACACAATTGTCCGGCAGAAAGGGCACAGTTCTGGAGGATGACGAGGTGGAGGAGGAGATGGAGGAGGAGGAGGAGGAGGAGCCATGTTCACAGCAGGGTGGCACTCAGACCAGCTCGTGGCCATTACTGGTGCGTGGCTGGGGGGATACAGAGGACAGAGACGATACACCTCCCACAGAGGACAGCTTTTCTTTGCCTCTGGGCAGCCTGGCACACATGAGCGATTACATGCTGCAGTGTTTCCACAACGACAGCCGAATTGCCCACATTTTAACTGGTGCTGATTACTGGGTGGCCACCCTGCTGGATCCCCGTTACAAGGACAACGTACCGTCCTTAATTCCCTCACTGGAGCGGGATCGTAAGATGCGCAAGTACAAGCGCACGCTGGTAGACGCGCTGCTGGTGGCATTCCCACCTGACAGCGGGCGTACGGTGGAAGCACAAGGCGAAGGCAGAGGAGGAGGAAGAGGTCGCCAACGCAGCCGGGGCACCGGCAGCACCTCAGAAGGCAGGGTTAGCATGGCCGAAATGTGGAAAAGCTTTGTCAGCACGCCACAACAACCAGCACCACCAGCTGAGATGGAACGTCTTAGCAGGAGGCAGCATTTCACCAACATGGTTGAGCAGTATGTGTCCACAGGCCTACACGTACTGGATGACGGGTCTGCCCCCTTTAACTTCTGGGTCTCCAAATTGGGCACATGGCCTGAGCTTGCCGTTTATGCCTTGGAGGTGCTGGCCTGCCCTGCAGCCAGTGTATTATCTGAACGTGTATTTAGCACGGCAGGGGGCGTTATCACAGACAAGCGCAGCCGCCTGTCCAGAGCCAATGTGGACAAGCTCACGTTCATTAAAATGAACCAGGCATGGATCCCACAGGACTTGTCCGTACCTTGTGCAGAATAGACATGTATACCGGTGTTGTGACAAAAACTGTCCGGCCATCGGATTGTGCCCGGCCCGTACTGCGCAGGCGCAGCGCTTGCGCAGTACAGAGGACAAGGAGATTCACAAAATCTCCGAAGATGAACGGCGCCTGCGCTGTGAGTGCAGGTTCAAGCCCCACCATCCAAGAGGACATACGGTAGCACATAGTAACAGGGCCCCTCACGGGCTCGCTTCGATCGCGGCCTTGCTTGGCTCGGCTTGAACCACGGATGGTGTGGCCTTCACCTGAACTCAACACGCAGGCGCCGTTAGTCTTGGGAGATTTTTGAAATCCCCTTGTCCTACATACTCAGCAAGCGCAGTACAGGGCGGACACTATTCGACAGGGGACAGAATTCGACACATCACCGGCCTTACCCAGCCATTGTTGTATTTTTGAACCAGTGTTGGCTACCTCGTCCTCCTCCACCGCCGCTTCCACCTACACAGCCACAGCCACCGCCACCTCAACCTCCTACTCCATATGGACCTCGTCCTGCTAGGCCAAGATTAAAATTTTTATTTTATTTTTTTGTAGCGCACAGATCCTTTCCCCCTTACCTGCCTTTATGTTGTTGACTCTTCGCAGGAGGGAGAAAGGCACACCGCACTACCAGCCCGTATACTCCTATATAAAGAGGTTGAGCGGTGTACTTGACGGGCCGTGTCCACAGCCGGAGTCAAAACTCCTCCAGAGGATGATTCTCACCTCTACTGTAGGTAGAGGCAAGTCCTTTAATTGCCAGTAAAGTCAATGTCCACACCAGCTGAAACTCCAACTCTTATTCTCTCATGGCAAAATAAACTGTACTCAGATAGAAAAGGTTAGAGCAAAGAAACAGGACAGCTTAAGGTGTGGAGGAGGTCCAGGCACAAACGTAGCACATTCACTTCACTGCTTAGGTTTCTCAAACAGTTTTTGGCGCACGGTCTCTGCCACAGACATTGAGGTTGGTCTCTGCCACAGACCGGGTGTACAAGGCCCCTGCCACGGGCCTGGAGAACTTTGGTCTCAGCCACAGACCAGGGTGAATAAGGCCCCTGCCACGGGCCGGTTGAATAAGGCCTCTGATACAGCCAAGGTGACCTTGAGCTTCTCCTTCTACGAACCTAGCCCATATCAAGGGGAAGACATCTCTCCAGGGAGTCAACAGACCATTCCTTCACCGTGACTCCCGCATCGGTCCATCAGAATGATCCTCCCTTCCCTGGAACAGGGTCCCCTACACGAGGCGGCTCTGGACTCCAGGCTTTACTCCCGCCCCTAGGCCTCCATACCCAGGGCAGCAAGAACTCCAGGATAGTGCCGAAGGCACCTGGGCGCGGACCCCACTGGACATCAGCCCCCAGGCCAAAGGTCTGCCCCTTTTATATGCTCTCCCGGCATGCACAGCAGGTTCCCCGCCCCGCTGTACTACTGCCAAGAGGGGACACAAAAGGCGCCACCTGTAGGCCGCAGGGAACTGCACACCAATACTGTCCCCCGAGGACAAAATGGTCCATGAATCCTACAGAATTAGGGTATTTGAGCCTATTTACCACTCAAACACTTTCCTTAAATTTAGCACCCCGCTACATTTTTATTTCAAAGTATTTTATTTTCCCACTAGCTTATCCATTAAATTAAATAATTTATTCCAGAAAGGGCGTATTCTGGGGCATTCCCACCATATGTGTGGCATTGTGCCGTTGAGTTTCTGAGGTTCTTAATGACTTCCTGTACCTCTTCTGCTGAAAAGGGGGCCTCCAGCATATTTTTTTATTTTTTATTTTTTTTATGTTCTTTTAAGTTATTTCCTATCCACATTTGTTTGCAGAGCACTTGCCATGTTCTTAACAACATTTTGCTGCCATTTGCAGCCCTCTAGCCCTTTCCATTACTTTTTTAGAGCCTTTTTAGTCGTCAGAAGTCCGGGTCCCCATTGACTTCAATGGGGTCCGGGTCCGGGTTCGGGTTAAAGTTCGGTCCCGAATCCGAACTTTTTTCCGAAGTTCGGCCGAACCCGCCGGACCCGAATATCCAGCTACCCGCTCAACTCTAATTATGTATTTTTAATGTTGCCCTTTAACTCTTATAAAGAGTTGGTATTTAAAAAAATACTAGCTTATTTTTTACATATTTGCACAACAAATATGAACGTGGCAGTTAAGCGGTATATCTTTACTAAAAAAATGTTTGCATGGTTCATGTCAGGGCAATGGCAATGCCCAGCTACCCATACCCTTTATTTCATTTGGGAGGAGGTAAATGCCATTTAGCGACAAATGTTTTATTTTTTAAATGTAACTTTTGCTGTGGTACATTCTGCAGAAGCACCACCTCATGGTGCAAGTTTAAAACTTCCCCAAGCATTTTATTTAAAGTGGTTGTTAACCTCAGACATAAAATATGAAAATATAAAATAAAATATAAAATATGAACAAAGCATATCCTTCTATAGTGTGTACGTGTCTCAATTAAGTGCACTAAGTGTAATTTCTGTCTGCTGCTTTGTTCCTCTGCTATTAGTATGAATCACTTCTTATGAGTTATCATGATACCAAGAGAAAAAAGGGTGACAGGGGAGGGATTTCCAGCTGATTGACAGTCTCAGCTCTGTTCCTGTGTACTGTGTGAAGGGGGTGTGTTCCTTCCCTCCAATCAGTCTTTTAGAGCTCTCTTCCTGAGCTCTGAAGAGTGCAATTTCAGTTCTCTGACCCTTTTTTATGACAATTCAGACAAGCTTTATATATTCTGGATTTTGAATGAATGTAGAGAAGAGAGGAATGCAGATAAACAGGTACAACTTATGTAGGGTGATGTATGTCATCTATGTGTATCACTTGAGGCCAGTCACGTCATTGGGTACATGTAAAGGTTTACAAGCCTTATTAAAGTGCCTGCTTTTTTTTGCCCCCGGGGCAGTCCCCAGCTCCCTATGCCATTTGCTTGACAACCGTTTGACTATCCGCCTTAAAAAAAATGGTCAGAATCAATTTTCAAGATTTGCTTCCCATTGACTTCAACTCGGTCTGCATTAAAGTTTGAAATTTGGATTTTTGGATATGATTGCCAACATGCCCTTGAACTAAACTCAAGCAGATTCGCTCATCACTAGTGCCGAGGTAGATCTTGAGTGGTTCTAGAGGCAGCACTTAGCTTTACTAATTCAAGGGTAACTGCTCCTGAGCGTACAGGGAAAAAAAAATGGCGACAGACATACAGTGATTAAACACGTTGAGATGATCACATCATACAATGCCTTTATTGGCTGTTATCAATTATAATATTTACATGCTACCAAATTTGGTAGGAGCTATCCATGTTCTCCCATCCTCCCAGGAGTGTAGGCCCTCTGAGAACAGTGACACATCCTGTGCTCAGCATGGTAGCCTACTGGTCAGGAAAAACAGTAGATTTCTTAGAAATCATATAATTATATTTCGGATAAGGAAAAAATAAACACAATGCTAAATTCATAATTTTCCCATTGCAAAGAATGACACTTGATTTATGTTTAATTATCGGTCATGTAACATGCTGTAGAGTTTAAAATCTTTGTACTTTTGAACAAGCAGATGTTATTTAGATAACATTCATAGTATTTTATGAGATATTTAAAAGGTTTCCTTCTGATAGTTGATGACAATATTACTTGAAAGGGTAAGTTACTTGAAAATTACTATGAAAGAGTATTTTAATTCGCATCAATAAATCTTTAACTGATTTTTAGATACCACTTAATGTCTTCCAGTTGACATAACAAATGAAGCTTTTTCAAATTTATTTGCAGTTCTTTAATAAATGTCAAAAGCCTATTTTGGAATATTTACAAAAGGTGACAAATTGCTGCTAATCGGTTCCTGGCATTTGAATTCTAATTCCACCACAAGAAGCATTAGGCTGTGTCTTGTAAACCATTATCCAGAGTTCTACACAAGCTCTAGTCACAGTGTGACCTTATCTGTCAGTTTCTTGTATTTAATGATTTCAGCTGTTGACGATCCATTGGTCTGCAGCGAGAGTTGCTTTTCTTTTCTGTGCCTTTCTTCTCCCTGTAGGCCACAGAAATCTCAGTCACCATAAAATTGCCTATAATTCCACACTGAGTGTGAACTGCGTTCACCAAAACCAGTATTCTCAAATGTCTAAGCTTGATTCATTTATCTGTAAAAGAGAAACTCTGACATAGTAACTTTTGTTTCTACAAAACCTATGATGATCCTGTGCTCCTTGGGTAACATTTTATGGAATGTATGTTTAATTAATGTATTTTTTTTTTAAAGTCAGTCCCAGGATGCCCTGACTTAGACATACAGTGGAACCTTGGATTACAAGCATAATCCGTTCCAGGAGAATTCTCGTAATCCAAAGTACTCGCATATCAAAGCGAGTTTCCCCATTGAAGTCAATGGAAACGAAAATAATTTGTTCCGCATTGACTTCAATGGTATGCAATACCGCATGCAGCCAGAGGCGGGGGCACCGGAGAGCCTCGGAAATGGCCGGAAAGGCCCGAGGACAGTTCGGCTGACCTCGGCAAACCTCGGAAAGACTTTGTTCACGAGCCTTTGTTCACGAATCAGCCGAACTGTCCTCGGGAAATCCCTCCCCTGTCACTTGAACTCCAACAGGTTTTACCCCCTTCATGGGCCAGGCCATTTTTTGTTATTTAGAACTGCGCTATTTTAACTGGTAATCGCGTGGTCATGCAACACTGTACCCAAATTAAATTCATGCCATATTTTTCACACAAATACAGCTTTCTTTTGGTGGTATTTGATGAACTCTGGGGTTTTGATATATATATATATATATATATATATATACTGACAATTCTAAAAAAATAATGTTATTTTCGGTTATAAAACATATCCAATAATAAAATGTAAAAAAATAAAATGTCTTCATAAATTTAGGCCAAAATTTATTGAGCTACATGTCTTTGGTACAAAAAATAAAAAATCCCAATAAGTGTTATTGATTGGTTTGTGTGAAAGCTATAGAGTCTACAAACTATGGTATATATTCTGAAATTTTTATTTTTATTTTTTAATAGTAGTAATAGCAGTGATCAGCGACTTATAATAGGACTGTGGGCAATCTGATGCTAGCTGACACTGGGTGGGAACTGACTAACTGCCACTGACATTACCAGTGGCACAAATACAGTGATTAGTGATAATGCTATAAGCTGCCACTGTAGTAATGACACTGGCTGAGAAGGGGTTAACATCTTCAGGTAATCAAGGGGTTAATTGTGTGCCTAACAAGTGGTAATGTGTGTATTATGTGCTGCTTTTTACAAAAAATGTGTTCCTTCTGCCTGGGTGCTCTGTACCCGGAAGAGGCCAGCAACATCCAGATATGTCGCTATGCCTGTAGGAGCTACCCGACCACAGTAAAATGCGGGCAGGTGGTTATAAAAGGGTGGCGCTTTCACTGGCAGCCACACTCTTACATCATATCTTCACAAGGACCAGTAGTCCAGTAGTCCTGGATTGTATGTGAGGGCAGTGAGCATTTATCCACAGCCTGGAGCATTGGACAGAAGAGTACCTGAAGAGGAACTTTAGCCTCCCAATGAGGATGTCTTTTTCCCCCACTTACAGAAATACTTTTTTTCTTTTGCACCAATATCCTACTACAGGTTGTATCCCATGCCTACATCTTCTTTGTTTACAATATGGAGCACCAGTCGCTTCTTCCTGGGCCCTGAAGCAGGGCCCCCCATAATGCAGCATCAGATCTTGCACATGCACAAACAGAGGGTCTGGCACTGTGTCTGTTAACATGCTTTTCTATGAATGGAGGATAGTATAACATTCTGCGATACCGATGTCACAGGAAGCATTACTATCCTTCATAAAAAATAATCTGTAAACAGCATGGCCCTAGATCTCTGTCTGTGCACAATATTTGATGTTGCCTCTGTTTACTTGAATGGAAAGTAATGCCTTGTGAGATATTTGATGTTTGTATCTCAGGACTCAGGAGGCAGCAGAAAGAGAGTAAAATGTCATTCCTGGCTAGTGAAAATGGTGGCAAAGTGTGGAGCCAGAAGAATTTTTTTTTAACTAATTTGAGTGAATGTCTGCTTTAGTGAGCAGTTAACCCTTGCTGTACAGTGGGGTCCACAGAAAAACCCAGAGTTCAGCTTTAAATATTTGTGTTTATATTCTCTTTATTGATTTTCTTTCATATTCAAATTAACATTGTACATACTTATACATATTTATTTTTCATAATTAAAAATGACAAAATAGTATCAGTATAATTTTCACTCTATTGACCCTTATGCCTCCCTCCTTCCCCCCTCCCACTTTACCATTTCTCATATTGGGTTTTTCTATTTTCTTTTCTTAAATTTTTACACATTATTTAATATTATTTTTATTTTCATTTACTTTCCTTATACCATTCTTCTTACTTCCTTTTTCTATTTTACAGGTGATTCCCCATTTTTTCCAACCACGGGTTCTGCACTTTTTCAAACTCTCTTATATTCCTTCTCTTGATATACACTTTCTCCTTCCATATTGTTTCAGTAACAATATTAACCCAATCTCTCGCTGAAGGGGGGTTCTCTGCCTGCCATCTTTGTGCAATTAATTTTCTTGCATGAAAAAGAAATCTGAGCACTGCTTTTGTTATATTGGCTGCTCTGCTTGTTCCTTCCCCTAGTCCCAGGATACACATTCTAGGGTCCATTTCTAATGCTGTCTTGTATGTCTTGTTTATGATATCAAGAACCTCTGACCAATACCTGTATAATTTCGGGCACCTCCATATCATATTTATCAGATCCCCTGTACCCTGGCATCTGGGACAACTTGCATCTGTTCTCCACCCAAACTTAAACAGCCTTTTTTGTGTGTAGTATGTCCTTTGTAGCAGCATTAAAAATGAAAACTTCTGAGCTGGCGAAACAGTTACCAGGTGTCCACTCTCTAATACCTTTTTCCATTGCCCCTCGGATATGGGTCCTAGATCTTCCTCCCATTTCCCTTTACTTTTAAGATGTTCTGGAGCATCAATACTTCCTTTACATATATGCGGATAGATTTCAGAGATAAGGCCCCCGGTCCCACTCTGATTACCCAATCTCTGTAGAATAGGAGTTTTACACCAGGCTGGTCCCAGGTTTAGGGATATCATATTCCTCTCTCAATACAGTGAAAGTTTTTAGGGTTCTTCCCTCATACAACTGGGCTAGCCTAACTATCCCCTTTACTTCCCATTCCTTGATTTTCCCCACCAACTCCAACTCCTGAAGATTCCTATTGTCCCAAAGGGGTGCATATTCTGTCTTTCCTTCTTGTCCCCCTATTGCTTTTGCAGCTTTCCATACCTTTATTACCATCTTAACTGTGGGGGATTTGTTTACAAATGAGTTAGCCTCCAAAGCCTCCATCACCATCTTATGGGGTGCCCCTAGTGTCATCAGTCCCCCATTTATATCTCCTCCTAGCTCTGATCTCACTCCTATATGCTGCAATTGTGCTGCCAGGAAGTAGCACCGTGGATGTGGCACCGCCATACCTCCCTCTCTTGTTGATAACTGTAGGGTCTGTAGCCTTATCCTGGATTGACCTCCTTTCCATATTAGTTCTCTAAATAGTGTGTCAATTTTCCTAAACCATTTCTTATGTATCCATATTGGCGTATTATGCAATACATATAATAACTGTGGCATCCACAGCATTTTGATCAAATTGCATCTCCCTGCAACTGACAATGGCAGACGCCGCCATATTTGGATTTTATTTTTAAATTTAGACAGGAGGGGAACTATGTTAATATTTATATATTTGTTAGGGTCACATGTTATATAAATTCCCAGGTATTTCATTGTATCAACTGTTTCCAATTGGGGTGTTTCTACTGAAGTTTGATTTACAATAGGGTCCACTGGCATCAAAGCTGATTTCTCCCAATTTATAACCAGTCCTGAGAGTCTTCCAAATTTTCTAAAGATACTCATTGCCTGCTTGAGTGAGTGATCTGTATCCCCAAGGAAGAAGAGAACATCGTCCGCATAGAGTGCAATTCTCTCCTCCCCGATCAGTCTCACAAATCCCTCCATTTTTGTATTCACTCTTATTGCAATGGCCAATGGCTCCATTGCTAGTGCAAAAAGCAGGGTTGACAATGGGCACCCCTGCCTTGTGCCCCTCTCCAATTGAATCTTACCTGAATAATCATTATTGACTCTTATTTTTGCACTGGGATCACTGTACAAAATTTTTATCCATCTAATAAATGATGGGCCGAAACCAAATGCTCCTAAAACATGCCAGATATACCCCCACTCCAAGCTATCAAAGGCCTTAACCACATCTAAGGAAATAACTGCTCTTGTACCCATATTCTGTGTTGGTGTTTGTAGATTAAGGAATACCCTCCTAATATTCATGCTAGTTGATCTGCTGGGGATAAACCCGGTTTGATCTTGATGTATTAGTCTTGAGATAATTTTATTTAACCTGACTACCATTATTTTGGCCAGTATTTTAGCATCTGAACAGAGGAGGGAAATAGGTCTATAGGATGTGGTCTCTAACGGGTCTTTCCCTTCTTTATGCAGGACTATAATTGTTGCTTCTGTTATTGACTTAGGCAGTTTCCCCTCCTCCCTTGCCCAATTCAACACTTTAACCACCTCCCTACTGGGCACTAAAACCCCCTTCCTGCCCAAGCCATTTTTCAGCCTTCAGCGCAGTCACACTTTGAATGACAATTGCGCGGTCGTGCGACGTGGCTCCCAAACAAAATTTGCGTCCTTTTTTTCCCACAAATAGAGCTTTCTTTTGGTGGTATTTAATCACCTCTGCGGTTTTTATTTTTTGCGCTATAAACAAAAGAAGAGTGTCCAGTTTGGAAAAAAAACACAATATTTTTTACTTTTTGCTATAATAAATACCCATTTTTTTCTTTCAATTAAAATTTTCCTCAGTTTAGGCCGATACGTATTCTTCTACATATTTTTGGTATAAAAAAAATCGCAATAAGCGCGTATTGATTGGTTTGCGCAAAAGTTATAGCGTCTACAAAATAGGGGATAGTTTTATAGCATTTTTTATTTTTTTTTATTTTTTTATTAGTAATGGCGGCGATCTGCGATTTTTATTGTGACTGCGATATTGTGGTGGACACATCGGACACTTTTGACACATTTTTGGTACCATTTACATTTATACAGCAATCCCTGCTATAAAAATGCATTGATTACTGTATAAATGTGACTGGCAGGGAAGGGGTTAACCACTAGGGGGCGGGAAGGGGTTAAATATGTTCCCTCAATGTGTTCTAACTGTGGGGGGAGGGGACTGACTGGGGGAGGTGACCGATGGTTGTCCCTATGTACAAGGGACACACCATCAGCCTCCTCTCCCTCACAGGACGTGGATCTGTGTGTTTACACACACAGATCCACTTTCCTGCTTGGTTCCCGGGCAATCGCGGGTGCCCGGCGGCAATCGCGGCCGCCGGGCACGTGCACCGGGTCCTTGGTGACGCGGCGGGCGCGCGCCACCGGCGGCGCGCGCGATCCCCCTCCTTCTGAAGGACGTTCAGGAACGTCCACTCAGAAGGAGAGAGCACCCACCCGGCCGTATATGTACAGTGGCCGGGTGGGAAGTAGTTAAGAAGTTCTGGTAGTAACACTTTCCCGTAATATTTAGGGAGACCGTCAGGTCCGGGTGATTTCTGATTAGCCATCTCTGCGACTGCTAGCTGTATTTCTTCAAGGGTTATCGGGGCCTCAATTCCCTTCTTCTCTGCTTCAGTGAGAATCGGTATTTTTATTTTTCCCAAAGAAGGTTTCCAATTCCTCCTCTTCCGCTGCACCCTGCGACTTATATAGTTTATCATAATATTCTCTAAATGTATCTGTAATCACTGAAACCCGAGTGGAGATTTCTCCATTCCTTGTCCTAATCGGAGGGAGAGGAATTAGTTCTCACCAGATGTGCCAGCATTCTTCCGACATTTTCCCCCTCCCCAAATGCAACTTGTTCCTGGAATAATCTCTTATTCTCAGATTTTTTGGTCATTACTATTTTATATTCTTGTTGCTTATTCAGCCATGTTCTTTGTCGCTCTGGTGTTGGATTTTCAACATATTCCTTTTCTATGTTCCCCAGTTCCCACCTAATCTTATTCTCCCACTCTCTAGATGCCTTTTTAATTTTAGCCACTTGTTGAATACATATACCCCTTAGGAATGCCTTCAATGTATCCCACATCACTCCCCGTGTCACAGTTCCTTCATTAAATTCTATAAACTCTTTTAATTTGAATAGTATCTCCTCTGGGTTCCCAATTACTTCGAACCACAGAGGGTTCATCTTCCATACTCTGATAGATCTATTCCCTTCTAGGTTTACCAAAACCGTCACTAGTGAGTGATCTGACACCCCTCTCGGCTGGTATACTATATCTTTTATTATCTGGAAGGCTTCCGTGTTACTCAGGACTAAGTCTATCCTAGAGAGTGTTGAATAGGAACTGGAAAAACAACAATATTGTAACACATCCGGGTTCCTCACTCTCCATATATCAAACAGCCCGGCTTCTTGTAGGATCTGATACAACCGACTCTGAGACATTTGGTTCCCTTCCCCCTGGAAACCTATCCCATTTTTTTTTTAGAACATTATTAAAATCCCCCACTGCTATAACTGGTATCCCGGTTTTATCCATCATAAATTCCATTAATTTATATATGACCTCCATTTTAAAAGGAGGAGGTATATAAATATTTGCGAGGACATATCCTCTACTCTCTATTACACAGTGAAGAAAAATATAACGCCCTCCTCGTCAATACAGATCTGCTTACAAGTAAACACCACCCCTCTTTTAACCAGTACAGACACACCTCTAGAGTAGGAGGTGTGCACTGAGTGGTATTAATATTGGAACTTCTTTCTTTGAACTTGTTGCTTGGTAATTTTAGTCAGGTATGTCTCTTGAAGACAGATCAATCCCACCTCATACATTTCCAACATGTCAAATACTGCAGCTCTCTTAGCAGGGGTACCCAGACCATTTCAAGACCCTATTTTCATTACTCTAGACTGCATATGAAAATCAAAACATTTAAAAAGGCGCAAGCTAAATAAATCATGGGTTTCCTGAAATAGGTCACAAAATAAGTCACAAAGCTCCCATAACAATACACTGTGATTAAAACTTTTGTTTTCCCCCTATACCACACAGTGCCAAAATATTCTTTCCTTTTCTTTTCCCTTCCTGCCCCTTTATCTTTGAGGAATGTGATTATGTGGTTTATTCCTCCTTTTATTTCTAATTTACTTAATTGTTTTATCATTATTTAGTGAGATCACAATAGTTTTTCCCTGTAAAATGTGCTATTTGTGTGTGACTTATGTATTTCTTTATTTGTTTTATTTTACTTTTTTCTTCTTTATATATATATATATATATATATATATATATATATATATAGTACAATCATTATTATTCACTATAAGAGCACAATGAATTACAACAATCTTCAATAAAATGTTCAGAAAAATTTACTAATGTTAATAAATTATTATTATTGTTGTTATTATTATACAGGATTTATATAGCACCAACAGTTTATGCAGTGCTTTACAATATAAAACGGAGACAACGGTTAATGTCCATGCACAGGAAAACGCGTTCAAAGTCTACTCGAGATGGTACAGAACTCCCTTAAGATTGCACCACATATACCCTTCCCAATCCCCGCTTTGTTGGAGATGTGGGACGGACATAGGCTCACTGGTGCACATATGGTGGACATGTCCTAAACTGCAATCATTCTGGACGGAAGTCCATCGCCTTACCAATCATTTTACCACGTACAGTCTAGATTTTTCTCCGGTGCAATTCTTACTCCATCATTCCAAATTGCCACTAAAAACCTATGTACGATCCTTGGCTATGCATTTGGTCAACGCAGCTAAACTATGCATCCCAGCGAAAAGGCGCTCTACGGAGCCACCTTCTATCTCCGATTGGTTCCAGTGCATACAAAAAATAGCAGAAATGGAGGAACTGATACACCAGGCGCATGATACACCCTCTAAATACATGCAAGCTGGCTACATTTTACCACTACGGACAAGTATAAAGGATATGTCACATGAGGGCCTTCCGAGAGCTGTGGTAGGAAAATTAGTTCAATGGAAAATCACCTCATTCTCCCCCCCCCCCACCCCACCCTGCTCGCCCTCTTCTGCTTTCTCCCTCTACCGACCCGCCTATACACTTTCGCAATATCGTTATGCCAACTCATCTTTAAAGTGCCCTTCCTAGACCTTTTGCTAACCAACACACTCATCCCTAACCCGACCTCCTTACACGTACCCTCTCTGTACTCCCCCCCCCCACTCCCTGGTATTTTACACTCACTTTTTGGATACCAGACTCACCCTGTCAAATCATATCCCCACCTTTTACGCTAGTTAAACTACATTGGTTTCCTATCTTACCCCCTTATATTTTTTGCTTCTGCTGACGTGTCTAGAGCACCATGTTACAAATTACTGACAAGATGTAGCTACACGAGCATCTGTTTTGTTGCACTTATTTGCCATGTTTGACGGCTGCGTCCGCTACTTTATTTTGCGGTTGCGTCCGCTATTGTGTCAATTGATGTATACTTTGTTTTCAAACTTAATAAAACTTGATTTAAAATAAATAAATAAAAATTAAATAAAACGGAGACAATACAGTTATAATACAATATAATACAAGAGGATTAAGAGGGCCCTGCTCAAAAGAGCTTACAATCTAATAGGGTGGGGCAGGTGGTACAAAAGTTTGTAACTGTTGGGAATTAGCTGATGGAAGTGGTAAAAGATTAGTTGGAGGCATGTTAGGCTTTCCTGAAGAGATGAGTTTTCAGGGATCGCCTGAAGGTAGCAAGAGTAGGGGATAGTCGGGCAGGTTGAGGTAGCGAGTGCCAGAGGATGGGAGAGGCTCTGGAGAAATCCCAGAGACGAGCATGGGAGGAGGAGACCAGGGAGCTTGAGAGTAGGAGATCTTGGAAGGAGCGGAGAGAATGGTTTGGGTAATATTTGGAGACAAGATTAGTGATGTAGCTCAGGGAAGAGTTGTAAATGGCTTTGTATGTTGTGGTTAGTATTTTGAATTTAATTCGCTGGGCGATTGGGAGCCAGTGTAGGGATTAGAAGAGAGGGTTTGCAGACGCTGAATGGTCAGTAAGGTTGATAAGCCTGGCAGCAAAATTCATGATAGACTGAAGAGGGGATAGTCTATGGAGTGGCAGGCCAATGAAAAAGGAGTTGCAATAGTCGATGCGAGAGATAACAAGGGAGTGAATGAGGAGCTTGGTGGTTTCATTTATTAAAAAGGAATTTTAGAGATGTTACGGAGGTGAATTCTACAAACTTTTGACAATAATTGGATTTGAGGCTAAATGGACAAATCAGAGCATAGGATTACACCTAGTACCCTGGCGTGAAGGGAGGGACTGATGATTGCATTGTTGATTTTGATGGAAAAGTCATGGAGGAGGGGGGCACGGGGCGGGGGGGGGAATTAATAGCTCGGTTATAGAGAGATTTAGTTTAAGGAAGTGGTGCGACATCCATACTGATATGTCAGTTAGTAAGTTAGTAGTGTGAGAGGAGACTGAATGAGTGAGCTGAGGAGTAGACAGATAGATTTGGGTGTCATCGGCATATAAGTGGTATTGGAAGCCGTAGGCTGTTATCAGTTGACCAAGGGAGGGGGTGTAGATAGAGAAAAGAAGGGGTCCAAGAACAGAGCCTTGGGGGACCCCACATAAAGGGGCAATGGAGAGGAGGAGACAGAATTGGAGGTAGCACTGAAGGAGCGCTGTGATAGGTAAGCAGAGAACCAGGATAGAGCAGAATCTTTGAGGCCAAGGGAATTTAGTTTATTGAGAAGGAGCAGGTGGTCAACAGTATCAAAGGCCGCAGAGAGGTCAAGTAGTAGGAGTATGGAGTAGTGGCCATTGGTTTTAGCAGTTAGTAAATCATTAGTGAGTTTTAGTAAGGCAGTTTCCATGGAGTGCTGTGAGTGAAAGCCAGACTGTAAGGGGTCAAGAAGGTTATTTTCACTGAGGTAGGAGCTAAGACGGTTGTAGACTAAGCATTCTAAAAGTTGAGGTGAATGGGAGCAATGAGATGGGTCTTAAGTTGTTCAGGTTGGTGGGGTCCAGTGAGGACTTTTTAAGTATGGGAATGATTTGCGCTTTCTTGCCGTCTTGTTCTTTTTTCGGGTTGGCGGTGCGGCGGGCGTCGTGATTGATGATGGATCTACATCAGGGACACTGTTTTTTTTTTCAATAGAGGAACTGTCAAAAACTGCCTCCTGTCTTTATTCACTTTTACACTTTTTTGGTGAATTCACATAGTGGATCTGGGGGCCCCCTTGTTAATGGGGCTTCCAGATTCCGATAAGCCCCCACCTGCAGATTCTGACAACCACCAGCCAGGGTTGTGGGGAAGAGGCCCCTGTAGGGGAAGTCCAGGAGGATGAGCTCTCCCCTGTCCCAAAGCACGCCCCCTTGTTGACGGCATGTGGCTTGGTATGGTTCAGGAGGGGGGCACTCACGTGTCCCCTCTCTTTCCTGTCCTGCCGGGCTACATGCTCCGATAAGGGTTTGGTATGGATTAGGGGGAGACCCTACTCTGTTTTTTTATGAATTTTTCAATGCCAGCATTCCTTTGTTTACATTTCAGCTGTCAGTGGGGAAGCTTGCTGACAGCTGATGAGTCATTGGTTGCTTCCCCGTCCCACTCTGTAACAACCAGCCACTTTTCACACAGAACTCGAACCGGTCGATCATTTTTCAACCGATCTGAATTCAAAACATTTAGAAAATTTGGAATTCATTAGAAAACAAATATACAAAACAAAATTAAAAGCATTTCAACTAAATGTGTTACTATTTATTGGGGGATTCAGATACATCAGAATCTCCAAATAACCAAAAATTTGTCCGAATTTATATTCGGACCAAAATTAATTGCACGTCTATTGAAAGCCTGTACCACTGCACCACAACCACATGCATTAAATGATGTGGCAGACTGCTTGCAGTGTGGTCCCATGCACTTGAAGGAGTCACGTGTGGCGGCAGTTCCACCTGGCAAATGCAACACATTTTATCATCTTCACTGAACCACTGGCCATGTTAACTTTTGGCACAGTGGTCAGAGAATAGTAAAATGCACCTCAACTGCCTGTTTTTGCCTCCTCTTAGCCACCTGTGGTAACAAGGCTAAAATTTAAAGTGTTTGTAAAGCCCAGATCCTCCTCTTCTCGGGTGCCTCTTCTGTGCTCTTGGCCCCTCCCTCCTGTTAAGTGCCCCTACAGCAAGTGGCTTGCCATGGAGGCACCCAAGCCGAGCTGCAGCTCTGTGTGTCCATTAAGACACAAATCTGATGTTTGGCCCCGCCCCTCTCTCTCTCCTGATTGGCTAACCTACTTAGATTGAAAGCAGCAGGAGCCAATGGCGCCACTGCTGTGTCTCAGCCAATCAGGAGGAAGAGTGCCAGATGGCTGAGACACTCGTGGACATCGCTGGACAGAGCTCAGGCTCAGGTAAGTATTAGAGGGGCAGAGGGGGGCTGCTGCACACAGAAGGCTTTTTTGTTCTTAAAACATAGAATGCATTAAGATAAAAACCTTCGGACTTTACAACCCCTTTAAGCGGACTCTGACTGTGGAAGACTTACAGTACATATCACAAAATATCAATGGCATGACTATACCTTTGTTTTATTGAGTAAAACAGTACAAATCTTGACTATCCAACAATTTATTTGCTTTATTCAAATGAATTGGATGGATAGGCTATATATCAACATGCATACGGTACTAAACAAATCTGCCTAAATTTATATACTGTAGTACCATATTAAATGTTCAATGTCCTTTAATAGGTAAAAAAGAACTATTGAAAACTCTGCTTTTGCAAAAAAAATAAAACATATATGATTACCATATCAGCCATTTTGTAATTAAAAGGCAATAAAAATCACCTTTCCATTTCAATCTGCATCTGTATTTATTTTCTTGCAGTGTCACAAAACACAAATTTCCTGCTTGTGTGATTGGCTCACTGTTGATTCATACGTTTGCACTGTGCAGACATCCCTACAGAAAGGGTCTTATATTTGGTGATAAACTTTGGCAAAGAACATCTAAAGGAATGCAGGCACTGCAGCTTTTTCTGTAACAGAACTGGAGCTGATCACCTGGGGATAAGGAAGACTAAAGCCTCGTACACACGACCGGTTTTCTCAGCAAGAAAACTGCTGGGAGAGCTTTTTGCCGTGAAAACTTTTCGTGTGTATGGTTTCTCGACAGGAAAACTGCCAGGAATCTCGACGAGAGAAATAGAGAACTTGGTTTCTATTTTTCTCGTCGTGATTCTCAGCAGAGTGTTTCCTGCCGAGAAAACTGGTCGTTTGTTTGCTTACCTGTCCAAGGTAAACCCGCGCATGCTCGAAAAGACTTTGACACATGCGTGGAAGCATACAAGGTTAGTGTGGGGTGTAGCAAGATGGCGGCGACAGCATCGAATGTGACGAGCGCCGGCTAGTCGTAGTCAATGACGTCACCGCGTTCTTTCCATTCAAAAGAACAGCGTTTTTTTGGAGTGCCCGTCTGTACACAGGGCTTGGCAAGACAAGCTTGCCAGGAATCCCATCAGGAAAACCGAAAGTTTTCAAATAGACAGGATTCCCGCCCGTGTGTACAGGGCTTGATTCTCACATTTAGAAGTCAGTTTGAGAAAAGATAAAGGTTTAATAAAGTTCTTACAATGTATAAGTCCACCTAGATGGGATTGCTATTTGCTAACAAAAATGGTCTTCAATATTGTACAATTAGAGAGCTCAGCATACAACACATTGTATTAATAATAGAGGGTAAATCACGCAATGTCTATAGTGAACATTAGTAAAACTATGCAGCAAACACATGTTCATTTTAAATTAGTTACAACAGAATTTGTGGGCAGAAAATAAGCACGGAAAGTATTGAACACAATAAAGCTTTCATAAACAAATACAATTTATTGTTGTCACCCTCGGCTTTCTTTACATACATCTCAAGGCTCCAGTATGTCTGCCTCAATAGTGGTGTGACCGAGGGTCTCTGTTTGCACATTCATACCCTTATTTATGGGTCTCAGGAGGGCTGGTGATCACATATGTACTCCACACTCAAAAGGAGATCTGAACAATTCATATTTGTTTTCTTCTTGGAAACTGCTATCCTTCTTTACGTTCGTTTCAAATACCAAACACAGCTATTATTATTTTTCACTGTAACTAAAAGGATCTATGTGAAGGCTTAGTTAGCTTTTAATGGCCAAATCAAGTTATTAAAGATGTAAGCTTTCAGGATTATTTGGATAAATATTCTGGGGGAAAAAAACTGCATTTGCTGTATCTTAGAGCTGTTGATCTCATCCAGTCACTTTCATGTCAGTTGCATGTCATTGTTATTTGTTGGCTTCCTGTTGGTGACAACCATGGACCGTGCTTGTGTAGTTTTTGCTGGCATGACTGCTTTTATTCCTTTTTTTGAAGGCACCTATGAAAGGGTGACAATGCAGGAGCACAGTTGTAAGACTGTGTTCAACCCATAACAGGAAGTGCCTGAACCAAAAATTGCATGGCTGATATTATTTTAATGAAAGCTGGAGTTCTTAAAGGTTAAGAATGACTTTTGAAATTACATTAAAGCGGAGTTCCGCCAATTTTTTTAAAAAAATCAGCAGCTAAAAATACTGCAGATGCTGACTTTTTAAATATGGACACTTACCTGTCCAGGGCGCCCGTGATGTAGACACCCGAAGCCGATCTGTCCCTCGGCTCTCGGGTGCTGCCGCCGCCATCTTCAGTGAGGGAATCAGGAAGTGATGCCTTGCGGCTTCACTTCCTGGTACCCTACTGTGCATGTGCGCATCGCACTGCGTGATCTGAATGGTCCCTGCTGTCTTCTGGGACCTGTGTGTCTCCCAGAAGACAGCGGGGGGACAGAGGAAGTGCCGGATGTGGCGTAGATATCCACGGATATCTATGCCCGGAAGTGGGAGCAAATGCCTGTATTAGACAGGTATCTGCTCCCCGCTCCCCCCTGAAAGGTGCCAAATGTGACAGCGGAGGGTGGGGTATTGCGGAAAGCGAAAGTTAAATTTTTGGGTTGAACTCCGCTTTAAGAAGTCATTGTATGATATTTTAGTGATTGGGTTTACATGTACCCAAATCCTGTGTTGTTTAACATCTCCTCTTACTCGGTTTCCTGTATCACCAATAGTATTCAGACTTCAGAGGCAAAGTTCAATCTGAGTGGTGGCATTAAAAAATGTCCCAGGGTTGACACCATACTTTCTATATGAGACAGAAAAAATTAATTTCATTGAGTATGTTTGGGAATTCATCTTCTGCTTCACAAGCAGGCATTCCAAGATCACGAGATTACTGATAAAGGAGTAAGGGGTATTGAGCAAGTACACTGTGTTCCCAGGATATTTCTCAAGGTAGCATTTTAAAGTTTGGCGTGTACTTTCCACAAATGATTTAAGTCAGCAATGCATATGACTCACATTTTCAGAAAAATAAAATCTTTACATTTAGTGGCATTCTTGATAAATTCAAGAAATATAAATGCATTATGCCTCAAGAAGACTTGGCTACTTTTTCTTTTACGTTAATTCAACATTTACAGTAAATGTAAATGAATGTGGCTTGTACATGGGTCACATAGTGCTGCAACTGCATTGTCCCTAGAGACAGGTCACCTACATTTACATTTCTGGTAAATTCTGCCTACACTTGTGACTCGGAAGCCTTGTAGGATCTAAATGACCATTAATACAGAATTCAGGTATATCTTCTATTTTTGTAATAAAAAAGTAATATGTTTCTGTAACTAGGAGAAGACCGGAGACTTTCTTGTTAAAAATTCCCCAGTTGTGATAAAATATTGATCATATAACATGAGCACAGAGAGAGCGCATTATATATAGTTCAGAGAGAACCTTTTCTTCTGTAGTGCTCACTTTAGTCACTTTATATAACTCTAGTATTTAGTAACTGAAATCACTTACAATAAGGCTATAGAAGGCTATTGTTATTGTTAAGAAAAATGTTTTCGCAATTATCTTCATGTACTTGTATAAAAATTTTTTTAGAACTGCTTCATAGAAAAAGCATAGTGTATTCTCAGTGGATAAAAATGTTGGGTTAATTGTGCGATATTTACCACAAAGTCGTTTTTAATGTGACTTTCAAATATTGACATGATGGCTGAGAAGCATAAGTCTGTGTAGAAAAGTCTTTAGCCTCCTCCAGTCTAATGAGAACCTTAGGGGCCAAGGATAGCTGACATCCTTCTGTATGTGGTGGGTTGTGAGGCAAGTGCAAGGGTGCAAGGTGGATAACGTTATTGGGCGCCAGACACTTCTTGGATGTAAAAGAGGTTTTATTTCTCTTAACAGTCCTTTTTATATGTTGCGAGGGAAAGAGGGTTAGGGCCAGGACATCCTTAAGCAGTTGCAATTTCAATTGACAGATTCTGAGACTTCAATAGGAGGACAGCCGTACAGGGAAAGGCCACCAGCAAGGCGCCACATCTGCATGTGCAGGATTGCTGTCTCCTATGGCAACAGTCTTTAACAGTTCCTAACACAAATCGTTACAGTCCTCTTTGCTTCACTACAACTTCTACTTGTAGTTCTTCAGCCACTTGAGCTCCTGGTCTCTCACAGGACCCTCTGATTCACTGACTCACCCGCGCTTTCCTGCTGGGTCCCTAGCTTGGCACTCCAGATACTTCTCAAGCTTTACCCCTGCTAACCGGCTCGGTCGCAAGGGTCACCTCCGTTAGTTGGGTCTCTGACTTGATCACCGCCTGAAGTTTCCCGATTCTCCACTGTGCCCGTTCTGTAAGAATGCTGCTCTGGTACTTGCTTCAGTTACTCACTGTGGTCCCTCGTAAGGGTGATTGGTCCCTTAGTGGCGACAGTTTCCTTTCTACCTCCAAACACGTCAGGTTCCTCGGCCGGCAGAACCATCACTTCTGGTTGGACTGCAAGTCACAATTCCAACCCTGCCCTCTTACTTCTGGATAGGCCCTCACACAGCCTGGCAGCCAGATGCCCCCCGGATAGGCCCAATATCCGGCTTAGCAGCCCGGGGCATACGACACATGTCCACCCAGACAGCCGTCCAAGTAGCACAGAAACATAGATCACCTGACCTCATCTGAATATATAGGTTCTCTCAGCAGGCCAAGGGATTCAAAATAAAACCTGCCCATTGGCTGAGATACCCCATATACCCATAACCTGACCTTGGGTTGCTCTTCTTGTATCTAGTACCACCAAGTACCGGGCCACCTAGCGGTAGAAGAGAAAAGTGCAACCAGGCCAAACCTAGGGAGAAATCAATGGATCTCTAGCAATTGACCACGGTAACTACTCCTGGCAAGTAAATTTGTCAGGAGCTCCCTGAGCAAACCCCATGGTGCTACATCTGGATACAGCCAGCCACTAAATAAAACATAACCTTGCTTAAACATGGCACGTAAGCAAGTTAAGTTGTAAAAATAGGTTTATTAAAATAGTGCAATATTAATTATCTAAAATGGGAACAATGAATCAATTATTCCAAAAATAACTATTTCCTGCCATGGGAATACTGTGAACACACCTGACCGATAACATTAACATTGTTTAAGGTCTCATGTACATGTTCCATTTAAGGCCATACAACAGCCAGAACATCCTATTTCCGTGGTAGGTATTGCCAGGTGTTTATGCTCAGCTATGGACAAGAAGACTGTATGAAGTAAAAACAGTCAGTTCATGGTGGCTGTCTATGGCTTTTCACATATAATTGCCCCAGGAGCGATTATATGCAGATAGAGACAGATGAGCAGCTCTGTACCAGACTGTTTGTATCCAGGGCTGCTCACCTGTCCCTGAGCTATATGCTGTACACAAGTAAAATGTGCATAAAATGCGCATAAGTCCGAATCACTGGTATCCCATTAGTATAGGATCAGATGATAAATGTACAATGCAATGTACAAACAGTGAAAATTAGAGTCCAAGCTCTGGCGGACTATATGTATATATGATATGGGGAGAAATGTACAGGAAAAATGATGAATGATGAATGAAATAGCAAACGATGGGGTGACTAAAAATGGTAGGGAGATGGGAAGGATAAAAGGGGTGGGGCAATCTGAGTGAAAGTTTGCCCCTTTTTCTTTCCTTCTGCAACCTTCTGAAACATGGAGTTCCTAGGAGGCTCTGGAAGCTATTAAAGGGTGCAGTACGACTCACGCATGTTCAATGGGAAGCCAGCTGTGACGCCACAAGGAGTCATAGCCGGGTTCCAACAGTTAACATGCCGGTGCCAGGAGTTGAAGACTGGCAAAGAACCAGCCCAAGTAAGGACGGAGCTGGATCCCTGGACAGGTGAGTGGCTGTTTACAAATCAGCAGCTACAGATTTTGTAGTTGCTGACTTTTAATCTTTGGAACCTGGCTGAAGAACCTCTTTAAAAGCATACATTATAAAGGGACAGTATAGGCTGGCTAGGTAAAAAATGTCAATAAAGCTGTTATGAAAATCAACAAAAGAAGGGAAGCAGACCAAACATACTAGACGTTTTTCTGATTCAATGTTTTAACCCCAACACAGCATAGATAAAGCTCATGCCCAACCCCATCTTCCCCTCCCGCAATATAGCTGCCAATCTGACCCACTGCAATTAAAAAAAGTATTTCATTTGCATAGCACAGCAGCGCCCTTTAAAAGTTCCATGCTTTTTTTTTTTTTCACAAGAAAGATTTATTCAAAAGATAAAGTTCAGTTGTACTATGCTTTTCTAAGTCAAGGTTCTACTGTAGACTTGCAATCAAGGCTGTGGAGATCAGATGATCAAATTGCAATCACTACCTTTATCCATTAAAAAGAAGAAAAAAAAAACATATTCAGTACATCTCTGCATTACATGCACATTTCACTAAGTTTTGCCTTTTTAGAAATGCTGCAAGTACAGAAAAATACTGAGAGCGCATTAACAGTTGTTGAGATACGATATCAGCCACATAAGGAGGACATTATTTGCAATGAGTTGCATTTTAAGAAATAGCAGTAAAGCACAACCATTATGCTACACTGAAAAGTAGGAAACAGTAGGTTATGAAGAAATATAGCTGCTCACCTGCCTGTACATAACTACAAAACATGTCTCTAGAAAATCAACATGCAGTAGTAGTAACACTATTTGCATCAAGCTAATCTGCATGGATCTAAAAAATACTATACATTCCCCGTCATGGCTCATTATCTAAATCAATTTATAGGGCCGCTTTAAGACATTTTATTTTTCATCGCTTTTATAAGCCATAACGTGTAGTCAAGTAGGAAAAGATTAATTAAACTAGTTGCTAATTCAACCTGGCTTTTGATGTCTTATGTAAGTTACTGTGCCCCTTGTACATTTTACATCATGAATTTACAGCCTAAGATAGAGCATACACTATAAATATTTGATAGGTGTCCTGAAGCAGCCCAGGCTGCCAGCAAAATAAAGTGCCTGACAAAGAGTGCTTCGCACATCTGTACATGGGCAAACTACTCAGAGAATGATGATGAGATTATTTTCACATTTAAAATATTCTAACAGGGTAAGTGCACAAACAGAAAATAAAGACCATCATTTACAAGCTTGCAGACAGTGCAAATCATTGTAAATGTAATAAACATGCTAAATCATTCTCTGTCCCATGATAAACCTATCCCCTTGTGTTGTATACTAATTCAGCAGTCAAGCTGCATAACAAGTGAAGAATATGGGGAAGAATTTTACTTTTACAGTAGGTGTATACTCTGTACTGTAAAAGTTGGCCTGTGCCACCAGTGAATTGGAAAGTTGCAATGCTGCTCTCACACAGAGTCCAGGTCTCTAGAGACCCAGCAGCAGTTCCACCTGTACAGTGCTCCAACCAACAGCGGTACTCAGATAGCCAAACAGCATTGATCTGGAGTGCGGTGGGTGATGTGTGGTTAGATGTGCATGTTGCTAGCATGTCCGGTAAAGCACATTTTCAATTGTGAAAAGTACATTAACCACTTCCGGACCATCCTATAGCACAGTGGTCATTAACCCACTAACAGGCCAGGTTTGCAAGATAACTGAAATACATCACAGGTAATATAATTTGCTGCTCAGTGATTGCAGTATTCTAATCTGCATCTCCCCAAGGTAATACATAAAACCTGGCCTGTTAGTGGACCCTGAGGACTGGGTTGATGACCACTGCTATAGAAGATGTACTGCTACAGGGTGGCCCTCGTGTGCAGAATCACATATATATATATATATATATACAGGTGATTCTGCACTTTCGCCTACAGGGGGCTCACACATTATTCACAGCAGAATCCGATCTGCGGATGCCGAGTACTGGATGCCCGCCGGCACCCCATCAATCGTCGGCAAAACACACAGAACGGAGATCTGTCTATGTAACCAAGGCAGATCTCCATACTGACAGGGGGGAAGGGATGGATTTTGTGTCCCTGCGAATCAGGGAAGAAAATCAATCTCTTCCACTAGTAAAAGCAGCACATACAGGATGCAAAAACACTGGCTAGGTACACAATTAACCCTTTGATTGCCCTATATGTTTAACCCCTTTCCCAACCAGTGCCATTTGTACAGTGACAATGCATATTTTTTGCCTTAATTACTGTATTAGTGTCACTGGTTCCCACAGAGTGTAAAAGGTGTCAGTTAGTGTCCGATTCACCGACAAAAGAGCGCGGTGACGTACAACACATACCACGGCACTATAAAGGGGAAGTTCCATTCCAACGGCCCCACCCTTTGGGCTGCTTTTGCTGATCCTCGTGTTAGTAAAAGTTTGGCGAGGGACGATTTGTGCTTTTCAGGCTTGTGTTTTTCAGTCCGTTACAGCGTGATGAATGTGCTATCTCCATTATGAACACTAGTTTTACCAGAAAGAGCGCTCCTGTCTCATACTTGATTCTGAGCATGCGCTGTTTTCTGCCCGTCGGAAAACCATACAGATGGACGGATTTCCCGCTCTGATTTTTGGCCTGACAGGAAAAAGAGATCCTGATCTCTTTTTTTGTCCGTCAGTTTTCCCGTCGGAAAAACTGCGATGGAGCATACACACGGCCGGGATTCCCGACCAAGAGCTCTCATAGCAGTTTTCCCGTCTGAAAAAACAGTCGTGTGTACGAGGCATAAGACTTTGGCTAAGGGGTTTGATTAGGGAGTGGCATAAATTGAATGTTAATTTTACAACAATAAAGATATCCTTAACCACTTGCCAACCGCCGCACACAGATATACGTCGACAACATGGCACGGGCAGGCAAATGGGCGTACCTGTACGTCCCTTTAAATTTTCCGCCCAGCGCCCACTGTGTGCCTCGTGAGTGTGCTTGCAGGTTCCGGGAGCTTGATGTTCCCGGGGGGCCCGCGATTGCGGTGGGCAAAGGCAGAACAGGGGGGTACCTTTGTAAACAAGGCATTCCCCTGTTCTGCCTAGTGACATGTCACTGATCTCACCGTTTGATCGGGAACGGTGATCAGTGACGTATCACTGGTAGCCACGCCCCCTAACAGTAAGAATCACTCCCTAGAACTGACTTAACCCCTTTAGCGCCACCTAGTGGTTAACCGCTTCACTGCCAGCATCATTTTTACAGTAATCAGAGCACTTTTATAGCACTGTTCGCTGTAAAAATTAAAATGGTCTCAAAATGGTGTCAAAAGTGTCCGATGTGTCCGCCATAATGTCGCAGTCACAATAAAAATCGCTGATCGCCGCAATTACTAGTAAAAAAAAATATTAATAAAAATGCCATAAAACTACCCCCTATTTTGTAGACGCTATAACTTTTGAGCAAACCAATCAATCAATAAACGCTTATTGTGATTTTTTTTACCAATAATATGTAGAAGAATATGTATGGACCTAAACTGATGAAAAAAAACATTTATATATTTTTTGGGGATATTTATTATAGCAAAAAGTAAAAAATATTGCATTTTATTCAAAATTGTCGCTCTATTTTTGTTTATAGCGCAAAAAATAAAAAATGCAGAGGTGATCAATCACCACCAAAAGAAATCTCTATTTGTGGGAAAAAAAGGACGTCAATTTTGTTTGGGAGCCACGTTTCATGACCGCCCAAATGTCAGTTAAAGCGACGCAGTGCCGAATCGCAAAAAGTGACCTGGTCTTTGGCCAGCCAAATGGTCCGGGGCTGAAGCGGTTAAGGGACTATTCAACATATGCTAAAACACACTTACTAATGAACCATCCAATGCATAATGTACAGCAGCACACACCAACCTATATACCATGTGCTATGTTGTTCTGCACTTCAAAAAAGATTTTTTTGAGTGCACTTTTTCATCTGTTAGGCTGAGTTCACACTAGTGCGACACGACATCCGTCCTACTTTGGATCCGACTTTGCCCTGCGACATGAAGCCGACATATGTCCGACTTTCAATGAACGGGGATCCGACTTGGATCCCCGCCAATATCAGGCACTGTGTTTGGTATGAATCTTGAGGGGGAACTCCAGGCCAAATTTTAAATTAAAAAAAAACAGCGTGGGTTCCCCTCCAGAGGCATACCAGGCCCTTGGGTCTGGTCTGGATTTGAACGGGCGCCCCTACGCCGAAAAAACGGCGTGGGGGTCCCCCCAAAATCCAAACCAGACCCTTATCCGAGCACGCAACCTGGCAGGCCGCAGGGGAAGAGGAGGGGACGAGAGAGCGGCCCCCCTCCCTCCTGAACCGTACCAGGCCGCATGCCCTCAACATGGGGGGTTTGGTGCTCTGGGGCAGGGGGGCAACCTGTGGCCCCCCCACCCCAAAGCACCCTGCCCCCATGTTGATGAGGACAGGGCCTCTTCCCGACAACCCTGGCCGTTGGTTGTCGGGGTCTGCGGGCGGGGGGCTTATCGGAATCCGGGAGCCCCCTTCAATAAGGGAGCCCCCGGATCCCGGCCCCCCCACCCTATGTGAATGAGTATGGGGTACATCGTACCCCTACCCATTCACCTGGTGGAAAAAAATTGCAATAAAAAAACACTACACAGGTTTTTAAAGTAATTTATTACACAGCTCCGGGGGTCTTCTTCCGACTCCGGCGCTCTTCTTCCGACTTCCGGGGGTCTTTTCCGACTTCGGGGGGTCTCCGGTGTCGTCTCCGCGCTCTCCGGTTCTTTCTTCCGCCGGGCCTCCGTTAACTTCTTTTTAGCTCTTTTGCTAACGGAGGCCTGGTCTTCCCGTTGTCTCGTCCGGCTCTCCGTTGTCCTTCTGCCGGCCCCTCCACTAACTTCTTGGTAGCTCTTTCGCTAGTGGAGGGGTCGGTCTTCCAGTCGTCGCCGTCGGCTTCTTCTTCCCTCTTCTCCTTCTCGATGTTGACGCGTCGCTTCCTCCCGCTGTAATACTGGCTCTCCGCTCCGTATTAATATAGGCTTCTCATGACGTCACAGTCACATGTTCCGGGGCACATGGCCCCGGAGCATGTGACTGTGACGTCATGGGAACATGTGACTGTGACGTCATGAGAAGCCTATATTAATGCGGAGCGGAGCGGAGAGCCAGTATTACAGCGGGAGGAAGCGACGCGTCAACATCGAGAAGGAGAAGAGGGAAGAAGAAGCCGACGGCGACGACGGGAAGACCGACCCCTCCACTAGCGAAAGAGCTACCAAGAAGTTAGTGGAGGGGCCGGCAGAAGGACAACGGAGAGCCAGACGAGACAACGGGAAGACCGGGCCTCCGTTAGCAAAAGAGCTAAAAAGAAGTTAGCGGAGGCCCGGCGGAAGAAAGAACCGGAGAGCGCGGAGATGACACCGGAGACCCCCGAAGTCGGAAAAGACCAGCGGAAGTCGGAAGAAGAGCGCCGTAGTCGGAAGAAGACCCCCGGAGCTGTGTAATAAATTACTTTAAAAACCTGTGTAGTGTTTTTTTATTGCAATTTTTTTCCACCAGGTGAATGGGTAGGGGTACGATGTACCCCATACTCATTCACATAGGGTGGGGGGGCTGGGATCCGGGGGCCCCCTTATTGAAGGGGGCTCCCGGATTCCGATAAGCCCCCTGCCCGCAGACCCCGACAACCAACGGCCAGGGTTGTCGGGAAGAGGCCCTGTCCTCATCAACATGGGGGCAGGGTGCTCTGGGGTGGAGGGCCGCAGGTCGCCCCCCTGCCCCAGAGCACCAAACCCCCCATGTTGAGGGCATGCGGCCTGGTACGGTTCAGGAGGGGGGGGCCGCTCTCTCGTCCTCCCCTCTTCCCCTGCGGCCTGCCAGGTTGTTTGCTCGGATAAGGGTCTGGCTTGGATTTTGGGGGGACCCCCCACGCCGTTTTTTCGGCATAGGGGTGCCCGTTCAAATCCAGACCAGACCGAAGGGCCTGGTATGCTCCTGGAGGGGGAACCCACACCGGTTTTTTATTTAAAATTTGGCCTGGAGTTCCCCCTCAAGAGCAGTACAGCACAAGTCGCATGCCAAAGTCGGACCATGCAAGACTGCGGTCCGACTTTGATCCGACTTCAATGATAGTCAATGGGCTGAAGTCGGATCAAAGTCGGACCAAAGTAGTACAGGGAGCATTCTCAAAGTCGGACCGACATGTGTCGGACCAGTTAAGACGGCTCCCATAGGGAAACATTAATTTTCACACGTCATGCGACAGGAGCTCCCAATGTCGGAGCGTTTGTCGCCCCAGTGTGAACCAGGCCTTATGGTGCATTGGCAGCCCATTTATAATGAATGGGCTGCCCTAATTTAAGGCATGTTTAGGTGTGCCATAGTACATGCTATCACATGTGCGATAATGTGCGACAACTGAACTATTTAATCTGAAAGAGCCCTTAAGGACTAAGCATCTTTCTAAACCCAAGCATGACCAAGCATGTTTCTAAACCCAATTCATCCAATCTCAACTCAAAGTGGAGAAATTAATTTTGTGCAGAGTTTCTCTATAGCACATTCATTCATTCCAATATAAATATTCCACTGTTTGCTGTATACAAAGGTATAGTGTATACAAATTTGCAAGCTATTTCCAGCATTAAAATGGAAATTTAAAATTTTAAAGCTCTGCATCTCAAGGGGAAAGAGCAGTATAATGGACTATAATTCAGGGCACAAATGTTCCATCACATGCTATTTTTCTGAATAGATTTACAGAGGTGGAAGCGGCGCAGTTTCTAAATTAGTTATATAATTTCCTCATTGCAGTGTTTTGTTATCAGATTTCTTAATGAGGCTGAAGGCATAAGCACAGAGTGATGCATCTGTCTCTTTCTACTACACGAGCACTGACTTCTTGACTCAGTCAATTACTTACACTATAACACTAAATGAAATAGTGAAGGCTGAAATTGTGCCTCTAGGCTCCCGAGCACCAGGAGATTAATATTAATTTTTCATTAAAATGCCAGACAGTTCTTCAGATTACCAACATCACAAATAAAAGATTACTTTACCATTGCTCACAAATTGAAGGGGAGAAAATGGGCCTTTCTACAATATAGAACATTATCTAGATAGATTTTTTGATAGAAGAGCATCTGATACCATGTAAACATAATTAATAGTGATAAAATTAGCATGAACACTTTTTATGTTGGGTATATTTATTGCATAGATTTAAACAGAGCATACACCAACAAACAATTTTTATTTATAAAATGGTTTTGGATTTGGATCTTGAAGCAGTTGTGTGCACTGTTGTATGTGTCAATATCATATTAGGTCTATCCATCTACTTAAAACTTAGACTAAAAGAGCATTAACAAATCTGAACTTTATAATTATTTATTTTCTCACTCGTTTTTTAGTTTGTTTTTGCCATTTTTTGTCATACACTGCCTTTACACATGGCGTGTACTAGTTCTATTCAAAGTTACCATGTCTATCAGACCCCACTTACTCTGCTACATCTCTGTTTTAGATATGCTGGGTGCTATTGACAAAATCTTTATCTTGAACTTGGAGAATTCAGTGGGAAGCAGCTCTATTAATAAATCTTAAAGTGAAACATTAAAAATACAACATTTAATTAAATAGAATGCCTGGGGAGGAGCCTTAAACCTACACGTGAAGTCACGCACCTGTAGAATGTAATACAGAAAAAAAGAATGTTTTAGAAAGAAAAAAAAAAGCATTTGAAATTAAATAATAAGTTTCTGCCAGCTAGTTCTTTGCAAAAATAAACAAAAAATTGAAGGCCCTCCCCCATATTTATACTGGACCCTTATCCTACCATGCAGCCTGGCAGGTCAGGAAAGGGGCCAGAGAGTGTGCACTGCCAAGCATTCCAAACCATATGCCCTCAACAGGGGAAAGGGTACTCTGGACTAGGATGCCCCTGGCAAAGCATGATGTCTCCATGTTGATGGGAACAAGGGCTTTATTCCCACATTTGACCCAGTGGATGTGGAGTTCTCTTACAAGGGACTTACCAGAATCTGTAAGATCAAGTTAAAATAAGAAGGCCCCCAGATATCAGGTCCTCCCCCCTACATGAATGAGTGGGTATATCACACCCTGTCTACTCATTCACAAAAGAGTTATAAAGTAAATTAACACACACACCCTAATATCGTCCTTTATTAAAAAAACTCCTTTCAAAAAATTATGTAAACCCATCATCAATCATGTCATCCAGTGATCTAGAACAGCCTTTTTCAACCAGGATGCCTTAAGGTTTCTTCAGGGGTGCCTTGGCATACTGGCATCCTAACAACCAATGACATTATCAGTTGATATTGAGAATGTCTGTCCTCTCCACAGCATCATTGTTTGACCCTCCTCTGCCTCTCTCCCTCAACACTGGGGTCACATTAGCTTACTGATGGAGAGAAATTGAGGGAGAAGAGAAACTAGCTAGTACCAGTGTGCAAAAGTGTATCTGTATGGACGAAGCAATCACCTCTAACGCTGGGTGTCCTACTTGTGGATGTTGCTGCATAGTGTAAAACGATTAGAATATTTTCTTTCTCGTACATCACGGGACACAGAGCGGCATAGTCATTACTATGTGGGTTATATAGATACCTTCAGGTGCTGGCACTGGCAACTTCCAAAACCGGAAGTACCCTCCCCTATATAAGCCCCTCCCATCCGGGAGCACCTCAGTTTTTTGCCAGTGTCTAAGGTGTTGGCCAAGAAGTAACATGTGTTTCACTGAGCTTGCGTACAGGTTCTTTTGGGGCCTCAGTAAGCTATTCCGGATCCGACCAAAAAAGCTTCATAGCTAAACGGTCGGTACCCGGGCCTTGCAAGAGAAGAGCAAGGTTTTGCCTGTAATGCCTCTCTTAGGAGGGCTGGACCCTGGGATCCAGAGCTCTGGTCATACCCACGACCAAGATGTTTTCTGTGCAGGGTGCTATACAGGTCCAGGGGAGTGGAATCCTTGGGAACCCGGTCCCTGAAGGTTTAATTACAATGCCTGCCATGATAGGTGAAGTTTGGGCTTCTGTGGACCAAACAGAGTCCTGCGGCGAGGAAAAGGTAAGTGGGGGCCCTCAGGAACTTGGTTCTATTGAGGGACCCCCAAGCCTATTTTGTCTTTCTGCCTGTTACCTAAGGTATTCCCGCTAATATTCTGTGTATGCCTGTTACTACTGAGAAAATGTAAAAATTTTAATAGTAGGCAAGAAAAAAAAAAAAAAATGTAAGACCGCGGTACCTGTGTTAGACACTAGAGGCCGCTATGGTTCTTTTTCTTGTAATGTGGATTTTTTTCTTCCAAAATCAAATCCAGGCAGTTGGTAAGTTCTCTGCTGGGAAGCTGTCTCCTCTGCCCTGTTGCTGCGCTCATCCATCCCCGGGCCCTGCGGCAGGGACCCTGGCTCCCATCTAGCTCCTTATTTTTTTCAAAAAAGCGCCGAAGTCGCACGTGCCCGCGCGCGTGCGTGGGCACGCGCCTCTATATATAGAGGCGATCTGGAAAAAGGGGCGGAGCGGGTGGATGACGCTCGGTGTGCGCCGCGGCGCTACTGCGCATGTGCGGGCGTCCAGCGTGTTTTAAAGCACAATCATAGCTGGCTATTGAAGTGCACAGACAGAGCTAGCAACAGTATAAAGGCACACAGAGGCGGTTGATGCAGGCATCCCCTAGAAAGGCACTTTAGTAGACACCAACTGTTATATAGCAGCAATTGTGCTAGACTATTCTCAGTAAAAGTGGTGTATTACGGCTGGAATACCTCAGCTTTAGGCTTAGGAATATGCCATCCAGAAGCTCCGGAACTGAATCTTCCAGGAAGCGAAGGGGGTCTCATCGGGCTCTGAGGATCTTGGGCATGCTTCTGCTGCACCAGTCTCCCCTGAAGTTCAGAGGTAAGTGACCGTAGAGACCCCGCAGGGGTACTTGGTACTGTGGCTGTCCTCAGTTCACCTGCTCCTGTGTATGTAATAGAGGAGGTTTTTTCCTCAGCTCTGGGAGGATTAGAGAGAGATTGTCAACATTGATCGCTGCCTCCCTGTCAGGGAAAGCACGCCCGATCTCCGTCTCCTCCTTCAGAGTGCCTGTTAGCAGAGCAACAGTCCCATACAGGGGACTGAAGGGGATCAGGATGAGGTTGATTCTGTTATAGAGGAATCAACAGTGGAGGAACCTTTTCTCAGCATCTCAAGCTGAAAGATTATGGGTTCAGTCTCTGACTAACATGGTCCGATCAGCATTTAAAAATGCACCTTGCGGAACCATCAACCACTACTGTATCCTCATTGGGGTCGCTAGAAGCCCCCAGACTGTCTGTTCTTTTCCACTTCACCCTTTACTGAAAGGGCTCATTTACCAGGATTGGGAACATCCTGAGAAAATATTTATTCCCCCCAAGAGATTTCCGGTGGTCTATCCCATGGAGGATAAGTTCATCAAAAAATGGAAGGTCCCTACAGTGGACACAGCCATCTCTTGTGTGTATAAATCACTGACATGTCCAGTGGATAATGTCCAAATGTTCAAGAACCCAATAGATAAAAGATTGGAGTCCTTATGAAAATCTGCTTCTTTCTACAGCAAGCTTGGTGACACAACCAGCAGTGGGGTCTGCTAAGCAGTGAAGGATCAGTTGAAACAGGTCTTGAGGGACTTGACAGATCAGCAGGCCCTTGCCCTAGCTGATCTACCTAGAGCCTTAGGCTTTGCAGTTGACGCCATAAAGGATTCAATCCATCAGGCCTCCCGCCTTACGCTGTCTGTAGTACATATGCGTAGGCTTCTATGGCTCAAAAACTGGTCTGCTGAAGCTCCCTGTAAAGAATGGCTGGTTAGCGTCCCATTTCATGGTGAACGCTTATTCAGGGAAGACCTGGACAAATATATCCAGAAAATTTCCAGCGGTAAAAATACACTCTTGCCGGTTAAAAACAGAGTTAGAGGTCCCTCTTTAAGAGGCCTGCTTCTCCAGTCCCTGGGGCATCGGCTGTGTAACAGTTCCGACGGCCTCCTCGGTCAATTCCCGGGGGTAAAAAACAGGGACAATCACAGGGTAATGAGAAACCCTGGGTCAGGGGAGGTAAAAACCTCCCCCAAAGTTAAATTCATTGAAGGGTTGCCCCCACTCAGTCGGGTGGGGGGAGGACTCCAGTTGTTCGCAAGAGACCTGGCGGGACACGATCAAAACAGATAGGTGCTCTCCGCAGTATGTTTGGGATACAGATTGGAGTTAAAAGACTCTCCTCCTTCCCATTTTTGAGGTCAAACGTGCCAAGGGATCCCCGGAAGAGAGAGTCCCTCCTGTTGGCACTAGAACAACTATTGCTCCAAGGAGTAATTATGGAGGTTCCCCTGGAAGAATGGGGTTTCGGGTTTTACTCAAACCTCTTTACAGTCCCGAAGCAAACGGGGACGGGAGGCCCATTTTAATTCTAAAAGGGCTAAACAAATTCCTGTATATCAGGACTTTCCGATGGAGTCGATTCGATCGGTGGCCACTGCCCTACAAGGGGAGGATTGGTTAGCCGCGATCAACATCAAAGATGCTTATTTGCACATTCCCATCTTTCCAGTCCACCAAAAATTTCTACGCTTTGCAGTAGAAGGGCGCCATTTTCAGTTCAGAGCCTTACCCTTCGGTCTGGCCACAGCACCACAAGTGTTTACAAAAATTCTGGCCCTTTATTGGCCAATCTAAGAACACAAGGTGTAATGATAATGGCATATCTAGATGACTTGTTGCTGATAGACCACTCAGTGAAAAAACTAGACGTGGTCGTTCACAAGACAATCAAGTATCTGGAATCTCACGGTTGGATTATCAACCGAGACAAGTCAGCCCTAAAAACCAGTCAAAAGTCTGGAATACTTGGGGCTAAGGTTGGATTCAGGCCAGAGAAAAATATTCTTGCCTCGAGGAAAGGTGTTGTCTTTGAAAGATTTGATCCACTTAGTGGGTACAAAAAAGACAGCCGTCCATACGCCTGTGCATGAGGCTGCTGGGAAAAATGGTGGCATCATTCGAAGCAGTACCCTACGGTCAATTCCATTCAAGGAATTTGCAAAGGGCCATACTGTCAGCCTGGAACAAAAAAGTTCAGGCCCTAGACTTACAATGTCCTTGTCCCCTTCCGTTCGCGAGAGCCTCCGTTGGTGGTTGGTTCTCCAGAATCTGGAAAAAGGGAAATCCTTCAGTCCGATTTCTTGGAAGGTGGTCACTACAGATGCCAGCCTTATAGGCTGGGGAGCAGTACTGGACAGATGGTCGGATGCAAGACAATGCCACAGCAGTGGCATATATCAATCATCAGGGTGGCACCAGGAGTCGTGCAGCCCAGAGGGAAGTAAATTACATCCTGAAATGGGCAGAAAGATATGTCCCAGCCATATCTGCGGTATTCATTCCAGGAGTGGAGAATTGGAAGGCGGACTTTCTAAGTCGCCAGCAATTATGCCCAGGGGAATGGTCCCTTCACCCCGAGGTTTTCTGGACAATATGTCAGCGGTGGGGAACACCGGATGTAGATCTTCTAGCATCCAGATTCAACGCAAAGGTGGACAGGTTTGTCTCTCGGACAAGGGATCCCCTAGCTTTCGGCTTGGATGCCCTAGTGTTCCCTTGGGATCAGTTCAAGCTGATATATGCATTCCCACCGCCACAATGGTTACCTCGATTACTCCGCAGAATCAGGGTAGAAAAGAAACCAGTGATTCTGGTGGCTCCAGCGTGGCCCCGAAGAGCATGGTACGCGGAGATTGTAAAATGTCAGTGGGGAGTCCTTGGACTCTCCCACGTCGTCCGGACCTGCTTTCGCAAGGACCGATATACCACCCTTCCTTACCAGCCCTAGGTTTGACGGCCTGGCTATTGAAGCCCACATTCTAAAAAAGAGAGGGCTCTCTAATCCTGTGGTATCTACCATGATCAATGCCAGGAAGCCGGTATCCAGGCAGATCTACTATAGAATCTGGAAGGCGTACATCGCGTGGTGTGAGGCCAAAAAATGGCATCCACATAAGTACGTAATAGGTAGGAGTCTGGACTTCCTACAGTGGGCTGTAGATAGGAAGCTTGCCTTGAGTACTATCAAAGGTCAGTTTTCGGCCTTGTCAATATTTTTTCAAAGGCCCTTGGCTTCGCATTCACTAGTCAAAGCCTTTAGACAAGGAGTGATGCGTATTAGTCCTCCGGTTAATATTCCCATATGTCCATGGGATCTAAACCTGGTTCTGTCGGTTCTACAGAAACAACCATTTGAACCATTACAGCATAGTTCCTTGGTTCTTCTCACCAGGAAATTGTTTTTTCTAGTAGCCATTTGTTCGGCTAAAAGAGTGTCGGAATTAGCAGCTATGTCCTGTAAAGAGCCATATCTGGTTATCCATAAGGACAGAGTAGTGTTACGTCCTCATCCAGCCTTTCTTCCTAAGGTGGTATCGAGGTTTCATTTGAACCAAGATGTGGTTCTTCCTTCTTTTTTCCCCAAACCTAGTTCGGTAGAGGAAAAGTTATTGCATTCTTTGGATGTAGTAAGAGCAGTTAAAGCTTATCTAAAAGCCACTGCTCAGATTCGCAGAACGGATACTTTGTTTATTCTGCCGGAAGGCCCCAGAAAGGGTCAGGCAGCGTCAAAATCTACTTTAGCCAAGTGGATTCGACAGGTCATAATGCAAGCCTATGGCTTGAGAAGGAGACCGCCTCCGTTCAAAGTTAGGGCGCACTCCACGAGAGCAGTTGGAACTTCATGGGCAGTGCATCACCAGGCCTCCCTGGCTCAAATCTGTAAGGCCGCAACGTGGTCTTCAGTACACATGTTTTACTAGGTTCTACCAGGTGGACGTTAGAAGTCAGGAGGATGTCGCCTTTGGGCGCAGTGTGTTGCAGGCCGCAAAAGATCCTCATGTCTGATAGCGCTCAGCTTATGTATGGTGTATCCCCCCCTCATTGGGCATTGCTTTAGGACATCCCACATAGTAATGACTATGCCGCTCTGTGTCCCGTGATGTACGAGAAAGAAAATAGGATTTTTATAACAGCTTACCTGTAAAATCCTTTTCTTGGAGTACATCACGGGACACAGAGCTCCCACCCCTCTTTGGGGACACTTATTGCTTTGCTACAAAACTGAGGTGCTCCCGGATGGGAGGGGCTTATATAGGGGAGGGTACTTCCGGTTTTGGAAGTTGCCAGTGCCAGCACCTAAAGGTATCTATATAACCCACATAGTAATGACTATGCCGCTCTGTGTCCCGTGATGTACTCCAAGAAAAGGATTTTACAGGTAAGCTGTTATAAAAATCCTATTTTTTTACATTTTATATTGGGGTGCCTCACGACTGTCCATAATTTCAAAGGGTGCCTTGAGAGTGTCTAACATTTTAAGGATTCCTTGTCTGAAAAAAAAGGTTGAAAAACACTGATGTAGATTGTCAATCATGATGAGCGCTTATCATGCCGATTACCTTCTTCCAAGTTGTTGAACAGTTTTGGTGGTTCTCCCAAAGGACTCTCATCACAATTGACAGATTCCTGACAGCTGAATATAAACAAAGGAGTGGGGATGCTGGCTGACATCTTTGACCAGATACAGTCAAAACTGAAAATATTTGAAAAGTGTTTACTTACAAGAAACCAAACATTAGCTTACCTCTGAAATATTGTCGAGTCATATGAAAGAGAGCAGAAATTAGTTTATACCTATGAATATCTAGTGTTAATCTGCATGATCAGTGTAAACAATCTAAATTACTATAAAAATATGCATGATTTGCAAAAGAGGACACGCTCTAAAAAGACGTTTTCTATTTTTGTTTTTGTGTATTTGTACTTTTTATTCGTAATCTGCTGCATATGTAGAGACAGTTAAGCCATTGAAATGTATGACTGAAGCTTTTATTTTGAGGAAAATGAAAAAGGAAAACAATTAGTCATCTCAGAAAAGATTTAATAAATTAGGGATTTAAGGCAATCAAAAAGTTCAAGTACAAAGATAATTTTCAAAAAATGATTCCTTGTATTTCTTTTGATTATTTTAAGCTTTTTCCATTCAGTGTAAAGACTAGTGATAGACTGAAAAAAATGCACACGTGCACAAGACAAAGTTAACTTTTTTTATTTTTTAAAGGTCATCATCTATTACCCTTAAAGTATAACTTCACTTGTGTTGAGAAAAAAAACATTCCCCCCTGGGTGATTCATGTACATCACAAGGATTATAACAAACGTTGCAGATTCCTACCTTTTGTTATTATGATGTAATCCATGTTTGTCTGTGCCTCTCTACTGAGTGGGTCTAATGGGAGTGGTTTCATAATTATCAAGAGCACTAATGAGGAAAGCTGCTGGGCCTGCTTTCCTTAAGGCTGGGTTCACACTGGTGCGACAAACGCTCCGAAATTGGGAGCTCATGTCGCTTGACGTGTGAAAAATCTATATTTCCCTATGGGAGCCATCTTAACTGGTCCGACACAAGTCTGTCCGACTTTGAAAATGCTCCCTACACTACTTTGGTCCGACTTTGATCCTACTTCAGCCCATTGAATATCACTGAAGTCGGATCAAAGTCAGATCGCTGTCTTGCATGATACAACTTTGGCATGCAACTTGTGCTCTTATGATCTTGAGGGGGAACTGCACGCCAAATAAATAAAAAAACGGCATGGGTTCCCCCTCCAAGAGCATACTAGGCCTTTCGGTCTGGTATGGATTTTAAGGGGAACCCCCTACACTGAAAAACCCTGTGGGGGTCCCCCCAATGTCCATACCAAACCCTTATCCGATTACGCAGCCTGGGTGGTCAGGAAAGGGGGTGGGGACCAGCGAGCGCCCTCCCCCCTCCTGAACCGTACCAGGCCGCATGCCCTCAACATGGGGGGTAGTTGCTTGGTCCCCATGTTGATGAGACAAGGGCCTCTTCCTGACAACCCTGGCCATTGGCTGTCGGGGTCTGCAGGTGGGGGCTTATCAGAATCTGGGAACCCCACTTTAATAAGGGGGCCCCCATATCCCGGCCCCCCACCCTATGTGAATGAGTATGGGGTACATTGTACCCCTACCCATTCACCTGCAAAAAGAAGTGTCAATAAAAAAAAACACACTACACAGGTTTTCAAAGTAATTTATTAGGCAGCTCCAGGGGTCTCTTCTGACTTCGGGGGTCTATTTCGACTTTTCTGTTCTCTCCGGCCTCTTCTCCACGCTCTGCGGTTCTTCTCCCACTGTCCGGTGTCTTCTGCCGGGCCTCCTCCACTATCGTCTGCTTTTTTGCCAGCTCTTTTGCTAGCCCTTGCCCGATCTTCTCCATTGTCTTCTTCCCTCTTCTCTTCTTCCGATATTGACACGACGCTCTCTCTCACCGCTGTAATGCCATGTGCGCGGTGCACAACAATTTATATTGGCATGGGGCGGGGCCACCGGCTGATGTCATCCAGTGACCCTGCCCCCTTACGACATCACCACCCGGGGCATTTTGGCTGTACCTGTTTGCAGTACAGTGGGATGAAAAAATGTTACAGGAGGCATGGCTATCAGCATTGTCACTGCTGATTCCAAAGCCTGTAGCTTGTCGGTCAGCATCTGCCCACATCTAGTCCTACTCACTAATTTCTGGATTGGCAGCGCTGCCTCTGTTGTTGAAACCCTCCCACTGTGAGCTGCAGTGTCTGTCAGGGGGAGTGTGTGAGACACAAATAAAGGAGGATTTGACTCAGTGGGAGAATGTAAGAAGATTTACATTTACATTATGGGGCTCGTGCATCATATATAACTGGATTTGGGACTTGTTTAGACTGACATACAGGATCCATTAACTTTATATAAAAAATCTTAAAATATAGCACTACTATTTAAAAAAGTCACTCACACCTTTGTTGCAATTCAACATATACTGAAGCTTACTCTGTCTTCAGTACCCCCTGTATGTCTTATACATACCTGCTCTGAGGCCAGTGAGATATCACTGATATGGCTGCTGATCCACTTGTTAAAATCTTTTGAGCCAGTACACCCAAGTTGACCCATATTTTTCTGTTAACACAAGGAATACAGAGGTGTCTTGCTGATTGGTCTGCGAAGGAGCAGCATAACACTGCTCAGTTATCAATTTTTGCACACTTTGATCTCCCCTTGTATAAGCATAGTCCCCAGCAGAACATATGCATGCAGCAGAGCTTGATTGCTTCTAGTGCTGCCTCAGCCATTAGTGTGCTGCAGTACAGGGAATCTCAGGAGGCAGATTTTAAAATAGAGTTGCATTAAATTGGTTGCATTATCTGAATACTTCTTGTGACAGACTCACCCGGGACAGAGTCTTTTGGAGGGGACTGAATGCTACCATCTTGCCTTGCGATAATGGGCCCTGGTATTTGGGGAACGGTGCTCTTTGTGAGCTGTATGCCTGGGGATCCTGTATATGCCATATTAGTAAGAGTGACTGATTCATACTCTTGGGACATATACTGTAAAGAGATGCTAATGTCATCACCTCCAGCCACCTGTCTGTCTGTTGTCTGCTATAATGTGTTAATTAACTCTGCTATTGTGTGAAGGAGTTCTGTGTTGATTTGTGATAATGTGTATTGTATAGCCGGTGAGCTAGCAGACGTGAAGTCTACCCTAAAAGGTCATGCCTATGAGTCACCTTGACTGTCTAGAGGAGTAGTTAATTAGCTCATGTTAATTTATGTTCTGGTTACCTCCTCTTTAACTGTATATAAGACTGTATTCTAGATCTAATAAACACTCCATGTTCAGCAGACAAACAAGTATCATCTCGGTGTGTGCTTGTGAACAGTTGGAATCTCTGATATCTATATCCAGACTGATAGGAAGCGGTATATGATGAAAGCACTCAAGCAGAGTGTGGGACGTTTTGTTACATTGGTGGCAAGCAGCGGGGCGCTTCCTGCAGTCTGGGACATCCAAACCTCCACCTGGATCTAAGGTCCGGATAGCAGAAGAGGAGAGGAGAGGTACAGATACCAGCCGCCATGGAAGAGGAATTCGGAAGGAGGTTGCGAGAGATGCAGATACAACACAGAGGACCAGTGTCAGAGCAGGTCCAGCTGGGATGGTTTGATTCTATCCGCTGTGAACTCTGGAAGGAAGCGCTAGCCCGTGAGCAGTGACACCAGGGAAAAGTTCTCCCCTCCATTCAGGAAAGGTACTGGTCGCAGTATGGATTGCGGGTGCTGTTCTTGGGAGAAAAACCACACAAGGAACAGACAGCTGAATTAAGCAGGCTGGTCTGGGTAGAGATGCGGCTGGATGAGAGCTACAGAGCCCTTCGGTGGCATGTATCCCAAGCATGTCCCTGGATAGCGGATGACAGCCCAACGGAAGGCTTAAGCTACGGCGGCCTGGGACTGTTGTATGTGAAGCTGACAGGGGACTCTAACTTTGGGAGTGATTTGGAGTGGCGGTTGGACGAAATCATGGATTTCAGAGAAGGGCTACTGAACGTCTCGGAAGTGCACTGGGCACTGGAAGATATAGAGTTTCTGGCCGTTCAGGAATGGGAGCTGGAGATCGCCTACAGACAGCTGCTAGACTTTGCTCAGCGCCAGGGCTGGGCTCCCTTTGCCTGGGACTACCAGGAAATACCAGTTGACAACTCTGAAATCCTGGCTGAAGAGTCGGCAATGTGGCAGAGTAACAGTGTGTTTTGCCAACCTGCCCCCGCAGCTATGGACGCGGAGGTCTTGTGGTGGATGCAGCAAGTGTTGACTGACCTTGATGATCCTGTTTCTGCATGGGATGATCTTGAATGGAAGAATGTGCCTGTCCAGCAGCATGCCAGAGAATCGGCAGTGGAAAATCTGGAGATTGCCATCCCCAAAGCTGAAGTGCTGACAGCAGGGCAGAGTTCTGCTAACCTCTGCCCAGCACTGATAGCATCTTCTGGGTTCCACGGACAGGAGATGGTAAACCTCTATCCCCAGACACCAGTTGCAGAGACAGGGGATTTGATAGACTTTTCTGCTGAGGAAGAACAACCTGATGAGCCTCCAGCAGAAGAGCTGGTATCAGGGCCAAACTTCACTGTGCTCTGCCCAGCACCAACAGCAGTATCTGTGGAGTTGCAAGGAACTTCCCCAGCTGAAGCGCTGGTCACCAGACAGAGGGTTCAAGACCTCTGCGCCACACCTGTGGCAGTTCCGGAGGCTCAGGGTGAGAAGGTGGCGATCACTTCCCAGCAGCAGATACAGGGGAAGAAGGGAGAGGAGGTGTTCATCGTCCCTCCCCAACAGTTGGCCAGGGTGGAGATCGCAGTCTTTCCTCCCCAGCCAAGATCCGTGCACCTGGGAGACAGTACCACAGACAGTACCAGCAGCCAGATGAGGGAATGGAAAAGGAAGCAGCCAGCTCACCTCCCCAATGGCAGCTACACAGTTTGGGAGTGGAGGACTCCAGCCTCCTTCCCCAACGGTTAGCCGGAGCGGATGATGTGAAGTCCCCAGCAGAAGTGCTGGCAACAGGGCAGAGTGCTTCCAATCTCTGTCCAGCACCGGAAACAACTGTGGAGTTCCAGAGAGCTGGGGCAGTCGGTCCCTCTCTCCAGTGACAAGCTGATGCAGTGAAGCTGCTACTCCGAATTGAATCACGGGCAACAGGGCAGAGCGCCATTGGCCTCTGCCTAGCACCTACAGTGTCTCTACAGCTTCAGGAAGCTTGGGCGGTCAGCCCCTCTGCCCAGCAGCAGACCGAGTCCCGGAATGTTAAAAACCACCCAGCTGAAGCGCTGGCAGACGGACAGAGAGTCAATGACCTCTGCCCCACACCTACTGGTGTCAATTATTCCTTGCAGCCAAGATTGGAGATCATGCGGACAGACTATGTGAGTTCACTTTGCCCGACTAACGCATGTCCAGACCAGGTGGAGGTCTGGGACCTTGTTAGCCGACATTTGATGGGGGGGAAATGTGACAGACTCACCCGGGACAGGGGCTTTTGGAGGGGACTGGATGCTACCCTCTTGCCTTGCGATCATGGGCCCTGGCATTTGGGGAACGGTGCTCTTTGTGAGCTGTATGCCTGGGGACCCTGTATATGCCATATTAGTAAGAGTGACTGATTCATCCTCTTGGGACATATACTGTAAAGAGATGCTAATGTCATCACCTCCAGCCATCTGTCTGTCTGTTGTCTGCTATAATGTGTTAATTAACTCTGCTATTGTGTGAAGGAGTTCTTTGTTGATTTGTGATAATGTGTATTGTATAGCCGGTGAGCTAGGAGATGTGAAGTCTACCCTAAAAGGTCATGCCTATGAGTCACCTCGGCTGTCTAAAGGATTAGTTAATTAACTCATGTTAATTTATGTTCTGGTTACCTCCTCTTTAACTGTATATAAGACTGTATTCTAGCTGTAATAAACACGCCAAGTTCAGAAGACAAACAGGTATCGTCTTGTTGTGTGCTTGTGAGCAGTTGGAATCTCTGATATCTATATCGAGACTGATAGGAAGCGGTATATGACGAAAGCACTCAAGCGGAGTGTGGGACGTTTCGTTACACTTCTGTAAATTGGAGCAGAGAGAAACATATGGGCTGCCATTGCCAATGTCTTTTTGAAAATACAACTTGCAGTCCTGGTATGCTGATTCACTACCATCACTACTTTCTGAGTAACCTAATTGAAACAAGTATGAAGACCAGGTCCTGGTTCAGTGATCTGAAGATCAATGATGCCCATGTCACATTAGCGATCCTGCTGCTAGTGAATTTGCCAGTGACAAGTTTTCTAGTAAAAACAGGAAAGACACATAACTGTTTTGGCTTTCACAGTGAGGTCTCACACTGTTACAGCCAGAAATGCAGCAAAACCTCACTCCTCCAGTCGGTGAAGGAGCAACACATTCAGGCAGATGAGTGTTTTACTCCATGCTGTTAAAAACAAAGCACTTTTGCCACTGGAAAGTTTTCACCAGCCACATAATCGCCATTGTGACAATGTGAACTTGTGGTTCAGTGATCTGAAGTATGGAAGCAACCAGGTCAGTGTGAAAGCCAGGCTACTAGCAATTGCGTAATAGGTCAACAAAGGCAGCACTTAGGTTGTGGGCGCATTGATCACAACTTGTTGAAGACACATGAATGATGGATACTAGGTTTTCCCATGACTTACAAAAGAAACATCATTTTTTTTTAAAGAGCTGCTCATTAAAATAAAAAATAAACAATTACCCGTAGCTCTATACTGTATTATATGTGACATACCTGTAAATGATCCATCTACTGAGTATATCAGTGTAATAGATTACAATACATTATGAAGTTGGAAATGTTGCAAATAATACCTATCTAAGTAAATTGGCATCTTATAAATCCCAGCATACAGCTTTAGCAGCCTATCACTTCCACCAGAATTACTTCATGCTCAGCTTGAGTTATCGTTCTAGAAAAATCAAATACCGGATAATGAACAATCCATCATATTTTCACATGGTAACAGAGGGGAAAAGATGCAAGTGATTTTCTAGGAGCCTTAGGAAACAGTGTATGACTTTTAATAATAAGCAACAAGAACAGCATATTATTTAAGGTCCAGTCTAATTTGACTTTACCCTTTCAGATCTAAATAAGCAATATGGAATACAACTTGATTGTGTAAGTTATGTAGGATAGCAGGAACTAAATATTTTTTTACAAGGAAAGAAGACGCAGCTGTTTTCAGGTCAGATGAACACGTCTTGTTTCTGCATCTTAGGTGGGCACAGTACAGACAATCAGGGGATTCTGTATGTAAATAAATAATGTAGTCAGTATGCGTCGAGAGAGAATGTACATGAAGCTGGAAAGCCCTTGGGTAGGCTAGTATTCATCACTTGTCTTAAATTCCTTGCTGAACATAATCAGAGCTGACATTACACTTCCCTGTTAAACAAAGACAATAATTTACTAAAATAATCAGCAGGACTGCTTTCAATTCGCTTCTTAGCACCAGCCAGCAATTATTCTACTTTGTACATATGGTGACCACAAATTGCATTCCTTCAACATAACTCAGCACTGTTTGGCAACATTTGTAAGCCATGATATCATAAAAAGACTTCAAACATAAAAAAACTTAATGATTTGAAAGGCATTGAGCTAACTTAGGAAATATGTGAAATATGTGACTATTCCATAATTATGTAGATATCAATGCAGGCCCTTACTTAACTGTTTGACGGGTTATTTGTCTTGAGTGGTTCCTGAAAACTGCAGACACTAAATGAAGGTAGTACATTACAATGCATATGTGTAGGTTTGTGTATCTAAGGATACAACCATGAGATTCATATTTAAATCCCCCATATAAAAGCAGACACAACCTGCACAATCATGTTTAAGTAACGGCTGGGCTATTTCCAGAATAAACATTGCTAAGAAGAACATTTACTTTGTGCTGAGTTATATCTACACATCCATATATCAACTTTACAGTACTGTATTTCCATGTTTTCCTGTAAATACTGCTCTAGTAATGGCAAACGAAAGCAAGATGTGCAATGGAATCATGTGCAATTATACAATAAACAAATGGAAAAACAACAGTTTACTGCCTTTGGATAATGAAAATCTTCTGCAAGGCTGAAATTAAAGTGGAATTCCAAACACACAGCTACACACATAGCTAAAAATTACCCGCCAAAATGTGTGTAATTTAGATCAACCATTGTTGCTTCAGGCATCCCTGTTAAACAGTATAGTAAGGTCTGTGACTTCAATTTTCTCCAATGCAGTTAAAAAAGAACCTGCAGAAAAGACATATTAAGTCTTTTGTTCAATAAAACCTTCTTACCTACCTACATTCTCCTGTACAATGTACAATGAGCTGAGCATGTGCTTTATGCATTCTCTGCCACCCTTGGTGTAGTTATACTTTATAGTAGAAATATAGGCAAAACTTTTTGGTTATTCTGGATAGAGCAAGGGAGGGTTATAACCCCTGTCAGATTTTTTTTTCACCATCCGTGTCTCATGGCAGAGATTTTCCTTCACTTCCTGTCTCATGGTCAAACAGGAAGTGAGGGGAAATCCCTGCAAATGAACCACTTACCGACCGCCTCCTGTACATTTACATCGGCAGAATGGCACGGACAGGCACATCAACGTACCTGTACGTCCCCTTTAAGTGCCTGCCGCCATCTCCGTGAGTCGGACCGCGGGTCCCGCAGACTCGATCGCCGCGGGGATCCCTGCGATCATCTCACGGAGGTATAGAGTGGGGAGATGCTTGTGTAAACAAGCATCTCCCAGCTCTGCCTAGTGACAATGACACTGATCTCGGCTCCGTGTACTCTGAGCGGAGATCGGTGTCATGTGACACAGAGCCCATCCCCCTAAAGTAAGAAACACTATGCAGGGAACACTTAACCCCCACAGCGCCACCTAGTGGTTAACCCCTTCACTGTCAGTGTCATTTTCACCGTAATCAGGGCATTTTTATAGCACTGTTCGCTGTGAAAATGACAATGGTCCCAAAAATGTGTCAAAAGTGTCTGATGTGTCCACCATAATGTCGCAGTCACGATAAAAATTACTGATCGTCGCCATTACTAGTAAAAAAATAATAATAATAAAAATGCCATAAAACTATCCCTTATTTTGTAAACGCTATAACTTTTGCGCAAACCAATCAATAAACGCTGATTGCGAACTTGTTTACCAAAAATATGTAGAAGAATACGTATCGGCCTAAACTGAGGAAAAAAATGTTTTTTATATATTTTTTGGGAAAATTTATTATAGCAAAAAGTAAAAAATATTGCATTTTTTTCAAAATTGTCGCTCTATTTTTGTTTATAACGCAAAAAATAAAAACCGCAGAGGTGATCAAATACCACCAAAAGAAAGCTATATTTGTGGGAAAAAAGGACGTCAATTTTGTTTGGGAGCTACGACCGCGCAATTGTCGGTTAAAGAGACGCAGTGCCGAATCGCAAAAAGTGGCCTGGTCTTTAACCAGCCAAAATGGTCCGGGGCTAAAGCGGTTAAGGACATTTCTTGGGGACCCCTAGGTCAACAGAACTAGTTTCCCCATTGGAAGATTTCCCCTCTATTACTTTTCTGGGGACAAGCCGAAATGTGTGATTTTCTTTTACTTTCGCTTTCCATAATAATGGTAAATAGGACAAATAGAGAGGGTAAATCTCCTTAATTAGGGCACAGACAGCAATAAAACTGACAGGTGTTCTAATCCCTTTCCCCTCTATCCAAAACCCCAAATTTTATTTGCCTTTAGTTATACTTTAGGAGTTAAGATATCATGCCCCTGCCCATCAAAATGGCTGCAGATGCTAAACCTGGAAGAAGACCAAGAGAAGGTGTAGGCATCGGTGAGGGACATCACATTGAGGCAGCGGTGAATTTAGTTGCACCTTAAGGCCGACCATACACAGAGCAAATTTCTTTCCTACAACCACAAGTGGTGATACAGGAATCTCTCCTGCCGGGCCATTGTCTTCTCCCAGGGGAAAGGGCAGGAGAAGACAGTGATTATTGCTAACAGTTATAGCAGCTGCTAGCGATAATTGCAGGTATAACCTGGCATGCTGGTTGTACCCAAGTTGATCAATCAATCAGCCGAGATTTGAACCGTGTATGACCTGCTTAAGTAATAATGATGAGTAGCAGCACACTGATAAAGTCACCTCCTTGCTTGTGTTTTCTGCCCCCTGTGTTAGATGGACAGCTAAGTGCAATGCAGTAAAGCTTGATTGGTTTACAGTGCTGTTCTTTCCTCCTCTAGTCTGTGTTTTGCTCTGTAGATGATTACAGGAGGCTAATATTAAGACAACTGAGGTACAATAGTAAAAAAAAAAAAACATTTTAAATGTATCTACACAAAAAATGTTTTCCCTTTTTTGTTTTGGATTAGGGGAGAAAGGATTAGAACCCCTACTAGGTTTTACTGTCATCAGAGGCTCTGTTGGAGAGATCCTTTCTCTTCTTGTCTGGTAAAAAAGTTGCTCCCATTACAGGAACAGAGGGAAAAATCTCTCTAACAGCAACATAGATAAAAATAATGATGCTTTTGTTAAGTTAAATAGGGAAATACAAGAACCTTTGTCACTTTTCTATCGTCTGTTTCCTTGTTACAGATTTGTTCTCACATCCTGTCTGGTAAAAGGTTGTCCCCAGAACCGAAACTGAAGGGAGAATCAACTTGAGCCCTGGAAAACCTAACAAGGGTTCTAATCTTTCCTTATTCTATCCAGAACTAAAAAAAGGTTTTGGGTATAGATACAAGTTTAGGGTCTATTTATAAAATATTTGTTAGATGAATGTCACACACATTCATGCAGACTGGTTGGATTTTTTCTATTTTTTGCAATACACTAATTACTATGATAATCCTCTCCATGCATTGTCCAAAATGCGGTGTAGTTTTCTAAACTATCTTAAAGGGGAGTTCCACCCAAAAGTGCAACTTCCGCTTTAAGTACTCTTCGCCCCCCTGACATTCCACAATTGGCATGTCATTTTTTTTTTTGGGGTGGGGGCTGGGTACCTGGGTTGGAGTGGCACTTCCTGTCCCACTTCCGACTTCTGGCTGCCTAGGCGACTCCTTCTCTCCCCCTAGGCGTCCCCTCCCTCCCGGCAATGTTCTGGGTCACGTCACAGGTCCCAGAACATTTCCTGGCCATTGATGGAGCGCAGCGCGGCTCGCACATGCGCAGTGCGCGCCTGGCTGTGAAGCTGCAAACTGTCACAGCCGGGCTCCCACACTTACAATGTCGACGCCGCGAGGGGAGGGGGAGAGAACGGAGGCTTTGGGCGGCCGCATCACTGGACCGTGGGACAGGTGATTATTAAAAGTCAGCAGCTATACTTTTTGTAGCTGCTGACTTTTAATAAACTCAAAAACCAGTGGAACTCCGCTTTAATTAAAAAATATACTGCATTTTGGCCACTAGATGGAGCTGATAACCATAAGAATTAACCTATTACAGAAAATACTGGGAAAATGTGTCCAATCTGCAAGAATGTGTGTGACATTCGTCCAATTAATGTTTTTATACATGGACCCTTAAAGTGGTAGTAAACCAATGAAAAAAAAATATATAAAAAAATCTGCAAGACAATGGCATAATGTACTAGTATGTATTCTTCCGGGTTTGCGGGCTCAGGTGCTGTGAGTGGCCATAGCTGCAATGACGTCACTCTCGTGCATGCGCAAGGGAGCCCTCGGTTCCGGCAAGAATCTCTGAATTTACGGCACGATATGTCGGACCTTCAGAGCACATGCGCTGCTGACGTTAGGGGCTGAATGCAGGGTGAATATCTCCTAAACGGTGCACGTTTAGGAGATATTCATTTTACCTACAGGTAAGCCTTATTATAGACTTACCTGTAGGTAAAAATCACAAAGCAGGGTATACAACCTCTTTAAGACATTTCTGAATGTACCCATGCACAGGCAGATTATAAGAAAGCTCTATGCCTTTGCCAATAATGTGTCCTTGTATGACGTGTTAATTGACTTTCAAGGCTGACCGATATCCAAGCAGATAATAAACAACAGGGATGCAAGTTGTAGTCATGAGGGTCACATTGGCTTATGTTTGAGGTTCTCATACAAACAGCTTCCATTGATCTCAATGCAATATGTGGGATTTGGCATCCATATCTGATAATCTAAATCTTTTGGTGACTTGATCTGTATTTTTAATGGCAAAGTTTTAACATTTACTCCATTTTCTTTTTTTTGTTTGTGAAAGAAACACTCTACTCTGCACTCAAAGAGCTAGAGAGGCAATGACTGGCCAAACATGAGTCAAACAATCACTCAGATCTGACCCTCATAAAATCGTCTTGTTACCTGAAAAAAGCGTCCTATTTTCAGAGTAGGCTGGGCAAGCTCCCTGCGACTCTACATTGTGAATAACATATGCTACAGGATTATCTCTGCAGAACCAACACAGAACGGCAGGGAGTCACCAAATTTTCCAGCCTAACAGATTTCCTTTAATCATGATGTGACACTCCAAATATCTTTTGTTATCATTAATTTCCCAAACGCAAAACTATTCTTTTTTTAGTCTACCATATTAATTCAGTTGCTTGGATCATGCAAGAATCTCCATCTGTGTGGATCCAGATGTTTTATATCTGAAGGTTCCAGCCAATGAATACTTTAACATAAAACAATTTGACTTTTCACATTTCCTCTTTAGATACAATGGTATTTAGAATTTAAAATCAGTTAAATCTTTGAAAGCAGATTAGTTAAGACATTTCCTTTTTTGACTTTTGATAATGTAAACTTCTAAAACGGTGCAGAACATACATTCTGAAATGAAAGGATAAAAGAATATATTGATGGCTAATGAAAAGGTAGTTAGAACAATGTGACATTAATTAATTAGTGCTATTAGATTTTCTTCTCACCTCATACTTCAGATATTTTAAGGTATATTTTGAGAAATAGGAAAAAAAAAGGCTATAGTTCATGTTGAGTATCACTGTCTATGTTCCTGGACATTCATCAAACATAATTGTAAAGGTTCAATGGTCTATCTGAGGTGTAACGTTTGACTTTTTTACATTAAATATGTAGGATACGGACACATTAAAAGAGAAGTATGGGTTTTCTTTTTTTTTGCTTACATCTATTCTATGTGAGCTGCTGATATCTATAAACCCTCCCAGGCCTCTCAGAAGTGCCCCCATTCTGTTAAAATCGAGATAAATACCTGTGGGAGGTTCTACAGTCTTTCATACAGCATCATCCAGACAATGGTGGGAATATAGTGTCTGGATCCACCCCCCTTTCCTGTCATATTGCTTGATTGATGTCGGCTCTCCTCCCTCTGCTTGTTTCTGAGACTTCACAGAGCGTAGCTGCTCCCCCTCTCTTCTCCCTCCTCCGTCCTCCCCCTCCCTATCTATCAGCACAGCCATGTCTCTTAGGGGAGGGGGGACAGAGGCAGGGGGTGTGTTGGTGTGTTGGTGGAGATGTTCATACCCTGTGAGAACTTTTCAAACTGAAAGTGGACCGTTTTTGCCTGCAGAAGGAAAGTTCATGTGCACATGCTGTAAAAAACTAAAAGAGGTAGGAAAAAAAGATTCGCTGATATGTGACTAATGTGATATGTACTAGTTACTTAACCCATCCCATACTTTTCCTTTAAATCTATATCTTACGGCCTACTTTGGACATAACCCCTAGGGGTCTATGTATTAAAATTTCATTTTGTGAATGCCTCAGCTTTCATGTCTGTTACAAGTAATACCCATAGGGGTTGAGTTACTAAAACTGGGAAGTACAAAATCTGCTGTAGCTCAGCATAGAAACCAATCGGCTTCCATTTTTTTTTGTCAAAGCTTAACAGGCTAAAGTTAAAAGCTGATTGGCTACCATGTAGATTTTGCACTCTCCAGTTTTATTAAATCACCCCATAATGTTTGTAATATGTGTGTAATGTCAAATTCTATTTGTTGCTTTTGCCCGGATGAATGAAACATTTGCTAACAAAGAAATTAGCCTTATTAGAAGATTTGACCAGAAGAGTTAAGGAACATTCAACCAATAGAGAAAATAGCCTAACATTATAGGCTAAGAACATTTGACCAGAAGAGAAAATTATATGAGGGAGACTTCTGCACTTTCTACAAAGTGTATGGAGACTCCTGTGATCTCTAGGGAGGAGCTGCAGGTTTTTTTCGGTTGTTTGAGAGGTTCTGTGAGTGACCAATGACTGGGTGTTCAGCTGAGTGAACCTCCAGCTGCAGTGGGGAGAATTTTTTTTTAGCAGTGTTATTACTACCGCTGCCAAATGTGACAGCTTCCTGCTCAGGGTTTCCGGTTGTTAGGGAGTCAATGCTCTTTATTCATTCACATAGAATAAAGGGTTCCCCCTGGCATGGTACCTTCCCATGATGAGGGCACGTGGCCTGGTATGGTTCAGGAAGAGGCCACACACTTGTCCCCCTTTCCTTGTCAGTCAGGCTACACGTTTGGATAAGGGCCTCACGTGAATTTTGTGAGGACGTCATGCCTTTTTTTTAAACTCTCCCTGCCTCTTTGTTTACATTCACCTGTCAGCTGAAAATCCCTAGATGACAGCTGAATGTGCTGGGAGGGGATGAGTCACTGGTTGTAAGAATGCTGGATGATGTCACCTCCCTAACAACCAGGAGCCCTGAGCAGAAAGCTGTCCTAGTAATATTGCTGCTAAATGCTTCATTTTCCACTGTAAATGGAGATTCGTTTGGCCATCCGCCCATTATTTTGTATGTTCACCAACCCTCCCAAACAATGGACAAACCTGCAGCTCCTCCCAAGAGAGCACAGGAATCCCCATACACTGGTACAAAGTGCCAATGTCTCCCTCAAATAATTTCCTCTTCTTAGCCATTTTTCTCCCATAGTGTTAGGCTACTTTCTCTATTGGTTGAATGGTTGAGTGATTGTAAACCATTACCTATACCCAGTGAAGTGACTGGCCTCAAATGATAAGCAGAGATGGAAAAAAATCCTCCTACATACGTTGTACCAGTTTATCTGCAGTCTTCTGTTTTCTAAATCTGTTCAAAGTCCATAATTTATACAGCTTGTCTGAGCTGTCAGAAAACAGGGGACAGACAGCTGAAATTACACTCCGCAAAGCTCAGTGAAGAGAACTCTAAGAGCTGATTGGAGAGAAGAAAAACATCCCCCTTCACACAACACACAGGAACATAGCTGAGGCTGTCAATCACAGGCTGTGTTCTGGAGCTCCCTCCCCTGTCACCTTTTTTCACTTGGTGTCAGGTAAACTGGTCAGAAGTGAAAGCTGATAGCAGAGGAATGAAGCAGCAGAGATAGAGACAAGCAAACACTATAGAGGGATATGCTTTGTTCATATTTCATGTCTGAGGTTAACAACCACTTTAACTCATTTCATTGAATGTTCTTAAAGGGTATCTCCACCTATATACCTAAAAAATAAAAATGTAATTACTTCCTAACAGCCTCCCTGCATCTCCTGTCCTCACTGCACTGCAAATGCCAATACGTGCAGTGGGAGCAGGAGGAGCAGGGAGGCTGTTAGAAAGTAATCTTTTTTTATTTTTTTATTTCTTAGATATAAAGGTAGAGACCAAATGTTAGAGAAAGTTACATTTGTCTGGTGATCGGCAGCAAAATAGAAATGGAAATTACACACATATTACAAGCATTACTGGTATTATTCATGACTTTTGCGTGAATGCTGAGACATTGTACATAGACCTTTTAGTACCAAAACAGAAAATAATTTTACCCCACTCAAAAGCAACTAATTAATAATCTAGCAAAATGTTATATTCTTAAACTATCAAGACCCCAATAGTGTTTCATTTTGTTATCCCATGTGATTGTAACCTCTTGTTCTTGATTGGAATTGCTGTTGTTTGATCCTTTACACTTGATTACAGCTGTTGATGACAACGGACTTTTAGCGGTTAGAATAGATGTACTTGACATTTCAGAAGTGCAGACAAGGAGTTGTACTATTAGAAACATCTTATTTTATTTATCTTACATGTTATTTTCAACAGGAAAATAAAAAGCAGACTGCTTAGTGCTGACATGTTTTATTGATCCCAGTTATAAAAAGCAGTGTGTTATTGTGATATAAAATAAGGTTGTGTAAGCAACAAGCAAATAAAGGTCAAGTTGTCCTGAAGAGGTTCTACTATATCCTTGTAATCATAGGTTACTTTGCCACAAGATTTCCTTTTTTTTTTTTTTAAAGCTATCTCATGGATAGTAAAGTGTCAGCACTTATTAGTTTGAAGTCTATACCCATACAGTATCTATCTACAGTATCTATCTATCTATCTATCTATCTATCTAGCTATCTATCTATCTATCTATCTATCTATCTATATCTACAGTATCTATCTATCTATCTATCTATCTATCTATCTGCAAGACCTCCTGCTCTCTAGCGCCCACATCACCTGCTCCCACGCTCGCCTCCAGGACTTTTCCAGAGCCTCTCCAAGCCTATGGAACACCTTACCCCAATATGTCCGCTTATCTCCTACTCTATTAGCTTTTAGACAATCCCTGAAAACCCTTCTCTTCAGAGAAGCCTATCCTACCCACACCTAACAACTGTTTTTTGATCTTGTCCATCTGATCATCCCCCACAGCTACTACCCTTTGTTCCACTTGACCCTTCCTTCTAGATTGTAAGCTCTAATGAGCAGGGCCCTCTGATTCCTCCTGTATTGTATTGTAATTGTACTGTCTTCCCTGATGTTGTAAAGCGCTGTGCAAACTGTTGGCGCTACATCAATCCTGTATAATAATAATAATAATAATAATGTGTCCACATATAATGTTGCACATACCTGATACATTTTGTTAAAGTATCAGAAAGTGGAACTTGAGCTGTGTCGATCTGCTTTAATTTTGGGTCGAACAGGGCGAACTTCAAAGAAGTTTGAATGTTGAACCCGATCCCCATTGAAATCAATAGAAAGTAAATAAAAAAATTCAATTTTCTGGGCTAATAGGCAAGGGGGTGTCAAAAAACAGCATGGCATGGGTGGGCACTCTCCTGGGGAACATGTGCCAATGCAAAAAAAAACATTTTTTTCAATTTCCATGCTGTGGAGAGCAGTGTTTTTTTTTTTTTTTAAGTAATGACATTTACAAAGAAAAAGGTGTTTTCAATTGTCAGCAAATGACAACTCTCTCTTGGCTTCTTTCTTTAACAAAATAAATGGCACTCAGACCTCAAAGGTCCTAAGTGGCTGTTATGTATTATAGTGGACAGCCAAAAGCTGTCACATTTGTTCTAAACATTGAGAGTTCCAACGAACGTCTGATCAGACCGTGTTCAGTCTGAACTTATGTTTGGACTGAACACAGAGCTTAACCTTAAAGTGGTTCTAAACGCAGATTTTTTTTTTAATCTTAATACATTTAGGATAAAAAACCTTCTGTGTGCAGCAGCTCCCCTAATACTTACCTGAGCCCCATCTCGATCCAGCGATGTTGCACGAGAGCCTCGGCTCTCTGGGGCTCTCCCTGCTGATTGGCTGAGACACAGCGCCCGCTGCTGTCAATCAAACTCAGTGAGCCAATGAGGAGAGAAAGGAAGCGGGGTTTGAGCCGTGGCGCCGTGCCTGAATGGACACGCAGAGCAGTGGCTCATCTTGGGTGCCCCCATAGCAAGCTGTTTGCTATGGAGGCACTTGGCAGGAGGGAGGGGCCAGGAGCACTGAAGAGGCACCCAATAAGAGGAGGATTGGGGCTGCTCTGTGCAAAACCACTACACAGAGAAGGTAAGAATAACATGTTTTTTTTTTTTGTTTTTTGTTTTTATATGACAGAGTTGAATATCACTTTAAGTTGAACTATAGGCAAAATCTAAAACTTCATATTTGATGTAACCTGTCAATAGTATTAATACACCAGTCTTTTTTATTTTTGCCAGTGCCAGCAAGTCTGGTATTTCTCAGCTTCCTTCAACAGACCAAGCTGTCCAGCAAAAGTGTAATAACGTTCATGAAAAACAGTCCAAATAAAGTGCTTGGTGCAAATATGATTCCAGAGTAATGAAAAAATGCATTGAAACCAAAAACACCTAGGAAAAAACAGAAACAGGGGACCGGGAAACAGCAGCAGATCTTCCATAATTTGGTCAGCACTAGCTCCAGTAGGACAACTTAAAGGTATATACAGGATCTCTTAAAGGCACAGGAGCACTTTACAGGAGATGGGTGGTGTTCGGTTTTCCATACAGTATGTCCAGGATATCGTTGGTGCATCAAGTATATGATATCTGCTTGGGGAAACACCTGCTGGAGATACCATAAGTGATTCTGACCTTGTTCGATAAAAGACGTCATATATTTCTGTTGAGTGTCTATCTGGGAGAAGAGTAGAGACCTGTACACACGATCGGTTTTACCGATAAAAACAGTCCGATGGACATTTTTCATCGGACAAACCGATCGTGTGTGGACCCCATCGGTCTTTTTTCCATCGGTGATTAAAAATAGAACATGTTTTAAATTTATCCGATGGAAAAAAAACAATAGCAAATTCCGATCGTCTGTGTGGAACTCCATCGGAGAAAAAACCCACGCATGCTCAGAATCAAGTCGACGCATGCTCAGAAGCATTGAACTTAATTTTTCTCGGCTCGTCGGAGTGTTTTACGTCACGGCGTTTGGGACGGTCGGATTTTTGACTGATGGTGTGTAGGCAAGACTGATGGAAGTCAGCTTCAACGGAAATCCGATGGAAAAATCCATCGGATTTTATGCCATCGGAAATCCGATCGTGTGCACAGGGCTTAAGAGCGCCGTTTTTTTGTGGGTTGTTTCAACACATTTTTTCATTACTCTGAATATCTATATTATTATTATTATTATGTTTGCACCAAGCACTTTATTTGGACTGTTTTTCAATAACTTTATTACACATGTGCTTATAATTTATTGAGGTATATTTGTTTTGTGTACGTGTGGCCTGGACTTCAATTATTTCCTGTGTACATCTTCTGCTTTTGAAACTGGAAGATGCGCAGCTCTATTTTTTTTCACATTTTATTTTACTGTTTACTTTTACATGATGGTATTAGGGAATAAACATTGATTAAACATTATCGCATTTAGTCTGCACTTTTTAATATTACTGTATATACTCGAGTATAAGCCAAACCTACTATAAGCCAAGGACCTAATTTTACCACAAAAAACTGGGAAAACTTATTGACTCGAGTATAAGCCTAGGGTGAGAATGCAGCAGCTACTGTAAGAGGAAAAGAGGGTCAACAATGCCCCTTTGAAACCTCACTGTGCCCATTGCAACCTCACTGTGCCCATTGCAGTCTCACTGTGCCATACCTCACTGTGCCCATTGCAGTCTCACTGTGCCATACCTCACTGTGCCCATTGCAGTCTCACTGTGCCATACCTCACTGTGCCCATTGCAGTCTCACTCTGCCCATTGCAACCTCACTGTGCCATACCTCACTGTGCCCATTGCAGTCTCACTGTGCCCATTGCAACCTCACTGTGCCATACCTCACTGTGCCATACCTCACTGTGCCATACCTCACTGTGCCCGTTGCAACCTCGCTGTGCCATACCTCACTGTGCCCATTGCAGTCTCACTGTGCCCATATACCTGAATTCTTGACAGGCGTCCATTGTTTAAAAGTTGCGGTTTCCTCCTGGCGTTCCGTTCCGTGATAGGCATTTGACACCGCCTATCACGGAGGTTCTCTCATCCTCGGACTCAGTTTCCCAGCAGACACTGTGTTCAGTGTTCCGCCAATCACGGACATTCTTTCATCCTCGGACAAGAGGACGTCCGTGATTTCAAAAGGACTTTTAATAAAATGGACGCCTGTCAAGAATTCAGGTACACTGATTTGAGTATAAGCCAAGGGGGGTATTTTCAGCCCTAAAAAAAGGGCTGAAAAACTTGGCTTATACTCGAAAATATACGGTATATTTTTTTTGTGTAGGTGTATATTATTATTTTGAGTGTCCAGCAAAAGTAGTAGTTAGAGGATTGATTAAAACCATCTATCACTGACAGCGGTGCTTACAATGTTCAGCTTTTATTCATTTGGTTAAATCCTTTATCCCAAAAGGGAAAAAAACTGTTCTGTGACTTATGTAAAGTCCATCTAAATGAACTAGTCCATCTAAAGCCTCATACACATGATCGGACTTCCAACAGACTTTTCCGTGGATTTTGCTCCGAAAGGCGTTGTCTGTGAACTCGTTCTGCATACGCACGGCAGGACTTTTTCAGCCAACTTTCACCAAATCACGTGGTTTTTCTGCTCTTTACCGCCACCCTTTGGGCAATTTCTGCTATTGTTGTCTGATCTTTAGCATTGGTTTTGAGCATGCGTGTTTGTACTTTGGACTTTAGTCCGATGGACTTGTATACACACGATCGGATTTGCTCCATCGGACATTTGTTGCAGGAAAGTTTGTCTGTTCTCACAGCGAAAATTTGTCCGATGAAAAAGCGAAAAAAGTTTGTCCAGTGGAGCATACACACGGTCGGATTGTCTGCAAAAACAGGTCCGTCTGAGGTTTGTTGTCAAAAAGTCTGATCGTGTGTACGGGCCTTTACACTGCCATCTCCACAGGTTATCAGTGCTGCTGTCCAATGGGGGCTATGTTTCTTCTCCATAACTAGGATGTGTGTTACTAGCAAAAGCACCAGGTGGAAATAAAAACAAATAAAAAAAAGTCTAAAGAAAATGAATGCAGCTACCACATCCAAGGTTTGTTAAGCTGTAAGATATAAAATGTTTGCTTTTGGATCTGGCTGAACTTTAAACAGGCTAGTGTACTACACATAAAATATAAATGAAGAGAAAATGGAGAGCATCATGAAGGTCTAGTCACTCACCTGCATAGGTTTCAGGGCATTCAGACCATTTTGTTTTGCAAATGGTATAAATGAATGCAAATTTCCAGTGCAGAAATATATTTATTAGGATGCAGCAAACTTAAAGTTAAACCTTCTGGCTATGTCTATAACCATCTGTTCATGCCAACAAACATCAACTCTCAAGCCTCGTACACACGACCGAGTTTCTTGTCGTAAAAAAAAACAGTTGATTTTCTCAACGAGCTTCTTGTCAAGCTTTCCTTGCATACACACTGTCAATTCCAAATCTCGTTGTTGTTCTGCGCGGTCACCTACAGCACGTACGACGGCAGTATAAAGGGGAAGTTCAATTCCAATGGCGCCACCCCTTGGGCTGCTTTTGCTGATCTCGTGTTATCGCGTGTTAGTAAAAAATTAGGTGAGAGACGATTCACGCTTTTCAGCCTCGTGCTTTTCAGTTCAGCATGACGAATGTGCTATCTCCATTACGAACGGTAGTTTTACCAGAAGGAGCGCTCCCGTCTTATACTTGATTCTGAGCATGCACGATTTTTTAAGACTCGGAAAAGCATACACACGAACGGTTTTCTCATCGCAAAACAGGCCGACGAGAAACCCGACGAGAAAAACGAGAATCCTGACGAGAAAATAAAGAGCAGGTTCTCTATTTTTCTCGTCGAGATTCCCGGCAGTTTTCTCAACAAGAAACCATACACACGAACGGTTTTCTCGGCAAGAAAGCTCTCTCAGCAGATTTCTTGTCGTTTTTTGACGAGAAACTCGGTCGTGTGTATGAGGCTTCAGGCTCTCTCTCTGGCTCTCTCAGCCAGAGCGCTTGTCCTTTCTGATACAGACCGGTCTTTCTTTCATGCTGCCTCGGAACCTCTTCCTTTTCTGGACAAGCCAACATGTCCCCTAATTGACTACTCAATTGAGCTTCCTGTTCCAGAACTGTAGGCACACTTTTCCTGCCTAAATTGGCTACCCCAGTGCCATTTATTCAAGTTCCTTCAGTACTTCTCCACAAAATATATCATTTACATTGTTTAAAAGGTTATGGAATTTATAGTTGTTACAGTTTGATTTTGGAATTATGCAATCAAGTGCAACAAGCAAACAGAAAATGGAAGCATTGGCCAGGCAGGCTAGAAAATATTAGGGTGATTCCTGCTATCCCCTGTTAAATAATGCAGTATTAAACCCCAAAAATTGTATGAAATCGCATCTTACCAATTCCTACATGTCTGGGCTGAATTTGTTTTCTTGTTTCTGTATTTTTCCTTTCTTTTCACCTGGTGATCAGCTGGTAAGTCTGTTATTTTGCAACTTACTTTAACAGATCAAAGCAGCAGTTAGAGGGTTGAGATAAACCATTTTATCTATTTATAAAAAATCTTTATGTCAAAAGTGTTACTAAACCCAGGAGCCTGCATTCACTATATCTGGTCTCCCACAGCACAGAACATGGAAATGCAATTATTTTAGTATATATAAACTGCTAAATACCCTTTCTCATCAGCAGTATATTGCAGCTTTGTGACTTCTATGAGTGTCTGGTTAAAGCTTGTAGGGGGAGTTTTCATTCTCGCACGATTGTCCTATGAGAATAGAGGACCCCTGACCCTCTGTCTGGACAGTGCTGATCGGCCCTGTTCTGATCACATGCAATATATAGGAGTCAGTGGAAGAATGAGATGATCAGAAGATAAAGGATCAAACAGCCTTTTTACACAATGTAGATGATGAGCCCCTTAGATTCCACAGGGAGTATAAGACCCCTTTCACACTGGGGCGTTTTTCAGGCACTTTAGCGTTAAAAAAAGCGCCTGTAAAGCGCCTGAAAGAAGCTGCATCTGCAATCCCAATGTGAAAGCCAGAGTGCTTTCACACTAAAGCGCCAGAAAAACGCCCCAGTGTGAAAGGAGCCTCAGCGTTAAAAAAAGCGCATGTAAAACGCCTGAAAGAAGCCTCATCTGCAATCCCAGTGTGAAAGCTTGAGTGCTTTCACACTGAGGCGCTGCGCTTGCAGGGCGTCAAAAAAAGTCCTGCAAGCAGCTTCTATTCAGCACTTTAGGAGCGTTGAATACACCACTCCTAAAGCGCCCCTTCCCATTGAGGCACTTTTTTTAAACGGCAAACCGCCTGAAAAACTCCCCAGTGTGAAAGGGGTCTAACAAGCATGCTTTACTGCATATACAGACTGATTTTACTGTTGTGGGTTCGGTAAGGCTGCTTTCACACTGAGGTGCTTTGCAGGTGCTATTGCGCTAAAAATAGCACCTGCAATGCGCCCTGAAAGAGCCGCTCCTTTGTATGCCAAGGGCTTTCACACTGGAGCGGTGCGCTGGCAGGAGGGTAAAAAAACTCCTGCAAGCCACATCTTTGAGGCACGGTAGGAGCAGTAAAAATACCGCTCCTATAGCGCCTCCAAAACGGGGGATTAACCTTTTTTCGGCCGCTAGCAGGGTTTAAAATCACCCGCTAGCGCCCGCAAATCGCAGCAAACACGACGGTAAAACTGCGTTTTACCACCAGCGCACCCAGCGCTTCAGTGTGAAAGTAGCCTTACACTATAAAACAAATAAACTCTTGCTATAACTGCTTAAAAAGTGTTAGCTAGAGTTAAAATTTTATTTGTTAGGCAGCATTTTTTTTTTCATTCACTGCACCGATCAGTTGGGAAAAGCCCAACAGGCAGGTTGTACAGAAGTTGATCGGTAAATCAACTTCTGTACAACCAGGGTACAACCAGGGTGCCCATACATGAATCAAAATTTGATCCATGAATGGCTGGCTTTAGTGAAGTCCATGTAAATCTGCTAGTGTATTTAACACCACCCTCTCTCCAGACTGACTCCGGTGCTGCTGTCCAAAGGTATCTCTGTTGTTCCTCATCCAGAGTGGAGACACCCCAAGACATGAAGTGGTTTACTGGCCAGAACACCAACTGAAATTAAAGGAAAAAGTCTGAAGAAAGAAAATGAATGCAGCTACCACATTTAAGGCTTGGTATGCTACAAGGTACACAGCCAAAAAGAATGAGAAATCATTGGGCCTACGAGCTAAAGCTCAGTGAAGTAAACTTGTTTTCATATACACTTCCAATCTTGCATAATTGAGGCTCTATTTTGTAAAGTTGCCATGCCTATGATTAAAGTGGTTGTAAGGCTTTGATTTTTTTTGTTTTTTAAATAACAAACATGTTATACTTACCTCCGCTGTGCAGTTTGTTTTGCAGAGAATGGCCCCGATCCTCGTCTTCTGGGGTCCCTCGGCGGCTGTCTCGGCTCCTCCCCGCAAGAGCTAACCCCTTTCATGGGAATCGCTCTCCCAAGGGGGTTAGCTTGCGGGCGTGCTCCCATGATACAGCCGGTGGCTATAGCCGCCGACTGTATCACTCGGCCCCGCCCCCCCGACGCGCCGCGTCATTGGATGTGTTTGACGGCAGCACGAGCCAATGGCTGCGCTGCTATCAACCTATCCAATCTAGCCAATCAACGGCCATACTCCGTGGATAAGAGGACGCCGGGGACGCGCACAGCAGGTGAACGGGCTCAGGTAAGTAAAACGGGGGGGCTGGGGGGGCCGTCATTGCCAGGTGTTTTTTCACCTTAATGCATAGGATGCATTAAGGTGAAAAAACACGAACCTTTACAACCCCTTTAAGTGTTGCAGATCCATTCACTTTCCCTCACTTTACTCTTAAGTGTGAGAACCAGACTCACTTTGTATAGGTACGTTTTCAATGAGTGGCCACAGAGCAGTTCTTTACATTCTAAGCAAATGCAAAACTAAGAAAATGCATAAGATTAACAAATATTTACACATATTCTGTACTTTATTATTTTCCTGCATTTTAATGCATAAGCTTTTATTATGGCATTTTGAGTATTATAATAAGTCATAGTAAGTCTTTAAACTTCGAATTTCTCTACACATCACTACTTCCATGGAATGTAGTAGGAGTCAGTACTTTCAAATGTATGAAATCTTTTCAGTAGGCTCCACTGACAATGTTATCTCGTAATAACTATGCTTACAAAAACATATAATGTTACTGGACTGGAACTGAAAAATACCTATATGATTTCAAATACCATAAAATATCCAAGATCTTAATCCTCAAATTATTTCTTCACATGCAATTGCTCACATTCCATTGTTAGATTATGTGAGGACATTCTGTTGCTATGCAAGACACGTATTTGTTATAAGATGTGTTAAAAACAAAAAACAGCAAACATATTTTTTAACCTCCAAAAGATTTTGTATCTTTGGTGTATCCACATTTTTGGCTAATATATATGTTTTGTTTTTTTAAATAATTTTTTATTCCTATGTGCTTGAGTGTGTTAGTAAAAATGTTTTATAATTTATAATGCACAGTTATGTACAGTCAGGGCCGCTGTTAGAAATCATGGGGCCCCGTACAGCCTTCCTGACGGGGCCCCCTTTGACACCGCCCTTGACCCCACCCCTGGCCCCTCCCCGAAAGTTGAGGGGGGAGAATGATGATGCAACAGTTGTGGAAGTGAAAGGTGACTTTAGAACTGCTCGTATCACTTCCACATGAAACTTGACAGTTGCTTTTACAAATACACACACTCCTGACTGCTGACCCCAGGTGGAAATGTGTGTGTGTTTAAAAAGACATGCTTGCAGCAGGGCCCCAGCTCTGATATAAAATGCCGTGGTTAAAGGGAATTGGTTGGGGGCTGTAAAAATGCAGCTCAGCTGTGAATTTTTACTGCTCCAAAAACACAATTCTACAGTAGCATCTTACAGTAGACATGTGCACACTGAAATATTTTGTTTCGGAATTTCGTTTTTGTCCGAAAAATAAATTTATTTAGTTACTCCCGAAATTCGTTTTTATTTATTTCGTTTTTCGTTAGAAATTGCATTCGTCCGAAAATCTGAATTAATTAAGGTCGAATCTGTCATTGAAGGCTTATGGTGTCTGTCGAATGTTCAAAGAAGATTCGACGGAGCAGTGAAACTGTACGACTCTGCAATCATACATTTCCGGTCGAATGTTCCGCCCACAAGCTATAGAAGAATTCTAATGTTGTATGACTAGTAATAATTATATTTATTCATTACTATTACTAGTCAACCAACATTAGAATTCTTCTATAGCCTATGGGCGGATGCATTTGACCGGAAATGTACGATTGCAGCGTCGTACAGTTTTGCTGCACCGTCGAATCTTCTAACTTTCGATGCTTTGTCGAATCTTCGTCATTCTAGCTATTTTACTGCTCCTCCTCTTTGGTTACAATCAGCCAATAACATTCATCATCAACTTTATTTTTATTTTACTTCCCCCACCCAATTCCAGCAGTGATCTTTTCTCTCTATGTCGAATCTTTTCTCTCTATAATAACAAATCTTTTCTCTCCTATGTCGAATCTTTTCTCTCCTATGTCGAATCTTTTCTCTCCTATGTCGAATCTTTTCTCTCTATAATAACAAATCTTTTCTCTCCTATGTCGAATCTTTCCTCTCCTATGTCGAATCTTTCCTCTCCTATGTCGAATCTTTTCTCTCTATAATGTCGAATCTTTTCTCTCCTATGTCGAATCTTTTCTCTCCTATGTCGAATCCTTCCTCTCCTATGTCGAATCTTTTCTCTCTATAATGTCGAATCTTTTCTCTCCTATGTCGAATCTTTTCTCTCCTATGTCAAATCTTTTCTCTCCTATGTCGAATCTTTTCTCTCCTTTGTCGAATCTTTTCTCTCCTATGTCGAATCTTTTCTCTCCTATGTCGAATCTTTCCTCTCCTATGTCGAATCTTTCTCTCCTATGTCGAATCTTTTCTCTCCTGTGTCGAATCTTTTCTCTCCTATGTCGAATCTTTCCTCTCCTATGTCGAATCTTTCTCTCCTATGTCGAATCTTTTCTCTCTATAATGTCGAATCTTTTCTCTCCTATGTAGAATAATCTTGGACTAATAGAGTTAAGGTTAGGCACATTCGACCACAGGTTCGATAGACACAGATTGTTATTGTCAGCGTCACGTCGAATCTCCTATCTATATCGAACTGTTGTAGCAACGAAAACGAAAATAAAGCATTTGTTTATGTCGGATCTTTCGGTTTTCGGATTCTGTGCTTTCGTTTTCGTTTGTTAAAACGATAACGAAAATAGCTGAAATTCGGACGAAAATGCATTCGGACGAAAACGAATGCACATGTCTATCTTACAGTGCCTTGTGATCTTTAGGCCTCATGCACACATTTTTTTTTAACGGCTCCCAAACACCCCTTCATATTATACTAGATGTCCATGCACACATAGAATTTTTGAATTTTTAGTGGCAGGGGCATTTACAAGCAGGAAAAAAAAAACATGGCCAGTGCGTCCAGGAGCAGCAGTTTTTTTTACCAGAAAAATGCTTGACGCATGCAAATGCTCCTAAACGCATGTTAACGTTAGGCACGTTTACTGCTTGAGCGATAATTTATTTCAGTGACCAGAATAACTTATTATTCTGGCCAATCAAATGAACGTCCAAGTGCTTGATGCCTGTAAATTAGCCTAAACGCTTGTAAAAGTGTTAAACACTTTTACAAGTGTCAGGCGATTTTTCTGGCAAAAGGCTGCTGCCAAGAGGAAGATCGTTTTTAAAGCATAATGTGTGCATGAGGCCTTATAGCATTAGGATAATCATTTACACAGCACAGCAGGTGCTCTATGGCACTGTCAAAGTGTGTCACATTCTGTTGGGTGCTGACTTTGCTATGGCTGTACAGTAGGGTGACAAGACATCCCCAGTTTCCAGGGACAGTCCCCGGATTGAGGACACTGTCCCCGGACCAAGTCTGTCCCCAGTTTTGTCCCCGGATTGTAGTTGAACAGGGGCTGGGGCAATTTCAAAGACGGTCAGTGCAGAATAAAAAAAAAAAAAAATTACACCCCCCCCCCGCTCCGTCACTGCTACTAGCTTAGGGCGGTGTATTTTTTTCCATTATCTGTGCACCTTTCTGATGATTGTGTGCTGGTCGGAGCGGAGGGAATATTTCTTCAGTTTGGGGGGGAAAGCCCATTCCGCTCCGCTCGCATGTTCTTCTGCCTTGGCTCAAGTCCCAGCCAGCCGCCTGCCTGCTTATCTCCTTGCCTTCCCTGGCGGAGTGATCTTCCTCCGCTCCCCACCCAGTAGTAGCTGGGGTTCGGAGAGTAAGAATTGAAAGGCTGTGAGGCGGGCGGCGGCGGCGATGGGCAGAGAGTCGCTGATTGCCGCCATTACTAGTAAAAAAAAAAAATATGTCCCCGGATTTCATTTTAAAAATCTGGTCACCTTACTGTACAGTGGTACAATCTAACACACAGTACAGCCATAAAGTAACACATTCAGCACACAGCAGCATGTGACACACTTTGACAGAGCCATGGAGCACCTCCTGTGCCAATGGTTATCCTATGCTGAGAATCATAAGGCACTGTAAGGATGTGGATAATTCTATTACAATGGGTGTTGTAAAACCCCAACTCACTGTGTGCCGCCCAGTGCTGCCCAGTGCCTGCCACGCTACACGATACCTGCCACCGCCGTCAGGATTAGCATTACCGCTCCCTCCCTGTCCGCCGTGCCACATCAGTCTCTGAGACAGCGGCATGGGTAAAGCACTGTAAAGATCACTCCGCCGAGCATCAGCGAAGGAGAGCAGTGACCGAAACACTAGAGAATGCCACTGGGCGCAGGTATGTATACCTCCTCCCAAAAATGAAAAAATAGTCCCTACTCAGATCTCACCTCATGAGCCCATGATAGGGACCGGGAAAATATATTTATGCACCCCTAAGCAAGTAAGAGCGGGGGTGTAATTTAGTGAGCCCTATTTTTTTTTTAAAGAAGAAATGCACTATAAAGCTGTCCGGGCCCCCTGATGAGCTGATGTGCCCGGGCCCAGTACAACCGGGCTGGCTGTACTGCCCTATCAGCGGCCCTGTGTACAGTATATAAGAAGTAAAACAGTAGAAAAAAATAAATACTTGTTTAAAGCAAGCCATAGCAATTAGTCCAGGCTATGAAATTTTAAGTGCTGCCTCCTATAATCTAAACTAAATATAACTTGAGAGTAGCTAAAGTGCCCATGTACAATTAAAATACATGTACTGTACTTGATCTGACTGTTATGTTATAGTGGTGCATAAGGTCAAACATGTATGTACAAAGCTACAATATAAATAATTTACATAATGGCCAAATACTCAAATGCCGTGTACACACAATCGGATTTACCGATGAAAACAGTCCGATGGACTTTCCTCATCGGACAAACCGATCGTGTATGGGCCTCATTGGTCTTTTTTCCATCGGTGAGAAAAAATAGAACATGTTTTAAATTTATCCGATGGGAAAAAAAACGATAGCAAATTCCGATCGTCTGTGTGGAACTCCATCGGACAAAAAACTCACACATGCTCAGAATCAAGTCGACGCATGCTCAGAAGCATTGAACTTAATTTTTCTCGGCTTGTCGGAGTGTTTTACGTCACGGCGTTTGGGACGGTCGGATTTTGGACTGATGGTTTGTAGGGAAGACTGATGGAAGTCAGCTTCATCGGATTTCCGATGGAAAAATCCATCGGATTAGAATCCATAGGAAATCCGATCGTGTGTACAGGGCATAACTGGTGAAAGCATTGTACAGAAGGGTTTTAGAACCTGCTTGTACAGAATCTGCAAAGATATCCTCTAGATGCAATTTTAATTTACATGGGTAAATTATCAGCAGTAGGCAGCTATCAGTAGCTATCATTATCAGTAGTTTGCAGTTATAAAATCTGCAACTCTTATGGCAAGGCTGTCCACAAGGTTTAGGAGTGTGTCTATGGGAATGTTTGATCATTCTTCCAGAAGCGCATTTGTGAGGTCAGGCACTGATGTGGACAAGAAGGTCTGGCTCGTAGTCTCCGCTCTAATTCATCCCAATGGTGGTCTATTGGGTTGAGGTCAGGACAGTCAAGTTCCTCCACCCCAAACTCGCTCATCCATGTCTTTATGGACCTTGTTTGTGCATAGGTCCAAATCATTTGGTGGAGGGGGGATTATGGTGTAGGGTTGTTTTTCAGGGGTTGGGCCCCTTAGTTCCAGTGAAGGGAACTCTTAAGGTGTCAGTATACCAAGACATTTTGGACAATTTCACGCTCCCAACTTTGCGGGAACAGTTTGGGGATGGCCCCTTCCTGTTCCAACATGACTGCACACCAGTGCACAAACAAGGTCCGTAAAGACATGGATGAGAGAGTTCGGGGTGGAGGAACTTGACTGGCCTGCACAGAGTCCTGACCTCAACCCGATTCAACACCTTTGGGATGAATTAGTGTGGAGACTGCGAGCCAGGCATTCTCCTCCACATCAGTGCCTGACCTCACAAATGCGCTTCTTGAAGAATGGTCAAACATTCCCATAGACACATTCCTAAACCTTGTGGACAGCCTTCCCAGAAGAGTTGAAGCTGTTATAGCTGCAAAGTGTGGGCTAACTCAATATTGAACCTTACAGACTTATGCCCCATACACACGATCGTTTTTCTTGCCATTTTTTTTCTTGCCGTTTTTCACGTCGTTTTTTTCACGTTTCCTCTCAAGCCTGTCTTGCGTACACACGATCATTTTAAAAAACGATCAAGCAAAGCGCAGTGACGTATACCACGTACGACGGCACTATAAAGGGGAAGTTCCGCTCGAATGGCGCCACCCTTCATGTTAGTAAAGTTTGTTGAGCAACGATTCGCGCTTTTCAGCCTCGTGCTTTTCAGTCCGTTACTGCGTGACGATTGTGCTATCTCCATTATGAATGCTAGTTTTACCAGAACGAGCGCTCCCGTCTCATACTTGATTCTGAGCATGCGCGTTTTTTTCACGTTGTTAACCACTTAAGTCCCGGACCATTTGGTAGCTAAAGGACCAGAGGTGAATTCAGAATTTTGCACTGCTCTGTTTTAACTGTAAATTGTGCGGACATGCAATGTTGTACCCAAACGAAATTTGCGTCCTTTTCTTCCCACAAATAGAGCTTTCTTTTAATGGTATTTGATTGCCTCTGCGATTTTTATTTTTTGTGATATAAACGGAAAAAGACCGAAAATTTTGAAAAAAAATGATATTTTCTACTTTTTGTTATAAGAAAAATCGAATAAACTCAATTTTAGTCATACATTTGGGCCAAAATGTATTCAGCCACATGTCTTTAGTAAAAAAAATGTCAATAAGTGTATATTTATTGGTTTGCGCAAAAGTTATAGCGTCTACAAACTAGGGTACATTTTCTGGAATTTACACAGCTTTAAATTTATGACTGCCTATCTCATTTCTTGAGGTGCTAAAATGTCAGGGCAGTACGAAACCCCCCCAAATGACCCCATTTTGGAAAGTAGACTCCCCAAGGAAATTGCTGAGAGGCATGTTGAGCCCATTGAATATTTTTTTTTGTCCCAAGTGATTGAATAATGACAAAAAAAAAATTACAAAAAGTTGTCACTAAATGATATATTGCTCACACATGCCATGGTTATATGTGGAATTGCACCCCAAAATACATTCTGCTGCTTCTCCTGAGTATGGGGATACCACATGTGTGGGACTTTTTAGGAGCCTAGCCACGTACGGGACCCCGGAAACCAAGCACCGCCTTCAGGATTTCTAAGGGTGCAAATTTTTGATTTCACTCCTCACTACCTATCACAGTTTTGAAGGCCATAAAATGCCAAAATAGGACAAAACCCCCCCAAATGACCCCATTTTAAAAAGTAGACACCCCAAGGAAATTTCTGAGAGGCCTGTTGAGCCCATTGAATATTTTTTTTTTGTCCCAAGTGATTGAATAATGACAAAAAAAAAAAAATTACAAAAAGTTGTCACTAAATGATATATTGCTCACACATGCCATGGTTATATGTGGAATTGCACCCTAAAATACATTTTGCTGCTTCTCCTGAGTACGGGGATACCACATGTGTGGGACTTTTTAGGAGCCTAGCCGCGTACGGGACCCCGAAAACCAATCACCGCCTTCAGGATTTCTAGGCACAAATTTTTGATTTCACTCCTCACTACCTATCACAGTTTCGAAGGCCATAAAATGCCAAAATAGCACAAAACCCCCCCCAAATGACCCCATTTTGGAAAGTAGACACCCCAAGCTGTTTGCTGAGAGGCATGGTGAGTATTTTACAGCTCTCATTTGTTTTTGAAAATGAAGAAAGAATTTTTTTTTTTCTTTTTTTTTTCAATTTTCAAAACATTGTGACAAAAAGCGAGATCTGCAAAATACTCACAATACCTCTCAGCAAATAGCTTGGGGTGTCTACTTTCCAAAATGGGGTCATTTGGGGGGGTTTTGTGCCATCTGGGCATTCCATGGCCTCCGAAACTGTGATAGGCAGTGAGAAGTGAAATCAAAAATTTACACCCTTAGAAAGCCTGAAGGCGGTGATTGGTTTTTGGGGTCCCGTACGCGGCTAGGCTCCCAAAAAGTCTCACACATGTGGCATCCCCGTACTCAGGAGAAGCAACAGAATGTATTTTGGGGTGTAATTCCACATATGCCCATGGCATGTTTGAGCAATATATCATTTAGTGACAACTTTGTGCAAAAAAAAAAAATTCTTTTTTCCGCAACTTGTGTCAACATATAAAATATTCCATGGACTCGACATGCCTCTCAGTATATAGCTTGGGGTGTCTACTTTCCAAAATGGGGTCATTTGGGGGGGTTTTGAACTTGTCTGGCATTTTATACACAACATTAGGAAGCTTACATCCACTCTTCTAACCACTTGAAGACAAAGCCCTTTTTGACACTTTTTGTTTACATGAAAACATATTTTTTTTTGCAGGAAAATTATGTTGAACCCCCAAACATTATATATATTTTTAAAGCAAAGGCCCTACAGAATAAAATGGTGGGTGTTGCATTTTTTTTTCTACACAGTATTTGCGCAGCGATTTTTCAAACGCATTTTTTGGGGAAAAAATACACTTTTTTTAATTTTAATGCACTAAAACACACTATATTGCCCAAATGTTTGATGAAATAAAAAAGATGATCTTAGGCCGAGTACATAGATACCAAACATGACATATTTTAAAATTTCGCACAAACGCGCATTGGCGACAAACTACATACATTTTTAAAAGCCTTTAAAAGCCTTTACAGGTTACCCCGTTAGATTTACAGAGGAGGTCTACTGCTAAAATTACTGCACTCGATCTGCCCTTCGCGGTGATACCTCACATGCATGGTGCAATTGCTGTTTACATATGACGCCAGACCGACGCTTGCGTTCGCCATTGGGCAAGAGCAGGGCAGGACAGGGGTGCTTTTTTTTTTTCTTTTTTTTTTATTAATTTTGCTTTTTTATTTTATTTTTAAATTGTTCCTTCCATATTTTTTTTTTTTATCATTTTTATTGTTATCTCAGGGAATGTAAATATCCCCTATGATAGTAATAGGTAGTGACAGGTACTCTTTTTTTGAAAAAACTGGGGTCTAGACCCTAGATCTTTCCTCTGCCCTCAAAGCATCTGACCACACCAAGATCGGTGTGATAAAATGCTTTCCCAATTTCCCAATGGCGCTTTTTATATCCGGGAGGGAACATTCCCTCCCACTGCTTGTAAAAGCAGTCCAGAGGCTAATTAGCCACTAGGATTGCTTTTACATTAAAGCCGGCCGCTGGCTGAAAAGAATGATACCAAGATGATACCTAAACCCGCAGGCATCAATCTGGTATAACCATTCAAAGTCCAGCAACATACCAGTACGTTGCTGGTCCTTGTTGGACATGTATTGTAATCTTTTTTTTTCATGCAGCCAGGTGGCTGAACGAAAAAAGAGATTGATCAGTGGGTATGCCCACCATTAGAATACCACCCTTCATCCACCCACTTCTAATGATGGGCATACATGCACCATTTATATATGCCGAAGCATGGGGGCATCCTCCCGCAAAAAAGTTATGCCGCACACACATGGTCGGACTTTTCTACGGGCAAGCCTCTGTCGGAATTTTGACCGTATGTACGCGGCATTTGAGCAAAATCGCTCCTCCGCCCCTGCTGCCCCAATGCTTCGGCATATTTGCTTTTTTTTTTTAACTGTGGTGGTGAAATCACCTCCTACAGCACTAGAGTCGCAGGGATCAGGCCTGTCTCTGCGAACGCTGCAGTTATGTGTGTTGTGTTTTGCAAGTGACAGTGATCGATCGATACTGCACTTGGGTGGACTGGGCTGGACGGAGGGGCAAAACGCAGGTGCTAGCAGGTATCTGGGCTGATCCCGCTAACACTGCATTTTTGGTAACCCTAAACTGCTGGGGACGCTAGTATAGATCTGATCAGATCAGATATTGATCTGTTCAGATACTATACCACTAAGGGAGGTGTATGCTTTAAGCGTGGGTGTTAGCGTTACTGGCACTAACCTGACGCTGCCTGGGGTGTGACGCAGACCCTCTCTGACGCTAAAACCTAATTGATATCACCCGCTGGGCAATCAGGGGGTTAAACCTTTATTGGGTTATATACGGCGGGTGCCCTGACACTATAAAAAGCAAACTAACTAACCAGCGTCACCCGTAACACTTATATGATGATTACTGGTGAAAGGGTTAACTAGGGGAAATTAGGGGGTTAAAACCTTTATTAGATAATATATGGGGGTACCTGACGCTATAAAAACCTGCGGCGAACCTAAAAAAAATTACTGGCTACTGATCTGCATCACCGACGCTAAGACAGCGATCAGAAAAATGATCGCTTAGCGACAGTGGTGATAGGGGGTGAAAGGGTTACCTGGGGGGCGATCAAGGGGGTTAAACCTTTATTAGATAATTTATGGGGGTACCCGACGCTATAAAAACCTGCGGCGAACCTAAAAAAAAATACTGGCTACCGATCTGCATCACCGACGCTAAGACATCGATCAGAAAAATTATCGCTTAGCGACAGTGGTGATAGGGGGTGAAAGGGTTACCTGGGGGGCGATCAAGGGGGTTAAACCTTTATTAGATATTTTATGGGGGTACCCGACGCTATAAAAACCTGCGGCGAACCTAAAAAAAATTACTGGGTACCGATCTGCATCACCGACGATAAGACAGCGATCAGAAAAATGATCGCTTAGCGACGGCGGTGCTAGGGGGTGAAAGGGTTACCTGGGGGGGCGATCAAGGGGGTTAAACCTTTATTAGATAATTTATGGGGGTACCCGACGCTATAAAAACCTGCGGCGAACCTAAAAAAAAAATACTGGCTACCGATCTGCATCACCGACGCTAAGACATGGATCAGAAAAATGATCGCTTAGTGACAGTGGTGATAGGGGTGAAAGGGCTAGATGGGGGGCGATCAAGGGGGTTAAACCTTTATTAGATAATTTATGGGGGTACCCAACGCTATAAAAACCTGCGGCGAACCTAAAAAAAAAATACTGGCTACCGATCTGCATCACCGACGCTAAGACATCGATCAGAAAAATGATCGCTTAGCGACAGTGGTGATAGGGGGTGAAAGGGTTATCTGGGGGGTGATCAAGGGGTTAAACCTTTATTAGATAATTTATGGGGGTACCCGACGCTATAAAAACCTGCGGCGAACCTAAAAAAAATTACTGGGTACTGATCTGCATCACCGACGCCAAGACAGCGATCAGAAAAATGATCGCTTAGCGACGGCGGTGCTAGGGGGTGAAAGGGTTATCTGGGGGGTGATCAAGGGGTTAAACCTTTATTAGGGGGGGTTAGGGGGCTACACTGGACCTAAAACTAAATGTAGTGACACTTTTACAGTCACAAATGTCACTGATTGCAGTGATCAGTAAATAAATGGTCACTGCAATCAGTGACACTGTGACTGGGGGCTGGGGGGTGATCTGGGGGGGCCTGGGGGGGCGATTTATGTGCCTATGTGTGCTGGTGTTAGTGTAGTGTTAGTGCACTAACCTCGATGTCTTCTCTTGTACGACGCTCGGTATATGTGAGCGCCGCACAGGAGATGACATCACTTCCTCCTGCTTTCTCTGTCTGTGTAAACATTACACAGACAGAGGGGGCATTTCTATTCGCCGGGAGTGATCGCGGGGGGGTGGCCGGAATCGAACGGCCGCCCCCCATCTCGGAACGCTCCCAGACGAATTCCGACTGCTCACTGTACAGAAGGGGGGTCAGATCGGACCCCCCAACTGTACAAAGGCAATCACGTACACTCTACGTGATTGTGCCTGTCGGTGCCATTGTGCCGATGTATATATACAGTGAGCGGTCGTTAAGTGGTTAAAGCATACACACTATCGTTTTTCACGTCGTTAAAAAAAACGACATGAAAAACGACGTGAAAAAAGAGAGCATGTTCAAAATTTTTAATGGCCGTTTTTAACATCGTTAAAAATGCTCTGGAGCATACACACGATCATTTTTAATGGCCATTTTTAAAAATGGCATTTTTAACGGCATGAAAAACGATCGTGTGTATGGGGCATAAGACTGGGATGCCATTAAAGTTCAAATGCATGTAAAGGCAGGTGGCCCAATACTTTTGGCAATATAGTGTGTATGTGTGTATATGTGTGTGTATATATATAAATATATATATATATATATATATATATATATATATATATATATATATATATATATACACACACAGTATATATATGTGTGTGTGTGTGTATATATATAACACACGTGTTTCTGCACAGAACGGCAGCCTTGTGGCAGTATGGGGTAGTCGTGGTCGGGAAGTGGTTAAACAATGATATATATCGTTTTTCTTAACAAAGATCAGAATTGTTTGTGCCTTACTGTATATTGTGACTGCAGAGTAAATATCAGAACAGAGGAACTTATTACCTTTCTCCTAAATCTACAATATTCTTGATCTGGTTAAAGAGATTGCAATAATTACTGTATTTATTGGCGTATAACACTCACTTTTTTACCCTGAAAATAGAGGGTAAACTGTGCCTGTATGTTATACGCAGGGGGCTGTGGGAAGTTTTTTTCCTGAAACTTCCTCTTAACCCCTTCCTTACTGGGCACATAAACCGCCTTCCTGCCCAGGCGAAATTTCAGCTTTCGGCACTGTCACGCTTTGAATGACAATTGCGCAGTCGTGCGACGTGGCTCCCAAAAAAAGTTGACGTCCTTTTTTTCCCACAAATAGAGCTTTCTTTTGGTGGTGTTTGATCACCTCGGCGGTTTTTATTTTTTGCGCTACAAACAAAGAAATAGCGACAATTTTGAAAAAAACACAATATTTTTTGATTTTTGCTATAATAAATATCCCAATTTTTTTTTTTTTTAAATATTTTTTTCCTCAATTTAGGCCGATACATATTCTTTTACACATTTTTCGTAAAAAAAAACGCAATCTGCGTTTATTGACTGGTTTGCGCAAAAGTTGTAGCGTTTACAAAATAGGGGATAGATTTATGGCATTTTTATAAAAAAAAAAAATTTTTATTAGTGATGGCGGCAATCAGTGATTTTTTTTCGTGACTGCGACATTATGGCGGACACATCGGACACTTTTGACACATTTTTGGGACCATTCACATTTATACAGCGAACAGCGCTATAAATATGCACTGATTACTGTATAAATGGGACTGGCAGGGAAGGGGTTAACACTAGGGGGCGAGGAAGGGGTTAAATGTATTCCCTATTGGTGATTCTTACTGTGGAGGGAGGGGACCGACTGGGGGAGGTGACCGATCTGTGTCCCTATGTACAAGGGACACAGCATCGGTCTCCTCTCCCTGACAGGACATGGATCTGTGTGTTTACACATACAGATCCATGTCCTTGTCTGTGTAACCGCCGATCGCGGGTGCCTGGCGGACATCGCGGCCGCCAGGCACGCGCATCGGCATCACACTGACGCGCCGGGCACGCGCGTGCGCCGCCTGCGGCGCTCGCGCGCCCCCTAGTGGCCAAAGAAGCGGAGGCCGTAAAAAGACGGCCTCCCGGATTTGTAGAGCCACCTTGCGGCCGTATATAGTCGTACGGCCGGCGCGAGGTGGTTAAAGTTAGGGTGCGTGTTATACGCCTGTGTGTGTTATACGCTGATAAATACGGTAAATAAAAGGTAGAAACAAATTAAACCTATAATATTCCTCAAATATTTACAAGCCATGAATACACTGTTAAAATTACTCTGAGATTAAATATTCTAGAGCATTGTTTAATGGGTTTAATGTAATTAAGTATTTCCATCATTTTAACAAAAGGAAAGAAAACATGTACAGTATTGCATACCTCCCAACTGGCACGGATTGTGCGGGTTTTACCCACAGAGGCTCCTCCTTCCCGCACTCCCGCGAGACTATCATGTTTCCCGCACAGCAGGAAACATGAAGAGAAGAAGAGGAGCAGCAGCAGAAGGTAAGAGCCCCCCCCCCCCCCCCCCCCCCGCGATCGGCGAGTATAATTTTTTTTTTTTTTACAAGTCCTTTTTTTTTTTTTCCGGCGGCAACCATCAAGCCCCCCTCCCCCCGCTCAATGCCAACGTCCCGCCCCCCCCCGCTCAACAACTCTGGCTGGCAGGGGAGAGGGGACATCAGAATGTCCCGCGAAGGGACTTTACAAAGTTGGGAGGTATGGTATTGTAAAGCAAAATTCTACTAAATACAAAGTTCTTTCAGAATGATATTAATGAATAGGGATGAGCTTCGTGTTCGAGTCGAACATACGTTCGACTCGAACATCGGCTGTTCGATCGTTCGACGAAGATCGAACGATTTGGGCCGTTCGCGCCAAATTCGAGTGACGCGAACGGCCCACAATGCACTACGCCATCGCAGTGTCATCCAGGCGCTGTGATTGGCCAAGCATGCACTGTGACCCCGCATGCTTGGCCAATCACAGCGCCGGCAGCGAGGAGAGCAATGATTGGCCACAGGCAGGATGCCTGTGGCCAATTATTGCTGAGGGTGTTTAGTACACGCCCCACACTATAAAAGGCCGCCAGCACGGCGGCCTAGTGTAGTGTGTTCCGGAGCAGGGATAGAGCAGCATAGGCAGGGACAGTGACTGTTATTTCTTTCTTGCTTAACCTGGATTCCTTTAGTTTAGGGAAAGAGAAGGATAGGTAGGGAGAGTGTCAGTGTGTTTTGTGCTTGTGCTATAGTGTGCTTAAAAAAAACATTTATTCTAGGGACAGAAAACTGTAGGTAGGGACAGTGTCAGTTTCTTTCACTCTGCAAGTCCTTGTTTCCAGGGACCTGGAAGGACAGTGAGTGAATTGTCCTTGTGCTATATTGTGCTTAAAAAAACATTTATTCTAGGGACAGAAAACTGTAGGTAGGGAGAGTGTCAGTTTCTTTCACTCTGCAAGTCCTTGTTTCCAGGGACCTGGAAGGACAGTGAGTGAATTGTCCTTGTGCTATATTGTGCTTAAAAAAAACATTTATTCTAGGGACAGAAAACTGTAGGTAGGGAGAGTGTCAGTTTATTTCACTCTGCAAGTCCTTGTTTCCAGGGACCTGGAAGGACAGTGACTGAATTGTCCTTGTGCTATATTGTGATTAAAAAAAACATTTATTCTAGGGACAGAAAACTGTAGGTAGGGAGAGTGTCAGTTTATTTCACTCTGCAAGTCCTTGTTTCCAGGGACCTGGAAGGACAGTGACTGAATTGTCCTTGTGCTATATTGTGATTAAAAAAAACATTTATTCTAGGGACAGAAAACTGTAGGTAGGGAGAGTGTCAGTTTATTTCACTCTGCAAGTCCTTGTTTCCAGGGACCTGGAAGGACAGTGACTGAATTGTCCTTGTGCTATATTGTGATTAAAAAAAACATTTATTCTAGGGACAGAAAACTGTAGGTAGGGAGAGTGTCAGTTTATTTCACTCTGCAAGTCCTTGTTTCCAGGGACCTGGAAGGACAGTGAGTGAATTGTCCTTGTGTTATATTGTGATTAAAAAAAACATTTTTTCTAGGGACAGAAAACTGTAGGTAGGGAGAGTGTTTTTTTTCTTTCACTCTGCAAGTCCTTGTTTCCAGGGACCTGTAAGGACAGTGAGTGAATTGTCCTTGTGCTATATTGTGCTTAAAAAAAACATTTATTCTAGGGACAGAAAACTGTAGGTAGGGAGAGTGTCAGTTTATTTCACTCTGCAAGTCCTTGTTTCCAGGGACCTGGAAGGACAGTGAGTGAATTGTCCTTGTGTTATATTGTGATTAAAAAAAACATTTTTTCTAGGGACAGAAAACTGTAGGTAGGGAGAGTGTTTTTTTTCTTTCACTCTGCAAGTCCTTGTTTCCAGGGACCTGTAAGGACAGTGAGTGAATTGTCCTTGTGCTATATTGTGCTTAAAAAAAACATTTATTCTAGGGACAGAAAACTGTAGGTAGGGAGAGTGTCAGTTTATTTCACTCTGCAAGTCCTTGTTTCCAGGGACCTGGAAGGACAGTGACTGAATTGTCCTTGTGCTATATTGTGATTAAAAAAAACATTTATTCTAGGGACAGAAAACTGTAGGTAGGGAGAGTGTCAGTTTATTTCACTCTGCAAGTCCTTGTTTCCAGGGACCTGGAAGGACAGTGACTGAATTGTCCTTGTGCTATATTGTGATTAAAAAAAACATTTATTCTAGGGACAGAAAACTGTAGGTAGGGAGAGTGTCAGTTTATTTCACTCTGCAAGTCCTTGTTTCCAGGGACCTGGAAGGACAGTGACTGAATTGTCCTTGTGCTATATTGTGATTAAAAAAAACATTTATTCTAGGGACAGAAAACTGTAGGTAGGGAGAGTGTCAGTTTATTTCACTCTGCAAGTCCTTGTTTCCAGGGACCTGGAAGGACAGTGACTGAATTGTCCTTGTGCTATATTGTGATTAAAAAAAACATTTATTCTAGGGACAGAAAACTGTAGGTAGGGAGAGTGTCAGTTTATTTCACTCTGCAAGTCCTTGTTTCCAGGGACCTGGAAGGACAGTGACTGAATTGTCCTTGTGCTATATTGTGATTAAAAAAAACATTTATTCTAGGGACAGAAAACTGTAGGTAGGGAGAGTGTCAGTTTATTTCACTCTGCAAGTCCTTGTTTCCAGGGACCTGGAAGGACAGTGACTGAATTGTCCTTGTGCTATATTGTGATTAAAAAAAACATTTATTCTAGGGACAGAAAACTGTAGGTAGGGAGAGTGTCAGTTTATTTCACTCTGCAAGTCCTTGTTTCCAGGGACCTGGAAGGACAGTGACTGAATTGTCCTTGTGCTATATTGTGATAAAAAAAACATTTATTCTAGGGACAGAAAACTGTAGGTAGGGAGAGTGTCAGTTTATTTCACTCTGCAAGTCCTTGTTTCCAGGGACCTGGAAGGACAGTGAGTGAATTGTCCTTGTGTTATATTGTGATTAAAAAAAACATTTTTTCTAGGGACAGAAAACTGTAGGTAGGGAGAGTGTTTTTTTTCTTTCACTCTGCAAGTCCTTGTTTCCAGGGACCTGTAAGGACAGTGAGTGAATTGTCCTTGTGCTATATTGTGCTTAAAAAAAACATTTATTCTAGGGACAGAAAACTGTAGGTAGGGAGAGTGTCAGTTTATTTCACTCTGCAAGTCCTTGTTTCCAGGGACCTGGAAGGACAGTGAGTGAATTGTCCTTGTGCTATATTGTGCTTAAAAAAAACATTTATTCTAGGGACAGAAAACTGTAGGTAGGGAGAGTGTCAGTTTATTTCACTCTGCAAGTCCTTGTTTCCAGGGACCTGGAAGGACAGTGAGTGAATTGTCCTTGTGTTATATTGTGATTAAAAAAAACATTTTTTCTAGGGACAGAAAACTGTAGGTAGGGAGAGTGTTTTTTTTCTTTCACTCTGCAAGTCCTTGTTTCCAGGGACCTGTAAGGACAGTGAGTGAATTGTCCTTGTGCTATATTGTGCTTAAAAAAAACATTTATTCTAGGGACAGAAAACTGTAGGTAGGGAGAGTGTCAGTTTATTTCACTCTGCAAGTCCTTGTTTCCAGGGACCTGGAAGGACAGTGACTGAATTGTCCTTGTGCTATATTGTGATTAAAAAAAACATTTATTCTAGGGACAGAAAACTGTAGGTAGGGAGAGTGTCAGTTTATTTCACTCTGCAAGTCCTTGTTTCCAGGGACCTGGAAGGACAGTGACTGAATTGTCCTTGTGCTATATTGTGATTAAAAAAAACATTTTTTCTAGGGACAGAAAACTGTAGGTAGGGAGAGTGTTTTTTTTCTTTCACTCTGCAAGTCCTTGTTTCCAGGGACCTGTAAGGACAGTGAGTGAATTGTCCTTGTGCTATATTGTGCTTAAAAAAAACATTTATTCTAGGGACAGAAAACTGTAGGTAGGGAGAGTGTCAGTTTATTTCACTCTGCAAGTCCTTGTTTCCAGGGACCTGGAAGGACAGTGACTGAATTGTCCTTGTGCTATATTGTGATTAAAAAAAACATTTATTCTAGGGACAGAAAACTGTAGGTAGGGAGAGTGTCAGTTTATTTCACTCTGCAAGTCCTTGTTTCCAGGGACCTGGAAGGACAGTGACTGAATTGTCCTTGTGCTATATTGTGATTAAAAAAAACATTTATTCTAGGGACAGAAAACTGTAGGTAGGGAGAGTGTCAGTTTATTTCACTCTGCAAGTCCTTGTTTCCAGGGACCTGGAAGGACAGTGACTGAATTGTCCTTGTGCTATATTGTGATTAAAAAAAACATTTATTCTAGGGACAGAAAACTGTAGGTAGGGAGAGTGTCAGTTTATTTCACTCTGCAAGTCCTTGTTTCCAGGGACCTGGAAGGACAGTGACTGAATTGTCCTTGTGCTATATTGTGATTAAAAAAAACATTTATTCTAGGGACAGAAAACTGTAGGTAGGGAGAGTGTCAGTTTATTTCACTCTGCAAGTCCTTGTTTCCAGGGACCTGGAAGGACAGTGACTGAATTGTCCTTGTGCTATATTGTGATTAAAAAAAACATTTATTCTAGGGACAGAAAACTGTAGGTAGGGAGAGTGTCAGTTTATTTCACTCTGCAAGTCCTTGTTTCCAGGGACCTGGAAGGACAGTGACTGAATTGTCCTTGTACTATATTGTGATTAAAAAAAACATTTATTCTAGGGACAGAAAACTGTAGGTAGGGAGAGTGTCAGTTTATTTCACTCTGCAAGTCCTTGTTTCCAGGGACCTGGAAGGACAGTGACTGAATTGTCCTTGTGCTATATTGTGATTAAAAAAAACATTTATTCTAGGGACAGAAAACTGTAGGTAGGGAGAGTGTCAGTTTATTTCACTCTGCAAGTCCTTGTTTCCAGGGACCTGGAAGGACAGTGACTGAATTGTCCTTGTGCTATATTGTGATTAAAAAAAACATTTATTCTAGGGACAGAAAACTGTAGGTAGGGAGAGTGTCAGTTTATTTCACTCTGCAAGTCCTTGTTTCCAGGGACCTGGAAGGACAGTGACTGAATTGTCCTTGTGCTATATTGTGATTAAAAAAAACATTTATTCTAGGGACAGAAAACTGTAGGTAGGGAGAGTGTCAGTTTATTTCACTCTGCAAGTCCTTGTTTCCAGGGACCTGGAAGGACAGTGAGTGAATTGTCCTTGTGTTATATTGTGATTAAAAAAAACATTTTTTCTAGGGACAGAAAACTGTAGGTAGGGAGAGTGTTTTTTTTCTTTCACTCTGCAAGTCCTTGTTTCCAGGGACCTGTAAGGACAGTGAGTGAATTGTCCTTGTGCTATATTGTGCTTAAAAAAAACATTTATTCTAGGGACAGAAAACTGTAGGTAGGGAGAGTGTCAGTTTATTTCACTCTGCAAGTCCTTGTTTCCAGGGACCTGGAAGGACAGTGACTGAATTGTCCTTGTGCTATATTGTGATTAAAAAAAACATTTATTCTAGGGACAGAAAACTGTAGGTAGGGAGAGTGTCAGTTTATTTCACTCTGCAAGTCCTTGTTTCAAGGGACAGAGAAGGACACCTGAAGGTAGCCCTTATTGCTTTTTTCCCATCTCCCTGCAGGCCATCTATTAGAATGTCTGGAAGGCAAACAAGGAGAGGCAGACAGTCAGGAGGCAATAAAAGAGGGCAAGCAGGCTCTGTGTCTGGGGGCAACAGTGCTGGTCGTGGACGCGGTGCATTGTCATCAGCACATGGCCATGGGACACGCTTGTCCTTCTTTTCGGCAGCTGGACATGTTGAGCCACATCATGCCGAAGACTTGGTAGAGTGGATGACCAAGCCCTCCTCCTCCTCCTCATCCTCTCTCACCCAGGCTCAGGGTACTGGAAAAGCAGCTGCCAAAGCGTCGTCTTCCCTGGTATCAATGTCAGACAAATCATCAGTCACTCCTTCCCTAGACCCACCATGTCCTCCTCCTGAGGAGTCCCCCGAACTGTTTCAGCACAGTGTTGGGTACATGCTCCAGGAGGATGCCCAGCGTTTTGAAGGGTCTGATGATGAAACCCAGCTAGAGGAAGGCAGTAGCGTGAGAGCAGACAGAGGGGATGCTCAAGAAGGACACCAATCTGGCAGTCATGTTCCAGCAGCTGCAGCATACTGCCAGATTGGCTCCAGTGATGAGGAGGGAGGGGATGATGAGGTCACTGACTCCACGTGGGTGCCTAATAGGAGAGAGGAGGAGGAGGAGGATGAGGAGGAGGCACATCTCCAACGAGGCAGGATGCCCTTTGGTGGCCAGCGTAAGGGCAGTACACCGACGGAATCACACCGCAGAGCTCCGCCTGTGCAGGGCGCTGCCTCTGCCCGTCATTCAAAAAGTTCTTTGGTGTGGGCCTTTTTTGAGGCTAGTGCATCAGATCGCACAGCTGCTGTTTGCAACATATGTCTCAAGCGTATATCGCGTGGCCAAAACATCAGCCGCTTGGGTACCACATGCCTGACCAGACATATGTTGACCTGCCATGCAGCTCGTTGGCAAGCCTACCTGAAAGACCCACACCAAAGAACAAAGCGGACCTCTCCTTGCACCGCATCAGCTGGGATCTCCAACCCCACTATAACTTCAGTCCTCTCTGAAACATGCACTGAGAGGAATGAAGGTGTAGAATTAGGTGTGTCACAGCCAAGTACTTGCGCCCACTCTGCTAGCAGTACACCGACGTCCGATTCTAGCAGGCAAATTTCCCTGCCCCAGCTGCTGGACCGTCGAAAGAAGTTCACTCCCAGCCATCCACATGCCCAGCGGTTGAATGCTAGCTTGGCTAAATTGCTAGCGCTTCAACTGCTGCCTTTTCAGTTGGTAGACTCGGCCCCCTTCCGTGAGTTTGTGCAATGTGCAGTTCCTCAGTGGCAGGTTCCCAAACGCCACTTTTTCTCACGGAAGGCTATTCCGGCTCTCTACCGGCATGTGGAAGGCAATGTCTTGGCCTCGCTGGACAGGGCGGTCAGCGGTAAGGTGCATATTACCGCTGACTCATGGTCCAGCAGGCATGGACAGGGACGTTACCTTTCTTTCACGGCCCATTGGGTCACTCTTTTGGCAGCTGGGAAGGATTCAGGACAAGGTGCAGTAGTGTTGGAGGTTGTCCCACCGCCACGCCTCCAAAATGCTACTACTGGTTGTGACACACCTCTCTCCTCCACCCCCTCCTCTTCTTCTTCCTCCATGGCCTCTTCCTGTGGTTTGTCCTATGAACCAGCGGTGCTCCGTAGCCGTTCACGGGGCTACGCAAGTACGCAGGCAAAAAGATGCCATGCCGTGCTTGCGCTGGTGTGTTTGGGGGACAGAAGCCACACTGGGGCAGAGGTCCTGTCTGCTCTGCAGGGCCAGGCCGAGAGGTGGTTGACGCCACGCCAGCTTAAGCCAGGAATGGTGGTTTGCGACAATGGCACCAACCTCCTCTCCGCCCTCCGACAGGGACAACTGACCCATGTGCCCTGTGTGGCTCACGTCCTTAACCTGGTGGTGCAGCGCTTCTTGGGCAGGTACCCGGGCTTACAGGATGTCCTGAGGCAGGCCAGGAAAGTCTGTGTGCATTTCCGCAGATCTTATAATGCCAGTGCTCGCCTGGCTGAGCTGCAAAAGGAGTTGAACCTGCCCAAGAACCGCCTTATATGTGACATGCCCACCAGGTGGAACTCAACGTTGGCCATGCTGCAGCGGCTGCACACGCAGCAGAGGGCCATCAATGAGTACCTGTGCGACTACGGCACCAGGACAGGGTCAGGGGAGCTTGGTTTTTTTTCTCCACGCCAGTGGGGCATGATCAGGGATGCATGCACTGTCCTGGCACCATTTGAGGAGGCCACGAGGATGGTGAGCAGTGACAGTGCATGCATCAGTGACACTGTACCTCTTGTCCACCTGTTGGAGCACACGCTGCGTGGAATAATGGACAGGGCACTTGAGGCAGAACAGAGGCAGGAAGAGGAGGACTTCCTTGCCTCTCAAGGCCCCCTTTACCCAGACAGTGTTCCTTCTGTCCCACCCATCGCACAGGAAGAGGAGGAGGAGGAGGAGGAGGAGGAGGAGGAGGATTGTGTCAGCATGGAGGTGGAGGCTGGCACTCAGCATCATCAGCAGCAGTCTTTTAGGGATGATTTACAGTCCCAAGAAACCAGTGGACTTGTACGTGGCTGGGAGGAGGTGGCTGCGGATCATGTCGTCCTTAGTGACCCAGAGGACTCCGGAGCGAATGCCTCAGCAAACCTACGCTGCATGGCCTCCCTGATCCTGCAAAGTCTGCGGAAGGATCCTCGTATTCTTCGGATCAAGGAGAGGGACCATTACTGGCTGGCCACTCTCCTTGATCCACGGTACAAGGGTAAGGTTGCGGACCTTATGTTACCGTCGCAGAGGGAGCAGAGGATGAGACAACTCCGGGAGGCCTTGCAGAAAGGTCTGTGCAACGCGTTCCCAGAGACTGGGAGGTTGCAAACTCCTGGTCCTGGACAACGAGTTGCTGAGGCTTCGGCCAGTCAAAGAAGGAGCGGTGGGGAAGGTGGCCGTCTGACCGATGCGTTCAGACAATTCTTTAGTCCGCAGCCCCAAAGTATGATCGGTTCCAGCAACCATCGCCAGCGTCTGATAAACATGGTGCAGGAATATCTAGGGGCAAGGTCAGACTTGGACACCTTCCCCACCGAAAATCCTCTGGCTTACTGGGTCTTGAGGATGGATCACTGGCCAGAGCTTGCACAGTATGCAATTGAGCTACTGGCCTGTCCTGCATCCAGCGTTCTTTCGGAACGCACATTCAGTGCTGCTGGAGGATTTGTCACGGATCACAGGGTGCGCCTGTCCACCGACTCGGTTGATCGACTGACTTTCATCAAGATGAACCAGTCTTGGATCACCACCAGCTACCACACACCTGATGCTGATATAACAGACTAATTGATTTTAACATGTCACATCCCTTCAAGACTGATGCTGATGCTGAGTGCCTGTGCTGTTATGTTGACTGGCTATCCTCCTCCTCCGAGTCCTCAATGATACGATTGATGATGATAGCTTGTAAGATCATTTTTGTTTATGGGTGCCGCCACCAGTGCCTAACGCCCAATTTTTCAGCCCCTGTTTTACAGGGGCGTGTAATTACAATTTTTGAAGCAATACTTTGCAACAGGGCTCATTGCTGTGCTCCAAGTACAGTATCTGTGAGGAGTTGCAGTGTTGTGCCACCAGTGCCTAAGGCCCAATTTTTCAGCCCCTGTTTAACAGGGGCGTGTAATTACAATTTTTGAAGCAATACTTTGCAACAGGGCTCATTGCTGTGCTCCAAGTACAGTATCTGTGAGGAGTTGCAGTGTTGTGCCACCAGTGCCTAAGGCCCAATTTTTCAGCCCCTGTTTAACAGGGGCGTGTCATTACAATTTTTGAAGCAATACTTTGCAACAGGGCTCATTGGTGTGCTCCAAGTACAGTATCTGTGAGGAGTTGCAGTGTTGTGCCACCAGTGCCTAAGGCCCAATTTTTCAGCCCCTGTTTAACAGGGGCGTGTCATTACAATTTTTGAAGCAATACTTTGCAACAGGGCTCATTGCTGTGCTCCAAGTACAGTTGCTGTGAGGGGTTGCAGTGTTGTGCCACCAGTGCCTAAGGCCCAATTTTTCAGCCCCTGTTCAACAGGGGCATGTAATTACAATTCTTGATCTAATAATTCACAGCAGGGCCCATTGCTGCACCCACCAAGAGTAACTGTCAGGGCTTACAGTGTTGTGGCACCAGCACCACCATCAAAGGCCCAATTTTTACTACCACTGTTCAACAATTATATGTAATTAAAATTCCTGATATAATAGTTGACAGCAGGGCGTTCCAGCACAAACCAAGAGTAACTGTGAGTGCTTACAGTGTTGTGCCAACACCAACAACTAAGGGGCCTATTTCTGCAGAGTATATACGGCAGGTCCCTACTTTCAAACATCCAACTTACAAACGACTCCTACTTGCAAACGCAAGAAGACAACAGGAAGTGAGAGGAAATCTACCACTAGGAAGGAAAATTCTCTCCTGTAAGAATAAATATGGGAGAAAGGTGTCTCCTCTGTACTGATGCTTTATCAGCAATCCTTGTTTCAAGAAAAACACCACATTTCAAAAACAGTTGTCATTGGGACGGAAAGTGAGGTGAAATGTTCTGAACAGGGGCACAGACAGCAAAACAAATGTTACAGGGGTGATAACCCTTACCTATGTTTTCCAAAAAGTTTAAAAATAGATTTTTGGTCTGGAGCTACACTTCAACAATGTACCTGTTCAAAATTACAAACAGACTCTACATAAGAACAAACCTACAGTCCCTGTCTTGTATGCACCGCCTGTATAGGGCTGTTCAGAGTATATAGGGCCTTTTTTATTTTATGTGCGGGGTTCCCCTTAATATCCATACAAGACCCAAAGGGGCTGGTAATGGGCTGGGGTAGGGGGGGGTCATGGGGTAGCTATGCCATTTTTCTTAAAGAATTTCATCCATATTACCGGGACCAGACATTACATTAAAGCCGCAAGCAGTTTTAAATGGCTTTTTTTTCCTTTAGAAGTGTCATTTTGTGCAGGGACAGTTCTAAACACGGGAAACACGTGGCACTTCACAGGCATACTTTAGACACCCCCCAGGTACGATATTTAAAGGAATATTTGATTTTTTTTTTTCACTTTATGCATCATTAAAATGACTGCTCCCGAAAAACGACCGTTTTTAAAACTTCTTTTTGCATTGATACATGTCCCCTGGTGCAGAACCCGGGTTCCCAAACCCTTTTTAGGACAATAACATGCATAATAGTTGTTATAATTAGCACTTTAGAATTCGAACGTTCGCATCCATTGTATTTAATAGGGTTCTAATGTTCGTTCGAACTTTCGGTCCGTTCGCGGGTTCTGGTGCGAACCGAACCCGGGGGTGTTCGGCTCATCACTATTAATGAACATGGCACATGCTGTGCTGAGTTTTTAGACACTGCACTGCAGTAGCAGTTTGTGTTTACAGGTAAACATATTAGGAAAGTGTTCATATATTTATAGGAAAATTGTTGGTACCTGGGGATTTTTCTGTTTTCATGCTTATTACCATTTCCTGCTTCCCATTGGACTTGGTCACCAAGAAGTTGGGAGTGTGTTCTGTCCTTTTTTAGCATACAGTTTAGTGAGATATTGTGGCTCTATGAAATTGGTACTACTTCATATACTTTTACACATACATGACATATCATTGGTCCCTGCAGAGCCAAATACAAAACACAAAAATACCCACACTTAGTCCAACTAGCCAGCAAAAAAGGGGTACCGTATATACTCGAGTATAAGCCGACCCGAGTATAAGCCGAGGTACCTAATCTTACCACAAAAACCTGGGAAAACGTATTGACTCGAGTATAAGCCGAGGGTGAGAATGCAGCAGCTACTTTAAGCAGAAAAGAGGGTCAACAATGCCCATTTGCACGCCTCACTGTGCCCATTGCAACCTCACTGTGACAATTGTTACTGTTCCCAACCTCACTCTGCCCATTGCCACCAAACTGTGCTCATCCTTACTGTGCCCATCCTCACTGTGCCCATCCTCAATGTGCCCATCCTCAGTGTACCTGAAATTGAGAGGCTGCGGGCGCCCATTCATTGTTTAAAACTTGCGGTCTCCTTCTGGTCCCTTCCGTGATAGGCGGAACTGTGTCTGTTGAGCAACGCCTATCACGAACGTTCTCTCATCCTCACCCATCCCAGCAGACACAGTGTTCAGTGTTCCGCCAATCACGGACGGCCTCTTGTCCGAGGATGAAAAGGTGTCCGTGATTGGCGGAACACTGAACACAGTGTCTGCTGGCATGGGTGAGGATGAGAGAACGTTCGTGATAGGCGTTTCTCAGCAGACACAGTTCCACCTATCACTGAAGGGACCAGGAAGAGACCGCAAGTTTTAAACGATGGACGCCCGTAGCCTCTCAGTATTTTCAGGTACACTGACTCGAGTATAAGCCGAGGGGGCATTTTCAGCCCAAAAAAAGGGCTGAAAATCTCGGCTTATACTCGAGTATATACGGTATTTCATTATTTTTTGCATTTAAAAATAGATTGAGATTAAATACATCTGAAAATATATTGTGGAAACTTCAAGGCATCTCCTGCAACCTTATGCGAATCTATAGGTGTGCCAACAATGGTGGATTAAATACACCGACAGCAGACTTACCTAGTGGATATTGAATTTCTTATTATAGTATAGTAAATCACAAGAAATTTACAGTCTCACAAAGCAGTTGAAGACCTCTCTGGTGTGTCCAACACACACACACACCGCAAAAAGAAATAAATGACAGCTGCTAAGTCAGATCCAAATTAGCACAGGGATCACGATCACGAAGCTTAAATAATTTCACCAAGGGGCTAATTTTAAAAGTCTGCAGTGCACAACCTGAAAGATTCTTCTGGGTTACTGCTTGTTTTAAAGTGTTACTAAACCCAGGACCCCAAATTCACTATATCTGATCTCCCACACTACACAGAATATGGAAATGCAATTATTATGGTAAATATGAACAGCTAAATACCCTTTCTCATCAGCAGTATATAGCAGTCTTGTGACTTCTATCAGTGTCTGGTTTAGGCTCGTAGGAGGATTTTTCATTCTCCTTTGACTGTCCTATAGGACTGTAGGACCCCTGACCCTCTATCTGGACAGTGCTGATTGGTCCTGTGCTGATCACATGCACTCTAACAAGAAAAAAAAACCTCTCTAGCAATACTCACCAAACTGAGCATGTGCAAAGTGACTCCAAAGGCTCTGTCTTATCAGGAAATAGATTGGGTACAGTGGAAGAAGGAGGTCCAGAGAAGACATGATCAAACAGCCTTTTTAAACAATGCGGAGGATTAACCCCTTAGGTTACACAGTGAGTATAACAAGCATGCTTTACTGCATATACAGACTGATTTTACTGTTGTGGGTTTACTAAAAACTCTTGCTATAACTGCTTAAAAAGTGTTAGCTAGAGTTCAAATTTAACCACTTCAGCCCCTGGAAGATTTGGCTGCTCAATGACCAGGCTAGTTTTTGCGTTTCGGCACTGCGTCACTTTAACTGACAATTGCCCGGTCGTGCAACGCTGTACCCAAACAAAATTGACCTCCTTTTTTTCCCACAAATAGAGCTTTCTTTTGGTGGTATTTGATCACCTCTGCGGTTTTTATTTTTTGCGCTATAAAGAAAAGAAGAGCGACAATTTTGAAAAAAACACAATATCTTTTACTTTTTGCTATAATAAATATCCCATTTAAAAAACTAAAAATAAAATTTTCCTCATTTTAGTCCGATATGTATTCTACATATTTTTGGTAAAAAAAATCACAATAAGTGTATATTGATTGGTTTCTGCAAAAGTTATAGCGTATACAAAATAGGGGATAGATGTATGGCATTTTTTTCTTTTATTTACTAGTAATGGCGGCGATCAGCAATTTTTATCAGGAATGCGATATTGCGGCGGACAGATCATTGAAACAACGAAGATATTTGCCAACACACCATGGATCGACACAAAATAGCGTCCAAACGGATAGTTTATTGCATGATCACAACACAAGGAGAGTGCAATGTTTCGGAGTCACGCAGGACCCCTTCGTCAGGCATGTGATCATCACATGCCTGACGAAGGGGTCCTGCGTGACATGAAACATTGCACTCTCCTTGTGTTGTGATCATGCAATAAACTATCCGTTTGGATGCTACTTTGTGTCGATCCATGGTGTGTTGGCAAATATCTTCGTTGTGACATGAACCAGTATCCAGCTGGTTGTTGTTGCAGCACCCAAATTTTGAGAGCTCATCCAGGAAAGTGTGCGATGGGAATATGAAGTATGTCACGCATTGTATGAACACACGATCAGCCTCCTCTCCCCTGAGAGAACCCGGATCTGTGTGTTTACACACACAAATCCCAGTTCTCGATCTGTCACTAGCAATCACGGGTGCCCGGCGGTCATCGCGCTTGCCGGGCACTCGCATCGGCTCCGGCGACGAGCCGCGGGCGCATGCCTCCAGGGGCGTGCGTGCCCCCTAGTGGCCAACAGGCAAAGCGACGTAAGGTAAGGTCGCTTCGTCCAGGGGAGCCAACCTGCCGCAGTAAAACTGCGGCGGCTGGTCCAGGAGTGGTTAATTTGTTAGGCAGCCATTTTTTTTTCATTCAGTTGGGAAAAACCCAACAGGCAGGTTGTACAGAAGTTGATTGGTAAATCAACTTCTGTACAACCAGGGTGACCATACATAATTCAAAATTTGATCAATGAATGGCCGGCTTTAGTGAAGTCCATGTAAATCTGCTTGTGTATCTAACACCATCCTCTCTTAGTAACACTTTAAGTCTCTTCAAACTGATAACTGTATTTTGAAAAAAAAAAGGTAATAGTCACTAGCCAATAGTTACTCCAAGTAAAACATATAGGATCCTTAAAAAAACACAGTAGGTTTTGCTAAAAAAAAGTTTTGCAGGTCTCAATTCCACTACGGATGCCATGCATCTGATAGTAGGTGAAGCCATGTAAATAATTTCTCTATTCCCCTTTGTGGCCAACTGCACATCCAGAACCTCTGGTTTATAGTTCAGATACAACCTAATATAGATACATTTATTTCAAACTGCATACACCAGTTTTAGGCTACTCAGTCAGTATCAGTGCGGTGTATGGACATCTTGGCTTCTATTGAGTAGGGCAAACAGACATTGTTTTGATAAGGTGGGCTAAACGGAATTTAGAAGCCCCCCTCCTAATTAGTGAGAAAGAGGTGTATGTGGGTCTCACTTCCATCACACATCCAAAAAATAATGAATTTATTCCTCATTTTAAGATAGTGGACAGAGCCATAAAGTTTATATTCCGCATAAAAAATAAAAAAATAAAATAAAACTGACCTAAAACCATTTTAGTTTCACTTTAGTGCACTAAGTCATTGCAGGGTTCTCCCTGATTAGGCTTCCGGAGGCGGGGTAAAACATGTTGAGAACATGGCCTGGATGAAACAAGCTGAGGCTGCTTTTACCTGCTAACTACTCGGGCCGGGTGAGGTGTGTGGTAGCTGGACTATCTCTTCGTATTTTTGTAGCGTGCTTTGGGTCTGGACAGACCTCTCCTCAGCCTGCACCCTCAGCTGTCAGTGGCATCCAATTAATAGGACCTTTATAGCCTTAACAGGGACCCTTAAGAATTTATCGTGGGGGGCGTGGCTTGCGCGTGCACAGAGATGGCCGCTTAAGCAGTGAGCTCCGCCATCCAGACCGGACAATCAGCGACTATCGAGCACTGACTACCCGCTACTCTGCCCCACAGCACAGCGATCGTACCTGCCAGGCTGCGCCGTCATGTCGTCCCGCAAACGCATCCAGGATAGAGGCTTAAAACGCCTGGAATCCTTCTCCTTCCAGCCCCGCCGGCGAAACCAAGATGGCGGCGCCGGACCCTCAGCGCACCACTCTCTGCAGTTCTCGGAACCCCCGGGGGGCCATCCACAGAACATACCAGCTGGAAATCATTCCTCCTTTCCTTTGGATACCTCTCCTGCAACCCCGGTGTCCCAGAGCCCGGCGAAATCGAGGATGCGGATGGATCTCTCGGACCAGGCCTCAATCACAGTGAGTACAGGCCTGCATAATAACTCTGCTGTTTCATCATTACAATCCTCCATAGCACAATTCCCAACATCAGGACAACCGGTGCTAGACACCACTATGAAAGACATGCTCCTATCGCTGCAGTCTTCTCTCATGTCCAACTTCTCATCCCTGATTAATACTTTCTCACTAGAAATGAAACACATGGACAATAGGGTGCAATGTGTGGAAAACAAAATGGAGGAATGTACTGACACTGTTAATGAATTAGTGGATGCATACAATGATCAGAAAGAGGAATCTCTCTGGATCAAAGCGAAATTAGCGGACCTCGAGGACCGTTCCAGACGCAATAACCTTAAAATACGCGGAATCCCTGAGTCCGTTCAACCTACAGAATTGCACAATTACGCCACCGCTATGTTTTCCAGCATGCTCCAGGAACTCTCCCCGATTGAGCTTACGTTTGATCGTATACACAGGCTGCCTAAACCACGCCTCCTGGAAGCAGAGGTACCCCGTGATGTACTTCTGCGAGTACATTTTTTCCAAGCGAAAGAACAGATACTTAGGAAAGCTAGAGAACTGTCACCACTCCCTGCACCATACTCTGATATACAACTGTTTGCAGACCTATCTCAACATACACTCCAAATGCGTTGGCAACTTAAAACTATCACTAAGGCGATGAACAATCACAAAATTATATACAAATGGCGCCACCCAGCGACCATCTTGGTCACTTACAACGGCATTCCTCACACCATCTCCACCCTGGAAGGGGGCTTGAAACTACTTAAAGCATGGGGAATCCTACCAGATCCTCCCCTCAACCAAACTGACGATGACGGTACACCAAACCCGTTCACCTTTGGAAGTAACAGGGAGAACCGCAGAAACAACCAACGTTGATCTACTAGCTCAAATTGCATCATTATGCGACTACCTTAGTCCGGTCTGGTCGCGTGCTTAACACCAGCTTACTGAACTTTCCCCCATTAGTTGTCAGGTGCTCTGAGGAGCTGGTTCATGCTGACACACCTGTGAGCTTAGTTTGTTCACTTAGTCTTTACTAAAAAGCGGGGTCTATTTTTTTTTTCTTCTTGACCCTGTTGTTTTTTTTTTTTTTTTTGTGTTTTTGTGTTGTTTTTCTTTCTTTTTGATTGCGCTTCTGCAAGTGCCTTCACCTGCTTCAGACATCTACAGTTCGTTCACGCATGAAGTTTGTTGATCTTCAAATCTAACTTGTTTTATACCGCTATAGATCCAAGGACTGAATTTACTACTTCCTTCTCAAATCTCCAACAGAAGTACTCTAGCCCACATCGACCGGTGGATTGATTATTCCTCCTTCATTCTTCCACAACTGTAAGTAGTTGCTTCACGGACTCACCACACCTCCTTTCAGCATGGGGATCACTATCCTATCACTCAATGCGAATGGACTAAACCACCCAGCAAAAAGGTCCTCCCTATGGAAATCAGCCATTACCCAGAACTGTGACATTCTTTGCGTACAGGAGACGCACTTTGTTGCGACTTCCTCTCCTGCCTGCCAACACAAACAATTCCCCCATGTGTTTCGCTCCTCCTTTGATAAAAAACAACGCGGAGTAATGATAGCGATCAGAAACACTGTTGCTTTCACCCTGCAGAACTGTGTCATTGACCCGGGAGGGCGATATATTATCCTAATTTGCACAATCAACAATATCTCCTTTACCCTGTTCTCCATTTATGCCCCAAACCATGGCCAAATGACTTTTCTCAGGAAGACACTTCGGGCTGCCCGTAAGATCCAACAAGGTCATTTGCTCATTTGTGGGGACTTTAATATGGTCCCGAACAACTCAATAGACTCCACTGTGGGGACTCACAGAAATACCTCTCCTTTAGATCCGTTTATTAGTTCCAATGATCTATTTGACGTGTGGAGGTGTTGTCATGCGAGCGAGAGGGATTTCACGTTCCTTTCGCCGTGTCACAATACCTACTCACGGATTGATTTATTCCTAACTGACAGTCGGTTACTGCATAAAATTTCAAACTCTACCATTCATACCACCACCTGGTCAGACCATGCCCCCATTAGCATTACCATATCTGATGGCTCTTGTCAACCCAATAACTTTATTTGGAGAGTCAATAACTATCTCCTAACTACACCACTCTATTCTACCCATATTGAACGCCAATTGGAAGAGTACTTTTCAATCAATCAGGCATCGGTATCTGACCCGCTGGTGATATGGAACGCACACAAGGCAGTCATGCGAGGAGTGTTCATCCAAATGGGAGCTAGAGCCAAAAAAAAAAGGACCCAACGGTTAGATGAACTCACAGCTGAGATAGCCAGATCCGAATCACTGAATAAATCCAACCCATCACCACTTCTCCAATCTAAAATATTCACCCTTCGCCACGAGCTAAGGGCCCTTCTACTTGAAAAATGTGCTAAATCATACAGAATTCTCAAAGCCACTTCATACACTACAGGGAACAAGGCAGGAAAGGCAATGTCCCTTTGAGTTAAGGGTCATAGAACCAAAACAAAAATCCCGTACATACATCACCCTCACACGAACGAAAAACTTCTTAAACCCCAAGACATAGCGAACTCCTTTAGTACCTACTATGAAGATCTATACAACCTCAAGGATGATGCCTCCACTACCCAACCCTCCCAGGCGGTGATTGGATCCTTCCTAGGAGGTTTGAATCTCCCGAATGTGTCCCCCCAACAACTTGAGAAATTAAATACTCCCTTCACAGCTGAGGAAATACTTGCAATAATAAATAATCTACCTAACTCCAAATCCCCTGGCCCTGACGGCTTCACTGGGGAATATTATAAGAACTTCAAGCATGTATTAGCTCCCACTCTGTGCCAACTGTTCAACCTAACAGCAACTTCAGCCTCTTTCCCTACTGATATGCTCAATGCCATGATTATAACCCTCCCTAAACCTGGCAAAGATCCCACATCTCCAAAAAACTTCCGACCCATTTCACTGCTCAACCTTGATTTAAAAATTTACGCCAAATTGATAGCCAACAGACTAGAGGACATACTTCCTTTCCTTATATCAATAGACCAATCAGGATTCACTAAAGGACGCCAAGCGTCGGACGCCACTAGAAGGATAATCAATATCATACATCATGTAGAAACGCAAAAAATCCCGGCCCTTCTATTATCACTAGATGCCGAAAAGGCCTTCGATAGGGTCCACTGGGGATATATATCGGAGGTTCTATACAAGTTCGGTATTACGGGTACGATACACAATGCCATAATGGCCCTATACTCCAATCCTTCGGCCAAAGTATTTTCTGCAGACACCCTTTCCTCTCCATTCCAAATTACCAATGGTACAAGACAAGGTTGCCCACTCTCACCCATTATTTTCAACCTAGTCATGGAACCCCTTGCCGAACATATCAGAAATAACAGCGAAATCTCAGGTATACCCATTGCTGGTTTAGACCATAAGATAAGTTTGTTTGCAGACGACGTGATCCTCATGATCATGGACCCTGACAGATCCCTTCCTGAGGTCCAGAGGATGCTAGCCTGGTTTAGTGAAGTATCATACTACAAAGTCAATGAAACTAAATCATACGTGCTCAACTTAGGTCTGGACACGCCCACAGAAAACCAACTCAAAATGAAATTTCCATACACTTGGGCTAAAAATAGCATAACTTACTTGGGCATCCAGCTGACTACTACAACAAAAGCACTATTTGCTTCTAACTATTTACCAATCAGATCCACTCTTCAAACGCATCTCACCAGGCTGGCGTCCTTTGAATTCTCGTGGATGGGTCGATTGGCAGCATTTAAAATGTTCCATCTTCCCCAAATCTTGTACCTATTTAGAACTATACCAATTCCTATACCTCTTTACTACTTCAAATCATTGCAATCGATCCTGACCAAATTTCTTTGGAAAGGCAAAAAAGCTAGATGCAGCCATGCTCAACTAATCAAACATCGCTTAGCAGGAGGGACTGGTTCTGTTGACTTTCAGGATTACTACATGGCATCTATACTCACACAAGCTAAGGAATGGATTCTAGAATCCCCCCCAACCACGTTGTGGGGGAAGATAGAGGCATCTATGGTACCAGGAGGCAATTTAGCTTCTTGGCTATTCATCTCACCACTAAGGACAAGGCCCCACATCCACGTCTCACCGACCATGAAGGCGACTTGCAAGGTTTGGTCCAGATTCTCACAGCTCTCAGCACTCTACCCCAATCAAGCAACCATCCCCGTCACCATAGACTCCCTGACCCACATACTAGAAACAGCCTCCTACACACATTGGAAACACAAGGGCATTATATATATCTCAGATCTACTTTATAATAATCGCATCAAATCCTTTACCAAACTTCAGAAAGAATACCAACTCTCGCACTCTGATTGGTTCTTATACGCACGCACCCATCATTGCCTCACTTCACTTAAAGCATGGGCATGGAAAATACCCCAAATAGCGTGGATTTTTTTTAGATCCCCTGCACATCATCGGAGGGGAATTTCTCGGTTCTATTCTTTACTAAGACAAAAATCCACCTTTACTACTTCAACAGCACTATTGCACTGGGAAAATGATTTAGGACAACAATTCACAATTCTACAATGGGAAACAGCGTGTAAATCCACATACAAAGCTACTTGCTGCTCAACATTGTGGGAACTTGCATTTAAACTGACGTACCGGTGGTACTTGACTCCTGACAGATTATCCAAATTTAACTCATCACTCCCTAGCACATGTTGGAGGAACTGCGGACAAAAAGGTGATCTATTGCATACATTTTGGAAATGTTCCAAACTTAAACATTATTGGTACTCCGTTTTCCAATTAATTTTTGAGGTCACTCGTCTGCCAATCATAGCCTCACCATCCTTAGCCCTACTATCCCTGGAAATAGAAAAAATCCCAAATCCATCAAAACACATTATAATTCACATACTACTAGCAGCTCGCCTTAGTATAACCCGTAAGTGGAGAGACCCAATTCCCCCTACGATTAAAGATGTAGTTCAATCCACTCATGAACACTTTACACATGAAACTTCCCTAGCACTAAAGCAGAATAGTAGAATGAAGATTGCCCAACTATGGGAAATGTGGAAAGAATGGATTAAATCTCCCGGTCTCACAACAGCGTTCACTCTTTAACTTGGTTTGTTAACTTGTCTGTTATTCTGTGGGTACAGAGGGCACTTAACGAGGGGGGGGAGGGGGGTCAACACGCGGGCACAGTTTTGCTCCCTATAAGGGGTGCTTAAGTGGGGTCTCCCCTCTCCACCCTAACTTACATGAATAGCTTTACCTGTCCTCTGTACCAACCTCCACCTTGGTACTAGAATTTGACCAATGCACTATCTGTTTGCGGATGAACCCGTAATACTTATGTAACGACAGACAGAATATTATTGATTGTTTTCTTTTTGTACAATCCAAATCTTATGTGGACGGTCATGTTACATTTGTAGGCACTTTCTTATATTTTATTCTTATATTTTTTGTTTATGACTCTGTAACATTTGAAATATGCCAATAAAAATCCATTGAGGAAAAAAAAAAAAAGAATTTATCGTGGGTCACATTGCAAGGTCATCTCACACTTTGCATTTGTGAGTGGGCAACCCCACTGGATTATAAGGCACACTTTCCTAAACTTTGGCAATCACACTTTAAGACTACTTTCACACTGAGGCGTTTTTCAGGCGCTAAAGGGCTAAAAAAAAGCGCCTGAAAAAACGCCTCCCCTGCAGCCCCAGTGTGAGAGCCCGAGTGCTTTCACACTGGGGCTGTGCGCTTTCAGGACATTAGAAAAAGTCCTGCAAGCAGCATCTTTCAGGCGGTGTGGGAGTGGTGTGCACACCGCTCCTCCACCGCCCCTGGCATTGAAATCAATGGCCACCGCTGCCGAAGCGCCTGCAAAGCGATTCGGCAGCGACGCTTTGTGGGCACTATTAACCCTTTGTTCGGCAGCTAGCGGGGGTTAAAAGCACCCTGCTAACAGCCGAAAAGCTCTGCTATTACAGTGGTAAAGCACCGCTAAAATTAGCGGCGATTTACCGGTAACGCCCCCCTCCGCCCCAATATAAAAGTAGCCTTAAAAGATTGAAAATTTTGAAAAAAACAAACAAAACAGTTTTACATTTCGTTATAAAAAATTTAAAACAGGTAATTTTTCTCCTTTATTGATGTGCACCGATGGGGCTGCACTGATGGGCACTGATAGGATGCACTGATGGGCACTGATAAGGTGGCACTGGTGGGCACAGATGAGGCTGCACTGGTGGGCACTGATAGGTGGCACTGGTGGGCACATAGGGGGCACTGAGGGGTGGCACTGATAGGTGGTACTGATGGGCGGCACTGATGGTCACTGATGGGTGGCACTGAAGGGCATTGATATGTGGCACTGAAGGGCACTGATAGGTGGCACTGATAGGTGGCACTGATGGGTGCTGATGGGTGACACTGATGGGAACTGACTGATGGGCACTGGTAGGTGGCACTGATAGGCATTGATAGGTGGCACTGTTGATGAGGCACTGATGGCCACTGATTGGCACCACTGGTGGGTATTGATAGGTGGCACTGGTGGGCATTTATAGGTGGCACTGATTGGTGGCACTGGTGGGCACTGATTGGTGGCACTGATATGCACTGGTGGGCACTGCTAGGTGGCACTGGAAGGCGGCACTGGTGGGCACAGATGAGGTGGCTGTGGCTCTTCCTCTTCGGGACCAATGTCCCTTTCACAGAAGCCGGTGACCGATTACAGATCTTCTGTTTACATCACGTGATCAGCTGTCATTGGCTAACAGCTGATCACGTAGTAAGGGGCCGGAATCTCATTGACTCAGTGATCACAGAGCGCTCCGCGTGCGCCCCACAGGGGGCGGGCAAAGGGGAGGACATCATATGACGGCGTCCCGGCAATTTAGGTCCGCACTGTAGCCGTCATTCGGCTATAGCACGGACACGAGGACAGGGTAAACTACAAACTGGTGGTATAGACCCTCTTTATTAGTGTTTAGGGCTGAATGCTGGGGATGTCTGTATTTATTTTTGTGCACAAAGGAAACTATCCCTCCCATTGTGAATGTTCCATGCTAGTTTTAAATTAATTGGGTGCTGCTAATTTTCTGTATCATCACGGATCTTAGTTAAAGAGCACTGCGCAAACCTATACGTAAGTCTGAAATCATGTAACTTGTGTAATATAGTTTACTAATAAAAGTTAAACATGTCGTGGACTATACCTGACAAAACATCACGCAAAAGTTTTTGTTTTCATGCTTCATGCATTTTGTGCCTCATTTGTTTATACCTCTCTTACACGCATTACTGTTTTATATTGTCAAAGATCAAATTATATATTTTTACTCATGCAGGCTGCACCAGGTGTAAGAAAAAATGATGTTATCATGATCGAAGAAATTATTCACTTTCAACTCTGCACTGAGACATCAGACTTAGAACATCACAGTAATAGTCATAGCACAGATAACAGTCTACCATTATAATGGTAGACAATATGATAAATTCTCTATGCTTTATATTAATGACAAAAAATATACATAGACAGCAGAAATAAAATGACTAATAAAAATGAATGAATTTATAGCGTGTTAAGTGAGGAAGAGATAACTGAAAAGAAGAAATGTTCTACACTGGAACACGCTAAATTGTGAAACAGAACACTGGGGTCAACACGGGCATCAAAATAGGATGCCCATCAGTCATTCCAAATACCTTCTAAGCATTTTATGAGCTCAGAGAAAAATGGGGCATTGCCTATTAAACAGAATTTTTGTAAAAATGTATTTTGCTGAGAACTGTATCATGTTAATATGAACACTTTTCATAGTATCTGCTAGCTTTTCCAATATGGCTTCCAGTTGTTAAAATTAGTAAAGGGCGATTCTGCCTGGGTTCAATTCACCAAAAGTTCAGAGAATACTGTTTGAAACTTGGAACTTAGAGGTGAATCCCATCAAAGTCTACTGTATAGAGGAACATCCTTCTGTAAAATTCTGGACATTTGTAGAGCTAATAATCAAACAATTGTCAAACATGCATAGGTGATTCCTTCCCAGATAGCAATGATAACTTGCCACAAATTTGTGGCAGCGTTGAATAGTAAATCTGTTAACTTGCTGCACATTTTCACTGGCAAGTTGTACACTTGCAGAGCACTTGAAGCACGAGTTCTAGTTGACACTTTTCCAAATTGTAGCAAATTTGCATGGCAAGTCTCTAGCAAGAGCTCTGCAAGTCTATAGCCTGAAAATTCAGCCACAGTGACCCCTGTGGTGGGATGACTACTGCACAACATAACTGAACCAGAACTTGCAGCAGACTTGCAGAATCTTTGCAAAGAAAGTTGATCTGGAGTGGACTTGCCGCAATTGTGCAACAAGCCTGGCAAGTCTAGCAATAGTTTAGCAAATCATTTTCAAACTTGCAGCACATCTGCTTGCTATCTGGGTTAAAGTTATAAACAGTATGAATAGTCCAACTTTTCTGGACAATCCCAGCAACAGCCTACACTGACAGCACATATTTGGCTAAAAGTGACGGATGACCTCAAATCAACCACATAAAAAAATGAAAACATAAAAAGACCCCCAGTAATAAGAACTATACAAAAAGGAAGCCAATGAACGAAGTGCCAAAAGAGCTACCAATCAGTTTTAAAGTACAGTTTCTTAACTGCTCTTGTTTCTTACTACGTGATTTGTTAGCTTTTCCTATGCTTCCTCTACATCAGCTTCTAATTTGCCGACACTATCACATCTCTGTGCCCTCCTTTATAGTTAGGGGGCTAGCTTAAACAAAGGCTTTTCTAAGCTATATTCCAAAGGCCATCTGGATATACGATTCACTGGGAGTGGGAACCTCAAAACCACAGAATTCACCTTGAACCCATGGTAAGGTTGAACCCAAACCTCATCCCTAGGTATATTAATCCAGCCTAATGCTACTTAAAGTTTTCACAAACAGAAACGATTTCAAACTTAAGCACTAGGTGTATTGTGCAGTCAGCAACTACCCTTAAAATGCTTATTGCTTAGCTAATGATGTTTTAATCACTTTAAAAGGCCAATTTACACTATGGGGGTGATTTACTAACAACAGTGCGCTGCGCTGGTTCATACCTTAATTGGTGCGCCGGATAAATCCTTAATTGGGCGCATGAACCGGCGGCGCACTGTGATAGTAAATAAAAATGTCAGCGGCGCTTGTATCTCTATTCAAAATGAATGGTTCCCTATGGGAGCCTACTGATTTGAATAGAGGTCGCCCGGGAAGTCGGACTTGCGGAGCGACTCGTGTGCCGGTTGACACAGGGGCAGCGCGACTTTGCGAGGCAACTTGGACACGACTTGAGCGTGAAGCAGACGCTCAAGTCGTGTCCCGGAGGCAACTTGAAGTACCTGCCCGAGAATGTTCTCGGTGACAAGGTACTGCAAGCCTCGCGCTCGCTGTCCCCTGTGTTTGGTATGAATCATGAAGGGGAACTCCACGCCAAATTTTAAATAAAAAACCGGCATGGGTTCCCCTCCAGGAGCATACCAGGTCTTTAGGTCTGGTATAGATTTTAAGGATGAACCCCCCTACGCCGAAAAAACGGTGTGGGGGTCCCCCCAAAATCCATACCAGACCCTTATCTGAGCACGCAGCCTGGCAGGTCAGGAAAGGGGGGCGAGCGAGCGCCCCCCCTTCTGAACCGTACCAGGCCGCATGCCCTCAACATGGGGGGTTGGGTGCTTTGGGGCAGGGGGCGTCCTGGGGACAAGGGCCTCTTCCCGACAACCCTGGTCATTGGTTGTCGGGGTCTGCGGGCAGGGGGCTTTTTCAAAGACTTTCAATTACTTTTCTCTGTATTGACAGGAGCCAGCAATTCATTATAACCGCGAGTGCTTTTAAATGCCTTTTTTTTCATTTAGAAATGTCATTTTGCTGTCAGACTGTTATATAATGGCAAGTTTAGGAGGTGCGCCTGTTCAACTTATGCAATTGATTTACGTGACTTGACATTTACTAAGATTTTGCCGGCGCAGTGAACCGACGCATTTGAACGAGTAAAATTGCTGCGCAGAGCACAAAAAGATCCCTCGCAGTAGTGGTACTTGCCAGCGCAGCAGGCTGGTTCAGAAAAAGTTACTTTCTCATTCTATTTTGGGCATATTTGTTACTTGGGCAGTTGTCACTAAACTTCCTCACATCACCGCACATCACCCCATTATATTGGCACGTCCAGCTTCTTTATATTTTAATTTGAGGATGCCGTGCGCCAGGTCCATAGTGGCGCACTGAGCGCCTCCTCCTGTGCGCCAAGAACACTATAGTAATTGGGGAATAGCGCTGCGTTACCTAATGTATCGTAAATACCAAAACTGCCGTTGCACACGCAGATGCGACGATACTCATGGCGCAAACGTTTCGTAAATCAGCCCCTATGTGTTGCATTACTGTATGACTAACTTACATTTTAAATAGGATGGCAGAGCATCTTAACACACTCAAAACTGCACCTGAATGTGCATCATGGTGAGCTGCAGTGTGGGTGCCTTGCCTGTTACTCATATAGTGAACTGGGGGTGCCATTCAGTGTAAATAGCACCACAACATATGGCAGTCTGCAGGTCAACGTGCATTGCAGCGACACACGATAAATCGTTGAACATAACAGCAATGCATAAGTGTAAATGAGCCCTAATACTTTTCGAATGACTGATGCTTGGTGCAATCCTAATTACACATGCACGCACTGAAAATCGCAGCAGCCACTTCCCACACTGGGAACCACACTGCACTTGTGGTTTCCGTGCAGGCTGTGATTTAAAAAATAGAGCAGGGACCTTTTACCTGCATTTTTAGGAGGCACGGCAAGCCCATTCAAATGAAGTTGGTCAAAAGAATGGGCTGCCGTGCCTGCTCAAAATGTGGCTTGCAGTGAAACAGACTTTATTCAGAAGTTTCACACCTGTGCTTTTATCAGCCATTCTGCCTTTCTCTGTGCTGAGAAATGTTGTGCACCACTGTTCTTTGGCTTTAAAAAAAGGCAGGGTCTTTGGCTGCTGGCATACTGCTGGAGTGCGGTATATGTGAAACCATGGCTCAACCACCTGTTTTTGCCACCCCTCTAGCTGCTGGTTTGGAGTTCATCAGACCTCACTTTCATCACAGATAGTAGCACCATTGCAGTTTCTATGGTTTATTTTTTGGGTTTAATGTTTTAATATTTTCTGGAAGCTCACCCCACCTCCCCCCAAATCCCACACATCCTCCTGGGCACCAGAGGTAAGGAAATGCACAGTTCAGTTTTAGAATTTTGATTTTGATTTTTTAACACAGCTGAAGATCGCAATGATGACAGTAAAACTGAGTAGATTCTTCGCTTTTTGAATATTTGCTGCACAGATGAGATGATTATCTGTGTCAACAAACTGTAGAAAATATGAACTTTGCTAGTTCAGTTATTCTGCAAGCTTTGCCTCTCTCGCACTTTCTTTCATTTTTACTAGAAAGATATTTTCTCTGCATCCTTTTAATAACTTCCTCTCTAATACTCTGACGGGACTCCTATTAAGTCTTATTTTAGAATGTATCTTTTATAAATGTAATATTTTTAACTTTCTTATGCAAGGTTTTCCTGAGGAGTCACTAATCTTTAGTCTTTTGGCACACACAGCCTTTTCTAGTATGCCATCCTTCACAATTTGTGTACTCCAATCTTCTTCATCTGTATTCATAATTCCACACTTTGATTTTTTAACCTGTTCACCAGTGGAATGTTTCAGATGATCTGCCAAAATACTGATTTCTAAGTACTTACTAACTTTGATGTCTATGCGCTCTCTAGGTTTGCTTCTCTGGGGAATTGCAATATTACTGGCACTCTTGATTTTTGACCATGCCATTCGTCCTTTTTCTCTAAGCACTAGTGGTCATTTCTCCATATGGTCCTGTCATATGTCATCTTTATCAGGGCTATGTACATCTGCGTCCGTAGCTGGCCATGCCACTTTATGGATTCTCAACATGGTCAAACTAAGCTCTGAGTTGGAAGACTTATATGTTCCAACCTCAGCTGTTCAGATTTTATGCACCCAGAAATGCCATAGGATCCCGAACAAGATATTCCAAGGCAGATTGTTCTAGTTTCTATGCTCTGCAACTCCAAGCTAGTAATCTGGAGCTGCAAAAATAGCTTAACCAAAGCATCAGTCAATTACCAAAATAGGCTAGAAAGGCTAGTATTAGTTGAGTCACATTCAGCTGTACTTGTGTACTAAAGGCCTACCACTAATCCAAGTGGATACCTTAGTTCTAATGTGTGTAAGGATTTTACCCCAACCTTTATAACCACTGGGATGACCCAAACACCTTAGTTTAATCACAGTGATGTCATGGAATGTGTCCAGGCAGATGTTTATTTCCAAGACATTGAAATAAACATGAGGTATGTTCCTGATGCTAATTAGAATTTAGAAGACAGTTGAATGAGTGGTAAAACAGCCTCAATATTACAATATTACAGAATTAGTCCAGTTGCATATAAATCACTATTACTATCTATAACATGGAAAAATTAAAACCTTCAGAGAAATACACCAGTTGTAAGATCAACAAATGGTAGTTTGTAAGCATTATTTTTTGCTTCCTATGTTAAAAAAAGCACAGCATTGTTTTAGTTACTCAGAAGGCCTCTTGTAGCATGTAAGAGAAGAAATGTGCAGTGGGAGCAGGGGAAAAACATTGGAAAGAATATTAATGAGCATGCACTGAAATTTCGGTGGCCGAAACATATTGGCTGAAAATTGTGTTTTCGGCATATTGCCGAAAGAAAAAAGTTCCGATAAGGCGCTGATAATTGCGAATTTGCAGTAGCCTTGGCCACGCCACCGGTGCCGCCCATTGCAGACTGTTATCCTGGCCGCTCAAGGTCCTGTCCTCCCTGTCCTATTCCCCCCCTCCTCTCCTTGCAGAGCGGGGATCTCTCTGTGTCAGGGATCTGAAATGCCCGGGCCACAGTAACAATGTCCCGCCTCCTGTGATAGACGGCACACTGATCCAATGCCGGGACATTGAATCAGTGTGACGTGATCACAGGAGCCGGGACATTGTTACTGCGGCCCAGGCAATTCAAATCCTGCTCCGTGACACATCGTGAGATCGCCGCTCTGATCTGGGCACAGTCAGGCTGAATCTGACAGGCACTGGTGAGAGGCTGCATCTTATGGGCACAGGCAGGCTGCATCCCACAGGCACTAGTAAGGAGCTACATCTTATGGGCACAAGCAGGCTGCATCCACAGGCACTGGTAAGAGGCTGCATCTTCTGGGCACAGGCAGGCTGCATCCACAGGCACTGGTGAGAAGCTGCATCTTATGGGCACAGGCAGGCTGCATCCACAGGCACTGGTCAGAGGCTACATCTTCTGGGCACAGGCAGGCTGCATCCACAGGCACTGGTGAGAAGCTGCATCTTATGGGCACAGGCAGGCTGCATCCACAGGCACTGGTGATAGGCTGCATCTTCTGAGCACAGGCAGGCTGCATCCACAGGTACTGGTGAGAATCTGCATCTTATGGGCGCAGGCAGGCTGCATCCAAAGGACACTGGTGAGAGGCTGCATCTTATGGGCACAGGCAGGCTGCATCCACAGGCACTGGTGAGAGGCTGCTTCTTATGGGCACAGGCAGGCTGCATCCACAGGCACTGGTGAAAGCCTGCATCTTATGGGCACAGGCAGGCTGCATCTTATGGGCACACAGGCTGCATCCACAGGCACTGGTGAGGCTGCATCTGATGGGCACAGGCAGGTTGCATCCACAGGCACTGGTGAGGCTGCATCTTACGGGCACAGGCAGGCTGCATCCACACGCACTGGTGAGGCTGCATCTGATGGGCACAGGCAAGCTGCATCCACAGGCACTGGCGAGGCTGCATCTGATGTGCACAGGCAGGCTGCATCCACGGGCACTGGTGAGGCTGCATCTGATGGGCACAGGCAGGCTGTATCCACAGGCACTGGCAAGGCTGCATCTGATGGACACAGGCAGGTTGCATCCACAGGCACTGGTGAGGCTGCATCTGATGGGCACAGGCAGGCTGCATCCACAGGCACTGGCGAGGATTCATCTGATGGACACAGGCAGGCTGCAACCACAGGCACTGGTGAGGCTGCATCTGACGAGCACAGGCAGGCTGCATCCACAGGCACTGGTGAGGCTGCATCTGATGGGCACAGGCAGGCTGCATCCACAGGCATTGAATCAGTGTGACCTGATCACAAGAGGTGGGACATTATTACTGCGGCCCAGGCAATTCAAATCCAGCTCCATGACACATCGTGAGATCACTGCTCTGATCTGGGCACAGGCAGGCTGAATCTGACAGGCACTGGTGAGAGGCTGCATCGTATGAGCACAGGCAGGCTGCATCCCACAGGCACTAGTAAGGAGCTGAATCTTATGGGCACAAGCAGGCTGCATCCACAGGCACTGGTGAGAGGCTGCATCTTCTGGACACAGGCAGACTGCATCCAAAGGCACTGGTGAGAAGCTGCATCTTATGGGCACAGGCATGCTGCATCCACAGGCACTGGTGAGAGCCTGCATCTTATGGGCACAGGCAGGCTGCATCTTATGGGCACAGGCAGGCTGCATCCACAGGCACTGGTGAGGCTGCATCTGACGAGCACAGGCAGGCTGCATCCACAGGCACTGGTGAGGCTGCGTCTGACGGGCACAGGCAGGCTGCATCCACAGGCACTGGTGAGGCTGCATCTGATGGGCACATGCAGGCTGCATCCACAGGCACTGGCGAGGCTGCATCTGATGGGCACAGGCAGGCTGCAACCACAGGCACTGGTGAGGCTGCATCTGACGGGCATGCATCTGACGGGCACAGGCAGGCTGCATCCACAGGCACTAGTGCATTGTATGGGCACAGACAGGCTGCATCCACAGGCACTGGTAAGGCTGCATCTGATGGGCACAGGCGGGCTGCATCCACAGGCACTGATGAGGCTGCATCTGATGGGCACAGGCAGGCTGCAACCACAGGCACTTGCGAGGCTGCATCTGATGGACACAGGCAGGCTGCATCCACAGGCACTGGCAAGGCTGCATCTGACATGCACTGGTAGGCTGCATCTGACATGCACTTGCAAGGCTGCATCTGACATGCACTGGCAAGCCTGCATTTGACATGCACTGGCAAGGCTCTATCTGACAGACACTGGTGAGGCTGCATTTGATGAACTCTGGTGAGGCTGCATTGATCTTTAGTATCATGTCTGCAGTCTCTTACCATCTCCTGTATCATGTCTGCTAGAGGTGCACCAAGTGGAAATTTTGCTAATTCTATTAGCAGTGTGTTTAAGTAAGAGATTGATACATCGATTGACACATCGTGAGATCACCGCTCTGATCTGGGCACAGGCAGGCTGAATCTGACAGGCACTAGTAATGAGCTGCATCTTATGGGCACAAGCAGGCTGCATCCACAGGCACTGGTGAGAGGCTGCATCTTCTGGGCACAGGCAGACTGCATCCACAGGCACTGGTGAGGCTGCATCTGATCGGCACAGGCAGGCTGCATCCACAGGCACTGGTGAGGCTACATCTGTTGGGCACGCATCTGACGGGCACAGGCAGGCTGCATCCACAAGCACTGGAGAGGCTGCATCATATGGGCACAGGTAGGCTGCATCCCACAGGCACTAGTAATGAGCTGCATCTTATGGGCACAAGCAGGCTGCATCCACAGGCACTGGTGAGAGACTGCATCTTCTGGGCACAGGCAGACTGCATCCACAGGCACTGGTGAGGCTGCATCTGATCGGCACAGGCAGGCTGCATCCACAGGCACTGGCGAGGCTGCATCTGTTGGGCACGCATCTGACGGGCACAGGCAGGCTGCATCCACAAGCACTGGTGAGGCTGCATCTGATGGGCACAGGCAGGCTGCATCCCACAGGCACTGGCAAGGCTGCATCTAACATGCACTGGTAGGCTGCATCTGACATGCACTTGCAAGGCTGCATCTGACATGCACTGGCAAGCCTGCATTTGACATGCACTGGTGAGGCTGCATTTGATGAACACTAGTGAGGCTGCATTTGATGAACACTGGTGAGGCTGCATTTGATGAATACTGGTGAGGCTGCATTTGATGAACTCTGGTGAGGCTGCATTGATCTTTAGTATCATGTCTGCAGTCTCTGACCATCTCCTGTATCATGTCTGCTAGAGGTGCACCAAGTGGAAATTTTGCTAATTCTATTAGCAGTGTGTTTAACCACTTCAATACCATGCACTTATGCACCTTCCCGCCCAGACCAATTTTCAGCTTTCAGTACTCTCACACTTTGAATGACAATTACTTAGTCATGCTACACTGTATCCAAACAAATTTTTTATCATTTTCTTCTCACAAATAGAGCTTTCTTTTGGTGGTATTTAATCGCCACTGGGTTTTTTATTTTTTGCGATATAAGCAAAAAAACAGCAATTTTTAAAAAAAAAAAACACTTTTTTTTAGTTTCTATTGTAAAATTTTGCAAATAAGTAATTTTTCTTCATAAATTTGTGCCAAAATGTATACTGCTACATATCTTTGGTAAAATGAACCCAAATTAGTGTATATTATTTGGTCTTTGTGAAAGTTATAGAGTCTACAAACTATGGTGGCAATCACTGAAAATTTATCACATCTGATCACGCCTGATGTACTGAAGGGATATCTCATTTCTTGAGACACTAACAAGCGAGGAAAGTACAAATACCCCAAAATTACCCCTTTTTGGAAAGTAGACAGTCCAAGGTATTTACTAAGAGGCGTGGTGAGTTTTTTGAAGTTGTATTTTTTTCCCACAATTCTTGGGAAAATTTGATTTTTTTTTTTTGATTTTTTTTTACACAAACTGGTCATATTAACAGTTTTTTCTCTCACACAACATATGCATAATTGCAACTACACCCCAGAATACATTCTGCTACTCCTCCTGAGTGTAGCGATACCACATGTGTGAGACTTTTACACAGCCTGGCCACATACAGAGGCCCAACATTGAAGTAGCACTTTCAGGCGTTCTACAAGCATAAATCGCACATATCCTTTCTCAACCACCTATTACACTTTTGAAGGCCCTGGAGCACCAGGACAATGGAATTTTCCACAAAATGACCCCATTTTGGAAAGCACACACCCCAACGTATAATCTATGAAGCATTATGAGTCTTTTGAACGGTTCATTTTTTTCCAGAAGGTTTTGGAAAATGTGGAGAAAAAATGAAAATGCATTTTTTTTACACAAAGTTGTCCATTTATAAGATATTTCTAACGCATAGCATATACATAGCAAAAATGACACCCCAAAATGCATTCTGCTACTCCTCCTGAGTATAGCGATACCACATGTGTGAGACTTTTACACAGCCTGGCCATATACAGAGGCCCAACATTGAAGTAGCACTTTCAGGCGTTCTACAAGCATAAATCGCACATATCCTTTCTCAACCACCTATTACACTTTTGAAGGCCCTGGAGCACCAGGACAATGGAATTTTCCACAAAATGACCCCATTTTGGAAAGCACACACCCCAACGTATAATCTATGAAGCATTATGAGTCTTTTGAACGGTTCATTTTTTTCCAGAAGGTTTTGGAAAATGTGGAGAAAAAATGAAAATGCATTTTTTTTACACAAAGTTGTCCATTTATAAGATATTTCTAACGCATAGCATATACATAGCAAAAATGACACCCCAAAATGCATTCTGCTACTCCTCCTGAGTATAGCGATACCACATGTGTGAGACTTTTACACAGCCTGGCCATATACAGAGGCCCAACATTGAAGTAGCACTTTCAGGCGTTCTACAAGCATAAATCGCACATATCCTTTCTCAACCACCTATTACACTTTTGAAGGCCCTGGAGCACCAGGACAATGGAATTTTCCACAAAATGACCCCATTTTGGAAAGCACACACCCCAACGTATAATCTATGAAGCATTATGAGTCTTTTGAACGGTTCATTTTTTTCCAGAAGGTTTTGGAAAATGTGGAGAAAAAATGAAAATGCATTTTTTTTACACAAAGTTGTCCATTTATAAGATATTTCTAACGCATAGCATATACATAGCAAAAATAACACCCCAAAATGCATTCTTCTACTCCTCCTGAGTATAGCGATACCACATGTGTGAGACTTTTACACAGCCTGGCCATATACAGAGGCCCAACATTGAAGTAGCACTTTCAGGCGTTCTACAAGCATAAATCGCACATATCCTTTCTCAACCACCTATTACAATTTTGAAGGCCCTGGAGCACCAGGACAATAGAATTTTCCACAAAATGACCCCATTTTTGAAAGCACACACCCCAACGTATAATCTATGAGGCATTATGAGTCTTTTGAAAGGTTCATTTTTTTCCAGAAGGTTTTGGAAAATGTGGAGAAAAAATTAAAATGCATTTTTTTTACACAAAGTTGTCAATTTATAAGATATTTCTAACACATAATATGTACATAGCAAAAATTACACCCAAAAATGCATTCTGCTACTCCTCCTGAGTATGGCGATACCACATGTTTGAGACTTTTACACAGCCTGGCCACATACAGAGGCCCAACATCCAAGTAGCACCTCCAGGCATTCTAGCAGCATTAATTGCACATATCATTTTCTGACTACCGATCACATTTTTGAAGGCCCTTCATATATCTAACACATAGCAGGTACATACCAAATAACAAAAGATTACCTGTGGTTTTAGAAGTGCAGTGGTCCACAGAGGAGAGCATCGGTCCAGGCAGCAGGCAGGGATGAGGTCAGCGACAGCAAAAGCAATCATCCAGGCAGCAGGCAGGAATACTGTCCATAGTTCGCACAGGCAGAGATACTGTCAGCACAGCCAGAGCACAGCCAAAGCACAGGTCCAGGTAGCAGGCAGAGGTGTCCTATCCTATCCTATCGATGATATCTTCGATATATTGGAGGTAGTGGAGTCGGTGATTTTGAGTTGCTTTTTGGTAGCAGACAAACGAATTAAAAAGGGCCATGTGAAACAGGTGAAACGCAACTTTTTTGTGCCAATAATGGGACTTTCTGGTTGATAAGTAGGGCTGTAGCATCTGGTCGTTTAAATCCACCCCCCCCCCATGTACAAATTGTAGTCGTGGACACATTCAGGCTTTACAATGGAGCCGCGTCTTCTTGGGATCTCCACCATGGTGTCATTGTGGATCGTAGAGAGGATGTGGACATCTTTCTTGTCCCTCCACTTCATGGCCAACACCTCCTCGTTCCTCATGGATGCCGATTCTCCAGGTCGCAATTTTTTTGTCAATAAATTTTGTGGGAATCCCTTCCGGTTTTTTTTTAAGGTACCGCAGGCCGGGGTTTGTTTACTGTAAAGGTGGCGAAAAAGGGGCAGGCTGGTATAATAATTATCAACATATAAATGGTAACCTTTTCCGAACAGGGGGTATGCCAACTCCCAGACAATTTTCCCACTGGTTCCAATATATGTGGGGCAATCACGGGGCTGGAGCTGGGAGTCTTTGCCTTCGTAGATCCTGAATTTGCAGACGTATCCAGTGGCTCGATCACATAATTTATTTAATTTTAACCCATACCTGGCTCTCTTGCTTGGTATGTACTGCTTGAACTGCAGTCGGCCGGTGAAATGTACGAGGGACTCATCCACACAAATTTTTTGGTCTGGGATGAAAACGTCTTCAAATCGCTGGGAAAAGGCATTGATTAGGGGGCGTATCTTGTACAATTTGTCGTAGTTGGGATGATCTCGGGGAGGGCACTGTGAATTGTCATTGAAGTGGAGAAAGCGCATAATCATGTCGTATCTTTTCCTGGACATGACAGCGGAATATATGGGCATGTGTTGGATGGGGCGTTTGGACCAATATGAATGGACTTCGTTCTTTTTTGTAAGCCCCATATTGAACATAAGGCCCAAAAATAATTTAAATTCCTCCAATGTTAGACGCCGCCACTGGAACATGCGGGCGTAGGAAGAATTGGGGTTGGCAGCAATAAATTGGGATGCATACAGATTCGTTTGATCCACTATATTCTGCAGCAAATCTTGTGGGAAAAATAAACAAAAATAATCAAATTTAGAAAAATTTGTAGTGTCGGGCTGCACACCTGGCTGTGCGGTGAAAGGGGGGATGATAGCGGATCCTGAGTTGGCAGGCAACCATAAGGGGTTTGCCAGGGCATCGGGAAGTTAGGATTGGGGCTGGATTCTTCGGGTTGGGCGTGCATTTCCATTGCTTGTACTGGGCTCCTCTTCATGGGGTATGGCGCTGCTGGTGGTGGGCAGTTCTCCTGATCTTGGTGCTGATCTTGGTGCTGATCTTGGTGCCGATCGCATTCTTTTGGGAGGGACGGTTTCCTCCGGGGACTCGGACTCTGAGCCACTATCCTCCACTGGCTCGTATTCCGAACCAGAATCGGATAATGGGAGCTCCCCGCTGCTCTCATCATCCGACATGGCAAGAATGGCATATGCCTCCTCAGGTGTGTAAACCCTTTGGGACATTATGGCAGTGCTTATTGGTGGGCCTGTGTAATGGTACTGCTGGTGGTAGTGGTGGCGGTCTGTGTGGTAGTACCGATGGAGTTATTAGTGGTGGGCCTGTGTGGTGGTACCGATGGCGGTATGGGTGGTGGTGGTACCAATGGCGGTACAGGTGGTGGTGGTACCGATGGCGGTACGGGTGGTGGTGGTGGTACCGGTGGCGGTACGGGTGGTGGTGGTAGCGATGGCGGTATGGGTGGTGGTGGTACCGATGGCGGTACAGGTGGTGGTGGTACCGATGGCGGTACAGGTGGTGGTGGTACGGGTGGTGATGGTACCGATGGCGGTACAGGTGGTGGTACAGGTGGTGGTGGCACTACCGACGGTGGTACGGGTGGTGGTACTGGTGGTGGTACCGATGGCGGCACTAGTGGTGATACTGGTAGCGGGCCTGTGTGGCAGTATAGATGCTGGGCCTGGTGGCGGTACTGGTGGTGGTACTGGTACCGATGGCGGTACTGGTAGCCTGTGTGGCAGTGCCAATGGAGGTGGGCCTGTGACAGATGATTGACAGATGGGCTGATTGATTGACAGATGGGCTGATTGATTGATTGACAGATGGGTTGATTGATTGACAGATGGGGTGATTGATTGACAGGTGGGGTGATTGATTGACAGGTGGGGTGATTGATTGACAGGTGGGCTGATTGATTGACAGATGGGCTGATTGATTGACAGATGGGCTGATTGATTGACAGATGGGCTGATTGACAGATGGGCTGATTGACAGATGGGCTGATTGGCTGGGCTGATTGATGTGCTGGGCTGTGTGACAGGTCCTCTTTATGGGGGGGGGCGTGTTGTGCACTGTAAACTTATGTAGACAAACTACACTGAGCTAACTTACTGATCTCTTCTCTCTCCTCACAGATCGGTGTGTGAGGAGAGAGCAGGGATCAGGTAGTAACTCCTGTGGAGTTTGTTTACATTTGTGACCGGCTGTGATTGGACACAGCCGGTCACGTGGTAAACAGCCAATTCATTGGCTGTTTACTCTGATCGGGGACGCGCTGTGTCCAAGGGACACTCGCCTTCCCCGATCCCCGCTCTGCAAGCCTGTGGCGGCGCACACGGAGCGCGCCGCCGAGTTTGTTTTGACAGGTGATCGGCTGTGACTTTGACACAGCCGATCACATGGTAAACAGCCAATGAAATTGGCTGTTTACCGTGATCGGGGTAGCGCTGTGTCCGAGGGACACATGCCGTCCCCGATCACCGCGCTGCGCACCCCCGCGGGCGCGCGCAAGGCAATATCCTGCAGGACGTCATATGACGTCCAGTATCGATATTGCAACCACTTCCCGGACGTCAATTCGCTATTGACTGGGCGGGAAGTGGTTAAGTAAGAGATTGATACATGAGATAGGATGTTTCGGTTTCGGCACCAAAATTTCCATTCGGCGCACCACTAGTGCATACAGTACCTGCCGCCAATATTGTATTTCTAGCGCAATGGGATCGCGCTGGAAATCGGCACTGCGAGGCTGTGCTTCTCGCGCCCGCCGCCCCCACGAGATGCAGCGCATCCATAGGAATCTATTGGGGGGCGGCGAGCAGGAGGAGCGACAGAGCTCGGCGCTGGCTCCCGCGACGGGGGTTGCGGAGGGCGAATATCGCCGATGCCGAGCTGTGGGAATACACAATGTCTCGGGCAGGTACTGTACCCTATGAGCCATCTCATAATACACTTATTCTTTAGTTTAGTGGTCAGCATTTTATTCCCTGTATTTAAACAAAAAATCTGGAAACCGTGAAAAAAAAAAAAAAAAACAGATGCTGAAAAAATGGGACACGCTTCAACTAACAAAATAACAAAATCTCAAAAAAAAAATTGCCTTAGTAACATAATTACAAAAATAAGTCTGAAGTTGGGAAATGAATTTCTTACACGAAAAACATTTCTGGTTTAAATTCTTTATGTTCCTATGTGCTTCCTTTATAGATCACACACAGTACAAAAAGTTCATTAAAATGACACCAGACTCTGTTTTTTTGTAGTTACTTTGTGGTTCAACAAGCCACACAAATAGTTTGGCTGCTTTATTTATTTACAGAATTAATCATGGCAACCACATTTAGCATGTATGTTCAAATGAAGAAAGGGGCAGATGTGTCTGTATGAATTTCATTGGTGGCAAAATATTTGTTTTTCTCTTTGTTCCCTTTGGTAACAAGTTTTTTTTTAGAGTTTGTTGTTTTTAGTGTATATTTTATTTAGCTTTCTGATAGAATTGTGTCGTACCTCACCCATACATAGGGAGCAAAACCATACATTGTCAGTAGAGCTACTACATGATGTAAAATATGTCTCAATCAATCAGTAAGGCTTGTTGAACACATGTATGTATCCTACAGTCTATCACAAATGATCACAATATTTTTGACAATACTGTAATACTAATCTCAGGTTACAGCAATGTATAATATGGCCCCTTTCAGATGGGGCGGACTCCATCCAGCAGATCTGCTTGCTCAGCGGGGAATCTCTCTGCAGATCCCCGCTGAGCAGGCGGATATCAGGTTCATGTCCGCTCCACTGATGCAGAGCAGACAGGGACCTGTTGTTCTCTATGGGGCAAATGGAAATGGACTGCCTGTCCGTTTCCATTCGACTGTCATCCGATCTGCCAGACGCATGGGGAACGGATCTCCATCCATCTGTTTTTAGCGAATCGGATCAGATGGCGGTGGGTGTCAGCGGACACATGTAAAAACATAAACAATTGGTGGTCTGATAGGGTCCACCTGAAAAACAGACAGGCGGACCCAATCGGTCTGCTAGTTTAAAGGAGCCTATATGATATTGATTTACATCTTTTAGTATCAGTTGCAATTTTTAGTCACAAGTAGTTGTGAATTAAAAAAATGCCATGGTAGTTTATATTGTATAGGAAAATATGATGCACTGTATCTGTCATTAACCACTTGCCGCCCGCCCTATAGCGGATTGATGTCGGCAAAGTGGTTGCAAAATCCTGACAGGACGTCATATGACGTCCTCAGGATTTTGAGCCGCTGCGCGCCCCCGGGGGCGCGCATCGCAGCGATCGTTGCTGCGGGGTGTCAGTCTGACACCCCGCAACTCCGATCTAGGTAAAGAGTCTCCGACGGAGACTCTTTACCACGTGATCAGCCGTGTCCAATCACGGCTGATCACAGTGTAAACAGGAAAAGCCGGTCATCGGCTTTTCCTCACTCGCGTCTGTCAGGGGGGGTTTGTGCTGATCGATTATCAGCCCCCCCCGAGGATGCCCCCACTGGACCACCAGGGATGCCACTGGACCACCAGGGATGCCAGCACCAGGTATGCCACCTAGACCACCAGGGATGCCAGTTAGTGCCCCCTAATGGATGCCAATCAGTGCCCACAATGGATGCCAATCAGTGCCCACAATGGGCATCACTGATTGGCAGGCATTTTTGTTTGGCACTGATTGGCATCCATTACAGTACATCAGTGCCACCTATCAGTGCCCACCCGTGCCACCTATCAGTGCCCATCCATGCCCATCCGTGCCACCTATCAGTGCCCATCCATGCCCATCCGTGCCGCCTATCAGTGCCCATCCGTGTCGCCTATCAGTACCCATCCGTGCCGCCTATCAGTGCCCATTCGTGCCGCCTATCAGTGCCCATACGTGCCGCCTATTAGCGCCCATACGTGCCGCCTATCCGTGCCCATCTGTGCCGCCTATCTGTGCCCATCTGTGCCGCCTATCCGTGCCCATCCGTGCCGATTATCCGTTCCACCTATCAGTGCCGCATATTAGTCCATCATCAGTGCCCATCAATGCCACCTCATCAGTGCCACCTCATTGGTGCCACCTCATCGGTGCCCGTCAGTGCAGCCCCATCAGTGAAGGAGAAAACTTACTTATTTAAAAAGTTTTGTAACTGAAACAAAAAAAAAACTTTTTTTATTTTTTTTAGCAGAAAATAAAAATCCCAGAGGTGATCAAATACCACCAAAAGAAATCTCTATTTGTGGGGAAAAAATGATAAAAATTTCGTTTGGGTACAGTGTAGCATGACCGCGCAATTGTCATTCAAAGTGCAACAGCGCAGAAAGCTGAAAATTGGTCTGGGCAGGAAGGTGTTTAAGTGCCCTGTATGGAAGTGGTTAAATAGCCTATTGTTCAAACGTTGACAATATTTTTTATTAGTTTTGATTAAAGTAGAGTAGGGTCAGTCTTAAAATGTTGCCTGTGACCCATGGAGGAGATTTTTCTGACATAGATTAAATACGGAGTTCCCTTGACACAGAAATGTCATCACTTCCTACTGTCTGATAGTTGTGTCCTGGACAGGAACTTCTGGCAAAAGGTGAGGGGAAATCTGCCTAATGGTGACACAGATGTTAATACAATGCTAACAGGGATTCTATATGTAGCGACCTCACCCCATCTCTTTCTTCTAGGGGTATCACACACGATAGAGTGAGATGCGCCACGGCCCATGTCCTCCCCATAGCTGTGGGTGAGGTGAAGGCCAGTACCAGATATTTCCTCGTGCCTGTGTGCTTCTGTCAAAGATTAAGTCCTGCTGTGCCAACACTTCCCTCTGCTCCCATTAACCAGAGTTCCACACACCGATCACAGTCCAACTCTTGTTTTATTGCATAAACCACAATAAACAGTGCTTCAGTAGCCAACTGGTTGGGACTCCATAACAGTTTGATACAAGGGGATGAGCAGGTCAAGGCACTGTCCTGATTATCAGCTAAACCACTGTGATCTCACCAGCGGTTACTATAGCCTTGGCTAGAAAGGACTTAGAACTTGAGAGTCTCTACCAGCGACTAAAGAGAACGTAGATAGGAGTACCTTCGCTGCGTTGTGGCCCCTGTCAGGGGAAGATGTCCCTCCAAGGGAGTTACCAGAGGCCCATCCGTCACTGGGTTGATGCTGCTCCAGACTCTCCGAATGGGTAACCTCCCCGGCCTCCTCACCTCAGACATAGGCCCCATCCACTTCAGGGACCCTCGGACTTCTCCACCCTTGCGGGACCCAGTCAAAGTCACTGGGCCCCAGGCCTCCTGGTCTAGTACCTCACCCCAGGCTGAAGGTGCCTGGGATGGACTCCAACTCCATTCCGGTCAGGCCTAGGGCACCTGAGCCGGAATCCAGAACCGCCCACACCCAGGCCTAAGGTGCCTGAGTGCGTGATGAAGGACCTCCAAAAGAGCAAGACCTCGTGACCAGGGCGTCTCCCCCTTTTATCCCCTCCAATGACGACACGGCAGGTTCCCCGCCCTCGCCGTACCATCTCCGAGAAGGGACAAAAAGGACAGCACTGTGGCCGCAAATCTACCTTGAGCCTGCGGGCACCTGCCACCCACAGGCCAAGGAAATTATTACACCGCCCAATCCTCCACGAATACAAATGGTCCAATTACTCCCATACTTTACCACCCAGGTGTACCCCACCTAAATTTAGAGACCCCGCTACATACTCCCCCTGTGATTTGATGATGGTCCCCAGCGTCTGGTACAAACCCATGTCTCCCAAAGAGTGGTGACATAAGCCTGACCCCAGAGGCTATCCCTAAAATTTTGAACCTTAACCATGCCAGACCTGCTCAAAGGGGAGGGGAACATAAAACAATAAACTTCTTCATAAAACAGCAAATCCTCAGCAGCAATTCAAACGGGAACCACAAGCTTCAATCCAGGATGGAAAAAAGTAATCGCTCCTGTCCGAATGTGCGATGAAACTTACGGACAGTGTCCGATTAGGGCCAGGTAGTGTTACCAGATGAGTTGCGAAAAAGTAAAGGAAAGAAAAGGCACATAGCGTAATACTGTATAAAAGGGTAATTTAATGTAGGTAGGAACACTTACATTTAAAAGAGTATAACAGCGCTTGTCAAATGATCAAAATGGCAACAGTAAGGTCTCCCGACGCGTTTCGCATCCTAATCCTGGCCCTAATCGGACACTGTCCGTAAGTTTCATCGCACATTTGGACAGGAGCGATTACTTTTTTCCATCCTGGATTGAAGCTTGTGGTTCCCGTTTGAATTGCTGCTGAGGATTTGCTGTTCACAGTGGCTTACCCTTGCCTGGTTGACCCTTTGAACGTATGTTTTTGGGGTCCACTCTCTCCGGTAAGCCTTTTCTACAATCGATTGGTGGTGGTCACTTCACGTCAAGTTTTTTGGGAGCACTATTAATTTGACTGTCATTCACATTTTTCAATATTCATTTATTATATTGTCATTTAATGTATTTTTTCTGATGACTTTCAATGTTACACAATTCACATCACGGTGGATTGTTTGATTCAATTTTTATCACAGTGGATTATCTGAATGTTTTCATATATCTGTGTTAGATGTCATGTTGATTGTTTAATCACATATCACTGTTTTATACTGCACTTGATCAGAGTGCAGTCCTCATTTAGTTTAGCGCTACACATTTTTGTTTCGTTTGTTCTCACCATTTTCAACTGGTTGTGTGAGCTGCTATCCCACTAGGCGGTGCGGAATTTTTTTGTACTTGGTTTTCTTCAGATGCTTATCGAAAACCTCAATCGAATAGTCAGCGTCCTCTCCATCTTTCCTGCAGATGCGCACCTTGTCTGCATGGATATGGCGGCCCCACATCCAGTCTGCTCTGCAGTCTCTAAACTTTTTCGACACAGGGGGCGAACGAGACAAGTATCGCCGGGCATGAGGCACTTTAAGTTTCTCCCAAACGAACTCGTCGTACCACCGCTGCCGCAGAACTTCAACCTCAAACAGTAAGTCCCTGGGCAAGTAAGGATATTCCAATCCGTACTCGTGAGCGACCCTCTGCGAAAAGAGTCGTTGTAATCGGGCCAAGGGAGGCATTGTGGTCCGCTCACCTTCTCCTGGTTGAACAATGGCCTCCGGGTGCCGAGGTACTTTCACTACCTCTGATGGCTTTTCTCTCGGTGCCCGTAGTGATGCTCGCTGTTTCCCCGCCAACAAAACGGGTGATGCTGTGGACTGTGGAAAAGCAACCGGATGACTAGGCTTCCTCGTAGACTCTGGGGCCTCCGCCCGGGGCATGCTATCTCCTATGGACATAGGCGAATCTTGGGGTGCACGTAGCACAGGTAATGGGCGTTTGTCCCAGCCCTTCTGGTGAAACAGTTCATCGATCTCACCGTCATCTCCACAATCCGACAGTGACTCTAGGTCGGAGGTGTCATACATCTCCGCGGGAAGGTAGTCTCTAGTAGACGTGGAACTACCCTCCCTAGCGGGCTCCACCGACTGTGGACCCCCGACACCTCCAACCACCACCACAGTCCCAGCCCCTGGCTCACCTTGACCTTTTATAGAACTGGGATGTCCAGGACTCTTCCAACCAGATCCATCCAGGCCAGGCAAGCGACGGGGTGAAGCTCTTCTACGACCACAAGACGCCTGCACCAGGCCGACTTTCCTCTTCAAAGGTGGGAGCAGAGAATCTGTGGTGACCAAAGCAGCATCCTCGGATTTTTCTTTCTCAGTCTCTGATTGGGCAGTCACATCGCCTTGGTCAGTGCGTACGGGAACCTCCGCAAAGGCCTGGATCTCCCCTTTCGGAGTAGCGGTACCTGTGAGGCTGTTGAGGCGAAGGGCCCGGGGCTTTACTGTGGATGGCTCCACCTCGAACAAGAACTCTTTGCATGCCTCGCAACGCCCGAATGGCTTCAGGTGGACCACCAGTCCTGAACATCCGGGACAGATCACGCCGAGGGCCTCCGTGTCTCTGCAGGTGTACAGAGCCAACTGTCCTCGGGGCCTGAGTCTTATCCCCGTGTCTGTAAGGGGAGCAGCAAAGGTAGTCATCTTCGTGGGGTAGGGAACCGGAATCCACGGGGAGCTTGAGGCCATCCCGACTGTCTGCTGCTCCATCACGCACTGACCACGCGCCGAAGTCTCCACGTGAGTTCCTCCACATGGCCAGACTCCTCCCACGACTTGCAAGTTTTCGCGGGCTTCCATCAAACTCTGCCCACGAACTGTGTAGTCACCGGGTGCCTCATGGCGCAGTGCAGTAAAAGCCCCCACATGTAGTACGTCACACGGCTGGACTTCTCCCTCTTCTCGCTCCTCCGCATGGGCCTTTCCCATCTTAGGGTCATTTCCACGACTTTGAGCAGGGATGCACTTTGGCCGTTCACATGGCCGACCTGCTCGGAACTCCTCCGGGCAGCAAAGTCCAGACACAGCCATTCTTACTTCCAAAGTCAAAACACACATCATCCCGGACTCACGAGCCCCCACGTGTAGCGACCTCACCCCATCTCTTTCTTCCAGGGGTATCACACACACGATAGAGTGAGATGCGCCACGGCCCATGTCCTCCCCATAGCTGTGGGTGAGGTGAAGGCCAGTACCAGATATTTCCTCGGGCCTGTGTGCTTCTGTCAAAGATTAAGTCCTGCTGTGCCAACACTTCCCTCTGCTCCCATTAACCAGAGTTCCACACACCGATCACAGTCCAACTCTTGTTTTATTGCATAAACCACAATAAACAGTGCTTCAGTAGCCAACTGGTTGGGACTCCATAACAGTTTGATACAAGGGGATGAGCAGGTCGAGGCACTTCCCTGATTATCAGCTAAACCACTGTGATCTCACCAGCGGTTACTATAGCCTTGGCTAGAAAGGACTTAGAACTTGAGAGTCTCTACCAGCGACTCAAGAGAACGTAGATAGGAGTACCTTTGCAGCGTTGTGGCCCCTGTCAGGGGAAGATGTCCCTCCAAAGGGAGTTACCAGAGGCCCATCCGTCACTGGGTTGATGCTGCTCCAGACTCTCCGAATGGGTAACCTCCCCGGCCTTCTCACCTCAGACATAGGCCCCATCCACTTCAGGGACCCTCGGACTTCTCCACCCTTGCGGGACCCAGTCGAAGTCACTGGGCCCCAGGCCTCCTGGTCTAGTACCTCACCCAAGGCTGAAGGTGCCTGGGATGGACTCCAACTCCATTCCGGTCAGGCCTAGGGCACCTGAGCCGGAATCCAGAACTGCCCACACCCAGGCCTAAGGTGCCTGAGTGCGTGATGAAGGACCTCCAAAAGAGCAAGACCTTGTGACCAGGGCGTCTCCCCCTTTTATCCCCTCCAATGATGACACGGCAGGTTCCCCGCCCTCGCCGTACCATCTCCGAGAAGGGACAAAAAGGACAGCACTGTGGCCGCAAATCTACCTTGAGCCTGCGGGCACCTGCCACCCACAGGCCAAGGAAATTATTACACCGCCCAATCCTCCACGAATACAAATGGTCCAATTACTCCCATACTTTACCACCCAGGTGTACCCCACCTAAATTTAGAGACCCCGCTACATACTCCCCCCTGTGATTTGACGCTGGTCCCCAGCGTCTGGTACAAACCCATGTCTCCCAAAGAGTGGTGACATAAGCCTGACCCCAGAGGCTATCCCTAAAATTTTGAACCTTAACCATGCCAGACCTGCTCAAAGGGGAGGGGAACATAAAACAATAAACTTCTTCATAAAACCCTCTAAGCATGTACACATATACAATCCCTCCCTTTACTGTCTAAGAACCACCCCAAACTCAGTAGTCTTGACAGACGAATCTCCTGCAGAAGGGAAAAAAAACAACACACAAGAAAAGCCACATCCTGACATTCTGTGTTAATTTGGAATGAATGGGTCTATCAGCTGAGAGACCCATTCGCTCCAATAAGTAAAGTGATGCAAATGTACAAACAACAGCCGTTGCGCAACACCGCCACATAGTGACGATGCCACGGTGATGACACTTGGTGAAATCTTCAGTCTTCCTGCGTCCCTACTCTGATTCTACCCCCAAGGTCTCTGTCTTTAAATTGTGAAAGAAGAGAGAACAAACAAACAGCTCTCATTCCTCCAAAACAGTAAAAAAAAAAAAAAAAAAACTCAACTAAAAAACTAGGGTACAGTTCGATGCTCCGGCAAGAACACTTCCAGAAAGTTGCTCCAAAAAAAAAAAAAACACAAGTGAGTCTCTTCTCACAAGTAAAACTTCGGGTCAAGCAAGAACAAGGGCTTCAGATGCTTATCGAAAACCTCAATCGAATAGTCAGCGTCCTCTCCATCTTTCCTGCAGATGCGCACCTTGTCTGCGTGGATATGGCGGCTCCACATCCAGTCTGCTCTGCAGTCTCTAAACTTTTTCGACACAGGGGGCGAACAAGACAAGTATCGCCGGGCATGAGGCACTTTAAGTTTCTCCCAAACGAACTCGTCGTACCACCGCTGCCACAGAACTTCAACCTCAAACAGTAAGTCCCTGGGCAAGTAAGGATATTCCCATCCGTACTCGTGAGCGACCCTCTGCGAAAAGAGTCGTTGTAATCGGGCCAAGGGAGGTATTGTGGCCCGCTCACCTTCTCCTGGTTGAACAATGGCCTCCGGGTGCGGAGGTACTTTCACTACCTCTGATGGCTTTTCTCTCGGTGCCCGTAGTGATGCTCGCTGTTTCCCCGCCAACAAAACGGGTGATGCTGTGGACTGTGGAAAAGCAACCGTAGGACTAGGCTTCCTCGTAGACTCTGGGGCCTCCCCCCGGGGCGTGCTATCTCCTATGGACATAGGCGAATCTTGGGGTGCACGTAGCACAGGTAATGGGCGTTTGTCCCAGCCCTTCTGGTGAAACAGTTCATCATCTCACCGTCATCTCCACAATCCGACAGTGACTCTAGGTCGGAGGTGTCATACATCTCCGCGGGAAGGTAGTCTCTAGTAGACGTGGAACTACCCTCCCTAGTGGGCTCCACCGACTGTGGACCCCCGACACCTTCAACCACCACCACAGTCCCAGCCCCTGGCTCACCTTGACCTTTTGTAGAACTGGGATGTCCAGGACTCTTCCAACCGTATCCATCCAGGCCAGGCAAGCGACGGGGTGAAGCTCTTCCACGACCACAAGACGCGTGCACCAGGCCGACTTTCCTCTTTGAAGGTGGGAGCAGAGAATCTGTGGTGACCGAAGCAGCATCCTCGGATTTTTCTTTCTCAGTCTCTGATTGGGCAGTCACATCACCCTGGTCAGTGTGTACGGGAACCTCCGCAAAGGCCTGGATCTCCCCTTCCGGAGTAGCGGTACCTGTGAGGCTGTTAAGGCGAAGGGCCCGGGGCCTTACTGTGGATGGCTCCACCTCGAACAAGAACTCTTTGTAATGCCTCGCAACGCCCGAATGGCTTCAGGTGAACCACCAGTCTAGAACATCCGGGACAGATCACGCCGAGGGCCTCCGTGTCTCTGCAGGTGTACAGAGCCAACTGTCTGCTGCTCCATCACACACTGACCACGCGCCAAAGTCTCCACGTGAGTTCCTCCACATGGCCAGACTCCTCCCACGACTTGCACGTTTTCGCGGGCTTTCATCAAACTCTGCCCACGAACTGTGTAGTCACGGGGTGCCTCATGGCGCAGTGCAGTAAAAGCCCCCACATGTAGTACGTCACACGGCTGGACTTCTCCCTCTTCTCGCTCCTCCGCATGGGCCTTTCCCATCTTAGGGTCATTTCCACGACTTTGAGCAGGGATGCACTTTGGCCGATCACATGGCCGACCTGCTCGGAACTCCTCCGGGCAGCAAAGTCCAGACACGGCCATTCTTACTTCCAAAGTCAAAACACACATCATCCCGGACTCACAAGCCCCCACGTGTAGCGACCTCACCCCATTTCTTTCTTCTAGGGGTATCACACACGATAAAGTGAGATGCGCCACGGCCCATGTCCTCCCCATAGCTGTGGGTGAGGTGAAGGCCAGTACCAGATATTTCCTCGGGCCTGTGTGCTTCTGTCAAAGATTAAGTCCTGCTGTGCCAACACTTCCCTCTGCTCCCATTAACCAGAGTTCCACACACCGATCACAGTCCAACTCTTGTTTTATTGCATAAACCACAATAAACAGTGCTTCAGTAGCCAACTGGTTGGGACTCCATAACAGTTTGATACAAGGGGATGAGCAGGTCGAGGCACTGTCTTGATTATCAGCTAAACCACTGTGATCTCACCAGCGGTTACTATAGCCTTGGCTAGAAAGGACTTAGAACTTGAGAGTCTCTACCAGCGACTCAAGAGAACGTAGATAGGAGTACCTTTGCTGCGTTGTGGCCCCTGTCAGGGGAAGATGTCCCTCCAAGGGAGTTACCAGAGGCCCATCCGTCACTGGGTTGATGCTGCTCCAGACTCTCCGAATGGGTAACCTCCCCGGCCTCCTCACCTCAGACATAGGCCCCATCCACTTCAGGGACCCTCGGACTTCTCCACCCTTGCGGGACCCAGTCGAAGTCACTGGGCCCCAGGCCTCCTGGTCTAGTACCTCACCACAGGCTGAAGGTGCCTGGGATGGACTCCAACTCCATTCCGGTCAGGCCTAGGGCACCTGAGCCGGAATCCAGAACCGCCCACACCCAGGCCTAAGGTGCCTGAGTGCGTGATGAAGGACCTCCAAAAGAGCAAGACCTCATGACCAGGGCGTCTCCCCCTTTTATCCCCTCCAATGACGACACAGCAGGTTCCCCGCCCTCGCCGTACCATCTCCGAGAAGGGACAAAAAGGACAGCACTGTGGTGGCAAATCTACCTTGAGCCTGCGGGCACCTGCCACCCACAGGCCAAGGAAATTATTACACCGCCCAATCCTCCACGAATTCAAATGGTCCAATTACTCCCATACTTTACCACACAGGTGTACCCCACCTAAATTTAGAGACCCCGCTACATATACATCTCTTCCTTTGTTAAGGAATGTTTCTTTATGGCTTTCTGTGTTATCAATGGGGAATTTCCCTTTAACTTCTACCTATTCTAACAAGCAATGTTAGGAAATGTGTCTTTATGATCTTCTGTGTACCCAAACGGGGAATTCCCTTTTTACTTCTATCCATTCTAACAAGCGATGTTAGGAAATGTGTCTTTTTGACTTTCTGTGTACTTAAACGGGGAATTTCCTTTTTACTTCTATCCATTCTAACAAGTAATGTTAGGAAATGTGTCTTTTTGGCTTTCTGTGTACTTAAACGGCGAATTTCCTTTTTACTTCTATCCATTCTAACAAGCAATGTTAGGAAATGTGTCTTTTTGGCTTTCTGTGTACTTAAACGGGGAATTTCCTTTTTACTTCTATCCATTCTAACAAGCAATGTTAGGAAATGTGTCTTTATGGCTTTCTGTGTACTTAAACGGGGAATTTCCTTTTTACTTCTATCCATTCTAACAAGCAATGTTAGGAAATGTGTCTTTATGGCTTTCTGTGTCCCCAATGGGGAAGTTCCTCTTTACTTCTATCCATTCTACCAAACAATGTCAGGAAATGTGTCTTTATGGCTCTTTATGTCCCAATGGGGAATTCCCCCTTTACTTTCCCCTTTACCCTATTCTACCAAGCAACAGGAAGGAAGTAGATGTCTCCCAAATAGGGTATGAATAAAAATAAAATAGTTAACAGACATTGTAACCCTTTTCCATTCTATACAAATCTATAAATGTTTGAGCTGGAGTGGAGCATAACCTGATGGGGCTGCCCCCAAACAGCAAGGGTTAAAGGCTTGTCTAGGTCTAGGGGTGGCAAGAAAGGTGTTTTAATTACTCAATCCTCTGCTCCTGCAACCTTCTCCATACTAGTCCCCACATTCTCCTATGCTCTGGTGGTCGAATGTCCCTGACTTCATGAAGATCAATGCAGGGACCATAGCCCTGCACTGGACGTGGGAGGCCAAGGAACAAACCAACTCTGGACCATAGGGGAGAGCCATCTACTGGGGGAGTGGATGATTGGGTACGTAAAACTAATCTTTGTGTCCCCTAGACCTTACCAAGCATTTAACCCTTGCTGTACAGGGGAAGCTTTACTACAAAGGAGAATTTTTACTTTTCTTGGAGTTGGCCTTAAAAATGAAAAGGTGAAAATATTCTTGCTTAAACAAAATCACACCAGGATACACAATACTATATCATGGGCAAGGACACACAAAATCATTAAGCTTCTACCATCATCACAAGCAAATGGTCTGTAAAATATTGATCTAGCCTTTTCATGCAGCAGACTTTAACATTGACAATAAACAATTTAATTAATAAAAGGTATGTTGTTGCATAATGATTTGACTTTTACATTCGCTAGTTTAATATACACCTTTAGGAAATGGAAAACAGCGGATCTAAATTTACATGACAAAATCTGTGCAACATGTGTATGTCATTTGTATTAGCAAGCCTATTCCTAATGAAAAGGATGCACCAGAGATCATATATACGTAATTTATTAACCATCAGGGTGGTCTTGCTCTACTGGTCTCTGGTAACAGTTGCAGCCATGAAGCCATCAATACATTGATTTCTCATTTATAGAGAAGCACTGTGTTCATGGAGGGTTATTTTAGTTTATGGTTCTCTCTGTCTGTTTTTGTGTTGTGCTCTTAGTGGTTACTTGACTGAATTTTACTTGATGTGTTTTGAGTGTGCTGAATGTAACAATTATGCCACGTACACACGATCGTTTTTTCTGATGAAAAAAGACAAACCGATCGTGTGTGGGCCCCATCGGTCTTTTTTCCATCGGTATAAAAAAATAGAACATGTTTTAAATTAAACAGATAGAAAAAAATGATAGCAAATCCCGATCGTCTGTGGGGAACTCCATCGGAGAAAAAAACCCACGTATGCTCAGAATCAAGTCAACGCATGCTCAGAAGCATTGAACTTTATTTTTTTCGGCTCTACGGAGTGTTTTACGTCACAGCGTTTGGGACGGTCGGATTTTGGACTGAAGGTGTGTAGGCAAGACTGATGGAAGTCAGCTTCATCGGATTTCCGATGGAAAAATCTATCGGATTTTATTCCATCGGAAATCCGATTGTGTGTACAGGGCATAAGTGCATTTTTTTGTATGCTTTAGACAAGTGACAATTATGTTAGCTAAGAAAGGCTCAAATATAGTAGATGCTTCTATCTTTTACAATCTGGTATTTTGGTATCATAGAGTTCACTGTTCTACTAACAGTAATGCGTTTATGTGCAGTGGAGGCTGCATAAGTCTAAAAAGCAGTTCTAGCTAAATGTTGCTGAATGTGAAATAAATCTTACAAATGATAATCAAATGCCCTTGTAATCTGCCCAACCCCTGCTGTGCTATGTAGTTGCGTAAAGGGCTGTATTTACAATAATGGCAATTGTGGGCGAGTGTCTTGGGCAGCAGGGTTGGAGGGGACAGCTTTAAACCTCAACTTTAAAATTGTGATAACTTTTCCTTTTCTTGGTCCTCTCTTCTGTTCATCACTGGTTAAATTCAGAGAGATAACTGTAAGGATACGGGGAATATCCTGCTGCTTCAGCAACTCCTGCAGCAGCCATCACTTTTATTATAATTTTATTTTTCAAAAAATATTCTCCTCCCAGTAAGACACATGGTTAATTGATTGTAATGAACACACATCTCCTGTGGGAGAGTGCAGTTTAGTCCACAGTTTTCGCCTGTGGTTTCTTTTATATGCTTAATAAAATAATTTTTAATAGGGTTTTTCCATGCAGAGGTTTCAGCATTATACAGAGTAACACAACTTATCTCATCCTGTCTTGGTTCATTCAGACCCAGGACTCAAACCTACCAAAATTTAAGAAAACAAAAAGATTGTTCTCTCTACTACATACATAAGTCTTGGAGCCCATTACCCTGTGGAGGTGAGAAAGCTAGGTGACACACATTTACCTTGCATAATCCTGCCAGCCAGTACCTTCTAAAAAGGTTCTGGATGCATTGCGTCTTCCTTTTATTTTTAAAAATTAGTAAATCCAGTAAATGTTTACTGTGTGTATAGGCTAGAATGTTGTTGCTTTATGAGAACAAGAGTAATTCAAGTTGAGCACTCCTAAGGAGCTCATACAGGTTCATAAGTGCTATCATATGTCCCAGCATTTCTGTCAAAATCCTGCAATTGCCAACATACTACCTCTAGTCCATGCTATACCCGGCACCACATGGCAACAGAAAATGCACTCATGGTTTATTTTAGACAACACCTGCAACACAGAAGGTTCCAGGTCACTTGAATTAAAACTTGTGTTTAGGACTTAGCCATGTGTACATGGCTGCCATTCAATCAGGAGAAAGCTGGGACATGGCTAACAGCCCTTTTCATTCTCCCCCCTTACAATGATTGCATAGAGACCCTCCTCTGCCATTTGGATTGATGAGAAAAATATGTAGACATGGTCGTTAAAAGTTTTTTTTAAATCTGTCTCTTCTTCATCGTGCTTTAGTTATAAAAAGAAATGAAAGAGAGATGAGAGACACAGCATGCTTCACTTTCCTATAAGGTTTTGATGTCCATTTATAGCATTCTCTGTGGGATTACCAGGTCTGTCCTATGCTGTTCCGATCTTCCCTGAATCTTTCCCCAGCCTCTAACCTATGTTTTAACAATGTTTAAGAGACAAGCTGTGGGTGACACAGAAACTGACATAATTTCTACCTATTCCCTTGTAGTGAATATTGTGCAGACACATACATATCTTTGCAGGACAACAGCCCATTCCAGCCTCTACCATCCTCAGACACAGGCCTATATAAATGTGTCTGTTTTTTACAGCATGTTACTGCTGCCAGTTTTCTTTTTTTTCTGATCCTGTAAATGTATTGTGGGATTTCAAAATGTGCCCAGCATCGGACTGTTTAATGTGAATTAAAAAAAATAAATAGAAGAATTGGAACGCCAACTGTGACTGATCTTTAGGGACTAATGATGTCAAAAGGTTAACCATTTAGAAAGATTTTATGTACAGAAAAGAAGATACAAATTTCTCACCCTTATATTTCAAGCCTTTATCTCTGTATTTGTGTTGGACTAAATATTAATGATCTAAATGATCTGCATTGCAGACTATAGCATTATCACAAAGCATTTTGGTTAGCAGAATTTCATGAACTCTACTGAATAAACAATGTACGCAAGCTGGTAGATGGGGTGTGAAATAATACAGAGGGGGGAGGTCTACAATTTACTGATTCAATTTCATTTTTATGCACAGAACCGGGAGGATTTCCCTTTTCTGTGATAGGATGGTTAAGTGTTTATGCAGCGAAATCCTCGACTGACTTGTTTAAAAGATGCAATAACTAACTAATGTAGGAAAGGGTGGAAAAGGTTTTACAATCCAGTGTAAAACTGATCACCAGTATAAAAAATAAATCTTGGAAGTGGTGAATAAACTTAGCATATTGAAGTACCATAAACTTATATCAGTAATGAAGTGTTTTGTTTTTTTTTCAGTTAGGGAGTTGCTTAAAGTGATGCCTAATGCTTTTCAGAAATAGCAGATTATACATGGTAAATAAGCAAATAAGTTCACTCAAACTGGAAATTATCCAGATTCACACTGATTCACTGTAGGTGGAAATTCACAAACTTTTGGTAGCTATTGCTATTTTACCCACTTCCTGTACATTGCTTTAAAATCCAGTGTTCCCTATGGTCCATACGACCTGTAAACAATTCTTCTGTTTTCTACCCTTTGTAAAAGTGGACAGAATGTGAAATATATGAAATCATTACAGACCACAGGAGATGTCTGTCTTCCAGGGTTTTTTAACAACCAAATGCTCAGATACACATTGTAGGTGCATTGGAGGATGGGGGGGGAATCATGCTTATTATTCCCCATCATCAACAACAGTATTGGATTTTTCCACTCATCAGTAACTTATATGCCATTTTTTTTGGCCTGGCTACCACCATACACTGACAACAGATAATGCAGAGAGAATCTTGAGGTCTCTTAGTAGCAGTGTCATTTAAATAAAACACTAAATAAAGACATTGAGGAGGCATTTTTTACTTAAAGTGGATGTAAACCTGATTCATGAAATTTGACCTAACCACATATATCTGTAGTGTTTTTTTATCTCTCTCCAAAGCCCTAAGTCCTGTGTCTTTCTGCTGCTCCATTCTTCTGTTATCAGCATGATAACTTCTGACAAGCTCTCCGACAACCAAGATAAAACCAGCCTGAAATTTCTGTCTGGGTGGGTGTTACAAATAGCTAGCAGAGAGTTGGTCAATTCACAGCTCTGCACATTCCTTCCTTCCTTTGCCTATGTGGAGAAAATCTCTAACACGATGTTCACTTTCTAAAGAATATAGCAAGCTGAAGACAGCAGATATACATGTAAAACTTATGTAGGGAGATATGATTTATCTCTGTTTATTATCTGAGGCTGTTCACTTCACCGGGTATATGTGAGGGTTTACATGCACTTTAGGAATAACTATCTTAGAGCACAATGGCTTCTCACCATTGCAGATAGGACCTGCTGGCCACCATGAGCTTAAGAATTCCACATTGTACACTATTATATTGCATTTAACATTGTAGAATGTTGAATATTTTGCAAACATTTATTGACATGTGTACAAGATCTTGGAGTAGTTTAATAGTAATTCCAGCTGATATATATCTGCAGGAATCATTAAAATAGAGTTAAAGTGTGGGTAGTATAACAGTTAATTAAAACCTGGCTATGAGTAACTTCTGAGACTTGTAGCTGCCATGAGATGTAAAATTCTTAGACCCCAGGGACAGCGAAGTTCTGAAGGCAGCAGGTCCTAAAGCCACTTGAACTATAAACCAACTTCTTTTCACTCACCTACTGCTCTGTTTGGTTTCCAAAGGTAAATAAAAATATTGAGTGCTCCCAATTATAGTGTGACTCACAACCCTTCTTCCAACTGGACAGTACTGGTGCTTGGCCCAGCGCTGTCATACAGGATTATAGAGAAAGTCTTCACTTCCGTGTAAGCTACCCTTAGAAAATTGGGGCTTACACAGGGTTTCCTCTATTCGCTCCTGGCGACTGAATGAAATGACAGGGAAGCGAAGGGAAGTACATGCTGCTTGGAAAAGGGATTTAAAGAGTAGCCCCACTTTTGTTGAGAAAAAAACATTTCACTCTGGATGGTCTCTGTACATTGCAGGAATTTTAACAAACTTTGTTGCAGATTCCTATCTTTTGTTTTTTCTGAAGAAATAGCCATTTGTTTCTCTGTGTCAATGTGGAAAGTGAATAATAATAAGGAAAGTAGCAAGGTCTTCATCCCTTTAGATGTGAGATCCCTTTGCGCGTATCTCACCAAAAATGAAATTTTTGTTGCAGGAGATGCCCAAAATCTGATTTGAATCTTAATGCAGACTTCTGGGAAAATCAGTAAGCCAATCACTCTAGCAGGAAATTACATATCTGAGGGCATTCTGTACACCATCTGTGTAAAGAAGGCCTCCAGGTTACCATATTGCTGTGCATTTTACAGAAAATTACAGCACTGATTATTGAAAATGAAAGGTAATTTTTAATAGCATTCAAGTACAATATGGCTTATATAGCAATTGTATGTGTTATATTATTATTATTTTTTTATTTGCTATTTTTTCCCACAGAAATGAAAAACCCATCTATTACTATAGCTTAGATATTTAGCTCAGCTTTGCCAGATCGTCTGAGGCATCAGTGTCGAGTTGCCCTGCAAGTAAAGCCCCCATTTCAGTACCACATACAGCATTTTTGATTAGTAAAACTATAAAATCTACTCTTTTATTAACATTATTAGGCAGCTCAAATTTTACTTCAGAAACTAGCAGTGAATAAAAAGGCAGTGAAAGCTGACAATAAAGGCTACTCCTACTGCCAAGAAGCTGCAATACACAATGTTAAGATGATGATTTTAGGTGTCCCAGGAGGTTTGTAGACTCATACAATGCCCCACGTGAAAAAATGACTGTAAACATGATAAAAACTTAATGGCAGAAGCCATTTACACTCCATTTATGTTATCCTAGGCGCTTCTGAGAAAAACTGCAATGGTTCTATAATCTAAACAGTGATAATGTTATATAATCAACCTGCTCAATAAACAGCACCTCTTTAACAGACTTCAGAGCACTTAATTGCAGCGAGAAGTGACATAATATAGTGCAAGTGCTGTAGGTGTTTTGCATCATTTGGCATTTATTTCAATTGATCTAGAACTGCGCTGATCAATAAGGCAGGCCCATCCCTGCAAGACCATTTGTCATTTCTCCAGACTGAACATAATTGTCACCGGTGTGGAGTCAACCTACAGCCGTGGGATTTTGTTTTTTCCAGGAAGCTATTAATACTGTATGAATTATGCTGTAGCTGGTTTTTGAAGTCATTTGCATATATAATTATGTTAAGTGTACTGTAATAGATCTGCCTTTTGGACCATAAAATATTTTTAAACTGACATATGAGCTTACAATATTTTCAGCAAAAATTTTGTGCATGGTATGCAATATGTCAGATCTCAAAGCTTAGATTCATTCAATATATGGTAGCTGTACAGCGTTTCTTAGTGATGATAACATACACAAAATATTGACAGCACTGTTTTTTTTATTTTGTTTGTTTAATCCTAAAAACACTTTGGAAATTATGATGATTTTCAGATGTTTAAGCTCATAAAGTATGTTTGCTAGTATATGTAAAGGTGTTAGCTGTTTATGACCAATTTTCATATTTTACTGTCAATAGAAGCAAACTGATTTTTTCCATGGTTATCATAATAGCAAATTTTCAGGTTCTCTTGGTGCTTACGCTTCAATGTTTAATAAATCCTAGAATCCTTTTGCTGCACTGTATGACTTACATATGTAACAATAACAATGACAATATTCACAAAAGGCTGCAACGTCCCCATACCTCCCAACCTTCTAAGATGGAAAAAAAGGAGCACCTATTAACTCAAATTTACTAGGCAAAGCACACTCCTTTGCTGTCACCGAGGATAACCAAATCTGCTTGGGTTAGTTTGTCCAATCCTGCTTGGAATCCATTAAACTTATACGCAAACATTATTGAAATCTATGGTGGGGGAAGGGGGGATTTTTTATACTAAATTCTGATATATATTTTTTAAAGGCAAAAGGCAAGCTATTTTTAAAAAATAACACGAAGAGCTGGGCACTGCCAGGAGGGGCATTTAACAGGGCCAAAAATATACAGCAGAGGGAAATCCTTTCAATGCAACTTCGAGGAAGATATGACAAAATACCAATCTATTAAATTACATACTTGGGAGATGCTTTTAAGCTTTATGTGGTTTTACTGAACAGCACAATTTTCATGGATGGCATCGGTGACACTTTTCTGGCCTCACACATTTTGGATTGATTTTTTAAATTTTACATTTAGCTTGGTTTAAATAGAGCAGCAAAATTCCAATCTGATAATATGAACTTAGAAAAAGGCTGTTTTAGATAGTTTTGGCTGTGACAGCTTGTCTTTTAGGATGCCTCAGAGAGGTGTAGGCCAAAAGCCGGTTCACATTAAAACAGGGCACCACAGAGAAGGATCAGGACTTGCAGAAGTAGGCCAATAGTTCCAAATGATAACATGCAAAAGAATCCCCCAGGGTCTGGAGTCCAAGGGCCAAATGTTATTCACCAGAGCTCTTGATAGTGGAGATATCACGACCCCGAAGTTCATCTTATCTAGGACCAGGAACTCAGAGACAAGAAGATATCAGGAGGTAGGTCTGAAACAGGAAGGTACAGTGTAGGGGATGGAGCTGGTTGCAGACACAGTAGGGAAGTTAGAGGTCAGAATTCAGGTCCGATAGTAGACTAAAAAAGGAAACCAAATCAGGTAGCATTTAGCCAGGACTGAAGTGAAAAGTCAGAGCAGGTAGCAGACTCAGATAGTCAGAAACAAAGCAAAGGGACAGGGCAAGTAGCAAATTTAGAAAATGAAGCCATAAATGAAGCCAGGGGTCAGAGTAGGTAGCAGGCTTGACAGCAGACAGGTACAGAGCTCAGCAGCTAACTTGCAAAAGCATGGCTTGGACAGTGATCCAAGATGTGCACTGAGTTCAAAGAGAGACAAAGAAAGAGGAGGAAGCCTTTTTGATTGGGTGCAACCTGAAAAGAGGGGAAGTGTGCAACTGTAATTAGCTGTAACATGACTTAAGCCTTGTACACACGACCGGTTTTATTGGCAAGAAAACTGCTGGGAGAACTTTTTGCCGATAAAACTGTTCAAGTGTATGGTTTCTCGTCAGGAAAACCGCCGGGAATCTCTACGAGAAAAATAGAGAACCTGGTCTCTATTTTTCTCGTCGGGATTCTCAGCAGAGTTTTCCTGCTGAGAAAACCGTTTCTGAGTATGCTTACCTGTCCCCGGTAAGCCCGCGCATGCTCGATGAGACTTCAACGCATGCGCGGTAGCATACAAGGGTAGTATAGGGTGTAGAAAGATGGCGGTGATGGCATTGAATGTGACGAGCGCCGGCTCATCATAGTCAATGACGTCACCACGTTTTTGCCATTCAAAAGAACGGCGGTTCTTTTGAATGGTTGTGTGTGTGTACACAGGGCTTGGCAAGACAAGCTTGCCAGGAATCCCGACGAGAAAACCAACGTTTTTTTTCCAACGGGATTCCCGCCCATGTGTACAGGGCTTTAGAGACAGATAGCCAAGCTGAGCAGGGACTAGCTGTGCAGTTAATTATAATATTCAGCAGGTGAGACCGACTGACTACTATAATACTTAGTACTGTGCAGGAACAAGGTACAAAAAATACCACATGATGTGGAACTACCAGAACAGCTTTGTATGTAAGAGCTGTGGAACCAATGTTGTCCACTGTTGTCACTATTTAAATAAAAAAAGTCAGGTGAACAAACCTGCAGTCAGCAACAGTTAGGGAATATACCCTGTGAAATAATATATGAAGCATGTTATCACTGCAGGACAGCAGCAGAATTAACCACTTGACCTCCGGAACATTTACCTCCCTTCATGACCAGGCCATTTTTTGCTAAATGGCATTGCGTTATTTTAACTGACAATTGTGCGGTCGTGCGATGCTGTACCCAAATAAAATGTTATGTCCTTGTTTCCCACAAATATAGGTTTCTTTTGGTGGTATTTGATCACCTCTGTGTTTTTTATTTTTAGTGCTATAAACAAAAAAAGACAGACAATTAACAAAAAAGAACAATATTTTTAACTTTCTGCTATAAAACATATCCAATAAAAATATATAAAAAACATAATTTCTTGATAAATTTAGGCCAATATGTATTCTGCTACATATTTTTGGTAAAATAAATAATAATAAGCATATATTGATTGGTTTGCGCAAAAGTTATAGCGTCTACAAATAATGGGATATATACTGGAATTGTTATTTATTTATTTTACTAATAATGGCGACGATTAGCGACTTTTGACACATTTTGGTAACCGGTGACACTAATATAGTAATCGGTGCTAAAAATATGCACTGTACTAATGACACTAGCTAGGAAATTAAACATCTAGGGCAATGGAAGGGTTAAATGTGTGTCTAGCCAGTGTTTTGGTGTACTGTGGGAGGTGCTTTTATTAGGGGAAGTAATCGATTTTATTCCCTGCTTTGTGGGGAAAGAAAATCTACGACTTCCTCGCTGACAGGACAGGGCTCTGCCTTGTTTATATAGGCAGAGCCCTGTCCTGTGTAAATTCATGACGATCACCGTGTACCGGTGGTAATCCTTTGGCTGGCACTCACAGTGATCGACATGTACTGTGTTTAATAACCGCACGGCCAAGTCGCTGGTGACACGCAAATGTTCCCCCTACCTGAAAGTGTCAGTTAACGTACTAGGTATATCTAGGTTATACTGTTGGCAAACTGTCAAGAAGTAACAAAGGATGTAAAAAGGTTAAAAACCTTTTCCTCACCTTTTTTCTTTTAAAAGCCATTAGAAAAAGAACGTGGGTAGCTGGGCACTGCCACAGGGAACGTGCACCAATGCAAAATATATTTTCAAAAATACTGTACAGCAAGAAGAGGGTCTTTTTATGTGACTTAAAGCACTTTAAAATCCTTATGTTTTCTCCTAAAATTCAAACAAGACCCTTATCCTTGCATGAAGCCTGGGTGGTCAGGAAGGTGAGGGCAGCAAGCGTGCACCCACCTCTTACCTGTACCATACCAGGCCACATGGCCTTCAACATTGGAGGGTATTTCTCAAAGGGGAGTGGTAAAGCCTCCCTCCCATGAAAAGCACATTGTTCCAATGTTGTGGGACAAGGGCCACTTTGCCTGCCCAAAAGGGATGTGGGGGACCTATAGAACTCTGGAAGACCTGTTTAAAATAAGAGGGTCTCCAGATATCCAACCCTCACAGGGAAATGAGTATGGGTACAATATTACCCCTTATTACTAATTCCTGAAAAAAAAAAAACACAGATACCATGAAAATATCCTTTATTGCCCCCAAAATGCAAACAATATCCCCCAATGTAAATCTACCATCAATCATATTTTCCAGCAAATGAAATTCATTGTCATGCATGACAACCCCACGACCACCTGGCCATGACCCGCTGCCACCTGCTTCCCTGCCCCAGCTTTGCTATAATGTAAACATCCCTTGGGATTTTGTGTGACAGCATTGACCAAATATCGGCATGATCATATTTGGTCAATGACAGCACCTGGGACCCACAGCTGTGTGTTTACAACCAGGGATTTGGGCTGGCACACTGCCCAAATATGGCCAGTCTGTTTAGCAGTCTGCCAATCCATGAACTGGGTTCAATCCATTAGCTGGGTTCAGGTAAAACTAATGCTAAACCTACTGTGAATCTGAATCTCATCCCTACTCACAAACTTCCTTTTAAGAGCTGTGTCTGTGTTTTTTTTTTTTTACTTTAGTAATGTTACAATGAACATCTGTCAGAGTTTATCAGGACATTACCCAACTCTTTGGACATTTCACTGGCATTAATACATCCATTAGCACCAATCAGGTATTTGAGAGAGGCTCCTCTTTTTTGCCTCCCTGTGAAGTAACTTCACTAACATGTAGTGTATTTAGACTGTTTTAACAGTGACTGCACCTACCTTACTATAATGATACTGGCCCATAGGCTTAGTGTGAAAGACCTGTGTTTCTAAGAAAGCATAAGGTCCTTCTTTGTATTTTTGTATACAGTTTTTTTAAAGTTTGAACAAAGATACAGTAAAACACCCATGAACTCATGATAAATCACATCCTTTAAATTCTAATGTACTTAGCATCCCATAAATAAAATGTGTTTTTTCTGGAAAGTAGGACAATCATTAATAAATAAGACGCTATTGCACAAGTTAGAAACATGGTTTAAAATCACTATTACTCTGGACAGTTTTACATGAATGAATACAGTAGTCTAAAAATAAACACAAACTTTGAAATTTATATAGCAAAAAAATAAATAAATAAATATATTATATATTGTGAGGGGGTTCACTCGGTAGCGGGTGTGTGTGACCCCCTGGTTGGGCTCCCCACACAAAAACAGGGCCAGCAGACGGAGGTTGTGGTTTTCAAAATCAAAAGGTGCGGTTTATTTCTCTATGTACAGTGACAAAAACACAGCAAAGCCAAAAAGAAACATAAACAAAATAAATCCTGGTCAGCGTGACCTCTGACTAAACATGCAGGTTTCCTAAACTAACAACTGGGATCAGCCTGGTGCTGTCCTAGTCCCTAAGTCCCTGGTTTAGTAAAAGTCCAAACAAATAGCCACACAGGCTTTGCCTCACCGCACAGGGGTTCACTCTCCCTAGACAGTCCACACAGGTCTGGGTCCAGGCATGAGCTAACATCTAATGAAGCTGGGAGTTCTTATAGAGGCCTAAATGAGCTGACAAGCTTCAGCTGGTCTCATCAACTCCCTGTCTGCACGACGCCCAGCACTCTCCCTAGAGGTATGAGTCATCCATGAGCCTACTAGCCTCAGCTGGGCTTATACAACTCTCCCTAGAGGTATGAGTCATCCATGAGCCCACTAGCCTTAGCTGGGCTTATACAACTCTCCACCTAGTTGTATAAGTCGGCGTAAAGCCTGAATCTGGGAGAAATATATCTACCCCCCTGGATGCAACCAGGTGACTTTACCTTCCTGCTGTCACAATATATATATATATATATATATATATATATATATATATATATATATATATATATATATTATATTTTTTATTTGTATACATTATATATATATATATATATATATATATACACATATATATATATATATATACACATATAAATATATATTGCTATAAATAGTCACAACTGGGTCTAATGATTTCTAAAAGCAGATTACTGAAAAAAATGATATCCTGTTAGTCCTGTAAAATGCTGTAGAATGTATCTCTGTGATTTGGCATATTTAATCTTCTTATTGCAGTCATTATGGAAAGTGTCTGTTTTTTCTGGGTAAAAGGATGTATTTGAATATCATTAATGATGCATTTGATCACCAACAATCTTCCCAAATGTCAGTTAAACATAATTGTAATTTATGATGTTTGCTGGGGAAACACAGCACATATTAAAGACAGGTACTCGGGTCAGCTATAATATGTTTTATTTTCTATTGCTACAGCTCATATACAAAGTGCCAATGTATTCTAAAACCTTGTACAAGTAGTAGGTAAAGATACTGAGTGCAATAAAGAAAACATAATGCTGGGTTTGAAACAAATGTTTCTGATATGTTAATGTTTCCAGTCAAAAATGTCTTGAAAAAACATTCCCCTGAAAAACCATGTAAAGTTGGAAATTTTGGCCATTTCCATTGAGCAAACAATCTTTTTGTGTCTATTTTTTTGTGGGCCTTTCATCATTTTTTCTCATTGGAGCGCTGAGCTGCGGAGGGGCGGGGAGTGTCCGTCTCAGTCTCTCAGCGGCCGAAACAGGCATCAGTTCAGGCCCCTGGCGGATGCAGACTTTATTGTCATGATGATGTGGTGCCTGGACTGATTCCTGCAACGTCAGCAGAGAGTGGACTACAGTCCGCTCTCTACTGAAAACGGGTCACAGGAGTGCAAAACAAATTGCACTCCTGTGACTCATAGGAGAAGCCCAGCTAAACGTGCTTAGGCTGGACTTCTCCTTTAAATAAATTCTCAACGTGTCACAATATACAAAAACAGAATATTTTCATAAGAATACTGTAACTTTTTCATTAAATATCAAGAAAATTGGGTTTTGCCAAGGCTGAGATATCAATCTACTGCAGTTAGGAAGAAGCATTTCCTCAGTCTCCTCTTCCCCTCTTGTCAGAATGCAACATTGTAATGGCCTAGAAGCAAGGAGCTGAACACAGCAATAAACTGCACAGACACCAAAATATGCATGGCAATGTTATATATAGGATAGATTTTCAGTCCAGGTAGATGCTGGTCCTGGATAGTGCCAGAACAGAGATGCCATCATCTGCGAGGGAATATTGGGATCTCTGTGAGAGGCAATAAATACATGTGAGTGTTACAATTACACATTTTTTAAAGTGTATGCCAGAACAAAATAAGAAAAATAAAAATTCAGTACATCTCTGCAATGCATACATAAATGCACAAAAATACCCTTTGATTTGATAGAAATGCAATCAGCACCTAAATCCTATTGTGTGCTGAGAACCTAAATCCTATTGTGTGCTGAGAACCTAAATCCTGTTGTGTGCTGACAACACACAGTCAGGGGAATTCAATAAAACTATAACAACACATTTCTGTTGATAGCTTCCTTAAAGCCCCATACACACGGGCAGAATCCGTGTGTATGTTGGTCTGTTCAAGACTGGCTTCCGTTGGACGTCCATGCTGGAAAACCAGCATCCTACCGACTCCTGATCGAGGGGGCCATCCCCTGTCAGAACACAACAGCTCAATGGGGGAGATCGCTAGACTAACCTTGCATGGTTATTACAGTGGCTCCAACCACAGCTGTAGTGGGTACCCGGCTTAAGAACTACCTGCACCCAATTAAGGCAAGAATTTGCCCCAGTGTCAGTAACAATACCGACACGTGTGACAAATTCAGACATCAACAGATTCTTAAATAACTACCTCTAGCTTTTCGATTAGGAAACTGACAGTAAATAAGAGCTATGTCAGTGCTCGAAGTGGGGCATGTCTGTGCTGGGAAACTGTCATGTGTACATGTCAGTACTGTATTCAGCTGTCAGCTGGGAGACTTCATGGCCAAAAGATAAATGTAAATAAAGGGGTCAGGGATAGTAGTGATGTCATTACCCAAATTTGGCAATGCCCATATTTGAGAATGACATGTCACTGGATGGGCACATGGCAGTGGGCATATTTGAAAGCCACTATTGGACTGAATAATTGCCATAGATCCACCTATTGCCATGCGCTGTGTGATGTTTGTGCTGGAGCACTGTGTAACCCTTCACCCTTTTCTCCTGATGCATGCTGGGGGAGGGGCTGTACCAGGAAGTAAGAGTGTGTGTGTGTGTGTGGAACTGGGAAGCAGCAGCATGATACACAGAAGGGATTACATCTGGTAATGACAGAAGCCTGTTGTATTAGGACTCTGTGTAACAAAGTCATCATGTTCTAAATGAGTAATAAACCCTTCCATGGTTAAGAAGTTCATCCGGCCTGTGTGTAACTTGCTGAGCATATACTGGCAGCATTGCTAGCAGCACCCTGAGAGACCCTGTGTCTAAGGGACATAACACGTTGTCAATCAAAAGTAAAGTGGACCAGATAGGAAATGTTCTTTCAGTTCTCCATCAGGCTCAACCCATCCCTACTACAAAACTCTCAAGTCATGTGCCTGTTAGTGTGACAGGTGTAGTGACTGAGGAGCTAAGGCATGGGTGCTCAACCTGTGGCCCTCCAGCTGTGGCAGAACTAAAAGTCCCATCATGCTTTTGCCTTTGGGAGTCATGCTTGTAACTGTTCAGCCTTGCAATGTCTCATGGGACTTGTAGTTCTGCAACAGCTGGAGGGCCACAGGTTGAGCGCCCATGAGCTAAGGAGTGCACTGAGGAAGTAGTGTACACTATAGACTCTCCAACCTAAGTGCCAGCACCAACAGATACATGAGTCAGACATCAGCACTGCCACTTTTGGAGCTGCACCCTGAAGAAATTCTAAAGGGTGTCCATGACACCCATTAGGAATTCCCTCTGTAGAATATTTGTGGCCCAAATGATGTCAGGCCTGCCCAGTTTTCTAACTCTAAATCAACATAAAGGCTAATCATTCTGCAGTCCAAGATAAAAACTAGGAGGACTAATTACTCTCCTTGAAATGACACAAAAAGTGTGCACAAGATGAAAGACAGCTCTGAATTTCTGAAATTATCAATGTATGTATTTTATACTTACAGAACAGATATGACAAAACACTTTCAATGTGTATTTAGTGGAACAAAAAGGAGCAATTAAGTGTATTGTTAGGCTTTACATACACTCTGAAATAATGCACTCAATAGGTAATAATATATATCTCATGATGGATCCACTTTAAGATGAATAAACAACGGTAGATCATTTAAGTACATGTTTTCTGTACTTTGAAATTTTTTCCAATCTTTTTTGCATTGCGTATGTAGCTTGCTAAAAAACAAATAAAAAAAATGTTTATAGATAAGATCATTACTGTCATTGGAAAGATTTTACATATGAAATATCTTTCACAAGTCTGCGAGCACTGTATTTTGTCTATGGCTAGCCTTAGGAATTGATTTTAATTGGCCACACACTGAGATGTCTTTTAGTGGAAAAGTGAGAGAATGAAGAATATAAACTGTTTCCCTAAAATTATGCATTTTCATAGAGCACTTAAAACTAATTTGCTAGTGTGCAGCCTAATAATACATGAAAGAGCATTCCATAGTATAGGTAAAACATTAGATAAATCCTCCAGGATGTCATGGGAGGTGGTGTGAACAACTTAAAAAAAAAAATGAAAATAAAATCTAGTTGGTTGGTTCAGATTACAGTCTGAAGATGCTGTCATGCTGTTGTGAATTTAACATTGGCTGGTGACACTGGACTGGGGTAGCTAGTGATCAGGAACACTGTGGCTGGCTTACACTGGCTCTGGTAATGGCTAGCTGGTGTTTTTCTTGTCCGTTGGGTGTCATTATTCGACAGCTGATGTACATCCCGGGACACTTTTCTTTTTCTTTTTTTTAATAAAGGATTTGTCACAAGCTTTCTCTTGTGGTTTTTACCTTTTGACACTTTTTTTTTTCCACAAAATTTTTACTGAAAGTTTTTCATAGATAATACAAATAGTGCCATAAAGCATAAAACCAGGATACATATACATGTTTCCAACTAGAAGGAGGCATAGACTTCAAAGTTCGGGAGAGTAGAAACCAACAGATGTCGCCTCTACGAGTTGCTAATATAAAGGCCACATAGAGATCTTATAGTAGTAAGGCGCAATCTTTTAAAGAAGGTATACTGCAGTGTGTTACAGGTCTGCCTGATTCACGTTGGAATGCAAGACTTCATATAAAAGTATTCAATATGGCTTCTGTAGATACTATAAAACAAACAAGGATTCTTCAAAACCTTTCCGTAAAGTAAAAATAAAAAAGTAAAAAGTCAAAAGAGAGAAAAAAGAGGAGGGAAAAGAAAGAAGAGAAGGAAAAAAGGGGAAAGGCCAGAGTGGAGAGGAGAGGTAAAAAGGGGGGATTAGGGGGGCACTGTAAGGGGAATACATGAGGAGGGGGTGGGATCACCACCAGCCACCCTCCACAGTAGACCCCAGGTGTTGCGAAAGCAAATCGCTACCCTTAGTGCACCAAGGGTTATCCCGGGATAAGTCCTGATAGCGCTGCGAATTTCGGTATTCAAGCCAGGGTGCCCAAGTGGCCAAAAAGTATGCTATTCTGTCCTGTACGGTGCAGATCAACTCCTCCATCGCTGCAATCTGGTCAACCTGCGCCACCCATTTTTTGATGGAAGGGGGTGACTTGGATCTCCAGTGGACTGGCAGACACAGCCTGGCGGCATTTAACATATGCATAGCTATTGACCTTTAGTATTTTTTACGGGAAATTTTGGAGAGGTGAAGGAGGTATTGCGCTGGTGAGAATTCCAAAGGAAGTGAGGATATCTCAGTCGCCACCTCATGCACCTTACGCCAATACGGCTGAATCACTGGGCAAGTCCACCAAATATGAAGGAGTGTGTCTAGACCCTGTTCGCACCTCCAGCACTGGTCTGAGACTGTTGGGATACATTTATGAAGCATTTCCCGTGTTCTGTACCACCTCGTTTTGATTTTGTAGCCATTCTCCTGAGTATGGACATTCAAGGAGCCCTTGTGAATATACAAATGCACTCGATCCCAGGCGGTGTCATCAATCACCATGTCCAGCTCAGTCTCCCAAAAGGCATGTTCTGATCTCAGGGAGGCATAAGGCTCCCCATACATTGTGGCATAAAGGACTGAAATGAGATGACTCTGGGGAGAAGAGCTAGAACATAGTGATTCCAGAACAGTAGGAGTTTTTGCAAAGCTGTCTCTATTCGTAGAACTGTCCAGGAAGTGTTTCAATTGGATATAGGCCCAAAAGGGGAAAGTCTTTGTGTTAGACAATGATGCAATCTCACCTTGTGGGAGAAACCTTCCTCTGGAAAAGAAGTGTTTGGCCTGCATTTCTGCGTAAGGCCATTCTGCTGCTAGAAAGGCCCCTTCTATGCCAGGAGGAAAGTCTGGATTGCCCTTGATAGGCGTGATCGTGCAGTATGTGGTTGAAAGCGAGTGTACTTTGCATGCTCTATCGAAGGCATGCAGGGTTGCTCCGATAAGAGGGTGAGAATGGATAATAGCCGGTATGTGTTTCTTTGAGAACCAGGGGATGGAGTGGAGTTCGGTACCCAAAATAATTTTTTCCAGCAACACCCAACCCTTGCAGTTAGTATGTAGCCTCCAGTCCACTACCCAGGTCAGGTGGACTGCCCAGTTGTACCTCTGCAGGTCTGGGAGTCCAATTCCACCTCCCGACTTTGGTAATACAAGCTTTGCCCACCCCACTCGCGCCACCTTAGCTCCCCATATTAAGGCTCTGCATATGCGTTTGTAAGCTGTGAAGAAGGAGGGCGGCAGGTGAATCGGGATAGTCTGTAATTTGTACAGTAAGTGGGGAAGCACCGTCATCTTTAAAATAGAGGCCCGACCGAACCAGGAGATGGTGGGGGCCTCCCACCTGTGGAGATCCTGCTGTATAAGTTTCAATTCTGACAGAAAGTTATTTTCATACAGATCTTTAAGTTTGCTAGAGAGTTGGATACCTAAATAAGTAATAGCGTGCGTTTTCCAGCGTAACCAAAAAGTTCACCTGACAGAGCTGTACTAGTTTAGGGGGCAAAGAGACATTTAGCGAGTAAGATTTTGAATAGTTAATTTTCAGATTCGAGTCTTGAACTGTTCTAATACTGGCATTAGATTGGGCAGGGACATCAACGGGGATGAAAGAAAGAGCAAAATATCATCCGCAAAGGCGGCAATCTTGTATTCCCGGTGATGTACCACTATACCTTTAATGTTTGGATTTGCACGGATGCATCGGAGGAGGGGCTCCAAGGTATGGATATACAATAAGGGAGAGAGGGGACATCCCTGCCTGGTCCCATTGTGGATGGGGAAGGCATCCGACAGGTGGCCGTTAACCCGGACCCTAGCCCTGGGTTTGGCGTAAAGCGCTCCAATAAAAGCACGCATGCCCGTCTGAAACGTGGTGGGCAGCCCTCCTTATTGGTTGAGGTAAGCCAGTGATGTAAATTGAGGGCCTTAATAGTGTTGTCCCTGGCTTCTCTTCCAGGGACAAAACCAACCTGGTCCAGTCCAACCCAGGCGGGTACGTGATAGGACAAACCTGTGGCCAGGATCTTGGTGAACAATTTGACATCTGCGTTCAGAAGGGAAATGGGTCGGTAATTGGCTACATCGGTGGGGTCTTTGTTTTCCTTAGGGATTACTGTTATATAAGTCTCTAAAAGGCTATCCAAAGTACAAGGAGAGTGGGAGAGGGTGTTGAAGGCCTTGAGAAACCCCGGCGCCAAGAGATCAGAAAAACTTTTGTAGTATTGTGCCGAGAAGCCATCTGGCCCCCGGGCTTTTGTCGGGCTTCATAGCCTTCAAGGCCTCCCCCCACTCCTCCACTGACAGTGGAGCCTCTAAGGCTTGCCAGTCATTAGTGGACAGCGCCCGGGGGCTGTACTTGCCTAGAAAATCCCTTATGGAGGTCAGAGCGCGCGTTCGCCGATATGGGTCTGTGTTCTTGTGATTCAAGGTTATATAGTTTGCTATAAAATGAAAGAAACTGCCCAGCAATGTCCTCATTTCTGGAGTGGGTTACTACACCTGTGTCTACTACATGGTGGATGCGATAGTGCGCCTCTGCGTAAACCTTGCCAATAACCTTCCGGGTTTATTACCCTGTTCGTAAAATAGTTTCTGAAATAACATCTGCCTCTTCCTTGCCCGTTTAAACAGTTCCTCTAAGAGTGTCGCCCGTGTATCAGCCAATTCCTTAGCTACCCTCACTGCTAGCGAGCATTTGTGCTGTGCTTCCAGTGAGGCTATTTTTTTAGAAAGGTCTCGAATCATGAATTTGTGTTCTTTTTTTTTCTTAGCTGCGATGGCTAACAGATGCCCCCGTACGACGCATTTGTGCGCTTCCCATTGGGTCATGGGGGACACGTCTGGCATTGGAAGTAATCTTTAATGATTTGAGAGATTTCAGCCAAGTCTCCCGGGTCAGTGAGAAGGGAAGCATTCAGTCTCCAAGTCCTGGTAGTCATCTCCCTTTGTGGAAACTGCAAAGTCAGTGTGATCGGGTGGTGGTCAGAGATTACCATACTCTCTATGGTCGCAGCCAGCAGGAAGGTCAAATCTGTCTGGCGTAGAAATATATAGTCTAACCTCGAGTAGCGGTTGTGTGGAGGCGAGAAAAATGTGTAGTCCTTCCCCTGGGGATACAACGCTCTCTAGGTGTCATGAAGCGCTAGAGAGGCTAAGGCAAGCTTGGCCTGGCATAAAGCAGAAAATGGGAGTGAGGAAGTACCTGTGGAGGTATCGAGGTGTGGATCTAAGGCCATATTGAAGTCCCCCCCCAGTATCAGAAGGCCCATCTGAAACGTGGTGAGCTGCAAAAGGACCTCTTTTAGGAAGGACACCTGTCTGGAGTTGGGGCAATAGATGTTCGCCAAAGTCACCGGCCTATTTTTCCAAGTCCCTTTTAGGAAGAGGAATCTGCCCTCTGGGTCAAGGACTTGGTCAGTAAGGTGGAACGGGAATGATTTAGCAAGTACTATTGAAACCGCATGATAGACCTCCGGGAATCGACTATTAGATAAGCGAGGGGTTAAACCTGATTTAAAATGGGTTTCTTGCAGAAATATCACTTGAGCTCTGTGGTGATACTCCTCAGCAAGAATACTACTGCGCTTCTCCAGGATGTTGAGGCCTTTAGCGTTCAAGGAATAAACCTTGAGAGACAGAGGAGCTCAGCTGATGATTGCACCGCAGAAGGCATGTTCAGTGATCAGAAGTGCTTGTCAGTGCCACCCCCAAATTTCCAGGGGAGGGGATCTATAAAAAGGGGAGGGGGGTTAGGGAAGAAAGGACAGGGGAAAAAAGGATAGAAAGAGAGAAAGGTAAAAAAAAAAAAAAAAAGGAAAAAAGGGGAAACAGAGGTAAAGGTCAAGCCCACACTGGGTAGTCACACAGAGCTTACTAACAACCCAAGAGAGGCTTAACACTTGAGCGAGCGAGCTACCTCTTAGGTGGGGATAGCGAGGGAAGTTCCGGAGGTAATACCAGTCCAGCTGAGTTACCTAATAGGGGAAGGGGTGGAAAACAAAAAAAGTGTGAGGCTATTCCGGCTGTTTTCAAGGGGGATACCTGCCTCCTTGAAGGGGAGGGGATCTATAAAAAGGGGAGGGGGGTTAGGGAAGAAAGGACAGGGGAAGAAAGGATAGAAAGAGAGAAAGGTAAAAAAAAAAAGGAAAAAAGGGGAAACAGAGGTAAAGGTCAAGCCCACACTGGGTAGTCACACAGAGCTTACTAACAACCCAAGAGAGGCTTAACACTTGAGCGAGCGAGCTACCTCTTAGGTGGGGATCGCGAGGGAAGTTCTGGAGGTAATACCAGTCCAGCTGAGTTACCTAATAGGGGAAGGGGTGGAAAACAAAAAAAGTGTGAGGCTATTCCGGCTGTTTTCAAGGGGGATACCTGCCTCCTTGAAGTGGGAAAGAGACCTAGCACCTAAACCAAAATATACACCAAAATATACATAGATCCTACCATCCAGAGTCCCAAGAGAGAGAGGATGGACAGTAAAGATTAACCTTGGCCTTGCTGGGTGGAGTGATACCGTGCAGGTCTCCCCACAATAGGTGAGAAGGGCCCGCATCGGCATCCCTCCCCTCCAGCGAACCAGGGAGCCTAGACGGGTCAAGAGTAGCACCCTATAATACCATGTAGCTTTGCAGTATAGGACCATTTACAGCAAAACAGAGTGAACGAAAGAGTTAACAGTGCAAACCAAGAACGTTTTATCATTATAACATTTTAACATTTTACCTGCCTCCGTGTCGGCCAACTAGAAATGTCAGAATCCCCTTCTATTGTTTAAAAAAGAAATGTCAGAATCCCCGGGCCCAGGACCACCAAAATCCATGATGAATCCAGGGATCAGGGGCCCCGACAGCCCGCAAACATCAAGATTATGTTATATTCCCTGCAACGGCTAGCATAAGGAAGGATATAGAGCCCTATGATATGGGAATGTTCCCCCAATGGGGTTTTTAGGCAAGCAAAAATGTAATGATTATAAATAATATGCATTGTTATGTTTAAAATATTTTATTGGATGTAAACATGTGGCGTGAATCATGACAATTATAATATAAACTCTGGTAAAAAGAAGAATCTAAAAATCCATACACAATGGTGCAAAACCAAAATTGTTATACAACTTGACATGTTACATGCATCTGTGCATATACAATCCTGATGCGTTTCAACCCCTTAGGGGTCTCCTTCAGGGGTTTTTGGTTTGCTGTAAGATTGCATAATGAGCTTTCAAATCCTGCTCAGGTATATTCCAAAACAGCATGAAATATATATAAAGTACATAGTTACCAGTTGGCTGTGTATAAAAAAGGGAACCCTCTTGGACAAGAGTTTCCACTAAAAAGCCTTAAAAGAAATCCCAATGGCTCCCCAGCCACCTGGTACCCCAGGATGCAGTGTCAAATAGGCCACATGCGACTTGCAGGGAGTCACAATTAGGAGAATGGCCCCTACGGGGCATGCATGGACAAGATGGCGGAAAACCTGCGGCAGAGCATTGGAAAGCCCTATACCTCCGTACTATATAAGAACCCTTACAGCCTATAAGGGCCAGCGTAGACAGGGTAAGGGCCTCCCCTTGCTCCGGGATCACTGGGATGTCCATCCCCACATCCATAATCAGTCATGAATGCAGGGATTAGATCCTGCCATCCCCAGGGCAACCCCTAAGCTGTCACAGTGTTGCATAAGGTAATAAAATTATACACGGCATTAAACATGAAACAGAGTACAGGCTTGATGGGCTATGCTTGTCCCTTATCCCTAGTGCCCATGAAAGTATTATTCTGTAAGAGTCTCGGAGCTATCAGCTTATGACCTGCGATAACAGACTGGCAAGTCCAAGCCCCCACTGCCCCCCCAAAAGAAAAAAAAAAGAGGGGGTGAAGGGGTGATTAGCTATGGGGTGACACCAAGAGCAAAGTTTCCATTGCTGCTGCCACTGACAGAAATAAGCTAGATAAAGGCCAATCTTGTCATGCAGTAGCTGCCCACAGTTAGCCTAGAGAGTCAGTGTGGCAAGGGAGGGGAAGAACACGCATTTTCCCAAGGCTCAACTGCCACCTTGGATGGGTGAGTTCTCTCAGTGAGTAGACCAGAACCGGGAATGGCACAAGAATGGTAAGAGTTCTTTAGAGGTGATAGCATACCTCTGCATAGCACCGGTTCGAGGATCCTTGATAAAATCACCTGTCGCAGTCTCTAGCAGTAGTACTACATGAACAAGTTTGTGCTAGATCCCAGGGCATAGAAGGGAGATCACTACTGTCATTAGCAACTTGATGTAGTGGGCTACTAAACAATCAGGAAGAGACCTGAGCAGGTGTCAGGAACCCCCATAGTTCGTCATCAGTCATTCGCCAAGTGTAGGTAACAAGCGTGAAGGTGTAACCCAGCTTACCTTACAGGTTATGGCGCGAGGCATACGTAGGGAGAGGTGAAAGCAAAGACACAGCTCATCATCTCAAGTCCTGCAAACTCAGTGGTCAGTTTTGCGCCTGGCAGATGACAGGGAACGCGTGGGATTTCATCGGTTTCCATATCTCCGCGGCGGCTCTGTGGAGAGTTAGCTAAGGGTCTGCGGCGGCGTTGTCTGCTTCTCTGCGACCTCAGAGTGTCCCCAGGCTGGGTAGGGATCCAGGGTTCAGACTGCAGAAAGACTCCATACCAATCTGGAACTAGAACCACCGGGATGCCTAGGGTGTCACAAAAAGGCCGCAAATCCGCCGGGGTCCTCAGTTGTGCTGTGCGGTTGCCATTTGTCGCTTGAAGGCAGAATGGGAACTTCCATCGATAGAGAATGTGCCTCTCTCGCAGGGCTTGTAGGAGAGGACGGAGATCCCTCCTGTGTTGTAAGATAATGGCTGATAAGTCCTGAAATAGCTGGATTCGTGCCCCTTCATGTTCCAGGTGGGCATGGTTGCGGGCCAGGCACAGGATCTCTTCCTTCTGGGTAAAGCTGACCTGGCAGCATACAGCATCCCTGAGTGGATCAGTGTCCCTACAACTTGGCCTCAGAGCCCTGTGGCACCTCTCCATCTCGACAGGTGCATCTGGTGGTCTACCCAGGAGGGTGTTGAATATAGCCCAGACCACAGCTTGCAACTGGGGGCCCTCAACGGACTCTGGAATTCCTCTGATACGGAAGTTACGCCTGCGGCCCCGGTTGTCGAGGTCCTCCATATGTCTGTGCGTGAGGAGGACAAGCCCATCTGGGAGACTGCAGGGGTGTCAGCCGCAGCCACGTAGCCTGTTAAACTACAATCCGCGGCTTGAGATGCGGCCTGTGAGTCTGTGTGCTGAGTCGCTCCTACTCGTCATTTTGCCGCTTGTGGGGTGAGGTTTAGCTGCTGTTGAAGGCTTACTTGGAACTCTGGATGGCGGAGCTCACTCTCTAGGCAGCCATCTCCCTCCGGTGCCAGGCCACGCCCCCCTTTTAAAACTTTTTTGGTGAATGGGTAGGGGTACGATGTACCCAAAACCCATTCACATAGAGGGGGCTCTGGGGGCCCCCTTGTTAATTTTGATAAGCCCCGACACCACAGACCCCGACAACCACCGGCCAAGGTTTTCGTGAAAAGGCCTCAAAGGGCCTGGTATGGACTCAGAGGGGGACCCCACACCGTTTTTTTTTCATCTATATTGCCGGGAGCAGGCAATAAATTACAGCCGCGAGCAAATTGAATTACATTTTTCCCTTTAGAAACTTCATTATTGCTGCGGCACTGTTCTACACATCACACAGATGTGCCATTTTACAGACAGGCGAAGGGGATACCCCAGGCACAATGTTTAAAGGAATATTTTAATTTGTATTGTTTCACTTTAAGCATCATTAAAATCACTGCTCCTTTAAAAATGATTGTTTTAAAAACTTTTTATTGCATTGACACATGTCCCCTATGGCAGTACCCGAGTCCCCATACACTTTTTATGGCAATAGCTTGCATATAAGCCTTTAAAATAAGGACTTTTGATTTTTCATGTTCATGTCCCATAGACTTTAATAGGGTTCACATGTTCGCTAGAGAGAAAAAACTTTCCCCTGCAAGGTAATGTGATAATGTGCTAGTATACACCGTATATAACCAAATTATGAGAGACTTACCTTTAAACAAAGCCTCCAGTGTCACTGGTGACAGGGCTTCCATCTTCACCCGGTCTTCCTTCCGGGTTCATGGGCTCCAACATACTCACGGGAGCCACGGCACATCACTCTGCAGGGACGGCATGCCGTTCCTTCAGAGTGCAGTGCGCATGACACAGTGATGTCATCGGCTGCAGTAGTAGTGAATATCTCCTAAACAATGAACTTAAGGAGATATTCCCTGTACCTACAGGTAAGCTTTATTATAAGCTTACCTGTAGGTACAAGTGAGCAAGCAGTGTTTACTACTGTGAGAACGGGAACAACCATAACGAACTGCTGGCCAGTTTTTATCTGCTGGTTAAAGTGGACCTATTACCATTTGATGAAAAAGCATGTGTGGCTGCTAAAACTGCTTGTAAAAAGCTTTTTTCTTTTAAACTAAAATTAATCTGATAGGGGTTCCGCTGCTCTATGCAAGCCAAGCTAGTCGTAAAAGAAAAAAATCTCAATTCCACAGCAATTCCAGAGAGTATGCATATCATTTAAAGTTTGTTTATTTTCAATGTTACCCTTGAAAAATTCTCCCCCTGCTGTATGGCATTTTTTCTTACTTTTTTTTTTTTTTTTTGCATTGGTACATATCCTCAATGGCAGTGCCCAGATTTTCATAACTTTTTTTTTTTTTATTGTAGTTTAACCATTAGCATTAATAATAGTCAATATTCAACACCAAGATTCTCCCCTATAGACTTCAATATGATTCGCCCCTTGGGTTTACCAAATTTCCTACAAGATTCACTGAACCCCTGGCAAATCGAACCCACTAGTAAATTGTACTATAAAAAGACAAGGTTATATAGGCCAAGGAAAAAATAAAAAGTTTCCTTGTGTTAAAACGTGATACAAGCAAATGCCGTTGGTTTTGTTATGAAGAAACAGGGACACAGACAATTCTTCTCTATCAGAAGAAGATTTTCATTATGAGCAGCTTCTTATGACTAGGACAGCCGACTTGGAGCGATAATGCTTTTTATCTAGCTTTTCATTCTCATTTTAACAATAGATGAACACAAAGTACATTTCAGAAAAGGACCCAGCAGGACAGTTTTTTCTATAGTTAATGCCAGTGTGTGTTTAGATGCTGACAGATGAGACTAGCAGAACAGAAAGAAACATATTCGAAAAGTTCCCAAACACATTTTTAGAAGTATTAGTGTATAGTATTCCAGACGCAGCAGGTTCTTGGCTCTTTTTTTCATTTTAAGACACTTTGATTTAAAAAAAGACATATATCCTGTAAGTCTTCCTCTTTTGTTTGAGCACATGATGACTCACAGGGTGACAAAGGGTGAAGAATATAAAGGAGCATATACAGTGTGAAAAAAAGCAGTTTGTACATTCATATCAGATTGAATGGTATATACACATACAATTCTATGTCCTTGGTTGAAGAAGTTTACACTCACATAAAACAGGTACAGTAAGATCCCAGTTTGTCTCTCCCATAGCTTGGTTAATATTTTTCCTTGTTCAAGTAAAAGTGAATTTCAAGCTTTCTTTAAAAAGAAAAACAGCAACTCTTCTTTTATCCTTTGGTTTATACAAACGCCCTTTTATGGACTAGTACAATGCTTATGAATGATATGTTCTGCAGCAAACAGAGATCAATGCAGGGTATGCCAAATGGTCGGAGCAGCACAAAAGTCACATATAGGGATGAGCTTTGTGTTTAAATTGAACTCACGGTCAACCTGGACCCGAAGTTCATCCCCATATATGACTTGTTTCCCATTTTGAGAAAATGGCAAACGTATATGACTGTTCATGTCTATAGCAGTTAATAACAATGCTTGCTTTGAACTGTGGCTAGGTGGCTTAGAATGGCCAGTCATGGCTGCAACCTAGTGTCCACTAGGTTGCAGCCATGCAGTGGACACTGCACAGCATCACGATAGGTGGACCGCTGGGATAGCCCAGTAATGACTCGGGCATCCGGTCACAGATCATAGGCTGCAACACCTTAACCAGCGATTGGGTCTTCAAGACATACAACAATTAACAACAGATGACTTAATCCGTATATATCCCCCTACGGTGCTGAGAGCGCTGTGATGTGGAAGGAAAAACCACTACAGTAAAGGAGAATCTGCCTGTAAGATTATACCACTTATCGAGTGCTATACCACCCATCCAGTCGTCTCTCTCTCTATATACATACTTTAACACGCAGACCAGTTTGAGTTTTCCAAGGTTCTGATGAAGAGGCAAGCCCTCAAAACGCGTTAGTCAATCATTCATTTTATCCCTTGTATGGGCCTCATTTTTTATTACTCTATCAAATGATAACATTATTTATTCATATTTACGAATAGGTAGTATTTATCTCTGTATATACCAATTTGTTTATAAAAAAACGTTCTTATAATGATTCATGCATCAGGCCACGCGCCTTCCTTCTTCTTTCGTACATAGCATTTCGGACTTCCCCTAGTCAGCCTAGGGAGCGGGGCATGCATGATCACTCTACATTTGTATCACCAGGAAATTCTATCACCTTTACTAAGGCCCTCCGCACTAGTGCAAGAGAATATCTTTTCCGTTTATATAATTGGATAAGAAAGGTTTGGCAAGAGATGATCTCACCACTGTTCATAAAATTGAAGCATAACTAGTTAGATATAATACATGTGAAAAAATGGTTAAAAACAAAGTTAATTTAAACCAAGTTTAAGTCCAAGTTAATCACGATACATTTCTCCTCGGTGCTCGGTGATAAGGTAACAGACAAGTGAAGAAATCTGTGATGTTAGATCAAATCCACAGCCAAAAAGGTCATGCTCCATACCCCACACAGATAACATCAGCTGCTTACTAGACAAAATGAACCACTGAATCACAGGTGGTCAAACAGAGTATTGGGGAAGTAGGTTTCCCTCCAATCATTAATGGCTCACACTGCTCCAGCAACTCTCAGAAACAAAAGAAAAGAAGGTGCCTCTATAGTGCAGTACGATAAAACATGTATTGGCAAATGATAAAAGGGTGCACTTACAAAATTCTGGTAAGGAAACAGCATGGAAACATTCGTAGCATGTAGAAGTTAACTTCTAATGATCATTTGTCATTTTATTAGCTACACTTTTTCTACTACTGCACATTCTTACTCTATGTGTTCAAATGCAACTTCGCAGTCACAAAATCATTCCACTGCGATGAAGGCCCTTTCAGACATGACATGTGCAATGGGACAGGCTAGTACCTGGAGCACATATTAATTAATGTAATTTCTAAAACAGCATGCATCCCCAAAAAAGTGAATGCTCACTCCAGGTTATTAAAATGTAGTCTCAATATCCCCCCACCTTCAAGATCTCCTCTGGCAGCCTCTGATCACCCAGCAGTACACATGATGTAAGGTGTCCTTAGCCTCTGATCTCCCAGCAATACACATTTAAGGTGTCCCCAGCCTCTGATCACGCAGCAATACACATGTAAGGTGTCCCCAGCCTCTGATCACCCAGCAATACACATGTAAGGTGTCCCCAGCCTCTGATCACCCAGCAGTACCCATGATGTAAGGTGTCCCCAGCCTCTGATCACCCAGAATTACACATGTAAGGTATCCCCTGCCTCTGTGCCTCTGATCCCCCAGCACTGCACATGCAGCCACAGTGAAGCCCCCCAATGCCCCATGCTATGTGTCCTCCTTGCAGGGAGCAGTGATAGTGTGTGGAGATCTCACCTAGCTTCAAGCAGGCTCCAGCTCCAATCCGATAGAAGTGATCCAGCCAGGAGATCGGAGGGTGATGATTAAGCATTGGACATGAGTAGTGTCATACTGCTCCAGGGCAAATAATCTCCAGGTAGGGGATCCAGCAGGCTGCTGAGTGACAGCCGACCCCCGCTCCACACTTCTACACATAGATAAGAATCCCCCTGGAGGTGTCACGTCCAATCCCCAGCACGTATAGCACAGTACGGGGCAAGCCAGATGCCTATCATGGTTCTGGGTCCAGGCGATCCAATTGGCTGGATGTTTGCTGCATGCGATGGGAGGGGGCTTGAGAGGGAGGACACCTTTTCTTGTTCCACTCCCAAGTTCATCCTTGGCAAAGGCAAAACAAACAATGGCAACACAGCCCACTTGTAGCAAAGCACGGCAGGGGAGCTGTGGTAGATCCCCCTAGTGCCACTGGCCCCCTTCTCCCTATGAAACTGTTGCATCCAGGGCAACTTCCCCCTGTGCCCCATCCTGTCCAAGCCTGGGGAAACCAGTGGTCGTGGCTGCGCCCTAGGCGGCTGCCTAATTTGCCTAGCTGTAGCACCAGCCCTGTTCAGAGATATGGTTTTGGGAGAGGAAAAATGTTTGGAAGGAGGTGGCCCATGTGAAAAATTTCTCTCATGGCCTGGCCTCAGCATGAGCCATGTGCTGAGGGTCCTGCATGATAAGTCATTTGCTGAAGTTCTTGTCTGAAAGTAGTTGGGGTGAACAGAGATACTCCCAACCTGATGTCGGTCAGAGAGTAGCCTGTAGAAGATCCCGTCCTAACCTAGGAAGAGCGATTTTTGCGCATGGGTCATTTGTCTGCTTACAGAGGTGCAGAAATTCGAGTCCAGAGCAAGGAAACACTATGCATGCTTTCAAAGAATCACAGATTTATCTGATTGTCCCCTGCCTATGAGCATCTTTTTTCAAGTCGGCTCCCATAGGACCTACCGCTAACTCATTATATCTGTCCTTCCATTTTGTGCTTTTTTGGTATCCTGGACCCAGAAGCCCTCTCTCTGGTTTGTGAATTGCAATAAATGTTAAAAATACCCTAGTGACTGGAGCCTGATTATTTGTCAAAAGACAGCTTTATTGAACAATTGCAAACATACAGGTCCAGAACATGCAGTGAAATAAAAATAAAGACTACAGCAACAGTTCGCAAAATACCACTAGTTCAATATAACAGTTTAATTTAAAATCCAGGCCTATTCCAGCCTGCAGGGCCACAAGGTGCCCGCAGACATGCTTCTTTCTACCATTACATATAGATATACAGATCGTGTCTACTATTAGCAGAGCCGTATAGAAGTCATATTATTGTATATAGTGATACGAAAGTGTTAACCCAGCAGTCTATCCATTATCAGGTCTACTGGAGCTAGGCCAGGAATATCCAACATCCCACCCAGACCCTATCAAACTGAGACAGACATCTCCGATACTGGCAAATGACACGCTCATATCTAAGGGTGGTCCCCATATAATCTATCCATTCCTTAAGGGAAGGGGAGAAAGTAAATGAAGCAGTCCAATGAAGCAGCAGGACTTTACGCACCTGAAGCAAAGCCCTAGAAACTGCTTCCCTAGTAAACGTATTCATCACCACATCGTCTATAACGCCCAGTATGCAGCACTTGGGATCAGGAGAAAGAGTGGTCTGAGATGCCTTGTTTATGGTGGTAAGATTAGATTCTCAATATCTGTGTAGTTTTGGACAACGCCACAGCATATGAATGAGATCCCCATGATCTGGAGCCTGATTATTGTCAGAGGTTTTTCGGTGAGCTGTTAAGTCCAGATACAGAACAGGTAGCCAGAAACAGATAGGAAAACCCAATTAATTCTAGCAGCTCCCTAGGGACTCATTGCTTCATAAAACAAGCATACACTGCATACACTGTGCCATGTTGTAAACTACAGGTGGCAGACAAACCTAGTCAAAGAATCATGCAGAAGATCAGGCCAAGCAACAAGCAGTTTACAGCATCTAGGACTTAAACCATATAACCAAATACCCAGGAGAAACCAAACAGAAGAAGAAAATAGTAACGGATACCAAAGGTCAAGTGAATTTGTAATTAGTTTAGGTGATAATAATACTAAACAGCATAATTGCAGGTAAACTTACCAAGGTGCAGACAAGACATCATGCAAACACCTTTGTGTCATTTCACTAGGCCAAATCTTGCATCTAGCTCCTGCGCATAACTCTACGCCAGACAATTTTTAACAAACTGTGCTAGATCTGTGTCTAAAAGCCACATAGCTGGCCATAGCAAGAAAGAGAAAGATGGGGTGGCCAAGTTTCTGGTAGGCTGCAGAACTTGAGATGCTGTTAGCTGATATGTTTTTTTTAGAAATCCCATCTGTCTGTGTAATCAACAACTTGATTTCAGATGGCTCTTTTGCATAAACCAGACAGTGCTTGCTTTGGTTCAGGCTATGAGAATCTAAACTATACAGATATACAGATTATGTTTTTATAAGGCAGAAGGTGACATTGGCAAGATGTTATAAAGACATCAACACATAAAAAAATTGCATACTGTACGCTGTGACGAACGCACGTGTCAGATCCCCGCCCTCCGTGCTAATCTTGCGTCTAAGGACCGGCCAACCTCACACTACGCTGTCACTTGCGTAACAATGCCCCTCTCAGCTGCGTCCAGCCCAAAGATTTTCCAGCTTGCGGGACGACAATCTGAGTGCCAGCAGCCTGAGAGCGATTGTTACCGGGCTAATGTCACAATTAACCCTTTCTCTGCCACCACCCCGGTTTAAACAACGCCGAGCCAGGGGATACTCGTGATTTCAACAATACCAATTATGATTTTAGAATAAGCGTCTGCAGCCTACACTGTCACCACAGACAGGTCTGCGCAGAGCCCTACAGTAGCGCTCTTCAAGAGGCAGTTTCGTTATAGCTTGCATTAAGAGTTTCAGAGGCAAGAGTAACACTTTTCAACATAAGGGTTTATTTTGAAAAGGGTCAAGTTGATGCAATAAAATGTTACAGAAAAATATGTTTCAAGAGATAATACTATACAGCCACAAGGTTAAGGTAGAAATTAGAAGTAGAAGAATACTTGCAATTAAATGTCCAAAGGTTGATCAGCGTTCGATCGATGAATCCGGTTCTCAACTTGCAGAAGGTTCCTGCTTAAATGTTAAAAGGGAACTCCACAGATCTTGCTTGTTTGATGGTGAAAGGAGAACTGCCTGTGTGATCTGAGAGCTCCTTTTTCTCTCAAACTCCAGGGGGGTGTTGACAGTGACCAATGACCAATGGCTAGTCGTTCTGAAATAGGGCTGAGCCCTGGGAGGTGTCTCACTCATGTACCCCTTTTGAGATACATATTTATAACTCTGCAACTATACGTTTTATATACTAACAATCTTCATATTCTTATTCAGTGTTATTTAACTTTTCATTTGACTCCAAACATGCCCAACTTGTCAGCTCCAGTTGACCCAGGGGCAATAACGGTCACTACTCGGGTTCCCTATGGCCTAACCTATCCATGTCTGGACTTGACGCGTTACAAATTCTCTGAGGAGACTGAATATATTTATGTTATGACAGTGTGTTTTGTTATTTGGAAGTTATGAAACATGTTGAATTTCCATACTCAATTCTTCCTGTGTAAAGCTTGAGGGTCACTCAGGGTTTTACGACCCTGGCCTGTTATAACTCTGAGGCTTTACAAAGGTGACAGCCTTACGACCGGTCAGGAACTGCTAGGTCCCTTATCAAACCTAGCTTCCTCTGCTGAGATAAGGGATGTTTGATGTAGAAAGCTTGGAATCTCCGATAGCTGTTTGAAATAAAAGCCTGCAAATTCCTTAGGGATGAGGGAGGGGGATGAGGGGGTTGGAGAGTTCAATTCAAATGTACAAGGTTTAGCTAAAACTTTCATGGGAGCTTCTAACACAAAATGGATGCCTGCCCCACCAAAATGGTTGCACTAATGCTCTAGGCAGGTGTCCATTTTGTGAGATCGTCACACCTCCCCCCTTAAGTGGTTGCATGGGAGGGAACAACAATTTCCCTCCTGACGCAACCATCTCCTGCGGGCTCAGCTTGACGGGACAGCCCATCAGCATTACCATGGGTGCTGCCTTTCTTATGCTGGATGGTGAAATCGTATTCCTGCAGAATTAAGCTCCACCGAAGGAGTTTACCATTCTCCCCAGCAACACGATTCAGCCAGCTTAATGGATTGTGATCGGTGATCACAGTGAAATGCCGTCCATAAAGATACGTTTGTAACTTTTGGAGAGCCCACACGATCGCCAGACACTCCTTTTCGATCGTGGCATATGCTACTTCCCTGGGGAGCAGCTTCCGGCTCAGATAGAGGATGGGATGCTCCTCTCCGGCCTCATCCACCTGGCTCAGAACTGCACCCAATCCATAGGCAGAGGCATCCGTCTGCACTAGGAAGCGACGGGTGAAGTCGGGAGCCTGTAGGACAGGGGTGCTGGCCAGCGCCTCCTTCAAGGCCTGGAATGCCTGCTCACATTCTGGTGTCCAGGACACCACCTTGGGCAGTTTCTTTTTGGTTAGGTCAGTCAGAGGTTTGGCCAAGCTGCTATAGTTACATACAAATTTCCTATAGTAGCCAGCGGTCCCCAAGAAAGACATAACCTGCTTCTTGGTTTGGGGGGTAGGCCAGGCCAGGGTGGCCTCAACCTTCCCCGTCTCGGGTTTCAGGGTGCCTCCTCCTACCTGGTGTCCCAAGTAATGCACATCAGTCATGCCGATCTGACACTTACTGGGTTTGACAGTCAGATTGGCAGCTGTCAACCGGTCCAGGACCTGTGACAGGTGCACCAGGTGTTCTTCCCAGGTAGGGCTGAACACAGCGATGTCATCCAGGTAGGCTACGGCAAAAGTTTCCAGCCCCTCCAGTAAGTCATTCATGACTCTCTGGAAGGTAGCTGGGGCATCCCAAACGGCATGACGGTAAATTCGAACAAGCCGAATGGGGTGATGAAAGCCGACTTTTCCCGAGCCTCAGGGGCCAGAGGAATTTGCCATTACCCCCTGCTCAAATCCATGATTGTTATATAGTGGGCAGCCGCCAACCTATCTAACAACTCATCGATCCTGGGCATGGGGTAGGCATCTGCAGTGGTGATGACATTCAGCTTCCGATAGTCCACACAGAACCTGGTCGTCTGATCCTTTTTGGGGACCAGGACTACTGGGGACGCCCAGGCGCTGTGGGACTTCTGAATCACCCCCAGCTGCAGCATTTCCTCCACTTCCCTTTTCATGTCGGCCAGCACCTCCAGGGAGACGCGATATGCCGACTGTCTAATAGGAGGATGTGCCCCCGTGTCCACCTGGTGGATAGCGAGGTGCGTCCTCCCAGGTTTCCCTGTAAACCTGCTACCATGTACTGCCAGCACTCTCTTTAGTCCAGGTATCTGGGTGGGGGTCAGTTTGGGGCTTATCAGGAGTTCCGAGTTAACCTCCCTGGTGTCAGCTAACAGGTCTAAAAGGGGATCAGCCTCCTCAGGCTCTGGCCTGCTGCAGACCGGCATGACATAGGCCGTGCGCTCATGATGGGCTTTGGCTTTGAGCATGTTCACATGAATGGCCCTCTGCCGTCTACTCCCTTCTCCCAACCTGACCAAGTAGGTGACCTCATTCAGACGCTTGGTGATGGTGTACGGGCCTTCCCATGCTGCTTGGAGTTTGTTCTTCCGCAGGGGAAGCAGAACATACACCTGTTGACCAACACTATAGGTCCGCTCCCTAGCATTATGGTCATACCACTGTTTCTGCCGGGCCTGGGCCCTTCCCATGTTTTCCCGCACCATTCCCACCAGCGTCTCCATTCGGTCTCTGAATTTTAGGACGTAATCCACAACAGAGACCTCTGGGTCTGCAATTTTGCCCTCCCAGTTCTCACGAATTAGGTCCAGGGGCCCTCTTACCCTCCGTCCATACAGAAGTTCAAATGGCGAAAAGCCTGTGGACTCCTGAGGCACCTCTCTATAAGCAAACAGCAGATGAGGCAGATGTCGTTCCCAGTCCTTGCCCTGGGAGTGCACAAAGGTGCACAACATTTGTTTCAGGGTACCATTGAAACGCTCGCACAAGCCGTTGGTTTGTGGGTGATAGGCACTAGCCATGATATGCGTCATCTGTATTTGCCGACAGAGAGCTTGCATCAAGTCAGACACAAACTGAGGGCCTTGATCGCTAATGAGCTTGGCCGGGAACCCCACTCTTGTGAAGATTCCCAGCAGAGCATCAGCGACCTTGTCTGCCCGGAGGCAGGAGAGAGCCACCGCCTCTGGATAGCGAGTGGCATAGTCGACAACTGTCAGGATGTAACGTTTGCCTGAACTGCTAGGGATGGCCAAAGACCCAATGATATCCACCGCCACCCTCTTAAAAGGTTCGTCAATCACAGGCAAAGATTTTAGCGGAGCCCGCTGTACATCCCCTGCCTTACCCACTCGCTGGCAGGTAACACAGGACCGACAGTAGTCAGCTATGTCAGTGTGCATCGTAGGCCAGTAAAAGTTATGCACCAACCGACTTCTGGTCTTCTTGATCCCCAAGTGCCCTGCTAGGGGAATCTCATGAGCCACTTTTAGCAGCTGTCCTCTAAATTCACTGGGTACAACTAGCTGCCTGCTACCTGTGTCAGCCTCATCCCCCTCTGCAGGCAGACTTTCCCTGTACAGCTTCCCTTTTTCCCAGTATACCTTTTGTTTGTCATTCTCTGCAGGGGGCCGATCAGCTGAACTCCTGAGCTGTGCTAGTGTTTGGTCTGTCTGCAGTGCTGTTTCAAAGGCGGAACCACAAGTCCCAGCCAGCAGTCCTGTGGCAAACAAGGACGGCTGCTGAGGCTCACCAGAGGTGGGGTCCGCTGAGTCAGAACAGGGAGAGGGCCCAGAGACCTCCTCCTGCTGTTCTGCGATCAGGGCTGGCACCTCGGCCGCCTTAGCCGCACTGCGAGTACACACCAATACTGGCAATACATTATCATCATTACCATCATCATTACCATCATCATTACCATCATCATCATCATCATCATATTTAACATCTACCATTGCAGTGTCATTGGAACATACATCATTTAACTTCCCAAGCAAGGGGGTCTCCTCTCCTGTTGGTACATCAGGGGGACCTTGCACTTCAAATTCACCCTCCCCCTCCCTCTGTCCATCCACAGGTTGCCCAGACATTACCCCAACATCTGTAAACAGTACCTTAGTAGATCCAGAGAGTTCCGCGGGAGCATCCTGCGTGCTCTCAGCAGGGCCATAGTGAGAGTGCATGGGGCCTAAATCAGTACCCAACAACACAGGAGTGGGGATCTCTTCCGAGACGCCCACCTCCCTCATCCCACTTCCGGCACCCCAATCGAGGAACACATAGGCACGGGGCACACAGGAACGGGTTCCCCCAACTCCCTTGAGGGTAAGAAACTTTTCTGGGATGATGTCTGTTTCTTCTATCACCTCTGGTCTGACCAAAGTGACTTCAGCTCCGGTGTCACGAAAGCCCACTACGGTCCGGTGGCCCACGATGACTGGCTGCAAGTTGGCATTGGTTCCTGGAGGATTGCCACTGACGAACATCACAGCAGAAGGGTGGCTGGCCGGATGGCCAGGTGATGTCAGCTTCTTCTGCTCAGGGCACTGGTTCCTGAGATGTCCGGCTTTCCCACAGGTGTAGCATTTGCGGTTGTCAGTCGGGGATGCCTTTGCATCAGGAACTGCAGGTACCGACCGCTGAGGAACTTGGTTGGCCGGCAGAGGAGAGGTTGTCACGTGCGATTTCCCTCCTTTCCAGCCACTCGGAGGAGCCTTGCGATGATCAGGTACCCGAGAGTGGATATAGGTATCTGGCAGTTCTGCTGCTACTTTGGTAGAGGTTGGCTTTCGCTCCAGCACAAACTGTCTGACGTCCGCAGGACAGATGTGCAAAAGTTGATCTTCAATCATAAGATCTTCCAGGGATTCAAAAGAATCGGCATTCATGCCTTTAGTCCATTGCCTGAATGTGGTGTGTAAGCGACTTTCCACATCCAGGTATGAGTCCCCAGGCCCTTTTTGCAAGAACCTAAAACGCTTCCGGTACACTTCCGGGGTTAGCTGAAACTTTTGGATGATTGCAGTCTTTAGGGCCTCATAATCATTGCACTGCACTTCTGACAGTTCAACATAAGCATCCAGGGCCTTGCCTCGTAGCCCTGGCGTCAGGTACCGGGCCCACTGTGCTGGGGGCAGATGGTACTGACGGCAAGTTTTTTCAAACGACAGTAGATACACGTCAATGTCACTGTCCTTTTCCATAACAGGAAATTTAGCTGCCGGGATCACTGGCAGAGAGGCATCCCTGTGCTCTAGGGATCCGAGGTTCTGAACCTGTCGCTGCTGCTGGAGCCTAACCATCTCCAGTTCGTGACGACGATCAGCCTCCCTCTGTGCAGCCTCTCTCTCAGCCTGGCGTTCCTCTCGCTCAGCCGCAGCCCTGCGCTCCTCTCGCTCAGCCGCAGTCTGGCGTTCGAGAAACTGCAGGTACCCCAAAGGGTCCGTCTCCCTAAGGCATTGTAGCGTTTCCTGCACTTGAGGAGAGTCTATGCTGGTTGCAGACAATCTGAGGCTGGCCTGCTCAGGCAGTGGCTTGGAGGTGACAATCCGTGGTATTTCAGTGTCAGTTACTGCTGGCTCATCCGGTGAAGCCGCCTCTTATCCACTGAGCTCTGGAGTAGTGGAAACCCCTTCTGGTCCAGTTTCCTCCAGGTTCTCGTTTGCCTGGATATCAAACTCCTGTAGGGCATGTATCAAGCCTTCACGATTTTTACCACCAACGTCAATTCCTCTTCCTGCACACTCAGCAGTCAGTTCATTTTTGTTTATCTTCTTATATGCTGGTAACCCAGACATTTTGTAAGCAGAAAAGATAGCAAAGAAAGCAGAGGTAGGAAAAAGGAGTAGGAAAGAGCTGTTGCTGTATGTCTCTCTTTAACATAAAAAATAAAAATAAAAAATAAAATATGCACCAGCTTGTCTCCAAAGACTGTTTCCACAAAGGTTACAATCCTTCAGTGCAGGGCTAATTCCTAACAATGCACTGAATACTCTTAATGCAAAACTATCCCGCTACGCTGCCGCCAAATGTGACGAACGCACGTGTCAGATCCCCGCCCTCCGCGCTAATCTTGCGTCGAAGGACCGGCCAACCTCACACTACGCTGTCACTTGCGTAACAATGCCCCTCTCAGCTGCGTCCAGCCCAAAGATTTTCCAGCTTGCGGGACGACAATCTGAGTGCCAGCAGCCTGAGAGCGATTGTTACAGGGCTAATGTCACAATTAACCCTTTCTCTGCCACCACCCCGGTTTAAACTACGCCGAGCCAGGGGATACTCGTGATTTCAACAATACCAATTATGATTTTAGAATAAGCGTCTGCAGCCTACACTGTCACCACAGACAGGTCTGCGCAGAGCCCTACAGTAGCGCTCTTCAAGAGGCAGGTTCGTTATAGCTTGCGATAAGAGTTTCAGAGGCAAGAGTAAAACTTTTCAACATAAGGGTTTATTTTGAAAAGGGTCAAGTTGATGCAATAAAATGTTACAGAAAAATATGTTTCAAGAGATAATACTATACAGCCACAAGGTTAAGGTAGAAATTAGAAGTAGAAGAATACTTGCAATTAAATGTCCAAAGGTTGATCAGCGTTTGATCGATGAATCCGGTTCTCAACTTGCAGAAGGTTCCTGCTTAAATGTTAAAAGGGAACTCCACAGATCTTGCTTGTTTGATGGTGAAAGGAGAACTGTCTGTGTGATCTGAGAGCTCCTTTTTCTCTCAAACTCCAGGGGGGTGTTGACAGTGACCAATGACCAATGGCTGGTCGTTCTGAAATAGGGCTGAGCCCTGGGAGGTGTCTCACTCATGTACCCCTTTTGAGATACATATTTATAACTCTGCAACTATACGTTTTATATACTAACAATCTTCATATTCTTATTCAGTGTTATTTAACTTTTCATTTGACTCCAAACATGCCCAACTTGTCAGCTCCAGTTGACCCAGGGGCAATAACGGTCACTACTCGGGTTCCCTATGGCCTAACCTATCCATGTCTGGACTTGACGCGTTACAAATTCTCTGAGGAGACTGAATATATTTATGTTATGACAGTGTGTTTTGTTATTTGGAAGTTATGAAACATGTTGAATTTCCATACTCAATTCTTCCTGTGTAAATCTTGAGGGTCACTCAGGGTTTTACGACCCTGGCCTGTTATAACTCTGAGGCTTTACAAAGGTGACAGCTTTACGACCGGTCAGGAACTGCTAGGTCCCTTATCAAACCTAGCTTCCTCTGCTGAGATAAGGGATGTTTGATGTAGAAAGCTTGGAATCTCCGATAGCTGTTTGAAATAAAAGCCTGCAAATTCCTTAGGGATGAGGGAGGGGGATGAGGGGGTTGGAGAGTTCAATTCAAATGTACAAGGTTTAGCTAAAACTTTCATGGGAGCTTCTAACACAAAATGGATGCCTGCCCCACCAAAATGGTTGCACTAATGCTCTAGGCAGGTGTCCATTTTGTGAGATCGTCGGCATTTCACTGTGATCACCGATCACAATCCCTTAAGCTGGCTGAATCGTGTTGCTGGGGAGAATGGTAAACTCCTTCGGTGGAGCTTAATTCTGCAGGAATACGATTTCACCATCCAGCATAAGAAAGGCAGCATCCATGGCAATGCTGATGGGCTGTCCCGTCAAGCTGAGCCCGCAGGAGACGGTTGCGTCAGGAGGGAAATTGTAGTTCCCTCCCATGCAACCACTTAAGGGGGGAGGTGTGACGATCTCACAAAATGGACACCTGCCTAGAGCATTAGTGCAACCATTTTGGTGGGGCAGGCATCCATTTTGTGTTAGAAGCTCCCATGAAAGTTTTAGCTAAACCTTGTACATTTGAAATGAACTCTCCAACCCCCCCATCCTGAAGGAATTCGCAGCTTGCTATTTCAGAGGGTATCTGGAATTTCAAGCTTTCTACATCAAACATCCCTTATCTCAGCAGAGGAAGCTAGGTTTGATAAGGGGCTTAGCAGTTCCTGACCGGTCGTAAGGCTGTCACCTTTGTAAAGCCTCAGAGTTATAACAGGCCAGGGTCGTAAAACCCTGAGTGACCCTCAAGCTTTACACAGGAAGAATTGAGTATGGAAATTCAACATGTTTCATAACTTCCAAATAACAAAACACACTGTCATAACATAAATATATTCAGTCTCCTCAGAGAATTTGTAACGCGTCAAGTCCAGACATGGATAGGTTAGGCCATAGGGAACCCGAGTAGTGACCGTTACTGCCCCTGGGTCAACTGGAGCTGACAAGTTGGGCATGTTTGGAGTCAAATGAAAAGTTAAATAACACTGAATAAGAATATGAAGATTGTTAGTATATAAAACGTATAGTTGCAGAGTTATAAATATGTATCTCAAAAGGGGTACATGAGTGAGACACCTCCCAGGGCTCAGCCCTATTTCAGAACGACCAGCCATTGGTCATTGGTCACTGTCAACACCCCCCTGGAGTTTGAGAGAAAAAGGAGCTCTCAGATCACACAGACAGTTCTCCTTTCACCATCAAACAAGCAAGATCTGTGGAGTTCCCTTTTAACATTTAAGCAGGAACCTTCTGCAAGCTGAGAACCGGATTCATCGATCAAACGCTGATCAACCTTTGGACATTAAATTGCAAGTATTCTTCTACTTCTAATTTCTACCTTAACCTTGTGGCTGTATAGTATAATCTCTTGAAACATATTTTTCTGTAACATTTTATTGCATCAACTTGACCCTTTTCAAAATAAACCCTTATGTTGAAAAGTGTTACTCTTGCCTCTGAAACTCTTAATGCAAGCTATAACGAACCTGCCTCTTGAAGAGCGCTACTGTAGGGCTCTGCGCAGACCTGTCTGTGGTGACAGTGTAGGCTGCAGACGCTTATTCTAAAATCATAATTGGTATTGTTGAAATCACGAGTATCCCCTGGCTCGGCGTTGTTTAAACCGGGGTGGTGGCAGGGAAAGGGTTAATTGTGACATTAGCCCGGTAACAATCGCTCTCAGGCTGCTGGCACTCAGATTGTCGTCCCGCAAGCTGGAAAATCTTTGGGCTGGACGCAGCTGAGCGGGGCATTGTTACGCAAGTGACAGCGTAGTGTGAGGATTGGCCGGTCCTTCGACGCAAGATTAGCGCGGAGGGCGGGGATCTGACACGTGCGTTCGTCACATTTGGTTTCTGGTAGGCTGCAGAACTTGAGATGCTGTTAGTTGATATGTTTTTTTAGAAATCCCATCTGTCAGTGTAATCAACAACTTGATTTCAGATGGCTCTTTTGCATAAACCAGACAGTGCTTGCTTTGGTTCAGGCTATGAGAATCTAAACTATACAGATATACAGATTATGTTTTTATAAGGCAGAAGGTGACATTGGCAAGATGTTATAAAGACATCAACACATAAAAAAATTGCATCCTGTACGCATGAACACAAAATAGAGGAGTCTAGCAGACACTAAAGGCCCGTACACACGGTCTGACTTTTTGCCAACAAACTTCAAGTTTTCCAAAAAATCCAACCATGTGTACAAACTTTTTCGGTTTTCATCGGACAAAAGTTCGCTCTGCAAACGGACAAACTTTTCGGCAACAAAAGTCCGATCGTGTCTACAGAAATCCATCAGACTTTTGTCCGAAGTACAAATACGCATGCCCAGAACCAATGTTAAAATCAACCAACAATAGCAAAAGTTGACCAAAGGGTGGCGATGAAGAGCAGAAAAGAGCAGAAAAACCACGTGATGTTGGGAAAGTTTTGGGAAAGTTTGCAGAAAAGTCCTGCCGTGTGTATGCTATGGGTGTGCCCGGCCAACTCCCTTCGGACGAAAATCCACGAAGAAGTTTGTTTGAAGTCCGACCGTGTGTACGAGGCTTTAGAAAAACAGTAATCATGTGACTGAGAAGTACCTGAAACCTAAATTGGGAGCTCAGTAAAAAGCAAGCAAGAAATAAAAGTGCACTATAAAGTCACATATAAGTCATATTCTTTCTTAGGAGTGAAGAAGTGTTTTGTTTTTGTTTTTCAGGTAGGTAAAATGCAACAGATATGCCCCTGCAAAGCTTAGTGTACTGGCTTTTTAAACACATTCAAACTTGTTTGGCCTCAATAGATTCTGTTGGCTCCCATTCTCCAATTGTAGGATGTACTTGTTGCTCTTAGGCAGAGTGAATATAATGTCTTGCAGATGTGTGCATCTTGGAAACAATGCAGCCGCACATGCCTTTCCTCTGCACAATAACAAGCTTATAATTACTGATCTGTTCATTTCCTCAAGGAGCGAGCAATGCCAACGCATTATTACTAAAGAATATATATTGCATATTGCTTCCATTAGCATTTGGAATGTGTGCTATGATATGCTATGCATTATACAATATGAATCTTCACAAAGCTGGCAGAGAGAAACATAAAAGTTCTCATGGTAGATTTCTTTTGTTCATTCACTATGAAACTTTTGATTTATAAAGTGGTAAGAAAAGTCTGAAAAAGTACTCAGATTTCTTTGTTTTCCTTTTGGAGAAAAAAAACTGAGATGTAACATAAAAAGTACATAGGAAAGCTGTAGTGAGTAGATGTTGTTTAGATTGCATGAATGAAAACTGTGCAGAGTGCGAGGGACGGTTCGGAAAATTACTTTGCCAAGAATTTACTTTCTAATGAAAAAAGAATTCATCTAATAATATGCTGACCTGGAGTTTGGGATGAATTTACTAAGTAAGATAATTTATTTTGCTTTTACTTACCTTGTTTGATCACAAGGCTTCCTAAGACCCCATTCACACAGGGGCGACTCATCAGGCGTCTCAGCCGCCTGACGAGTCGCGTCCCATTCTGTACAATGGAACCGTTCTAAGCGGAGCGACTGAAGTCGCTCCGACTTAGAAAAAGGTTCCTGTACTACTTCAAGACGACTTCAAGGCGACTTCCATTGACTTCAATTCAGAAGTCATTTTGGAAGTCTCCTTTGAAGTCGTCTGCAGATCGCCCAGCACAGTCACGGCACAAGAGCAATATTATCTAAAAATGTTTGCAAAACAATAGAAATTGACTCGTTTGGCTGTTCTTCTCCTGTGCATTACAGGAGTGCAGTTTGTTTTGAAGCTCCTGAAGCCCGCTATCGGCTGACGTCACAGAGACGGTCCAGGCTCAGGCAAGATCGCGACAATGAAGTTAGGATCTGCCCACATGCCTAGACCGGCACCTGGCTCAGCCTCTCAGTGAGCCGCTGACAGCCTGAGCCGACCGCACCCACCCCTCCACAGCCCAGCGCTCCAGTAAGCGTGGGGTGGCAGAGAAGGGAGCCTATGACTGACAGTGTGATAGTATTTGATCACTCGATTCTTAGTGTTAGAGCCAGCAAGAGAAAGATGGAGCATCGAACCAATGCTGCATCTACCTAGGTAAGTATGATTCTTTTTTTTTATTATCTTTTAATTTCATGTTCTGCAATAATCTGCCCGCAGACAAGATGATATCAGAAAACTAGAAATGGTGTGAACAGTAGTGGTAGAAGAGCATTGGTAGTGGCCTAGATAAATATGAACATGCTCAGTACTATTTCCTAATGAGTTCCTAATTCTTTTATTGTGCTGATTTAAAGCCCAACCAAACCCTCTAAAATGTATTATTGTAATGAAGTCAGGCTGTAAATACAGTTACAAATGTGCTGCGGTTTTGAGGTTTATTAGTTGCTAAGTGATGTTAAAAGACCCTATGCTGGCAGTATATTGGAGAATCAAACTGCAGATCTCAAATAGGAAGAATCTGCCTGGGTCCCCAGTGATTCAACATGTTTCTCCCCACCTCCCTTCTCCCCACACACACACACACACACTAATGCACCCAGCAAGAGCACTGTTTTTGTAGCATTGTACAGGGGTATGTTTTGCACCACTGGAGACTAGAATCGCTGCTTTTTTAACCCTTGCTGCAACACATTGCAACTAAAGAAAACCTACCATTGCAGCATACTTATCACAGACATTTTCTGACTACATTACAGTAATATACAGTATTTAGAAGTTAAGTTGGGCTTTAAGCTCACCCAACTTATAAGCCCGCACAGGGCTTCAGCTTGGGGAGGAAGGCATATTTTGTTGGATATCAAACTCCTGTGAGATTTGGGAAGCCATCTTGACACAGAAGTTGTTAAATAGGAGATTCTGTGTTATTTGGTGTCATTTGGTATGCCCACAGTGTGGGAGTAAGATATGGACAGAGCCCCTCCTTAGATAGGGAGAGAGTTGGAGTAAAATTAGGAAGAGGTACCTTTCAAGGAGGGAAAGAATAGGGTGTGTCCTCTGTCAGCTTCTCAGAACAGTCTCCCATTGGCAGCTGGTTATCTGCAGGGACTTTCGGGAATCACAGTATGGCACAGTAAAGCCCTGTACACACGACCAGTTTTCCTGCCAGGAAAACTGCCAAGAGAGCTTTTGGGCGGGAAAACCGGACGTGTGTATGCTTCCTCGCAGTTTTCCCGACAGGAAATCTGCCGGGAACCCCGGCGGGAAAATAGAGAACCTGCTCTCTATTTTCCCGCGGAGATTCCCGGCGGTTTTAAACCCTGCAGTTTTCCTATGGGGAAACACTGCGAGGGAGCATACACACGGCCGGGATTCCCGGCCAAAGCTCTCCCCGCAGTTTTCCCGACGGGAAAACCCCTCGTGTGTACACAGGGAAAGTTACCGAGCAGGTTCTCGGTTTTCCCGTTGGGATTCCCGGCGGACTTTATACCGCTGGGGATATCCCGGTCGTGTGTACAGGGCTTTACACCATAACCCCTCTAAGAGAAAAGCTTCTCTGGCATCTTGTGATATGTAAGCATGTATCACACACTGCTGGAAAACTGTCCTGCTGATAAGCATTATTTCCTCTGCCTGAAGACCTGCATGGTCTGCAATATATGTAGTACCATTACTGTTACTACCATGTTTGTGCCTATTCAATATCTACAATACATACAATGTTTAAATAACTTTGTGTGGTGATTCCTCCCAATCTTTGGGTACACCAATTAAGCCCTGCCTACAAGGTACTCACAGTCATCTTAGGGTACCTACTTATAGTATAACAGATAGGAAATGATGAGGATAAAGTAAGTCTATCACTCTGTCTAGGAGCCCATGTAGCATTATTGTGGCATTGTCTATAATGCCCTACCCTGTTCTCTTGTGCCTGACTACCTTTTTTCCAGAGCCAAACCCGCACAGTTATGTCATCAGTGACATTCTTTATGACACAGTATTCTAATAGCATAACAGTAAGGAAATGATGGGGATAAGATAAGGCTATCACTCTGTCTAGGAGCCCATGCAGCATTAATCTGGCATTGTCTATAATGCCCTACCCTGTTCTCTTGTGCCTGACTACCTTTTTTCCAGAGACAAACCTGCACAGCTATGTCACCAGTGGCATTCTTTATGAAAAAGCATTCTAATAGCATAACAGTGTGCACAGAGTGCACTGATGTTGGAAACTTCTCAGTGCACACAGCCCTATTATCAATGACAAACACAGGAAACGTGAAGCTGTTGTCATTATCATCATCATGTATTGCAATTATTTACAGTGCATTTGCTAATTATCAATCCACACTACTAGCTGCCATAATTTTTTCCTCATTTAACTTTAACTCATAGGCATAGGTATATTAGCCGATACAGAATTTATGTTTTACTACTTCATATTAGCCAGCAAGCAAATGGGATAGGGTCCCTAGTAGGGTCTGTTACTGACAGGGGATCAGAACTAGAGGTACAGGAGGTAGAAGAATAATATCTAGTTTGTATAGGAGAAGGCAGGAACAATTGTCCTCACTGGAAGACTTCCCCCCTATTCCTGTTCTGGTGACAGCTCATAATTTAGTAATCCCTATCACTTTCTGTCCCAGTGACAATGACCACCAGGACAAATATAGAGCACGGATCTCCCCATCAGGGACACAGACAACCCTAAAAAGCCTGTCAGAGATGCTGTGTACGGGGCAGTAATGGCTGAGTAGATAGAGCTCATTAAACAACATATCTTCCTTCCTAAGCATAATGCTTGTAACATCTAACAGGAAGCACAGATGTGTTTTAGCAATATCTACTTAAATGTGAATTCAATGTAGTTTTAGCAGTTGATTTAATAATGTACAGCAAAAATGTTCACATTAATAGCTTATTATAATTCCTGGCTTTTGTAGATTTCTGAAAATCACATTCCAAAATGATCCCCACTGTGCTCATACTACTTCTACCTAATTATGACACCTACAGAGAAACTCAGCAAGTGACTTATTCATGAGCAGGACATTTACCTGCTGCTAGGAAACTAGGATTGTTTGTTTTAAATAGTATGCGCTAAGTCAACCCGTATTACTTCCAAAACTTTAAGACCGCAGTGCCGATATTTTGTCAGTGAAGCATTAATGATTTATAAAACACTTCTAAGTACTTGTAATGAACTTTTTAATTCTGGACATATTTCAGCAAGTTCTTGCAACTTCTTGTTATGCTTGGAGTAATGTTTCAGTTAGATTTGCCTGTTCTGCCATCTTAAGCAATTTTACAAAAGGCAAGAGTTGTTCCGGTTCTCCATTTAAAATGCTGAATTATTCGAACAAACATAACAAACTTTGTGGGTTTTACCACCCAGCATTTTTGTAGAATAATGTTAAATACTGCTCCTGATTGACCATAGATGTAAAAGTTTTTTGTAAATTATAAATGTTATTTGCTATTTGAACACTGATGTGCACATTCACATTTTTTAGGAAATGTATTTGTTTTGTTTTAACCCCTGATGACAGGCAGCCCAGATACTTACCTGTTTACTCACTGTCCTCACTGCCTGCTTCTCAATGGGAGCTTGCGTCCCAGTTGTTGGAATACAGTATGCAGCCTCCCAGCTGCTCATAACAATTACTTGCTGCCTTTGTATATTTTCCTGTTTTCTTCTCAGTTGCTGGGGATAGCCGCCTGCCCACTGCACTGGGATTGGTCCCTGACACAGGGGTTCCTTATTTAAGGAATCTGTACCTTGGTGTTGTGCTAGCGTTACCTGCTGACCAAGTGTAGCTGATAATTTATGTGTTTGCTGCTGTTGCTGACCTTTACTATGTACACAGATTCCTCTAACTACCTGCCACCCGCACTGATCCCTGATGTACCCATGGATTCCTCCACTACTGGCAGCCTGCCCTGACCACTTCTACATTCAGAAATTCCTCTACGGTCTGCCACCTATTCTGACCCCTTTTTAATGTTCATGGATTTGCTCGATGTCTGAAATCAGGCCTTGCTCCACCGAAAATGTCTACCTCCTTGTTTCCCTCCATCGTAGGGTGACCAGACATCCCGGGTTTCCGGGGATAGTCCCCGGATTGAGGACACTGTCCCCAGACCAAGTCTGTCCCCGGTTTTGTCCCCGGATTGGATTTGAACAGGGGCTGGGGCAATTTCAAATACAGTCAGTGTAGAATAAAAAAAAAAAATATCTGAATTACACACCTCCGCTCCGCCACTCCTACTAGCTTAGGGGGGTGTATTTTTTTTCCATTATCTGTGCCCCTTTCTGATGATCATGAGCTGGTAGAAGTTGAGGGAATATTTCTTCAGTTTCGGGCGCATGCCCATTCTGCTCCGCTCGCATGTTCTTCTGCCTTGGCTCAAGTCCCAGCCAGCCGCTTGCCTGCTTATCTCCTTGCCTTCCCTGGCAAAGTGATCTTCCTCCACTCCCCACCCAGTAGTAGCCGGGGCCTGGAGAGTAAGACTTGACAGGCTGTGAGGCGGGCGGCGGTGGTGACGAGCAGAGAGTCGCTGATTGGCGCCATTACCAGTAAACAAAAAATATGTCCCCAGATTTCATTTTAAAAATCTGGTCACCTTACTCCATCGCTATATGGTACGCCTACCCTTATCTATCTTGCGTCTGCTAAGGACATTCTACAACCACGATATATATGTTTGTGTATTAGATCCTGGGGCAAACTAGTACCAGTAGGCCTTCTTGCCCTAAGAGAAGGGGGGTTTTTTAAAGATAAAGCTACACTTGCTCACTGTTTACTCTGAGCTGAGTTCCTGCATTTGGACCTTAAAAAAACACAGCAGCAGTTGTGAAATATGTTAAGTTGATTCCTTTTTGGGTGTGGGTTGTTTTTTGATTTAGTAAATTATTGTTTTTCTATCTATAGCCTAGGAACAGGTTTTTTTATTTTTTTTAAAGGCACTGTTATATTATAACAACAGATATCAAAAGTAACAGTCTGATAGAAGAAATTTTGTTCTAACTCCTACCCACTTATGTTTCTCCCTGCTAGCTTAAAAACAGATTAAGGCAGGACAGGAGCAAAAGTTTCAGTATATCACAGCATGAGTATAGTCACGTGGTCAGTTTGCTTTCATTGACTGAATAAGAGTTAAGGCGCTTGTTACTCCAACACTTTATATTCCTGATATGTGCCTGCTGTACCATGTACTTGTTACATAGTTACATAGTTAGTAAGGTTGAATAAAGACACCAGTCCATCCAGTTCAACCTGAGTGAGTTTGGGTGCGTGTCTACAATTCTCCCTATCCCTGTACATGCTCATCTATTATATTATTATTTATTTAAGGTACCCATATAGCGCCGTCAATTTACGCAGCGCTCCACACATACATCGCACACTCACATCGGTCCCTATCTTTAAGGAGCCCAAATCCAAGGTCCCCAACTCACATTCATATACTTGTATGAGAAAGTATCCTGTTCTCTTTGTACTGCTTCCTTTATGTGAAATACCTGGTGTCCCTGCTAGTCCCATTGCTTTCCAATTAAAACTGACCACACTAAGCAGGAGAGCACAGCATGCTCAGTTCTCTAGCTATGCTGGGAACTCAGTGTACTCTCCTCCAAGGATCAGACTTGTCCTGACACTCCCCCCCCCACCACCCCACTGCACAGCCATTCAGTGGCAAGCTGAGTGTGCTTCTGCTTCTCCTCCCCCCAGCTCTTATGCAGCTGAGAACAGAGGGAATGTGACCATTTATATAAAAAGTGAAAAAAGTATTTATAATGTATTCTTTTTTTTATATATATCTATGCAAAAATGTTTTACCTTTTCATTTCTATTTAAACAGAATGGGTTTTACAAGGTGATTGTTTACAATCACTTTAAGTTTTATCTGTTTGTGTTATTGGGGTATAAGCTACATATCTTTTTGTTATGGCCACTTCAATTATTTCTTTGTTACTTTCAAGACCTATTTTTGATAATGTACAGATAAGGGTCCATTCACATCACATCATATATGGGCTGCATTGGGCAAAGCTGCAATTTGTCCTATGTCCTATTGGTTCAGTTTACACCAATCTGCAGTGCTGGTGTGCACTGAAAAAAAAAAAGTATAAAATGCTGCGTTTTAACAGAATGCAGCATACACTACACCACATCACAACAAGCTGCGGTGCACAGAAATAAATAAAATATCATTTTGTGACATTTCAACTAAGTTTAAAAAAAACAAAATGTAAATAGTGTTGTAACAGTGCATTGCACCATGCCTTTGCTGAGCCCACCAGCGAGCACACATTATATAGCACATAAAACAAATCCACTGGTTTAAATGGGCTCTGCCAAACATTTATAGATGACCATTTATGAATTATAAAAATCTCTAGAATCTAAACTCGTGACAATTAGAGAGGAAATAATTTGTTTGAATATACGCTTTTTATTCATACCAATTTTTGCAACCCAATTTAGCGCTTTGAAGCACATGATTATTGTTTGGGAGTTAATATTTGTTCTGGTTATTTACATCGTTACTATACACACTTGTGCTATAGTCAGTCGATTTTAATTAAAGCGGACTTTCAGTTATTTTTTTTAACTTTCTATCTATTAAATCCTCTGCCCTTGCTGTTTTAACTTTGGATAGTAAAACATTTTTTTTTTCTGCCAGTAAATACCTTATACGGCCCACTTCCTGTTTCTTGTCTGGTAATAAGCCTAGGCTTATGACATCATGCACAGCGCTCTCTCACTCTCATGAGAGTTTGCCAGGAAGGGAGGGGGTGAGTCATAAGAGGGCCAATGAGAGCTGCAGAGCTGGAGGTGTGTGTCTGTGTAAATTAAGGGAGTGAACAGGCAGAAGCTTCAGCTGCCCACAGTTAAAATGGTTGCAGCCAGACTCAGTGGAGGAAGATTTCTGCAGCATATTTGGCAAGTACAGAATCACAGTATATATAAAATAATATGCAAAGTGGTTGGAGGGAAGCTTCAGAATGGCAAAGATGGTTTTATTACAAATTATGTGAGTAGACTGCAGTTCCTCTTTAACACAGGCTATGTTGTTATGCATAAGAAGTTATTTCTGTTCTCTAGCTGTGAGTCTTTTCTGTTGTAAGACAGAAGTCAGAAAGTTCAGCAATCCCAAAGTCTTTTTCTTCCTTCATGCGTCTTATCAAAATGAGATCATATTCGTGAGATGGCTACATCCTGAGCTCTAGGAGAGCGATGTTCAGCTTTTCTCCACATCTTCCATTTAGTATGGCTTTTCAACATAGTATTAGGAATTAAGCTTTTAAAATAGACTACTTGGATGGCATTGTTCTTATCACAGTATGCTATTTTTAAATCTTATGTCAAGGAGTGCAAAATGTATGCTGTTTTTATGTAAAAGCTTCTTAATAAATGTTCTTTTGATATGAGATGTTAGCATGTAGCTATAGGAGGTGAAGAGAAGCTGTCCCCAGACCCATAAGGACAGATGGGCCAATCGTAATTATTCCCTTTGCCTTGGCATTTCACCTGTTGGCTCATATTACACCCAGTACAGTGCAAAGCACGATACAGTATCTCACAAAAGTAAGTGCACCACTCACATTTTTGTAAATATTTTATTCTATCTTTTCATGTGACAACACTTAAGAAATGACACTTTGCTACAATGTAAAGTAGGGAGTGTACAGCTTGTATAACAGTGTAATTTTGCTGTCCCCTCAAAATAACTCAACACACAGCCATTAATTTCTAAACTGCTGGCAACAAAAGTGAGTACACCCCTAAGTGAAAATGTCCAAATTGGGCCCAAAGTGTCAATATTTTGTGTGGCCACCATTATTTTCCAGCACTGCCTTAACCCTCTTGGGCATGGAGCTCACCAGAGCTTCACTGTAGCTCCCCAGTGCCGGCAGAACTCATGCAGCCCCAGACCATGACACTCCCAACACCATGTTTGACTGTAGGCAAGACACACTTGTCTTTGTACTCCTCACCTGGTTGCCGCCACACACGTTTGACAACATCTGAACCGAATAAGTTTATCTTGGTCTCATCGGACCACAGGACATGGTTCCAGTAATCCACGTCCTTAGTCTGCTTGTCTTCACCAAACTGTTTGTGGGCTTTCTTGTGCATCATCTTTAGAAGAGGCTTCCTTCTGGGACAACAAAATCGATGCAGCGTGAGGCGTATGGTCTGAGCACTGACAGGCTGACCCCCCACCCCTTCAACCTCTGCAGCAATGCTGGCCACACTCATACGTCTATTTCCCAAAGACAACCTCTGGATATGACTGCTGAGCACGTGCATTCAACTTCTTTGGTCGACCATGGCGAGGTCTGTTCTGAGTGTAACCTGTCCTGTTAAACCGCTGTATGGTCTTGACCACTGTGCTGCAGATCAGTTTCAGGGTCTTGGCAATCTTCTTATAGCTTAGGCCATCTTTATGTAGAGCAACAATTCTTTTTTCAGATCCTCAGAGAGTTCTTTGCCATGAGATGCCATGTTGAACTTCCAGTGACCAGTATGAGAGAGTGAGAGCGATAAAACCAAATTTAACACACCTGCTCCCCATTCACACCTGAGACCTTGTAACACTAACGAGTCCCATGACACCAGGGAAGGAAAATGGCTAATTGGGCCCACTGGGGTGTACTCACTTTTGTTGCCAGCGGTTTAAACATTAATGGCTGTGAGTTATTTTGAGGGGACAACAAATTTACACTGTTATACAAGCTGTACACTCACTACTTTACATTGTAGCAAAGTGTAATTTCTTCAGTGTTGTCACATGAAAAGATATAATAAAATATTTACAAAAATGTGAGGGGTGTACTCACTTTTGTGAGATACTGTACATGCATCTTTCTTATTTCTTGCCCTGTTATTGGTCTCTTGGTAGCTAATTAATAAAAAAAATTGAAAGCAGGAGTAGGCAACAGAAGGAGACCGTTGGAAGGTAGGGGGTAAATGTATCACATTAGAAAAGAATGAAAAATATTTAAAATATGTATGTGAAATGCTGCAATATAACAAGATGCTTTAACTTAGCATACATTAAGACCAAAAGTTTGTGGACACCTTAGCTTGTTGGATATACCATTCCAAAGCTATAGCATTATTATGCACCAGCCTCCCTTTTGCAGCTATTAAAATCCACTCTTCTAAATTGTGTCTGTGGAAATTGGCAAGAAGACTTGGCTTGCAATCTGTGTTCTAGTTTAATGTGTTCAAAAGGAGGACTGAGGTCAGGGTTCTGTGCAGGCCACTCATGTTGCTTTACATCAAGCTCGTCAAACTCACCTATCCCCAAGCTGTTCTCACAAGGTTGGAAATGCGCAATTGTCTAAAATGTCTCTGTATACCAGGGATATGCAATTAGCAGACCTCCAGCTGTTGCAAAACTACAAGACCCATCATGCCTCTGCCTCTGGGTTTCATGCTTGTGGCTGTCAGAGTCCTGCTATGCCTCATGGGACTTGTAGTTCTGCAACAGCTGGAGGTCCGCTAATTGCATATCCCTGCTGTATACTGTAGCAACAACAGTACCCTTCACTGAAAAGAGTTTGAGGGGATGCAAACATACTTTTGGTCTTATAGCAGTGGTCATAAACCCTGTCCTCAGGACCCACTAACAGGCCAGGTTTGCAAGATAACTGAAATACATCACAGGTGATATCATTTGTTGCTCAGTGATTGCAGTATTCTAGTCTGCATCTCCCCAAGGTAATACATAAAACCTGGCCTGTTAGTGGGTCCTGAGGACAGGGTTGATGACCACTGTCTTAGGCCCCTTTCACACTGGGGCGTTTTTCATGCGGTTTAGCGCTAATAATAGCGCTATTATACCGCATGAAAAAGTCCTGACCTGTAGCCTTCAATGTGAAAGCCCGAAGGCTTTCACACTGAAGCGGTGCGCTAGCAGGACCGCTCCAAAAGTCCTGCTAGCCGCTTCTTTACAGCGGTAAAGGAGCGGTGTGTTCACCGCTCCTTTACCGTGGGTGCCCATTGAAATCAATGGGACACCGCGGTAATACCGCCCGCAAACTGCGGCAATAGCCGCGGTTTGCGGGCGGTATTAACCCTTTTTCGGCCGCTAGCGGGGGTTAAATTCACCCCCCTAGCGACCGCATACCGCGGTAAGAACGACGGTATAGCAGCGCTGCAAATTGTGCTGCTATACCGCCACCGCTCCTGCCCGCCCCAGTGTGAAAGGGGCCTTATAGTGTACTTTAACCCCTTCTCACCTCTTCCCAATGGTCCTTTACCTGGGCACATCCCAATCATGCGATCAATGTAATTGGCTGACACAGTGCAAGTGCAATATTCCTCATGCACACATTCAAGAAACTGGCTATTCAGTAATGCTGGGTGCTGTATGACCATAGGCTGGAAACCGTGGATGACCAAAGTGAAGAAAATGTCATCCAAACACCAAGGATTCCTCAAAACTGTTTTTTTTTTTGCAGTCACATGATCTCATGTGACCATGGAAATAAATCCCTTTAAAGGAATCCTTGGTGTGCTGATGACATTTTCTTCACTTTGGCTGACACAGTGGAGGCACCAATTCCAAATCATAAACAGAGACAAGGAGCTGTCTGTGACTCAGCACAGAAACCTCGGCCGCACATATTTTTTTTGTCTCTGCACATATGTGTTGCGTGGTCAGCAAGAGACTACCTATATAGGCTTTTTGATGTATTTTAGTAAAACTGGAGAGTTCAAGAACTGGTGCACCTCTGCATAGAAACCAATCACCTTCTAGTTTTTATTTTCCATGCTTTTGTATCTGTTTTATTTCGCTTTTTTTAATACATTTTAAACGGATGCTTTATAATATATATATATACCGTATTTTTCGCTCCATAAGACGCACTTTTTCTCCCCCAAAAAACAGGGGGAAATGTGTGTGCGTCTTATGGAGCGAATACTGACCAGGAGAGCCGCTAAAAGGGGATTGTTTCAGCGGCAGAACGATGTCCTATGCATCACTCTGCCCCAGCTGCTACTGGGACAGAGTGCCTTCAGCTGATACTGGGAGAGAAACAAAAGGGTATTGTTCTTTATTTAACCCCCACAGGATCGGCATTCATATGTAAATTGCGCGGGCATTGTTGTGTTAATGAGGTCGACCGCCGCGATTCATATGCAAATTACGCCCGCACCTCTGCATGCCGCCCACCTAGAAGGTGTGAACAGCATACAGGTGAGTATAGGGGGCATGTCGAGGGGATCAAAGAGGGGGTATGAGGTGCAGAGGCTGCAGAGTTTAATGGGAAGGAGGGGTTGGAGTGCAGATGTTAGAAGATGAGGGGTTTGGGGGACAGAGGTTAGCAGATGAGTTAGAGGGATTGTATTGAGAGGGAGATAGGAATGCAGAGATTAGTAGAGAGATGGGGGGGGGTTACTGTAAATACACCATTTACATCACTGGTCAGTGTAAATATCTCAATATGCAAATACTCCTGATGTGTTGAGGTCATGTAAATGTCCCAGTTACATTGGGGATCAGTGTAGGGTGCCCCCTTACATTGGTTGTCAGTGTAGAAATATTATTCTGTTATGTTTTATTAAATATTTTAGTACAGCATTTGGTTCAGGATTTTTTTTTTCAGATTTTCCTCCTCTAAAATCTAGGTGCGTCTTATGGTCAGGTGCGTCTTATGGAGCGAAAAATACGGTATATATATTTATGGTCGGAGCCCTCTGTCATAAGAGATATGAATCACATAGACACGCCACAAGACTAACGACACAAATAAGACCTGAAGTGTGGCCTGGCCTGCTGTATGGTATGCCAAAGAAGGGGCCATACCTGAAATAGAAGTAATGAATAATTCTGTTGAGAATTGTTTGAAGGGAAGTGCCCTAAAAAGGGGTATGGGTGGGTGGGTACCGCGCACTAGAGCCGACACTGACCATCGTGGATGGTCTGTTTATGTACCCCTCAAACTCCTCCCATAATTTCAGGCCAGCATACTGGCCTTCCTATTTATGGTCAGAGCCCTCTGTCATAAGAGATATGAATCACATAGACACGCCACAAGACTAACGACACAAATAAGACCTGAAGTGTGGCCTGGCCTGCTGTATGGTATGCCAAAGAAGGGGCCAAAAGTCACACAAGTTTAGGGAGGAACAGTTTTATTATGAAGGTAGATGACTACAAATCGAGACTGCTGAAGGCTCGTGCTACCTCCGTCTGAGGATCGGGGACATAACGAGCAAAGCACATGGATTTCCATCGGCCCATTGTCTTGATGACGTGGTCCGGGACTCCGTTCCGTGATGCTGCGGAGGCGGCTCCGATACAGAAGGAATGTCCGGAGTATCGTCTAGGGTCAAGGCCCAAAGTAACTAGAAGTGTCCTGACATGGGCGATGAACTGGTTCCCGCTCAGGGGTTCAGAAGGAAAAGGCAGGAGTGGGCTGTCCGCGGCTAGGTCGGACAGTAAGGTAAGCAGATGATCTAAGACGTCCACGGGGCACCAGGCATTGTGCGTCCAGAAAAGCCTGATGTCAACCCCGGGACCGGTTTGATGGGTTTTTGACACGTTTAGGTGCAGGACGAAGTGATCCTGGTGGCGAGTCAGGTGGTGCCTATGGAGTATCTGGCAGTTAGGGCTGGTGACAGTGAACTCACTGGGCCGGAGGAAGCCATAGAAGGCTAGGTATATGGCAGCCTGTATGACCAGACTAGGCCGTACGCCGAAGGGAGTGCGTGTGAGGATCGTGGACATGCTCCGGAATATGGAGCTGGACACCGGTAGGCGCCTGGTACTGGTGTGCGGTTGCTGCCTTTGGATGCCGCGTAATATGGCTTTGACCGCATGGGTGGCGAACAAGGATGGCGTGGTCGGATCTTGTAGGGACATGAAGTGCTGGATGTCGGCCAAGTACAACCTGATAGTATTATACGACAGCTTGAGCTGGGTGTGGCAGTGGGAAATGAAGGCCAGGATATGGCTGAGATTCCCAGAGAGCGCCCTGGGGTTAGCGGCTAGGAACCTGTTGTAGGTCTTCCAGGCGGAGCGATAAGCTTTCAGCGTGTTGGGAGATAAGGACGCGTTGATCAGGGAGGTTGCACCCTGGAGGTGCTGACTCAATCCAGGGTCAGTTGAGACCAGTGTGGGACGTGTGACATGGTTGGATCGGCTCCGGGCTCCTGCGAAAAGAATGTGGTATAATTAGAGCGTGACAGTGCGTCGGCTGAGGAATTGTTATGACCGGGGATGTGGACACAGAGGACATTGAATTGGTGTTGAAGGGATAACAGCACCAGCCTGCGCAGGAAGGACATGATGGCCAACGATTTGGACCTGCCTTTATTGATGATAGCGGCCGTGGCCTGGTTGTCTGTAAAGAAGGTGACGGTCTGACCGGCCCAGGTGCTGCCCCATACTCGAGCTGTAGCGACTATGGGGTAGATCTCAAAGAGGGAAGAGGATTGACTGAAACCGGGAATGGCGAGTATTTCTGGCGGCCATGGCCCGGCGAACCAATGATGGCCAAAAATAGCAGCGAAACCTGTGGAAGCAGCTGCGTCGGTGACTACTTGGAGGAGAGGAGGGGGACGCTGAGGGAATGAACATGGACCTGCCATTCCAGTTCTCGAGGAACTGATCCCACATGTACAGATCTGCTACAGCGGCTGAGTCTAGTCTAACGGTTTGGTCGGGATCTTGTGCCTGGGAAAGGAAAACTAATAGTCGTGAGATGAAGGAACGCCCTTGGGGGATGATCCTCATAGCGAAATTGAGCATGCCCAGCAGGGATTGCAGCTGTCTCTTGGTGCACACTCGTGAGATAGTAAAGGTGTGGACGACTGTTCTGATGCGGGTCAGTTTATCAAGGGGCAGGCTGGCCTGCATGGTGCGAGTATCCAGATTAACTCCCAGGAAAGTGATAAGCTGTGCTGGGCCTTCGACTTTCTTCTCTGCTATCGGAACGTTGAGATTTCTAAAAACCTCTCTAAGGCTTACTAGGTCTACTGGAGGCCTGCTAGGTGACTCTATGAGGAGGAAGTCATCTAAGTAGTGGATGACCTTCTGACAGTGAGCCTGGTGTGAAAGAATCCAGGAAAGGGCTTGAGCAAAGGTATCGAAGAGCCAGGGACTACTTTTGGAGCCGAAGGTCAGCTTTGTTGCAAAATAATATAGACCTTTCCATTTGAGCCTGTGCCACCTCCACAGGTTCTGCTCGATGGGCAGTAACTTAAAGGCATCTGAGATGTCAGCTTTAGATAGCCAAGCCCCGGCCCCTGCTTTGATAATTGATTGGATGGCTAGATCGACGGAGGAGTATTTGAGAGAGAACTCCTCAGATGGTATGAGGGAGTTTAAACTAGGAATGTTGGAGGAATGAGGCGCAGACAAGTCGTAAATTAAGCGTAATTTATTAGAGAACTTGCCCTTGACAAGTCCAATAGGGCTGACTCTCCAGGTAGTAAAGGGTGACTGAGAAAAGGGGCCAATCATGTACCCCCGGTCCAACTCGACCTGTAGGAGGGCAGAGATAGCTTCCTCGTCCGAGGCTGCCGAGAGCAGATTTCTGCACTCGTAGGTGGAGTCAGGAAGGGCGATGAGTCCGGTATGGAATCCTGTGGTGAACCCCTGCACTAGGAAGGCTGTAAGGGACGGGGTCGGGTGAGCGGACAGGTAGAAGCTGAGCCACCCGACGTGTACGCGGCCTAGTCAGGCCGGACCCAGCTGCTTGATGCTGCAGGCGCTTCTTGGATGGGCTTTCTGGCACAGGAGGCAGATGTGTAGAAGTCTGCAGTTGGGATAAAAGCAACCCTTAAAGTTGAAGTTATTACATATGAGTGCCCCCCCAATGCTCGAACCGGACGTCCAAGCCTGTCGGCCTGGGATGACTGCATGTTTGTATGGGGCACATTGAAGGTGGAAGGGAAGCTGGGGGGCGTCTGCCACTCGACTCAGAGCACCAATTTGCCGTGTGGGTGGCAGATTGACAGATGGAGCAGAGCGGAGAGCGGAGGCCAGCGAAGTGGCGGCAGAACAATTCCGTATCAATGGTGCTCCAGTCAGTGACGAGCTGGAACTGGTTCAACCTGGCTGCGGCTTTTGCAGAAAAGGAACGATGATAGTCATAAAAAGCGCACCCACCATATTTGTGGCCTAGGTCGACTATCGCGTGGAGATACAGGTCGAGTTCCTCCCTTCTGTCGGGGTTGGCTGAGCAGAGCACATCTCTGAACATCCCGAAGGCCAATACGAATTCAGTGACCGAGAGCTTACGGTTGAGCCTGGGATCCCTGGCCTTTAGGACAACCGAGACGTCCCCCCAGGAGTACAATTTATTCTCTGCCATGTCCTGGACGGAAATGAGCAGAGACGCTAAGTTGACGTCCTTGCCGTCCAGGATGTCCTTCCTGATGCCCGCTGGGACAAGGTGAGAAGGGAAGATGGTGGTGCTACTGCCTGGGGTACCTGCGAGTGTGGGTACCGCGACAGCCGTGGAGACCAGGGTTGCTGGTGGTGAAGTTGGATGAGTTTCCAGGACCCCTACTCTAAGCTGGACGTCGGTAAGTGATGTAGCTAGCGAAGCCACTAAGCCGTGGAGCTGGGAGATGGCGGAGGATATGGACTGTAGAGACGCCTGGGAACCAGATGGGGCGGCCGCTGGTGGCAGGAACAACAGCTGAAACAGCTCGGCTTTCCTGGCGGTGGCAGGATAAGGGATGCCTCTACGGCGGAGTTTGGCCGTAAGCCTGGGGATGGTCCATGCCCTGAGGGACTGCGTAGAGCCGTCTGGTGTGCCCGCGAGGGGTGATGGCGGGGCGGAGGCGAAGTCCTCGCTGTCGGCCTGCGACATGTTGTCGGCTAGGAGAAGGGGAATGCATATGTTTAAGAATAAGATGCCAGATAGGAGGGGATAGGGAAGTATTAGGTAACGAGAATGAAAAGGAAAACAGTGAGGACAGGGCAAGGTGCGAAAGGCGTAGATGACAGTTTAGTTTGCGTACGAGCGCTTTTGAGTGAAAATTTAGAAAACTCAAAAGAATGCGTGGCAACTGAGGTGAGCCAGGAGGTGACTGGCTAGGTAACCGATAGCTCAGGTGCCGTCTGTGCTCGGCCCAGACTGATGAACCAGAGCCCCCAGGGCGAGCTGGGGCGGGCAGCAGAAGTCTGGTACGCTAAGTAAGAATGTTTCGATCTGTAGTGGTTGACGTGTGGCCGGTCTGCTAACCCTCGCACTGCCAGCAAGGTGGATGTTAAGCGACCTTGTCTGTGTGGTGAAGGATCTCGGATCGCTCTTCGAAAACAGAGTGTAATGCGCAGAAGTATGTGACAGTCACTAACGCCTCACAAGCGGTCGAAATTGTGTATGTGAAGAAACATATGTCGTGAAAGAGTGTGAGAAGAAAGCAAGGAGGGGCCTTGCATTGTTTTACGCACCTGTCTGGTGCGCCGATGGATGGAGTCTGGTTGAGGTCGAGATGTGGGTCGACCGGAAAACCTGAGACAAGGGTGACACGGAGACATGTATCAATGATATTTTTCCCCCTCTTTTTTTTTTTTCCACAAGGGGTGGTTTGTGACACTTTCCATATTTTTTTTTATTTTTTTTTATTTTTTTTACCTGGGGAGGATAATGTCCGAACCTGGAGCAGGGTGGACCAAGTGAAGCTTATCGTAAACTGACCTGTGTGGGGAAAGTGATAGAGAAAAAGGTGAGTAGCCGTGTTGCTACTGGAGATGATGAGTGGCTGATTTTGAACCACTTGTCGAATGCTTGCAGCGATTGCGAGGAGAAGTAGCCTTGCTGTGAGGCGAAAGAAGGAAAGTTGTGAATAGTAAGTATGTAGGGATGACCGTCCGAAGAGAACCTGGAGTAATTAAAGTAAGGTGCGTATGTAATGCATGAAGAAAGTTGCATTTATTTTTTTTATTTTTTTTTAGAATGACTGGGTTTGTAAAGGGTCCGAATCATGGAGCCGACGTTACGACTGGATTCGGATCGGTCGGAAGTGTCGATGGTGCGGGTCCGAGCCATTTGAGCCGGTGGTGCGACTGTGCTTGGATCGGACGTGTTTAGCGGGGGATTCGAACCTTGAGCCGATGTTACGACTGGGTACGGATCGGATAGAAAGTTTGGTGCCAGAGGGCCGAGCCGATGGTGCGACTGGGCTTGGATCGTTTGTAAATGCCAGAGAACCGAATGTCAAGGGGGCGACACTACGACTGCGTACGGATCGGGTAGAATGGTTCGTAGCTAAAGATCTGAGTCGGATGAGCCGGTGCTGTGACTGGACTCGGATCGATGGGGTGTGCCGTGGGTCCGAAAGTTGAGCCGATGCTGCAACTGAGTTCGGATCGGTTGGAAGTTTGATGTTTGTAGATCCGAGCCGAGGAGCCGGTCGTGCGACTATGCTCGGATCAATCGTGGATGCCAGAGATCCGAATCTCTGAGCCGATGCTATGCCTGTATTCGGGCTGATAGCTGGTGCAAGGAGGGGGTTTGAATTGCTGGGTCCGAATCATAGCGCCGGAGATACGGCTGGACTCGGACGGACTGTTCGGTGTTTCGAAGTTGAAGGGGCTTGTGATTTGCTGAGGGTCCGGCCTGTAGTGCCGATTGTTAGCGACCAGAGCCGGACCGGACTGTTCGGTGTATGGTGTGAGTAGTAGGAGGTGTGGGGCATCAGTAAGGTGAAGGGAGAGTATCGTAGGAGGTGTAGGGCATCAGTGACTAGGGATAAGGAAGTGCAGTGTGGGATACCAGTCCGACGACTGGGTATCGGATGTGCGACTTGAGGTAAGAGATTTGCGAGCTGCGAGTAAATTTGTACAACAGCTCTGTGAGACGTAGTGTCTAGGCGGGCCGTTACCGGTGGTAACGTGCGTGCGACAGGGTTCGAAAGACAACTGGACTAGCCGGTAAACATACGATGCAGACGGAAAACACGGGGTTATGAACCGTGTGACTTGTAAAAGAAGAAAACGTGTACCGGCGCTACGATTCGTACGAATGGTAACGGCCGGTCCTACCTGCGACAGCGAGCGGGGATACGATCAACTGCGAGCGAAGCTGGAAGGTACGAAAGCGACTACACGGACGTTGCGAGTCGTATGGCGTCGGCTGATGACGACGAATACCGCGCACTAGAGCCGACACTGACCATCGTGGATGGTCTGTTTATGTACCCCTCGAACTCCTCCCATAATTTCAGGCCAGCATACTGGCCTTCCTATATATATATATATATATATATATATATATATATATATATATATATATACACACACACACACACACACACACACACACACACACACACATACAGTACAGTATAACGTCTTTGTTTTTCGTAAGTCAAAGACAAAGAATTCAGAGAGCATTATGGGTTTTCTATAAAGTGACCACAGCAGATGTTTTTTGGATCTCTCTGCTCTCTAAAGTCTTGTGCACATGGGCCTAAAATCGGTTGAAATCGGTCGGTTCGGCAGTAACCGACCAAATTTTGGCATCATGTGTACAGCTGTCTGTTCTATAGAAGCCGGTCTCATGACCGGCTTCTGCGAACAGGCATGCTGGAATACCAGAATGTAAGCAGCATCCGGTTCAATGGCTGTGAGAGCTGATCAGTGTGTTCTGGTGAGGAGGCAGTCCCCCTGTCAGAACACAATAGCACAGTGGGAGAGATTGCCTCACTAACATCACTTGTGTTAGTACTGCGATCACTCACACTGCTTACGTTCAGCCCCACTGAGCTGAAAGAAAAAAAAGACTTCTAGTGTGTAAGCAGCTTAAGGTTGTTGTAAACCCTTACCCATTGGAGTCCTCTCTTTCATACAGCTCAGAGCCAGCATTGACAGTTCTCCCTCCTCCTATGCACAGAGAGGAAAGGAGACAGACAATCTGCTATTTCTCCCCCCGCCCCTCCCCTCCTGTGTGCACCGTGGGAAGTGTGCTTCCTTGATCAAATGCAGCTTCTTAGCTCCACACTTCCCGCAATGATGGGCACTGATATGTGGCACTGATAGGCAGGGCTGATAGGAGGCACTAAGGAGCACCAAAAGGTGGGATTGATGAGCGCTGATAGGCTGCACTGATAGACAACATTGATGAGCACTGATAGGTGGCATTGACAAGCACTGGTAAGTGGCGCGGATGGGCACTTATAGGTGGGATTGATGAGCACTGATAGGCAGCATTGATGATCACTGGTAGGTGACATTGATGAGCAATGATACAGTAGGTGACATGGATGAGCACTGATAGGTGGCATTGATGATCACTGATAGGTGGCATGGATGGGCACTGATAAGCTGCATTGATGAGCACTGATAGGTGGCACAGATGGGCACTGATAGGTGGCACAGACGGGCACTGATAGGTGGCATTGATGAGCACTGATAAGTGGCACTGATAGGTGGCACAGATGGGCACTGATAAGTGGCATTGATGAGCACTGATAGGAGGCACTGATGGGCATTGATAGGCGGCATTGATGATCAATGAGCACTTATAGGCGGCATTATTGAGCACTGCTAGGTGCCATTGATGATCACGGATATGTAGCACTGATAGGTGGTACAGATGGGCACAGATGGACACTTATAGGCATAATTGCTAAGCACTGATAGGTTGCACTGATAGGCGGCATTGATGATCACTGAGCACCGCTAGGTGCCATTGATGATCCCTGATAGGTGGCAATGCACTCATGCAGCCCAAGACCAGCCCAAGACCATAACACTCCCTCCACCATGATTGACTGTAGGCAAGACACACTTGTCTTTGTACTCCTCACCTGGTTGTCGCCACACACGCTTGACACCATCTAAACCATATAAGTTTATCTTGGTCTCATCAGACAACAGGTACATGGTTCCAGTAATCCATGTCCTTAGTCTGCTTGTCATCAGCAAACTGTTTGTGGGCTTTCTTGTGCATCATCTTTAGAAGAGGCTTCCTTCTGGGATGACAGCCATGCAGACCAATTTGATGCAGTGTGCAGCGTATGGTCTGAGCACTGACAGGCTGACCCCCCACCCCTTCAACCTCTGCAGCAATGCTGGCAGCACTCATATGTCTATTTCCCAAAGACAACCTCTGGATATGATGCTGAGCACATGCACTCAACTTCTTTGGTCGACCATGGCGAGGCCTGTTCTGAGTGGAACCTGTCTTGTTAAACCACTTTATGGTCTTGGCCACCATGCTGCAGCTCAGTTTCAGGGTCTTGGCAATCTTCTTATAACCTAGGCCATCTTTATGTAAAGCAACAATTCTTTTTTTCAGATCCTCAGAGAGTTCTTTGCCATGAGGTGCCATGTTGAACTTCCAGTGACCAGTATGAGAGAGTGAGAGCGATAACACCAAATTTAGCACACCTGCTCCCCATTCACACCTGAGACCTTGTAACACTAACGAGTCACATGACACCGGGGAGAGAAAATGGCTAATTGGGCCCAATTTGGACATTTTCACTTAGGGGTGTACTCACTTTTGTTGCCAGTGATTTAGACATTAATGTCTGTTCAGTTATTTTGAGGGGACAGCAAATTTGCACTGTTATACAAGCTTCTACACTCAGTACTTTACGTTGTAGCAAAGTGTCATTTCTTCAGTGTTGTCACATGAAAAGATATAATAAAATATTTACAAAAATGTGAGGGGTGTACTCACTTTTGTGAGATACTCTAAAATCTATAAAAAAAAATACTTTTTTTTTGTCTTCCCTATGATATATAATAATAATAAAAAAAATATATTATAAAAATGTATGTATACCCTCTACACATTCCCTACAAAATATAATTACTACAATAATTTCTACAATACAGCATACAAAACAGTATTTTTAGGATATCACATAACTAAATAGCCAGTAAAGCTAAAATACATATTTGGATTAGTTATAGTACACTGTTTTATGTTTTCAGTAATATCAAGCTGAGAAGCTGCTAACTAAGGTATTAACATTACACTTATTATAGTACTCTGCACATTAATACAGTTACATGCTGCTAGTATGAATGGGGCCTAAAGGGTCATTCATCTGGATAAATGAACAGGATATCAGCTGTGTGTGAAAATTACCATCACACATTATCATAATTATAATAAAAACATACTAATAATATAAGATCTTGAAATATATACAGAACATATAGTTGTTGTCTTATACAAGATTATTATCAATTTAAGTTTAATTTGTGTTTGAAAATCAAGAAATTGAATCAAAGTGACAGATGAGGTATTTCCTGTGGAAGTGTATAAACCAATCTTTATAGCTTTTAAAATACTTTTACATCTCTGTAACCTTTTCTTCAAGAGGAAACGCAGACTGAACAATGCCAGGCTCCAGAATATTGGGGCTAAACCCATTCTTACTCTTTTCAAACCGACCATAAAAGAGTAATTCGATTTTTCTTTTTTACTTGTCATTGTATGAATATATCAAAGCCTTTTCACTTATATTATATTGAGTATGACAGTAAACCCAGAAAGTCTTAACTGAGAATCACTGCTTCAGTAAAACAGTTTAGAAAATAGACAGATACCTTCAATAATCCTTACATACATTGGCCCTCCCAACGGAGTCCAGAGTAGCTCTGGTAACACAGGTGAATAGCTGGAGGGATCCAGTACCTAAGCAAAAGGGGCCAATACAATAGAAATTGTGTACTCTGGTAGCAATCGGGGAGGGGATTCCCACAGTAACTGGGGTTTCCAGAAAAGTTGTGTGCTATTGGGCTTCTGGCCAATTGCCCATATGCCAGTTCTGACAGTGGAGGGCCACTCACCTGTCAACAGATCATTTTCCCAGCTACATTTAACTCATCAAGTGTGGCTTCTCTGAGATGCCGAGGGAGAGAAATTTAGGAATTTTTACTCCTTGTGCATGTTCAGGAAACCAGGAAGCTGTGGGACATGGAGTTAAAGGGGTCTGTGCTTTTGATTGTTGCATCCCAGTGCTGCTAATCTGCAGTCTTTTTTTCAGCCACATACTGTCTGAATGATTGGACTACAGCGATGACTATATGCTTTTTCTTAGGGCGGGTTTCCTGATGGTGACAAAAAGGGAACAACCCTGCAAAGTGAGTGTTTGAAATGGCCCCTTGTAGTCTCCATCAGAGGCATATGTGACAGATGACAATGCAAGAGATTATTTAAGATATAGGGATAGAGCATTGTCACCCTATGAGAGCAAGTGTCTGCCGTTGGACCTTAAATCACATTATCACCAGGTAATATTATAGTAGAAGCTGTAGATTTGAAATAATTGAAAATGAATTTTGAAATTACATTACCATGGTAAAGATAATATGACATTTTAATGATTGGGTTTACACCTACTTTAATATGAGAAAACATTAACTACATATCATATGAACCTAACTAATACATGAGTGAAATAATCTTGATGTATATCCATGATGAATAAGCATTGTAGTTGTAAATCCGTTCTCTCTGGTGTTTTGCCTTGGATTTCTTTAACATGCTGGAAATACACAAGGAAGGGAAAAAATTTGAATACAGGAATACATCAGGACTGGAAAGAGAATGCAGAAAATATCTTGGTGACATTACTGTTTCTCCATGGAAGAGGTGAAGGAAAATACCCAGCATGACTTCCTCTTACATGCAAGGCTCCCTGTTGCAAAACATGTTTTAAAAGTACTCTGTCAATTTGCTATTTGACAACTTGACATCTACGAATTGTGAAAATTGCTTCCAACCCTTGTATAAACCTAACTAATCAACCAGAGCTAGGTTAAAATTGTTCTAATTCAAGTCAGGGTTTCAGACAGAATAAATGTTAAGCGTCAACATTGAGTTTGTATCAAGGTAACTGGAACCCACAAGGATATGAATAGTTGTAATAACCTACCCAACTCCCAAGTTACTAGATTTGTTTAATATACCTGAGAAAAGGAAGCTGTTATCAGAATATATACTTTTAAATGATATGTAAAATGAAAAACAATAACGAAAACAGGAATTTATTCTGCTGAAAAACAAATGGTTATCGTTTTTAATACAATTACGGAGCCATGATGTGTTTTGCAATTTTGATGATCACGTACTAGAATAAAAAATACCTTCTGCTGCATTTAGAAATACATTTTAACATAAGAAAGACAAATCCAATCCAGTAAACAGCGCAGTGTAAACTCAAATCTACCTTTTATATACAAGCATATGTTTTTTTAATGTGTTAGAGCAATGAGCTTTAGTTTAAAGGTATGAGAACTTTGTTTTGTACACGAACACATTCAGCTTTGAATGCACAAAGCATCATTAAATTCTGTCCTGTGCAAGAATCATTAACCATTTGTTGGCTAGAAAAAGGAGCCAAACTTGGACAGTGGTTGATTAAGGAAGTATAAACCAGTAGAGACAAACATCTGGATAAAATATAACTTCAAAACTTTGGAAATGTTCAGGTTTTGATGCTAACTCGTCCCATTGCAGTGATTCATCATGTCTATTTGTCCTAATGACTTTTTTTTCTGTTACAGAAAGTTATGCGCAATCAAAAAATAGAAAATAAATAAATGCGGCGTCCTGAAAATAGACATATACAAATACCAACCACAAATACTGTATGTAAAAATGTGGCCTGTGAAGCAGTGATAAATGAATATAAATGTAACCAATGAAAATATTATATGGCCTATGAAGCCGTGACCACCATAAGATGGACTAGAATGCACATGGACTAAGATGCACACACACTAGTCCAAACGTGTGCAATCAACAAGTGTGAAAATATATAGAAAAATGAAATAACATATATATATAAATAACACTGTGAATAGAGAAAAATGTACATAAAGATGGGTGTTTAAAGTCCATATAAAGATATTAAAAATGATGAGAAAGAATCCATATAAAATCCTACACCAATGCAATGTCCACATTAACCCATGTAGAGTAGCTGTGATGCTGGTGGATGTTAAGGATGTACAACACCCAGGGACGTGACTTCCAACACAGGGGGAGGAGGGGGGGAGAAGTAAATACTCTTACCCCTATATATGTACACACACGCCAGCGGAGGTGGGTCAAACAGGCATAGAGATGGTCAACTCGGGTTTGCGTGTAGACTGGAACTCCTATGGAGAGTGACGTCCTATATCAGCACCAGACAAGGCATGCACGGAAAGTTGTTATTCTCCTGCCTTAATATCTCCGAAATCCAGACATCCAAACACCGATATCCACCATAGAAAGGAACAAGAGAAGCCTGTCACAGTGTCACCTCCGCCCCGTATCTCTCACCTCTCCCCGGTCTCTCTCCATACGGATGAGCTCTCTCAGATCTAGTAGATCCCTCCTGTCTGCTCCCCAGATTTTTTTTTTTACATTTGTCACTGGAACGGGAGGTAAGGGAAGATTTAATGAGGCCAGATGTTCTGCTGAAAACTGTCTAATGCTGTCCATACATGGCTTTAATCCCATCTGATTTCTGCTGAAATCTGCTGAAATGTTGAGCTGTGGGTGGCCCTGTTGGTACCACCAGGGTTGACAAACTGTAATAAAATATCATTAAACTTGGTGGAAAATTGTCAGCCAAGTAGTGACTCCAATCCATCAGATGTAGTTATTGCTCAGTTATTTAGACAACCTTATGTTTTGCAGTTGTCTGAACACAGCAGATAGCAGAGGAAATACTTCCAAAAATTATTTTACCACTGACTTAACATGTGTGGCTGGCCAAATGTGGAATTTCCCCTCACTTTGGAGAAACTTCCTGTCACTTATAATTGTGGCTCTGGGACAGGAAGTGGAAGGATACCTCCAATATGGGACACAGACATAAAAAAAAGGAGATGTACGTAAATGATGATCTATGCAAAGCGAAGAAAAAAGTTTTAGATATACTTTAAAAAAGTGTGAATGGTGATTACGGGGAATACATTATTCAACCCTATGATTACCTTCATAATTGTTATATTTATTACCAAATACTATTCCTTTGGGAACCTTTTACGAATAGTTTGGAGGTAATCATATATTTGAGACAGAATGTTATTAGAATGTAGTAAGGTTAGAATGAAGTTAGTAGTGGTAATATTTTTTGGCCTTACCCACTGGATGCAGGATTGCCCTTTTCTTTCTAGATGACTGATATATTAGGTAAAAGGGTAAAAAAAACTAATCCTAATGCCAGTACAGTAACTGAGATATTTAAACATTTAGGTAGTTTATCAAAACCAATTTATTTTCAAAGATACATGTTTCAGGAACATTGTTTACATACATATGTCTTAATCAGGGCTGGCCTAAGACATTATGCTGCCTGGGCCCAAGAATGAAATGCTGCCCCCCCCCCCCCAAAAAAAAAATCCTATGCCCATCCAGCAAAAGAGACGTTTCCATAAAGCAAAGAGACAGCCCAATATATTCAGCAAGAGACATCCCATATATTCAGCAAAGAGAGACATACCCCTTCTAGGGTGACCACGTGTCCCGGATTGCCCGGGACAGTCCCGGATTTTGCAGGTATGTCCCGGGCACCTTTATTCCAGGACAATACAGTGTCCTGGAATGAAACAGACACAGCCACCCCCCCCGGGCCAATCTGATGCCCCCAAAAAAGGCCGCCACATCACCGCTTTACTCACTGACAGTACTTGTCCTGGCCGGGAATGCCTGGAAGGAGCACAATACCCGCCCCCTGCTTGTGATTGGAGAAATCATAAATCCCACCTCTTGTGTCCAATCACTGTGCTGTGATTCGTTACAGCACAAGCTGATTTTTGGGAAGGGGGGGTGTCCCTGAATGATAGTTTAAAAATGTGGTCACCCTAGCCCCTTCCTGCAAAGAGTATTGTGTAGCACCACAAAAGCTCCCCCCTTTCTCTCCACTGCCACCGACCAGCTACGCTCTGATCCCAGCTCAGTGATGCAACATGCTGCAACAACAGCGCTGCAGTGGCGGCTAGGGTGACCACATTTCCAAACTGCCATTCAGGGATACCCCCCTTCCTTCCCAAAAAAAGATGAGGGGGGGTGTAGTCTCGCTGACAGGGAATTTGGCAGCGGGTGATTTGTCGGCGAATGGCTGGTGTTAGCACTTAAATCATCCTAACATTATGATTGATATGGTGTCAGGATGATCAAATCACATTATTTCTATTACTACATTGTAATATATAATGAAATAGTTTAACTCACCATAATGCAGAATCAGTGGAAGCTCTGAGCTTGTCATTTGCCACCATTGCTTGCCACCAGATGTAGCTTGTTGCTTGCCACCGTTGCCTGCCACAACATGCAGCGTGTCACTTGTCAACATTGCCTGTCCCCAGTCACCATTGCCTGTTACCAGATGCAGCCTGTCACTTGTCACCATTGCCTGTCACCAGATGCAGCCTGTCACTTGTCACCAATGCATGTCACCAGATGCAGCCTGTCACTTGTCATCAATGCCTGTCACCAGATGCAGCCTGTCACTTGTCACCAGATGCAGCCTGTCACTTGTCACCAATGCCTGTCACCAGATGCAGCCTGTCACTTGTCACCAATGCCTGTCACCAGATGCAGCCTGTCACTTGTCACCAATGCCTGTCACCAGATGCAGCCTGTCACTTGTCACCAATGCCTGTCACCAGATGCAGCCTGTTACTTGTCACCAATGCCTGTCACCAGATGCAGCCTGTCACTTGTCACCAATGCCTGTCACCATATGCAGTGTGTCACTTGTCACCGATGCCTGTCACCAGATACAGCCTGTCACTTGTCACCAATGCCTGTCACCAGATGCAGCCTGTTACTTGTCACCAATGCCTGTCACCAGATGCAGCCTGTCACTTGTCACCAATGCCTGTCACCATATGCAGTGTGTCACTTGTCACCGATGCCTGTCACCAGATACAGCCTGTCACTTGTCACCAATGCCTGTCACCAGATGCAGCCTGTTACTTGTCACCAATGCCTGTCACCAGATGCAGCCTGTCACTTGTCACCAATGCCTGTCACCATATGCAGTGTGTCACTTGTCACCGATGCCTGTCACCAGATGCAGCCTGTCACTCAGCCTGGCTCTCTCTCCCTCCCCTTCAGCTGGGCATGCTGGGGGCTGCAGTCCCCCCCCCCCTAGAATTGCAATGGGCCAGCCATTTGCACTACATATCCCATAATCCTCTTTTCTCCTTTTTTTTCCCCTGGCCAATGGGAGGAAAAGGGGGAAGAAACATAGCGGTGGCTGTCCTGGGAACAGCAGCATGAGGAGAAGGAGGGGGGGGGAGATGAGCCCACAGCTGCTCTCTCTCCACACACACAGCAGCTCCGAGATAGCGGCACCTCGAGGGAAGAGGAGGCAGGCAGCACTGATCCTCGCACCGCACGTCGCTCCTAACTTGCTGAGAGGAACACATACAGGGAGGAGGTGGGTGGAGCTAGCGGAGGAGGAGGAAGTTAAATCCTCCTCCGCAATGAATAATGTGTCTCTCTCTCCTTCTCTCCTGACGTCACTGGTTGCTAGAAACAAAGCGGTCCGCGGCTAGCAACCAGTTTGGGCAGGGAAGCAGGGGCCGCTGGTGAGACCCTTGAAGTGGGTCTTGCCACTGCGGCCAGTGACAGCGGCGCCAGCGATGCAGTACAAGTATGACACTGCACACTAGATGGAGGGAAAACCAGGTCCTCAGGCAGTGCGCCCCTGTTGCCGCCCCTCTTAAAGTGCCGCCTGGGACCATGGTCCCACCGGGTCCCATGGTAGGGCCGGCCCTGGTCTTAATACAATAAAGGCTGCGTTCACCTTTAGTAACATGTTACACACATATTAACATCTTACTATACAGCACCTACCGGCACCACATGACAGTGGACATGGTTCTTCTCGCCGCACCTGCCGTCACAACTTAACCACTTCCTTACTGGGCACTTAAACCCCCTTCGTACCCAGACCAATTTTCAGCTTTCAGCGCTGACGCACTTTGAATGACAATTGCGCAGTCATACAACGCTGTACCCAAATGATATTTTTATAATTTTTTTCCCACAAATAGAGCTTTCTTTTGGTGGTATTTGATCACCTCTGCGGTTTTTATTTTTTGCACTATAAACAAAAAAAGACAGAAAATTTTGAAAAAATAACACAATATTTTTTTACTTTTTGTTATAATAATATCCCAATTTTTTTTTTTTTTTTATATTTTTTTTCTCAGTTTAGGCCGATAAGTATTCTTCTATTTATTTTTGGTAAAAAAAAATTGCAATAAGCGTATAGTGATTGGTTTGCGCAAAAGTTATAGTGCCTACAAATAGGGGATAGAATTATGACATTTTTATTATATTTTTTTTTTTACTAGTAATGGCGGCGATCTGCGATTTTTGTCAGGCCTGCGATATTGCGGCGGACATATCGGACACTTTTGACACTATTTTGGGACCATTCACATTTATACAGCGAACAGTGCTATAAAAATGCACTGATTACTGTATAAATGTGACTGGCAAGGAAGGGGTTAACACTAGGGGCGATCAAGGGGTTAAATATGTTCCCTATTAGTGTTTCTTACTGTGGGGGGGAGGGGACTGACTGGGGGAGGAGACCGATCTGTGTCCCTATGTACAAGGGACACAGCATCGGTCTCCTCTCTCCCTGACAGGACGTGGATCTCTGTGTTTACACACAGAGATCCACGTCCTGCCTCTGTCACAGCCGATCGCATGTACCTGGTGGACATCGCGGCCGCCAGGCACGCGCATCGGCATCACGTGATGCAGAGCGCACAGCTGTTCCCCGCTGCGCGCCCTCGGCTGCGCGCGGCGGGATGTAAACAGAACAGGACGTCCTGGGGACATCCACTCAGCACTTGAGATCCGCGCTGCAGCCGTCTTTCGGCTATAGCGCGGATCTCAAGTGGTTAAAGACAGCATGGTTATGCGGGACTCCTCCCATACGGCTGTGCCTTCATTCACAGGAATCTTTTATTGAATGAACTAGTTAATTGTTGCGCTTGTTGTTCTTAATGAATGGCGGGGGGAACTGCTGATTGCTCTTGTAGTTCATTGACACTTTCTACAGCTTTCAAACAGAAAGCTTGTACAGAAGTACAGGCAGAAATCTGTAGGCAGTGCCTGCAGGAGCCTGACATTGCACCACTGATCTGCTAATCCCGAGCGCAATGTTCTGCAGGCTCCTGAGAAAAAAAAATATAATTTTTTTTTACCTGCAAACAATATGTGCATTTATTATTTTTTTAATGGAGAGCTTAGCCTCTAAGAAACACCGAAACCTGCTACTTTTCCCCATCCAAAAATATTTGACATAAACAATAGGTTACTTTACAACTAAATGCACATCCCATTTGAAACATTTACAATAAATGATTGATAATTCTAGAAAAATTGTTCATTTTTATTATGCATATGTGGATTTGTAGCTGCACATGTTCGCACTTTCACCCCCCTGTCGTTAGCATCTTGGCCTTCATAAACATGTGAACTGATCCAGTTGCACGTAAGCTTCTATATGTATACTGCTGTACTATGTGGTTAGTGACCTGATTATATTATGTGCATAGCTTTTAGATTTTGAATCAGAGAGGGTGCTTATCTGAATGTATAATACCTGTTAAATTGACTCTGAGGCTGGGTTCACACTTATGCGAATTGAATGAGGGTTTCCCCACATCCAATTCGCATTACAGGAGAGTGTGACCGGCTCTCAATAGAGCTGGTTCACACATCTTCGGGGTGGCCGCGGAGCGCAATGCAGAAGGGTCCTGTGCGTCTTTGGATCCGTTTCAGGTCCGAATTCAGACAAAAATTAAGACCTAATTGGGACCTGAAATGGTGAATAGTTAACTGTAAAGAATAAAGTGAATATTAAATTTACTTTTCCCACTGTCCCACTAAACACCATTCAATTAAAGAGAAATTCCCCTCACCTCCAAGTCTTCTCTGCACTCTGTGGTTCATCCCACCTACCCCGATGTTCTTTCCATGCAAACATTTTTGGGGGAATTTTACTTACAATAGAATCACTTTAAATATATGTATTGTAAGGACTCCAGGTACTTGGGTTTTGCATTTTCCTGTGGTTTTGAAGAAAGACTTGGCAGCTCTTTGATGTGATCGGGGAAACTATTTATAAAAACAGGACTTCACTTGGAGCGGAACAAAATAATCTTGTTAAGGATTCTCAAGACTGGGCATGCCATGATTTGTCATATGTTAAAAATGCAAGTGATAGTACACAGCCCACTAATGTATTCTTTGCATAGTACTATTCTATTTTTACATCACACAGACATGCATTACAGTAGCTGAGTAATTGTAACACAAGTCATTCTGCTGACATATTTTGACACTTGACTGAAGCTCAAAACTCGTTCTTGCTAATCACTAGATCTGATGAAGCCAGCATAATGGAATGCCTTTTTTTTTTTCATCAATGGAAAAGTGTGACCGCTATATCTTATTAAGTACAGTCTATTAGGCATTAACTTACTTACAGCCACAATGAAGTAGTGGAGTAAAATAAAATGATATCAAGAGTAACTATGATGTAAGTAAAGAGTTTAGGTATACTGTACACGTGAAAGTGTTACTGTATGAATGATATGAAAGTTCTTGCTTCTGTTTATATAATTATATATGCCGGGGGGGGGGGGAGTCACCTTAAATTATTATTTACTACATGCAGCAGGGATTTGTAGTGATGTACAGTGCTTGTGCTTAACACAAAACTATGGACAAAATAAAAAATGACATATGATGCAGTCTGTCATACTATTAACACAGTGGACTTTGTGCTTCTGAGTTCCTCCGTAATATAGTTTTATGACCTGCCAGTAATTCTGTTATATTTCAATTTCCTTTAACAGACCAAGCTGACCAGAAAAAAATGACACTTAAAGTGTTGAGGAAAAATATTTAACAAAGACAGGGGCACTTACAATGGCCAGGCTGTGTTCACATCCATCCATGCTTGCTTTTGTGCAGTTTTAGCGCATTTATTTTGCCATGCATTGCAGAGTATTTTACACATTTTCATTATTCTGTTGGACATCACAGTACATGAAAGTGAACATAAAATTAAGCATTTCCGGCACATTTTAACCACTTGCCTACAGGGCACTTTCACCCTCTTCCTGCCCAGGCCAATTTTCAGCTTTCAGTGCTGTAGAGCCACACTGGCTATTGAACTTCATTTTTCTCGGCTCGTCGTACGTCACTGCGTTCTTGACGTTCGGAATTTCAGACAACATTTGTGTGACCGTGTGTATGAAAAACCAGTTTCAGCCAACATCCTTCGGAAAAAAAAATCCACGGTTTTGTTGTCGGAATGTCCGATCGTCTGTACGCGGCATAAGTCTTAAATTTGTTAGTTAAGTACATTTTAATCTGCCAGTGCATCTAGCACTGCCCTCACAACAGAATGATAATTCTGCTGTCCAAGGTTGGCTCCTTCAAGGTCTGCTCTTCCATACAGATAGATTAGGAATGTGCATAGCCACCCTAAGACGCAAGGTATATTACAAACCAGATCACGCGTTAAAAAATAAAAGAGAAAAGTCTACAAAAGAAAACATAGTCTAGGGGACTGGTAAGCCAACATATTGTAATATTTTATTGTAATATGTTCTTGAGCTTCAAACCACTTTAATTGTTCACCTCTCTTTAAAGTGGTTGTAAACCCTGTAGTACTTTTTTTTTTTAACCCACCTGCAAGGCATAATGAGCTAGTATGACTAGCATACTAGCTCATTATGCATCACTTACCTTAGATCGGGGCCCCCGAAGCTGTCCTCGTCTCCCTCTCCAGCCGCAGCCATCGCTGCGGCGATAGCCGGAATGTTACTTCTGGGTATCGCCGATCCAGCCAATCACAGCGCCGCTCCGGAGCGGCGAAGACGTGACTCCGCGCATGCGCGCGGGAGCCGTCAAATCCGGCTAAGCCGGATTTGTGAATGGGATTAACCCAAGGAATGCGCCGTTGTGTACGGCGCGCATGCGCCGTAGACAACGGTGCATTCTTTTATGTAAAATATCTCCTAAACTGTGTAGGTTTAGGAGATATTTCTTGCACCTACAGGTAAGCCTTAATCTAGGCTTACCTGTAGGTGCAAGTTACATAAGTGGGTTTACAACCACTTTAATGCAAGTATTTCAGAATGCTCAGAATGATTCCACATAATATACATTTCTTATATTCTTTTTATCAGCAGTTCTTCAGCAAGTAGTCTATCCACAGATATAATAATACAGTGTTCATTAGACATGTGGCTCTTTCCTCAGTTGTACAGTTTCATACAAACTATTGTTCCATAAACACTAATGACTTTGTTTACAGAGAAAATTGTGTGTTCTCAAAATACACATGAGACATTGCCAGCCAATAATGAAATGATATTTCCAGGTAGGGAAAAATATATGTCTATTGCATTCTAAACAAAATATCATAAAAAAGGCTAATTATCTTGAAAATATTACAGTTCCAGTTGATTTTTTCTTGCAATCTGTTGCAGGATGTTCTTATTTAAAACTTTTTTTTTTTTTTTAAAGATCGTTTAATCATAATCTTCAAACCTTCCTGAGATCACATGTCAAGTTCACAACTAAGCCAATGTTCTGAATCCAGTTGCTTGACATGTAGATATAAAATGATAATCTACAAATCTGTAGATTAAGGCTGGGTTCACACTTGAGAACTCAGCAGCTCACAGCAGGAGTCCGGTGCATCTCCATTCACTGTTTCAGGTCCGATTTCAGCCCAAATTTTTGGCTGAATTCAGACCTGAAAACGGACCAAAAGACGCACAGGGCTCCTATGCAATTTTCACCGGAGCCGCTGAGGAGATGTGTGAACCGGCTTCATAGAGATCGGTCACAATCTCCTGCTATGCAAATTGGATGCGGTGAAACCCGCATCTAATTCACAATAGTGTGAACCCAGCCTTAACAGCAACATGAAAGTATAGAACAACAAGCAATTACAATTTTTAAAAACTCCTTTAAAAATTTTTAGGCAGATCCTGTAATATTGTGTACATACTAAAAGTAAAGCAAGATTCGCTTTACAGATTGGTTTAGAACTAGCTGTATGATTTTGACATTGTTTTAAGGCTATTTAAAGTGAAGTTCCAAGTTCCAAGTTTTGCAAACATTTATTTCACCGCTTGCCGACCAGCCACCTTCATTATACTGCGGCAGGTCGGCACGTTCCCGCGAGCCTACGTAGCTGTACGTTGGCCCTTTAAGCGGGGATAGCAGGTGATCGCGGGCAGTGATTTAAGTAACTGAGTTAGAATAAACTGAATTACGTAACGCAGTTACTTTAGAGGGTAACGAGTAATCTAACTGATTACTCTTCCCCTCATGGTAACACAGTTACCATTACTTGGGCGGCGTTACCCCAATTACATCTACCGCCACTAGATGGCAGTAGTGCAATTCCTACTCTCCTCTATGACCGGGTCTCTCTCATGTCACGGCACTGACGGCAGTCACGCTGCTCCCCGCGGCCCCTCCTCTCTTCTCGTCCATCCCCATTTGCTTGTGACATCATCTGGGAAGGACGAGAAGAGAGGAGGGGCCGCCGGGGAGTAGCGTGACTGCCGTCAGTGCCATGACATGAGAGAGAGAACTTATTACACACGCTTCCTGCACTACTTTGCATGGCTGGTAAACAATATGCTATGTGCCCCGCCCTGATGTGCTATGTGCCACATGTCCTGATGTGCCCTCATGTGCTATGCCCTGATGTGCTATGTGCCCCATGCCCTGATGTGCTATGTGCCCCATGCCCTGTGCTATGTGCCATCATGTGCCCTGATGTGCTGTGTGCCCAGATGTGCTATGTGCCCCGATGTGCTATGTGCCCCAATGTGCTATGTGCCCCATGTCCTGATGTGCCCTCATGTGCTATGTGCCCTGTGTCCCATGCTCTGATGTGCCCTGATGTGCTATGTGCCCCATGCCCTGATGTGCTATGTGCCCTGATGTGCCCCATGCCCTGATGTGCTATGTGCCCTGGTGTGCCCCATGCCCTGATGTGCTATGTTCCCCATGCCCTGATGTGCTATGTGCCCCATGCCCTAATGTGCTATGTGATCTAAAAAAAAAAGTCAGTTACTTTGCTGAGTAACTAATTACTTTTTCAATGTAGTAACTGAGTTACTAACGCAATTACTTTTTGGGAGAAATAATTTGTAACTGTAACTAATTACTTTTTTAAAGTAAGATGACCAACACTGATCGTGGGTACGAGAGCCAGAACAGGTACGTGTGTGTGTAAACACAGAAATCCCTGTTCAGTGAGGAGAGGACAGACAGATAGTGTGGTCCTACTAGCTAGGAACAACGATCTGTCATCTGCTCTAGTCACTCCCAACCCCCTACAGTTAGAACACACACAGACACACACACACACACACACACACACGGAGCACAGTTAACCCCTTGATCGCCCCCTAGTGTTAACCCCTTCCCTGCCAGTGACATTTACACAGTAATCAATGCATTTTTATAGCACTGATCAGTCACTGTATAAATGTCAATGGTCCCAAAAATGTGCCAAAAGTGTCCGATCTGTCCACCATAATGTCACCGCTATTACTAGTAAAAAAAATAATATAAAAAATGCCATGAAAATGCATAAATCTTACCCATAGTTTGTAGACGCTATAACTTTTGCGCAAACCAATCAATATACGCTTATTGTGATTTTTATTACCAAAAATATGTAGACAAATACATATAGGCCTAAACTGAAGAAAAAATTTGCTTTTTAAAAAAAAAAAAAAATGGGGATATTTATTAAAGAAAAAAGTACAAAATATTGTGTGTTTTTCAAAATTGTCGCTCTTTTTGTTTATAGCGCAAACAAATAAAAACTGCAGAGGTGTTCAAATACCACCAAAAGAAAGCTCTATTTATGGGAAAAAAACAATGTCAATCTTGTTTGGGTACAGCGTTGCACGACCGCGCAATTGTCAGTTAAAGCGACGCAGTGCCGTAACGCAAAAAATGGCCTGGTCATTAAGCAGCAAATCTTCCGGGGCTGAAGTGGTTAAAGCAATTGTAAAAGTAATAACAAAAATGTCTATACTTACCTGCTCTGTGCAATGGACTCGCACAGAGTGGCCCCGAACCTCCTCTTCTTGGGTCCCACACTGGTGCTCCTGGTTCCTCCTCTTTGTCCAGGGATCCCATGAGAAGCCAATTCCCATGGGTCACTCGTGTGTGCTCGCACCTGAGCCCCGCTGCTGCGTCTATTGACACAGACAGCAGGACTCGCCCCCCACTCCCCTGTCATTGGCTTTGATTGCCAGCACTGGGAGCCAATGGTTCCCAGTGCCCTGGAAAAGCCAGAGAGACCCAGAATGAGGGAAGAGAAAAGCTGCAGATGTGCACAGCACTGTATCGAATGAGGGCCCAGGTAAGTAAAAGGAATGCATTAAGGTAAACAATGTTTAGTTTTTAGAACCACTTTAAAGATTGTAAGCTCTAACGAACAGGGCCCTCTGATCCCTTCTGTATTGAATTGTATTGTAACTGTACTGTCTTCCCTGATGTTGTAAAGCGCTGTGCAAACTGTTGGCGCTATATAAATCCTGTATAATAATAATAATAATAATAATAATAAAGGTTTGCTGCTCTATGCAACACACATTACAAATATTACCAATGCTACGCTGCTAATCTGATTGATATTTAGCCTAATACAAGGATCCCCATTAAGTGTAAGCTTCCAAAGTCATCAAGGACTGAAGAGTGATTGGTCCTTGCCCAGACTCCTCCTGGTGACCTTACTGCACAGCAGTCCCTATTTCATCAGCAGATTGTGTAGGCATGCACTTACTAAAATGCATATAGTTCGAAAGTTCACAGTAAGGATTCTTGGCACACCTTAGATCAACACAGAGGAAATTTGAGGAACACCTTAAAATATCACCACATAGGCACACAGACTAAATGAGAATATTAGATTTTCTGTTGTTGCCCTTGGAGTTTTTATATATAGTTGGAGATACATTTGTTATTAAATTCGGCTGAAAATTTGCACTAAATGACAAAAAATATTAGGTAGCCTAACTCCGGACAGTAAAGTAATAAGTAAATAGACCTAACTCCTTCCATTATCCGACCCCTTCTGAAAAAAGAGTGAATGGATTTTCTTTCTAGGTGATCAAATAATACATGAAAGATCTTACCTTACCTTATACTATGGTCTCATAACAGCCAGCAATCTGGTTCTTTTCTTAAGGCCCCTCTCACACTGGGCCGGTTGGTGCGTCTGCGCTTTACCGTAAATTTTGCGGCGCTATTCGGCCGCTAACGGGACGCTTTTACCCCCCGCTAGCGGCAGAGAAAGGGTTAAAACCACCGCAAAGCGCTGCTGCAGCAGCGCTATGCCAGCGGTATAGCCGTGGTGCCCATTCATTTCAATGGGCAGGAGCGGTGGAGGAGCGGTATACACACCGCTCCAAAGATGAGGCTAGCAGGACGTTTTTTACCATCCTGCTAGCGCACCGCTCCAGTGTGAAAGCCCTCGGGGCTTTCACACTGGAGAGACAGCAGCTCTTTCAGGGCGCTTTGCAGGTGCTATTTTTAGCGTTGTAGCGCCTGCAAACCTTCCCAGTGTGAAAGGGGTCTTACAGTGCTGGAATGTAAGTTGACACTCTTGGCTGGTCCTGCACTGATTATGTATAGAAGCAAGACCAAACTAAGACACCATTGTGGAAACTGTTAAACACATTACTTGTAAAATAATCTATAATCTATATGTAAAGACATATATGACTGTTGTTACTATACTAGGAACCATTTAGGAAATATGTTAAAGAGTTTATTTTTGATTTTGTGTGGCCAGTTGTCACCTGGCTAGGAACACTAATGTGTAGAGATTGGGTCTCAATAAAATTAGATTTTGAAGTCCATGTAATAGCTTGGGTATTGAACATTTAGAACTGTAATGTTAAGGTTGAAATCAACCATCTCAGTCAATAAAGAGCCAAAGAAATCTTCCTCCAATGACCTACTGTCCATGTGTTTATTTCTCTCTAAAGCCCCATACACACAGTCAGACTTTTGGCCAGCAAACTTCATTTTGAGCAAGTTTGACAAAAAATCTGACCGTGTGTGCGCTCCATCGGACAAACTTTTTTGGTTTTCATCGGACAAATGTTCGGTCTGGAAACGGACAAACTTTTGGCCAACAAAAGTCCGATGGAGCAAAGTCCTATTGTGTGTACAGAAATCCATCGGACTTTTGTCCGATGGACAAAACAAATAATGTTAAAATCAACCAACAATAACAGAAGTTGACCAAAGGGTGGCGGTAAAAAGAGCAGAAAAGAGCAGAAAAACCACGTGATGTTGGAAAAGTTTTGGGAAAGTTTGCAGAAAAGTCCTGCCGTGTGTATGCTATGGGTGTGCCCGACCAACTCCGTTCGGACAAAAATATACGGAAAAGTCCGATGGAAGTCCGTGTGTACGAGGCTTTATACTTACTTGGTCTGACGTAGTCATTATTTATGACTGTACAGTTCTCTAACTTGTAACCTGTGTTTTGTTAAGCCTCGTACACGCAGTCGGACTTTTTGCCAACTAACTTCCAAATGAGCAAGTTTGACAAAAAATCCGACCGTGTGTACGCTCCATCTGACAAACTTTTTTGGTTTTCAGCGGACAAATGTTCGGTCTGCAAACGGACAAACTTTTTGCCAACAAAAGTCCGATGGAGCAAAGTCTGACCGTGTGTACAGAAAACCATCTGACTTTTGTCTGGTGGACAAATAAGCATGCCCAAAACCAATGTTAAAATCACCCAACAATAGCAGAAGTTGACCAAAGGGTGGCGGTAAAGAGCAGAAAAGAGCAAACAAAACACGTGATGTTGGAAAAGTTTTGGGAAAGTTTGCAGAAAAGTCCGAGCGTGTGTATGCTATGGGTGTGCCCGGCCAACTCCCTTCGGAACAAAAATCCACAGAAAAGTTTGTTTGAAGTCCGACCGTGTGTATGAGGCTATACACACAGTCTTATGCCCTCTCTCTGCAATCCCTGCATCCCTTTCTCTTTCAACTTTGCTGCTGGATTGTTCTAAGTATCCAGTAGTAGCCATACAAGTCAATAAAATATAATATAACCCCAATAAAATATAATATTATCTATTTTTGTGTATGTAGATATATAGATAACAAGTGGACAGATATACACTGTACATTTTTAAACATAGAGCATTTCCTTTTACAATTTTGTGCTAGTTTCCTTAGGGGTTGCTTTTAGGGTCCTGACAATTAATTATTTAAGAGCAATAAACCCTGTTCATGAAGAGATTGTAGACCATAGAACTATATGTACATATAACTATATTAACATCAACATTTTTCCCACAATTAAATAGCAAAGATCTTGTTTAGGAGTTGAAAGTTAAAATAAGACGTTTTTTTTCCCCCCCCAAAATAAAAATGACTATGAATGTTGGTAACTAAAACAGACCATTTATCTTGCCTTGCATTTTAATCTATGTCCTGTCTCTTCCAGTCTCACCAGTAACTCCACAGGCTAGTTTAGTAATTTACCGTGCATTCAGAAATGATTGTTCTAGAAAGTGTGTTAATGTAAATTAATTAGATGTTTTGTAATGGGATGACTGTTTATGGAAATGATAGTCTATAAAACTCCATCTATGAGAATGATAATTATTTTAATTTTGAAAGAAAATTCATGCAGAGAAATAAAGGCAATCTTAAAATATGCCTGGGTAATGTAGTAAAATTTGTTAATAAAATTAATTTATCTACTTCACTGTTTTCAGATCGCGGCATGTCTTCAATTAATACATAGTCTTTCAGAGCGGTTTGAGTTATTTGATAAGCTTGATTCTCTCATAATTGTACCATTAATGCCTAAAGTGATCTTAAAATGTTTTGCTTTGCATTCTTATTGATAAAAGCTTATGTAATTGTTGCTGTCTGTTAAGTAAAAATTATCTCATTTTTTGACGCACTCACCAATGTACACTAAAAAAAGCGAAATCTTTTTGTCTCCTCATTGTACACCAAAAATACATCCCTATTGTCCCACTACAATACACTGAAAAAAAAGACATCCTTTTTTTGCCCCACCTTGGTACACTAAAAAAGCACAATCCTTTTTGTCCTACCATGTCCTACACTGATAAGTATAAAAAGTCCACACACCCCTGTTAAAATGTCAGGTTTCTGTGATGTAAAAAAATGAGACAAAGGATAAATCATTTCAGAACTTTTTCCACCTTTAATGTGACCTATAAACTGTACAACAAGCTGAAATATTTGAGGTGGAGGGAAGTAAAACTAAAACACTAAAAAAAATGTAGTTGCATAAGTGTGCACACCCTTATACTAATACTTTGTTGAAGCACCTTTTGATTTTTTTACAGCACTTAGTCTTTTTGGGTATGAGTCTATCAGCATGGCACATCTTGACTTGGCAATATTTGCCCACTCTTCTTTGAAAAAACACTCCTAATCTGTCAGATTGCGAGGCATCTCCTGTGCACAGCCCTCATCAGATCACTACACAGATTTTCAATCGGATTCAGGTCTGGGCTCTGGCTGGGCCAATCCAAAACTTTAATCTTCTTCTGGTGAAGCCATTCCTTTGTTGATTTGGATGTATGATTTGGGTCGTTGTCATGCTGGAAGATGAAGTTCCTCTTCATGTTCAGCTTTCTAGCAGAAGCCTGAAGGTTTTGTGCCAATATTGACTAGTATTTGGAATTGTTTATAATTCCCTCTACCTTGACAAAGGCCCCCTGTTCCAGTCCCAAAGCATGATGCTGCCACCACCATGCTTCACTGTAGGTATGGTGGTATTTTGGTGATGTGCAGTGTTGTTTTTGCACCAAACATATATTTTGGAAATATAGCCAAAAAGTTCAACCTTTCATCAGACCATAACATATTTTCCCCAATTTTTTCAGGAGAATTCAGATGTGCTTTTGCAAAATTTAGCTGGGCTTGGATGTTTTTCTTGGTAAGAAAAAGCTTCCATCTTGCCACTCTATCCCATAGCCCAGACATATGAAGAATATGGGAGATTGTTCTCCCATGTACCACACAGTCAGTACTTGCCAGATATTCATGCAGCTCCTTTAATGTTGCTGTAGGCCTCTTGCAGCCTCCCTGACCAGTTTTCTTCTGGTCTTTTCATCAATTTTGGAGGGACGTCCAGTTCTTGGTAATGTCACTGTTGTACCATATTTTCTTCACTTGATGATGACTGTCTTCATTGTATATTTAATGCCTTGGAAATTATTGTGTACCCTTCTCCTGACTGATACTGTTTAACAATGAGATCCCTCTGATGCTTTGGAAGCTCCAGGGCTGGATTCCCGACAAGGCCACCGAGGCCAGGCCTCGGGGCGGTAGTGGGTGCAGGTGCGGCACCACGCAGTGGGGGGGGGCAAAATCCTGTGTCAGCGTGTGTCTCTCTGGCTCCGTCAGCCTAATTTCTATTTCCTGTGTCCCCCTGTGATCTGGCCTCCATGTTTAATGTCAGCTGGGCGGCCGGCGCTCTGTGATTGGGCGAATGGGGTCCTGTGAGACGGCAGGGCTAACCTGTCCTTAATGCTCCTGGAGTCCCGCCTCTGCTATCTTCTCCTCCTCCTCCTCCTCTCCTCTGTATCTGGGACTCATTCCCCATTGGTTGTGGCAGACAAGAGATCAGATCAATGGTGAACAAAAAAAAGCAGGTGAGACGAGGGAGCAGCAGCTACTGCAACTAATCATCCTCTCCAAGGCAAAGCCAGCACTGTGAGTTCTGCCTTTCTCTTCACAAGAAGTGCATGCAGACTTTCCTGGCTTCCTATTGGCTGTGAAACTCGGGACACTGAGCTGCTTCCAGTTCAATGAGTCCTTGCAGTATCCTGGTCAGAGCTCTGCTAGTCTGCTGTAAATGTAAATGGACATCTCTGGGTCACTCAGCATGTATAACACAGTCACATAGGGCAAACTACACTCACACAGTCTACACTACACACATACACAGAGCATCACCCTCTTCTCCACTTATCCCCAATGTCCTCCCACTTATCCCCAATGTCCCTCCTCTCCTCCCACTTATCCCCAATGTCCCTCCATCTCCTCCCACTTATTCTAAATGTAAATGTCCCTCCTGTCCCCCCACTTATCCCCAATGTCCCTCCTGTCCCCCCACATATCCCAAATGTCCCTCCTGCCCCCCCCCCACTTATCCCCAATGTCCCTCCTGTCCTCCCACTTATCCCAAATGTCCCTCCTGCCCCCCCCACTTATCCCAAATGTCCCTCCTGCCCCCCCACTTATCCCAAATGTCCCTCCTGCCCCCCACTTATCTCCAATGTCCCTCCCTCTCCTCCCACGTATCCCCAATGTCCCTCCCTCTCCTCCCACTCATCCCAAATGTCCCTCCTGTCCCCCCACTTATCCCAAATGTCCCTCCTGTCCTCCCCACTTATCTCAAATGTCCCTCCTGTCTCCCCCCCCACTTATCCCCAATGTCCCTCCCTCTCCTCCCACTTATCCCCAATGTCCCTCCCTCTCCTCCCACTTATCCCCAGTGTCCCTCCCTCTCCTCCCACTTATCCCCAATGTCCCTCCCTCTCCTCCCACTTATCCCCAATGTCCCTCACACTTATCCCAAATGTCCCTCCTGTCCCCCACACTTATCCCAAATGCCCCTCCTGTCCCCCCCACTTATCCCAAATGTCCCTCCTGTCCACCCACTTATCCCAAATGTCCCTCCTGTCCACCCACTTATCCCAAATGTCCCTCCCTCTCCTCCCACATATCCCCAATGTCCCTCCTGTCCTCCCACTTATTCCAAATGTCCCTCCTGTCCCCCCACTTATCCCAAATGTCCCTCCTCTCCTCCCACTTATCCCAAATGTCCCTCCTCTCCTCCCACTTATCCCCAATGTCCTTCAAACTTATCCAAAATGTCCCTCTTGTCCCCCCCCACGTATCCCCAAATGTCCCTCCTGTCCCCCCACGTATCCCCAAATGTCCCTCCTGTCCCCCCACTTATCCCCAAATGTCCCTCCTGTCCCCCCACTTATCCCCAAATGTCCCTCCACTTATCCCCAAATGTCCCTCCACTTATCCCCAAATGTCCCTCCACTTATCCCCACTTATCCCCAATGTCCCTCCTGTCCCCCCACTTATCCCCAATGTCCCTCCTGTCCCCCCACTTATCCCCAATGTCCCTCCTGTCCCCCCACTTATCCCCAATGTCCCTCCTGTCCCCCCACTTATCCCCAATGTCCCTCCTGTCCCCCCACTTATCCCAAATGTCCCATCTGTCCCCCCACTTATCCCAAATGTCCCATCTGTCCCCCCACTTATCCCCAATGTTCCTCCTGTCCCCCCACTTATCCCCAATGTTCCTCCTGTCCCCCCACTTATCCCCAATGTTCCTCCTGTCCCCCCACTTATCCCCAATGTTCCTCCTGTCCCCCCACTTATCCCCAATGTTCCTCCTGTCCCCCCACTTATCCCAAATGTCCCTCCCGTCCCCCCACTTATCCCAAATGTCCCTCCCGTCCCCCCACTTATCCCAAATGTCCCTCCCGTCCCCCCACTTATCCCAAATGTCCCTCCCGTCCCCCCACTTATCCCAAATGTCCCTCCCTCTCCCTCCACTTATCCCAAATGTCCATCATTTCCCACCAATTATCCCAAATGTCCCTCTTGTCCCCCCACTGTCAGCCCTCATTCCTGCACACCGTACACAGATCCCCCCTCAATCCTGCACACCGTACACAGATCCCCCCATAATCCTTGCACACCGTACACAGATCCCCCCTCAATCCTGCACACCATACACAGATCCCCCCTCAATCCCCTTTACACAGATCACCCCTCAATCCTGCACACCATACACAGATCACCCCTCAATCCTATACAATGTACACAGCTCACCCCTCAATCCTCATACATTTTCTATGTAGGTGCACCCGTATGATTTTTCCGTTTAGTGTATGTGCGTTTTCAGGGTTGGGGGACTTTTAGTTTTTTTTTGGTAGGGGGGGTGGGGTGGCATTGAAGGACCCGGCCTTGGGGGGGCAAAGGGAGTAAATCCGGGCCTGGGAAGATCTCTGCGGACCATGGCTTTTGCTGTAGGATGTGACTAAGAAAATGTCAGTAAAGATCTACTAGAACAGCTGAACTTTATCTGGGGTTAATCAGAGGCACTTTAAATGATGACAGGTGTGCACTGACTCCTTTTTAACATGAGTTTGAATGCGATTTCTTGATTCTGAACACAGCTACATCCCCAGTTATAAGAGGGTGTGCACACTTATGCAACCACATTGTTTTATTTTTTTATTTTTCCTCCTCCTCCCCCCTAAAAGATTTTAGTTTGTTTTTCAATTGAGTTTTACAGTTTATAGTGTACATTACTAACAGCCTTTTCCATTTCCAAAACATTGGCCTCCCTGACCATTCTAGGCACATTGCAAAAAAATATTTGTTTGCATTTTTTTCTCTGCCACTAAAGCTGGAAATCAATGACATTGCATTGTCTGGCATTGTTCACCCCATAAAAAAAAATGTTTTGCCTCTCAGTCCAGTCGAGAGTTTGCTAGCTAATGATGGTAATTTATTATAGTGTTGGCATACCTAATAAATACAGCTGAAGTACCATCATACTTCATTAATTCTAAATCTTTAATAATAAATTGTCTGATGGCCTTGAAGTTTCTCAAAAGTTTGTCATCTTACAGATGACTGTATTGGATCCTTTAGTGGATGTGTATATATATATATATATATATATATATATATATATATATATACTGTATATATTGTAATGTTCGGGGAACCAGCTAGATCGCAGGACACAGGCTTTTCAAACAAAAAGGAAACTTAAATGGCTTCACAGCAGCAAATACAAAAGAAATAACACTCTCACCGACTTGTAGAGCTTAGAACTGCTATCGCAGTTAAACAGTCCTTACTTGGTGTTGCAGGTAAGTTCCCCAGCCAGCAGGCTTCCATGCAGGCCACTGCCATGTACATTCACAGCTTTTCACAGCCTCCACAGCTTTGCAATGTCCACCATTCACCATGCACAGTCTTCCCTATACTCCTTCACTCTCACCTACAACTTCCTGTCTGTCTTAAACCACTTCCTTGGACAGGTGTGTTAACCCTTTCTGTTCCCTTAAAGGAACCACAGCCCAAACAGAGGGGAAATATAGCGTCCTTCCAGGACCCTGCCACGGCGTCCTGTACAATATATAATATTATAGTATAACAACAAAATCTTTGTTTAAATAATCATAATCAGCTTTCCTACCCAGTCCAAGATACTGATGCTAATTCTGTACTGCAATACTACTGAACCCTTATCAAATAAGCTAAAACTATAGACTAACCTACCCACTGCTTATCATGGTACTGAGGATACAATTCTCTGGTGCTTTGGAGTGATGTGACAAATAATCTAATCTTCACAGCACTTCACTTTTTCCACATTTTGTTATGTTACAGTCTTATCCCAAAATAGATTAAATTAATTATTTTCCTCAAAATTTTACAAACAATACCCCATAATGACAACACGAAAGACGTTTGTAAATGTATTAAAAATAAAAAATGAAAAAAACCACATGTACATAAGTATTTACCATCTTTGCTCAATATTTAGTTGAAGCACCTTTGGCACCAATTAAAGCCATCTGTCTTTTTGAGTATGATGCTACAAGCTTGGCACACCTATTTTTGGACATTTTCTCCCATCCCTTCTTTGCAGTACCTCTCAAGCTCCATCAGGTTGGATGGGAGCATCGGTGCACAACCATTTTCCGATCTCTCCAGAGATGTTCAATCGGGTTTAAGTCTGGGCTCTGGCTGGGCCACTCAAGGACATTGTTATCTTGGCTGTGTGCTTAGAGTCGTTGTCCTGTTGAAAGATGAACCTCTGCCCCAGTCTGAGGTCCAGAGCACTCTGGAGCAGGTTTTCATCAAGGATGTCTCTGTACATTGCTGCATTCATCTTTCCCTTGATCCTGACTCCCAGTTCCTGCCACTAAAAATCATCCCCAGGGCATTATGCTGCCCCCACCATGCTTCACTGTAGGGATGGTATTGGCCAGGTGATGAGCGGTGCCTGGTTTCCTCCAGACATGACATGTTTTCTTTCTCATGGTCTGAGAGTCTTTCAGGTGCCTTTTGGTAAACTCCAGGTGGGCTGTCATATGCCTTTTCCTGAGGAGTGGCTTCCGCCTGGCCACTCTACTATACAGGCCTGATTGGCGGATTGCTTGCAGAGATGGTTGTTCTGCTGGAAGGTTCTCCTCTCGCCACAGAGAAATGCTGGAGCTTTGTCAGAAGTCCCTTCTCCTCCCAATTGTTTAGTTTGGCTGGGCGGCCTGCTCTAAGAAAAAGTCCTGGTGGTTCCAGACTTCTTCCATTTATGGATGATGTAGGCCACTATGCTTATTGGGACCTTCAATGCTGCAGAAAATTTTCTGTACCCTTCCCCAGATCTGTGTCTCAATACAATCCTGTCTCGAAGGTCTACAGAAAATTCCTTGGACTTCTTGGCTTGGTTTGTTCTGTGACATGCACTGTTAACTGTGGGACCTTATATAGACAGGTGTGTGCCTTTCCAAATCATGTCCAATCAACTGTCCAATCAAGTTGTAGAAATCAGTGGATCAATTTTGAGTGTCATGGCAAAGGCTGTGAATACTTATGTACATGTGTTTTTTTCATTTTTTATTTTTAACAAACTTATTTCACATTATCAATATGGGGTGTTACTTGTAGAATTTTTAGGAAAATAATGATTTGTGTATGATTAGCATAACGTCTAAACATAACTACAAGTAAAAAAAAAAAATCATTTTGTATGGAGCAGGTAGGCTTTAGAATCTATCTTTGTTGTTGTCTGAAATTTCCTATGTTATCACCTAGTCAGCAAGTAATAAGAAATTTCTCCAGTGGAGTGGGGGCAGAGACCTCAATTAAAAATTTCAGAGGTTGTAGCTTCTCCCTCTCTATCCAAAAGCAAGAAATACTTTGTTTAAAGTTAGGTTTCAACCCAGACAGACTTTGGAATTACCCTCATGTCACCATTAAAATCAGTACTTACAGATGTGGTTTGGCTATTACATGGGAAGTGTATGTGTTAAGAATAAACACAATAAATAGCACTGCTACACCATGCCTTCTGATTCTCTACTATTCATTGCTGTTGGTATATGGATAAACTTAGTTCAATGATTCACAGCCTGGTTACTGTGCATGAAGCAAACCGAGCATGCAAGGGTGTGTTTATGTTCAAAAAGATTTTTCATCAAAACATAACCTAACAATTGTTGACCATCTAATGCGTATGACCATCTTAATCCTTCTGGATTGTGACTGTTCCAGAAACCCAAGCATGAGTGCATTTTTCCTGTTGTTAAATTCTTTTGCAAGGCATTTAAATCAGTCCTCTGTGCAGAAAGCAGATCTTCAGCAAAGACTCCCTGTAGTGTATTTTAATAGGCTTACTGACAGGAAACATAATGTACATGATAAGAATAAAATGCCTTCACTATGAATAAAAGTCATTCTGAAATATCTTTAGTTCTGGTGGCATTGTTTGAGGTCTTATGCTTGCATTGAAAGTTTAAGATAGAGATTATCACATGATACAAACAAATTCAGCACAATCTGCAAATATTCTCTCTGGGATTGGGATAAAACAATCACAGTAGTGGAGCTCAGACCAATTGCCATTTCAAATTATTCAGTTAGATGGGACATTTTAATCAATATTCAAATATTCTTTGCTGATGAAGTTCTCTGCACTGTACAATCTATTGGGAGCAATGGAAAAATGCCTAACAAGCACTGAATAGGAGTTATGCATACGCATAACTTAAAAGGATCTGAATCTCATAATTTGTACATAATATAATATGGAGAAATATGAAAACTTAACATAGCATTTTATTAGGTAACAAATGATGACTTATGAAATAATGTGGGAAACATGGCATTACCAATGTATATCTTGATTAAAAGAGTGTGTAGTAATGTGTGTGTAGTGTGTAATATAACCAGCCATGAAGGAGGTTCAGCAATTAGGTGACATCCATTATTGGTTAACTTTAGTTTTAAGTGATTCAAGCTTTCAAAACACATTAAGTTTCTTTATCTGGCATGTTGCTGCTGACTAAAAAGCTGACGCAACATCTAATTCTAGCATTTCTGGTAATAAAATAAGCTATTTAGGAGTATTTAATTAGTTATTTCTTGAGTAACTGACCACACTGTAGTCAATTCAAATCCCACCAGCCATGCAAATGTAGCTGTTTCCACTTTATATACCCAATCATATACAAGGAAATACAATAAAAAAAACAGGCTTTTGATGATGCAATCCATCACTGGAGTCCAGCACACACACACACACACATAGTATTTTTGGACATGTTCACTATTTTACATTGCAAAATTAAAAGCTATGTTTTAGGCTGGGTTCACACTTGTGCAGTGCGAATTCCAGCTCTCTTATCTCTGCAAAAAGATAAGAGAACTGTTCAGCAGATCATCTCAGTTTTAGCTGCGAATTTGGTGACCTGGGAGAGAGGAGGGGGAGGGGGAAAGTGTAGTGAGGAGAAGGAGAGAAATCCTGATGGCAACTAAACACATCTGCGAATCAGATGCGTGCCCATAGAAGATAATGGACCTGAATTCGCACCTGAGCCGCACTGCAATGCCTTGAAAATGCACACTTTTTTGGGCAATGCGTAGTGCGAATGCATTGCACATATGTGAACCAGCCTCATTGAAATCAACGTATTTTAAAATGTTTTTAAAATGTTATGCGAATTGGATGCGGTGTATGCCACAACCAATTCGCATAGGTGTGAACCCGGCCTTATTATGAGTAATCATCTTTGGGATTATTGGATTTGTTTTCTGAGTGAGAATCTAAGTAACTTTATAGGCTTGTTCGGATTACAGATTATTGCCAACTTCCTTGCCGAGCCTCTGTTTTCGGATCCGTTTACCCGCTCCTGCCCGCATGTCAAACTTTGACATGCGATTGTGTCCATGCCAGTGCTACATGTGCATCCACTTCTATGGGCTGCCTGCACAGAGCTCCAAGGTAGATGCAAACACATCTGCCAGCGGCTCTGCACAGAGGAATGCATTAATCTGTCAAATCTGCCATCTGAATGAGCCCTATTACTTTATTTTTATGTAAGCATTTTCCCAGTGTGTTAGCACCTGCTTTATACTGTTTTGTTCATTAGAGAGGTACACAGTCTCACTTTTCTTATAGTGATCTGTGCTAAACTTTCTGTAATGCTGTCTTCTTTGAGTCTCAAACCTAATCCGTTTGTTTTTTAGTTTTTTTTAACCACTTCAATACCCGCCCATAGTCATATGATGTTCACAGATGGAAACTCCCATCCTGGGTGCACGTATGATGTCCTGGGCTTTGTGGGGGGATATCTGAATGATGCCTGCAGCTAGAGGCATCATTCAGATATCCTTCTCTTCTGCCGGTGATTCTGTGCACAATAAGAACGATCATAGCGGCGGTTCTGCCGCTTGATTATTCTTATAGGCGGCCACCATCCGGTGCTTCTCCGGGCTCTCCCATTGTCATTGGGGGCCCGGAGAATGAATCGTCCGGCGCCGGATGGGAAGCATAGAGATGACTGGTGACTAGATGGTCACCAGTCATCTCTATGACCCTCGGAGACCCGGGCACGATGTGATGACGTCACGCCCTGGTTCTCAGAAGTAAACAAAGCCGCGATTGTGGCTAGTAAGCATGAGATCAGTGAATTTTTTTTTTAAATCTCATGCTTTCTAGCCTGGAGGAGAGATGTGGGGTCTTATTGACCCCGCATATTTCCCTAAAGAGGACCTGTCACACACCATTCCTATTACAAGGGATGTTTACATTCCTTGTAATAGGAATAAAAGTGATCAATTTTTTTTTTTTTTAAAGTGTAAAAATATTTATTTTTTAATAAAATAAAATAAATAATAATAAAAAAATGAAAATTTAAACGCCCCTCTCCCCGGTAGCATCGCGATCAGAAGCGATAGCACACGTAAGTCCCGCCCACATATGTAAACGCCATTCAAACCACATATGTGAGGTATCGCCGCGTGCGTTAGAGCGCGTGCAACAATTCTAGCACTAGACCTTCCTATGTAACTCTAAACTGGTAACTTGTAAAAAAATTCAAAGCGTCGCCTATGGAGATTTTTAAGTACCGAAGTTTGCCGCCATTCCATGAGTGTGAGCAATTTTAAAGCGTGACATGTTAGGTATCTATTTACTTGGCGTAACATCATCTTTATTATTTAAAAAAAAAAAACAGGCTAACTTTACTGTTTTGTTATTTTTAATTCATGAAACCATTTTTTTCCCCAAAAAAGGTGTTTGAAAAATTATTGCGCAAATACCGTGCAAGAAAAAAAGTTGCAATGACCGTCATTTTATTCCCTAGGGTGTCTGCTAAAAAAACATATATAAAGAATGATGATTTGTACATGTAGGAGAGAAGTGCCAGAATAGGCCCGGTATTGAGGTGGTATAAAAGCCCAGTGTTGAAGTGGTTAATATATTCCTCAATGACAGTGTGCTATATGCACATTGCCTACATTTCCAATGTTATCCCCCTTGCTTATGCATTCCCAGTGATGACACTGGGAAAAGATTCCTATCTGTCATGTTTGCATCAGTATTACTGTCAGCAATGCTCCTCTGTAACCTAGATTAAATCTTAAAATCTATTGCCAAAACTAGCAAGACTTCAAAATAAATATGCCCAGGCTCGGAACATTCTACTACTGGAGCCGAGGTCGCAACCTACAAGGCAGTACCATTCAATTGACAGGTCATTAAACCTTCAGTGATCATTGAGACTTTAAAACTAGGAGACAGGACAGAACCACTGGGGTACGTGAGAAACAAGAATGAAGAAGACTGTAGTATGACAGAGCGGCATAAGAGAAGGATTTATGCAGAGTTTTATAAGCTTAGCAAGGCAGAAAATAGATTGGGGTGCAGAGAAAATAATGTGTCAGTCAATTCAAAGCGTGAAGACATAAGCCTCTATAATACAGGGACATTTCCAAGCGCAGGCTGTAACAAGATAACGCTAGAATTCCTGTGCAAGACACATTCTTAAATCTGCTGTATGCATACTTGTAGTACCATTGGCTCTTATTTGTTGTTTGTCATAACATTGAAATGTGTTTTTCTCCTCAATCTCAGCAAATAGCATTTTAAAATTACGCATCTGTACATTTATGTGTTGTGTTTTCTAGGTAACTATGCATTATAAAATTTTGGAAAATGTTGTATAATTTTATATCTAAGCGGGTAAAGAGAAGGATTGAACAAGGGGTAAGGGGGGCCTTTAGTCCTTATTAGTCCATGTTAAGCTGGTAGCCCTGGGTGGAGATACACCATTCAGACATCAATCAGGGTTTTAACCACAGTCAATGAGTACACATGGTGAGCAATTATATAGCCGCCTGCAATCACAGCTTAAGGGGGTTGTAAAGGCAGACATTTTTTTATCTTTTATCATTCTATGCATTAAGATAAAAAGCCTTCTGTGTGCACCAGCCCCCCTCAGCCCCCTCATACTTACCTGAAGACCATCTCTGTCCAGTGATGTCCACGAGTCTCTCGGCCGTCTCTCACTCCTGATTGGATGAGACATAGCAGCACCACCATTGGCACCTGCTGCTGTCAATCAAAGTCAGTTAGCCAATCAGGAGAGAGATGGGGTGGGCCGAACCAAAGCTCCATGTCTGAATGGACACACGGAGCTGCGTCACGGTTCGGGTGCCCTATAGCAAGCTACTTGCTGTGGGGGCACTCAGCAGGAGGGAGGGGCCAGGAGCAGAGAAGATGGACCCGAGAAGAGAAGGATCCTGGCTGCCCTGTGAAAATCCACTGCACAGAGGAGGTAAGTATAACTTGTTTATTTTTTTTTTAAATGAAAAAAAATTGACTTTACAATCACTTTAAGGCAGAGGAATGTATTTTAGCACCAACATCCTCAGAGACATGATGTGACTGAATACCAAAGTAGCTGAATTTGGAAGATATGAAAATGCTTGTTAAAATTGCCACCAATTATTGTAACAGTATGGCACATTTTGCATGGTACACTTTCTTTAAACCACAGACCAATTGTAAATGTCAATTTTGTTTGATCCCCAAGCCGAAGATTCCCAGTCATCCCCTGTGTAAGACCATTTCAGAATTTTAAAGTAAAAACAAAAAGAGAGAGGAAGCACAAACACTTAGCACAGTAACTATCACAGTCAATAGAAAAAACTATACAATTATTGCACTCACATTTAGATGAAAGTACAGGTCATCTTTCAAGTAATAGGTGAAATCTGACAGAGCTTGTAAATCTGCAGTGCATTGGACAGAAACCCTTCATCGTGAGTAGAAAGAAACACCAGCTGGATATAAATAAAGGCTCTCCCATGCCTGTTTGATCTGACTTAAACTTTAAAAACCTCGGGGAGATGACAGCATATGCCTGTCAGTGGCTAATGCAGAGTCTTTGTGGAACACAGTTGATGCAATGCATTTAAGAGGCATGTCCACCTTTATCAAGTGCATGTTAATAAGAGTGCTGTTTAGCTTTCTTAGACTACACATGTTTGGCAAAGGAGCATGTTGGATAAAGCTAATGAATTATCAAGGTACCATTATGTTTACATGTTCATATGGTTTATATGGAAGGGTACAGATTAAAGTCCATCTCCAGCCAAAACTCACAAAACATATACAGCAATCAAAAGCTGAAGGAGGTTCCAACCCTTGCCCTTCTTAATACAAATATTTTTCTGTTTTCTAGTTCTCTGTTTCCCTAATGGGGAGATTTCCCATCTCTTCCTGTATCAGTAAGACAGGAAGTGAGGACATGTGTCTCCAGTGGGGACACCGATAGCATAGAATTTCTAACTCTTCCCATTATATACATAATTTAACATTGTTTTGTCAACCTAGTCCAGATAGCTTAACAGCTATCTACAATAAACTTTTTTGCATCTCATATTCCATTTGCTACAGGAAACTTTCCGCAGTTGATACTGCTTTCAACCTGAGTCTTTAATTGCCGCAGTCACGATGAACCATAAACTCAATAAGGATGACCCAAACTGGTCCAACCTTTGGCCAATTTTCATGCTTAATATGGATATTAAAATCAAAATCCCAGCTAAAGTTTTGCCCAACAGGCTCAATCAAGATATAGGCAGCTTGGGGGGCGTGTCCGGATGTGAAGCCGAGTGGACGTGTGGTGGCTTAGCTCCGCTTCTGCCTAATCCTTACCTTTATCCTAGCGCCGGGATTATTCCTTATTTTCAGCCCGTAGGACATCTAAGAGATCCCACACTTCTCCGCTCCCACCCGGGTCCTCCTGAATGGCTCCTGGACGCCGCAAGTACAGCAAACGTCAGCCGCCTGCAGCCTGCTCTCCCCCATCGGCGGCCATCTTGCCCACACGCTCTACCCCTCCCTCTCCATTCTCTGTCGCGGCGGGCACACAGACGGCGGCTGCAGGTATGGGAGACGCGGCGCCATCCAACTCGGACTTGTTGGCGGCGATTACCTCACTTAAAGACACGCTAACCACCAAGATAGACGCGGTGTCCATGGAGGTGGGCCTCCTGCACCGGGATATGGACCGGTTCCGGACCCGGATGTCGGAGGCAGAGTCCCGCATCTCCCAGGTGGAGGACACGGTGAGGGGAGACTCGAGAGATCTCAGAATCCTCCAGAGACAGGTACAGGCTCTGCAGGAGAAATCAATTGACATTGAGAACAGACTCAGGAGGAATAATCTGCGGGTGGTGGGTCTTCCCGAGAGGGCTGAGGGTGCCAATCCTGCTGAATTCACCGAGAAGTTTCTTACCACCCTGCTAGGCCTCAAGGATCTCCCCCCCACGTTTGTAGTGGAGCGGGCCCACAGAGTCCCCACTACCCCACCTATCCAGGGGGCGCCACCTAGACCCTTCCTGCTCAGGCTCTTGAACTATCGGGACAGAGATAGACTGCTTGCTGCTGCCAGAAACGCTGGGGAGCTCAAATATGAAAACTCCAGAATCTCCTTGTATCCTGACTACTCTCCCGAAATACAGCAAAGACGCCGCACCTTCACTGAGGTACGCGGGCGCCTCAGGGAGAAGGGCCTAAAGTACAGCCTTCTGTTCCCCAGCAAGCTCCGGGTGATTGATGGCAACTCTACCCGTTTCTTCGAGACCCCTGCTGCAGCTGCTGCCTGGCTGGATTCCTGTTGATCCAAGAGTTCTTCGAGTTGTCCTACTGCTCTACCTAGCCCTCTTCATGATGGTATCCTGTTTTTCACCCTTTCCTATTTTGCATCAGAAGCGGTGCAGCTCGGCTGCACCACGGTATACAAGTGACCTCTGATATCCCTCACCTTCCCACACTTTGGACTGCTCCCACAGTCCCGAGAAGGATACCCCGGGAAGTGCTTCTATCTCCCCCCCTGGCCCGGTGGGCCGTCTTCTAGGGGCCCTTGTGGCCTGAAGATTCTATGTTCGTTTTTGTTTTGGGACGAAACCCTGCATCAGTTTTTACGGTTCTCTGGCCCCTGTTTGTTTTGGCCTTTGAACCAGGTTTGTATGATGTCTGGGTAGGGAGTTACTTGTTCTGGGGTGAGGGGTTTCTATGTTTTGCTACTCTCAATGTACACTATGTTGCTCAAATGTTTTACTGGACTCAGATCCCAATGACTTTGCTTGCTGTTGTTTCTCTCCCCAATGGGTCTGGGCCTCCTGGGTCCATCCTGTGCCTATTTCCCCCTGGTGTTTCATGATGGCTCCCCCAGATACTGAGCTGCTGACCATTCTATCATGGAACGTCAGGGGGCTTAACTCCAAGTATAAGAGATCGATCTTGTTCCAATATTTGAAAATGCACAACCCACACATAGTGCTGCTGCAGGAGACCCACTTGACTGGCAGTAAGGTCCTTGCTTTGAAAAAACCCTGGGTGCAGAGGGCTATTCATGCAACCTATTCTTCATACTCCCGCGGGGTCTCTATTCTAATTAGTAAACGAATTCCGTGTATAATTCATGATGTCCATTTAGATCCCCAGGGTAAATTTGTTATGGCTGTATTGAGTTTGTACGCACAGAAATATGTCATTGTGAATGTCTATTTGCCTCCGCCGAGCCAGATTCAGATTCTTTACACGCTATACGAGAGGCTTGCCCCGCATTGCCCTGCACATGTCCTGTTCATGGGAGACTTCAATGCCACTTTGTCCCGGGACCTGGATAGACCTACTCCCCAGTCGGCCTTTAATTCTGATCTTGGTACATGGGCCCAGGCGACAGAGTTTCAGGAGGTTTGGAGGTGGCTTCACCCTCGTGACAGAATGTATTCTTGCTTCTCAGCCACATTTAAAACTTCATCTCGAATTGATTTGGCTTTTGCCAACTCTTCCCTATTAGCTCGTGTCTGTGAGGCGAGCTACCTTCCCTCTGGCCTCTCCGACCACCATCCACTTAAATTGACCATTAAGATTGACAGGTCCCGGGACAAAGCCATGTGGCGGCTGCAGCCCCATTGGATTAACAATGAGGCGGTCCATGATAGAGTTTCTCCTCTCCTGCAGGAGTTCTGGGCACATAATCAGGGGTCGGCTTCCCTGGAGGTGACGTGGGATGCCTCCAAGGCTCACGGCAGGGGACAATATATCTCTGCTGTGGCTGCGGTGAAGGCGGAGCTTGGAGACGCTGTCTCTAACCTGCAGCACAGGGTTGATGTGGCCACGACTAAATACACTGACTCAGCTACGGCCTCTAATTTTGATCGCTTGTCCTCGCTTCGGCGGGAACTTCATCTCCAAGTGTCCGAAATTACCAGGTTGGGTATACAACGTAGTAGACAGGAATATTTTGAGTTTGGGGACAAGAATAGCAAACTACTTGCACTACTAGCGCAGCAGGATAGGCCCTCGACAGTCATACCAGAGATCCTCACGAATGATGGCGTTTTGGTCCACTCTCAGGAGGATATTCTCTCTGCATTTACAGCTTTCTATACCTCCCTGTATGTCTCTTCGCTCCCCGCAGACTTTGACCCCGCACCCATGATGTCTATACTAGATACGTTGGCTCTGGGGTGGCTCTCTGATGCGGAAAGGCAACTCCTCGTCTCAGATATCACTCCAGAGGAAGTGGTTCGGGCCATTAAATCATTCCCGACAGGCAAAGCCCCGGGCCCAGATGGACTTTCCATAGACTATTATAGCACCCATGCTGACCTTATTGCCCCTAAGCTGGCACAGCTGTTTCAAGCCTGCTTGAAACAGGGCTCCCTGCCGCCCTCCATGAGAGAAGCGCATGTTGTTCTCATCCCAAAGCCTAATAAAGACCCTAGGCTGTGTGCCTCCTACAGGCTGATTGCCCTCCTTAACTGTGATTTAAAAATTCTTACCAAACTACTGGCCACTAGACTTAGCAAGGTTATCAAATCCTTGATTGACTCTGACCAAACTGGCTTCATGCCCGGTAGATCCACAGATGTAAACATTCGTAGGCTGTTTTCTAACATCCATGCTCCACATGACAACCAAGGTACTAAGACTATTGCCACACTTGATATGGAGAAAGCGTTCAATACAGTGGAGTGGGTTTATCTGTGGGAGGTGCTTAGGAGAATGGGATTCCCTCTTAAGTTCATTGATTGGATACGTACGCTCTATACTGATCCGTTGGCGCGTATCAAGCTCAGTGGCACCTTGTCTCCCCCGTTCTCCCTCCAGAGGGGCACCAGACAGGGATGCCCTCTCTCCCCGGCCCTCTTCGCCCTGGCCATGGAACCTATTGCAGAAGCCCTTAGGAGCTCGGCTGAGATCCGTGGTCTTAGGGTGGGCTGGTTGGAGGAGAGAGTGGCTCTCTACGCAGATGACCTCCTGCTTTTTTTGAACGATGCTGGTGATTCTCTGCGGGGTGATCCGTTGGCGCGTATCAAGCTCAGTGGCACCTTGTCTCCCCCGTTCTCCCTCCAGAGGGGCACCAGACAGGGATGCCCTCTCTCCCCGGCCCTCTTCGCCCTGGCCATGGAACCTATTGCAGAAGCCCTTAGGAGCTCGGCTGAGATCAGTGGTCTTAGGGTGGGCTGGTTGGAGGAGAGAGTGGCTCTCTACGCAGATGACCTCCTGCTTTTTTTGAACGATGCTGGTGATTCTCTGCGGGGTGCTCTTGGGATCATGGAAGCCTTTTCCGCCTTCACTGGGCTGAGAGTGAACTGGCACAAGTCTCAGCTGTTCCCGGTGGATGAGGGGGCCAGGTCCTCCTCACCCCCCCTCCCTTCCGCTTCAGTGGGTCGATCAGTTTACTTACCTAGGCATTGTTATCTCCAAAGAGAGTACAGACTTTGTGCGGCTCAATCTTGATCCTGTCCTGGTGGCAGTTGGGACCAAACTGAAGGCATGGAGCAATCTCCCCCTTTCCCTCATTGGCCGTATTAACCTTCTTAAAATGAAAGTCCTCCCTAAATTTACTTATATTTTTCGGAATTCCCCGCAATGGTTGACCAAGGCTTTCTTTGATTCTCTAAGGCGGCTCTTCCTCACCTTTATTTGGGGGCCTAGGCCACCTAGATTTAAATACGCTACTTTGACCAGGCCTGTGGACAATGGAGGCTTGGCTCTCCCTGACTGTCACAAGTACTTCTTGGCCACCCAGCTCGTGACCGCCCATTGGTGGCTGCAGCCGGACTTGACCAATTCTGCAGTGGTGCTGGAGGCGGCTATAGTGGGGTCTCTGGAGGCCCTGCAGGGGCTGCTGTTTAGGGGTCCTAGGACGCCCCACCATCTCACACCTTCTATGCGAACCACCTTGCGGGCATGGAGGGTGGGAGAGGAGCTGAGGACACCCCAGCCTAACTCCTGGTCTCCCCACACCCCCCTGTGGCTGAATCCCAACCTCCCGCAGTTCAACACCATCCCCGATCCGCAGGCCTGGGCCAAATACAAAGTTCTTACTCTCAAGCATGTGATCACTAACGGGGAGCTTTCCCCCTTCCATGTTTTACGCACTAATTTTCAGGTTCCTCCACAGCTCCATTTCAGGTACCTGCAAATTGCCCATGCCTTCAGATGTCAGTTCTTGGGCCAACCGGTTGTCTTGGAATATTCTGAGCTCGAATCCACCCTTCGAGTGAAGGACCTGGAGAAACCCACGTCCCAACTCTATGGGTCCCTATTGGCTGCCGCCGCCCCCGAGTTGTCCTCCCTCCGCAGGAAATGGGTGGAGGACATACCGGGGCTGGACGAGGACGACTGGAGGGAGATTTGGGACTTTCCCTTCTCCCATCTAGTCTCAGCACGGGATAAACTTGTACAATACAAAATTGTACACAGAGCTCATTATACGCCTCATAGACTGCACCAGATGTCACTGTCACATTCCTCGGAGTGCTGGCGCTGCTCACATCAGGTGGGGAATTTTTTCCACATCTTCTGGGACTGCTCGGCGGTAGCCCACTATTGGGTGGAAGTTCTCCGAGTAATTGCTAAGGTCTCAAAAACTCATGTTGCTTATGACCCTAGATACTGTCTGCTGGGACTGGTGGAACAACTGCCGGTGCTCCGATCAAAAAAGATACTCATCTCCCTGCTACTGTACTATGCTCGTAAAGCTATCACGATGCATTGGAAAAAGTCATCTCCCCCCTCTGTCGGGTTTTGGAAAAACCAGGTTAATGCTAGTTTACCCCTCTATAAGGACACCTACTCAGGTAGGGGCTGCCCACAAAAGTTCGAGAAGATATGGACATGTTGGTTGGACGATGCTACCACGGCTAATGCTGCAGTGACGAGTGTCTAGGCCAGCAGTCGCCAGCTGGCCTGTTGAGGTGTTGATCGATCCCCCCCCCCCCCAGGATGCTATTTCCTCCTGATACCACTTTGAGCACTGCTCACCCTGAACTGATCCCCCTCCCCGTATTGGGGTTGTAGATTTAGTAGGTTGTTTATGTTTACTGTTGTCCCCTGCTACGACCTGTTCCTGTAGCGGGACTGTGGCCCCTGTGTGGGCATCTGTCTGGCCCATATGCGGGCTATTTTTTGTGTGTTAAAAACTTAATAAAAATGATTTTACAAAAAAAAAAGATATAGGCAGCTTCATCCACAAGGATAAGATTGGCTTTTTGCCAACTAGAAAAGCGAGCATCAATATTTGCAAAATCATACTCTTATGCAGCGTACACACGATCGTTTTTCATGCCGTTAAAAATTCAATTTTTTAAAATGGCCATTAAAACCGATCGTGTGTATGCTCCAGAGCATTTTTAACGGCGTGAAAAACGGCCATTAAAAATTTCGAACATGCTCTATTTTTTCACGTCGTTTTTCATGTCGTTTTTTTTCACGACGTGAAAAACGATAGTGTGTATGCTTTTACGAGGGGAAAAAAATGCGCATGCTCAGAATCAAGTATGAGACGGGAGCGCTTGTTCTGGTAAAACTAGCGTTCGTAAGGGTGATAGCACATTCGTCACGCTGTAACGGACTGAAAAACACGAGGCTGAAAAGCGCGAATCGCCGCTCAACAAAGTTTACTAACATGAAGGGTGGCACCGTACGTGTTGTACGTCACTGCGCTTTGCTCGAGCGGTTTTTTTAATGATCGTGTGGATGCAAGACAGGCTTGAGAGGAAACATGAAAAAAAATGGCATGAAAAACGATCGTGTGTACGCCGCATTAGATGAAGCTTTGAACTAAAGAAATGTTTTGCTTATGAAGTCAATGTTAGGTGTCAAAAAAGCTTTTTATTCCCTGTCCTAGCTCTATTTGTTCTATACAGTACCTTGGAAATACAGGGCTTTGGTCCAAAGTTTTGCCCCTGGATATCTACCCTCTATTACTCTTTAAAGGCTATGTTAAGTCTTTTGTCTTTAAATCTTCTCCATAAAAAGAGAAAAGCAAAACAAAATGCTCTTTCCTGTAATTTTTCCCACACAACATGTATTTAATTTGCACAACTCCATATATTTATCCTTTGTCACAATAGTGAGACTTTTTAATTTAACATAGCAGAATGGCAAGGTTCAAAATTAATGTAAGCGTTTTACTTTAGAGCACTTTATTCCTCTTTCAATGCTAAAAAATTGTAAATTGTTATGTAACATTAAGATAAGGTTAACTTGAGTTGATGAGGCCACAAATTAACATGATAGTGAATTTTCTTTACATGTTTTTATAGCTATACTTTGAATGACATTGCACAGTGACTGGCAAATGTCAATATTTCCAGTTCTAGATTTAAATCCAGATAATTTGACATCCATGTTGAGACCTGAATCTGGAGAGTTAATCATTTGTTTTAGTGTGTTTGTGTGTACATATATATATATATATATATATATATATATATACATACAGTATATATATATATATATATATATATATATATATATTACGTACAGGAAGCCAAGGATGGGTCCTGGATGAGTGTTGTGTTGCACCAATATTCGGGTAACGGGTCCTTTAAGGGAAAAGTGTGTGTACTCAGGGGTCTCACCCGTGATGGGTGAGGAATTACAGGATAGTCATGTAAAGGAGAGGACTCTCTCGGTATGAGTAGAGACTTATTTGGGACCCAGAATTTTGGAGGTTCGAAGTGACATTCAAGCGGGAAAAGGACCTCCACTCCTGACTACAGGGACTCCAGTCCCTTTGGGGTTAAACAGCCTCCAAGAAGCAGCACATAAAACAGGAAGCTCTTAGTATTAGGCTTGGGGAGTAAGGCCCCTTTCACACTGGGGCGTTTTTCAGGCGGTTTAAGGCTAATATTAGCACTGTTATACCGCCTGAAAAAATCGTGCCTGTAGCCTTCAATGTGAAAGCCCGAAGGCTTTCACATTGAAGCGGTGCGCGAGCAGGACCGCTCCAAAAGTCCTGCTAGCCGCTTCTTTACAGCGGTGAAGGAGCGGTGTGTTCACCGCTCCTTTACCGCGGCTGCCCATTGAAATCAATGGGACACCGCGGTAATACCGCCCGCAAACCGCGGCAATAGCCGCGGTTTGCGGGCGGTATTAACCCTTTTTCGGCCGCTAGCGGGGGTTAAATTCACCCCCCTAGTGGTCGCATACCGCAGTAATAACGACGGTATAGCAGCACTGAAAATCGCGCCGCTATACCGCCACCGCACCTGCCCGCCCCAGTGTGAAAGGGGCCTAAGAGTTTGAGAGAGAGACCTGTTGGAGTGCTGCACATGTGCTGGGAGCTGCCAAACAACCAGAGTTGGACTGTGCTAACCTTGGGGTAAATCCCATTTATATGAACTTGATGTTTCTTTATGTTTCCTTTATGATGTTTGTGCTGAAGACTAGCGACTTTTGTGTCATGTTTTCTGGAATTAAGTGAACTCCATGTTGCTGCTGAAAGTGCTGTTTTGTTTGCTTGTAAAAAAAATAAACCTCTTTATGTTTAAGACAAACGGCTTTGCACATGTTCCCGAGGAGCTATACACCTACATTTTACAATATATTTATATATAATATATTTATATATTATAATTATATATATAGCCAGCAATAGATCACTCTAGCAGTGATCTACTGCTGCAGGGAGAGACAAGATAGAACTGTAACTGCTCTATCCCTATCCATACAAATTCCAAATACGAATTCCGAATACGAATCCCAAATATGAATTACGAATACAAATCACGAATATGAATTGAATATATCAACTGAATTTAACGAAACAAAATAACTAGATACATGAATCTAAACGAAACAAAACTATTTTTTTCGTCATGCACATGTCTAATTGGAGATAGATCTATTAACCAAATTAGGGTGCTCCGAAAGGGAACAATTTAGAGTATGACTAGGTACTGCTTCTGCAATGCATCAGCTGCAGAAACAAATTATATAGTACTATTTCAGTGGTACATGGTACCAAGTTAATTAGCCTGTGCGGTCCCTGGTCACTTCCAAAGCTGCTTCTGCTAGCCAGAGCAATGCACAGAAGTTGGGTTCACAGGTCTACTGACTTTTACACATGCTGGTGTAGAAACCACTCCCCAGTCTCAAACCCCAGCGAGACACTCCTCAGCATAAAAACTGCGGACATTTTGAAGTGCCAATTTGTGCTTATGACTCATGTCCTTACAAACAATTGCTAAAGCGTGGTTGTCTGACACCCTTTGTGTGTTTGTGATCAAAACTAGTTTTCACAGGGCTCTGTTCAAGAAACGCTAACAGCAAAACTCCAAGGCAACATGATCAAATTCAAAGAAATCTGGGAACCCTTGGGTCTCAGTTTTTTTGCCTGCTAACTTCGACCAGTGCCTTCTTGAACTTTGATATGAATACCATACCTCTATTTAGCGAACAACCTCTCTCCACCCCTCCCCACGTTCCTGCCCCTAGGGCTTATGCACACCACATGCAGTGACTGCCATTTTCCACACTAGATAAACACCAGTCTCTGAAAGGGCCCATAGAAATTAATAGTTTCCCATGTACCCCAGTCACACCACAACATTGGTGTGATGTGCGTGGTGGTGCAGTGTGGAAAAATCCAGGCATGCTACATTTTTCTGCAGCACACTGGATGGCTTTGCATGTCACCACATAACAATGCACTGTGCTGCTGTGCGGAGACATGAATAAATTATTGCCTTTATGTGAAAAAAATAAACAGTGGGATGTACTGAATTGCACATCACATTGCCCCCTCAGAGACGCTCACTGCAGGCAAACATTGACAGCTGCTTCTACACTAAAAAGGAGCATTTAACATGCAGACAGTTTCAAAACTTTTATTCTATGTTTCGTCCTCAAGTTGCAATAACACAATGCTATGAGTAATTGTACCTTATTTGCTGTAAAATTGTACTTTTCACTCTGCAAGATAATTCAGACAACTTTTGTAACTTTGAAAACCTTCTTTTATAAATAAAAATGATTGAACAGAAAAATGTTTTGTCTGGAGGGGGGATTTATTGAGATATCATGACAGTGGGGAGGCATTGTAATATGCATAGCTTCTCTGGCAAGGTAATCATAGCCACTGCCTTGAATGTATTTGAGATGTTTGTCTGCTCATACTGTGTATGTATATTTTATATATGCTGTAAATGTATGCATTAAAACATTGCAGACTAAGCATAATGTAGCATAGCTCCAATTTTGCCGTAATTGTAAACAATCTTGCTTTTCTGATCTGCTGTTTTTTTTTTTTAAACAGAAGACTAAATTGCTCTATAAGGCATCCATTTTCTTCTTAAACTCACTACTTGTTCGGTTTTCATTTGCTGTAAAGTGCACGTACAATCAGCATCATATTGTCCCGTGATTTGTATTTAGTTGTTTGTTGAGCAGAGAAATCAACCAAGCTAGGTTACATACCCAACAGGAATAAACAGAAACCTCACCAGGCACATTACCGAGGAAAAAGGCGATTCAGAAATAAGAGATCAGACAATTTTCTAAGACAATTTTCTCCACAGCACACTCCTATCAACATATTTAGATATCGGTGGCAGGTTAATGTAGGCCATTTTCGCTTGGCAACCAAATCAATCCCCTGCAACACAGGCTTCGCTTTCAGACCACTAAAGCCATTTTACAGTTTCTGAAAATGATAAGCCAAAATGAAGATCAGGTTAGAGAAACCTTTGGTGACAGTGTCATTTCAGACAGAGTTTTGCTTTGGCAGCCATCTCATTCTATTCCTTATCAACTTTCTCTGCAGAGCCAATTATTTTCTGCTCTAGCACCAAATGATGTCTTGCATAAAAACGTGGAGGTGTTCTGAGGTAGGCTGAGCAGTGTCAGAGGATTTAACATTTCAGATGTGCATTATCATATCACTAAAAATGTGCATTTGTTTTGCTGCAAATAAAATATTGTGGTTATTTATTCAGATAATAGCCATGGTTTACATAGTTTGTATTTATTAAAACTTAAAAAGTAGTACTGAAAGCAGTGAATATGCATTTACCTTAAGGAGACACTAAGGAATGATCATTTGTTGCTAAAGTTTTTGTGCCCTCCACCTTTCAAGTCTTTGTCCTGGGGGAAAAAAAACGAAATTATTGCCTGTGCGTACTTGCAACAGCCTCTCAGACACTCCTGTAAGAGATGTAAGCAAACATTTTCTCACAGAAAATGTTCAGACAATCCTGCATAGTGCTGAAATTAGCTCCTTGGCCAGTAGGAATGTGTAGGAGGCAGGAAGTGGCGTGGTGTTTTGCCCGACAGGAGGGCATTGGAGGCTGGTACTGGCCTATGCAGACACCTCCATGCCACCACTTTTTACTTGCAGGAGATTTGTTTTTTTATTCCCCATGACAGAGTCAATCGATATGTGAATTCTTAGAGACATATCAAAAAGTTCTTTTAAATATAGATATTTGCAGACACTACTTGGTGGATTTCATGTGCTCCAGCAGCTGTATCTTGTCTTTTCCCAGGGTGGGTTTTCTGACTGTGAAAACAGACATATTGTGATTTCAAATGGGCACTTCCATCAGAAGCCAAGATGACTTGGTGATAGCACAGGAGTATAATTAAAAGAAATAGTAACCTTGTAACCATATCAAGAATGTGCCTTAAGTGCCGGTTCACACTACCGTGACTTGGGATCCGACTTGTGTCGCCCCAAGTCGCGCGACATGAGAAATTCAATTGAAGTGAATGAAAGCCGTCTTAATGTACACTACTGAAGTCGCTCCGACTTCAGAAAAGGTTCCTGTACTAGTTCAAGGCGACTTCTAGACAACTTGTAGGCAACTTGTACCCATTGATTTCAATGGAAGTTGCCTCTAAAGTCGGATCACTGTCTTAACTGAAGCAACTTTACAGGAAGAGAAAATAGTTTTTTCAGGCAAACCCCTCCCTTCCACAGAGCTGATTATTCTTTGATTGGCCACTAGCAAAGTCGCCTGTCCTGGAGACGACTTGAAGTTGTAAGTCGCTCCAAGTCACGCTGAAGTCGCGCTGAATTCACCTCGCAAAGTCACGCTGGAAGTCGTGTTGCCCCTGTGTGAACCGGCACTAAAGGTAAACTTCAGGTATGATCTTTACTGCATACTTACACTTTTTTCCTCTTGGACCCATGTACGTATGCATATTGTATACCTTAGGGGCCACTGGGGGAAGCTAACAATCACTGTAGTAGTCAGCAAGCATTACTACAGTGTTAGCAGCGATCTTCTGGATTTTGTGGCACTTAGCACTACTGCCATTCACAGATTTTGTATTTTTTTTCAATGAATGCAAGACATTTTCTGATTGGACAAAGAGGAGTGGAGGGATGGTGATGTCATGATTCAGCAGGACCCAGAAAATCACTGCTATCACTAAATACAGTGGTTGTCAACTTCCCCAGTAGCCCATTAGGTATGAGATATTTAGATTACAATAGTCCAAGCTGGACTAATGTTAGTATGCAATGAAGATCATACCTGAAGTTCTGCTTTAACAAGGACCTTCATTGCAGGATCGCTAAGTAGTATTTCAGTGAAAGCTACAGATTTAAAATACTGAAAACAGAAGAAACAGTGCTTCTACTCATATAACATACTGATAATAGAGCTCTTGGGTGCTCGATCCACAGTCATTTAGCTGAGTAGATAATGCAAAAAGATGATCCACACACCAGTTGTTGCTCTTAAAAATGCTTCATTTTTATTCAAAGAAGAAGGGTCGGGACTTTTAATGAGGTGTGTATGTTGTGGCTAATCAAAGGAGTCAATTCGAAACATGAACAAGTACCGTATTTATTTGTTTGCCATGATTGAGTAGGTACATAGCAAACAATACATGCAATAGTGGCACATAATATAACAAATCATGTATCCAAAACATTTACATGTTAAAAAACATAAATAGATAGGACAATGCTTTTGTATAATCTATTTATGTTTTTTAACATGTAAATGTTTTGGATACATGATTTTTTTTTTAATATTATGTGCCATTATTGCATGTATTGTCTGCTATGTACCTATACAATCATGGTAAACAAATAAATACTTGTTCATGTTTCATATTGACTCCTTCGATTAGCCACAACATACACACCTCATTAAAAGTCCCGACCCTTCTTCTTTATGTACCTAAATAGGGATGGAGATGCATGTTATCATGCGTCTTATTCAAAGTCCCAAAAACCCCCTTTGCTGCATAATTTTTTTTAAAAACCACAGTGTACAAACGCAGATAAGATCAGTTCACATGTTTCAGCCTATGAGGCCTTAGTCATTACTAACTTAGTTATGACAAAGGCCTCAAAAGCTGAAATGCGTCAGTTGATCTTATCTACATTTGTACACTGTGGTTTTTGAATAAAAAATAAGATTTTTTTAAGGGCAACAACTGGTGTGCGGAACTTCTGTCTCTATTTTCTACTCAGATTTAAAATACTACCATTAAAATGTTAAGGATGATTTGAGATTTTGATGATTTGGTTCACATATATTTTATTGTTTTGCAACAAAATATTATAAACAACATTTACCTTGAGAAAATCAATGCACCATGGCTGAAAGGAACTATCCAAATTCTTTATTTAAAGAACAACCATAGAAAAGTGAGATCAGTCAGTGAACTGTTCTGTGTAATCAATTTCAGTCAGATTCCAGTAAGATTTTCATATTTTGAAATGGGTGGATCTGCGTTCTGAATTTGTGCTGTCTAACCACCACTCTCCATAATACATGCACATATTTTTGTAGGGAAAAAAATGTGCATTTGTTATTATTTTCCTCAGGAGTCTGCAAAGCATTGCACCCGTGATCAGTGGATCAAGTCCTGCAGCTTTCAGCCCATACTTCTGATAGGGGCTGATTGTTTACTACAAAGGGCGCTCACCAGCATCCTCACAGACCATTGAGAGCTACAAGCGCTCGCCGCAATGCCTGAAAGTACTCTGGGCTTTCTCATTCACAAATTGCTAGAGCCCCACACAGTCACGCTATTTTCAATATGTGACAGCGGGAGCAGGGAGAGGAACCCCCGCCCACAGTTACAGGTGGGCAATCAGAGGTGCAAGGAGAAGCTCTGGAGCATGTTACATGTTACACCCAAATTATGGGCGTGACGTTTAACATGCTCTGAAAGGTGAACTTATACTTTGACCTCAGTAACTGTTTTGCAGTAGCCCCAGTATCAGACTCTGTTTATGTGAAGCCTGCAGTGTATGTATATGAAAATACTCCAAGACACAAATCACATTCAGGTAAAAGTGTACATACGTAGGTGCAAAGTTAATTGCCTCCAAGACATTGAAGCCAATTTATTAAAGAAGGTCAAAATCTTTACACAGAACAATCTGGTTGTACAATCTCCTTTAGATCTACCAACGACTATGTAGTGCAAAGGACCCAACTGATGGATATAAATTGATTGGTTAGTTTAGGTCCTCATATTGTATAGTTTTGGTAGATCTAAAGTTGATTGTGCGGAAATTGCATGGTAAGATTGGAATGTGGATAGTGAGCCTAAGGTGCAGTGAGTGCATCATGTGCACCATGCTACTCCATTCAATACTTTTTTCTTTTTTTACATCTATACAAGGAAATAACTTTTTATTCATGCAAGGATGCTGCAGGATTGAATGAACAATTCAGTGATGGTGCTCGTGATACTAGAACGGGTATTTATTTTTAACACAACATGAGGCAGGTTACACATGTGGCCACAGAACACGCACCTAACACTAAAAACACACATCATAACCCTCTTTATTTTGCTTATGTCTAAAGATATTTTTTAAAGTTGAAGTTTAGGTACAGCATTTTTTACATAGTTACGTTGGTCCAGCTTGCACCATTGTAAATATGTATGTGCCATACCTCTTGGATCCCTGTAGAAGTTGGAAATCACTGTACAAGGCACTGCTACTTCAGTGATCTCCATTAGCTTTCAGGTCCCATGCTAAGCGGCTGCCCTGCTGCTTACTGAACACAGGAGATAGCTCACTTGGCATGGGCATCATTCAGAAAACACTGTGAATTTTCTCTCTACATGCAAAGTACACTCTGTTTGGACAAAATGGATAGGCAAGGTGGTGATGTCACGATCTCCATTGCGTTCAAAGAACACTTTGCATTCATTGAGAAAATGCAAAGTATCCTCGGAATGGCACCTGTGCCAAGCAAGTGACCTCATGTGTTCAGTAAGCAGCAGGGCAGTCGCTGGGCATGGGATCTGGAAGCAAGCGAAGATCACAATTGTGGCGGTACTTACTACAGTGATTTCAAGCTTCCACAGGTATCCCACAGGTATGGTATACAGATTGTTACATTGGTCCAAGCTGGACAGATGTGGGACCTCACTTTCCTCAATTTCCTCAAGGGCCTTTTAGCTGACGGTTTATTTTAGATTAGATAATCATTACTCTTATACCTTGATACAAGACTTCAACAAAAAGTGGCACTATCCCAGGAAAATAAAGATCTCTATGGTTTCATAAATTCTGTTTGCTGGAAATCCTGTTGAGGAGCTCTCTTTTGCAGAAAGAAAAAACAGAAACATGCTGCCAGGTTGCATAATTCCTATATGCCCGGATATAATTGTTCCTCCAGGTAACATAGAAATTTCACATCTCAAATCAAGTAGCACAATTCCTTATTATACCTCAGAGTTCTGTCTTCCGAATAACATTGTATTATTCTCTGTGTTTTATACCGTAACCTAATTTACATAAGGCAGAATCTGCATTGTTTCATTTACTGAAATCAATCCTATGTGCAGTGACAGTGCAATAACTGCAGTTACCCATGGTAACTGTAATATGGTTCTTATGGGTGCACTATGTACTTTAATTTTATTATCTTACTAAATATCTATATAAAATCTGTATATACTGTACCTTTTGCTCTGTTTCTTTAAACTATCACGTTTAACAATTTTTTGAAATAATTGCATAGCTGTTTAACTGATATGAAATCCCATCTTCATGGACACTTTATCTTAATGTAATATATTCAAATAAGTCTAAGACACATATTATATTAGCACTCTTATAGTTTCTCATTTTACATACAGTGTAATCAGATTTAAGAATATCTCATAAAGTAAGAAAGGATTATTGACAAGATTATTTATCAGATTTCCTAATGCCTTTTTTTTCCTTTTTTTCCTTTGTGGATAAAGCACCCCTACATCTTAAATAATATAAAAAAAAAATTAACTTTTCATAAAACATATTTAAGCTGGCCATACATTGAGCAAATTTTGTCCAATTCTCGACAAATTTTGCTCAATGTATGAAATGAAATTTGGGCTGTGGGTGTCAGTACCCTCCTGTCCAACATGCTTTGATCTGAAAATGGAAAGAGCCAGGTGTAAAATTGTCAGCCAAACTGCTGCTCCATTCAAACAGAAGCAGCCATTTCTATGTGGACAGCCTTCCCAGAAAAGTTAAAGCTGTTATAGCTGCAGGGGGGGGGACTCAATATTGAACCCTACGGACTAAGACTGGGATGCCATTAAGGTTCATGTGCGTGTAAAGGCAGGAGTCCCTATACTTTTGGTAACACAGTGTATATATATATATATATATATATATATACACTGCTCAAAAAAATTAAAGGAACACTTTTGAATCAGAACTCCTGGGAACTCCTGGGATATTGGTCTGGTCAGTTAAGTAGCAGACGGGGTTGTTAATCAGTTTCAGCTGATTTGATGTTAATTGAAATTAGCAACAGGTGCACTAGATGGGCAACAATGAGACGACCTCCAAAACAGGAATGTTTTTTCAGGTGGAGGTGTCTGACATTTTTTTCCCTACTCATCTTTTCTGACTGTTTTTCACTAGTTTTGCATTTGGCTAGGGTCAGTGTCACTACTGGTAGCACGTGGCGATACTTGGACCCTATAATGGTTGCGCAGGCAGTCCAACTCCTCGAAGATGGCACATCAATACGTGTCATTGCCAGAAGGTTTGCCGTGTCTCCCAGCACAGTCTCAAGAGCATGGAGGAGATTCCAGGAGACAGACAGTTACTCTAGGAGAGCTGGGCAGAGCCGTAGAAGGTCCTTAACCCAGCAGCAGGACCGGTATCTGCTCCTTTGTGCAAGGAGGAACAGGGTGAGCACTGTCAGAGCTCTACAAAATGACCTCCAGCAGGCCACTGGTGTGAATGTCTCTGACTAAACAATCAGAAACAGACTTCATGGGGGTGGCCTGAGGGCCCGACATCCTCTAGTGTGCTCTGTGATCACTACCGGACACTGTGGAGCTCGATTGGCATTTTCCATTGAACACCAGAATTGTCAGGTCCGCCACTGGTGCCCCATGCTTTTCACAGATGAGAACAGGTTCACCCTGAGCACATGTGACAGACATGAAAGGGTCTGGAGAAGCCGTGGAGAATGTTATGCTGCCTGTAACATCATTCAGCATGACCGGTTTGGTGGTGGGTCAGTGATGGTCTGGGGAGGCATATCCATGGAGGGACGCACAGACCTCTACAGGCTACACAATGGCACCCTGACTTCCATTAGGTATCGGGATGAAATCCTTGGACCCATTGTCAGACCCTACGCTGGTGCAGTGGGTCCTGGGTTCCTCCTGGTGCATGACAATGCCCGGCCTCATGTGGTGAGAGCATGCAGCCAGTTCCTGGAGGATGAAGAAATTGATACAATTGAATGCCCCCCACGCTCACCTGACCTAAATCCAAAAGAACACCTCTGGGACATTATGTTTCGGTCCATCCGGTGCCGCCAGGTTGCACCTCAGTCTGTTCAGGAGCTCAGTGATGCTCTGGTCCAGATCTGGGAGGAAATACCCCAGGACACCACCTGTTGTCTCATTAGGAGCATGCCCTGATGTTGTCAGGCATGCATACAAGCTCTTGAGGGCCATACAAACTACTGAGGAGCATTTTGAGTTGTTGCAATGAAATTTCAGAAAAATGGACTAGCTTGCTGCATCATTTTTTCACTTTGATGTTTGGGGTGTCTTTGAATTCAGCCCTCTCTAGGTGGATAATTTTCATTTCCATCAAATGATGTGCCATCCTTTCATTCCTAACACATTACCCAGTCCATCTCAGTATAGATAAACAGCATGAGATTTTGCCCCGTTGAGATCTGATGTGTTTTCAAAGTGTTCCTTTAATTTATTTGAGCAGTGTATATATATATATATATATATATATATATATATATATATATATATATACATACAGCATATATATATATATATATATAGTGAAATGAAGTGAAAAACTACTACCAAATAAACATCCTAATTCTTTATTAAATCAACCCAATTAATATGACCAAAGCTATATTGCCTATACTTCTCATGTGTGAGTGCACTCCTGTGACCCAGATTCAGCGGAGAGTGGGCTAAAGTCCGCTGTTGGCTGACCTCAGAGAGCTGCTCCAGGCTCTGGAAAGATCCTGACCAGCAGCTGGCACAGATTCAGCAAGCCACTGAAAACCTGAGCCTCTCCTGCTTGGCACTCCAGTGGCCACTGGAGGCAGAGAAGAGAGTTGGTGACTGACAGTCATTATTCTCTGCTCGGTGAAGACAGAGTACTGAGTGATCAATGATCAATGGTCATGTGATTGCTTGGTTCTCGGTCTTAGAGCTGGTGGGGGACAGCTGCAGCATTGGATCAATGCTGCATCCACATAGGTGAGAATGTACATTTGTTTTTTGTAATCCCACACTTCTCTTTTAACCACTTGCCGACCGCCGCACGCACTTATACGTCAACAGAATGGCACTCCTGGGCAGAAGGACGTATATATACGTCCCCTTTAAGGACTCAATCGCTGCGGAGATACCCGTGATAGTCTCACGGTGAGTTAGAAAGGGGAGATGCTGATGTAAACAAGCATCTCCCCGCTCTGCCTAGTGACAATGACAGTGATCACAGCTTCCTGAAATCGGAAGCGGTGATCACTTTCTTGTCACACACAGCCCATCCCCCCTACAATAAGAATCACTCCCTAGGGCACACTTTACCCCTACAGCGCCACCTAGTGGTTAACCCCTTCACTGAACACTGTAAAAATGACAATAGTCCCAAAAATGTGTCAAAAGTGTCCGATGTGTCCGTCATAATGTCGCAGTCACAATAAAAATCGCTGATCACCGCCATTACTAGTAAAAAAAAAAATATTAATAAAAATGCCATAAAACTATCCCCTATTTTCTAGACGCTATAACTTTTGCGCAAACCGATCAATAAACACTTATTGCGATTTTTTTTACCAAAAATATGTAGAAGAATACGTATCAGGCCTAAACTGAGGGAAAAAAAAATTTTAGATATTTTTTGGGGATATTTATTATAGCAAAAAGTTAAAAATATAGATTTTTTTCAAAATTGCCGCTCTATTTTTGTTTATAGCGCAAAAAATAAAAATCGCAGAGGTGATCAAATACCACCAAAAGAAAGCTCTATTTGTGGGAAAAAAAGGACGTCAATTTTGTTTGGGAGCCACGTGGCACGACCGAACAATTGTCAGTTAAAACGACGCAGTGCCGAATCACAAAAAGTGGCCCGGTCTTTGACCAGCAAAATGGTCCAGGGCTTAAGTGGTTAATTGCAGTTAAATGCAGATACATATACAGATATACATATGCAATGCTCCAAAGAAATTATATACCACGAGTGTAAACCATAATATGTATAAATTATCAATTAAAAATCATAAAATATTAAAATCTATGTAATCTTTCTCTTATTAGGTTGCAGGACTGGAGAACAGCATACCGAAATAGGATCACAAGGTAAGACACGCTGCTTGTTTGTCATTTTTTTTTAAACAATTTTCTAGCTGTGTTTGGCCACATAGTGTTCTTTTTTTAGATGATTTAAGAGTTAAACAAACAGAAAAAGGAAAGAATTGTGTTATTTTGTTGTTATTGTTGTAATAGTATTAGGAGTAGTCTATATACAAAGTTTACTTATCTGATGTAAGAGTTTTACTGTGAAACTAGAATTGGAATACATGTTAGTTATGAAAAAAGTCATCACTGGTAAATTAAAACTCCCAATAAACCTTCTAACCTTAAAAGTCTTCACCTGTAGGTACAGTATTGTTGAAATAGTGTATTGTGTACTATAATTTGTCCTTTCTAAACTCTGTACAGAGTAGGACAGCAGTATGCTCTTCTAGTGTATAGTTCTACGTGTATTGAAGTCAGCTATTATTTGCTAGCAGTTACAGTCAGGTCAAGTTGACCCTGTTCAGATAGAATAGAAAACAAAATACACATTCACTAAGATAAGATCCCATAAATTAATAGCATTTAAGTGCGGTATAAAGAAGCGGTGACTGGATAGCTTGTGTCTTAGATCTTCAACTAGACTTATGCCGCGTACACACGATTGGAAATTCCGACAACAAATGTTCGATGTGAGCTTTTTGTCGGAAATTCTGACCGTGTGTAGGCTCCATCGGACATTTGCTGTCGGAATTTCCGACAACAAAAATTTGAGAGCTGGTTCTCAAATTTTCCAACAAGAAAAGTTCTTGTCAGAAATTCCACTCGTCTATGCAATTCCAACGCACAAAAAAACACGCATGGTGAGAATCAAGCAGAAGAGCCGAACTGCCTATTGAACATCATCGATCTCGGCTCGTCATACGTGTTGTACGTCACCGCGTTCTTGACGTTCGGAATTTCCGACAAGATTTGTGTGACCGTGTGTATGCAACACAAGTTTGAGCCAACATTCCGTCTAAAAAAAAAATCCACGGTTTTGTTGTCGGAATTTCCGATCGTGTGTACGCGGCATTAAAGTGACCTTATTGCTTACCTAAGGAAATGTATCCAGCTGTTCCCTGCAGTACAAGAGACTGAATACTTATTTCTCTGGTGGGAAGCAAGTGAAATCCTGTGGGAGGATCCGCTGCAGTCAATGCGGGACGTGCTATCAGGGCGTGTTGGATAGCATGTCCCCCACTGGATGCCTTGGTTCCTCTTGTAGGCCGTTGTGTCCTGTTGTGGCATTGCAACCAGTTAGAGTAACTACAGCACCCCAGAGGGGACATGTTATAGTCACATGCAGAAGTGCTTGATAGCAACAGAGCCTACCCCAGAGGTAAGTATTCAGCCTCTTGTCTTGCAAGGAGCAGCTGGCTCAGTAAACTCACTTCCTTGTAAGATTGTTTTTCCTGATATTTTATGCAGATCATAAGCAGGTCATCATGTAGCAATATTGTTGATGCATCATATTTTTTAATGAAGCTTCAGAACGCTGTTTGGAAACCTAATTTTACTACACGAAGGATGAAGCCACTGCTGGAATACAGAGCAGGTCCTGGTTGTTTTTTGTGTGAGGGAACATGATGTAGGAGATACGCCTAGGAAATTGGTTAAAGTTTCTAGGGCATATCTCCTATGCCCAATGACCAGAAGTGATTAATTAATAAACAAGGAAATGTTTTCAGTGCTCAGATACATTGTTTTACTATTGTCATTGTACTTGACCATACATTTATACCACAATCTTTTACACGTTGTTCCTGGACATGGAGTCGTTTCTAATGAACTCTTATTGTAGTTGTGTAAGTTGAAACATTGGCAGTTACAGGATTAATAATTGTAGCTCAGCCCCAATTCAGCCTCAGGGTCCTTGTATGAGAGTAGCGCACAGTATTTCTTCAGCTGATTAGTAGCAAACATTTACTTTATGAAGCAATGCAAAAATGTATTTCTCATATTTGGGTTGATAATAAGAGCCCATTCACACAGGGACGACTTTGGATCCGACTTCAAGTTGCCCCAAGTCGCCCCTATTCGCCTCAACTGGCGCTGCATGAGAAAATCAATGTAAGTGAATGGAGCCGTCTTAATGTACACTACTGCAGTCGCTCCAACTTCAGAAAAGGTTCCTGTACTACTTCAATCCGACTTCTAGGCGACCTGTAGGCAACTTGTACCCATTGATTTCAATGGAAGTCGCCTGAGAAGTCGGATCACTGTCTTAACAGAAGCAACAATACAGGAAGAGAACATACATTTCTCAGGCAAACCCCTCCCTCCCCCTCCCTCCCACAGAGCTGATTCTTGTTTGATTGGCCACTGGAAAGCCTCCTGTCCTGGAGGCAACTTGAAGTTGCCTTGCAAGTTGCCTCATGTCGCGCTGTGATTCATACTTAAGTCGTGTCCAAGTTGCTTCCCAAAGTCGCGCTGGAAGTCTTGTTGCCCCTGTGTGAATGGAGTCTAAGCGTAGGATCGCCTCAACTTACTATGGAATGAGCACAATTGTGTTAATGTATTTAGAAGTTTTACATTCCTGGAATACAAGCCATATATTAGATTTGTGCGCATATAATTCCTTGCCACAAACAGTACCATTTATGATAAGATTTGTAGAGCAAAGTAAAGAACCAGCAGAGAAAAGTCAGATTACTTTGAGCTTCTTCCGTTTGGCATCGTTGGAAATAATGGTTTCCTGTCTTTAGGAGGTCAGGTGTTAAAGCGGCAAAATAAAGATGCTGAAATACAGGTGCGGCTGGGTTTTTATCAAAGCATCCTTTGTTCTAGCACTGTTTTATACAGTAAATAAATCCATGGCTTAAACACTGAATTTCTCATCTCTATTTCTTTAAATTCTGTAAAAAACAAGAAACATTTTTTGCAGACATATTAGCTGAGGACATCAAACCAAAATTCAGGTCAGCCGTGATGTAGTCATCAGGCACACTTGCACACAAATAAATTATATATTTAGTTGGATGTGTGCACAGCTGTCAGTTTTGGGTTAGGATTCAGAGAACTTAGGTTCTGAATTGTCTTGGAAAATGTGAGGTTCGCATCATCATCGAAGGTTTTTTTTCTGTCCTTTTAAATAACACTTTGATTGTGACAGGATGCACTTTTTACAGTAGCTTGAGTATATATGCACTAAGGGGTTGAGTTACTAAAGGCAAATACACTGTGCATTTTGCAAAAAGCAGTTGTACTCTGCAAGAGAAGTTGCTCCACCGCTTAGGAAATGAGCAGACACACCGCTGATTCCCATCATCCAATCATGTGCAAGCAAATAAATCCACTTTTTTTATTTTCCTTGCACGTGATTGGGTATTCTCTGCAAAGTCAAACTTTGCCTCATTTACTAAGCTCTGGCGCAACTGCACTTGCAGAGTGCAAACTTCCCCTTTGCAAAGTGCACAGTCTTTTTGCCTTTAGTAAATTAACACCAATGTGTTTAGCATAATGTACCAAACTGTAAGTAGAAAATATTTAGGGTACACAAGGCATGAAGTCTTAAGATTATTTAAGATGAACTTTAGGCAGATATGCAAGTCATTTTGTTTATGCATTTATGGATTATTATAATTTATTATAACATTATTGCATTTTAAAGTGTTACTAAACCCACAACAGTAAAATCAGTCTGTGTATGCAGTAAAGCATGCTTGTTATACTTACGGTGGAACCTAAGGGGTTAATTCTGCACATTGTGTAAAAAGGCTGTTTGATCCTGTCTCCTCTGATCCTCCCCTTCTTTTCCTGTCCCCAATCCATCTGCTGATTGTACAGAGCCTTCGGGCACTCTGCACATGCTCAGTTTGGTGTGTATTGCTAGAGAGTTTTGTTCTGTTTTTTTCTGAGTGGGTGCATGTGATCAGCAGAGGGTCAATCATTTCTGTCCAGACAGAGCCATGCAGCTTCATTGGACAGTCATAGTAGAATGAAAACTCCTCCTACAAGCTTTAACCAGTGCTCGGCCGGACACTGATAGTCACAAGACTGCTATATACTGCTGATGAGAAAAGGTATTTAGCAGTTTATATTTACTAAAATAATTGCATTTCCATGTTCTGTGTACTGTGGGTGACCAGATATAGTGAATGCAGGGTCCTGGGTTTAATAACACTTTAAATTAATATATCTGGATCTACCTTGTACATTAAAACTGGGAGAAGGAAGGGATATCACTAGGGGTCAATGGGGCTTCTTCACTGTCCATTTACAGGGTAGGGAAGTGTCAAAAGTTATCTTACATAGCTGCTGTAATAAATAGTGATGTCACCAACCTCTTTGCCCTGTCTATGTGCATTTGCTAACTGAGCAAAATTAGGAATTCTTTAGCATTAATTGTATGTTATTTTTCTAAAGTCATGAAAATCTTGCTAAGATAAATTGTGGCTGTTGCATACTTTACATAGGACAACTTTTTGTACTTTATGGAGTTTACAGAGTTAAGGGGCTTTTAATGTCTTTAAATGATGCTTGACACATCTTTTATACTCCTGATGCTTTGGTGTTAAAGTGATTCTAAAGTCAAAATGTTTTTTTGCACCCTAATGTATTCTCATGTACAACATTCCCCACTACCTATCCTACCCACCTCAATACCTAAACACTTACCTGACTCCTCTCACGTTCCATAGCTGTCCCATCTGCAGGGTGCTCCGCTCACTTCCTGGTCTCATAAGAGACACTGAAAGCAGCGCTAGCCATAGGCTCCTTCTGCTGTCAGTCAAACTCCTATGTAAAAGGAGTGGGGACATGGCTTACCATTGCTGTGTGTGTCATTAAAGATACTCAGCCTGGTTCAGGAGCGGACTTGCATGGGTGCCCTCTAAGCACCCGGATTGTTGTGGGGGGAACCCAGTGGAAGAAAGAGTGGACAGCGTTAGTGAGGGAACCCCAAAGAGAATGTAAGAGACCACTCTGTGCAATATTGTTGCACAGAGCAGGTAAGTGTAGCGGGGGTCTAAATTTAGGGGGTACACCTGGGTGGTAGTATGATCCAGGATGTGCTAATCATGAGAGGATTTAGACCATTTAAATTATGGAGGACTTAGGTGGTGTGCTATTCTCCTTGACCTGTGGGTGGCGAAGTTCCCACGGGTCGAGGTAGAATCACTGCCACAGTGCTGTCCCCTTTTTGTCCCGTTCAGGCGGTGGTACAGCGGGGCGGAGAACCTGCTGTGACGTCACGGGAGGATATAAAGGGGAGAGACGCCCTCGCCACGAGGTCTTCTGCATCCCCCGCCCAGGCACCCTAGGCTTGAGTGCTGGCGGTCCGGAGTTCCAGCCCAGGCGCCCATGGCCTGGTCAGAGCAGTGTTGGCGTCCATCTCAGGCACCTTAAGCCTGGGGTGAGGTACTACATCGGAGGCCTGGGGACCAGTGACTTCGACTGGGCTCCGCAAGGGCGGATGAGTCCGAGGGGCCCTGAGGTGGATGGGGCCCGTGTCTGAGGTGAGGAGGCCGGAGAGGTTACCCTTCTGAAGAGCTCGTAGCAGCATCAACCCGGTGACGGAGGGGCCTCTGGTAATGCCCCTGGAGGGACATCTTCCCCCTGACAGGGGCCACAATGCAGCGAAGGTACTCCAGTTCATGTTCCCTAGAGTCGCTGGTAGAGACTCCAAAGATTCAAGTTATCTCTCTAGCCGATGGCTGTAGCAACCGCTGGTGAAACCACAGTGGTTTAGATTGATTGTTAGGACTGTGCCTCGACCTGCTCACCCCACTGTATTGAACTGTTTTATGGGTCCCAACCAGTCAGTTGGCAAAGGACTGTTTATTTGTGTGCTATAATAAACAAGAGTTGGACCCTTTATCGGTGTGTGGAACTCTGGTTAATGGGAGCGAGCGGAGTGTCAGCACGGCAGGACTTGGTTCTTAAAGAGACACACAGGCCCGAGGAGAATAACAGGTACTGGCCTTCACCTCACCCGCTGCAATGGGGAGGACATGGGCCGTAGTGCATCTCACTCTCACGTACAATATACCCCTAGACCAGAAAGAGGGGGTGAGGCCGCTACATAAGTATAACATCTTTTGTTTATTTTAATTAAAAAATAGCCTGTAGTATCACTTTAATTTTAAATTAGAAACTCTGGTGAAAAGTTTCTTCTAGAACCAGCATTTACCTCCAAAACAGCATTTCATTGGTTGCTGTGGGGAGCATGTGCATTGAGATTTTGAAAAAATTGGTCCCAGTGACTATAAACGTGTGAGCCCAGATGGAGTCTGAAAATCAGCCAGCTCAGCATTTAGCGGGATTTACCTTTGAATCATTCTGTAGTAATGTTTTTGGTAGTGATGTCAGAAAAGGCATTGTGTGTGGGTCACATCAGTAAAATCACAATGACAGATTGCAAACACTTTATTAATGACCCAGTATGCACCTATAAAACCCTTGAATGTGTCTATAAACCTCTTATACAGCGGGGGGGGGGGGGGGGGGAATTATATATCACCTGTTTCTGTCATTCATAGTGATTTTCTTAAGCAAAGCCATCTTGCATTATTTCTGTCAAGTTCATAATTAATGGGATTACCTAAATGTCTTTTCTTATCTAGGACTGTCACGGTCCTATTAAATATCGCTAGTTTTTCTGTGAAACAATAGTAGCACTCACTGAGCCTTCTAAGGAACGATTCATTGCTTTGATTAATAGGTTAGAATTACCATTCATGAATATAAAGCTAGTAATATGTACATTTATTTAATTGGCAGGATCATTTGTCACCACTTGAATGGTGCATTAAGTGGATATTGTTTAAATATAAATACACCGGTAGAGAAAATCTATGAGAAGTTCTGCTGTACTTCAGTATTTTAATGTAAAATCATTTCTGGCACTTAACATTCTTCTTTGTACTTGAATATATTTAAAGCTCATTTACTTGGATGGGAAGACACATTTTAAAGCAGTATTTATTATGCATTCAACTGTGTGCATTTTCTCATTTATTTTAAAAAGGGTCATATATTTTTGTCTAAAATGCTTCTTAAAGTGAACCCATCCTGCCCAACAAAGTGTATAAACTAACATTACAGGTAAAGCACAGGCAACATGAAAAAGGATTAAGAAAATGGACTAGACCGTCTCAAAAATGGCAGATTTTATGGCCACAACATAAGTACAACAAAATAAACTTTATTACAATCATTATTAAAAACTACACATTTATTGAAATCAATACAACGCACGACTACTTAGCAGTAGTTGAACAAATACCCAATTAAAAACACGGAGGCATGGATCCAATGAGATAAGTGTAGAAAGTCCATCAAAATATAAGAAAATTAGTATAGATATCAAAACAGTCAGGTCCATAACTCCTCCATGTGTGTTTATCAACGAGTTTCACAAAAGATTTGCTTCCTCAGGACATATTGGGTGGGTGCTATTTAAAATTAAAATCTGATTGACCTTGAAAAAGTAAACAGCAGGTAGGAACGGATCCAGAGAATGGACAAATGGGCCTCCAAGTGGGAACCCTAAATTGCCGGATAATGCAAGGCATCCAAAAACCCTAAGTTAGGCCGACAGGAGGACACCTCCCAGGGTGGCCAATGAATGTTATATCATCTAGCCACTCTATTAGGGCACGGACATAGATATGGGTTCAAAGGGAGATATATGGTGAACCTGATTATAGTTTAAATATCTGAAAAAATTAAGGGGCCCAGTAGAAGCCGATGGATATGAGAGGTAGCCGTACTAAAATCTTTAAAACACATGCAAGATTGGGATTCATCCTAACATGGCCATGACATAGAAAATCGTTCCTCCAGAGGTAATAGTCTACTCAAAGCAGTCACTAGTGAGGCTTGTTGGTTACCAGGCAAGAAGAAAAGGAAGTACCTTGTTAAGATGAAGTCCAACCAAACAAAGGGAGTGTCCCACATTTGAGAGTTTAAAAGTAGAGCTTATCCAATCACCCGGTAGGCTAGATTATATAACATTCATTGGCGACCCTGTGAGGTGTCCTCCCGTCAGCCCAATGTTGGGTTTTGGATGCCTTGCCTCATCTGGCAATTTAGGCTCCCCACTTGGAGGCCCATGTGCCCATTCTCTGGATCTGTTCCTGCCCATTCTTTACCTTTTCAAGGTCAATCAGACCTGAGAAAGCAAATCTTTTGTGAAACGCATTGACAAGCACGCATGGAGGAGTTATGGACCTGACTGTTTTGATATCGATACAAATTTTCTTGTATTTTGATGGACTTATCTGATTGGATCCATGCTTCCATGTTTGTAATTGGGTATTTGTTCAACTGCTGCTAAGTAGTCGGGTGTTGTAGTGATTTTAATAAGTATTTTTAATAATGATTGTAATAAAGTTTATTTTGTTTTACATATACTGCCTCATGTTGTGCCCATATAATCTGCCATTTTTTGAGACGGTCTAGTCCACTTTCTCAATCCTTTTTTTTATAATACTTGGATGTTGGAAAGGTGGAGATCCTCCTTCCCTGCATTTATAAGAAATATGTAAAGTGTACAAAAGCATGGCACTTAAAAAAAGGGGATACATAAATGATATATGCAATATAACTGTACAGTACATAGTTCTCAGGCATAACACTTCAGGGTAGATACAATTGTAATATTGATATCCAAAACCTTTTGTCCCAAAAAGGGGATCTCGCTACAACTGAAAATCAGAGGTAGAGATGGGGGTAAAAGGGCACTGCATTATTGCGGGCTGATATACTGATAAGAAAGGGGTAGCCAAGAGATTTCGTGCAATAGTAAGGGTCACACTGGCATTACAAGTTATAGAGATATAGTCATAAAATTAGAAATCTCAAGTCACATCATAAGACCATCAGCAGAGTATCACCCATCACAGGTATCAGGCTGCTCCAACCATCTATACCAAATTTTGTGATATTTCAAGGGACAGCCCCTGTGGACATAAACCATTTTCATGTATGGGAGTGTGGAATTCACCTCCGTTAACCAGGCCTGAAAGTTAGGAGGGACAGCCTGCATCCAGTGATGCACCACAAGCGGGCACTAAAAAGGGTTTCATGTAAAAAAAACAAAGAGAAACTTGTCCGCGTCAAAATCTGGAAGTGGGCCAAGTATACACGATTTAGGGTCTCATTGGAGTAGGGACCCCATCCAGTCATGTAAGAATCTAATAATTTGCTCCCAATAAGCTTGAATAGCTGGGCAGGTCCACAGTAGATGGAGAAAGGTGCCCATGTCACCTAAGCATTGGGGACACAACAGGCTGTGGTTTGAGCAGTATCTAGAGATTCAGAGCTAGAGCAAGTACCGGCACTTTAGATCAGTTTCGTTGTGTTTATGGGTGTCCCTGGATTCTAGGCATCCTGTATACAGGTCTCTAATTTCCCTCCAAATTAAGATTAAAGTCTAAATTACCCTATTTTTTTAAAAGGTTTGCAAGAATGGTTTTGTTGTGTTTTTACTTATATCTGTGATGCCCTTGGGGATAATTTGTGTCCTGGCTTTGGGAGAAGCAGTGATGGTTGGATCCCCTGCCATTATAGACCCAGCAGCAAGTGTTCCTTTACTTTCACATATCCATTCATAGTGGAGTTATTCTTTGTATATATTCAACAAATATACTTGAAATCTTTAAAGTGGTTGTAAAGGCTGAAGGTTTTTTACCTTCATGCATTCTATGCATGAAGGTAAAAAAACATCTGTGTGCTGCTACACCCACAGCTCCCCCAATACTCGCCTGAGCCCCTTCTCAATCCAGCGATGTACACGAGAGCCTCAGCTGTCCCGAGACTTCCTCTCCTCATTGGCTGAGACAGAAGCGGGAGCCATTGGCTCCCACTGCTATCAATCACAGCCACTAAGCCAATATGGAGACAGAGGGGGCAGGGCCAAGCCACGGCCATATGTGGCTTATGGATGCATAAAGCAGGGCTCGGGAGTGAGCACCCACCAGTTCCCCCATAAGCAGCTTGCTAATGGGGGCACTGGTCAGGATGGAGGAGCCAGGAGCGCCGGTTGGGGACCTGAGAAGTGGAGGTTTGGGGCTGCTCTGTGCAAAACCACTGCACAGAGGAGGTAAGAATGAAATGTTTGTTTTTTGGGGTTTTTTTGTTTTTAAAAGCTGAACCTTTAATACAACTTTAACAATATGTGGCTTCCTTCACTTTGTTTCTGATTGGTTTATGGGCATGCGTCCAATAGTTTAAACTAAGTATGAAGGCACTGAGTAAATACGTATCAATGCTAGGAGTCCCAGTACTAAACCTTCATGCTTTCTTTAAAGTAAAGGCATGTAATTTAGATTCCCATTACTCATATAGCAAAAGCTTTGGTCATCTGAGCCAAAGCAAACACTGAACAGAGCAACATTTATGGAAAATAAATTAATACTTTCACACCTTCTCCTTACAGTCTTGCCTATTAAATTGCTCAGTTAAAATAGCACAGAGTAGCTATTAAGTTTTATAACTTCTATGAAATTTTACAAGGAGTAGTGGAAAGGATACACTAACTAAGTTGTTGTTATCCTAAAATCATCTGCTGTTAAATTTTCTGTGCTGCCTCCAACCCAAGCCTTACATTAAAAATATATACCATGCCTTTGGAATGTTAGACTTTCTCAGCTGTGCCTGCAAGTTTTAATACATTACCAAAAACAAAATAGTCCAATGTTTTAAAAAAAATCTACCTTTCTACGCTAAATTTTCATGAGAAGTTTAAGTTAATCAGAACTGAGACACAAACCTTAACATAATGAGGTTGATTGACAAAGGATTAGGTCAAACAAAAGCTTTTCATACCAGTGACTTTCTTAATTGAAAATTGCAGCATGAATATCACAGCAAAATTTTCTTGTAATGTCAATGGCAAGTGTTTTTATGCTGTCAGATATGCAGTGGTTCATGGGAGGAGATCCTCTTCTGGCAGACATAGAAGTGTTGGCATATAAAGCTTTCTTATGGCTCTAGCCTAAATGGCCACTGTTACCATTAAAAGCAAATTGCTAAGGAGATGAGCCATCAGTCTCTCTGACCTTAAATGTAACCTATTTGTACAGTTTAAAAAGTGTTATGTGAGTCACCTGTCTAATCCTCAAAAGACTAAAATAGTAACTTGCTGTCAAATAATTTCTACACTTTATAGATAGGATGGACAAGATGCATTTGTGGGTTGACTGGCAGATGACGGTTTTGCTTTGCAACTTTCTAATTTCTACAGGAGGAAATTTCTATACTTTACTAAATTCCCCTGACACTGATTGGATATTTGAAGTGAAGAAAAATTATTATTAAAATTGCTCAGTTGGTAAATAACTCACAATGGGGGCGAAAAACAAAAGACTAGAGTAGTGGACTACTCAGATCTATGCAAGACCCCTTTCACACTGGGTCATTTTACAGGCGCTATTGCACTAAAAATAGCGCCTGCAAACCGACCTGAAACAGCCGCTGCTGTGTCTCCAGTGTAAAAAAGCCCGGAGGGCTTTCACACTGGATCGGTGCACTAGCAGGACGGTAAAAAAAAGTCCTGCTAGCAGCATCTTTGGAGCGGTGTGGATACCGCTCCTCCACCGCTCCTGCCCATTGAAATCAATGGGGCACCGTGGATATACCGCCGGCAAAACGCCTCTGCAGAGGTGCTTTGCAGTGTTTATTAACCCTTTCTCAGCCGCTAGCAGGAGTAAAACCGTACCGCTAGCGGCCGAATAGCGCTGCAAAATTGACGATAAATCGCTGCTAAAAATGGCGACGCTTTACCGCCGACGCACCTCCCGCCCCAGTGTGAAAGGGAACTAAAATGATATGGAATGTATTTAAACAACATGGTTAAAATCACATAATGAATGTGTCACCAAAGACGTGTGCAATCTATAAAACATTCTCCCTTAGGCTAATTGGCTAAAATGATGTGTACATGAGCAAAAAAATTGTCTGGTTGACCCACTTTAAACGATCTTATGTGGATGAGAGAATCAGATGACCTGGCCAACAGTCAATGTTCCATCACCAGTAGGATTTGCTACGCGTTCCGCCAAAGGTTTCCTCAAGGGATCCTAATGGTATTATACAAATGAAGCCAAGATGAGAGCCTTAGAATAATGCCATTAGGAAACCCTGAGGAAGCCTTTGGCGAAATGCGTAGTGATTCCTATTGGTGATGGTACATTGACTCCTGTGTTTGGCCAGATTTAAGAAAGATGTCTTTCATCTGACTCTCTCATCCACTTATGATATTTTAAAGTGGCCCAACCAGACAGTTTTTTTTGCTCATGTACACATTATATTAGCCAATTAGCCTATGTGAGAATGTTTTATAGATTGCACATGTTTTTGGTGACACGTTCATTGTCTTATTTTAACCATGTTTAAATAAATTAGCATAACGGTAGATTGGGACTGGCTCTCAATGGAGCGAGTTCACACATCTGCGGGGTGGCTGCGGAGCGAATTGCACAGGGGTCCTGTGCATCTTTGGCTCCATTTCAGGTTCGAATTCAGGCAGAAATTTGTGCCTGATTCGTCCCTGAAATAAAGAACAGGGACCCCTGCTGTCAGCCGCATTAATTGTGTTAAAAGTGTGAACCCAGCCTTACATAGATTTGAGAACTCCTCTTTTTTTTCCTAATTGGGATTACAATTGGCACCCATTAAAGTCCACTACTCTTGTCTTTTGTTTTTTGTTTTTCTATGCTTTTTGCGGATGTGGTGCCATCAACACTGGGTCAAATCTCTTGAATAATACAACTCACAATGGGGAATATTTACTAAAACTGGTGCACACAGAATCTGGCGCAGCTGTGCATAGTAACCAATCAACTTTTAGGTTTTATAGTGAAAGCCCAATTGAACACGCTGGAATTAGAAGCTGATTGGTTATTACTCTTCCAATGAGTCTAAAATCTTAAATTCAGCCCCCAGCACTCTGAAGTAAAATAATTTTGCAGTCCAAATATGTAGGGTAAAAACATAATTGATCATCAACTAATCATAGAAATTATCATTTGCTCAAAACTGATTATGTCAAAAAGAATGGCTTGGTTAATTTGTTTTTATGAAAATTATTGTAAAAAAATCATGTAAACAATTGTTATATTCAATGATTGCATTAGTAAATATATATATATATATATATATATATATATATATATATATATATACATATAACAATTAGGTTTTGTTATTAAAACATAATTCACTAAAATAATGCAAAGTTGTCCGATAGAGAGATTTTATCTCACTTCCTGTCCTTTTGACATTGGTTTCACCAGATAGGAAGTGAGATCAAATCAACAACAGAAAGTCAGACCAAAATATAAATCTGACAGGTACTGTAGTATTGTCTTATTTCTGTTGCAGATTTTAACTTCACTTTGGCTAGGTTCACATTTGTGTGTTGCGGGGAAAAAGCACAAAATCACACACATACTTAGAATGCACAAAAACGTGCATCCCTTTTGCTGGCACAAAAAAAAATCATGTATAAATGGCACCCCATGCACCTTGCCAACATGTGTGATTTTGCGAGATTTCGCACTGGCTAAAACGGATGGTAACAAAATATCATGCATGTGGGTGTGGCACGTTTTTTTAAAAGGATCATGCACTTCTTTTGTGCATTTTTCGCAAATATATCACATTGAAATAAAAGGACTGCCCTAAATGCGACAAGCAAAATCTTGCAAAAATGCACTCATACTGTCGCACCTGCACAGGTGTGAATGTAACTGGCGCAGTAAGACCCCTTTCACACTGGGGCGTTTTTCAGGTGCTTTTGGGTGAAAAATAGTGCCTGTAAAGCACCTGCAAAACCGCTTCCCTGCTTTCACACTGAGGTGATGCACTGGCAAGACATTAAAAAAACTCCTGCAAATGGCATCTTTGGAGCGGTGTATACACCACTCCTCCACCGCTCCTGCCCATTGACATGAATGGGCAGCGCGGCCGAAACGCCGCAAAGCGATGCTTTTTCGGCCGCTAGCAGGGGTTAAACGCGCCCCGCTAGCGGCCAAATACCTCCGCAAAAACAATGGTAAAGCGCCGCTATAAATAGATTTTTAATCTTTCCAGAAATAAGAAGCATTTCTGTTGTAAAAAAAAGCATTTAATACAGTTGTGAATTTCTTCAAAAGCAATCAATGTTATTTTTACATACAACTATCATTAGTACTTCGTAAAGAAATGATTCCAGATAGCTGCACTTCCAAAAATCCTTTTATTGAAGCCTCATATGACAAGTGGTTGACAGATGGAGCAGGGGACAAAGAGGTAGACGTGTTTCGCGCAAATCTTAGTGCGTATTTATTTCCTGATCATTAGTACTTAAAGTGGTTGTAAACCCTCACATATACCCAGTGAAGTAAACAGCACCAGATGATACACAGAGATTAAACACGTTCTTCTACATAGGTTTTACTTGTTTATCTGCAGTCTTCTCTTCTCTACACCCCTTCAAAAGAGTAGAAATGTGTTCAAATCTTTCTTCATCTGTCAGAAGCACAGAGGAGGGGGCGGAGAGGCTGCAGTTACAGTGGGGTACAGTGTATGAGAGCTGATTGGAGGAAAGGCACACACCCCCCTCCACACAGCAGAATCACTGTGTTGTGAATAGGCAAGCTGTCTGCTGATTTCTCCTCCCGACACAAATTTATCTCATGTGACGGAAAAACTTCTCAGAAGTGACTCATGCTGATAACAGAGGAATGAAGCACCAGAGAGAAATGACACTTAGAGCTTTGAAGAGAGATAAGTAAATACTGCAGATATATGCACTTTTCTCAGATTCCATGAATGAGGTTTACAACGACTTTTAGTCTGTTGCATTATCACTCCATATCACCCTTGCTCAGCAGCACTCAGACAGGAAGGGAGCAGCACTTGGATACATTCAGGGATGCCTCATGCACACATGCTGACTGGGAGCATGCTGACAGCAGGAAAGTGCAGGGTGATCAGTGTGTTGTTACTTCTTTAGTGTCAAATCCGTGTGTGTTTGGCTATTTGTCTTGTGTTCATCTGTAGGAAGTGCTTCAGAATTTTAACATCGACACTTGAATTGATTTCATTACAAGAAAAAAATGGTCAGAGGGAATCAATGTTTTTTTAAGCCTTTGCACATGTGGAAATGTGATCAGAATAAGGAAAATACTTTTTTCAACTAATGCTTTAACAATTTTATTAAATGTATTATTTCTCTGTATAGTTCGTCATTATATAGTGAGGATCTGCTTCCTACTTAAAGGGGTTGTAAAGGTTTGTTTTTTATTTTCTAAATAGGTTCCTTTAAGGTAGTGCATTGTTGGTTCACTTACCTTTCCCTTCGATTTCCCTTCTAAATGTTTTTTTTCTTTGTTTTCTTTGTCTGAATTTCTCACTTCCTGTTCCTCCTCAGTAAGCTGTTCAGTAAGCTGTTCTGGCTGACTAAACACCGCTCGGATGATGGTGTAAAGTTTACTGAGGAGAAACAGGAAGTGAGAAATTCAGACAAAGAAAAAAAACCTTTAGAAGGGAAATCGAAGGAAAAGGTAAGTGAACCAACAATGCACTAGCTTAAAGGAACCTACTGTATATAGAAAATAAAAACAAACCTTTACAACCCCTTTAAGCTGTCCATAGACAGATTGAAATTCTGCCAGTTCAGCAGTCGACGTCAATACAACCAGCCTGTTGGGGTTTTTGCGTTCTGCCACAGCCAGCGGCATAAGTCACCAGCAGTGATCATAGCCACCAGCAGTAATCATTTTATGCTGGTGGCGGGGGAAACCATTGTCAGAATACAATAGCGTATCAGGAAGGATTGACTATGTTGATGGGGGAATCAAGCATATTTATTTAACCTTTGTTTAACCTGCTTAGAGGTATTCCCGAGTCTGGCTCGGGGTGGAATTTCAGTACCAAGAGGGGTAACCCCGAGCCAGACTCGGGCTGCATCACAGTATCCAGGGAGAGTTACTTACCTTGTCCCCTGGATCCTGCGATGTCTCCCCGCAGTGTGTGCGAGCCGTCTCCTCGCTCAATTCACACAGTGCCCGAGTGCCGCCGAGCTCCGTTCCCTGCGACGTTGCGACGCACGGGGACGGAGTTTGGCGCCAAATTCAAAAAGTAAAAAACACAGTATAGATAAAGTATACTATAATCTTATAGATTACAGTACTGTATAAAATAATTACACACCCCCTTTGTCCCTAGTGGTCTGTCCAGTGTCCTGCATGCAGTTTTATATAATAAAAACTGTTCTTTCTGCCTGGAAACTGGAGATTGTCCATAGCAACCAAAAAGTGTCCCTTTATGTCAAAAGTGGTTTTAGACCAGCTAGAAAACAGCGATAATAAATTAGAATCACTTGCAGAATTCAGTGATAGCGATTTGTGGGGAAATTTGTCATCAAACACTAAATCTAATGACAGTGACAATTCTGCAACTGAGCAAATTTCTGTGCTTTTGATTTGATTACATTATTGAATAATTTTTATTATTATTATATTATTATTTGTTATAATTATTTATAGTTAATTATTATATTATAATTTATGATTTTGTGTTTCAAACTTTATCATATCTGGGATGTCTACTAGACTCTTGTTTAGACAGATTTAAGTGAGTTATTCCTAAGAATTGCAGGCCTACAATACATAACACCAAATTTCCATGCAAAAGAATGGTACCGCTTTCAGCATCAAAAATCTGAAATAATCATACCGCCAGGGAGGTTAATTGATGTTATTTTAGCCGTCATTTAGTAAGGTTGTTGACCTATGGCATAATGAAGAGATAGCCACTATAGAGGTCTATACAATATATAATAAACAATACAACTTTGTGAGTTACTAATCCATATACTCAATCACTGAAAATACACTTTCGTTTGAGAAAATATCCTTTTGTTTGCCTGATCTTTTTGTCTGTAAGTCACAGTCAAAAAATCATATTATGTATAGAAAAATTTGTTACTTGCATGGCAAAGCTGAATTAATGAACTTGCCAGCATTTGACTGAACTAATGCATTTTGGTGATGTGGCTTGCACTACAGCTGTGCCAGAGATCTATAGTATTAAGCTAGGAGATGCTGAGAGAAATATCCCTCTAGCACTTGTATTGTTCAGAACAGCTGTTTGTAGTATACCACATGCTGTCAGTGTCAGTGCATGGCTCACACCGCTGGTTGTGCCATTACTAAATATAAGGGCCAAGACCTACTGATGCAGCTATACAGAGGCAGATACTACTAAGGAGGGCATTTAAAAAGCATCAGTATGGACTTACCACAGCCATACCTCCGTAGAAAAAGAAAATGCACATTTATAAAGATCTTTGAGATGATGTAAAAATGTGCATAGCACCCGACTGTCTTTTGAAGCAGGTGGAGTGCTTCCAATCAGTATAGTATACCCCTGGTGGACCAGAGCCATTTTCACATTTCTGTAATGGGTTTATTGGTTCTGCAACAACTTTGTTATTATGTAATCTAATGAAGTAATACATAAAAAAAAAATTATGGACAAACAAGTTTTTCTTTGTCTTGCAATATGTATTTTATTTTCTTATACTTATCTTCAACCCCAATCCTCCTTTTCTTGGGTCCCCCGCCGGCGCTCTTGGCCTCTCCCCTCGACTAGTGTACACCATAGCAACCCACTTGTTATGGTGGCACTCGTACAGGCTTGCCCTGTCCCTGTTCCCTCCTCACTGGCTGTGATTGACATCAGCGGGAGCCAATGGCTCCTGCTGCTGTCTCTGAGGCTTTAAGAAGGATGAGAGTCGCTCCTCTTGTGCACATCGCTGGATTGAGAAGGGCTCTGGTAAGTATAAGGGGGGGGGGGCTGAGGTGGGAGCTGCAGTTTTTTTTACCTTAACCCTCCTGGCGGTATTCCCGAGTGTGGCTCAGGGTTAAATTTCAGTACCATTAGCGGTAACCCCGAGCCACACTCGGGATTGCATTGCAGAATATACTTACCTTGTCAATTCAAAAAGTACAAAATACATAACACATACAGTACACTGTAATCAGATTACATTATTGTATCAAATCATTGCACACCCCTTTTGTCCCTAGTGCTTTGTCCAGTGCCCTGCATGCACTTTTATATTATATTTACTGTTCTTTCTGCCTGGAAACTTGAGAATGTCCATGGCATCCAAAAAGTGTCCCTTTACATCAAAAGCGGTTTTAGGCCAGCTAGAAAACAGCGCTAGTAAATTAGAACATTAGAATTGAACGATAGTGAATCGTGGGGAAATTCATTTTATTATTATTATATTATTATTTTTTATAATTATTTATAGTTATTTGTTATATTATAATTTATGGTTTTGTGTTTCAAACTTTATCATACCCGGGATGTCTACTAGACTCTTGTTTGGACAGATTTAAGTGAGTTATTACTAAGAATTACAGGCCTACAATATAAAACGCTACATTTCTATGCAAAACAATTGTACCGCTTTGAGATTCAAAAATCGGACATAATCATACCGCCAGGGAGACTACTGCAGAGAATGCATTAAGGTAAAAAAAAACGTCAGCCTTTAGAACCACTTTAACAAAACAAAATAAATTAAATTTTTCTACATTGAGCAATGCTAGATTTAAAACAACTAGTGTTATCGTGGAAACAAAATATACATTTTATTTTATAATATGTCTCATTTATAATGACACTAAAACTATAATTCTGGTACACAACACAAAACAAAGGCTTTTTTACTTTTTCACTTCTTTCCGCCTTTACCGCATGACAGCTCCTCCTCTGCCAGAAGCCTGATTTGTGTGCATTCCAATTATAGAGCTGCAGTTGCTGCCTTCTGCCTCTGCTGTCAGTGAGCATCACTATTTTGTATGTGTCACAGGCAGTCTCAGTGATGCCCCCCCTACCCCTGCAGGATTAGTGATGGTGCTGGTCTCTGACAACTGCCTGATTTTGGAGACTAGTCCTGTCAATTACAGATAATTATGTATTCCTCTCCTACTGAGCAGCATGGTCGAACAGTGGTGAGGGGAGGGGTGGTACACTGGGTTGTCTCAGCAGCCACAGCACCTATCAAAAAAGGACAAAGTGTTTTGTTTGTTGAGATTTCTTCTTTAATGGTTAAAAATAGAAAACAAGAAAAATATAGACAAAAAAATAATAGCTAAGGGGAGGAAATAGTTAATTAGGGCAAACTACAGTTATCTAAAAGTTAATAGAAGGTTGCGTTAACTGATATCATATGCAGATCCCATGTTTTTTTTTTTTTTTATCTGTACAAGAATAAAACAGGGTAAATGCCACGTAACAATACAGTAATGTTGTTATAAGTTACACTATATTACCAAAAGTATTGGGACACCTGCCTTTACATGCACATGAACTTTAATGGCATCCCAGTCTTAGTCTGTAGGGTTAAATATTGAGTTGGCCCACCCTTTGCAGCTATAACAGCTTCAACTCTACTGGAAAGGCTATTCACAATCTTTAGGAGTGTGTCTATGGAAATTTTTGACCATTCTTCCAGAAGTGCATTTGTGAGGTCAGGCACTGATGTGGACAAGAAGGTCTGACTCGCAGTCTCCACTCTAATTAATCCCAAAGGTGTTCTATCGGGCTGAGGTCAGGATAGTCAAGTTCCTCCACCCCAAACCCACTCATTCATGTCTTAATGGACCTTGCTTTGTGCACTGGTGCACAGTCATGTTGTAACAGGAAGGGGCCATCCCCAAGCTGTTCCCACAAAGTTGGGAGCATGAAATTGTCCAAAATGTCCTGGTATACTGACACCTTAAGAGTTCCCTTCACTGGAACTAAGGGGCCAAGCCCAACCCCTGAAAAACAACCCCACACCATAATCCCCCCTCCACCAAATGATTTGGACCAGTGCACAAAGCAAGGTCCATAAAGATATGGATGAGCAAGTTTGGGGTGGAGGAACTTGACTGGTCTGCACAAAATCCTGACGTCAACCTTAACACCTTTGATGAATTAGAGCAGAGACTGCGAGACAGGCCTTCTCGCCCAACATTAGTGTCTGACCTCACAAATGTGCTTCTGGAAGAATGGTCAAACATTCCCATAGACACACTCCTAAACCTTGTGGACAGCCTTTCCAGAGTTGAGACTGTTATAGCTGCAATGGGTGGGCCAACTCAATATTAAACCCTACAGACTAAGACTGGGATGCTATTAAAGTTTTTGTGTGTGTAAAGGCAGCTGTCATAATACTTTTGGTTATATAGTGTATTTCTCAATGACACTTTAAACAGTGTATAAAACCTTTGCTTTTATACAGCAGTGGCAGCAGCAGTAGGCCAGGGTGTGGACAAAAATTGTGGTATATGGGCTGGTTCACACCAGGAATTGCACAGGAACACGCTGCACATTTCTCTGCGGTGCAGTGGGGTGCAATTTGAGCACATTCATTGTGAATGGGCTGCATCACACTGGACAATACCAAATGTAATACATGCAGTGCTTAAAAAAGTGCACTGCATCTGGATAGCATGGTATTTCTGTACCATGCGATCCAGTGCAGGGAAGTGCACTGTGTTTTTGACCTGCCTTTGGGGGGTTGTTAGCTTAACACTGATACCTACTGCAGATCGCAACTGCAGTGCATTTTGAACTCGGTGCAGAAGGCACAAGGAAGGTTCTGGTGTGAACGAGCTGTCAAGCAGAGAGAGGGCAATGCTTTCTGCTCTCCATTTTTATGTATGTAATAGTGTGCTAACAAAAAAAAGCCATTGCACTCAAATTTGAGAAACTCCCGGTATGTGTTTGTTATGTGTTCCTATTCACACAGCCTTCTTAAAAATATTTTTTTTAAAACCTACCTTAGTTGTTTCCAAAGGAAGCTTGTGTTGTTTAGAATAGTTGCAATACGCAATTAGGGGAACGATTTAGGCAAAGATTTGTTTAAAATGCATTAACATACAGTGTACCACCCAAGTCAGGAGATCTTTAACCCTTTTTCATGACAGTGTGCACATCTTGTTTACAACAAATAATTAAGATCTGCCAGAAACAGTGCAGACATTGTTATTTATGATAAAAAAAACTCACCAGCTCCCTCGTAACATTGCATTAGGGGGAAAATGAAATAGGGTTTTTAGAAAGTTTTAAAAGTAAGTAGCATTTTTTTTAACATTACACTATGTGAAAATGAACATGTATTAAATATAAAGTAGATATTGTCCCAATTTGGCTGCAAAAAGTAGAAATACACTTTAAGTGGCAGGTTTTGGAAAGCTGCAGCTACATTCTGTTAGTTTGGATAATAACAAGCTTTGTGCATTACTGCCCAAGGGGAGTTTACCAGGCTGACATGCAGTAAACAATGGAAGTACATTTACGGAAAGTTCCAAAACAAATAATCAGAAGCTTTGGCTATAAATACCATCACAGAAAAACATGACATAGCAGAATATATACAATAACAATACTACTATGTGATGCAAAGAAACCAAGATATGTCTAGGCATCAGTTAAGGTACCCTCATGTGAAGTTATAGTCTACCCAATATACAATATTTCAGACCAGTTTTCCAAAAATCCAGCAAAGTATAGATATGACAAGTGGCTTACAGCATGAGTGTCATGGATATGCAGTAGTGTTTGTCTGTCAGCTTACCTTCCTTCCCATGTGTTCATCTTAGAGGCCTGAGCCCTTTCACCTGGCTTCCTTTATAATCTCCTCCCAGCCAGACTCCACCCCAGGCCCTATCACAGAACACTATATTAACCTGTGCACTGCAAGCCTGCTTTGCTGATCAACGTGTTTGTTAGGCATTGTGTGTTTGGGTTCCTGCCTGCCGTGTGCTACGTCTGTCTCTCTGTTACGTTATTGGCTTGTCCCCGACTATCCCTGTCTGCTCGTGACCCTTGACCTTTGGCTCGTTCTTTCGTTATCCTTGTCTGCTTGTGGCCCCTGACCTTCAGCTTGTTATTCGGTTCTCTCATATCTTGTGCTGCTGCTTCCCCTCTTTTCCCCTTATCCTACGGGGCGTGAGCTAGGAAACTCCAGGGGTCGCGACCTGGTCCCAGCCTGCAGCATAACATCCTCACCACTAGAGGCCCTGGAGAAGACCAGCTGGGTCTTAGACTCCGCGCCCTGGGGAATCTTGGCTCTAGCTTCCGTTAGGATCCCGGTTGTGCTCCTCTGGTCCCGCTTTCCACAACCACCCAGTTTCCTATCCGCAGCAGTCAGCCATAGGGTTCACTACCTTGCGGTGCACTCCTGTCCCCCTACGGTGTGCATCTGTCACCTGGCCGCAGGTGACCTTGACAGTTTGATCAGCCATGAACCCGGCTGACATCCCACTACCCGCGGATGATCCATTGCAGGGCATAGTTTGCAGACTTGAAACCCAGGAATCGAATCAGACTCAGGTGATGCGATTCCTCCAGGATCTGGCTTCTCGCTTCGAGCAGCTTCAGGCCTCCTTGGGAACCCTGAATCCGCAACCTCAAATACAATCAGCAGCTGCACCTATTGCACCAGTCGCAGCCACACACTCGCTACAACTGCCAGCTCCGTCCCGTTTCTCTGGGGACTCCAAGGCTTGCAGGGGGTTCCTTAGCCAATGCACGATTCATTTTGAGCTCCAGCCCCAAAACTTCCTGTCTGATCGGGCTAAGGTAGCCTATATCATTTCCCTCCTCTCTGGTGAAGCTTTAGCCTGGGCAGCCCCTCTGTGGGAACTGAATGATCCAGTGGTTTCTAGCCTGTCTGGCTTCTTGAAACTTTTTCGGAATATCTTCGAAGAACCGGCTCGTGTCTCTTCAGCGGCCAGCGCCCTTTTACGTCTCCGCCAAGAGTCTGCTTCTGTGGGACAGTATGCCCTTCATTTCCGCATACTATCGGCTGAGTTGAGCTGGAACAATGAGGCCTTAGTCGCAACCTTTTTGCATGGCCTGTCTGATAGAGTGAAGGATGAATTAGCAGGAAGAACCATCCCCACTGATCTGGACGGAGTTATCTCCTTGTGTAACCAGATCGATATCCGCTTTCAGGAGAGGACCTTAGAAAAGCAACGCCAGCACTCCTTGGTTCTTAGTCAGCCTGAGCTCCCCTCTCTTCGACCCGTAGAGCATCTCCTACCAGCTGAGGAACCCATGCAGCTGGGTCGGACCAGGCTATCCCCCGAGGAACGTGCTAGGCGCAGAACTCTTGGTCTGTGTCTTTACTGTGGGGGCAAAGGTCATTTTCGTGACACTTGCTCTCTTTGTCCAGAAAAACGTTCGGGTCCACTTCATCTGGAAAGTGGAGTATTGGACCCAGAAATATCACCTTCCCCTTCTCGTCTTCTGCTTTCTGTGTTCCTTCATGTTGGTGCTTCTTCTCATTCGGTCTCAGCATATCTGGATTCCGGAGCCGCAGGTAATTTCATGGACTGGGAAATCGCATCGTCCATGAGACTTACTCTTTTGCCCCTCACCACGCCATTGGTGGTCTTGGCGATTGATGGTACTGTTCTCCCAGGGGGACCTATCCGCTTCCAGACCCTCCCTGTTAAGATGTCGGTAGGGACACTCCACCAGGAGTGGATATCCTTCCTTATCTTACCCAAGGCCTCAACGCCTATAATTTTGGGTCTCTCATGGTTACAGCTCCATTCTCCTCATGTGGACTGGACTACTGGACAGATCCTGGCTTGGGGTCCCTCCTGTTCCTCGTCCTGCCTACCCAAGGTTGCCCCCTGTGAATCTGAGCCGGTCATTCATTCCAGGTTGCATAACCATTTACATTTCTCTGTCCCTAACCACCCTTGGACGCACAGCCAGGCTAGCTTGTCTACAAGTCCTGCAGTCGCTACGTCTTGCGATGCGATTCAGGTAGTCGCTACACCTGACTCAGCTATTCACTCTGCCTCTGTACTAGTTATGCCAGTCCAGCCCATGCCCAGTGAGCCTCCTACTTTTTCTTGTTCGGGACATTCTGCTTGTCTTTCAGCTATTCAGCTTGACTCCGGCGACATGTCACCTTCTAACCAACCTGACTTCAGGGTTCCACTGACATCTGCCCAGTCTGATGGTCCTGTGCAAGATGACCAGTTCCCCTTTAAGGGTCTAGGGGACCCTCCTCAGATTCCAGTTGATCCTCTCATGCCCTTGCTTATTCCTAGAGAGCCTTTGGTCCTCAATAGATCTTCTTGTCATCTCCCTACCTCGTTTTCGGTCTCTGAGGATAATCTTAAGTACGAGGTTAGACAAGTTCTGGATTCTCGGCTCTGCAGAGGCATTCTTCAGTACCTTGTGCATTGGAGAGGTTTTGGTCCTGAGGAGGCGTCTTGGATCGCTGCATCTGATGTCGCTGCACCTCATCTGTTGAGAAGGTTTCATCAGAGATTTCCCTTTAAGCCTGGGTCCAGGCGGGGGAGGGCCCATAAGAGGGAGGGTACTGTCATGGATATGCAGTAGTGTTTGTCTGTCAGCTTACCTTCCTTCCCATGTGTTCATCTTAGAGGCCTGAGCCCTTTCACCTGGCTTCCTTTATAATCTCCTCCCAGCCAGACTCCTCCCCAGGCCCTATCACAGAACACTATATTAACCTGTGCACTGCAAGCCTGCTTTGCTGATCAACGTGTTTGTTAGGCATTGTGTGTTTGGGTTCCTGCCTGCCGTGTGCTACGTCTGTCTCTCTGTTACGTTATTGGCTTGTCCCCGACTATCCCTGTCTGCTTGTGACCCTTGACCTTTGGCTCGTTCTTTCGTTATCCTTGTCTGCTTGTGGCCCCTGACCTTCAGCTTGTTATTCGGTTCTCTCATATCTTGTGCTGCTGCTTCCCCTCTTTTCCCCTTATCCTACGGGGCGTGAGCTAGGAAACTCCAGGGGCCGCGACCTGGTCCCAGCCTGCAGCATAACATCCTCACCACTAGAGGCCCTGGAGAAGACCAGCTGGGTCTTAGACTCCGCGCCCTGGGGAATCTTGGCTCTAGCTTCCGTTAGGATCCCGGTTGTGCTCCTCTGGTCCCGCTTTCCACAACCACCCAGTTTCCTATCCGCAGCAGTCAGCCATAGGGTTCACTACCTTGCGGTGCACTCCTGTCCCCCTACGGTGTGCATCTGTCACCTGGCCGCAGGTGACCTTGACAATGAGCTGACACTATGGAAATGTTGAGTTTACTTCTGTCGTGAAATGATGGTGCAGATATATACTAACACCTCTATTCACAACATATGGTGAGTTCCACTAGCATGTCTGGGGTCTGTTAAGGGTCAGTTCAACTCTATTGAAACCCTCTTTTATGGGTATTTTAAATGGGAATTTACCATGTACTATAAGCAAATGAAGCAGGAATGAGATATGTAGTTGGAGAAATGGGGTAAAGGAGATGACTCAAGGGCTACTCCCAGCGGTGACCTTGATCGCCAGTGATGGTAGGACTATCTCGGTACCCAGACATGAAACGGTTATATGTAAAAATAACAATTTATTCAAAAAAAAGTAAAAAATACAACATTACAAGTCACAACATTGACAGGATTGTCACTGTTAAGTAACTGACACAAGAAGTTAAAAATATTTACAGTCTCCACAGATAGGTAGAGGCAAAGTTGATGTAGACAGTAGCGTATTCCTCAACATGTTTCACGGCATCTGCGTCTATCTATAACATCTGAGAAGATATGTAAAATTTCATAAATATCAAGGTTTACTACAATGTAGCGAAGCTACTTGTCATACAAGTTGTTTAGGAGTATTTTAAAACGACACAACATGACTCACCAAAGTTGGCCCATAGGGCAATATGCAGCGACTTTTTAAATCTCAAAAGTCGCTGCATATCGCCCTATGGGCCAACTTTGGTGAGTCATGTCCTGAAGAAGCGGCAGATGCTGTGAAACATGTTTAGGAATATGCTACTGTCTACATCAACTTTGCCTCTACCTATCTGTGGAGATCATGTCACTGTTGTGACTTGTAATGTTGTATTTTTGTACTTTTTTTCTAATAAATTGTTATTTTTACATATAACCGTTTTATGTCTGGGTACCGAGATAGTCCTACCATCACTGGCGATCAAGGTCACCGCTGGGAGTAGCCCTTGAGTCATATCCTTTCCCCCATTCTCCAAATACTATATATAGGATGATGGTACCCACCCCTACCTTTGCTAACCTAATGAGGCAACCCATTTCAATCCATGAGATATGTAGGGATGAATGACATGCACGTTTTGTATTGTAAGCTGCAGAGTTAGAAAATTGTGCCCAACTGGTTGTTTCTAAGTCCAGAAGCTTGAGATATACCAGCCAGGATGATGCTTGATTTCTGGTCTACAATGAACATTATGTGACATTTCAGAATGTCTTCTGAAGAAAAGGGAGGGCTCATGTCTTCCAATGGTCCCTGTGATACAGACTGCCTACAAATGAGAGAGAATTAAATGAAGGAGATCTAGTCTAGGGTGAATGAAACAATGAATTGGTTGAATTGAATGTTGGCTATAGGTACAGGTTTGAAAACCCTTGTGGCTTTTGAAAGACCACATATCTGATGTTTCGATGGAGGTGTCAGTGGACAGTCACATATTTGTAGCCCAATGATTTGTTTCTTTATGTTTTGTTTAACAAAATGTACGAGATAGTACTGAGATAACAGACTAAAAGCCCTGTTGAATATGAATGAGATTGAAAAAAGCCAAGAACACACTTAATGAAATCCATTACCCAAGGGGCATAAATAATTACCAAGCATACTTTGTGGTTGTTTTATGCTCTTTTAATGTAGCTATACTTGAGGATTTACTTTTCAGTAAGTGTGTTGAGCTAATTTTAGATCTGAAATCACCATGACATATGTAATGTAGTCATTCTATTTGAACAGATTTCTAGATAATATCCAAATACTTGGGGTAAAAGCATCCAATCAACCCTGCAAACCGTGAACCTGTTAACATGGAAGGCCAATTGTGTTGCACGTAAAAAACAACTTTCCCCTTAACTAAATGAAAGCAAACTTGGGTGAGTGGTGCCTGTGTGTGTTTGAGGAACCTCCTTGTGTACTTGAGACAACTCTATCACATGATGAAGAAAACTATTAGCAAGGTTGGAAATTTTCTGTTAAAGCCTTAGTGTCCTACCTTGTCTTTGAAGCAAAGTAAGTGCCATGGCCATGCATACTGACACACAAGCATGGACATCACCTACACACGTTGAACTGGATGGACTATTGTCTTTATTCAACCTTTACCAATTATCAACATGGCAAATCGTACAGTATTCTGCAAATGGATTGTTTCCTCTCACCCTCTCACCCAATTGTCTCTGTGTGTTATTGGCTATGCCAATTTAAAGCTGAGGTTGAATCTGCTAATATTTTGCTTCCCCTGCCCCTCCTCCACCATGATCATTCTAATGAATTATTTAAATAAAACCTTTCAGTTTTCTCTACATGCTTTCTTTTAGAACCAATGACATCATCATTGGCATAGGTGTGCACAGCCTAATGCATTAGGGTGTGCACCCTTAAGCTCAAACACACATGCATGTGTATGTATCTACATATATATGACATTAATCTCCCTGCTGGAACAGTGAAAGAGAAGAGCATAAACACAAGAACCGGTAAGAGGGAGATCTTTCCCATGTTCCTGTTGCTACACAGAGCGATAACACTAATGCGCATGGGGTGATTAGGGTGTGCCTGGGCACACCCGGCAAACCCTGTGTGCACGCCTATGATCTCTGGGTCTCTGTTCTTCTCCATACAATGCAGGCAGATTATGAGCCCTTATTTTTAGTGCAAGAAGAGAGAGCAATTATGCAAATATTAAAATGCCTTAATGAGTGAATGTCTGCTTGGAGGAGTGGTGGATGCTGGGCATCCTCCAGCCAGGAAATGAGGCAGGCTCTATCTGACTTTCTGCAGCTACTAATGCACACTGTGAGAAGCTCAAACTGTGCAGTGAAATCAGTGTAAGCAATTTCTGTACAGGAGAGGAGCCTGTACAACTGTGCAAGCCTAAAGACGAGGCTGGAGTTCACCTTTGACCTTTTTGATTAGTCAGTCCACAACAATGGAGGTGTATTACTAATGAGTGATTTTGCGTTTGACCTGTGTTCATTTAAAATTCCCATTTATATGCAAGTGAATCTAAGAAACTATGAACGTCCTATAAGCACGATTATTTGAACTGAACGCTAGATCTGTTTGCTAAATAATTTAGCACACCTCCCATATTGCTAGAAAGCCCATTTTTTATCTAGGCTGTGCTAACGCAGGAAAAAAATATATTTGATAATAACATTTCTGCAAAGGTCTTTTAGTATAAACCTTAGTCACTTTATTATCGTTCCCTAACCTTCTCAAGATGATGGTGCCATGTGCTGCTTCAGATAATATTGATTTTTTTTCTTCCTTTATTGGAAACCATTTTGTCACAGGGAGCCACTTCTACACAATATGGTCATGAGGAGAGATCATAGAAACACCACATCACATCTTCCCGAGAGCTTTAAATCAGCTGAAGTTACCTATCTCCCCATTTTTAATCTGTTTATGTTGACTGCTAGCAAGATGGGATTGAAATTAATCTTTCAGAGTGTATTCGTTGTGACCTATTGTGATTAAAAGGTTAAATATAGTACAGATGGTATCAGAGGGGACCCTTAATCAAGATAATAAAAACTTGCAAAAAACGATTGGCTAGGGAGGATGTGAGACTGAAAGATATTGGCTTTTCACAGCATTTCCATGAAAAATACAAATGTTCTCATCTATTTATTTTCCCATTCAGATACTAGCGCCGTGTAAATGATTTGGTGGATTTGGTGAAAAGCCGCTGGTGGCTTGAAAACCCAGCAAATTTGAAATGGAGGTTGATACACTGCACAAAGCTATTAATAATATAATGAGTATATTACAAAAACCTGAGTATTGAAAACAATGTCGAAGACCTCCGTTTTAAACATAGCTGGCCACTTCAGTATATTGTTCTATGATATCCATCATCTCAGGCTAAAAGAAGTTTAGCAGTGACAGCTGACATTTTCTGTGGGAATTACAGGAGAGGAGGTCAGCCTCTGTGTGTCTGCAGAATATACCACCCAATATATATATAATACCCACAATACCGGCTTTATAAAAAAAATTATTTTGTTTTGTTCTCCTTAAAGTGGTTGTAAACCCAATTATTTTTTTTTTTTTAAATAATAACCTGCAAGAGAAAGGCATAATGAGCTAGTATGACTAGCATACTGGCTAATTATGCGTTACTTACCTTAGATCGAAGCCCCCAAAGCCATCCTCGTCTCTCCCTCTGGCCGCAGACTTCGCTACGGAAGGTTACTTCTGGGTATCGCCGCTCCAGCGCTCTGATTGGCCAGAGCGACGATGACGTCACCGCACATGCGCGCGGGAGCCGTCAAAGCCGGCATTATCCATTGATAAAACCGGCGTTGACAGTGCGGCAGCGCTGTTGTCTACGGCGCGCATGCAGCGTAGACAACGGTGCATTATTTTTTTGCAAATATCTCCTAAACCTTGTATTTAAAACATGTTCTATTTTTTTACTCCGATGGGAAAAAGTCCGATGGGGCCCAAACACGATCGGAATTTCCGATGAAAAACACTCCGACGAGCCGAGAAAAATGAAGTTCAATGCTTATGAGCATGCGTCGACTTAATTCTGAGCATACGTGGATTTTTCTCCGATGGAATTCCACACAGACGATCGGAATTTCCCATCGGATTTGTTTCCATCGGAAAAATTTAAAACATGTTCTATTTTTTTACTCCGATGGAAAAAAGTCAGATGGGGCCCACACACGATCGGAATTTCCGATGAAACAAGTCCATCGGATTTTATTCCATCGGAAATCAGATCGTGTGTACAAGGCATTAATCTCATACTTGATTTGTATGTAGCTCTGCTTAAATTGTGATTTTTAAACAGTATATGACGACAAGTTGATTTAAACAAAACTATACATTTTAAAACGTTATATAAGAGGCAGTGTGGAAATGTTTTAAATAAAGTGTTTCCTTTCCTAAAAGGTAAAATGCACATATTCATATATGTTGTAATTAATACTTATTACTTGACATACAGTATAACAAAAGAAAAACTAACAAAATAAACACTAATAGAGGAATTATACTTTTTTTGTACATTTTGAATATCTATTCAACTCTTTTTGCACTATTACTCTAGCTTGGCTGCATACTGTTTCCGTGAGAGCTGGTTTACACTTGCGGTCAGGGGACAGTAAAAATAGGTGGCTGAGGTGAGGTATGGTTTTGCAACTCCCGGAATACCTGCATTAAAATAACACAGTGGGCAGATGAAGCTGTACACATGCTGCTGCCGTATAGCTTTGATGAACATTATACACCCTGTTGTGCTTGGCAGGCAGTGCTGCCCCTAAACAAGACCTATTTAAGTAAATTGAGCCGTGCTGCAACAGCAAGCCAAACACTGGGTAGTATTGCCTCTCTAGTGCCTGTCAGCAGCTCCTGAAAAGTGATCCACCATAGATTGCTTTTAGTAAAGTACTGATTTATAGACAGGCAGGACTAGCAGTTTTTATGTGGTCAGCATTGTTACTTTTGTATCCACTCTGTTTCATTCATCTAAAGATCAAAGGGATGATGTATAATGTCAGCTAATGCAACCTGACAAGTAGAAAAAATGTTTTAATAAATGTTGTTTCTAATCTTTTATTAACCCTTTGTTTACCCTAAATAATAGTGTATACCCAGCAAGCCTTAATAGTGAGGTATTAGTAACATTTATCAGAAAATAATTCTTGACGCAGTTTCACATTTTATTTGTCTGCTGGTCCATATTTTGATTATTTCATATAAAGATTTACAAACGCTGCCTCTAGTAGTCATCTATACTGTATATGAGAAAATTTGATTATCATCTATATACCATCATGAACCCAGTCATGGGGGAAACACAGAGAATTCCATGTCATAGCTAAGCTGTTCTTGGTGCTCATTGTCTGGGTCCCATGCTGGCCATTTTGATTCAAAATTTTCCATCACTGACCCAGAACATACACAGATAGGGACTTCTGCCATTCCTGATCTGCAGGCTTGGTCCAGGTCACTGATTGCAAAAGTATTGATGCCAGTGGGTCAGCATAGCAGACAGTCAACTGTAATTTCCAGATGGAAGTCAGCAAATGCAATCCATATTTTTTTATTTTTTTACACTTTAAGGATTTTTCTGATGAAAAGTCAAATTTAAAGGTTAACTAAATCAGTTTATCTTAGATTTATAATCTTATTTTTGTCAGGTCAGGACTTACAAAGTCATTGTGCAACATCACCAAGCATAATGTCTACTAATAACCAGTACAGTTGTCTTTATGAACTATACCTAGGCTGTATATCTACTATATCTACACACAAGTAAAAAAACAGTACAATAAACAGATGGGATTATCACATTCACAGGTATATCTAAAAAAAAATATGGTTCAAGGTTAATTATAATTTCCATTTAAAACCAAACTTTTCAAGCTCCCTGAAATCTTTGATTGCTTCTCGTGTTCTTTAATTCCCACCTTGTTGAGACTCTTTAATTACAGACTATCAAGCTGGGCTGTATGGAATTTTTCTATCCTAATACAGCTGATCTGTTCAAATGACATATATCACAGCTTGCGTATATTATTAATTAATCATCTTACTTACTGTATGTATTACTATGTATTCAATCAATGTGTTTACTTTGTATTGAAGTGCAGACTTGTAATAAGCGTGACATATTGTTTACATATGTTAGTGGGTGTGACAGGAAGGTAAATATAGGAATGGTTCTATATTTTTGTGTAAATAATGTTAAATATATTTATGTGTGTTAAAATTTTACTAAACCCACAACAGTAAAATCAGTCTGTATATGCAGTAAAGCATACTCACAGTGGAACATAAGGGGTTAATCCTCTGCATTGTGTATAAAGGCTGTTTGTATCCTGTCTTCTTTGATCCTCCTCTTCTTTCACTGTCTCCAAAAAATGGATGTACATGCTCAATTTGGAGTGTATTGCTAGAGCGTTTCTTTTTTTTTTTTCTTGGGATGGTGCACGTGATCAGCACAGGGCCAATCAGCACTGTCCAGATAGAGGGTCAGGGGAGAATGAAAACTCCTCCTATAAAATTTACTAGGAAATGATTCAGGTCACATATACTGCTGATGAGAAAAGGTATTTATCTGTTTATATTTCCTAAAATAATTGAATTCCCATGTTCTGTGTATTGTGGGAGACCAGATATAGTAAATGCAGTCCGATGGATTTTTTTCATCTGACAAACTGATCGTGTATGAGCCCCATCGGTCTTTTTTCCATCGGTGTCAAAAAATAGAACATGTTTTAAATTTTTCCGCTGGATAAAAAACCAATAGCAAATTCTGATCATCTAAGGGCAAGTCCATCGGTTAAAAAACCCACGCATGCTCAGAATCAAGTCGACGCATGCTCAGAAGCATTGAACTTCATTTTTCTCGGCTCATCGGAGTGTTTTACGTCACCGCGTTTGGAACGGTTGGTTTTTTGACTGATGGTGTGTAGCAAGACTGATGGAAGTCAGCTTCATCGGTTTTCCGATGGAAAAATCCATCGGTTTAAAAACCATAGGAAATCCGATCGTGTGTACAGGGCTTTAGTCATTTGGCCATTCTTACTGAGAATTAATATGGTTGTAGTCAGTAAGGATCTAGTGGCTATAACACACAAATTAGGGCAAAACCTTGTTTTTCCCATGCGGAGCCCCTCTTCCTAACAGTAAATTCTCACCTTTCCCTCTCTCTCCCAATGCTTCATGGTAGCAAGTTGAAAAAAAGGCCTATGTTGAGTTCTAAGTTGTTGTAGCTGAAGCTTACACAGAGCTTGGGGTTCTCCCCCTGTCCTAATGTTTCAACACCAGGCCGATTACCAAGCATGGGCACTGACACATGAGAGGAAGGCTAATCTGTCCCAGGTATTGTCTGAATCTGGGTCTGAATTTAGCAGTATGAGAGTGAAGAAAACGTCAGTATATGCAGTTTTATGTATGCAACTTTCTGAATGTTGACTGGTGCCAAGCTCAAAGTTTTCATTTTCATTTCCACATAGAAACTAGTCGAGGGTTAATAAAACACCATAAAAGGCTAAACCAGTTCAGAAATTTTCAAAGACAAATGTTATCATTCGAATCATGTATTTATGTATGAAACATTCTTTAAAAAAGAAAGCCCATGTTGTTCTATAAAGCAGGGGTCAGGCTTAGGTGCCGTTCCCATTACTGATTTGCATGTCAGGTTTAAAGTCGCTCTATGCAACAGATGGCACACAGCTGTATAAGAAAGATCCGCCTTAAAATTTATGTTGGATCCCAATTACAGTTTTCGGTAGTCACTGTCATTAATTGTAGATGAGTATTTTTTTACTATGAAATGAGTCCCTTTGAAATTTGGAAGGCACACATCGCTTTTATCCCACACACTGATTTACCTTTTGAAACATTTCCCAATAGATCATTCAAAGAAATTACAGTATAAAGACAGTGCAAGATTAACCGGTCTTCTTAATGACTGTTATTACAAAAAGGCAGAACAAGCACAGACATTTCTGGAAGGCACACAAATATCTATTCAATAAAATAAAAATTACAAATTTGATGCGAAAGTATGGATGGGAAGTTTTGTAAAGGTGACGCACGTAAATACACATGTTTGTATTTTCTGGTGCTACTTAAAATAGTTTAATCTGTGGCACAGAGAAGAAGCAGGTGGGTTACTTCTAGTAGGTTTCTAATAATGGATTCTTTCTACATTTTGTTTACGTGTATAAGTATGTGAAAATGTAAAGGCATGCATGAAAATGGCATAAAGCCCACAAATCAAGTTAGCACCTATCCTGCCTATTCTGTCAATTATTATCAACTATTAGTATTATTATTAATTATCAATTATCTATTATTCAAGTTATGAATTAATAATAAAAAAAATGATAGTGTGTATTTTGAATGTGATAATACTTATATAATTATCTGCATAGGCGTGCGCAGCCTATTGCATTAGGGTGTGCACCCCAAAGCTCAACACATACTACCGATCACTCACGATGAAAGGGAAGGGGCCGGTAAGTTACATATTTACCTGCCCCTTCCCCCACTCATCCTAAAACATCCCCGCAGCAACAGCCGGTGGGAGAGGAGAGTAGGGAAGCTGGAAGCACTGCGAGGGGAAGGAGGGGGGAGCCAGGGCAGTAGGGGGAATCTGTGCTGCACAGTGTGATTAGGGTGTGCCTGGGCACACCTGGCACGCCTATGATTATCTGTCTTGCTATCAGCCTCATATAATCCCCAGCAAGAGAAAGGAGTAGACTGATGATCTCATTAGTGTGTTGCTGATCTTTCACTTGCCAGTCACAGGGTGGGGAGGTCGAAACAAGCCTATGTTGTTCAACAGCAGTGTTTTCCACATAAAAACACTACAGAGTGAACAATTTGTATATTCTGTCTGACAAGAGTGTACAGATCACCAGACTGCCTGAACAGAATTGCAAATATTGTTGAAAGTACACCGGTTTACATATTTTTATTTCTACCATTAATGTAACTGTTGGAATTCAGCATTATTGGGTAAAAATACATTAGCCCAGAAAACCCATTGTTGCTTTAATTGGATAGTTAACCTTTTTTTATTATTCTAGTTTCTTTTAACCTAGGTACATTATTCTATATTGCAGAACCTGGTGTTTGCCAATCAAACATCAAAACAGGGAGTAAAAGGAAATCTCTTCAATGGGGAAAAAAATAAAAATAGCATGTGCAAAGATTAGATTTTATGTCAATGCTAAAAGAAATCTGCAATTGAATCACAGGCAAAATCAAAACTTTAACATCCCTACATGTGAAACTAAAAAATAAAGTAGTCTGCTATACATATATATATATATAAATCAAAAGCATTATTTTTTCACATAATTCTTTATACACAATACATAGTCATAACTATTATCACAGTTATTCAAGGTTTAGAGATCATTCTACAAACATATGTAAATCAGTATGGTAATCAATGTAAACCTAAAAAAATTATATGCTATCGGGCCATATCTACGTATAGTGTCTGATGTCTGGTTTATGGCGTTTAACCTTTCTGTGACAATCTAGTTTAAAGACAGGCAGTCATCAAGCTTGATTGGCAAAGAGTTTGGAGCTGGAAATGTTGACACGTAAATATGGCATGTGCAACCCTAGCAACTGAACTCTAAATTGTACCCAAAGACAATTATATGCTTTCTTTAATTAGCTGCCTTTGTTCTCGCACAGCTTTGTGCTACGCTTGCTTTATGCAAGATTATTTGTGATGGAGTGGCTGCAGTTCTGAGGACACAATACAAATTTTCTGCAATTAAAAATGGAACAGTGATTTCCATCCCATGTGCAAGTAAATTGGGACATGTATATTTAAAGCCTTAAAATGTTTACAAAGAAGGTTACTTAGAGCATGTCTCAGTGGCTGTGGGCAAATATGGCAAAGAAGACTGCTTTTCATTTTCTTTCCTTCCCATGAGATTATCTTACTCAGCAAATTAGAAATAGCTAGAAATATGCATATAGATTGTTTACTTATCTCCTCTGTTAAACACGTTATTTAAATATTTTGGCCTCAGAAGTATATAAATGTATGAAATGAAAGCCTTTTAAAGCAAAAGATACAAAGAAACCTTCTCATTAAGGATGAGCTGAACCTAGCTGGGTTCGTTTTGGGGCAGGTTCACAGAACATGATTAAAGTCTTAGTGCCAAATCTGAACCCCAGTGAAGTCAATGGGAGCCAAATGTTTAAAAACAGTAATGGTCATTTTTTAGGCTACTAGGGATTGTCAAAAAAATGCCATGGGGGGACTGGGCACTGCTCTGGGGAACCAATGCAAAAAATGTAATTACAAAAATCAACTTGTCTGGATTTTATTAACGCTTTAAGAGCTACATAAAAAAAAAAACATTTTATTAAATAATATGCCTGGGGAGAGGGGGTTCCCTTGCCCTGCCTGTGAAGTGGTATGATGTATACAACTTATACAGCAAAACTGACATTTAGGCCTTGTTCACACAGGGCATATTACAGCATACACCCATGCAAGGGCCTTGTTTACCCACACAGTATGTACAGTGCTTTCCTGCTCTGGCAGTTCCCTTGATGTGAATTGGGAAACAGTGGTTGCACGGACACAGATGCTTCTCCCAATCTTCCATCTGCGCAGCAGGTGCACACACCCACACTCACACAGATGTCAAATTGGAAAAAAATGGCTGTGTCCCTTCATCCGCTGCATCCCAATAGGCATCAAAGGGACTACCTGGAACATCTGTTTATCCCCTTGCAGATAAACACAGCCTCACATGGGAATACGCAATAGTAACAAGGCCTTACAAAAAAAAACATGGCCTTTAAATTGCTTGCAAGTTGATTGCTTTGGATGCTCTTCTTCTGTTTGCAATCAAATGATTGGAGAATATTTTACCTTATTCTAGTTGAGGGTCAGATGAAAATGTTGATGGGGAACCGCTGCACTAAAATAAAATAAAACACATAGAATTCCCCCTAAAAATATATACCAGACCCTCATACTTCATGAAAAATAGGAAAAAAGTGTGGCCACCTCCAAAAATATCCATACCAGACCCTTATCCAAACATGAAGCCTGGCAATCCAGAAAAGAGTGATTATCATACAGACCCCCCAAACCCTACTAGTCCAAATGCCCTAAATTTTTTGGTGGAACACTGGGTACCTTGCTAGGGGGAACATGTTGATGAGGAAAAGTCCACATGGCCGGATGGATTTTCATTGGAATTATTAACAATAAGGGGGCACCCAGATATAACCACCCTATGTGAATGAGTAAGAGAAACAGAGTAGCCCTACTTATTTACAAAAAAAGGGAAAAGTAAATACACACACACACAGTTTTTGACAAGTCTTTTATTAAAAAAAAGTCCCACAATGTAAATCCATCGCCAATCATGTTATCCAGGGATGTGGATCCACATCAATCACAATAAATTATGCCTATATCTGTTCCCATCACCTTCACTCACTCCCTGTCAGTAAAGTAAACAAAGGGGTGGGGTCTCCTGGGTGTCATCATTAAATGTCATTGATTACTATTTTTTTTTAACAGTGTAAAGAAAGGGCTGGAACCTCTGCCCCATTTTTATAACTGTCTGTGTCCCTACTTGGAAGATTTGCCCTACTTTTTTGTCCTAGTGATGTGCTAGCTCTCTGATAGAAACCACAACAAAAATACAGTTATTTGCCAGTGTTGTGAGAGCTATTGCTGTCACAGTCACAGAAAGTGAGAGAACACTTCCCCAGTGGGGACCTATAATTTTTTTTACAGTACTTCTGTTTTTGGCACTATGTTTAAATCTTATGGCCCCCTTCACACTTGTACAACTCCAAAGTTGTGCCGACTTTGAAATGCAACTTTGGTGCAACTTTGCTGCATTTTGGGATGGGTGCAACTCGGATATGACTTTGGCTTTGACCAGTGATAATGGACAACTGTTGCAAAAAGATTGCATTGTATAACATTCAGCTATGACTTTCATGCAACTTCTGAGGGTAAACATTGAAGTCTATGGTGCTCAAGTTGTGTGAAAGTTGGACCAAAGTAGTGCACAAACTACTTTGAAGTTGCTGCAACTTTAAGTCGTGCATATTTGAGTGGGTATTGTTGGAAAACATGGGGAATGACTTGATGTCCAAAGTTGCATGACAAGTTGCACAAGTGTGAATGGAGCCTAAAAAGTTGAGTTGGATGTTAAACCTACCGTCATTAATGGCCCGTAGTTTTATGTGCTAAACCTTCTAATGTGATTATCTGTCTGCATTCATAACCCTTCTTCATAACATAGCTTTAAGCTCATATACCAATAAAAATCAATATTTTTTTTAATTCTGTTCATTGCCCATTTCAGTGTTCTCCTTGTAATAATGTCTATAACTTGTGTGTTTTTGGAGGTCACAAAAGAAGGCTGTAATCAGTTGACTAGCAGGAATCCGCACAAATATTACCCTCAGTAAGCATTTACTGAAAATAAAATTTATTTTTAAATCCCAAATTACTTACCAAAAGAGTCTGTTGGTTCAAAATTACACCACTAGTTGTTCCCAGGCCCTCGATATTGAAAATAAACACAATTAGAACCCCACTGACAGGTACATTTTCATAACTTCAGAGTACCTTTTATGCAATTCAAGGTTGTTGTTTTCTGAGCATTAATATTCTTGGACATGAAAATCTTTGTATGTGGCTTTCCTAAAGCAGCCACATGATGGGAAAGCAAATATAGTGTTTTCACTTACACCTGGAGCAATGCTAATTTATTATATATTTACAAAATACTTTTATCATGAGGCAACCTGATTTTTTACATAACAGAGCACCTGGAATTAAAAATGCCATAATCACACGTGTTAATGGATATGATTAACTCCATCAGTGTGCAGTTCAGCTTGTTTCTATTTTATGCTTCATTTGCCTGTCAGCAGTCAAACCAAAATTACACAAAGCAATAAATAGCTCTGACAATTACTTAAATTTATATTTTGAAGAGTGTACCTCTTCAAAAGTGACCTGTCATAAAGGTCATTTATCTATAGCCGAATAAGCAACCTTTTCTTGGGATGTTCCAGTGAGCACAGTTGCATTAACATGTTAGGTGAAGGAAAGGGGAATTTTATGTATGCTGATATATCTAAGCGTTTACACAGGTTTCTTTGTTAATATTCTGCATGTGACTGTTTGAATTATTAGATAATGATTTAAAGTGTAGACAACACTTTTGTACTTTTGAAAAACATGGGGAAGGCTTAGACCATATGTCAGATTTTTATGACTGTAGCATTGGTAGGGAGATTTCCCCTCACTTTTTGTTCCAGTGAAAAAAAAGTTATTAGGAGTCAAAAAGTGAGAGTAAATATCAAGTCGGGAACACAAAGAACAATAAAAAAAAGCTGCCAAAGGTTCTTGATTCTTGCCAACCTACTTGAAAAATAAACATAATTGCTGTTGTCACTAGGACATGAAGTGACGTCTCCCCAGGAAGGCTACAAGCAGCAAAAACAACTTGACAGATGACCCAACCCTTCACAACTCTATCCAAAAAAAAAACAAAAAAAAAAACCTTTGGCTGGGTTTCCATTTTAATGTAATATCTTGCATTCTACTGAAAGCTATCTAGCTATTCCTATGAAATGAGGAAGATAACTTTTATGCAGTTCCAGTAAATTTATTTTAGAGCTGAATAGATTCCTTAGATGGGATAGCCTAAAAACATTTTATGCTTTTAATCCATGCTTTCGAAAACAAAGGCAAGCAGTACTATGCAATTAGATGAATCTTTTTTTTTTTTTTGCAGAATGCCACTTTAAGAACACTTCACTTTAGTTTGTAAAAAGAGAAAAAAAATCCATTTGAGTCAATTCCTAACAGAAAATGAAATGCCATTTCCACAGGGTTTGTGTGCTACAGTAGCGGCTGACTGATTCAGAGCAGCCAATGAGAACTTTGGCTCAGCCAGCACTGACAATGATTAATGGACACCTTGCAGACCTACTTAATGATTATCCCCATCAGGAGAAGAGAAAGACATGTTCAGAAATATGGTCAGTACATTCCTTCTGTTAGGTCTCCTCTGCAATTTATAATGTTACACTGCATATTCTTCTTTCTAAGCATCTCTGGGGAAATCAGACAAATGATTACCTTCAATAAAAAGTCGCTTTTGATAATGTCGTACTTAATGTTGTTGAGGTTGCCACAGCACTCAAGCAACAGAGCTACACAATGAAATGAGACAAGAATCTAAAGAGAAGACATGTTTGACTACATCAGGATATTAATACCCCTGAACCTAATGGCAAAAAAAAAGAGTGGTACACAAGGGAATAAGCTTTTAAAGCATGCTATCAACACATGGGCTGTAAACACACTGACCCAGCAGTTTTTCTTAGCCGTGCAATAAAAAATTTGACCGGGTCAAATAATTACTTTTGTTTCTTCTCCCCTTACACATCTTTTTTGAAAATATGGTATTGAATTTTGAAAAACATATTTAGCCAAGTCCCAAGAGGCTGTTCCCCGTTTAAAAAAAAGCATCACTTTTAAGTGATCACCATTTACTGTACAATACTGAGGTTATTGAAAGCGGTTGAAATTGCTAGAAACTTGCTGTGCATATGACTAACATAAAAGTTTGCTTTTTCTTTGCAAACAACTTTTACAGCTAGTAATTGTTCATCCTTTTTATCACCAACTTCTGCCCAGAATGGTAATCATCTGGTGCTGCAGAGATTAACAGCAATGGCTGCCAGTGTGAAGGGCTTGCGCCGCTTTCCTCTCCCTTTCTGCCTTATTTTTATTCACAGAACTTGCAGTGTTATTATCCAACAATGCAATGCATTCGGTAAATGGGCAGGGGAAATAGTGTCATTCATTCACTCCTCTTCCATTCAAAGATAGTGTTGCATTGTGGGACAAAAAAAGTATGAGTCCTGTGAATAGCAGAGGGGACAGGAAGGGATGGATGAGCAAGTCTAAGTGAGTAGTTACTTGACAAAGCAAAATGTTCACGTACCCTTAGATCCCAAACCAAAAAAGTATGCCATAGTTCCTCTTCTGTAGCAAAAATGTTGGGCATGTACAGGGACAGCAGAGAAACAGGCTCAACTTACAAAGCAAAAATACCGGGACAAAGATGCTTATTTTTTTATCAGTCAACTATTCACTTGGTCAAAAATAAAGATACTTATCCTTGTTAAAAGCTCAATAAATTGGGCCTCATATGTTCCTTGACATATACCTTATGTGTTGGAGAGCCTTTGGGATGAGAGCAACCAACACTAACATTTGGTGGCACTGCCCCATTATTCATCCATTTTGGGAAGAGGTTCTGGCCCTAGTAGGTTCTAAAATGTCAGCAAATTCCTGATCAGTATTATTCCAATGTACAGGTGAGCCAATCAGCCAGCCAATATAGATGATCCATTACTCCACACCTATTTAATCCGGCTAAATCCGGATGTAGCAAGGTCCCAGGCCTCCTTTGATCTAATGAGAACCTCCAGGGCCAGGGATAGCTGACATCCTTCTGTATGTAGTGGGTTGTGAGGCATGGTGGGTGTATGGTTGTTAAGGTTATTGGGCGCCAGACACTTCTTGGATGCAAAAAAAAGTTTATTTCTCTTAACAAACCTTTTTTGGGGGGGAAGAGGGCTAAACCCAGGACACCCTTAGGTAGTTGCAAGATTAATTGGCAGACTCTGAATAGGAGGACGGCCATGCAGCGAAAGGTATCCAAAAAGACGCCACATCTGCATGTGTAGGAATACTGTCTCCTACGGAAACTGTCTTTAACAGTTCCAAACACAAGGCTTAACAGTTCTTTCACTTTCACTACAATCACTCCTTGTAGTTCCTCAATACATTGAGCTCCCAATCGCTCAATAGACCCACTGATTCACTGCCACTGAATCCCTTGAGCTCCTCCAATCTTCACTGTGGTATCTTCCTCAAGCGTCACTACTGCTTCTCTGCTGGGTCCCTAGCTTGGTATCCCTAGATACCTCTCAAGCTTCACCCCCACTGGCCTGCTCGGTCCCTGGCTTGACACACAAGGCTGCTCTGCAAGCATCACCTCTGCTGGTTGGGTCCCTGGCTTGATTCCCACTGAAGTTTCCAGATTCTTCACCGTCCCCAGTTGGTGAGAACACTGCTCCGGAACTTGCTTCAGTTGCTCACTGTGGTCCCTGGTATAAGGCAGATAGTCCCTTACTGGCGACAGCTTCCCCTCTACCTCCAACCACGACAGGTTCTCCGGCCGTCAGAACTGTCACTTTTGGTTGGACTGCAAGCCGCAGTCCCAACCCTGCGCTGCTCTCTTGCTTATGGATAGGCCCTCAGATAACCTAGCAGCCAGGTGTGCCTGGGATAGGCCCCATCTCCGGCCTTGCAACCCAGGCAATACAACACACGTCCACCCAGACACCTGTCCAGGTGGGCGTCACAGAACACAGATCACCGGTCTCCACCCAAATATATAGGCTCTCCCAGCAGGCCAAGGGATCCAAGAAAACCCCTGCCCATTGGCTGAGATACCCCATATACCCATAACCTGACCTTGCGTTGCCCTTCTCGTATATAGTAACACCAAGTACCCGGCCACCTAGTGGTAGAAGAGAAAAGTGCAACAAGGGCAAACTTAGGGATAAATCAATAGATCTCTAGCAATCAACCAGGATAACTACTCCTGGCAAGAAAATTTGTGAGGAGCAGCCCTGCCTAAACTCCAGGGTGCTACACCTAATGTCATTACTATGGAAACAAAAACAGGCCCCTACCATTAGGCATTGTCAATCAAGTGACTCAACCTCATGGGAGAACTTACACACACAAAATATAATAACACCTCCCATTATTGTATAGTATGGGCTTGTTGGCTCACCTTTAAATTCACACCTACTTACCTGGATATTACAGTATGTCCACCCCACATTACCCTGCAATAAGTGTTATACTACGCATTGTATATACTTGATTGGCAATTGTGAAATTGTTCTTGCATATAGCAGAAGTTGGGTCCGCCCTTTTTTCTACCTCCCACCCCTATCCCCTCTTTTTCTTCTCTTTACACTATTGTTATTTTGTTATTATTTCCTCTTCTACGTACTTGGCTTACCAATATAAATGTAATGCTGGTACTCCTAAATGTTGAGACCTTGCCTAGCATTTATCACTCTGGGATTGTACCTTTTTCAATCATCAGTAATGTGTGGTTTACACCTCTGTGTTGAACCAATATATAACAGGTTGCACACTCTTTGTGTTCAAACATTTATTAAACAAAAGAAAAAAAATTGCCCATATTTTCTCCAAAACAGTGTTATTATCTACTCAGCACACTGACTTGAATATGATCTGACTTGAAAATGACAAGTAGTTCAGTAAGTATTATTTTATTTGTAAAAATGCCACTTCTTTTTAAATAAAAAGATCGAAGGATAAGTGTTTACATCACTAAAATACCTCTGCTAAAGATATATTTTCTTTAAATACAAGAAAAATTTACCCCCAAAAATAGACCAAAATGACCATATAAATGCGATTGTATTGTACTGATGTGATTCGCAGTATTGTATTGACTAAAACATTACTGGGTAAGAGCATAACAACATGATAAGTAAATAAAACAGTGTAAACCCCTGCTCATTTCCATCTAAATGCAGCAATGTTCAGCAGATAATGTGAGTCTCCACTGATGAACTTTCTTGATTACAGTCCTTTGGCTTGATCTTCTATCTACTCCTCTTTATCATCAGACTGTAGCTTCACAAGGAGTAAACAGAAAACAGTGGGGATTTTATGTCCTATTTTAAATAAAGCTATTGTGAGTTTCCGTGACCACAGAAAGGTATTTAATTCAACGGAAAAAGTAATTTGAGTGTGTGTTTTTTGTGTGTTTGAGATTTCTGAAAGGTGCCAAAAAATCAGCGAAACAAATGATGCTTAACAAAAGGTCAAAGGTCATTATATTTCCTGCCCCTACCATCTGCAGTCATCCTCCTACCATATTTACAAGCATGTCCTGTAATGTTCTCCTGGCTTATAATAAAGTGTTATTGATCATTAAAAGCAAACACAGCGAGCTTTGATTTACTAAAGGATATATGCATACTCTGGCTCATGGATCGTGCATGGACAACTAATTCATATTTTCAAGGTATTTACTTTGTGCTTGAGAGTGCAGTGTACATATGCTGAATTTACTAACAAGTGTGGTTTGCTATGGAAAGTACTGAATGGATCCTGGCTAAGCCGCATGGTGCCTATAATAAAATGTGATTTTTCTGGTCTAGCAAACCTCTGCAGTGGCATAAAATGTAGGGCTAAAAATGCATTAAGTTCACAGAATTATAGTTACATAGTTGGTAAGATTGAATAGAGACACCAGTTCATACAGTTCAAACTTAGTGTGTGTGGCTGTGTATGTCTATCATTTTCCATATCCCTGTACATTGCGCTCACTAAAAAACACATCTAAAAGTTTTTTGAATTTATCTACAATTACCGCTGGCACCACCAACTGTGGAAGGGAATTCAACATCCTCACCACTCTAATAGTACAGTGCCCCTTATGCAGTCTAAGACTGAATTGCTTCTCATCCAACTTCATTGTTTGGCAGCATCTGTTCTTTATAACCCTTAGGTTAAATACATTGCTCCCAATGCTAGAGTCACCATTTAAAGATTTGTACATTGCAATCATATCCCCTCTAAAAACCACTCTTCTTCAGGGTGGATAGTTTAATATTTGTAGTCATTCCTCAAAACGTAGGTCCTTCAGCACCCTTGTTAGCTTGGCTGCCTTTCTTTGGACTCTCTCCAGTCTGAAGAAGGAGCGCATGCTCCGAAAGCGCGTTAACCAATTGTTATCTCTACTACCCGGAAGTTACGGATAACTACACAGCTTACTGCCCGCCAAGGAACTTCTCGTCCCTGCCTCTCCTTGCATCCAAGTGCCTGCAGCTTAGGAAGCATTGGCTCCCACCGGCGCAACCTGCTCCACGCTACTGTCCTGCAAGGAGATGAGACACGGACTCTTCAGTTTCTATATGCCCATTTTAACTCCTTGTTTGTGAGTATGTATGCTCTCCATGTTTTTATCCATTAAAATGTACTGACAACTGCACTTAGAGTGGCACTTCTGTTTCCCGGTAAAGCAAAACTACACTTCATCTGAGCACCACAAACTTTAAAACAATGCTTAATTTATTTTCAATATTCAAAGCAAACTCCCCCATCAGCCCACGTCTCCATGCTTTTTTTATTTATTTATTTTGAAAAAATCACTTTGTCAATTTGAAAAACACCCGCATAGCTTTTCTAGCTGTGGATATCTTGAGTAAGGACAGATGATTCATGTAGCATTTATTTCCTGGAAATCATCTGCCCTTAGCTCAGGCATGCTGGCAGCAGGGTGTGTTTAGTTGAGAAAACCCTCCCTCTACTCATAAAGACTTCTGAGATGTATGACATCATATGTCTGGGCCAAAAACCAGGAAGTACCTAAAGAAATGTAAAAAAAAAGGGTAAAAAAAGTAAATATAATATACCTTCCTATCTATTTACTAATGCTAGCAGCATGAGGATTGAAAACAGTCAAAGTTGACTGAGAGATTGACGTTTGATTTAAAGGGGAGTTTCAGCCTTTTTTATGTTTATTAAAAGTCATCAGCTACAAAAAGTGTAGCTGCTGGCTTTTAATAAACAGACACTTACTGTTCTACTGTCCAGCGACGCAGCCGCCCGGAGCTTCGGTCCTCTCCCCCCCCTCTCCGCTGGCACCTCCATTCTAACTGTGGGCACCCGGCCGTGACAGCTTTCGGCTTCACAGCCGGGTACTCACTGCGCATGCGCGAGCGGCGCTGCGCTCCCTGAGTTGACAGGCGATCGCCTGGAACCTGTCACGTGTCCCAGGTGATCGCCTACAGGGAGGGGCCGCCAAAAGGCGATGTGACGAGTCGCCTAAGTGGTCCCTGGGCGAAAGGAGGAAGTGGGACAGGAAGTCCCAGTCCTACTGAAGCCCCCACTTCCCCCCAAAAAAAATTACATGCCAAATGTGACATGTAAGGGGGCGAGGAGTGGTTTAAGCGGAAGTTCCACTTTTGGGTGGAACTCCGCTTTAAGAATTATTTAAATGTTAGTGTTTTCTCTGTTTAATTGGCCGATATGCAAATTCCATAATTATTATACTATACTATGACAAAAATATGGAAGCAGTGGCATGTAAAAAAATAAAAAAATCAAATAAAAAATATTGTTATACTATCCTAAGGTATGTGTTCACTGAAAATGGATTGTATAATAAAGCATTTAAAAAACTTCATAAAAAAAAAAAAATCTTTCTTTTTGGATTTGCCCCCTGTAAAATAATGATGAGAACTTTGCTCGGACACAAAGTATTAAAACCAGTATAATAAACATTTCTGAAAACATTAACATTAAAGGAAGATGAAATAGAATGGACAACACTGGTGTAATGTATATGTAATAAAAATTCAACTCTAATAACGTATTACAGTCTCTACTACTATTCTTCTTTAGAAGCTCTCATCACCTATTTCTAAAACATAATAACTTTTTTTCTTTGAAAACATGAACGTTGTTACACAGATGCCCTTAGTGATCTTCAAAGGGCAGAGTGTGTGACCAAAATGACTGGGGACACTTGATTACAAGAGTATTTTCCTTAAAAGGGTCATTTAGCAAGAGGGCAATACAGCCTGGAACTAGCTTTTGTCCAAGAAATAAATCTCAGAAATGACAAGTACAAATTATTATCAAAAGCTACTTGTTTTCACCGTGCTTTCCATTTCAGTTCTGTGCAGAAGGCATGAAACATCTCAAGGACTTTAAAAAATTAGGACTGTCATATCTTGCAAAGAGCAAACAGTTGCTGGCTTTCTGTAATTTCATTATGCTGTATGGGTCCTTTGCATGATTCTCTACATGTTTATTTGGATTAGCAAAGTATTTTTAAGATATAGAATCTTACTTTTTTTAATAATTAAAAAGAACCACTCGATATGTGCATTTTATTATATTTACAATATGTGTATTTACAATATATATATATATATTTATATATATATATATATATATATATATATATATATATATCAGGAGAAAAAGAGAGCTGTTGCTCATAGCAACTAACCAGAATACACCATTTATCTAAAAGATTGACCTAATTGTTGCTTAGGGCTACTGCTCTACTCCAGTTCTATTTCTTCCAGATTTTCCTCCAGATTTGGTAAATAGTCCCTATATATTTCTAATCAAAAGAAAATAACAAAGAGACTAGCAGTTATGGAGCTGCTCACTACACTTGATGGTATGGAAATAAGAGTTCAGTTTGCTTTGTTAAACTATATAATCTTACCAGTGACATTCAACTAGGGTAATAGCTCTAATTTCCATTGTTCTTTTAATGACAGAGAATACATTTTTATTCTGCAGTTTTCATCTGTTTCATCTGCTGATATGTAGGTAAATGCCACAGATATATATAATGTTCTTTGGCCAGATTGTAGATGAGAACAAAGCTTCATTATTCAGTATAGCAGTGATGTGTTGTTCCTACATTTTTACCCTCTGTTTCAGTATTTTAAGCTGGCCATATGTGGTTTGATTTTGTAATCCAATTCACTTCAAAATCAATTAATTCCCTTATTCGTGTTAACAGTGTGGAGAGGAGAATCTCCATTGCTGACTATTGCATTTAGGAATCTATGGCTGCCTAAAATACAGTGCAGAACAGTGACTATATGTGATGCAGGATGCAGTCACTGTTCAGCCAATCATTTTCTTGCTTGCAGAGTCGCCCATGATTTGAACTTTGAGCCATCTATGGGGGCCTTTAGTATCAACAGCTCACCACTGGTAGTTTCCGCCACAGATCTTCTGTTGCTAAGAGTGATACCCTATCATATGTCTCCCTCATACAAAATTTTCCTGTAACCTTCACACTAACCCTCCCTGTAACTCAAAATTACCTTAACACTAACTATTCTTGACGTAAACATAAGCCCTTGTTTGCTAAGTTTTCTTCTGTTTCTATCTACATCAACTATGAACACTTTATGTGCCAATACCAGCTCCAATATCCAAGCATGGAAATCCACTGATCCATCTTATTGTTTTTTGTTGCTATCATGTAAGATATCAAGAACAAAAAATATTTTATCTAAATAAAGTTTATGCAAGATTTTATCATAATCAGGAGCTCACTTTATACGGTGGCAAATAAACTATTACTCCTAGGTAGTTTTCTCACTTAATCAGCCATCCAAGAAGATTATGTATCATTGATTGAATCCTTGACCTTTTTTCACTTGGTATTGATTAGTAAGACTAGTGAGCATGCTTCTTCTTTCTATCTCACATGAAAAGAAACAGGAATACTGGGATTCTTTACTATTTGTTCTACCCTGGGGCATTACAATAGCAATGGAATACATATGTTGAGATAAGATGTATACAGAAATAAAGATAATGTACTGTGGTTACTGAAATAGAATCATGTAATTAGGTTAAAAATAAGCCAGTGGTTTTGATTCACAGTCTGTCATTTTGCAACAGTGACTATTGGTAGTAGGCATAGAATCTGAGTCACTGCAATTGCAGTGCTTTTGTTGCAGAAGATTCAGGTTGAAGGTGGTCATATACAGCCCAATACAGCTAAGTTTTTCTTACAACAATTAAGTATCTATGAAACCATGCTTGTGGGTAGTATGAGCTTTTCTGTATGCTCTGAAGAGTTATTATCACACACATTTGATTGTGGTGGGTGCAGGCACACCAGCTGCTTTTGGAAAGGCAACAGTGGAGCTTTACCTTCATTTCAAGGGGCAGTACAGCACAAAGCACCTTCCTCATGCAACAGGGAAGCAGCAAAGAATATACAGCAAATTTAGTAACAGATAAAACATCAGGAAAGGGTAACACAAATTCAGTTCAATAAAGAAATAAAAAACAAGTCCAGTGATTAACTACCCTGAGTTGTGCTATTTAGTAATGTCCGCTGTGTTTCGAACACAAGTGTTCATTGTATCATGCGGGTGTTATGCTTAATTGTTATAGCTTTTTAAGGGTCTTGGAAAGTTTCTGTCCATTGATTGTCAGATGTTTTCAGTGGTTGAAAGAGACAGACTCATCCGAAAATTAATTATGTGGAAAATGTCTATATTATACCTTGCAATGGGTCTGTACCAACAAACATCCTGCTTGTTTAGGTCTAGGGGGCATAGACTAGAGGATTACTTGCCTCATCCTCTGCTCCTCTGTGCTGCTAGACTGGTTCCCACAGCATCTTCTCTTCCATAATCCATCAGTTTAAGATCCTGACTTCATTAAGACCTTGCCGAGTCCATAGCTCTGCATTGAATGTGATGACGCCATTAGGAACAGTCCACCGGCGGACCATGCAAAAGGTCTATCTGCCAGGGAAGCAGAGGATTGGGTAAGTAAAAGTGCTCTCCCTAAAATAAACAAGCAGTTAACTGGGCACAGCCCTACTTTAAGGCAGAAACTTTAAATTTCCCAGAGTTGAGTTTTAACCCCTTGGTGCCCTTGCCCGTGCCTTCCAGCCCTTTAAGGGGTTTCAGATGCTGGGAGGTGGGGCAGGGTTTATGATCATGTGACCGCTGTGATTGGTGGTCACAGTGGTTCTTTTAGCCGTCGGTAACTGAGCGCTCTTAGCACAGCAAATATGTGGTCGCTCGGCATCAAGTCCCACCCGCCGAGAGGCCGCATATTTACGTATTGTCGGCGCCAAGAGGTTAAAGAACAGGTTTCTGATGCAGTTACATTGCCTTATGTGCCCTATTTGCTCATATGACATCACAAATCTCATGTTCAGGCTAAAGAGATGCATGTATTGGGGTTATTACATCAATCATCAGCAACTCTGACATAGAGTACCTATTTCAATGCAACTTTCTGCTTGGCACACTTTTTTTTCTTTATTTAGGATATAGTAAAGTAGGGTTAGAACTTCTGTCTGTTTTCTATTTCTCACTGTGCCATTTCAAGGAAGATAAGCCCTCATTTCCTGTCCCAGTGTCAGAGTTTTGATCATGACAGAACATGAGGGAAAATCTCAAAGGGAAACACAAACAGCAATATAAAGCTTACAGAGGATCTAGACTTCCTTTACACTACTAAAAAGAAGTGTGTTTATTGCTGTTGGATCCCTTTCAGATTTCCACTAATGTACTGACCCAATAAACTATTTTCAATGGGACCAAAAGCAGTAAAACAGAAAACATAGATTCTAACTGCCTCTTGAACTATCCAAAGCTAAAAGAAGTATCCTTTTAGCTGAAATTAAACTTTGCTACAGTATGCGATAATGTGCAGAAGAGGAAAACAATAAAGGGGTACCAAAAAAGAAAGATCATTGAGGGGGCTGTCAATGTGTGCCCCAGAGCACGTTTTGCCATTTACTATCTAGCTATGTCACCGGCTCTTTAATTTACTGAAAAAAAATTATAATACTGATAATAAGGCTCCATCCTTCTTTGTCACAGTAATGATGTTGTAGTAAAACCCATGGACAAAATCAAATAAAACAATGTCATTATTTATTACAATGCATGCTTTCATAGAAATACACTCAATGCAGATGGTTTCTTCTTCTTCTTCTTCTTCTTCTTCTTATTCTTCTTCTTCTTCTTCTTCTTTCATACACTCATGCTATGTATGTTACACATATTTAAAAAGATGTAGTTAGAGGATTATCTTTATGAAACATGCCAATATGAACACTTTCTTCTTTTGCCAGTAGGAGCTGACCAGATGGCTGGAGATTATTAGAGGAAGATTTGCTGCAGGTTTTAATTCCCTCTCCCATCCTACAATGAGAAAACTTGTCATTGTGGTTTTTCTCACTGTATGTTATAATAAAAAAGAAAGAAAAAAAAAACAATATGCCATAAAAAGAAACAATAGGGACCTATAAGAGATGAGTGAGGGCACATTTACATTAAATAGAGAATGGTCCTCATCCCACCATATACAAGTGAGTTATAGAGAAAATGCACTTTAGCCCAGACACTCAGCATGTCTAGGGTCAGTGCAGTGTTTTTCTTCTGGTGCTTGTACAGCCTCTGTATTTGAATATGTTCATGCAATTGTGTCCATGCAGTTGCTGTATGTTTATCCACTGCCGCGGGCTGCTGAATGTGTGAATGGGGGAATTGAGTCTTTTTTTTTGTTTAACCCACTGGTTGAACCAAAAAAAATACTCATCCATATGCTGCTTAACTCAACCCCTTCTCTCCCCCTTCCTGCCTACTCAACTAAGTTGGCTCCATATGCAGTTTTAATCAGAGAGAGACAGTCTGAAGGTAAACCACACTTGATGAACTCCCACTTAGAAACTCCATAATGCTTTATCACATGGGGTCATAAGAACATTCTGTATTTTGTACCTTTACCCTAGTATGATAGCACTGTAATGAATTTAGCCACCTATGGACCACCCCATGCAGATATACTGTGACAGGGCAGCTCTCCTGTACGTGATTTCATGCACGGGGCCTTGGGCGCATGCGTGCGCTGCCGACGGCTCGCTCCCGCTGTGATTGGACCCGCCGATCATTCTGAGGAGAGGCAGAATAGCCATTCTGTTTCTGAAACACGGATCTCTGTTTTCCTTTAGTCAAAGCGCTCCCCCCACAGTTAGAAAGCACCCCCTAGAGACACATTTAACATTTTGCTTGCCCCTGATGTTAACCCCTTCCCTGTCAGTGTCATTTGTACAGTGACAGTGCATTTTTTTACCACTGATCACTGTCTTGGTGTCACTGGTCCCCAAAAAATGCCACTTAGTGTCAGATTTGTCATAGCGGTTCTGCTAAAGACCACTGATCACTGACCATTACTATTAAATAATAAATAAGTAGATAAATAAGTAGATAAAAATTCCATAAATATATCCCATAGTCTGTAGACGCTATAACTTTTGTGCAAACCAATCAATATACACTTATTGTTATTTTTTTACCAAAAAATATGTAACAGAATACGTATTGGGCTAAATTGATGAAGAAATTCGATTTTTTTTTAAAATTATTGGGTATGTTTTTTAGCAGGGGTAGGCAACCTGGGGCCCTCTAGCTTTTGCAGAACTACAAGTTCCATCATGCCTCTGGGAGTAATTGTAACTGCCAGCCTTGCAATGCCTCATGGGAAATGTAGTTTCACAACAGCTGAAGGGCCCCAGGTTGCCTACCCCTGTTTTATAGCATAAAGTAAAAAATATTGTTTCTTTTTAAAAATTGTAGTCCTTTTTTGTTTATAGCGCAAAAAAATAAAAACTGCAGAAGTGATCAAATAGCACCAAAAGAAAGCTCTATTTGTGGGGAAAAAATTACATCAATTTTTTTTAGGGTACAGAGTTGCGAAAGGAATATATTCTAAATATATATACTCACGCTAGAAGTAAAAAATATGAATATGTTAAACCAAATAAAAATATGAATAAAGTTGCAGCTTCTGTATACAAAGTGCTATACACTCAAGAAATACAATCAAATGAATATATTACAGCGCTCGCAATAGTGCAAATGATGTATCAAAAAATAAAGTGAAAACAATTCATAAATAAGTGAATGCCCATATATTCAATTGCGTAAACTCTTATTAATCCTCTTGTATTTTATTGTATTATAACTGTATTGTCTCCCTTTTATATTGTAAAGCGCTGTGTAAACTGTTGGCGCTATATAAATCCTGTATAATAATAATAATAATTCTAGTGAATGATGTGCTCCAATTCATAAAGTGGGATTGTGCTCCAAACTCAAGGTGCGCCACACTCCCTCCTGTGTCCCCACTCACCGGATGGAATGGACCCCCAGCTTTTCAGTCTAGGGGTCGTTTCAGGCTTAGGCCCCTTTCACACTGAGGTGTATTTCAGGCATTTTTGTGCTAAAAATAGCGCATAAATAACGCCTGAAATACTTCTGCCCCAGCATTCTCAATGTGAAAGCCCTGGGGGCTTTCACACTGAGGCGGTGCGCTGGCAGGAGACAAAAAAATCTCCTGCAAGCCGCATCTTTGAAGCGGTGAAGGAGCAGTGTGTATACCGCTCCTTCCCATTGAAATCAATGGGACACCGCGGTAATACCGCCCGCAAACCCTTTTTCGGCCGCTAGCGGGGGTTAAAACTGCACCACTAGCGGCCGAATATCGCGGTAAACAAGACAGTATAGGGCGCTGAAAATCGCGCCGCTATACCGTCACCGCATATGCCCGCCCCAGTGTGAAAGGGGCCTTAGAGTGTTGGTCAGGGATGGCTATTCACATAAGGATACCAGGGAAATCTCCAATGCTCATGACAATCAAGCGTGGATCATAGTACCCAAAACGACATAAAGGAAGGGGACTATAGTGAAGTACTGTTTGGTAAAGGTATTTATTGCGCAGATAAAAAAGGTACTTACAAACTGTAGGATAAAACAGGCATATTTAGCAGATTTAGAAAAGGATTGCAATGAGAAACACTGCTGCTGGCGTGCGTTCCACAGAAAACCGGCAGTGACGTTGTGTGGATTTAAAACCGGAAATTGCGTCAATGCATTTATTTTTATTTTTATTTTCATTTTTATTTTTATTTTTACTTATTTTTCATTTTTATTTATTTATATTTTTATAATTCTTTTCATTTTTTTCAGTTTTTTATATAATTTTCTGTGTTATTTATTTGAAAATATTGTTTTGTAGGTTATTTTTTCCTTTTATATGCGTGGAATGAATTTTTAATATAACTGCATTTTTTATAAAACTATAATAGTTTCATGTGATGAAATGTTTCATTTTGAGTGACGTCCTTTGGACTAATTATTATAACCGAGGGGACCAGCTTCACTAAGTGAGGAATGTATATCAAACCAATATAATGGCCACCAGTCTCCCTTATGGTGATTAAACTATGGTCGAGGAGACATGTGTGCCCAACCAACAAAATGGCCACCATGCAGTATTTGATTGGCCAACTAGGGGGGAGGTGACCATTTGCTTGTATATAAGGATAGCTATTCTAACTGGAAATTAGGTCCTTGATGACTTCCTGTGGGAGGGCAAAATGCATTGATGCAATTTCTGGTTTTAAATCCACACAACGTCACTTACGGTTTTCAGTGGAACGCACGCCAGCAGCAGCGTTTTTTATTGCAATCCTTTGCTAAATCTATGCCTATTTTAACCTACATTTTGTAAATACCTTTTTGATCTGCGCAATAAATACCTTTACCATGCAGTACCTCACTATAGTCCCCTTCCTTTATGTCGTTTTGGGTACTTTGATCCACACTTGATTGTCATGAGCATTGGAGATTTCCCTGGTATCCTGATGTAAATAACCTTCCCTGGCCAACACTCTAAGCCTGAAACTCCCACTAGACTGAAAATCTGGGGATCCATTCCATCCGGTGAGTGGGGACACAGGAGGGAGTTTGGCGCACCTTGAGTTTGAAACGCAATCGCACTTTATGAACTGGAGCACATCATTCACCAATATATGGACATTCACTTACTCATGATTTGTTTTCACTTTATTTTTTGATACATCATTTGCACTATTGCTGTAATATATTTATTTCATTCTATCGCAAAAAATAGCCTGGCCATGAAGAGGGTAAAACCTTCCAGGACTGAAGTGGTTAATGGAAGCTTCAGGTTTACATACATATATTTATGTGCAAATATGTGTCCATCGGTATAGATTATTATGTAATTATTTATATTTAAAAACAATTGATGTATTTCTATCTATAGGTTACATGGTGTGGCCCATTAAATATGAATTTTATTGCAAGTCTATGGTCAAAGCTCTGCCAGTATACTTCCCCCAAATCAATACACTCTTCTCAGGCTTTGGTTTTATTCTCTGATTCTCTGACATCAGATGTTTATGGAGGATGATGGTTACACTTTTTTGGCATACACAAAGAGAATTCTATACATGAAATATGTCCATGAAAATATGGCATAGCAAGAAAAGGAAAAATTGTGTAATTACCTTCTGCCTTACTATGAAATCATAACTGAGATAGCTTCCCTTTAACGTCAAATATGCAATAAACTGCTTGACTCTGGACTGATTCATAGCAGTGAAAAATTCATAACAACAAAGAAAGAGCAACCAAATATAAAAATGCATTTTTATTATCAAAATAATATGCTTTTTTTATTAAAACTGTGCACAATGATTTCTTTACTGTAATGCTTAGCAACCAAAAAATAATAATATTGTAAAAGTGCAGTATAATCAAAAATATATCTATGCTTTCTAAGGTTAATTGTTGCTAGAGATCCTTTATCTAGTTCTATAAATATGTCTGTATTATAAAAACACTGTGTATAATACATACAGTATGCACATCATTTCCACTTGTAATTAAAGGAGAACTCCAGGCAAAACACAATATTTAGTAATATATACAGTATGTAAATAGCCACTCTGCCCTTTAGTTTGGATGCCCTGTTTGGAAAAAGAAAAAGTAATGTTCCAATCTCCAGTCTATAGAATGGAATAACAACTGGCTCATATGTTTCCTGTGCCACAATTGAATACCAGCCAACATTTTTTTTTTTTTGGAAAGTGAGGGGAATGATTGGAATTTCTGTTCACATTTTATAATTATCTGTGACAATGTTGAGGAGATTTCTCCTCATGTCCAATGTGATCACAAGGATAAAGAGTAAATGGAAAGCTTTTAAATGTAGATACAGAGATAAAAACTTGAGAGAGGGTCTGATCTTTAACCACACTAGGAAACACAAGAAAAAAAAAAACTTTTGGATGAAGAAAACATCTTTAATTTCAGAGATGTATTCTTTATACCAAAAATGTGTGCTTTTAGGTTATCCTAACATATTAAAGGCCTTTATTGTTTTTGGACATAGAGAACAATATTATCACAACCACAAGTATTTAACCAAATTATTATCAACAAAGTCATCTGAGTACAAGGATACCACATAACTTTGGGTAATGCCCAAAGTCAAGGTTAGCTCATGAGTTTCGTTTTTTCGTCTCTCAATGTTACAGTACTTCACAAAACGACAGAGGAGAAATTAATACTGTATGTTTGTAAAACGTATGTACAACTAATTTTCAGAAATACTGAATGCAACTATACGCATGTATGAAACTCATGTAGTAATCATATATTTATTTTTAAGAATCTAAAACATTTGTGGGAAACTGGGGGTGGGGAGGGGGTTAACTGGGGGTGTAGGATACTCTCATAGAATGGCTTCTAGTGTGACTGAAAGCCAGGATTGGTATGGCTTGATGTAATGACCTATAAAAATCCTGTCACTGCCACCATTTTAGTGCTTGTGCATAGACTCTTAATTCAATGATCAAATCCTAAACAGATGTCCAACTCCTTCACACTGTTCATCTTCATTTTATTTGCAATTGCCCCATGAAAATTTATAATATATGTGATTTAATTCTCTCAACATCGTACCAGTGAAATAATATGGGCAATGGGGAATCGAAAATCTTAATATATTACTGAGCGGACTGATCAGAGCAGATACTGCTAATTACATTACTTGGTAGTATGCAAGACTGTTAGGGCTCATTTACACTTGCTTTGACTTCAACACACATTGAGGGCTCATTTACACTTGCTTCGGCTTCAACACACATTAACGGCTAGTTTACACTTGCTTCAAAAAGGCTTCGGACAGGCTTTGTTAAAGCTCTCTGCACGCTAGTCAAAGCTCCTGTCACTAAATAAAATGGAGCAACCTTATAAATGGAGCCAGGTATGACTGATCAGAACCTGCTGACTTTGGGGAGACACTTGCTGATGGTCAATGGAACTGCAGCTATCGGCCCAGTGAATGCCAGTGCCACTAGAAGTTGAACTCAACCCTGACAGTAAGCTAATCATTTTTTTTTTTTGTGACAGGGGCTTTGACTGGCTTTTAGAGAGCTTTAACAAAGCATGATTTGAAGCAACTCAGTGGGGTGATATTGGTTTTTGAGGTTTTCTGCTTATAAGGCTTGACAACATGTTCAATCAGACCAGTTGAGATCTGTATCTCTAAGACTTCTGACTCTTAACAAATCTCAGTAATTTATATTTAATTTCATGCTAATTAGCAAGGATTAAGTAAAGATGACATGATCCTTATACTGGGATGAGAGCATTTCTGTGTACACGAATAGATTATTATGATAATATTGAGGATATCAAACACAGATTCAATTAACCTTACTACATTTTATTTGTACATCTAACTAGTAGATCTATTTAACTATATGAACCTCTGTCCAACAAACAAAATTAATGAGAAATTCATTTAATGTATCTTCCATTAGACAGTTCAAAGCAAAACTATGATAATAACACACTGCTGGTATATAATTTTGCATAATACTATAGTTGAAAAAGAAATATACAGTTTTTTTTATGATGGCAAACAAACAGTAGTTAACTTTTCATGCTGCTAAAATACCAGATTAATGAAAGCTGATTGATGGTTGTTTGTTAAACTGTACACATAGGTGTACATAGTCGGTTAATTACATTAGGAGTCCAACAAAAGGTACCCCACGTATAGGTTACTACATAAGATTTGGTTCAAAGCAAAACAACTACAAAGAGTGTCAGGACTTACTAGTCACAGCCCCATCTGGAATAACAATACTTACCCAGAACTGGCAAAGCTGCAGTGTGCAGGCCGGTGGCGAGCATATGGTGTTACTCCCCTCTGTCACATTTTAAACAATGGCTGTTCTTTAAGTGTAACCCAAAGACTGTCCCAACTATATATATTATTGTGGGTTCATCATACCCTACTTAAATTGTTTACTCTTGGACTCCACCCAGACCAATTGTGTGCGAGATGCAAGGGAGCTAATGGGGACCTGATACATCTCCTTTGGCGGTGGCCAAAGTTGCACCGCTTTTGGACTGGCATAGGAAGCATCTTCAACAATATTTTTCAAGTAACTGTCTCTCTTGACCCTAAACCATGCTTATTGGGTAAACTGGATGAGGTTATAATGGACAAATATGTCAGAGAGGCGGTGTCCAGAGCACTGTTCCAAGCGCGAAAGCTGATCTTGTAACATTGGATCTCTCAAACCTCTCCAACTTTAGGGATGTTGTTGGCCAACATGGAATTAACTTTGAGATATGAGTACTTGATATATCAGCATATAGGCAGCCCAACCCGGTTCAATAAGATCTGGCGATACTGGCTAGCTACCCCAGGCTTGGCTCCATTAGACCTAATTCTTTATAGGCAATTTACTTTACATGGGAACCCAACCGCTCAGTGTGTCCTCACCCTTGGAGTGAGTTTAATTTAAAGTACTGGGGAAGAGATATGATTTGAATGTTTTCCTAAACCATATCTAGGGATGCATACACTGTGAGATTTAACAACTAATGATATCTCAGGTTCACTTTGTTTTAATAACCAGCTTTGGATGTGTACAAGAACATTATTCTACATTGTATTCTGTGAAGGTATTGTATAAATGTATTAATTTTGGAATGTGCATTGTTTATTGTACTGTTAAAAGTTGTTAATAAACTTCAGATTTTTTAGAAAATTACTTTAGGAGAATAGCAATATTTGATTTATATTGCCTTTAATCTCCCTATGTAAAATGAAAAATAGGTCAAATGAAAAATATTTTGAATGAAAATGTTGGATAAGATGTATACAATCTTTGGATGATCCTTATTATAAGATTCAGTTGCCAAGTGTCTGGATCCTTCAGTTTTGGTCGTAAGCATGTATGATGATCAAATATGATTGATTTGATTTGGTCCTTTTCAATTGAAGTTACACCATTGAGAACTTGACTTGAATCTTTACTGCCTTAAAAAAACATTTAGATTCACCCCTAAGTTGGATCATGACAGCCAGGATATAAATTTGAATTATTTTCTAATATGATGTGAAGTTGTAGGACATTTTTGATATTAAATTTGAAACCCGAGAAACTCACAAAATATAGAAGAATTAAATCTGGGAGAATAAATCTAGTAGTCGCTTAGCTTCTAGACTTAAAGTGACACTTTTTTGGGATCCAAATCATTTATATAGAATATTACCTGTTCTTCTGATGCATAAAAAATGTCTCTTCAATAAAGTAAATGTGGTGAAGAATGACACCCTAAGTAGTGTGGCAGGCTAACATTTCAATCTCAAAGTCTGGTCTTTGGTGTATGGTGGGGTGGAAAATCAGTTGGGCCCCAGTCACTTTATATTTTAAAATTTTTGCTGAACTTAAATTTAGGAGATTGGGTTTAGTTAGTAATTGTCCTTTCCACTCCAACTACTCCTTCACAGTAAAGCTGGGTATACACTAGGGGAATTTTGTTTGGCATTTTTCATTGTAAGAATGTTTGTTCATTTTGTAATCATTAGTGGGATCAAATCGATGTTCGTTTTGAACCACACTGACAAGAAAATTTAAAGGAGAGGGATGCAATTTTTTGGGAAATGTACTTATTCCTAATAGTGTATGTGGTCTTTGTTCAGCTAATGCATACACAGGCTAATAAGCAGAAGAAACCTGCTGAGCTTATGGAAAACCTGTAGGGCTTAGAAAATAAGTTAAACAACAGCTCGCCTCAGGCTGGTTACAGCCTAGCAACAACACACTACATTTAGTTAGGCACACAACAGTCAGGGTCCCTACAAATATAGTAGTTAGCAGCAGCTTGAAATGGAAAGGTATTTTTTTTATTAACCTTTTAATCAGGAGATAACTTGTGTATCAATTTTTTTGTATAAGTTGTATTACTCTTTTAGCTAGGACGAATAATTTAACAGAAGCCCAGAAGATTAAGCAGAGAGAACTATTCTACTGTAAAATAAATTGAAGAAGAAATGTTACCAATCTGGGTTATCATTCTTCTATATTAGGAATAAAGATGGAACCAATATTTACATTTTATTTTTGTAATATGAATCTGAACATTACTAAATGAGTGCATAGGTATTGCATTACATTGGCATCTCATCTCTTTCTTTATGTAAAGTAGTTTTTATTTTGGAGATTTGAAAAATCTGCATTAAAAGAGGCTGCCTAAGTACTGTGAAGGGTTAGAAAATTAATTCATGTAAAATCTCTGTGATACATTACTCACAGCCTATATTTAACCATGGTATTGAATGCAGGTAAGAGCATGGGGTGGGGACAGTCAATAAAGACTAATGCACTAAAGGAATTTATATCCATAATTAAAAAGAATAGCATACCAAAAGTGAATTCCTTCTGACCATAAATTATGTTGCTAGCAATTGCAACCATGGTGTTTTTCCAGCCCTGTATACAGCAGTCAAATTTCTCATAAAAGTGACACAATCCATATCAACTGTGGCAGAGTGTATTTGCATGTGCTCTAAACATTGTCTAGAAGCCTAGAGCTAGAGTTCTATATTATGAGTGCCTCAGTCTGATACATGTTACAAAAACATACCTCTTCCTTAAAATATTTAAAGGAAAAAGATTGTTTTCATTCCTTATTTATTTTATATTATGTTCCATAATAAAAATGAAAATATTTTAGCAAATTAAGAGATATTGCATATGAATATTTCATATGTACCTTCTGTAGCCCATGGATGGAGCTCTAAGCAGATAACTGCTGATGTTTCATCAGCAATTGTGCTAAACAGAGACCTGACTCAAAGGGATAACTATATTCATATATACATATATTTTTAAATATGCATTATATATTTATGGAAATCATTAGGGGTCCTTTGTATGGGCACTGTGGCCCCATACTGCGTAAATTAGTGCCTTGTTTTTGCGACTGGAGGTGCTCTACAGGGAGCCCTTATAGCTGGCATTTAAGAAAAAATTTAAGAACAAGTTAAAATCTTAAGTTTAAATTCAAATCATTTGCCTGTTTCCAATCCACCAATCTGCCTTTATTTCTCAACTATTTTTCCAACTACTGAACCTATTGTATTCTAGGAAATCTCCATACTTATAGTTGTTATGCTATCAAAGATAATTGATTCATTCACGCATTAGAGACTTTCCTGGCTATGTTAAAAGCAAAGGGTTTTCTTTTTGGAAATGTACTTCCCAGGAATACCAATTTTAAAAATTTGAGACTATTATTATTTTTTAACCACTTCAATACCAGACACTTTCCCCTCTTCCTGCCCAAGCCAATTCTCAGCTTTCAGCACGGTTGCTGTTTAAATAACAATTGCGCAGTCATGCTAACTGTACTCAAACAACATTTTTATAATTTTGTTCCCACAAATAGAGCTTTCTTTTGGTGGTATTTGATCATCTCTGGGGTTTTTATTTTTTACTAAACAAATAAAAAAAGACAGACAATTTTGAAAAAGTTTTTCTTCGTTTCTGTTATAAAATTTTGTAAATAAGTATGTTTTCTCCTTCACTGATGGACACGGATGAGGCTGCACTGAAGGGCACTGATAAGGCAGTACTGATGGGCACTGGTGAGGTGGCTCCAATGAGGTGGCACTGATGATGGGCACTGATATGCAACACTGATGGGCAAAGACAGGTGGCACTAATATGCAGCACTGATAGGCACTCATATGTGGGACAGATGAGCACTCATAGGCGGCACATATGGACACTCATAGGCTGCACAGATGGGCACTCATAGGCGGCACTGATGGGCACTGAAAGGCTGCACTGATGGGTACATATGGGTGGCACTGATGGGCACTGATAGGCGGCACTGATGGGCACTGATAGCTGGGCACTTTAGGGCATGAATGGGCACTGATAGATGGCACTGATGGACACTCATGAGTGGCACTGATGGACACTGATAGATGGCACTGATGGGCATCACTGTTATGGAGGCACTGGCAGGTATTGTTGATGGGCACTGATTGGCATCATATGTGGGCACATATTGGCATCATATGTGGGCACACATTGGCATCCCTATTGGCCATGGGTGGCATACCTGGTGGTCATCAGTGGTGGTCATCCCTGGTGGTCCTGGTGGCATCCCTGGTGGTCCTGGGTGGGCATACTCAGGCTGGCTGTGCTGATAATCAATCAGCGCAGACCCCCCTGTCAGGAGAGCAGCCGATCGGCTCTCTTCTACTCGCGTCTGTCAGACATGAGTGAGGAAATGCTGATACACAGCTCTTCCTGTCTACATCGTGATCAGCTGTGATTGGACACAGCTGTTCACGTGGTAAAGAGTCTCCATCAGAGACCCTTTACCTGGATCGGAGTTGCGGTGTGTCAGAGTGACACACCACAACAGCGAGCCCCCGTGGACGTGCAGCGGCTTGTTATCCTGATCACATCATATGACAGGATAACAAAACCACTTTCCTGACCTCATATTGCTATATGGCGGGCAGGAAGTGGTTAAGAAACAAGTAATTTTTAATAGCCCGTAGAAGAGCCACAGGGTTTAAGTCATGTGTAAAATGCTAGCGCTTGCTGACTGGATCTTAGTTGCTTGTAAAAAATGGTTGTTATTGATGTTTGTTGTGTTAGGTGAGGGAAGAATGGTTTCAGAGCCGAAGTGGAGAGGGTGGGGTACATTTGGGTGCAATTTATGCACAAAATTATGTATGTGCCCCCTGTTATATACATTATTTTCTTATGATTTATTCCATGTTAAAGATGCCTAGTTGGTAAAGTTACTATACCCTCATTCCCTGCTGGTTAGAGTCTACTGCTATCTACTATCATTCAGTCTCAGGATAAAGAGTTAATATAAATTTTCAGGAAAATTTATAAGTTGATTTTTAAATTCTATTAAATACAGTAGGCTATATAAACATAACATAGTGTTTGACCAATTTGTGGCTGATTCTATGCACAAACAATCCAATGAAGGTAAAGAAAACGTATATATTCACAAAATGGCATTCATCCAATGGGAAAAATGGCAGCCAAATGCAGATCTACAGGAAAATTGGTCTGCAAGAATAATTTTACTATATATATATATATATATATATATATATATATATATATATATATATATATATATATATATAAACATTTTTCTTAGACAAATGTTTGACCCCAGGTGTCTTATGACTAATAGGGGTTAATTTATATAAATAAAATTGCTATGCAATGTTTTAGCATTTGAGAAAAAGTCATAAATATTACTTGTAATGTTTGTCATTTGTGAGAACTATCAGTTTCCATTTGTTGCCTTTAGCATGGCAGATGTAACTTTCCCTAACATTTGCTCCTAAGAGAAAATAGCCTTAAAAAATGAAACCAGAAGAGGTAAAGAACATTTGTCCAATATAGAAAATAGCTTAACACTTTAGGTTAAGAACATTTGACCAGAACAGAAAATAATATGAGAAAAACCTTTGTGTTTGGAGAGTCCGATGCTTACCACTGGCAGTGTAATAAATCAGGCACAGCAGACAGCGAACTGCTCTACAGAATTCATAAAGAAAAAGAGCCATTGCTCGCCCAACCTAATCTTAGTTGATGTGTGTATATGTGGCAGCCTCTGCCAATGCTGCTCCGCAGACCACTCCCTCTGACACGCTTCACCCTGTCCACTGAGGCTTAGCCATAGAGGTAGAGGTCAAGAGAAGGATAATGGAATTTTTCTGTCAAAGCTCATATGAACAAGTTGAAGTTATAAGCTGATTGGCTACCATTCACAGCTGCACCAGATTTTGCCTAGTACACACGGGTCGAATGTCAGACGACATTGGCCGGTTCAATAGAAACCGGATGACATTTGGCCAGTGTGTATGGCAGTCGATCCGACAGAAGGCTAAAAAATGGTCTGCTGACTGGCTCCCGATCAGCAATCTTAGCCAATGGCTGAGAGCGCTGACCGGAGTGTTCTGGCGGGGGGGTGGGGCGTCCCCCTGTCAAAACACTATAGCACAGCAGGGGAGATCACTGTACTAACACTGGATTGTTTAAAAAAAAAACTAGAAGTGTGTACCAGGCTTTAGTAAATCCACCCATATGGGTATTATTCATGACTTTTGTTCAAATGCTGGGACTTTCGCATGGCATTTTTTTAAAATAGACCCCATATTGTTGTAGTATTTTGTTTGCTAATTTTTTGTTTTGTTTGTGCTGGGTGATGTTTGCTTGAAATTATTGCCTTCCCAATTAATATTTTAAAAAATTAATGTAATTTTAATATACAGTACCTGCATGTTAATAATAATCATTTTATGTAGGCAGTGCTTTGATTTATGTGCACTAATTCTCTGGTACGATAATAAGCAATAGGAGGTCAGTAGATCTATAACACCACCTATGAATATATAGTAACAGTGCAATGCAGGGTACATAGAAAGAGTTAATAGCCAGATACTTATTCACCACTTCTTCCTGAACATGTGGCTAAGTGGTCATCCACCTTTCTTGACCTATAATCTTGTACATGTTTGTCAGTGCATTTTAGTCTTGATCTGATTCTCTCAAGCTGATGATGTACACAAACGCAAATGCACAAATCAGCTTTCGCTCCCGGCAGCAGAAATTATTTGACAGGGAGGCTGTAACCACATTCACCATGTTTTTTTATTTGCCCCGCAAATTGATGTATATTTTAACATCTGTTCAAAAGCTGTACCTTTTCCAATATATTGTGTCTCCTGAAGTGTAAATTAGAAACAATTTGTTGTTGCTTGTAGTGGAAGAGTAGAATTTGATGACATAGAGCTAATACCTTGTCACACAAGCTGACAGGAGATTATTCAGTGGATTAGAGTATAAACATTAGCTGTGCATGGAGTGGAATGGCAAAGAAGAAATAGATTGCAGGAGATTCAAGGAAACACATTTCTAAACCTGTTAAAACCTCTTAAAGTCTACAGTCATTTTTTCCACCTGCTACTTGGGTTTCTTTTACCTAATGCATACTATTAATTACTGCAAGTTATCACCAGTTAGAAGACAGAAGCTTTACAAACCATTTATTTTTAACCCGATTGTTTAAATTCTTTAGACATTGAGTCTGTGTTATTTATAATGGCCAAGCTAGTGAAGCTTAGCGCCTCTGCAAAGAACTCTAAAGCTTTGTCTATGGTTATGCTAAGAAATGAATGGTGTGTATATAAAAACTGAAAGAAGGTAAACAGAGAGAAAATGAGCAAAGCAACCAATCTGAACTAATAAAACAAGAGATATTTGCACATCCTAACAATATGCCCCTAAAGTGGTATAACTATTTAGAAAAAACACTGACAGGCAGGGTTTATATGACACTAGTGGTTTCTTCTGTAAAAAAATGCTTCACCCTGACAGTCAGTGGTAATGTACACTAAACCACGCATGTGCAGCTCAGAGTATATTTACGGCAACGCTCCGTGCCATGATGAAATGACTCCCATGTTCATGCGTAGGAGTGATGTCATCGGGGCTTACCATTCAAGCAGCTGCATAGAGTGAACCCAGAATAAAAACCGGGAGAATATGGAAGGGCCTGAGCACTGACAATGCAGCACTGACGGGCATCCTTTGATGAGTAAGTCTGTCATAATGTGCTAGTAAGTGGTGCAGGCTGGGAATTATTCAAGGTAGGTATGGGGAAGGAGTGGACAGGGGGTAAGATTTTTAAAACAGTATTAAACTCCATGACTTTTTTTTTTTTCCAAATGGCCCCCTACAGGTTTATACCATAATGTGCACATTATGTAGGGGGGCCATTTGTCAAAAAAACAATCATGGAGTTTAATACTATTTTTAAAATCTTACCCCCTCCCCACTCCTTCCCCATACCTACCTTGAATAATTCCCAGCAGGGGAATTAGTAGCTTAGGACCCCTTTCACACTGGTATGCTTTTGCTGAGCTTCTCCAGGACGAAGAGTACCTGAAAACTATTCTCCTTTATATCCTATGTACAGTAACTGTTCACACTGCAGGTGCGCTGCACTTTGAAAAGTCCTGCAGGCTTTATCTTTGGTGCATCTTTGATGCAGTTTTTCAAAAGCACACCAAAAAGGCAAATAGGTAAGTCAATAGGGACGTATAAAAAAAGCACATCAATGTGAAAGGGCCCCTCCCTAAACTTACCTCTACCCCTTTATTCCTCCCTTTTTCCTCTTCCCTAACTTCCCTAACTAAACATATGCATGGCACAATTGTTAAAATTGACACAAAAAAAAGATGTAAAAACGTGCATGAAAATAATAAACCAAAAGTCCCAATGGAGAGCCAGAAGGTAAGTTAAGCAAACTTCTCTGTATATGACAAGAGGTGGACAGCCTCTGAGCTTCCCAACAGTAAGACTTCAAATCACCTCAGTGTTTAAATGAGGGGGGCTTACCAAAATTAGATGACTCCCAATAAAGAGTGGTCGAACAGCACTCTATACACTCCACGTGACATCCAACTTCTATCAAGCACCTTACCGAACAGCCGCACTGCTATGTTTCACACAGATCAATGCTCAATTGGACTCAATATAAAAATGGTGTCATAAAAGGAAAGAGAACACTTTCCATAATGTAAACCAGTAGAGTATGCAAATTTAACCACTTAAGCCCCGGACCAATACGCAGCATAAAGACCAGGATCCCTTTTTGCGATTCGGCACTGCGTCGCTTTAACTGACAATTGCGCGGTCATGCTCCCAAACTAAATTGACGTCCTTTTTTTTCCACAAATAGAGCTTTCTTTTGGTGGTATTTGATCACCTCTGTGGTTTTTATTTTTTGCGCTATAAACAAAAATAGAGCGACAATTTGGAAAGAAATGCAATATTTTTTACTTTTTGCTATAACAAATATCCCCCAAAAATATATAAAAAAACATTTGTTTTCCTCAGTTTAGGCCGATACGTATTCTTCCACATATTTTGGTAAAAAAAATTGCAATTGGCGTTTATTGATTGGTTTGCGCAAAAGTTATAGCGTTTACAAAATAGGGGGTAGTTTTACGGCATTTTTATTAATTCTTTTTTTTTTACTAGTAATGGCAGCGATCAGAGATTTTTTTCATGACTGCGACATTATGGCAGGCACATCGGACACTTTTGACACATTTTTGGGGCCATTGTCATTTTTACAGCAATCAGTGCAATAAAAATGCACTGGTTACTGTAAAAATGACACTGGCAGTGAAGGGGTTAACCACTAGGGGCGCTGAAGGGGTTAAGTGTGCCTAAGGGAGTGATTACTACTGTGTGTGGGCATGGCTACAAGTGACACGTGACCGATCTCCGCACTGATTACACAGAGCGGAGATCGGTGACATTGTCAGTAGGGGAGCGGGGAGATGTTATGTTTACACTAACATCTCCCCGCTCCATGCCTCCGTGAGACGATCGCGGGGATCCCCACGGCGATCGAGTCCGCGGGACCCGCGGTCCGACTCACGGGGAAGGCAGGGGTGTCACAAGCGCGCACGCGACCCCCGACGTCGGGCAGTTAAAGGAGACGTACAGGTACGTGATTGTGCCTGTGCGAGCCATTCTGCCGACGTATATATATACAGTGGCTGGTCCTTAAGTGGTTAATAAGGTATATGCACTTACAATGGATGGGTAGTAAACAGGCACTTCACATCACATATACAATCTGTTTGGCATAAACCAAGAAGGCTGAAGCTGGTCCAGGCATGCGCAGTGGCGTGTATTCCGGTACCCAGGGCTGGGAAGTTCAGAGGCTGTTGGGATTCACATCAGTCCTCTTCTTATCCTATACAGAGAAGATTGCTTAACTTACCTTCATTGGAACTTTTGGTTTATTATTATTTTCATGCACTTATACGTTTTTACAATGTTTTTATATATTTCTTGTCATTTTTTAATACTTGTGCCATGCATATGTTTATAATTTGAATTTAGCACTAGTGGGATTTTCATAGCGCAGCCCTGTTGTTTAATAAACACGTTTTATATGTCAAGTACAACATTCCTGGATGCACTTGTTTAAATATTTCATTAAAAAAAAGTTGAGTACAGAGCACATATACAGGTATTAATGTGGCTAGTACATGCTTTCAACAAGATAGGTACATCAAAAATGAAGCATGGAAATAACCATGCAGGATTAAGCAAAGAGTAATATTTGGTATGGGAGGACAATCCTCATTAACCACTTCAATACAGGGCTTTTTGTACCTATTCAATACCGGGCCTATTTTGGCACTTCTCTTCTACATGTACAAATCATCATTCTTTTGCTAGAAAATTACTCAGAACCCCCAAACATTATATATGTTTTTTTAGCAGACACCCTAGGGAATAAAATGACGGTCATTGCAACATTTTTTCTTGCACAATATTTGCGCAATAATTTTTCAAACGCCTTTTTTTTAAAAAAAAAATGGTTTCATGAATTAAAAAATAACAAAACAGTAAAGTTAGCCCAATTTTTTGGGAACATATGAAAGATAATGTTACGCCGAGTAAATAGATACCTAACATGTCACGCTTTAAAATTGTGCACACTCATGGAATGACGCCAAACTTCGGTACTTAAAAATCTCCATAGGCGACGCTTTAATTTTTTTTACAGGTTACCAGGTTAGAATTACAGAGGAGGTCTAGTGCTAGAATTGTTGCACGCGCTCTAACGCACGCGGCGATACCTCACATGCGTGGTTTGAACGGCGTTTACATATGTGGGCGACTTACGTGTGCATTCGCTTCTGATCGCGAGCTACCGGGGACAGGGGCGTTTTAATTTTTTTATTTTTTTTTTATTTATTTATTTTACTTATTTATTTAGTTTTTTACAATGATTTAACTTTTTTTTTTTTTTGATCACTTTTATTCCTATTACAAGGAATGTAAACATCCCTTGTAATAGGAATGTGTGTGACAGGTTCTCTTTATTGAGAGATGCGGGGTCAATAAGACCCCACATCTCTCCTCCAGGCTGGAAAGCATGAGATCAGTGAAAATTTTTTCACTGATTTCATACTTACAGCCGCAATGGCGGCTTTGTTTACATTTGAGGACCGGGCGCGATGTGATGACATCACGCCCGGGCCTCCGACGATCATAGAGATGACTGGTGACCATCTGGTCACCAGTCATCTCTATGCTCATCACGTGACTCCACCAACGATGCCGGAAGATTCGCTCCGGGTCCCCGATCGCACGGGGGAGCCCGGAGAAGCACCGGATGGCGGCGGGAGGGGGGGTGTCCCCTCCCGCCGCCTATAAGAATGATCAAGCGGTGGAACCACCGCTATGATCATTCTTATGGTGCACAGAATCGCCGGCACTTTAAAAGGATATCTGAATGATGCCTCTAGCTGCAGGCATCATTCAGATATCCCCCTACAAATCCGAGGACGTCATATGACGTCCACCCAGGATGGGAGATCCCATCTGTGGACGTCATTTGTCTATGGCTGGGTAGGGAAGTGGTTAAAGGCATACAAAAGAAGGATAACAATCCAAACACATATAACTTGTTGATAGGGAGTGGGGTAAACCTGGGAGGGATGGCATTAATTAGTTAGATGATTAATCAGATTCGAACTTCAGCTTGTTCAATTAAACTTTCTATGCAGAGCTGCACCACATTTTGCACTTTCCAGTTTTAGTAAATCATTGTCGTTTTGAGATTGGTTGCAAAACCAACTAAACACATGCTTGAATTTCTTGTTAAAAACCTAAAAATAATATTACAATACAAAAAAAAACAGAGATGTAATATGATAGGTTGCTATGAATAAGCCATATGTTTCTTGCCTTCCATTTTTACACTTGAAACCCATTACGAAAATATAATTTTAGTTTTCGGTAATGAGCAGTGTCCTGAACAATCCATGTCAACTTTTAGAAATTGCACAGACATAATATTAATTCTGATTATACTGTATTGAAGCCACTCACATATACATTTACTTAAAGGAAGAACATTACTATTCGCATACAGTATACATTTACTTAAAGGAAGAACATTACTGTTCACATATACCTTTACTTAAAGGAAGAACATTACTATTCACATATACATTTACTTAAAGGAAGAACATTACTATTCACATATACATTTACTTAAAGGAAGAACATTATTATTCACATATACATTTACTTAAAGGAAGAACATTACTATTCACATATACATTTACTTGAAGGAAGAACATTACTATTCACATATACATTTACTTAAAGGAAGAACATTACTATTCACATATACATTTACTTAAAGGAAGAACATTACTATTCACATATACATTTACTTGAAGGAAGAACATTACTATTCACATATACATTTACTTAAAGGAAGAACATTACTATTCACATATACATTTACTTTAAGGAAGAACATTTACTATTCTTCTTTCAAAGGTGAGCTCTGTCAATCTCTCAAAACACAGTTATGGTTTTCTTCAGTATAAAATTTAACTCAAATACACTTTTGTCCATTGTCATACTGTGGGATTTGACTGAACGCAGTAATTCTGTAGAAAGCAAATAGAACTTTAAAAGCAATTTTCCATGTAATCAGTAAGCTACTAATGCTGTAAGGAAACACTGCAGTTGTGCTAAAGTCAGAAGGTTCATTTAATTTACCTTATCTTAGCTCTCTGTAACCCACAGCAAACACAACATACGGGCTTATCATTGTGTCACTGGCATAGTATTTTCTGTCCGTATTACCTTTTTCTCTGTATTTGATATATCAGCAATTACATTCAAACTTCTAAAGCAGGTTTGAATATAATTGGTGTCTGTAACCAAATTCTTAGCTTTTACATTTGTATATGAGCTTTTTATATGGGGGAGCCTACAGTGGGTGTGTCTGAGAATGCTCTCCTGAATTGCAAATAATTGTTTTCAGATCACTAGGTTATAGTGTATTTCCTGCCTTTTTTTTATTTTAGGTTATAGTTAGAAAGGAATATATTTCCAGTGTTACCTGCAGCTCATTTAGCAAGATTTACCCTCACTTGCTATCTCACTGATAATGGATCACTAAACTGGATGTGAGAGAATATCAATCTGGTTTTTTAGGAATAGAGGAATCCCTGCCAGATTTAAATGCTATATATGTATATCTCTGTTGCAAATTTCCCCCCACTTCCAGTCTGGTGAAATCATTGTCACCAATAGAGTAAGTGAGTAGAAATTTCTCAAAATGAACCCCAAAAATTTGTATACAGACGATTTATTCCTTCCCCACTCTTTCCAAAAATTCAAAATAGACCTCTCAGCACTCACACTGTACAGGAGAATAACTGGACTTCCTATCCTCATTATATCCAATATGTTCCAAAATGTTAAAGAGTTACTAAACTCAAAAACAAAATAAAATAAAACAAAGTGTTTGCACCATTTGATTAACTCAAAATTCTTTATTTATAAACAAATTACTGGTGTATCCCATAGTCACAATTAGCATGGTGACAACAATCTATGGGGTCACAGAGCCTTTGCACCATTGCCACCACACTGTGCATTTTTCCCTCCTTCAATGTAAATAAGCCATGTCTATACATGGCTTACTGTGAAGGAAATCCTGGGTTGGGGCAGGGCTAAGCTGGAGTGGGTCACATGTCCTTTGACATCACCTCACCTTTTTTTGGCCCTCCCCCAGGCTGTGCATAGTAAATTAGAACAAAAGGCGATGGCGGGTGGATCAGATTCTTGACTGACAGCTCCACTCTGCTTTGCACGGCCTGGGGGAGGGCCTTAAAAAACTGAGGCGATGTCAGCCTGGGCTGTGACCCACATTGCAGTAGAGGAAAAGGGGTATTTTTTAATAAAAAATTAAAGCATTTTCAATGTGGTTCAATACCATATCACTTAGATGTGGCACTACTGTCTCTTTAAGAGAATCAGAGACACCTTTAATGGAAACACTATTTTATATATATATATATATATATAGAGAGAGAGAGAGAGAGAGAGGGCTATTTTCAGCGTGGGGACGCAGTTCCAGCATCTCCAGTTTTGAATGTATGTAATGGCAAGGGTTGCTAGGGTGTGCTGCAGGGTCTTTTGATTCTGAATGCTGAGGAACCTATTATCTCTAGGGGGATCTACTTTTGCAGGGGGATGTGGGGGTCTATTGTTGCTGGGAAGGTCTGTTGTGGCTGGTAGGGGATCTATTGTTGCTGGGGGTCAGTTGCTGCTGGAAGGGATGTACGGTTGAGGTAGGAGTCTATTGTTGCTGTATGCTGGGGGTCTGTTGATGATGGCTGTGGCGAGATCTGTTGTTGCTGCCAGGGGTCTATTGTTGCAGTGGGGTTATTTTGTTGCAGGTGGTCCATTGTTGCTGGGGGAACAATTTTTTTCTGGCTACAGGGGGTTTGTTTTACTGCTTTTCTTTCTATCATTAACAAAATACATACAAATTACTTAATACCACAAATGTTGCTTGGTTCTGAATTCTTTAAAAGGGGCAATACTGGGAGGTGGGTAGGGGGCAGAACCAAGGAAAGGTGCTTGGAGTTGGGTAGGGGGCAGAGACAAGGGGTGACTCAGAAGGGGGAGTTCCTGCACCTATTCTCTGAGAGAAAAAAAAGATGATGATAAATTAAATTATTTGTAATATGCTACTAGTTTTTAGTCTGTTGGACTTACATCCAAGGTGACATTCTAATTGATTACTATTGTAAAATTCCCAATTCAGCTCCTCTGGGTCACAGTGTCTTTAACTGTTTGCCAGGAAATTCCCTTATACTTCTCTGCTAACCTTTGAATGAATAAGCCTGAAGAGCAAAGGATAGGAAAGATCAGAGGTTTGAGAAGACATGACTAAGACATATAGGTTGGCCATATTTTGACATTCTTCATTTACTCTTAAATCCAAGTGGTTGTTCTTTAAAAGTATGAAATGTGGGTACCTATATTGGCTTATTGCATTGTATTCCATCTTATTTAAGGCTAGCTCGCTGCATCATCTTCCAGCAATATTGTACCTTGTTACAAACACTTTGCAGTAATCCTGAGTTATGCTCACTAATGAGGCATGATGTTCTTTTTTGTATTATACCATGCCCCTTTCTTATATGCATATAGATACCATGCCTTCTTATGCATTTGCATTCTAGTTTTAGAGTTTAATGATTCTCTTTAGGTGTTCTCCAACCAATTCATTGTACTCCAACAAATAACTGAAAATAAAATATAAAGATGATGTTTTTTTTTTTTGTTTTGTTTTTTCATCAGTTTACTGATAAGCATTTAAGAAGGCCATAGCATGCAGAGGTGCCATATTTGGTATGCAATCCAAAAGCATAAAATACCCTGCAATGCTTAATGATCTGTGCTGTTCATACAGAATAATAGGTTGACCCATAAGATCACAAACAAATGGATCTCCAAATGGATGATGACTTGCAGCACACAGTAGAACTGCTTGCTTCTGCCTCTGCTGCTGCAGATATAAAATATATAAAATAAGCATATAATTAAAATAAAAAGTGTTGGTTCTACAGTGTTCCATTCTTTATTAAACAAAAAATGAGCAGTAAGGGATTATTTTTCATTCCATAGCTTTTTTTAAATAATACAACCCTTGCAAGCTGACATTTTTTCCATTTTCCGTACAGTGTATAAACTGATTTAACTTTTTGTTATTAAATATTCTCGTTGAAGAACATCCATGCTTCCACAGCAATCCGAAATTTTGAACAGCTGAGACTGACACTTCATTTTATTGCATTATAATGATGCCTTGCTCAAGATTAATGTCCTGAACATACATATTTTAAAAAATAGCATTGTGAAAACAGTTCTCATTCAGTCACATAAGACCTATTTCTTTATAGTGTGTAATAAAACCATTGCTTCTGCTCATGGTATAGTTCATTAAACAGCTCAATAGAACAATTTGTTATTGTTTGATAGAATGCTTTTTTTCACCAGTGCTTTAGGAAATGTTCTTTTCTTCCTCTAACATAAACTAGTTGCTGTGCCTGGCATGCTAGTTTCAGCATCTGCAATAAAAGGTACAGTAAGCTTCCATTTTCAGGGGAGGAAAAATTATGAGCTTATTATCTGTATCATGTGCGTAGTATATGAAAATTATGAGCAGGGCTGAAATTGCGGCATTTTGATAAATCGTTTTGAAACATCAACGTATGCATTTATAAAAGTCGCCGGCTCTTAAATACAATTATTATCTGCTTAGTGTGAGTTATTTTCTACTAAGTGCGCTCTTAAATGTGATATGTTAATAGGATCTTTTGCCTGCAGGTTTGCCCTTATGTAAATGTTGCATATGTACTGTATACATTAGTATTTAAAAGTTTGTATATTATTTATATTTATATTATTAGCATATATATATTGTTTAAAAAAAGAAAAAAAAAGAGTTAAACCGAAAGGGGTTGTTATAAAAACTGATATTTCATATCTTGCCCGTGATTGAAAACAATGATAACCCCAGATGCCTGTAGAAAAATAGGAAAAATAGGAAAATGATTCATAAAAACTTTACCAACGCATTTCGTGGCACAAAGACTGCTTCCTCGGGGAGAACTGGCATAAAAATCTGCAGCAGATGCTCAAACTATATGCAGCTTATAAAAAAAAATGCAGGACTGTGCCCACTGTGAACAAGGATAACCCAGCCATGCTGGAAATTGAAGACACACACAAAATGTTGCCAAAGGACTCACAAGCTCCCCTATTTACGGAGTGAAGGAGAAACAAGCTTATCCAAACATCCCTTATCTTATCAGCTAGAGCGCTGTCCTTCCAAAGTATATAATGGCACCCAGTCATCCGCATGGCACGTATAGTTGCTTTGAGTTGCTTTAAGTTGCGAGCAGCTATACTTGCCATAAGGATGACTGGAGACTACAGACCAGGTGCCTTTTTATACTTTGGAAATACAGCGCTCTAGCCGATAAGATCCTTTGCCACTATTAGAAATATATTTATTGGAGTCATTTCCATACGGAATCATGAATCATTTCCCTACGGACATCTGGGGTTATCATTGTTTTCCATCACTGGCAAGATATGAAACTGCAGTTTTTATAACAACCACTTTCAGTTGATGTCTTGTGATTTTTAGATTTTTTTAAACATTTGTATGAATAAAACGTGATTTTTTTTTGTGGTGTGGTACCTTAAAAGTCCTATGTAGTCTTTTCTATGATAAGGAATTGTTGGTTCAAGTTTTGCCAAATGTCTACATTTTCAGAAATAGTATAGTTCTTCAAAGAGTTTCACATTCAGAGGATTTACTACAGAATTTTCACTTTACCAGATAATTTTCACATAAGTTAGTGAATGTGATGAAAATCCACTTTTCAAAGAATACCAAATCATATGCAAGGAAAATATATTATATAAAGAATATTAAAAAAAAACTAAATTTTTGCTTGCATATACTTGGAAAATTAAAGTCAGCAAAGATGTACTACCTTATTTACTATCACCTTTACTAAGCTAATTGGTAGTGCCATGACTGCTAAATGATAGATCCCTGGCCACTGTTTGTAAATACAAAATTACACTTTTGAAGCAGTACATCCTACTGCAGCTTCATGTATAGGATTAACCCCCTTGGCGGTATTTTTAATGCTAAGAGTGGTAACCCCGAGCCAGACTTGGGCTGCATTGCAGTATTCAGGGGAAGTTACTTACCTTGTTCCCTGGATCCTGCGATGTCTCCCCACAGTGTGTGCGAGCCATGTCTCGCTCGATTCACACTGCCGGGTGCCGAGCTCCGTTCCCCCGACGTTGCGGCGCACGGGGGCGGAGTCCGGCGCCAAATTCAAAAAGTGAAAAACAAAATACACATACAATATACTGTAATCTTACTGATTACAGTACTGTATCAAATAATTACACACCCCATTTGTCTTTTGAAGCAGTACATCCTACTGCAGCTTCACCTAGTGGTCCCTAGTGGTCTGTCCAGTGTTCTGTGTGCACTTTTATATTATAAAAACTGTTCTTTCTGCCTGGAAACTGGAGATTGTCCATAGCAACCAAAAAGTGTCCCTTTATGTCAAAAGTGGTTTTAGACCAGCTAAAAAACAGCGATAATAAATTAGAATCACTTGCAGAATTGAGTGATAGCGATTTGTGGGGAAATTCATCATCAAACACTAAATCTAATGACAGCGACAATTCTGCAACTGAGTAAAGTTCAGTGTTTTTGATTTGATTACATTATTGAATATCTTTTATTATAATTACATTACTATTTGTTATAATTATTTATAGTTATTTATTATATGATAATTTATGATTTTGTGTTTCAAACTTTATCATACTACTAGACTCTTGTTTGGTCAGGTTTAAGTAAGTAATTACTAAGAATTGCAGGCCTACAATACATAACCCCAAATTTCCACACAAAATAATTGTGCCGCTTTTGGTACATAATTCTAGACAGAATCATACCACCAGGGAGGTTAAGGCATCCCCAAACTACAGTATGTAAAGGATTTGTATATTTTTAATGTTGCCCTTTAAGTTACATTAAAAGACCTCCTGCTGAACAGTATTTTCTTTTTTTTCTTTTTTTTTTGCCTTTACTTCATGTTCCCCATGGCAGTGCCCAGCTACCCATAGCCCTGCTACTCATCAGTAGTTTGGATCCTAGGAAGTTTGATAAACACAACAATACGTCTGCTAAACCCCAACATAGAGGGATTCTGGGATTTTTAAGGCTACTTTGCAAACGTATGTTAAAAATGGACATTGGTCTAAGCTGTGTAAGTACAATGCATGATGCAGGGCAGCATCATTAATCCCAGCAGTGCTTTTAAAAACAAAAGGTCACCTGACTGACCTTTTCCCTGGCCACAGAAGAATTTTTTAAGACTCCTGTTGTATCTCCAGATTTAAAAAAAAAAATGTAAAAGCTAGCTCAACCTTTTAGACCATGTTTCATATGACACCCATGTTGATGGAGTAACATAAAATATGGTCAGTGTGCACACCCCCCCACCCCTAAACCACCCCCGCCTCCCATATACAGGATTGTTGAGTACTTCTTCCAGCAGGCTCCTATTATCTTTGAAATTGGCATGGCTGTGTATGCCTCTGTCCACAAACCAATGTCATTCATTCATTCACAGGAATCTGTGAATGCAAAAACACATAGAAGAGGGATCTGTAGTCCATTTCCTCCAGCTTTATAGATAAAGGTCTGTGCCTCTGTATAGACCAGGGGCTAGAAGAAGAGTCTGCAGGAGCCAGAGCATTGCACCAGCAATTCACTGATCATGGTTGCAATGTTTTGCAGGCTCAAATGCAAAATTAATAAATATATGCACATTTTTGCGTTTTGCAAGATTTGGGCATTTTTTTAAAAGGTGGAATTCTCCTTTATGTTATGTCTTTTACTTGCAGAGCAATGCATGTGACAGGAAAACCTAAGGGCATAAACATACTTCATTTTGGTGTCCACAGAGCCCCAGGACCCCCAGTGATGAAAGTCAGATCTTTGGCACACCTTCAGCAACATAGTCAGAAAGGCATGAGGCCTGACAGAGCTAGTGTTTCCAAGTTAGAAGATACAATTGTCTATTTTGTATGTTGTGTGTTGGTCACTCCAGAGTATGCTAAAGACTAGGCTTGTGCACAACGGAAAAATTTGGTTAGTTTCGGTTTGTTTCTTTTCGGTCCTGTTGATTCGTAATCATTCGTAATTTTGCTAGACGGGATTTTTCGTGTTTGGACTAATTCGTATTTTCGCAAGCGACATTTTTCATTGAATTTTTAGTTGATTTATAATTCGTACTTTCGGTAGAGTACATTGTTTTTCGTTGATTCTGGACACAACTCCTACTTTCGTAACTTTTTTTGGGTTCGTTGATTCGTAATTTTCTGTGTCTCTCTCACGACGACGCTGCCTATTATGCCTAATGTGCTTCGAATGGATTTGTACTTTTCTAAATACATAGCGGTTATTTGTAACGATTCAAAATCTCGTATTTTACTTTCGTTTTTTACATGCGGCTATAGCCTCCGCCCCTGTACACCATTTTGAGAGGGTTCAGCACGGTGAGGGAGAAGCAGAGAGCAGAGCAGAGTGAGTGTTATTGTGCTTCGAATGGATTCGAAATCTCGTATTTTACTTTCGTTTTTTACATGCGGCTATAGCCTCCGCCCCTGTACACCATTTTGAGTGTGGGAGAAGCAGAGAGCAGAGCAGAGTGAGTGTTATTGTGCTTCGTATGGATTCGTACATTCGTAACTTTTTCATAACGAATTATGCCGAAGACATTCGGGCATTCGCTATTCGCGGTATAATTTATTTCGGATTCGGTCTTATTCGTAATTGCTTTGTTCGGAAATTCGAATGCTTCCGAATGTCCGAAAGGTGCTAAATTCGGACGAATTTCGATTCGTTACGAAACGAATTGCACAAGCCTACTAAAGACTGAAATTGTATGTATGTAGCACCTCTGAGCTTTTTTAGTTGTCCTCTGAGTTGTCCTATTCATCCAAGTTACTTTATGTAGAAAATACGCATAATATAAGAAATACACTTTTAGACCTTGCAGATACCCGCTGCATCATTTTGATACCATCCAGCTTGTGTCTGCCAGCCTAGAGATTACATCATTTTGCTTTAGTACAAATCTATGCCAGGTGCAAGTCACTGTGGGAGCTGTTTTGGTAAGTATGACATCATTCTGCATTAAAATATTGGTTTAATGCATTAATACAAGACAAGCTGGTGATGTGATTTTCAAGCTTATAACAAAATGTTCCTGCTTTTTTTCATCCCTTTTTTGGCTTTGGATTTTAATGCACAACACAATTTAGTCGCAAATGCACAGAGACAGAGCGAAATGACACTGGAGATGCTGAAGGCACGAGGCCAACCTAAAGGTCTATAAAGGAGACATTATTCTAGAAAAAACTTAATGTGGCTGTCAGTTTCACTTTCCGTCTTTCCTAATAATGCACTCAAGTCTGTAATAAAAATGTTTATCAGGTTTTGAATATACAATGAATTAGAAAAAAAAATCATATTTGCTTTTATATGCACTCAGGGTTTTATTCCACGGTTGTATTATTTTCATGCAGTTTACATTTTGATGAGTTCATTTATTGCCTCATATACGTTATTGCTTTTTAAACATTACAATAAGGCAGATATATAAGAATACAATAGCCTGGGCGTTTGTGCACAGAGTCAATAAAGCTCAACAAACAATAAAAATCTAACAGGAAAAGCAAAAAAAATAAGAGCTAAGGTAGTTGAAGATTCACTCATCCTTGTGCAGATCTAACTAGCGAAAAATGGTTTATAGAAAGCAGTGCTTTAGTGTACCCCTTAATATTGATCCTCATCAGAAGCTTGCAAAAGGTTTACAGACAAAAGAATAGGATATGTTCTGACCAAGAATTTGGCCCTTATGTCTGCTGTAATATAATGATGCAATAACCTTGGTGCATAAATGCACGGTATACCCCTCATGGACTTTACAAAAAAGATCAGCATTTATAGTAAAAAAAATATTTTATTGTACATTACATTAAAAATATATATATATATATGTATATATATATATATATATATATATATATATAGAAGCAGTATAACAATACAGTAAAATCTTGGATTGCAAGCATAATCCATCCCGGAAACATGTGTGTAATCCAAAGCACTTGTAAATCAAAGCAAATTTCCCCATAAGAAAAAATGGAAACTCAGATGATTTGTTCCACAGCCGTTTATTCATAAGTCCTTCAGTTTATAGTCCATATAAAAAGATTATAGCAATGTGATAAGTTGTGCAACCATAAAATGTCCATCCACAAATCGAAGCCTCCACAAGGGGATTAGAAGCAAAATCCAGCAGGAGCTGCAGAGTATAAAAGAGAAGAGAGGCATCTCTAAGTGTAGCAATATGCTTACATTTAATGAAGGTACAACATTTAGCAACTCACATGGTTGATGATTAAAAGAGGCACGTGTAAGTATGCAGACATCTGGGGTAAAGCTGCCCACATAGACCGCCCTATGCACCGCTGGCTCTCACTGCTGTCAATCTGAAATCGTGACAGGGAAGACTACCCCGCAGTAGAGCGATCTGAAAGTGAGGCTTGAACCGCTCGTGGAGTGCAGTGTGGAAGGGGTGGAGTTGATGGCAGTGTGGAGGATGGTCTATGTGGACAGCTTTACCCAGGATGCCTGCATATTTAGATGTGCCTGTTTTAATCATCAACCATGTGAGTTGCTAAATGTTGTACCTTCATTAAATGTAACCATAGTAATACACTTAAGCCCTGCACACACGATCGGATTTCCTATGGATTTTAAACCGATGGATTTTTCCATCGGAAATCTGATGAAGCTGACTTCCATCAGTCTTGCCTACATACCATCAGTCAAAAAACCAATCGTCCCAAACGCCGTGACGTAAAACACTCAGACGAGCCAAGAAAAATTAAGTTCTATGCTTCTGAGCATGCATCGACTTGATTCTGAGCATGCGTGTTTTTTTTATCCAATGGAGTTCCCTACAGACGATAGTAATTTGCTATCGTTTTTTTCCCCATAGGATACATTTAAAACATGTTCTATTTTTTAACACCGATGGAAAAAAGACCGATGGGGCCCATACACGATCGGTTTGTCTGATGAAAAAAGTCCATCGGACTGTTTTCATCGGTAAAACCGATCATGTGTACAGGGCTTTAGAGGCACCTCTCTTCTCTTTTATACTCAGTTGTAACTTGACGCTTGACGCTACTTGTATATCAAGACATCGCTTTTATATCAAGTCAAAATGTATTTAAACATTTAGCTTGTCTTGCAAAATGCTCACAAACCAAGTTACTCTCAAACCAAGGGTTTACTCTATTTAGAGTGTACAGAACTTCCAGATACATAGCATATGATACCATTGACAACGCAAGGAGCATGGCATACAGGGGCTACCAGTGGGAAGATGTCGGTCTAGCTGCCATGCATAGTTGCGTAGACACCTGACATGTTTCAGACTAATTGTGAGTCCTTCTTCAGAGGTTTTGTCAAATGGATAATATAAATTCAAATGAATATAGAGCACATAACTACTAGATGAGGTGTAATGGTCTCTGCTGGATAGGGCAAGGCGTCAAAAAGAACCCTTGGAGGAAGGTCGGCGGGCACGCAGAGTGAGGGCAGAGCTGCACCCACAAGGACCCCAAAGGGGCAGGTGGCCCAAGAAGTGACCATTATGCCGTGTACACATGATCGGTTTTACCGATGAAAACAGTCCGATGGACTTTTCTCATCGGACAAACCGATCGTGTATGGGCCCCATCGGTCTTTTTTCCATCGGTGAGAAAAAATAGAACATGTTTTAAATTTATCCGATGGGAAAAAAACAATAGCAAATTCCGATCGTCTGTGTGGAACTCCATCAGACAAAAAACCCACGCATGCTCAGAATCAAGTCGACGCATGCTCAGAAGCATTGATCTTCATTTTTCTCGGCTTGTCGGAGTGTTTTACATCACGGCGTTTGGGACGGTTGGATTTTTGACTGATGGTGTGCAGGCAAGACTGATGGAAGTCAGCTTCATCGGATTTCCGATGGAAAAATCCACCGGATTAGAATCCATAGGAAATCCGATTGTGTGTACAGGGCTTTAGTCAGTAGAGGTATCTGTATTGTTTAGCATTGCTGTTAGTCCGACAGATTCCCAGCTCCATGCACTTCATGGTGTCTGCGCAACTATGCATGGCAGCTAGCCCCGACATCTTCCCACAGGTAGCCCCTGTATGCCATGCTCCTTGCGTATCATAAGCTATGTATCTGCAAGTTCTGTACACTATCTAAATATTGCTATACTGCTTCCATATATATTGTTTTTTTATTTGATGTACACAAAAGTTATGTTTTTACTATAAATACTGGTCTTTCTGTAAAGTCCATGGGGGGTATGCCGTGCATTTATGCACCAAGGTTTTTCTTTTATTTAAAATACATAGTGAACATGACAGAGCAATCTTTTATACACAGCACTTTCCTCGTAATAATTTCTATAATGTTGCAATAAGCCATTTATTTGCTGCCTTACTAAATGAGTAAGTGCCTGTGTTGACAGGTTCTTTGCTGCAAATGCAACTTGCTTTTAAAATCAATTTGAGAGGCTTTTGAGATCATTCAGAAGTAATTTCAGGCACAACAGACAGGTCACCTCCTATTGACCTGCATTTGACCTGCTTCAGTTGCTTTTCATTCCTATTGACTTGTTTGGGAAAAAAAGAGAAGTAGTTCTGATGCAAACAAAAGCCCATCAACGCTGGCCCTAACTCTTCTCCAACCGCTACTGATGCTGTTGTAGAGGAAATCATATGATAGCATTGTGGTGCAAAGGGGAGAATATGGATAAACATTGTTTCATCTCATAAACATAATTTTACTTAACTTAAAAATAATTCAAAGTTTTGAGAGCATTAGGGTCTACAGAGTGACTGGAGTTTGAATAATATTGTGAAAGCTATAGCTAAGTAAAGAAATGTGGGTTCTTTAGAGAACTTTGGTCTGAACAGAGGATGATTTAACCACTTCAATACCATGCACTTATGCACCTTCCCGCCCAGACCAATTTTCAGCTTTCAGTACTCTTACACTTTGAATGACAATTACTTAGTCATGCTACACTGTATCCAAACAAAATTTTTATCATTTTCTTCTCACAAATAGAGCTTTCTTTTGGTGGTATTTAATCGCCACTGGGTTTTTTATTTTTTGCGATATAAGCAAAAAAACAGCAATTTTTTTTTTTAAAAAAACACTTTTTTTTTGTTTCTATTGTAAAATTTGGCAAATAAGTAATTTTTCTTCATAAATTTGTGCCAAAATGTATACTGCTACATATCTTTGGTAAAATGAACCCAAATTAGTGTATATTATTTGGTCTTTGTGAAAGTTATAGAGTCTACAAACTATGGTGGCAATCACTGAAAATTTATCACATCTGATCACGCCTGATGTACTGAAGGGATATCTCATTTCTTGAGACACTAACAAGCGAGGAAAGTACAAATACCCCAAAATTACCCCTTTTTGGAAAGTAGACAGTCCAAGGTATTTACTAAGAGGCGTGGTGAGTTTTTTGAAGTTGTATTTTTTTCCCACAATTCTTGGGAAAATGTATTTTTTTTTTTTTTTTTTTTTTTACACAAACTGGTCATATTAACAGTTTTTTTCTCTCACACAGCATATGCATAATTGCAACTACACCCCAAAATACATTCTTCTACTCCTCCTGAGTGTAGCAATACCACATGTGTGAGACTTTTACACAGCCTGGCCATATACAGAGGCCCAACATTGAAGTAGCACTTTCAGGCGTTCTACAAGTATAAATCGCACATATCCTTTCTCAACCACCTATTACACTTTTGAAGGCCCTGGAGCACCAGGACAATGGAATTTTCCACAAAATGACCCCATTTTGGAAAGCACACACCCCAATGTATAATCTATGAAGCATTATGAGTCTTTTGAACGGTTCATTTTTTTCCAGAAGGTTTTGGAAAATGTGGAGAAAAAATGAAAATGCTTTTTTTTTACACAAAGTTGTCCATTTATAAGATATTTCTAACGCATAGCATATGCATAGCAAAAATGACACCCCAAAATGCATTCTGCTACTCCTCCTGAGTATAGCAATACCACATGTGTGAGACTTTTACACAGCCTGACCATATACAGAGGCCCAACATTGAAGTAGCACTTTCAGGCGTTCTACAAGCATAAATCGCACATATCCTTTCTCAACCACCTATTACATTTTTGAAGGCCCTGGAGCACCAGGACAATGGAATTTTCCACAAAATGACCCCATTTTGGAAAGCACACACCCCAACGTATAATCTATGAAGCATTATGAGTCTTTTGAACGGTTCATTTTTTTCCAGAAGGTTTTGGAAAATGTGGAGAAAAAATGAAAATGCATTTTTTTTACACAAAGTTGTCCATTTATAAGATATTTCTAACGCATAGCATATACATAGCAAAAATGACACCCCAAAATGCATTCTGCTACTCCTCCTGAGTATAGCGATACCACATGTGTGAGACTTTTACACAGCCTGGCCATATACAGAGGCCCAACATTGAAGTAGCACTTTCAGGCGTTCTACAAGCATAAATCGCACATATCCTTTCTCAACCACCTATTACAATTTTGAAGGCCCTGGAGCACCAGGACAATAGAATTTTCCACAAAATGACCCAATTTTGGAAAGCACACACCCCAACGTATAATCTATGAAGCATTATGAGTCTTTTGAACGGTTCATTTTTTTCCAGAAGGTTTTGGAAAATGTGGAGAAAAAATGAAAATGCATTTTTTTTACACAAAGTTGTCAATTTATAAGATATTTCTAACGCATAGCATATACATAGCAAAAATAACACCCCAAAATGCATTCTCCTACCCCTCCTGAGTATAGCGATACCACATGTGTGAGACTTTTACACAGCCTGGCCATATACAGAGGCCCAACATTGAAGTAGCACTTTCAGGCGTTCTACAAGCATAAATCGCACATATCCTTTCTCAACCACCTATTACAATTTTGAAGGCCCTGGAGCACCAGGACAATAGAATTTTCCACAAAATGACCCCATTTTTGAAAGCACACACCCCAACGTATAATCTATGAGGCATTATGAGTCTTTTGAACGGTTCATTTTTTTCCAGAAGGTTTTGGAAAATGTGGAGAAAAAATTAAAATGCATTTTTTTTACACAAAGTTGTCAATTTATAAGATATTTCTAACACATAATATGTACATAGCAAAAATAACACCCCAAAATGCATTCTGCTACTCCTCCTGAGTATGGCGATACCACATGTTTGAGACTTTTACACAGCCTGGCCACATACAGAGGCCCAACATCCAAGTAGCACCTCCAGGCATTCTAGCAGCATTAATTGCACATATCATTTTCTGACTACCGATCACATTTTTGAAGGCCCTTCATATATCTAACACATAGCAGGTACATACCAAATAACAAAAGATTACCTGTGGTTTTAGAAGTGCAGTGGTCCACAGAGGAGAGCATCGGTCCAGGCAGCAGGCAGGGATGAGGTCAGCGACAGCAAAAGCAATCATCCAGGCAGCAGGCAGGAATACTGTCCATAGTTCGCACAGGCAGAGATACTGTCAGCACAGCCAGAGCACAGCCAAAGCACAGGTCCAGGTAGCAGGCAGAGGTGTCCTATCCTATCCTATCGATGATATCTTCGATATATTGGAGGTAGTGGAGTCGGTGATTTTGAGTTGCTTTTTGGTAGCAGACAAACAAATTAAAAAGGGCCATGTGAAACAGGTGAAACGCAACTTTTTTGTGCCAATAATGGGACTTTCTGGTTGATAAGTAGGGCTGTAGCATCTGGTCGTTTAAATCCACCCCCCCATGTACAAATTGTAGTCGTGGACACATTCAGGCTTTACAATGGAGCCGCGTCTTCTTGGGATCTCCACCATGGTGTCATTGTGGATCGTAGAGAGGATGTGGACATCTTTCTTGTCCCTCCACTTCATGGCCAACACCTCCTCGTTCCTCATGGATGCCGATTCTCCAGGTCGCAATTTTTTTGTCAATAAATTTTGTGGGAATCCCTTCCGGTTTTTTTTTAAGGTACCGCAGGCCGGGGTTTGTTTACTGTAAAGGTGGTGAAAAAGGGGCAGGCTGGTATAATAATTATCAACATATAAATGGTAACCTTTTCCGAACAGGGGGTATGCCAACTCCCAGACAATTTTCCCACTGGTTCCAATATATGTGGGGCAATCACGGGGCTGGAGCTGGGAGTCTTTGCCTTCGTAGATCCTGAATTTGCAGACGTATTCAGTGGCTCGATCACATAATTTATTTAATTTTAACCCATACCTGGCTCTCTTGCTTGGTATGTACTGCTTGAACTGCAGTCGGCCGGTGAAATGTACGAGGGACTCGTCCACACAAATTTTTTGGTCTGGGATGAAAACTTCTTCAAATCGCTGGGAAAAGGCATTGATTAGGGGGCGTATCTTGTACAATTTGTCGTAGTTGGGATGATCTCGGGGAGGGCACTGTGAATTGTCATTGAAGTGGAGAAAGCGCATAATCATGTCGTATCTTTTCCTGGACATGACAGCGGAATATATGGGCATGTGTTGGATGGGGCGTTTGGACCAATATGAATGGACTTCGTTCTTTTTTGTAAGCCCCATATTGAACATAAGGCCCAAAAATAATTTAAATTCCTCCAATGTTAGACGCCGCCACTGGAACATGCGGGCGTAGGAAGAATCGGGGTTGGCAGCAATAAATTGGGATGCATACAGATTTGTTTGATCCACTATATTCTGCAGCAAATCTTGTGGGAAAAATAAACAAAAATAATCAAATTTAGAAAAATTTGTAGTGTCGGGCTGCACACCTGGCTGTGCGGTGAAAGGGGGATGATAGCGGATCCTGAGTTGGCAGGCAACCATAAGGGGTTTGCCAGGGCATCGGGAAGGTAGGATTGGGGCTGGATTCTTCGGGTTGGGCGTGCATTTCCATTGCTTGTACTGGGCTCCTCTTCCTGGGGTATGGCGCTGCTGGTGGTGGGCAGTTCTCCTGATCTTGGTGCTGATCTTGGTGCTGATCTTGGTGCCGATCGCATTCTTTTGGGAGGGACGGTTTCCTCCGGGGACTCAGACTCTGAGCCACTATCCTCCACTGGCTCGTATTCCGAACCAGAATCGGATAATGGGAGCTCCCCGCTGCTCTCATCATCCGACATGGCAAGAATGGCATATGCCTCCTCAGGTGTGTAAACCCTTTGGGACATTATGGCAGTGCTTATTGGTGGGCCTGTGTAATGGTACTGCTGGTGGTAGTGGTGGCGGTCTGTGTGGTAGTACCGATGGAGGTATTAGTGGTGGGCCTGTGTGGTGGTACCGATGGCGGTATGGGTGGTGGTGGTACCAATGGCGGTACAGGTGGTGGTGGTACCGATGGCGGTACGGGTGGTGGTGGTGGCGGCGGTACCGATGGTGGTACAGGTGGCGGTACGGGTGGTGGTGGTAGCGATGGCGGTATGGGTGGTGGTGGTACCGATGGCGGTACAGGTGGTGGTGGTACCGATGGCGGTACAGGTGGTGGTGGTACGGGTGGTGATGGTACCGATGGCGGTACAGGTGGTGGTACAGGTGGTGGTGGCACTACCGACGGTGGTACGGGTGGTGGTACTGGTGGTGGTACCGATGGCGGCACTAGTGGTGATACTGGTAGCGGGCCTGTGTGGCAGTATAGATGCTGGGCCTGGTGGCGGTACTGGTGGTGGTACTGGTACCGATGGCGGTACTGGTAGCCTGTGTGGCGGTGCCAATGGCGGTACCGATGGAGGTGGGCATGTGACAGATGATTGACAGATGGGCTGATTGATTGATTGACAGATGGGTTGATTGATTGACAGATGGGGTGATTGATTGACAGGTGGGGTGATTGATTGACAGATCGGCTGATTGATTGACAGATGGGCTGATTGATTGACAGATGGGCTGATTGATTGACAGATGGGCTGATTGACAGATGGGCTGATTGACAGATGGGCTGATTGGCTGGGCTGATTGATGTGCTGGGCTGTGTGACAGGTCCTCTTTATGGGGGGGGCGTGTTGTGCACTGTAAACTTATGTAGACAAACTACACTGAGCTAACTTACTGATCTCTTCTCTCTCCTCACAGATCAGTGTGTGAGGAGAGAGCAGGGATCAGGTAGTAACTCCTGTGGAGTTTGTTTACATTTGTGACCGGCTGTGATTGGACACAGCCGGTCACGTGGTAAACAGCCAATTCATTGGCTGTTTACTCTGATCGGGGACGCGCTGTGTCCAAGGGACACTCGCCTTCCCCGATCCCCGCTCTGCAAGCCTGTGGCGGCGCGCACGGAGCGCGCCGCCGAGTTTGTTTTGACAGGTGATCGGCTGTGACTTTGACACAGCCGATCACATGGTAAACAGCCAATGAAATTGGCTGTTTACCGTGATCGGGGAAGCGCTGTGTCCGAGGGACACATGCCGTCCCCGATCACCGCGCTGCGCACCCCCGAGGGCGCGCGCAAGGCATTATCCTGCAGGACGTCATATGACGTCCAGTATCGATATTGCAACCACTTCCCGGACGTCAATTCGCTATTGACTGGGCGGGAAGTGGTTAAAGTGTTTTTTAGGAGTGAATAGGGATTGCATTATATCTATTATATCTACTGTATATATTGTGACCTTTCCTGGAAGAAATAAAGCAAACGCATAGTTGATAAAGTATACCCGTTCTTTCAATGGTATAAATGGCGCAATCTTAAAAATAATTTAACCTTCGTTGTCGCAAAAAGATACACTATAGGTCTACATAATGTATGTCCCATCCCTCCCCTCTCTGTCCCCCATTGCTTACCTTAGTGCTGTATCTGCTTCCCTTTTTTGGGATCATGTCAGATATCATTCAGCTAAGGGCTGGTCATTCCAAGACAGCAGTCATTACTTTCTAAAGCAGAATTCCAACCTAAACTAAAGTAGCCTTAAAAATATCCCCTACACCTCCTAACACCTATGCTCACTAACCTGTGTAAAAAAAATGTTCAGTATATATATATATATATATATATATATATATATATATATATATACCTAATTTCAGCCTGCTCTGGTCTGGTCACGTAATCTGACTTCCTCATATCAGCCAGCAGCAGCTGCAGGGGAGAAGAATGAGTGCTAACAACATATGAGCCTATGGGTGACATCACCACTTCAGGCTTTACCAGTTGCTATTGAGCGCTTTCCCTCTCCATTGCAGGATAAAGTGACTGGATGAGAGCAGGCTGAAAATAGGTGTTACTGTATATGCATATTATTTACACAGATTAGCCAACATAGGAGATAGTAATGGGAGGGTACATTTTTTAAGGCTAGCTAGGTTTCCACTTTAACTACAGTGTAGTCTGCATGGACCAAAATGTCTGACAAGGGTGCATGCATGACAACAATGGCTAACCAAATGACAAATCCTATGCCATGTAAAACAGTAATTGGGGAGATTTACTAAAACTGGAGCATGCAAAATCTTGTGCAGCTCTGCATTAAAAACCAATCAGATTTCAGGTTTTATTGCCGAAGCTTATTTGAATAACCTGAAGTTAGAAGCTGATCAGCAACGATGCACAGCTGCACCAGATTCTGAGTGCTCCGGTTGTAGTAAATCTCCCTCTTTATGTATACAAACTGTGTGTGTTTTGCTTGTGTCTTGGCATGTTTTCCTAGAGTTCAGCTTTTATGAAAAATCTACTCACAACAATTGACTCGTTTTTGGGAACTCAATAATGAATGATGTATTGCATGTTGTTGATGGAGTTCATTATCGATCCCTTTGAGAGAAATATAATATACTGAATCTGTTGCTAATCCGCAAAATGCTATTGTCATCATTTCCACTCACCTTTTAAAACCAATATATCCAAATAATAGATTGCCCATTTACAGGTTGTTCATGGGGTCTACTTTAAGTAAGAAAAATGTAACAATTAATCAAGTTTAAGTAGCGTTTTAATTCAAAGCATTTTCATTATAATAATTGACAATACTATATCAATACATAAAACAATAGTAATGTTCTGTGTGTGCCTAGAATTTGTAAGAAGCCATATTCAATTATAAACACAAACAAACCTTCTTTTGTAGCAAAAGTTAAACACACAAGCACACACACACACACATATATTATGCTGTATACTCTTACATAGTTTGTATTGCAATAAATAGGTTTCTGCACATCTGTCTGCTATTCTGTGTAAGCACCAACATCTTAGACTATAGGGGGCAGCAAATATAAACCTGAAATAATAAAGCATATTAATCTCACTGTGCTGGTTCCATTTGTTTAGGTATAGTTGTGCTTGTGTTTTAAGCATTTCATGTAAGCCACTTTAAACATATATAAGCATTTACAAGCAGTTTTGCCAATTGTTACATTTAATACTATGCTTGGGAATAAAAAATGTAATAGTATACTAGTTATGTAACTCCCCTCAAATTAGTGAACAGGAAGTTATCATTTTTAGCTGTTTTATTTATCTCATTAGCGGGTATTGAAAATAGCTGTGAAATCATTAGTCAACGGCAAACTAATGACTGTAGTAAAAAAATAAAAATAAACTATTCTTAAGATGTGTACCAAAACAACAAGTATTTAAATATAAAGCTGAGCATATAGTGAAAGCTACCATACGTATTGTTTACTAGTAGCAGAGGAATGTAAGACAATTTAACGAAACAAAACTTTCCCATTTCAACAGACAGGTCTGTTTACAAAACGGCAGAGAATGGAATATTGCCAATAAACCAAACAAAACTTTAGCAAAAGCAAGTCCCTGTTTACACCTGTTCAATTTAATCTGTGTAGCCCAACGTGTAACAACACACAACATTGGGAATTTCATTTTATATAGGTCCTGTTTACATCTGTGAATCAGAAAAAGTACTACAAGTGTTATGCCGTGTACACACGACCGTTTTTCATGACGAGAAAAATGCAATTTTTTAATTTGCTCATTAAAAACGATCGTGTGTGGGCTCCAGAGCATTTTTCACGACGTGAAAAATGGGTATTAAAAATTTGGAACATGCTCTAATTTTTCTCGTCGTTTTTAACGTCGTTGTTTTTCTCGTCATGAAAAACGGCCGTGTGTAGGCTTTAACGACGTGAAAAAACGCGCATGCTCAGAAGCAAGTGATGAGACGGGAGTGCTCGTTCTGGTAAAACTAGCGTTCGTAATGGAGATAGCACATTCGTCACGCTGTAAAAGACTGAAGAGCATGAGGCTGAAAAGCGCGAATCGTCTCTCACCAAACTTTACTAACACAAGGATCAGCAAAAGCGGCCCAAAGGGTGGCGCCATCCGAATGGAACTTCCCCTTTATAGTGCCGTCATACATTTCGTACGTCACCGCGCTTTGCTCGAGCATTTTTTTTCATGATAGTGTGTAGGCAAGGCAGGCTTGAGAAGAATCACATCGAGAAAAACATCGTTTTTTTCAATGACATTAAAAACGGTCGTGTGTACGCGGCATTAGTTTTTTGCGGCATTAACACCCATGGGCTCCAATAGCAGCTCACAAAAAATGCACATAAAAAAGGCATGAAAATGTAGGTGGAAAAGTGTGAACCTAGCCTAAAACTGCTTTCAGTAGCAACCCCCCGAATTCCCCAAAAACTTGCGAAGTAAGATGAATTCTTATTGGGTGCCATGCAACTGCATATTAATTCCAGTTTTATTTGGTATACTTTTCACAAATCAGCCCCTACGTCGTATTCAAGGAAATCAATAAAAAAAAAGGAAAGAACTTGCAAAGCTCCTAGGCATGTGACTAGTTACTTTTTTTTTTTTACCCAGTTGTAGAAATAAAAATGTAAATTCTTTGAATAGACAAGGTGTATTTTTACACATTTTAGTTCTAAAAGCTTTATCTTTTTCTATTAGTCATAATAGAGCATTAACAATTACTCTGATTTATGATAGCATGCCACTCAATGTGCTGTTCCCTAATTTCTTCAAAAGGTGGTGTACTATAGAAACATAGAAGTTTTGTATCAGTGATTATATTCTCTAATGATGCCACATCCTAATAGTCTAGACCAAATATATATATATAGATATATATAGATATATATATATATCTATATATATATACTGTCTTGTATAGATAATATAAATATATTCCATATCCTTCAAACTAAGTTATCTATTGTCACTCCTGTCATTTATAAAATGCAATAAATAATTATAAATGCTGCATTGCCATCAAATACTAGCCCTTATATTCAATACTGCTCAACAAAAATGTAACCTGCTATGAAATTATCCAATCAATTTCAATTTCCCTTTTCTATGGTTTTATGGCTAACCCCATCGGGACAATCCGTAATGGAGCTAAATGAGTTCAGACCATAATACAGCATTTCGTTTTTCCTAAAGTGAACCTGAAGTTTTCCAAAAGACAGTAAAGTGATTCACTGAATGTAATATGCAACTGATGTGTTTCCAGGTGCCTGTACATTGCTCTAGTTTTCTTGTTGGGATTCTTGATTTCAAGGGCATTCTAATATACACAATTCAACCCGCTTTCTAGATAAACAGCCTGGTCTTTTACTACTGGCCAGTTTGGCTTAGCATCACAATGATGTACAAATAGAAAATCCCAAGGGGAAGGAAAGAACAGACAGTAGATCTGAAGAATGTGTGATTTACATAGCAGAGTATACTAGAATTAAAGGAAAGAAAAAAGGTGTGGGACTATCACACTAAGATCATTAACCTCTTTGCGCCCGCGCTATAGACGAAAGACGTCTACAGCGCGGCGCTCAATTGCCAGGAGGGCGTCCCTGGACGTCCTCCTATTTACATCCTCCCCGGGCGCCGCTGAGGGTGCGCATTGGGGAAAAGCTGTGCCCGCTGTGTCACGTGGGTGCCGATGCGCGTGCTTGGTGGCCGCGATGTCCGCCAGGTTGCCGCGATCGGCAGTTACAGAGCCAGGGATGTGAATCTCTGTGTGTAAACACAGAGATCCATGTCCTGTCAGGGAGAGGAGACCGATGGTGTGTCCCTTGTACATAGGGACACCGATCGGTCACCTCCCCCAGTCAGTCCCCCCCCCCACAGTAAGAATCCCTCCCAGGGAACACATTTAACCCCTTGATCACCCCCTAGTGTTAACCCCTTCCCTGACAGTCACATTTATACAGTAATCAGTGCAAATTTATAGCACAGTTCACTGTATAAATGTGAATGGTTCCAAAATAGTGTCAAAAGTGTCCGATCTGTCCGCTGCAATATCGCAGTCTGGACAAAAATCACAGATAACCGCCATTACTAGTAAAAAAAAATGTCATAAATCGAACACCCTATTTTGAAGGCGCTATAACTTTTGCGCAAACCAATCACTATACGCTTATTGTGATTTTTTTTTACCAAAAGTATGTAGAAGAATTGAGAATTGAGAAAAAAAAATAAAAATTTTATTTCATTGGGATATTTATTATAGCAAAAAGTAAAAAATATTGTGTTTTTTTCAAAATTTTCTGTCTTTTTTTGTTTATAGCGCAAAAAAAAAAAACGCAGAGATGATCAAATACCACCAAAAGAAAGCTCTATTTCTGTGAAAAAATGTTATTTGGGTACAGCGTTGTATGACCACGCAAATGTCATTCAAAGTGCATCAGCGCTGAAAGCTGAAAATTGGTCTGGGCAGGAGGGGGGTTTAAGTGCCCAGTAAGGAAGTGGTTAAAGGGAATGCATAGAGGTTTTGTACATATGTTCTTTATTTATTTACTACTGTCAGGACTTTGCTTCTGTGCAGTCAGGTATGTTTTTTTTTTTTTTTTTTTTTAGCCAGCAGGTGGAGGCAAATTTTCCTATTTCCCCTTATCTCTTTAACCGGAGTTTCCCCCCTAAAGTGGAACTTCCGCTCATATGATTCCTCCCCCCCCTCCGGTGCCACAATTGGCACCTTTTTGTATTGTGTATTGTGTGATTGTAATAAAAAAATTTTTTTGTTTTTCCCCTTTTATTGGTTGATCTAAATGGACTACTACTCTGTTGTCTCCTGAGCTAACCTGTAGTTCTCCAGGATTAGTTTGTCATGTATTAGGCCTCATGCACACTGGACGTTTTTGGACATTTTTACATCTGCTGTTTCTGGCTTTGGACATTTTTTTCTACAGTCAATAAACTCTCCAGCATGTTATCCTATGTGTCCATGCACACATAGGATGTTATGAACTGTTTTTGGCTGGGGCGTTTTTCAGCTGTAAAAACGCAGATAAACGTACAAGAAAACGAGGCTCACAGGTGTTTTTTTACAGTTTTTGATCCCATTGATTTAAAAAAAATGCTTAAAACTGTTAACGCTAAAAAACGCTGGAAAACACAAAAAAATGCTATTGCAAAAACTCTGACATTTTTTGAAAAAGTCACTGCAAAGCTACCGGCATTTTTATAACATTATTATAACGTCCAGTGTGCATGAGGCCTTACAATTAATTATACTTATCGATATATATATATATATATATATATATATATATATATATATATATATACTGATACACAAATAGAAGCTGCACACTGATGACCACACTCAGTTCAGTACATTTTGTATTCAGCCATACAAGCAACACAGTTAATTCCAACTAGAGACCACCCTTCTCTGACGCAGTTTCACCCATCACCCCACATCCCCTTCCCACAGAGATTGTGTTTCTCTACAGTCTCCAGGAGGGGATGAGTTGTGTTGCTTAAATGGCTGAATAGGAATTTACTGAGCCAAGCATTGTCACCGAGCGAGGACAGGCTCAATAAACCAGCACTCGATCAGCTCTGCAGTGGAGGAGGCTTGGAGCAAGTGATTCCTACATCCTATATACTATATTTTTAAAATAAACAAATAAAACTGATCCAAACCTCCTCCCTAAATTATGATGACAAAGTCCTGTTTTGGTCACGGTTTCAACATAATCATCATAGACTTGAGAACTGACATAAAGTTGCAAATCAACCCCAAGAGCATGGCATTCATCGGCAAGTAGCAACAGGGGTTGAGGGATTATTATTTCATTTTATTTGATAATGCTTTCCTTGGGAATGTACTTCCACTGAGTTTAAATGTGTCCTATGGTTAATGCCCATTGAGACTAATGCTGATATCAGTCCCATTAAGTATATAAATCTGAAATGCATGGATGAACAAGCAAAAATACATGGTGGCATATCACTTTTACAAGCTTTAATATTTCCTTTCTATAGCATGCATGCAATTACCAAAAGGCAGGGAATTCATGGATGTAATTTATTCAGGAGATGAATAATAGTTAATTAAATGGCTTACTGTATAGCATATGGTGTGACAATGTTGGAAATATAATAAATAGCTGGTTTATTATGTGTATTATTACATTAGCTTACTAAAGATTCAGTAGTATAATCATTTTAAAGTTAAAAAATATATATTGATAAATGTGTATTTTAGTTTGCCAGTGCTGGATAACCCTACTGTGTTTGATAAATTAGTACATTTTTTAAAAAGTTGGAGCAAAAGTTGTAATTAGTCAGAGCTCCCACAAATTCCCCAACAGCAGTTTATGTTTATGGTAAGAGAGAACAATCGTAACAGTACTCTTCTTAAAGTGTCTCTAAACCCACATCATAAAAAAACTATTAATAAATTGTGGATTACATGCTGTTCCTACTCATTCGTTTTCTGTATTCTGCAAAAACAAACTTAGTTGATCCTGCTGCTCTCTATCGTCACCTTCTGTTCATGTCCCCAATTCAGCTAGAGATTTTGCAGCTGTGGTGGCAACTCTGCACATGCTCAGTTTTAAGTGAGTTTCTATTCTGGCTATCACATCTGAGCAGCCCATGTGATTATAGAGTCACAGATGTGGTAAATGATAGCCCACTCCCTCCCTCCTCCTCCATGCTCACTAACCAGCTAAACACAATGGGGGTGGGATATTTCATGTGGGTTTATGGTGTCTTCACCTCCCTCTTATTCCAAGACACAGGCTGGAGGGGCCTGTAATTAGCAGAAATCTGCCCACATCATGTTATTTCCACAAAATAATAAAGATTTGATTGCAAATATTTATTTGTATGCCAATTTAAAACAGTTTATGGCTATTATTTAGTATTACTCTGTATTCCAAAGGCAGTTTTTTTATTTTGAACATGTGACCTGCAGTAGAGAACTAGAAGCTCCTCCTAATTTTGTTTCCCTGCAGACAGGCTTGAAAAGAGCTGGGTCATGTGATGTATATTAATTAGGAAAAGGTAGATTTTTTTTATTATTAAAATGTATTATTTTGTATTATTATTATTATTAATATTAAAATAATTACAGTACCATCATCCACATAAAGGAATAGAAGGGACAATGTAAATGACATAATCCTGGTCTCTGAACTCTGCAACACTTACTCCTGACTGTGCATTATATACTACTGACTTTTACACTCTGTGTTACGTACTCCTGACACCTACATTGTGCATTACATACTACTGACCTCTGCCCTCTGCATTACTTATGTATGACCTCTGCACACTACATCACTTACAACTGACCTTTGAACTCCATGTCGTATACCCCTGAACTCTGCATTTTTTAAAGAAAAAGAAAACTGCGCCAAAAAATAGTATAACAATCCTAGATGACATCAGGATAAAAAAGTCCAAAGGTGTGACCCATAAATCTAAAGGAAGATTCCATAGACTAAAGACAGTCCAAACAATTCCATATATTGTGGTTCCACCATGTATGACCCTGGATAAAACACCACCAAGGAGAAATGGCTGCTTACCAGATGCAAGCAAAAATGCACAGTTGGCTATGACCCAGCCGTGGCCTTTAGCTTGAGAGGAATCCAAACGAAGTACCCCAGACACTCTTCCAGTATTAGCATGGACCTCTTGATGGCTCCGTTGCACCAATAAAAAAGAATACCATAGGGTGATAACGTAATATCAAGGTATAGTACTAAAACACAACCACCGTGATATATAGGATATTTTAGTGACCACCACCCTAGTAACAATGGCTGCTTACCAGAAGCAAGGAAGGAGCGCGCATTCGGCTATAGCCTAGCCACGGCCTCTATCCTGCATGTTGGACTCAAACACAGACTCCCAGGACACTCTTCAATATTATATGAGACGCTCTCCATGTGTTCTGCATTTTTTAATACTGACTCCTGAACTCTGTGTTACCTACTGCTGACTCCTGGGTTCCTAAAATTTTCCCTACTTTTTAATGGGACGTTGCTAGACTTTCACCTTTATAAAAAAAAAGTAAGCTGCACCCTGTTGATCTTTGATCTCCTCCATGTTATTCAGACAGATTTTTACACCTCCAGGGCTGCCTAAACCTGCGCTATAACATAAGACCCACTGCTTAATCTAGCAATATGGTAAATTATAAAAAGATCTAGGTAATACTAGAATTCACTGGGAACAACAGAATCTGTAATATAATAAATACAGCTGCACTTACCACTGCACAAGCTTAATTATTTGAATACAATAAATTACATTTTAATAATCGAAAGAGAACAGATACCCAGACAGAGAACATTGCCAGACCAGTATTGAACTGTGAGTAGATTTGCCAAGTTGGAAAGTTGTGTGCCCTTCCAAGTTCCTTTTAGCTAATAAAATATGGATAAGCTGACATATTAAAAATACAAAACAGGTATGATCATTTTTTTAAATCTGTATCATTGTGTAATCTATACATGGTGACCCTATACAATATGTCATATTTAAATTTACATTGTGAAAAATGTTTATAAAATGTGATCAACAGTCATGCAGTAATAACACAGACATTTTTGCTGACTCTTACTGATTTTAGTATTTCTCATCATAAGACACAGAACATTAATCACATCCTAACTGAAGAAGTTAAATTTTTATCTTAACGCCAAGGCATTAATTAAATATTTAAAAAAGCCAAGGACCCAAACAGCCTGTCTATTATGACTTAAACGCTGACCAGATTTATGTGTCGAAAGCATTCTCAGTTGATTTGTTATGCTTTTATAACATAAAGTTCTTTGTGAAGCCAGAAGAACAAATCATGGCATACTTCACACTACAACAATGATAAACTGGGTGCAAAGACTGAAACATTAAAGGAGAAGGAGAGCCTTTTTATGTATTACAGTTTTAATTGATATTGGGTCGATTTATTTGCACTTTGTAATTTGTATTGGCTTTAAAACTATATAATATACTGTATAGATTTATTTTTTGGGTTTTCTATACAAAGATGGTATATACAGTACATCATATAGCAAAAGAAAAGTTTAAACTAAAAACTGATTAAATAAAAAATAAATAAAATGACCACCAAACCATCCCAATATCTCTGATTCAGTGTGTCTGACAAAAATAAAACATTAATATACGGGATGGACGAGTAAATGTGTCCTGGGTTCGATTTGTGGCCAGTTTCACAAAATGGATCTGAAATGTCTAGATAGCACACCCCCCCCCCCCAAATTACCCCATTTTGGAAAGTAGACACCCCAAGGTATTTGCTAAGAGGCATAGTGAGTATTTTGCAGCTCTCATTTGTTTTTGAACATGAAGAAAGAAAAGGAAAATAGTTTTTTTTTTTTCTTTTTTAAATTTCAAAACTTTGTGACAAAAAGTGAGATCTGCAAAATACTCAACATGCCTCTCAGCAAATAGCTTGGGGTGTCTACTTTCCAAAATGGGGTCATTTTGGGGGGTTTTGTGCTATCTGGGCATTTCATGGCCTCCAATAGGCAGTGAGGAGTGAAATCACCATTTTACGCCCTTAGAAAGCCTGAAGGTGTTGATTAGTTTTCGGGATCCTGTACGCGGCTAGACTGACAAAAAGTCCCACATATGTAGTATCCCCATGCTCAGGAGAAGCAGCAGAATGTATTTTGGGGTGTAATTTCACAAATTCCCTTGGCATGTTTGAGCAATATATCATTTAGTGACAACTTTGTGAAAATAAAAAAATACATGTGGTTGAATCCATTTTGGCCTAAAATGTATGACTAAAATTGCGTTTATTGTATTTTTTTATAACAAAAAGTAGAAAATATCTTTTTCTTTTCTAAAATGTCAGTCTTTTTTCGTTTATATTGCAAAAAATAAAAACCGCAGAGGTGATCAAATACCACCAAAATAAAGCTCTATTTGTGGGAAAAAAAGGATGCAAATTTTGTTTGGGTACAGCATTGCATGACCGCACAATTACCAGCTAAAGCGACACAGTGCCAAATTGTAAAAAGTGCTCTGGTCATTTGATCACCACCCCCATGGGATAATCACCCATGCCCTGAAATTCTCCTAGTCCTCCCCCCTTCCCCACCCCTTCCCGTTCCCCTCATCTGCCATATCTTGTATTATTTCTTCCGTATTATTCCCTTTCTTTCTTTTTCTTTTTCTTAAGATTACTTAAATCTTCTATTACTGTAATTCCTCCTTTTCCTATATATTTTATTTGTAAATGTGAAAACTAGAGGGGAGCCTGTATCCACGGGACTCAAACATTCTCGTACCCTCCTCCTACAGACATGCGTACCCGCACTTATCACAGTTAGACGCAGCACAGTTATACCGTGGACCCCTCTTTTTGAGGTGTCGCATCTCTGTAGGACCTACTAGGCACCTAGTGCTCCTGGACATAGTTCTTTCTGTGTTTCACACTGCTTTGTTGTATTGATGTATGTAATGACTGTCTACTGTTGGAGTCCATGTGGACCAGTTCCCCTGTTATGAATAAAGAATTAAAAAAAAAAAAAGAAAAAAAGTGCTCTGGTCAGGAAGGGGGTAAAATCTTCCGGGGCTAAAGTGGTTAGAAAAAAATTCAGAAAAAAATATAATAAAATTTATTTTAGTGCAAACACACAATATACTAACCACTTTATGGTAAAATATTAAAGATGAGGTTGTGTTGAGTAAATAGATATCAAACATGGCAAATCTTAGAATTGTGTGCGCCCGTGATATCGCAGAAAACTACGATATCCAAAGATCACAATAGGTGATGCTTTAGACCCCTTTCCCACTGGGGTGCTTTTCAGGTGTTTTAGCGCTAAAAATAGTGCCTGTAAAGTGCCTGAAAAGTGCCCCCCCTGCCTCCCAAGTGTGAAAGCCCGAGTGCTTTCACACTGGGGCGGTACGCTTGCAGGGGTGGTGTGGGAGCGGTGTATACCAAAACGCCCTGCCCATTGAAAGGAATGGGCAGTTCTGCTGAAGCGTCCGCAAAATGCTTCAGTAGCACCGCAACACGGGAATTTTTAACCCTTACTTCGGCCACTAGCGGGGGTAAAAGCACCGTGCTAGCGGCCAAAAAGCACAGCTAGAACAGAGGTAAAGCACCGATAAAACGCTAACGCCGGCACTGTCTCAATGTGAAAGGGGTCTTAAAAGCCTTTACAGCTCAATAGTTTAGAGTTAACCAGGAGCTGGCGTGTGCTAGAATTATTTCTCATAGACCCAAATGTCTCTCCTGCTCTGCACACCATCTAACCGAGCACAGATAGGCTTGGTTTGATGTGTTCTCTAAATGTACCGGGCAGGAAATGGTAAATCTGAAACCAGAAGTGACAATATCATTATCGCTTTCAGTTTCTCTGTTTACATGTGAGTTTGAGGCATGGATATGCCTTGCTCTCACACCATTATCCATCCTGAAGCCGGCAGTTGTGGACCTGGGCTACCAGTAAGAGTGGGGGAGCTGGGAGACCATGGGGGAAGATGGGCCGCCACCAGCTCTGTGAAAGTGATCGGCGGATATATATATAAATATACACTATATCTTTAAAACAAAAGCCTACTATTTTTTAACCCTAGCAATAAAAAAATAGAAAAATTTAAAATGAAAGAAAAAAGTATTGAAAAAAAAGCTGTAAACAGGTGGCTGGCACAGAGGATACCAAGCAAGCACACTTGCTGCTGATACAAAAAAAAGAGTCTGAAGAAAAACAATTAGATTTATGGAACTGTGAACACAAGGGTACACAAGAGTATGTAGCTTATCGCACTGCAATTTACAGCACGGCATAACACAGCATATTACTGTATAGCAAAATATTTCCACCTACACGGATTGTCAGCTTTCGCTAACCAGCAAAAACACACACTGAAAATATGGCTGCTGGGAGCCCACCCTCATAGTGAAAGGGCTGGCTTGTCCATTCTTTCAGATAATTCCCTCTCAGAGATCCATCTAGCCAGGGATAAGGGTTCTGCCGTGCAATATGGGTTCAGGTGTGAAATTACAGTCAAAAATTTGAAGTTTTGCAGAACCACTTATATGTGAAACCTGCCTATGTGGCTCTGAACTTAAAACTCTTCGCTAATATAGAACAATAAAACATTGAAAGGCCTGGATAGACACAGGCCTAAGCAAAAAAGCATGCCCATGTATGTGATTAGTTGTTTTTAGCTGGCCTGTGTGCATTAGATGAGATTAATAGTTTTATTCAGAGACACATGTAATTAGAACTGGGCAGCACTAATATTAAAATGGCAGAATACATTATTGCATAGTAATACCAAAGCTTCTGTGGCCTTATTACCAATAATGTTCCTTATACCATCAAGGCTTTTAAAAAACTGTAACAAAGAGAATGCCTACAGAAGTTAACATCAGTTTACATGCGCTAAACATTCACTATATACCTGATTTTAGAGCACTCCTCAGAGCTCACGTGACCGGCTGCCTCTTTCCTCTCTTGAATTGACAGCTACAGCAGGAGGGGGCGAGAATCCTCCACTGGTATCAGCCAGGAGAAGGAGAGGAGAGGAGAAGAGAGGCAGACTATCACGTGAGCGCCGAGCGGCGCTCTGAAATCAGGTATATAGCAGCATTATTTTTATAAAGCTAAGAGACAGGGGCTTCTTACATTATTAAACACAGAGGATTGTATGAGAAATTAAATGTTATTTCAGCAGCAGGAGGGGAGGGGGTGGGCACTGTCTCTAGCTGACAGACAGGGAGTTAGGGGAGAGGAGGACAGAGGAGAGTTGCGGGTGACGGAGGCACGTAAACTGACCACAGTGTCAGGGCTCAGCAGTCATGATAAACTGTCAGTTTACAGGGGAAGGACAGAACCAGGCTATATCAGCCAGGTATTTAAAGTGATACAAGGGGCCAAATTGTACAGCACAAGCATTGTGCTATATAACATGCTTTAACCACTTCCTGACCACCTGCCGTAAATATACTGCAGCAAGGTATTACGCGAAATCACGTACCTGTACTACCAAAAGAAAGCTCTATTTGTGGGGAACAAAGGACATGAATTTTATTTGGGTACAGCATCGCACAACCATACAATTGTCAGTTAAAACGATGCAGTGCTGTATCACAATAAATGGCCCAGTCAGGAAGTGGGTAAAACCTTCCAGGGCTGAAGTGGCTAAAAAGATTTTTTTTTTTTTAGGGTAACAAACACTTTAACACTGAATACATGAGGCTAACCATCTTGTAGACACCTTTTAATAGACATCCCATTTTTCATGTACAATTAAAAAATAATAGAAATGGAATAATAATCAAAGAAACCTAAAGTCTGGGTAATACAATACAATGTACAGAGAAATTGTCTTTTGCTTTCCATCATTTTTTATAGTGAACTTTAGTTCATTGATGAGCATACTAATAAACAATGACACATATAGCCCAATGAGCCACCGAGTTTAAATCAATTGAGTATACTCCAGATCCATAAATGTGTTCAACCATTAAGCCAATATCCATTAAGATACTTGTGAGATATATATTAAAATAATTAGAAATAACAGAATGAAAAACAGATAAGCAACTTTTATTAATGCATCTTTGGAAATGTAGCTCTATTCTTGGGTATCATTTACAAGAGAACTCATTACAATTAGTACATTAGCTCTTTTTTTTTGTATTATTCTTCAATTGTGCTTAATGTCACTAAAACGTATAGGAGTATATCTTACAGGAGTAAAACTGGGACTATCAGGGCTCAAATTCAGATTCTTATTTAGTTTTTTTTTTTCTTAGGACTATATTAAAAAAAAGGTCCATATATAAAAGTAAGAAATAGGTCATATTAGGCTGTGGAAAACATTGGGCAGAAGATCTATCCATAAAGTGTTTGTAATCTTAATAACTAAAAATGCATGTATCAATCTCTTTAATGTATTCTTATGTGCTTTTTTATATTAATGGCGTATTTGTCCTTAGAGTGCTTCTATATTACCTAGCTGATCCTGCCAGTTCCTCTCTTCCTGGTAATAAACACACCACGCTAAGCACAGAAGCATCCATGCTAACATGGTCAGTTTATGTTCTCTGTCATCCCGTTTGGATACACAGGCATGCCGGGGCAAGGGCACAGTGTGCCTGTATCTTCCATGGTCAGTTTAAAGCCACAACCACACCCATCCCTCTTCCCTCCTCCCTTGATTGAGTTCACATAACTCGGCTAGGGAAAGGGAAGAGTGAAAAAATGCCACCAGGTCTGTGATTGCGTTTCATTACCTTGGAAATGCAGATGCCCGGTGGCAAACGTAACCTCCTGTAATGACGTAATGCCTCGATGAGGATACACCCATCTGCAGGTCTGTGGATTGCTCAGGAATGAAAATCGATCATGTGACCTCCAGTTTTTCAAGCTGCAAAAAGGATATCTAGGCAAGTTATTTTAAAAATACAATGATTGATCTGTTAAATGTACGCATGTATCTATTCAGTAATGTACATCGTGTTATTTACCTTCACAACTATTTTAAAATTACTGTTTCTCTTATAGTTTGAAAATTCTATGCCAAACATAAATGTCACATCTGGCCATATGCCATAAACTCCTCCCCTCCCCAGTTTACCTACATATAGTAACCATAAAGGTGAACTTCAGCCTTCCATTGAGTCTTGCACAGTTATACAGGCTGCTCAGATACTGAATTTACTTAGTTTGATTTTACTGCACACTGTGAGCTTTTTGTAGATGAATTAGATGTTGCAGCAAGCCAGCTAGAGCTCACCTAATTTCCTGGCTTTGGAATATCCAGCAACATTTGCCGTACGTCTTTTCTCTCTGGCCTGCCCTTTTCATTCTTCAAATTTCAGTTCTGTAATCCTGACATCCATCAAAACATTTTGATATTTGCATAATTCTTCCCAAGAGCCAGCCAACTGCTTGCATTAAGACTGAGGGCTCTTAAGAGGCAGGGTGCTCTGATGTTTTCAGGAAACAATACTCCTCCTCCCACCAGCCATGATCTGCCTTTTTTCCTGGGTAGTTGTAGGCATTGATTTCAGACCAAAGTGAAATTACATATAGCTATAGCAGTCAATACAGTCCCAATCTGTTGTACTACTCAGCAGGGGCATAACTACAAATCATATCAACATTTTGATGGGGCCCCCAGCAACTTCCCTACTGTCATTGATCATAACAGAAAGTATGCCAAAAACATGGACAGGTAGCAAAAGAGCTGTTCAGTACATCACTAGAGATCAGTGCCATGGACATAGATTGTCAGGGACGAAGAGGTCATCAGTGTGTTCCAGCTAGCTACTCCTGCTCCTGTCTTCGGTAGTTCATCAGTCTTACTTAGCGTCACAGGTATCAGGGCCTCACTGTAAATTTTAGGCCCTCCCACCCATTCCACAGCCAAGTAAGTGATGAAAGGAGTGGTTTAGTAGTTAATAATGACCGTCACAATATTTTATATTATAACATAATTGTTAATGCTTCTGCACATTCACTCTATAGCCTTTTACCAAACCTACAAATAACTGTTAGTTAGCTGTGGAGATACTCTGGGATTTTTACAGCCAAAAAACAAATAGACTGCGTTAGGCATACTGTACATACAAGTTTAATTTCAGTTCTGGCTGGGGTGACCAGAAGTTCTGAGGGTAAATATACATTGCTAAAGCTGGGTACACAAGGATCGAAATTCACTTGTTCAACAAGGACTGGCTGAATTTCGATCTGTGTGTGGCCCTCTCTGTTTGACAAAAGTCGATCGGTAGATAGACTTCTGTCGAACAGGACTGTTGGAAAACTTGAATTCGATCAGCCACTGGAGCCAATTGTGGAGAAGTCACCGCTGTCAGAATACAATAGCAAACCAGAGAGGATTTCTCCATCCACCTCACTTGTGTAGATGAGGGAGTCTGATGGGTTTTTTTTTTGTTCAGTACACCAGTCTATACCCAGCTTAAGACAGATAAATAATTTTTCCTCACTTTACAGCCTGCAAAGGATTACCTTTGGCTACCAACAATGATTTTAAAATCTCCTCCTGTACATCTAATATCAGTTCTTCCATAACCCTTTCCCACCCCCTCCTGGCAGCCCTTTAACTGGGTCTTAAAGCTGGGAGGAGGGACAGGCTTCCTAATCATGTAATTATTATGATTGACTGTCACAGTGGTGACATGATCAGGAGCCTATCCTGCAAGCTCTCGATCATAAACAGAGACCGGGAGCTGTCTACATTAGCTTGGTCACTGTACTGGGAGCATGCAGGAAGCACGCCATATCCTTAAAAAAGTCACGTGACCAATGACGCATTGCATCAGAGAGTGGGTGACATCACTTCCGGTGTCTCGTATACCCGGAAGCAACAGTAAGGAGGTGAGCTTTTAAACTTTTTAACATTGATAGCGATCTTTAAAGATGTACTACATGTGAGTGGGCATTTTTATGTGTATATTAAACGCTTCTATATTAGCATTATTGCACTGTGAATCTCTCTCATTTATTTTGAGCAACACTTGAAGGAGTGGTTCTTATGGTACCTAAAGAGGATTGCACAGGATTCAGGATATAACCACTGCCTTTCCTCAGCATTACTCAAGACCTATATATCTAAGGCGTGATTTGACCACTAAGGGTCTTCCTTTGAGGTGAGCAGACATTGCACCCAGAGGTGACGGTGGTGGATTGCGAATCACTTATTTTATAACTGCTGTGTGGCACGTTTTGGATTGAACTGTATTCATCTTCACTGGAGTGGCAGCAGTTTCATCTTTTTCCAATTTTATTTTATTTTATGGACTTCACTTGGACTTTATTATATAATAATAGATTTTTTCACATGTATGTTTATTATATGTATTTGTTAATACCTTTAGTTCTTTACAGAGATATGATGAGGAATTGATTCATTGGTTCATAAGATTTAGCACTTTTTTATTTTAATTTAAATTAATTTAATTTTTATTTTTCATTTTATGTTGGAATTAGCGCACCAGTATTCAAAGAATTTAGGTTATTCTCAGCACAGAAGTATTGACTACCATGGAAGCATATGTGCTGCAAGTGACATTAGGGCCACCCTGTCGTAGCACATTAATGTTATGCGTTCGGCAACAGGTTAATTATACAGTACGTGTTAAAAATGCCTTAAGAATCCCCCTAATGGGTTTCCCTTCCACCCCCAGACCCCAGAGAAGCCACCAGGGCAGATATGGGTATTGTTACTGCCTCTGAGATTTTATAAGAGGTTGTCAGATCACAAATTCAACATCATTTGCAGAAGATTCTTCTCAGCATTCGTTCTTCTATAGTATAATTAGTAAGGATTCTGTAGCTCCCCACACAGTACTCTAAAAGACCAGAATCATATTGGCATGATAAGCCTTTTCTTCCTGTACCACTATGCTATTTTTCAATATATGATTTGTTTACCTCCCAAAACCAAAGCTTGGACTACAGAATGGAGTGTGACTATCATTGCAGTCCCAGGTGGCAAATGCGAATGAACTGGAAGAGGCAGTAAAACTGTTCTTGTCAGTAAATATTCCAACCTCTCATTAGAATGTCTCCCCTGACAATAAAGATAGGCTGTCAATGAACTGTATTATGTTGACAGCCTGAGACCCATTAGGACAGTAGATTCAGCAATAGTGATAAACTGACAGCCAACCTCTCACAGCTTCCTTATGAAAGAGGATGTGACAGATGAGGGAGATGCAATGGGCTTCCAGAACCTCACTAACAGCAAAGCTCCCAGCTGTAAGCCATCAGATAGGATGGGAACCATGATACAAGGATGTTAAACCAACAGTGCTCATAAGAACACCCTGTGGAATTAGGTAACTTTTTGCTGTAAATATCCGGGAAGCAAAATCAATATTAGAAAGCAAGAAAAAATACTAGTTAGATATGCTCTATTTACACACATTTTGCTAAAAGAAATGTGCATTCTGTTATGTTAGAAACATGTACATTACCGAAAGTACATATTGTTTGTTGTACAATACATTGTTCATCCTTGTGAACAATCTATACAAAACTGATTTATTTGACTCAGTTACCAAGTTGCATCAATACAGCTTATCCAATGCACCAATTTACATATCTATGTAAATATTAGAAATATTATATACAATATATGAAATAAATTGCAAATCATGTTAAAAAGGATAAGGTAATTATATAATAATGGGACCAATAATTAACAATTGATATCATTTTTTGCCACTCTCCAATTATGTGCACTACAGAGGCAATGGGGTTTGCCAAAACAGATGTTTCAAAATACAGGCGTGTTTGGATTCATATGGCCATTCAGATTGAGAATACATTTAATTTCCAACCTGATCAAAAGGAAGATATCCAGGTGCAATTTAACGCTTTCGCTACTGGAGCAAATTTTTAAATAATTTTTAAGCACATGTTAAAGTCTGAAATTTTTGGCTAGAAATTTACCAAAAACTCCCAAAGCGTTATATCTTTTCTAAAGGCAGAGGGTCTATAGAATAAATATATGGTAGTTGTATTTTTTTATGTTGTAAGTTATTTGTGCAACTGTTTATCAGATCTATATTTTTAGTAAACAGTACACTAAAATGTATTTTGGTGCACACAAATACAATATAAGTTCCTTTTTTTCAAGGATGGCGTTGTGTTGACCAAATAGATACTAAATTTGTAAAGCCTCAAAACTGTGTGTACCCGGAAAATAGCAAAAAAAGTATGGTACCCATAGTTATCAGGAGGCGATGCCTTAAATGCATTTACAGCTCATTAGTTTGGAGTTAATCATAATTGAGGGACCTAGAATTACTTCTTTCACTCCACTGTGCGTGGCAATTCTCAAAATGTGCTGCAAAATCATTGCTTTCATATACTTGCATGCCCTACGCACACATTTGCATTCCTATGTGTGTGCATGGAGTAGCCGGGTGCTTGTACTTTTTTATCGTTTTTATTTATTTTACAATTTTTTATTAGATTTTTGTTATACAATCTATTTAATTTAAATTTCTTTCTATCAAAAGCGGCCTAACAAGACTTCTGTGTGTTAGCATTGGCAGGTGACAGGTACTTTATGGGGTCTATTAGACCCCTGATGTCTCTCCTGCCTTTTTGCTCCAGCCATTTGAGCACAAACTGGGCTTGATCTACGGTTTACCTGGCCCAATACACCTGGAATTTTGACAGTTCTAAACTTGGCAGTACTCCTAGCTGAGTGCTTCCAGGTTCTCACTTTGCAGAGGATATCGGTGAATGGATGGACGCATCCTGTGCTGAAGAGTGGTTAAATCTGTCTTGAAATAAAATGTAGGACTGTTGGTAGATATAATTAGATCATAATACAGGTGAAACTCGTAAAATTTGAATATCGTGCAAAAGTTCATTTATTTCACTAATGCAACTTAAAGGGTGAAACTAATATATGAGATAGACTCATTACATGCAAAACAAGATAGTTCAAGCCGTGATTTGTCATAATTGTGATGATTATGTCTTACAGCTCATGAAAACCCCAAATCCACAATCTCAGAAAATTTGAATATTACATGCAATCAATAAAACAAGGATTGTACATAGAACAACATAGGGCCTCTGAAAAGTATAAGCATGCATATGTACTTAGTACTTGGTTTTGGCCCCTTTTGCAGCAATTACTGCCTCAATGCAGCGTGGCATGGAAGCTATCAGCCTGTGGCACTGCTGAGGTGTTATGGAAGACCAGGATGCTTCAATAGCTGCCTTCTGCTCTTCTGCATTGTTCGGTCTCATGTCTCTCATCTTTCTCTTGGCAATGCTCTATAGATTCTCTATGGGGTTCAGGTCAGGCCAGTTTGCTGGCCAATCAAGCACAGTAATCCGACGGTCATTGAACCAGGTTTTGGTGCTTTTGGCAGTGTGGTCAGGTGCCAAGTCCTGCTGGAAAATGAAGTCAGCATCCCATAGAGCTCGTCTGTGGAAGGAAGCATGAAGTGCTCCAAAATCTCCTGGTAGACAGCTGCGTTGACCCTGGACTTAATGAAGCACAGTGGACCAACACCAGCAGATGACATGGCTCCCCAAATCAACACAGACTGTGGAAACTTCACACTGGACTTCAAGTATCTTGCAGTGTGTGCCTCTCCATTCTTCCTCCATACTCTGGGTCCTTGGTTTCCAAATGAGTTGCAAAATTTGCTCTCATCAGAAAAGAGGACTTTGGACCACTGAGCAACAGACCAGGTCTGTTTTTCTTTATCCCAGGTAAGACGCTTCTGACATTGTTTGTTGTTCAGGAGTGGCTTGACAAGAGGAATACGACATTTGAAGCCCATGTCCAGGATCCGTCTGTGTGTGGTGGCTCTTGATGCACTGACTCCAGCCTCAGTCCACTCCTTGTGAAAGTCCCCAACACTTTTGAATGGCCTTTTCCTGACAATACTCTCCAGCCTGCGGTCATCCCTGTTGCTTTTGCACCTTTTTCTTTCAGACTTTTCCCTTCCACATAACTTTCTGTTAATGTGCTTTGATATAGCACTTTGGGAACATCCAACTTCTTTTGCAATTACCTTTTGAGGCTTTCCCTCCTTATGGAGGGTGTCAATGATGGTTTTCTGCACAACTGTCAGGTCAGCAGTCTTTCCCATGATTGTGATTCCTATTCAACCAGATTGAGAGACCATTTAAAGGCTCAGGAACCCTTTCCAGGTGTTATGGCTTAATTAGCTGGTTAGAGTGGGGCACTTTGAGCCTAGAATATTGCACCTTTTCACAATATTCAAATTTTCTGAGATTGTGGATTTGGGATTTTCATGAGCTGCAAGCCATAATCATCATAATTATGACAAATCATGGCTTGAACTATCTTGCTTTGCATGCTCTGCTGGGGTTTTTTGCCTTCCTCTGGATCAACTGTGGGTATAGAATTGGGTATATGGGATTGTACGATTTTTTTTTATTTATTTTTTTTGTTTATTTATTTATTTATTTTTTATGGTTGAACTGGATGGACTTGTGTCTTTTTTCAACCTGACTAACTATGTAACTATATGTAACGAGTCTATCGCATATATTAGTTTCCCCTTTTAAGTTGCATTAGTGAAATAAATTAACTTTTGCACGATATTCAAATTTTTCGAGTTTCACCTGTATGTGGTAAGGTTAATTCAATGCTTAAAACAAGTGCAAATAGCTTTTTTTATGTGCGTCCCTAACCTTTCACCTATTATTATCTGTACACCAGGTCCTAACCCTAATTCCATTCTCCCTATCCAAAGCCCAAGCCCTTAACTCAACCCCACAAGTTACCTATTGATCTTTCCATAACACTTCGAGTTGAACTCTATGCTAAACAGATATTGTCTAAATCAGGGGTACTGAATTAAAATTCACGGGGGTCCGGTCGGAAAAATTTTGTTCCAGCGGAGGTCCGAATGCCATATTGGTGCTATGACTCCACATGATGTCCTCCACTTCACAGCGCCCCCCCCACCACCACACACATGCACACACCTTTACGATCCACACACATCACAATTTGTGCTTTTTTTCTTTCAACTTTATTGAAATGTCAAAATACATTTAATTCATTTTTATGCACCACAGCTCAGTTGCAGTGCATAGAAACAGTATGCATTTTGCACCACACTGCTCAGTACGCAGGGGCGCTGTTTCAGTGTGAACAGGACACATAGAAAACAAGTGTTTTCTATTGCCCTTGCAGAGACGTGTTTTGCTAGTGCAGAAATTAGACCTCCTTTTACATCAGTGTCTTCAGTCCCCCACTTCACATCACAGCCCCCCCCTTTACATCAGTGTCCTCAGCCCCCACTTACGTCACATCCCCCCTGCCTCATCACAAACCCCCCATCACAGACTGACCGCCCAAATCATAGACTGACCCCCCATCACAGTCCCCTCATCACAGACTGACCCCCCCATCACAGTCCCCTCATTACAGACTGACCCCCCATCACAGTCCCCTCATTACAGACTGACCCCCATCACAGACCCCTCATTACAGACTGACCCCCCATTACAGACCCCTCATCACAGACTGACCCCCCATTACAGACTGACCCCCCATCACAGACCCCTTATTACAGACCCCTCATCACAGACTGACCCCCCATCACAGTCCCCTCATCACAGACTGACCCCCATCACAGACCCCTCATCACAGACTGACCCCCCATCACAGACCCCTTATTACAGACCCATTATTACAGACTGACCCCCCATCACAGACCCCTCATCACAGACTGACCCCCCATCACAGTCCCCTCATCACAGACTGACTCCCCATCACAGACCCCTTATTACAGACTGACCCCCCATCACAGACCCCTCATCACAGACTGACCCCCCATCACAGACCCCTTATTACAGACTGACCCCCCATCACAGACCCCTCATCACAGACTGACCCCCCATCACAGACCCCTCATCACAGACTGACACCCCATCACAGACCCCTCATCACAGACTGACCCCCCATCACAGACCCCTCATCACAGACTGACCCCCCATCACAGACCCCTTATTACAGACTGACCCCCACATCACAGACCCCTCATCACAGACTGACCCCCCATCACAGTCCCCTCATCACAGACTGACCCCCCATCACAGACCCCTTATTACAGACTGACCCCCCCATCACAGACCCCTCATCACAGACTGACCCCCCATCACAGACCTCTCTCGATATCAAAAACCACTGTCCTTTACAGCACAGCACAGCACTCCTCCCCTCCCCACAAAACCCTACCTTTTTCACACAGGACATGAAGCGTGGGTGCTCTGGACAATGGGTGGGACTTTTCACGTTAAAAGTGAGTGATTTATTGCTGGGACCGCCCCGCTGCCTAGCAACCAATCACCCACTTTTTAACTTAAAAGTCCCGCCCTTTGTCCAGAGCGGCCGCGCCTCATGTTTTGTGTGATTTTAGACAGGCAGTATGGGGAGGGGCAGTGCAGAGATATTAAAGAAGGCACGGACCCACCGCGCCTGCCATGCTATGTATATAGCAGCATCGGCAGCGGCAGGCGGGCGAACCGGGTGAGCCGGCGACAGGGAGAGGACGCTACTTGGCGAGGCTGCGGTCCGGACAGAATGGCCACTGGGGCCGGATCCGGCCCGCGATCCGCCATTTAGTGACGCCCGGTCTAAATACAAGAACTATGTGTATTCTTACCTAAATATTGATGTAATTTGTGTATCTCTTTCAGATCTGTGCAGTAATCTACCATAAACTTAGCCTCTATGCAGAAGCTTCCCTTTAATACAGACTGGTCACTGCTGCTTCTCTCCTTGTGCAGGGTGACTGGTCTTGAATCCTCCCACCTGTAGTTTTTTTAAAGGAGCCTGTAGTGGGTGGACCTGCTGGGCCCCATTCACAGCTTTGCTCTTTTCACAGGCTAGGTGCACAACAGTGATGATGCCGTTATTAGTTTGATTAGAAAATATCTGGATTTGGTGCACACAACAGGGATAGGTATCCTTCTTTGCTATTGAGTAATATATTTAAAGAAAGATATTTGTGCCTAGTGTTCGCCATTAATATTTCCCTCATCCCTAACAATTAACCTAACCCTTAAACTTAAAGTGTATGTAACCCTAAAAAAAAAATGTTCCTGTTCCTTTAAAGCATGATAAATAGCACTGTGCTTTTGAAGTGTATTTTTTACCAATATCTGTATGAAAATAACAAAATATACAAGGTCCAGCGCTACTCGAAAGTGTAAAAAACAATGAATAATAAATCATATAATAATACTGTATCTCCCAAAAATAGGGCAAACAAAAAAAAGTGCCTTATTTAAAGGTGAGAAAAAAGTCCAAGTGTCCAAATACAAGTCTAACACAACTTAATGTAGATACCATTGCATAAACATATTCTTCCACCATACACTTCACCACGTGTGCTTATAAAATGTGCACTCACCACAATTTTTGACCCCCCGGTTAAAGCGGAGTTCCACCCTAAAATGTAACTTTCACTTTTTGGATTCCCCCCCCCTCCAGTGTCACATTTGGCACCTTTCAGGCGGGGGGGAGCTGATACCTGTGTAATCCAGGTATTTACTCTCACTTCCGGGCATAGATAGCCGCAGTATCAGCAGATATCTACGCCTTGTCCGGCCCCTCCTTATTCTCCCCCCGCTGTCTTCTGGGAGACACACAGGTCCCAGAAGACAGCAGGGACCAGTGAGATCACGCAGGGCGACTCACGCATGCGCAGTAGGGAACCAGGAAGTGAAGCCGCAAGGCTTCACTTCCTGATTTCCTTATCGAAGAGAGCCGAGGGACATATTGGCTTCCGGTGAGGACATCGCGGGCGCCCTGGACAGGTAAGTGTTCATATTTTAAAAGTCAGCAGCTGCAGTATTTGTAGCTTCTGACTTAAAAAAAATAATTGGTGGAACTTCTCTTTAAGGAAGGTCAAAAGAGCCTTTTTTCAATATACTTTAAATCAGAGTGGGTTTAGTTACTTCTCCTTCACTTTCCACCAGCAATTTCTATTGTCTCCAGAACTCAGCTACAAACCAAAAATAGGATTAACTCATTGTGTAATATTTATTGATAAAAATTATTGCCATAGATATAAGTACAGATTACTCACATTTGTAAATGCACCAGTGCAAACAACTTTGTCCCACTCGCATGAACCAGCGTGTGTGTTCCAATCACCCGATATGGGAACCGGATGTAACCTGAAAATGACATCAACATGCGATTTAATGCGTTTCACCAAGATGGCCTCTCCATGAATATGTTCTGAGGGATGTAGCTGTTTGCTCTGTCAGCAATGCAGCATGAGGGCAGGAGGCAGCATTTTCACTGAGAACATTTGTAGGCATTTCCTAACAACATGCAGTGACAAACTATAATATGTGGTTGTACAGATCTATAAAGATATTTTAAAAGGTAGAGGACCTTAGTTAAGCTTTACATTTCCAATCCCCATAAGTAGAGAGTCCAGTGGCAGCTGAGCAACACAGCAAGTGTTATGGAACAACTGGATCAAGCAGCAAAAGGGAGAGAGGTTGGGGAATAAGCCAGGCCTCTTATGGCTATGGCCCCTATCAGTTGCCTAAGTTGCATTGGCTCTAGCTGTCTTTATACTCTCAATTACAGTGCATACGCAATATTCATTAATCAGTATAAAATCAAATCTTGGATCACTTAGAGCAATTCCTATTTTAGTCAAATTTAAATCAGCTTTCCTTTCTTTTTCGTTGCACATCTCTACATTACAATCATCTCTTAACATTATTGGTTTTAAATATGCTAAGGCCCATGGTTAATTGTGCTCATAATCACAGCTATTTGGACAGATTACATTCTAAACAAACTTTCTGCAACTCAAAAGCAGGCATAGCATCCCTCCATACAAAGATATGGCAGTTGTCCAACTTCCAAGCATGCATTTGAATATGAACACTTGGCAGAATGAGAGCCCACAATTTCCAACAAGAAAATAATCAATCTGTAATAATTAGCCCACAGCACCAAATTAGTTATTGCAGTCAAGCAGCTTCTTTTATATTTCAACAGTGTATTTCACTTCCTATGTGTCTGTTGAATAAAATCAGACACAATAAAAACTACCAATTTGAATTCTGGAATTCAGCGTTTTCGTTTTTTTTTTTTTCTCGTTTGAAGATGGAAATGAATACCAGTTTATGGAAATAAAAGCTAGGGTATAATTAGTTATTAGAAGTAATCTTCAGTGTATGAGGTTTTCACCATACTATTCAAGCAAAGAACAATCAATTTTTGAAAGAGCTCCAGTACAGCTGTTTTGGTCCCACTTGTGGCAAACAGATGGTTAGGGATGAGCTTCGTGTTCGAGTCGAACATACGTTCGACTCGAACATCGGCTGTTCGATCGTTCGACGAAGATCGAACGATTTGGGCCATTCGCGCCAAATTCGAGTGACGCGAACGGCCCACAATGCACTACGCCATCGCAGTGTCATCCAGGCGCTGTGATTGGCCAAGCATGCACTGTGACCCCGCATGCTTGGCCAATCACAGCGCCGGCAGCGAGGAGAGCAATGATTGGCCACAGGCAGGATGCCTGTGGCCAATTATTGCTGAGGGTGTTTAGTACACGCCCCACACTATAAAAGGCCGCCAGCACGGCGGCCTAGTGTAGTGTGTTCCGGAGCAGGGATAGAGCAGCATAGGCAGGGACAGTGACTTTTATTTCTTTCTTGCTTAACCTGGATTCCTTTAGTTTAGGGAAAGAGAAGGATAGGTAGGGAGAGTGTCAGTGTGTTTTGTGCTTGTGCTATATTGTGCTTAAAAAAAACATTTTTTCTAGGGACAGAAAACTGTAGGTAGGGAGAGTGTGTCAGTTTCTTTCACTGTCAAAGTCCTTGTTTCCAGGGACCTGGAAGGACAGTGAGTGAATTCTCCTTGTGCTAAATTGTGCTTAAAAAAAACATTTTTTCTAGGGACAGAAAACTGTAGGTAGGGAGAGTGTGTCAGTTTCTTTCACTGTCAAAGTCCTTGTTTCCAGGGACCTGGAAGGACAGTGAGTGAATTCTCCTTGTGCTAAATTGTGCTTAAAAAAAACATTTTTTCTAGGGACAGAAAACTGTAGGTAGGGAGAGTGTGTCAGTTTCTTTCACTGTCAAAGTCCTTGTTTCCAGGGACCTGGAAGGACAGTGAGTGAATTCTCCTTGTGCTAAATTGTGCTTAAAAAAAACATTTTTTCTAGGGACAGAAAACTGTAGGTAGGGAGAGTGTGTCAGTTTCTTTCACTGTCAAAGTCCTTGTTTCCAGGGACCTGGAAGGACAGTGAGTGAATTCTCCTTGTGCTAAATTGTGCTTAAAAAAAACATTTTTTCTAGGGACAGAAAACTGTAGGTAGGGAGAGTGTGTCAGTTTCTTTCACTGTCAAAGTCCTTGTTTCCAGGGACCTGGAAGGACAGTGAGTGAATTCTCCTTGTGCTAAATTGTGCTTAAAAAAAACATTTTTTCTAGGGACAGAAAACTGTAGGTAGGGAGAGTGTGTCAGTTTCTTTCACTGTCAAAGTCCTTGTTTCCAGGGACCTGGAAGGACAGTGAGTGAATTCTCCTTGTGCTAAATTGTGCTTAAAAAAAACATTTTTTCTAGGGACAGAAAACTGTAGGTAGGGAGAGTGTGTCAGTTTCTTTCACTGTCAAAGTCCTTGTTTCCAGGGACCTGGAAGGACAGTGAGTGAATTCTCCTTGTGCTAAATTGTGCTTAAAAAAAACATTTTTTCTAGGGACAGAAAACTGTAGGTAGGGAGAGTGTGTCAGTTTCTTTCACTGTCAAAGTCCTTGTTTCCAGGGACCTGGAAGGACAGTGAGTGAATTCTCCTTGTGCTAAATTGTGCTTAAAAAAAACATTTTTTCTAGGGACAGAAAACTGTAGGTAGGGAGAGTGTGTCAGTTTCTTTCACTGTCAAAGTCCTTGTTTCCAGGGACCTGGAAGGACAGTGAGTGAATTCTCCTTGTGCTAAATTGTGCTTAAAAAAAACATTTTTTCTAGGGACAGAAAACTGTAGGTAGGGAGAGTGTGTCAGTTTCTTTCACTGTCAAAGTCCTTGTTTCCAGGGACCTGGAAGGACAGTGAGTGAATTCTCCTTGTGCTAAATTGTGCTTAAAAAAAACATTTTTTCTAGGGACAGAAAACTGTAGGTAGGGAGAGTGTGTCAGTTTCTTTCACTGTCAAAGTCCTTGTTTCCAGGGACCTGGAAGGACAGTGAGTGAATTCTCCTTGTGCTAAATTGTGCTTAAAAAAAAACATTTTTTCTAGGGACAGAAAACTGTAGGTAGGGAGAGTGTGTCAGTTTCTTTCACTGTCAAAGTCCTTGTTTCCAGGGACCTGGAAGGACAGTGAGTGAATTCTCCTTGTGCTAAATTGTGCTTAAAAAAAACATTTTTTCTAGGGACAGAAAACTGTAGGTAGGGAGAGTGTGTCAGTTTCTTTCACTGTCAAAGTCCTTGTTTCCAGGGACCTGGAAGGACAGTGAGTGAATTCTCCTTGTGCTAAATTGTGCTTAAAAAAAACATTTTTTCTAGGGACAGAAAACTGTAGGTAGGGAGAGTGTGTCAGTTTCTTTCACTGTCAAAGTCCTTGTTTCCAGGGACCTGGAAGGACAGTGAGTGAATTCTCCTTGTGCTAAATTGTGCTTAAAAAAACATTTTTTCTAGGGACAGAAAACTGTAGGTAGGGAGAGTGTGTCAGTTTCTTTCACTGTCAAAGTCCTTGTTTCCAGGGACCTGGAAGGACAGTGAGTGAATTCTCCTTGTGCTAAATTGTGCTTAAAAAAAACATTTTTTCTAGGGACAGAAAACTGTAGGTAGGGAGAGTGTGTCAGTTTCTTTCACTGTCAAAGTCCTTGTTTCCAGGGACCTGGAAGGACAGTGAGTGAATTCTCCTTGTGCTAAATTGTGCTTAAAAAAAACATTTTTTCTAGGGACAGAAAACTGTAGGTAGGGAGAGTGTGTCAGTTTCTTTCACTGTCAAAGTCCTTGTTTCAAGGGACAGAGAAGGACACCTGAAGGTAGCCCTTATTGCTTTTTTCCCATCTCCCTGCAGGCCATCTATTAGAATGTCTGGAAGGCAAACAAGGAGAGGCAGACAGTCAGGAGGCAATAAAAGAGGGCAAGCAGGCTCTGTGTCTGGGGGCAACAGTGCTGGTCGTGGACGCGGTGCATTGTCATCAGCACATGGCCATGGGACACGCTTGTCCTTCTTTTCGGCAGCTGGACATGTTGAGCCACATCATGCCGAAGACTTGGTAGAGTGGATGACCAAGCCCTCCTCCTCCTCCTCATCCTCTCTCACCCAGGCTCAGGGTACTGGAAAAGCAGCTGCCAAAGCGTCCTCTTCCCTGGTATCAATGTCAGACTCATCATCAGTCACTCCTTCCCTAGACCCACCATGTCCTCCTCCTGAGGAGTCCCCCGAACTGTTTCAGCACAGTGTTGGGTACATGCTCCAGGAGGATGCCCAGCGTTTCGAAGGGTCTGATGATGAAACCCAGCTAGAGGAAGGCAGTAGCGTGAGAGCAGACAGAGGGGATGCTCAAGAAGGACACCAATCTGGCAGTCATGTTCCAGCAGCTGCAGCATACTGCCAGATTGGCTCCAGTGATGAGGAGGGAGGTGATGATGAGGTCACTGACTCCACGTGGGTGCCTAATAGGAGAGAGGAGGAGGAGGAGGATGAGGAGGAGGCACATCTCCAACGAGGCAGGATGCCCTTTGGTGGCCAGCGTAAGGGCAGTACACCGACGGAATCACACCGCAGAGCTCCGCCTGTGCAGGGCGCTGCCTCTGCCCGTCATTCAAAAAGTTCTTTGGTGTGGGCCTTTTTTGAGGCTAGTGCATCAGATCGCACAGCTGCTGTTTGCAACATATGTCTCAAGCGTATATCGCGTGGCCAAAACATCAGCCGCTTGGGTACCACATGCCTGACCAGACATATGTTGACCTGCCATGCAGCTCGTTGGCAAGCCTACCTGAAAGACCCACACCAAAGAACAAAGCGGACCTCTCCTTGCACCGCATCAGCTGGGATCTCCAACCCCACTATAACTTCAGTCCTCTCTGAAACATGCACTGAGAGGAATGAAGGTGTAGAATTAGGTGTGTCACAGCCAAGTACTTGCGGCCACTCTGCTAGCAGTACACCGACGTCCGATTCTAGCAGGCAAATTTTCCTGCCCCAGCTGCTGGACCGTCGAAAGAAGTTCACTCCCAGCCATCCACATGCCCAGCGGTTGAATGCTAGCTTGGCTAAATTGCTAGCGCTTCAACTGCTGCCTTTTCAGTTGGTAGACTCGGCCCCCTTCCGTGAGTTTGTGCAATGTGCGGTTCCTCAGTGGCAGGTTCCCAAACGCCACTTTTTCTCACGGAAGGCTATTCCGGCTCTCTACCGGCATGTGGAAGGCAATGTCTTGGCCTCGCTGGACAGGGCGGTCAGCGGTAAGGTGCATATTACCGCTGACTCATGGTCCAGCAGACATGGACAGGGACGTTACCTTTCTTTCACGGCCCATTGGGTCACTCTTTTGGCAGCTGGGAAGGATGCAGGACAAGGTGCAGTAGTGTTGGAGGTTGTCCCACCGCCACGCCTCCAAAATGCTACTACTGGTTGTGACACACCTCTTTCCTCCACCCCCTCCTCTTCTTCTTCCTCCATGGCCTCTTCCTGTGGTTTGTCCTATGAACCAGCGGTGCTCCGTAGCCGTTCACGGGGCTACGCAAGTACGCAGGCAAAAAGATGCCATGCCGTGCTTGCGCTGGTGTGTTTGGGGGACAGAAGCCACACTGGGGCAGAGGTCCTGTCTGCTCTGCAGGGCCAGGCCGAGAGGTGGTTGACGCCACGCCAGCTTAAGCCAGGAATGGTGGTTTGCGACAATGGCACCAACCTCCTCTCCGCCCTCCGACAGGGACAACTGACCCATGTGCCCTGTGTGGCTCACGTCCTTAACCTGGTGGTGCAGCGGTTCTTGGGCAGGTACCCGGGCTTACAGGATGTCCTGAGGCAGGCCAGGAAAGTCTGTGTGCATTTCCGCAGATCTTATAATGCCAGTGCTCGCCTGGCTGAGCTGCAAAAGGAGTTGAACCTGCCCAAGAACCGCCTTATATGTGACATGCCCACCAGGTGGAACTCAACGTTGGCCATGCTGCAGCGGCTGCACACGCAGCAGAGGGCCATCAATGAGTACCTGTGCGACTACGGCACCAGGACAGGGTCAGGGGAGCTTGGTTTTTTTTCTCCACGCCAGTGGGGCATGATCAGGGATGCATGCACTGTCCTGGCACCATTTGAGGAGGCCACGAGGATGGTGAGCAGTGACAGTGCATGCATCAGTGACACTGTACCTCTTGTCCACCTGTTGGAGCACACGCTGCGTGGAATAATGGACAGGGCACTTGAGGCAGAACAGAGGCAGGAAGAGGAGGACTTCCTTGCCTCTCAAGGCCCCCTTTACCCAGACAGTGTTCCTTCTGTCCCACCCATCGCACAGGAAGAGGAGGAGGAGGAGGAGGAGGAGGAGGAGGAGGATTGTGTCAGCATGGAGGTGGAGGCTGGCACTCAGCATCATCAGCAGCAGTCTTTTAGGGATGATTTACAGTCCCAAGAAACCAGTGGACTTGTACGTGGCTGGGAGGAGGTGGCTGCGGATCATGTCGTCCTTAGTGACCCAGAGGACTCCGGACCAAATGCCTCAGCAAACCTACGCTGCATGGCCTCCCTGATCCTGCAAAGTCTGCGGAAGGATCCTCGTATTCTTCGGATCAAGGAGAGGGACCATTACTGGCTGGCCACTCTCCTTGATCCACGGTACAAGGGTAAGGTTGCGGACCTTATGTTACCGTCGCAGAGGGAGCAGAGGATGAGACAACTCCGGGAGGCCTTGCAGAAAGGTCTGTGCAACGCGTTCCCAGAGACTGGGAGGTTACAAACTCCTGGTCCTGGACAACGAGTTGCTGAGGCTTCGGCCAGTCAAAGAAGGAGCGGTGGGGAAGGTGGCCGTCTGACCGATGCGTTCAGACAATTCTTTAGTCCGCAGCCCCAAAGTATGATCGGTTCCAGCAACCATCGCCAGCGTCTGATAAACATGGTGCAGGAATATCTAGGGGCAAGGTCAGACTTGGACACCTTCCCCACCGAAAATCCTCTGGCTTACTGGGTCTTGAGGATGGATCACTGGCCAGAGCTTGCACAGTATGCAATTGAGCTACTGGCCTGTCCTGCATCCAGCGTTCTTTCGGGAATGCACATTCAGTGCTGCTGGAGGATTTGTCACGGATCACAGGGTGCGCCTGTCCACCGACTCGGTTGATCGACTGACTTTCATCAAGATGAACCAGTCTTGGATCACCACCAGCTACCACACACCTGATGCTGATATAACAGACTAATTGATTTTAACATGTCACATCCCTTCAAGACTGATGCTGATGCTGAGTGCCTGTGCTGTTATGTTGACTGGCTATCCTCCTCCTCCGAGTCCTCAATGATACGATTGATGATGATAGCTTGGAAGATCATTTTTGTTTATGGGTGCCGCCACCAGTGGCTAAGGCCCAATTTTTCAGCCCCTGTTTTACAGGGGCGTGTAATTACAATTTTTTTAGCAATAATTTGCCATAGGGCTCATTGCTGTGCTCCAAGTACAGTATCTGTGAGGGGTTGGAGTGTTGTGGCACCAGTGCCTAAGGCCCAATTTTTCAGCCCCTGTTTAACAGGGGCGTGTCATTACAATTTTTGAAGCAATACTTTGCAACAGGGCTCATTGCTGTGCTCCAAGTACAGTATCTGTGAGGGGTTGTAGTGTTGTGCCACCAGTGCCTAAGGCCCAATTTTTCAGCCCCTGTTCAACAGGGGCATGCAATTACAATTCTTGATCTAATAATTCACAGCAGGGTCCATTGCTGCACCCACCAAGAGTAACTCTGAGGGCTTACAGTCTTGTGGCAACGCCACCACCACCACCACCACGAAAGGCCCAATTTTTCAGCCCCTGTTCAAAAGGGGCATGTAATTACAATTCTTGATCTAATAATTCACAGCAGGGCCCATTGCTGCACCCACCAAGAGTAACTGTCAGGGCTTACAGTGTTGTGGCACCAGCACCACCATCAAAGCCCCAATTTTTACTACCACTGTTCAACAATTATATGTAATTAAAATTCCTGATATAATAGTTGACAGCAGGGCGTTCCAGCACCAACCAAGAGTAACTGAGTGCTTACAGTGTTGTGCCAACACCAACAACTAAGGGGCCTATTTCTGCAGAGTATATACGGCAGGTCCCTACTTTCAAACATCCAACTTACAAACGACTCCTACTTGCAAACGAAAGAAGACAACAGGAAGTGAGAGGAAATCTACCCCTAGAAAGGAAAATTCTCTCCTGTAAGAATAAATATGGGAGAAAGGGGTCTCATCTGTACTGATGCTTTATCAGCAATCCTTGTTTCAAGAAAAACACCACATTTCAAAAACAGTTGTCATTGGGACGGAAAGTGAGGTGAAATGTTCTGAACAGGGGCACAGACAGCAAAACAAATGTTACAGGGGTGATAACCCTTACCTATGTTTCCCAAAAAGTTTAAAAATAGATTTTTGGGCTGGAGCTACACTTCAACAATGTACCTGTTCAAAATTACAAACAGATTCTACATAAGAACAAACCTACAGTCCCTGTCTTGTATGCACCGCCTGTATACGGCTGTTCAGAGTATATAGGGCCTTTTTTATTTTATGTGCGGGGTTCCCCTTAATATCCATACAAGACCCAAAGGGGCTGGTAATGGGCTGGGGTAGGGGGGGGGGTCATGGGGTAGCTATGCCATTTTTCTTAAAGAATTTCATCCATATTACCGGGACCAGACATTACATTAAAGCCGCAAGCAGTTTTAAATGGCTTTTTTTTCCTTTAGAAGTGTCATTTTGTGCAGGGACAGTTCTAAACACGGGAAACACGTGGCACTTCACAGGCATACTTTAGACACCCCCCAGGTACGATATTTAAAGGAATATTTGACTTTTTTTTTTTCACTTTATGCATCATTAAAATGACTGCTCCCGAAAAACGACCGTTTTTAAAACTTCTTTTTGCATTGATACATGTCCCCTGGTGCAGAACCCGGGTTCCCAAACCCTATTTATGACAATAACATGCATAATAGTTGTTATAATTAGCACTTTAGAATTCGAACGTTCGCATCCATTGTATTTAATAGGGTTCTAATGTTCGTTCGAACTTTCGGTCCGTTCGCGGGTTCTGGTGCGAACCGAACCCGGGGGTGTTCGGCTCATCACTACAGATGGTGATACAGAGCCAAACTACATGTACTTATAATGAATTGTGAATAGTATTAGGGTTGGATGAACATGTGCTTTGATCTTTTTTTGTGCTGTTGTGGAAAGTGATAAGGCGTTGTGTTTTTGTAAAATGTTTTCAGCTGGAAGGATTTCCACTTTCAGACTTCATGCTAACTAGAAGAAACAGGTTTATTTAATAACATAAGGCAGAAAATGAAACTCTGCAGTAAATACTACTCGAAAACCAGTTTTCAAGTATGTCGACTACTAAATCTTCATAATCTACAATTCGTTTTCTCTCATTGTGTTTTAATGCATAAGTATTATTATTTTTTTATTAATTTTTTATCATTGTAGAAATGCTGTTTTGCAACACCAAAATTTAAACCAGCCCTCAAATTGGAGTGTGGGCTGATTAAGAAAGGGGGGGTGAGCACCCCTGGCAGGCGGGGTTGAATGGGAGCTCTTCTCCCAGTGATCGCCAGAGGAAGAGAGAATAGTGAGCCGGCCGGATCATAACAGCATGGATCATCACATTTGGGGGGTAGGTAGCTGAAGACATACACCATCACTGGATAAAATATGGGGCTACAATCATTTATGGTTCTGGAGATACGGGGCTGCTTGCGCAACCTGTCAGAAGCTACATACAGAGCGGCCAGTTTAAATACAAGCTGACACACTCTGCAGCAGACTGAGAGGATGAGCTCACAGGGCTTATAATAATTATTTGTATATTACTTATGGTAATTAACCCCTTACCACCCAGGCCAATTATGACCCTTCCCTCCTACATGTAAAAATCATACATTTTTTTTCCTAGAAAATTACTCAGAACCCTCAAACATATATATTGTTTTAGCAGACACCCTAGGGAATAAAATGGTGGTCTTTGCAACTTTTATGTTACACAGTATTTGCGCAGCAATTTTTCATTCATAAAAAATAAAACACTAAAGTTAGCACGATTTTTTTTTGGATACTAAGCGATGCTTTAATTTTTTTTTACAGGTTACAAGTTTAGAGTTACAGAGGAGGTCTAGTGCTAGAATTATTGCTCTCGCTCTAACGATCGTGGCGTAACCTGTGTGTATCTGGCTCTGATACTAGCCAATGCCTTCCCATCCACTGACTAGTATCTCTCCCCAGCCTGACCCCACACACCCTCTCACCTTCTGACCTGTGGATGGGGAATCACTCCTGCAGTGTTATTGTGTTCTGCCTGTGAATACAATGATCAGTGTTGCTAACTATAGCTGGCAGCACTGATTGTTTTGGGAAAAACCTGACAGGCTGGTTGTACTCAAGTCGGTTAATATGTTGACTTGTGTAAAACCAGATAGCCCTTACATAGATCGACTATGGCTGGTCTCTGCTTAATTGGCGCAATTTCAACTAGGGACCACTACGTAGTCCCTAAACATCCTTCCACAGACCTTTACATTTTTCCTTCCCAGATTCCTTCATCCTCCTCACCTGTACATAGTGCCCACTGTCATACTCTCCACACTTCTCTCCTGTACATACTGCTCACTGTCATAACCTCCAAACTTCTCTCCTATACATAGCGCCCGCTGTCATACCCTACACACTCCTCTCCTGTACATAGTGCCCGCTGGCATACACTTCTCTCCTGTACATAGTGCCCACTGTCGTACCCTCCACACTCCTCTCCTGTACATACTTCTCACTGTCATACCCTCCACACTCCTCTACTATACATAGTGCCCACTGTCATACCCTCCACACTTCTCTCCTATACATAGTGCCCACCGTCATAACCTCAACACTCCTCTCCTGTACATACTGCTCACTGTCATACCCTCCACAATCCTCTCCTATATATAGTACCCACTGTCATACCCTCCACACTCCTCTCCTGTACATACTGCTCACTGTCATACCCTCCATACTCCTCTCCTATACACAGTGCCCACTGTCATACCCTCCACACTTCTCTCCTATACATAGTGCCCACTGTCATACCCTCCACACTCCTCTCCTGTACAAACTGCTCACTGTCATACCCTCCACACTCCTCTCCTATACATAGTGCCCACTGTCATATCCTCCACACTTCTCTCCTGTACATACTGCCCACTGTCATATCATCCCCACTCTTCTTCTGTACATACTGCTCACTGTCTTACCCTCCACACTCATCTCATGTACATACTGCTCAGTATCATACCGTCCACACTCCTCTCCTGCCCATTTTCATATAGTCCTCTATTGTAAATAGTGCCGGCTGTCATATCCTCCACACTCATCTCCTGTACATACTGCTCACTGTCTTACCTTCCACACATATCTCATGTACATACTGCTCAGTATCTTACCGTCCACACTCCTCTCCTGTACATATACCCACTGTCATACCCTCCACACTCCTCTCCTGTACATACTGCCCACATTCATAAACTCCGCTATTGTACACAGTGCCGCCTGTCATATCCTCCACACTCCTCTCCTGTGCATACTGCCCACTATCATACCGTCCACACTCCTCTCCTGTACATACCGCCAACTGTTATACCCTCCACACTCCTCTCCTGTACATACTGCCCCATCATACCCTCCACACTCCTTTCCTGTGCATACTGCCCACTATCATGAATAAATGGGGGTCATATCATCCCAGAGTAGTACTGGGGATATGATAGATTATATACAGTGCCACGTCCCGAAATTGACTGATTAAAAATAATTGGATTGGCAGATGGACTTTATGGGCACAACACAACTAGGTAAAAAATTCTTCAGCTTTATTAAAAATTCACAGTGAATAGCATGACATAACTATTCATAACAAGGACACTGAACAACAATTAACACACCACCTAACAACCCATACATAGAAATTAAGTAGTATACTGGATTGAATGACACAGAGTCACCTCCTAAAATAATGTAGTGGAAAGTAGTATGGCAGTTATTGATGAAGGCAGTGTGTCGTATGTTGCTTGAATCTTAACTCGACATGTTGCGCGAATTTAATCGCCTCCTTAGGAGTATGATGTAATATATTCAATAGATAAAAATTAAACACATACGAAGGAGCCAAGATTACATGGATAGTTCCTCAGACTGATTTTGAGGGCCAAGGGGACAAGCTGAAAAACAAAATGCAGGAACTGGTGTATTGCCCAAAAGCCTGGCAATTCCTAGTCAGCTATCCCAGTGTTCAAAATTGTCAAGAATCCAAAAAGAAGTATGCCACAAAAAATCTAAGGAATCCTCGCTTGTATACCTCCGTTACAGGCATCTCTCCTGCTCAGAGGGCTGTCGCCCGCAACAGAGGTATACAAGCGAGGTTTCCTTACAAGATTTTTTGTGGCATACTTCTTCTTGGATTCCTTAACAATTTTGAACACTGGGATACTGACTAGGAATTGCAAGTGTCAGGCTTTTGGGCAATACACCAGTCCCCTAATTACTGGGGTTCTGAGCACCTCTTCCTGCATTTTGTTTTTCAGCTTGTCCCCTTGGCCCTCAAAATCAGTATGAGGAACTATCCATGTAATCCACAGGCGTTGCTAGGGGGGTGCGGGGGGTGTGTTCCGCACCCGGGTGACACCCGCTAGAGGGGTGACACCTTTCCGACTCTCCCGAGGGTGAGGAAAGCCCTGGTATTTATTTTATTTTTTTACAGCTGACCCCTGGTCACCCCGCTGGAACAACGCCTCCAGCACCGCGCCTGGTGTGCGTGCTTCTCCTACTTCCTCCTCCAGCCTGTCACAACATCTCACACCGCCGGGGCAGCGCAGCTGCATGCTGTGACGCTGTCCTCGCCTCCTCTCCAGACTCCCGGCCAGAAGAGGTGTGAGTACAGTACAGGCGGGAGGGTGACACTCAGCTTGCAAGGGGGTGTCTTGTCCTGGTGTCCATCGCCGGCCTGAGCCCAAGGTAAGGTGCGTGATAGGTGGGGGGATTTCCATGGTACCGGCAGGCCACCTGAGAGCTGGTGTGGGAGGACTCTCAGACAGTGTCTGGCGCCCTGTGCTAGTCTGATAACGAGGGGGGGTGCAAGGTGGTCTGCCAGACATAGCTATATATATTATAGCTGTGTCAAGCCACCCCCCTCCCCGACCAGACCAGCTCACTCAGCTACTGTGCCTATTATATCTAATATACCACCCCAGCCTGCTGTATACAACCCCAGCCTGCCCTATACCACCCCAGCCTGCCCTGTGCCACACCAGCCTGCCCCGTACCACCCCAGCCTGCTGTATACCACCCGAGCCTGCCCTGTGCCACGCCAGCCTGCCCTGTACCACCCCAGCCTGCCCTGTGCTGCCCCATACCACCCCAGCCTGCCCTGTGCCACCCCAGCCTGCCCCGTACCACGCCAGCCTGCCCTGTGCCACCCTGCCCTATACTACCCCAGCCTGCCCACTCCAGCCTGCCCCATACCCCCCAGCCTGTTGTATACCACCCCAGCCTGCTGTATACCACCCCAGCCTGCCCTATACCACCCCAGCCTGCCCCGTACCCCCCCAGCCTGCCCCGTACCCCCCCCAGCCTGCCGTATACCACCCCAGCCTGCCCTATACCACCCCAGCCTGCCCTGTACCACCCCAGCCTGCTGTATACCACCCGAGCCTGCCCTGTGCCATGCCAGCCTGCCCTGTGCCACCCCAGCCTGCCCTGTACCACCCTGCCCTATACCACCCCAGCCTGCCCACTCCAGCCTGCCCCATACCCCCCCCCAGCCTGCTGTATACCACCCGAGCCTGCCCTGTGCCACGCCAGCCTGCCCTGTACCACCCCAGCCTGCCCTGTGCTGCCCCATACCACTCCAGCCTGCCCTGTGCCACGCCAGCCTGCCCTGTGCCACCCCAGCCTGCCGTATACCACCCCATCTTGCCCCATGCCACCCCAACCTGCCCTATACCACCCCAACCTGCCCTTTCCCACCCTAATTTTCCTGTACCACCCTAACTTTCCCTATACCAGGGATATGCAATTAGCGGACCTCCAGCTGTTGCCAAACTACAAGTCCCATTAGGCATAGCGAGACTCTGACAGCAGCAAGCATGACACCCAGAGGCAGAGGCATGATGGGACTTGTAGTTTTGCAACAGCTGGAGGTACGCTAATTGCATATCCATGCCCTTTACCACCACAACCTGCCCTATGCCACCCTAACTTGCCCTGTACCACCCCAACCTGCCCTATGCCACCCTTACTTGCCCTATACCACCCCAACCTGCCCTGTGCCACTCTAACTTGCACTATAACACCCAAACCTGCCCCATACCGCCTTAACCTGCCATATACCACCCCAACCTGCCACTATACCACCCTATACTACCCTAACCTGCCACTATACCGCCCTATACTATCATTTACAGGGGCTGGTTTGGGGTGCGCCCCGTGACTGTGCGCTGCCTGCATGGTGCTGGCAGCCTAGATGGGGGGGTGACACCATGTTTTACCGCACCCGGTGACACCAACCCTAGTGACGCCACTGATGTAATCTTGGCTCTTGTATTGACCGCTCCCTTCGTATGTGTTTAATTTTTATCTATTGAATATATTACATCAAAACTTCTGAGGAAGCGATTAAATCCCTTTCCTTCCCTTCCCTCCCTTACCCCTCGCCCCTCTCTCATCCTCTCTCTCTCTCTCTCTCTTTCTCTCTTTAATTTAATTTGTTATAACAAATAATTGTTTGCATTTTTATTTATTTAATATTTATAAAAGGCCCCACCAAAATCCTCAGCACCAGGCCCGTGATGTTCTTAATCAGGCCCTGACGTATATTAACCACTTCAATACAGGGCATTTTCACCCCCTTCCTGCCCAGACCAATTTTTAGTTTTCAGCGCTGTCGCAATTTGAATGACAATTGCACGGTCATGCAATACTGTATCCAAATGAAATCTTTATGTTTTTTTTCCCCACAAATAGAGATTTCGTTTGGTGGTATTTGATCACCTCTGTGGTTTTTATTTTTTGCACTATAAACAAAAGAAGAGCAACAATTTTGAAAAAAACACAATATTTTTTACTTTTTGAATTAATAAATATCACAATTTTAAAAAAAAACAACAATTTTTTTCCTCAGTTTAGGCCGATATGTATCCTTCTACATATTTTTGGTAAAAAAAAATCTCAATAAGCGTATATTGATTGGTTTGCGCAAAAGTTATAGCATCTACAAAATATTGGATAGATTTATGGCATTTTTTTTTTTACCAGTAATGTCGGCAATCTGCGATTTTTATTGTGTTCGTGACATTGAGACGGACATATCGGACACTTTTGACAAGTTTTTGGGACCATTCACATTTATACAGTGATTAGTGCTATAAAACTGCACTGATTACTGTGTAAATGTGACTGGCAGGGAAGGGGTTAACACTAGGGGCGATCAATGGGTTAAATATGTTCCCTAGGGAGTGATTCTAACTGTAGGGGGATGGGACTCACAAGGGGAGGAGACCGATCTGTGTTCCTCTGTACTGGGAACACACATCGGTCTCCTCTCCTCTGACAGAAAGTGGATCTGTGTGTTAACACACACAGATTCACGGTCCTGCTGTGATCGTGCGCAATCACGGGTGCCGAGCACCAGGTCTTGAACGATGTGGGGGCACGTGCCCCCTAGACGGCCGGGAAGCCCAGGACGTCATATGACGTCCACCTGGAGGGAGAGAAGGTTCCTGCCGACGTCATTTTACAATGACTCAGTAAGGAAGGGGTTAAAGTCCTCGGGCCAGGAGGCGGGGCTTTATGTAACGGCGAGCGACCGGAACACACGGCAATTGAAATAAAATCTGTTACAGAAATGTTCCTCTGCACTCTGATGATCTGGCTGGCAATCCTCTTCCTCTCCTCTCTTCCCTTGCACAGGTAGGCTGCATTGTTAGGCACAGGTGAGGCTGCATTGATGGACACAGGTATTCTGCATTGATGGACACAGGTAGTCTGCATTGATGGACACAGGTAGGCTGCATTGATGGACACAGCTAGGCTGCATTTATGGACACAGGTAGGCTGCATTGATGGACAGAGGTAGGCTGCATTAATGGACATAGGTAGGCTGCATTGATGGACACAGGTAGGCAGCATTAATGGACATATGTGAAGCAGCATTGATGGACACAGGTGAAGCAGCATTGATGGACACAGGTAGGCTGCATTGATGGACATAAGTGAAGCAGTATTGATGGACACAGGTGAAGCAGCATTGATGGACACAGGTAGGCTCCATTGTTGGGCACATATGAGGCTGCATCGATGAACACAGGTGAGGCTGCATTGATGGACATAGTTGAAGCAGCATTGATGGACACAGTTGAAGCAGCATTGATGGACACAGGTAGGCTGCATTGTTGGGCAAATGTGAGGCTCCATTGATGAACACAGGTGAGGCTGCATTGATGGACACAGGTAGGCTGCATTGTTGGGCACATGTGAGGCTGCTTTGATGAACACAGGTAGGCTGTATTGTTGGGCACAGGTGAAGTGGCATTGATGGGCACAGGTAGGCTGCATTGTAGGGCACATTGATGGACACATGTAGGCTACATTGTTGGGCACAGGTGAAGCAGCATTGATGGATACATGTAGGCTGCATTTTTGAGCACAGGTAAATAGTGTTGAGCGAACCCGAACTATAAAGTTCGGGTCCGTACCGAACTTTAGCTTTTTCCCGAACCCGAACCCGGACTTTGTGCAAAAGTCCAGGTTCGGGTTCGGGTTCGGCAATCTAATTACGCATTTAGAAATGCTTCTGGGACCAGCCAATCACCTTTTGATTAGCTGGTGTGCCCTTAGAGGCCATCATAGCCATGCCTACTAATTGCATGGCTGTGATTGGTCAGTGCAACATGTGACCCAGCTTCTATATAAGCTAGAGGCACACAGCACACATGTCACTCTGCTTCAGAATAGATAGGGAGAGGATCTTGGCTGCTGCTGTTGCTAATAGGGAGAGATTGTAAAATACATGAGGTAGTCCTGATTCTGCAATCTGAGGGAAAAGATAGAGAGATAGTGTAGTGTAGGGCCAGGTTCCTGTTGGTGCTTTCAGGGAGAGAGATATATTATATAGGAGTCCAGATTCAGAGATTAAAATCAGCGATCGGCATAGGTTTACCTGTTTGTGTTGCAGTGCACAGTCTTTTTACACTGCCATGAGCCCAGTGTCAGAGAAAATCTAACTTTTAGGGGGAAAAAAAAAGGCACTTTATTGTGCTCTTTTCCAAAAGACCTATAGGGCAAACAAAAAAAAAAATTGCATTTTATTTTGCTCGTGCAAAAAAAGACCCGTTTAGGGCAAAAAAAAATAAAAAATTGCACTTTAATGTACGCTTCCAAAAAGAGCCATTCAGGTCCACAAAAAATAGTTTGCAGTGTGTTATACATATGTGGAGGTGTGTGAAATAAACAATTTCTATATAGTTTTCTCCTACTGTGCTATACTAAAAAACAACATTTTTTTTGAATAGCATTTTCTGCAGTTCTGTAGCTGTGCGATTCAGCGGTTACGTACTGTGGGTGTGTTCTGCTCTTCCAAAAAACGCTGTTTAGGGGCACAAAAAATAGTTTGCAGTGTGTTATACATATTTGGAGGTGTGTGAAATAAACAATTTCTAAATAGTTTTCTTCTACTGTGCTATACTAAAAAAACAACATTTTTTTGAATAGCATTTTCTGCAGTTCTGTAGCTGTGCGATTCAGCGGTTACGTACTGTGGGTGTGTTCTGCTCTTCCAAAAAACGCCGTTTAGGGGCACAAAAAATAGTTTGCAGTGTGTTATACATGTTTGGAGGTGTGTGAAATAAACAATTTCTAAATAGTTTTCTTCTACTGTGCTATACTAAAAAAACAACATTTTTTTTAATAGCATTTTCTGCAGTTCTGTAGCTGTGCGATTCAGCGGTTACGTACTGTGGGTGTGTTCTGCTCTTCCAAAAAACGCTGTTTAGGGGCACAAAAAATAGTTTGCAGTGTGTTATACATATTTGGAGGTGTGTGAAATAAACAATTTCTAAATAGTTTTCTTCTACTGTGCTATACTAAAAAAACTAAATTTTTTTTGAATAGCATTTTCTGCAGTTCTGTAGCTGTGCGATTCAGCGGTTACGTACTGTGGGTGTGTTCTGCTCTTCCAAAAAACGCCGTTTAGGGGCACAAAAAATAGTTTGCAGTGTGTTATACATATTTGGAGGTGTGTGAAATAAACAATTTCTATATAGTTTTCTCCTACTGTGCTATACTAAAAAAACAACATTTTTTTTAATAGCATTTTCTGCAGTTCTGTAGCTGTGCGATTCAGCGGTTACGTACTGTGGGTGTGTTCTGCTCTTCCAAAAAACGCCGTTTAGTGGCACAAATTTTTTTTGCAGTGTGTTATACATATTTGGAGGTGTGTGAAATAAACAATTTCTAAATAGTTTTCTTCTACTGTGCTATACTAAAAAAACAAAAATTTTTTTGAATAGCATTTTCTGCAGTTCTGTAGCTGTGCGATTCAGCAGTTACATACTGTGGGTGTGTTCTGCTCTTCCAAAAAACGCCGTTTAGGGGCACAAAAATTAGTTTGCAGTGTGTTATACATATTTGGAGGTGTGTAAAATAAACAATTTCTAAATAGTTTTCCTCTACTGTGCTATACTAAAAAAACAAATAGTTTTTTGAATAGCATTTTATGCAGTTCTGTAGCTGTGCGATTCAGCTTTTACGTACTGTGGGTGTGTTCTGCTCTTCCAAAAACACCCATTTAGGGCAACATCCTAAATTTGGAAAATATGAGGAGAAGGTCAAAGGGACATGGTGGCCCCGGCCGTGGTGCTGCTGGTGGAGCTCCTGTTGCAGGGAGAGGACGTGGTGGATCTGTGCCAGATACACGCACAAGTGAAACACCTTCCTCAGGTGCGAGTAGGCGACCGAGCCTGCGGCGGTATTTTGTCGCGCCTAATGAGGCTGTACGAATGTTTAGGCCAGGACAAGTACAGGCGATAGTAGATTGGGTTGCTGACAGTGCCTCGGGTTCCTTCACATTGTCTCCCACCCACTCTTCTGATGAAAGATCAGAGTTGGCACCTGAAACCCATGTCCATCAGTCTTTCACCTCACCCCCTTGCAAATCAGCCAAGCAGTCTGAGCCCCAAATCATGCAGCAGTCTCTTCTGCTTTTCGATGACTCTGTTAGCAGGGTTTCCCAGGGCCATCCACCTAGCCCTGCCCCAGAAGTGGAAGAGATTGAGTGCACCGATGCCCAACCACTTATGTTTCATGATGAGTACATGGGAGGACCATCGCAGTACGTCTCGGATGATGACGAAACACAGGTGCCAACTGCTGCTGCTTTTGCAATTGTGCAGACAGACAAGGAGGGCAGGGGTGAAGACTGGGTGGAAGATGATGTGGAGGACGATGAGGTCCTCGACCCCACATGGAATCAACGTTATGCAGGTGACCAGTGTAGTTTGGAGGAAGAGGCGGTGGTCGCACTGAGCCACCAGCACAGCAGAAGAGGGAGCAGGGTGCAAAAGCGGAGCGTCCGTCCCCTAGACAGTATGTCTGCTACTGCCCAACGCAGCAAGGGACCGAGCACACCAAAGCCAGGTCCAAGGAGATCCCTAGCGTGGCAGTTCTTCACACAATGTGCTGATGACAAGACACGAGTGGTTTGCAGGCTGTGCAATCAGAGGCTGAAGCGAGGCATAAACGTTCTCAACCTGAGCACAACCTGCATGACCAGGCATCTAAGTGCAAAGCACGAGCTGCAGTGGAGTAGACACCTCAAAAACCAAAAAAGGTCTCTGGCTCCTCCTGCTTCCTCTTCTGCTGCAGTCTCGGCCTCTCCATCCACCTCTGTAGTGACAGTGGCACCTGCCACCCCGCAAACAGAGGATCTGCCAGCAACACTACCACCTGGGTCACCAACCATCTCCACAATGTCCCATGGAAGCGTTCAGCTCTCTATCTCCCAAACATTGGAGCGGAAGAGGAAGTACCCCCCTAGCCACCCGCGATCCCTGGCCCTGAATGCCAGCATTTCAAAACTCCTGGCCTTTGAAATGCTGTCATTCCGTATGGTGGAGACGCAGAGTTTTAAAAGCCTGATGGCATTGGCTGTCCTACAGTACGTCGTGCCCAGCCGCCACTATTTTTCCAGACGAGCCATCCCTTCCCTGCACAACCAAGTGGGGGACAAAATCAGGTGTGCACTGCGCAACGCCATCTGTGGCAAGGTCCACCTAACTACGGATGCGTGGACCAGTAAGCACGGTCAGGGACGTTATATCTCCCTAACAGCACACTGGGTAAATGCAGTGGTGGCTGGGCCTGAGGCAGATAGCAGTTTGGTGCATGTCCTTCCACCACCGAGGATTGCAGGGCGCTTCAGTTTGCCTCCTGTTGCTAACTCCTCCTACTCCGCTTCCTCATCCTCTACCGCCTCCTCATCCGGTCAGCATAACACCTTCACCACCAACTTCAGCGCAGCCAGGGGTAAACGACAGCAGGCAGTTTTAAAACTTTCCTGTTTGGGGGAAAAACCCCACACCGCGCAGGAGTTGTGGAGGGACATGGAACAACAGACCAATGAATGGTTGCTGTCAGTGAGCCTCAAGCCCGGCCTGGTGGTGTGCGATAATGAGCGAAATCTCGTAGCAGCTCTGGGCCTAGCCGGTTTGACGCACATCCCTTGCCTGGCGCATGTGCTGAACTTGGTGGTCCAGAGGTTCCTTAAAAATTACCCCAATATGCCAGAGCTGCTGCAGAAAGTGTGGGCTGTGTGTGCGCACTTTTGGCGTTCTCACCCTGCTGCTGCTCGCCTATCAGCGCTGCAGCGTAACTTCGGCCTTCCCGCTCACCGCCTCATATGTGACGTGCCCACAAGGTGGAACTCCACCTTGCACATGCTGGCCAGACTGTGCGAGCAACAGCAGGCGATAGTGGAGTTTCAGCTGCAGCAATCACGCGTGAGTCGCTCTGCGGAACAGCACCACTTCACCACCAATAACTGGGCCTCCATGCGAGACCTGTGTGCCTTGTTGCGCTGTTTCGAGTACTCCACCAACATGTCCAGTGCCAATGACGCCGTTCTTAGCATTACTATCCCAGTTCTATGCCTCCTTGAAAAAACGCTTCGGGCGATGATGGAAGAGGATGTGGCACAGGAGGATGAGGATGAGGAGGAGGAATCTGGATCATTTCAAAGGCTTTCAGGGCAGTCTTTCACAAGTGGCTACGAGGGTGGGTTCCTGCACCAACAAACGCCAGGTACACAATTGTCTTGCAGAAAGGGCACAGTTCTGGAGGATGACGAGGTGGAGGAGTGGATGGAGGAGGAGGAGGAGGAGGAGCCATTTTCACAGCAGGGTGGCATCCAGACCAGCTCGTTGCCATCACTGGTGCATGGCTGGGGGGATACAGAGGACACAGACGATACACCTCCCACAGAGGACAGCTTTTCTTTGCCTCTGGGCAGCCTGGCACACATGAGCGATTACATGCTGCAGTGTTTCCGCAATGACCGCCGAGTTGCCCACATTTTAACTGGTGCTGATTACTGGGTGGCCACCCTGCTGGATCCCCGTTACAAGGACAACGTACCATCCTTAATTCCCTCACTGGAGCAGGATCGTAAGATGCGCGAGTACAAGCGCACGCTGGTAGACGCGCTGCTGGTGGCATTCCCACCTGACAGCGGGCGTACGGTGGAAGCACAATGCGAAGGCAGAGGAGGAGGAAGAGGTCGCCAACGCAGCCGGGGCACTGGCAGCACCTCAGAAGGCAGGGTTAGCATGGCTGAAATGTGGAAAAGCTTTGTCAGCACGCCACAACAACCAGCACCACCAGCTGAGATGGAACGTCTTAGCAGGAGGCAGCATTTCACCAACATGGTTGAGCAGTATGTGTCCACAGGCCTACACGTACTGGATGATGGGTCTGCCCCCTTTAACTTCTGGTTCTCCAAATTGGGCACATGGCCTGAGCTTGCCCTTTATGCCTTGGAGGTGCTGGCCTGCCCTGCAGCCAGTGTATTATCTGAACGTGTATTTAGCAAGGCAGGGGGCGTTATCACAGACAAGCGCAACCGTCTGTCCAGAGCATATGTGGACAAGCTCACGTTCATTAAAATGAACCAGGCATGGATCCCACAGGACTTGTCCGTACCTTGTGCAGAATAGACATGTATACCGGTGTTGTGACAAAAACTGTCAGGCCATCGGATTGTGTCCGGCCCATACTGCGAAGGCGCAGCGCTTGCGCAGTACAGAGGACAAGGAGATTCACAAAATCTCCGAAGATGAACGGCGCCTGCGCTGTGAGTGCAGGTTCAAGCCCCACCATCCAAGTGGACATACAGTAGCACATAGTAACAGGGCCCCTCACAGGCTCGGTTCGATCGCCACGCTTCGGGCACGGCCTCACTTGGCTCGGCTTGAACCACGGATGGTGTGGCCTTCACCTGAACTCACCACGCAGGCGCCGTTCGTCTTGGGAGATTTTCGAAATCCCCTTGTCCTACATACTGAGCAAGCGCAGTACAGGATGGACACTATTTGACGGGGGACAGAATTCGACACATCACCGGCCTTACCCAGCCATTGTTGTATTTTTGAACCAGTGTTGGCTACCTCGTCCTCCTCCACCGCCACTTCCACCTACACAGCCACATCCACCACCACCTCAACCTCCTACTCCATATGGACCTCGTCCTCCTAGGTCAAGATTATAATTTTTATTTTATTTTTTTGTAGCGCACAGATCCTTTCCCCCTTACCTGCCTTTATGTTGTTGGCTCCTCGCAGGAGGGAGAAAGGCACACCGCACTACCAGCCCGTACCCTCCTATATAAAGAGGTTGAGCGGTGTACTTGAAGGGGCCGTGTCCACAGCCGCAGTCAAAACTCCTCCAGAGGATGATTCTCACCTCTACTGTAGGTAGAGGCAAGTCCTTTAATTCCCAGTAAAGTCAATGTCCACACCAGATGAAAATACAACTCTTATTCTCTCATGGCAAAATAAACTCTACTCGGATAGAAAAGGTTAGAGCAAAGAAACAGGACAGCTTAAGGTGTGGAGGAGGTCCAGGCACAAACGTAGCACATTCACTTCACTGCTTAGGTTTCTCAAACAGTTTTAGGTGCACGGTCTCTGCCACAGACCTTGAGGTTGGTCTCTGCCACAGACCGGGTGTACAAGGCCCCTGCCACGGACCTGGAGAACTTTGGTCTCTGCCACAGACCAGGGTGTATAAGGCCCCTGCCACGGGCCGGGTGAATAAGGCCTCTGATACAGTCAAGATGACCTTGAGCTTCTCCTTCTACGAACCTAGCCCATATCAAGGGGAAGACATCTCTCCAGGGAGTCAACAGACCCTTCTTTCACCGTGACTCCCGCATCGGTCCATCAGAATGATCCTCCCTTCCCTGGAACATGGTCCCCTACACGAGGCGGCACCCTAAGACTCCTCGACCCTTAGCGGACTCCAGACGAAGGCTCTGGACTCCAGGCTTTACTCCCGCACCTAGGCCTCCATACCCAGGGCAGCAGGAACTCCAGGATAGTACCTCACCCCAGGCTAAAGGTACCCGAGATGGAACAGGAACACATGCACCCAGGCCGAAGGCACCTGGGCGTGGACCCCACTGGACATCAGCCCCCAGGCCAAAGGTCTGCCCCTTTTATATGCTCTCCCGGCATGCACAGCAGGTTCCCCACCCCGCTGTTCTACTGCCAAGAGGGGACACAAAAGGCACAGCACTGTATCGGCGGTTCAACCCTAGCCTACCATGGCAGCGCCACCGGTAGGCCGCAGGGAACTGCACACCAATACTGTCCCCCGAGGACAAAATGGTCCATGAATCCTACAGAATTAGGGTGTTTGAGCCTATTTACCACTCAAACACTTCCCTTAAATTTAGCACCCCGCTACATTTTTATTTCAAAGTATTTTATTTTCCCACTAGCTTATCCATTAAATTGAATAATTTATTCCAGAAAGGGCGTATTCTGGGGCATTCCCACCATATGAGTGGCATCGTGCCGTTGAGTTTCTGAGGTTCTTAATGACTTCCCGTACCTCTTCTGCTGAAAAGGGGGCCTCCAGCATATTTTTTTATTTTTTTATTTTTTTTATGTTATTTTAAGTTATTTCCCTATCCACATTTGTTTGCAGAGCACTTGCCATGCTCTTAACAACATTTTGCTGCCATTTGCAGCCCTCTAGCCCTTTCCATTACTTTTTTAGAGCCTTTTTAGTCCTTAGAAGTCCGGGTCCCCATTGACTTCAATGGGGTTCGGGTTTGGGTCCGGGTTCGGGTTAAAGTTCGGTCCCGAACCCGAACTTTTTTCCGAAGTTCGGCCGAACCCGTCGAACCCGAACATCCAGGTGTCCGCTCAACTCTACAGGTAAAGCGGCATTGATGGACACATGGCTGCATTGTTGGGCACAGGTGAAGCGACATTGGTGGACACGGGTATGCTGCATTGTTGGGCACAGGTGAAGCGGCATTGATGGATACAGGTAGGCTGTATTGTTGGGCACAGGTGAAGCGGCATTGATGGACACAGGTAGGCTGCATTGTTGGGCATAGGTGAAGCAGCATTAATGGATACAGGTGAGGCTGTACTGATGGGCATTGATAAAGTTGTTGTTAATATTTATTTTTATAACTTAATTCTGCATAAAACATTTAAGTGCTATTTCATTAGATAATTTATGAGGGCGTGTTTAGGGGCAGAATTAGGGGCGGGCAGGGTAGGAGTTGGGTGGGGCAACTGCTGCCGAGTAACCCTTGAGGCCTGGCTAGTAGCTCTGATTTAAACTATGCCATCACTCAAACATATTATGCTCTGTAGTATTCCTTTTTAGGATTGTATTTGCATTGATTAAAGAGTTACCCCCCCAGCTCTCGGGTTCTGCCGCCACCATTTGTAGTAGGGGCTTCACAGCCGGTTCCTTACTGTGCATGCACGAAGCGTGCTGCACTTTCTAAATGGCCCAGCGGTGGGGGAAGGAGGAGGGGAGCCAAACTTCCGAGCGCGATCTCCCGAAAGTGGGGACAGGTACCTGTCAAAAACAGGTACCCGCTCCCCCACAGAAAGGTGTCAAATGTGGCCCTGGAGGGGGGAGGAGTCAGATAAGCAGAGCTAACACTTTTGGGTGGAACTCAGCTTTAATAGGTGGATCTTATTCTTTAAAGCTAAGTTTTTAATCCAAACACTGCTGTAGTGCACCAGTCCACCCCATTACATTTTGTCTGCAATCTGGTGAGCCTGGTACACACCAGCTAAAAATGCTGGCACCCACATGCTGACCCTTAGTTACCTTTCATATACAAAAACTTGGTGTAAAAATATCTAATCTAATTCAGCCTTCTGAATATGACTGGTGCTGGAGGAAACACAGAGGAAGCAGGTAAACAGCGTAGACTCCAGGAAGTACACTCCTACTGCCCACTTTATGATTCAATATAGGGGTGTGTTCTTAGTTTGCAGTGGGTTACACAAAAATTTGAGTAAAGTGGTAATAATAATAATATGTACTTGTCTCAGTCCAAAGCTCTTATGCCCCGTACACACGGTCGGACTTTTGACCAGCCAAAATCACATCGGAATTACGACAGAATTCCATTGGAGTAAAAGAGAATATGTTCTCTATCTAAACTCCGACAGAATTCCTCGGAATTTTCGATGGAAAAAGTCTGATGGGGCATACACATGGTCGGAATATCCGATGAAAAAATTCCGTCTGACTTTTTCCATTGGAAATTCCGATCGTGTGTACAAGGCTTCAGAGTGATTTCTAGCTTTTCTACCCTCTATCAACCCCACTGACTCACTCTGACTGGGCAGAACTTTAACCAGCTCTAGGGCACCTGCAAAATGTGTCTACAACATTATTTGGAGTTCCAGTAGAGTACAAATGAGGTAAAATAATTGCAAGAAGCACAAACTAAATATAGACTGGAAACCCTAATTCTGTGTTAACATTATTCTAATACTGAGTTAATACTGTTAAATCAACCTAATATTATGTTAATATTTTCCTAATACAGTGTTAATATTCATTTATTGCACAGTTGTTCTTTGTATAAAGTCATATGGCCGTTTTGTCATGCCCTTCTCTCCAGTAATGTAATTAAGTATTTGTAGTCTTTAGATTAATAATTATTTATCCTTGGCGTATTAGTATGATTATATATTTGTAATATGCCAACAGAGTGTGCTTTCATATTCTTTCTTATGTGTCAGGCATAATGTAATAGAAATGCTTAGTGAATAAATCCATCAAATTGGTTATTTACCCTTCTGGAAATTAAATTATTCACAGTTAACCTGTTCAAAGTGCTTCCTAATATGGCTATCCCTTTATACCTCAAATTTAATATAAAAATGCATAAAACATTCCTAGCTTTTTAGCTGTTCAATAAAAATGTGTTCTGTAAAAGATTGCAAATCACTTAAGAAGCAAATTGTGACACTTTGCAAGTTTAAATTGATGTGCCAATGCCACCTCTGAAATTGGTACACTACCAACAAGATAGGTCTATATGTGGAGCTCAGAATTAAATATGGAAAATAAACAGGGCCTTGTACATGCAGAATTATTTACTTGTAAAACATTACCATTACTGACATTAAAAAAAACTTTCTTTAATGCATTATTTAATTATTGACCAAATGTGTATACAGTATATAATGAACCCCAAAAATTGTTGCACTTACGTAATTTAGGGATTGTGGAAGGACATTCAAATACGGTACATAAAAGCATAAAGTGCTTGCTCAATAAAAAGGAATTAGATATTAAAATATAGTTAAAAGCACCAATCATCCTAGAAAGTTAGCCTATTTTATTAAATTAGACTTTAAAAGAACAGATTGTCAGTACCCAGAATCGAGTACCTATTCACACCAAAGCTACCATTTAGCCAAAACGCGGAAAGTATTTTTAATTAATGTCTTCCTTAACCTCCCTGTCGGTATGATTCTGTCTGGAATTTTGTACCAAAAGCGGTACAATTATTTTGCATGGAAATTTGGTGTCATGTATTGTAGGCCTGTAATTCTTAGTAATTACTTACTTAAACCTGACCAAACAAGAGTCTATGTAAAATGATGCTTAAATCGCCCTACCCAAGGAAAGCACCGCTCAGCGCTTCAGGAAAATATTGAAGTAGAGCGTCTGAATATGCAAATTGAACCTTATGACATGAATATATAAAAATTTGATTAAATTAGCTGAAATAAACCAGATAAGATAATAAAATATTAAAAGCAGCTGCTTAAAATATAAAACATATAAAACGACAATATTAAAAAACACTCAAATCAGAAAAGAGTCCTCAGTAATAATGTAGCAGCGCTTATCGTCAATTCTATGTTTAACGAAACTTCCATATGTTGAGTCCATACAGGTAATAAAGTGCAAATTTGATGGCGTTTTGGAGTGATTGTCAGTTTAGAATCAGTGCACCTTCCACCAGAGCTTCACCATGTGAGGGGGGGATCATATATCCCCTCTAGGGGATGCACTCACCACAAGCCTGAATGTAATGCGCCTTTGATATATCTGATGTTTGCTCCACTGTACTTCACCAACCAGATAAGACTTTATAGGCGCACAGCAATCATATGTTGGAAAGAAAAAATAATCCACATAGCGTGATACTGCTTAAAATTTTAATGAATAATTTCCCAAAAAATTCCCCTTATTGTACATGCGTACCACAAGTTGTAATAAGCAAGGCAGATTGAAAGTTAAATGCAGCGAACGTAAGCGCCCGGTTTCAGCGGTCCTGGAGGGAATACGTCTGTGTACATCAGCCGTACACTCCACTTCCTGGTTCGTCTGCGGCCCGTGGAACGCAAACGTCACTTCCGGTTTAGCGTGATCACGTTACTGACGCGTTTTGTCACTTCCGACTTCGTCTGAGGGCATGATCACGTCTAGAAGTCAGCTCCATATGTAGTGAGTCTCTGGCACCTCCCCTTAAATACTTTATCACGGTTGTCGTGCCAACCACGCTAGGCTACCGCCGTCAGTAGCAGGAAGCTGGTTTTAAACTTGTGTACAGCAACCGGATCGCGCCGTGACTATCCACTCTGGATCTTCGTTTGTCTGGTATGGGTATTGTTGTGGTTGCGGCTCTTTCCAGATTTGTTCCCTGTAATAGGGTGCTGGATGGGGAAGCTTCCCTCTGCGAGGTGGATGACCTCTCCCCCTTCGCTGTCCTCCCCCTCCTCTCCCTAAAAAAGGCGGGGTAGAGGGGCATTTTCGTATCCATCCTGATAATTCCATAATGGTTGATATGAATTATGGGTCGGGATTTGATAAGCCGTCTGATGGCAATTAGCAATATGATTATCCCTACTTTTTGTGCCTCTTATTTTACCCCTCCCCCTTCTGATAGGGGTTGAAAATTGAACTGCTTCACAGTCTACCCATTGGAACAAATCCCAGCCTACCTAATTTAAAAATTTGGTTAATGTTAATTTTAACTTTGAGCTCAATTCCTCAATTCCTATTAATATACATTAGGTGCATTTCCATGATTAACATCATGGATTTTATAGACAAGTTAATAAGACATATCATTAGTAGGGATGAGCCGAACACCCCCGGGTTCGGTTCGCACCAGAACCTTCGAACGGACCGAAAGTTCGCGCGAATTTTCGAACCCTATTCGTTATAATGGACGCGAACGTTCGAAATCAAAATTGCTAATTACAACGGCCAATATGCATGTTAATGTCATAAAACAGGTTTGGGGACCCGGGTCCTGCCCCAGGGGACATATATCAATGCAAAAAGAAATTTTAAAAACTAAAGTTTTTTCGGGAGCAGTCATTTTAATGATGCATAAAGTGAAAAAAAAAAAAGTGAAATTTTCCTTTAAATATGGTACCTGGGGGGTGTCTAAAGTATGCCTGTGAAGTGGCATGTGTTTCCCGTGTTTAGAACTGTCCTTGCACAAAATGACATTTGTAAAGGAAAAAAAGAAGCCATTTAAAACCACTTGCGGCTTTAATGTCATGTCTTGTCCTGGCCGCCATATGGCTGAAAATCCTTGAGAAAAATGGCATGGCTACCCCATCACCCCCCCCCCAGCCCCTTTGGGTCTTGTATGGATACTAAGGGGGACCCCGCACCCAAAATAAAACCCTATACCTACAACCCTATATACTCTGAACAGCAGTATATAGGTGGTGCAAACAAGACATGGACTGTAGGTTTGTTCTTAAGTAGAATCTGAACAGGTACATTATGAAGTGTAGCTACATCCCAAAAAAATCAATTTTTAAGCTTTTTGGAGAACATAGGGAGGGGTTATCACCCCTGTAACATTTGCTGTCTTTGCACATCTGTTCAGAACATGTCACCTCACTTTCCGTCCCAATGACAAATGTTTTTGGAAAAGTGGGGTTTTAATTGAAACAAGGATTGGTGATAAAGCATCAGTAGAGAGGAGATACCTTTTTCCCAAATTAAATCTAACAGGATAGAATTTTCCTTCCTAGGGGTAGATTTCCTCTCACTTCCTGTTTTCTCTTGCCGTTTGCAAGTAGGAGTCGTTTGTAAGTTGGATGTTTGAAAGTAGGGGCCTGCCGTATATACTCTGCAGAAATTTGCCCTATTAGATGTTGGTGTAGCCACAAGACTGGTGGGCACAGGAATGGGCCCTGCTGTGAGTTAATAGATCAAGATTTGTACTTGCATGCACCTGTTGAACCGGGCAGAAAAATTGGGCCTTTGGTGGTGGTGGTGGTGGTGGTGGACGGTGTTGCCACAAGACTGTAAGCCCTCACAGTTACTCTTGGTGGGTGCAGGAATGGGCCCTGCTGTGAGTTATTAGATCAAGATTTGTAATTGCATGCACCTGTTGAACAGGGCAGAAAAATTGGGCCTTTGGTGGTGGTGGTGGTGGTGGACGGTGTTGCCACAAGACTGTAGGCCCTCATAGTTACTCTTGGTGGGCGCAGGAATGGGCCCTGCTGTGAACTATTAGATCAAGATTTGTAATTACACGCCCCTGTTAAACAGGGGCTGAAAAATTGTGCCTTAGGCATTGGTGCTGGTGCCACAACACTGCAACCCCTCACAGATACTGTACTTGGAGCACAGCAGTCACACCTGTTGCGAAGCATCTTTTTAAAAAATTGTAATTACACGCCCCTGTTATACAGGGGCTGAAAAATTGTGCCTTAGGCACTGGTGCTGGTGCCACAACACTGCAACCCCTCACAGATACTGTACTCTGAGCACAGCAATGAGACCTGTTGCAAAGCATTGCCTAAAAATTGTAATTACACGCCCCAACAGGGGCTGAAAAATTGTGCCTTAGGCACTGGTGCTGGTGCCACAACACTGCAACCCCTCACAGATACTGTACTCTGAGCACAGCAGTCACACCTGTTGCGAAGCATCTTTTTAAAAAATTGTAATTACACGCCCCTGTTATACAGGGGCTGAAAAATTGTGCCTTAGGCACTGGTGTGGTGGCATGGATCATTGAGGAGGAGGAAGAGGATAGTCAGTGAACATAACAGGACAGTCACTCAGCATCAGCATAGGCAGTCTTGAAGGGATGTGACATTATAAATTATTCCGTTATATCCGCTTCAGGTGTCTGGTAGCTGGTGGTGATCCAAGACTGATTCATTTTTATGAAGGTCAGTCGATCAACCGAGTCGGTGGACAGGCGCACCCTATGATCGGTGACAAATCCTCCAGCAGCACTGAATGTGCGTTCGGAAAGAACGCTGGATGCAGGACAGGCCAGTAGCTCAATTGCATACTGTGCAAGCTCTGGCCAGTGATCCATCCTCAGGACCCAGTAAGCCAGAGGATTTTCGGTGGGAAAGGTGTCCAAGTCTGACCTTGCCCCTAGGTATTCCTGCACCATGTATATCAGACGCTGGCGATGGTTGCTGGAACCGATCATACCTTGGGGCTGCGGACTAAAAAATTGTCTGAACGCATCGGTCAGACGTCCACCTTCCCCACCGCTCCTTCTGCTACTGACCGAAGCCTCAGCAACTCGTCGTCCAGGACCAGGAGTTTGTAACCTCCCAGTTTCTGGGAACGCGTTGCACAGACCTTTCTGCAAGGCCTCCCTGAGATGTCTCATCCTCTGCTCCCTCTGCGACGGCAAGATAAGGTCCGCAACCTTACCCTTGTACCGTGGATCAAGGAGAGTGGCCAGCCAGTAATGGTCACTCTCCTTGATCCGAAGAACACGAGGATCCTTCCGCAGGCTTTGCAGGATCAGGGAGGCCATGCAGCGTAGGTTAGCTGAGGCATTCGGTCCGGAGTCTTCTGGGTCACTGAGGATGACATGATCGCCAGCCACCTCCTCCCAGCCACGTACAAGTCCACTGGTTTGTTGGGACTGTACATCATCCCTAAAAGACTGCTGCTGCTGATGCTGAGTGCCAGGCTCCACCTCCATGCTCACACAATCCTCCTCCTCCTCCTCCTCCTCCTCCTCTTCCTGTGTGATGGGTGGGACAGAAGGAACATTGTCTGGATAAAGGGGGCCTTGAGAGACAAGGAAGTCCTCCTCTTCCTGCCTCTGTTCTGCCTCAAGTGCCCTGTCCATTATCCCACGCAGCGTATGCTCCAACAGGTGGACAAGAGGTACAGTGTCACTGATGCATGCACTGTCACTGCTCACCATCCTCGTGGCCTCCTCAAATGGTGAGAGGACAGTGCATGCATCCCTGTTCATGCTCCACTGGCGTGGGGAAAAAAAGCCAAGCTCCCCTGACCCTGTCCTGGTGCCGTAGTCGCAAAGGTACTCATTGATGGCCCTCTGCTGCGTGTGCAGTCGCTGCAGCATGGCCAACGTTGAGTTCCACCTGGTGGGCATGTCACATATTAGGCGGTTCTTGGGCAGGTTCAGCTCCTTTTGCAGCTCAGTCAGCCGAGCACTGGCATTATAAGATCGGCGGAAATGCACACAGACTTTCCTGGCCTGCCTCAGGACATCCTGTAAGCCTGGGAACCTGCCCAAGAACCGCTGCACCACCAGGTTGAGGACGTGAGCCATACAGGGCACATGGGTGAGCTGCCCCTGTCGCAGGGCGGAGAGGAGGTTGGTGCCATTATCAGAAACGACCATTCCTGGCTTAAGCTGGCGTGGCGTCAACCACCTCTTGGCCTGCCCCTGCAGAGCTGCCAGAACCTCTGGCCCAGTGTGGCTCCTGTCCCCCAAACACACCAGCGCAAGCACGGCATGGCATCTTTTTGCCTGCGTACTCGCGTAGCCCCTTGTACGCCTACGGAGCACCGCTGGTTCCGAGGACAGAGCACTCGAAGAGGACATGGAGGAAGAAGAAGAGGAGGGGGTGGAGGAGAGAGGTGTGTCACAACCAGTAGTAGCATTTTGGAGGCGTGGTGGCGGAACAACCTCCAACACTACTGCACCTTGTCCTGCATCCCTCCCAGCTGCCAATAGAGTGACCCAATGGGCCGTGAAAGAAAGATAACGTCCCTGTCCATGCCTGCTGGACCATGAGTCAGCGGTAATATGCACCTTACCGCTGACCGCCCTGTCCAGCGAGGCATGGACATTGCCTTCCACATGCCAGTAGAGAGACGGAATCGCCTTCCGTGAGAAAAAGTGGCGTTTGGGAACCTGCCACTGAGGAACCGCACATTGAACAAACTCACGGAAGGGGGCCGAGTCTATCAACTGAAAAGGCAGCAGTTGAAGTGCTAGCAATTTAGCCAAGCTAGCATTCAACCGCTGGGCATGTGGATGGCTGGGAGTATACTTCTTTCGACGGTCCAGCAGCTGGGGCAGGGAAATTTGCCTGCTACAATCGGACGTCGGTGTACTGCAAGTACTTGGTTGTGACACACCTAATTCTACACCTTCAGTCCTCTCAGAGCAGCTTTCAGAGAGGACTGAATATATAGTGGGGATCGAGATCCCAGCTGATGAGGAGCAAGGAGAGGTCCGCTTTGTTCTTTGGTGTGGGTCTTTTATGTGTGCTTGCCAACGAGCTGCATGGCAGGTCGACATATGTCTGCTCATGCTTGTGGTGCCCAAGCGGCTGATGTTTTGGCCACGCGAGATACGCTTGAGACAAATATTGCAAATAGCAGTGGTGCGATCTGATGCACTCGTCTCAAAAAAGGCCCACACCAAAGAACTTTTGTGATAACGTGCAGAGGCAGCGCCCTGCACAGGCGGAGCTCTGCGGTGTGGTACAGTTGCTGTGCTGGCCTCTAGCTGGCCTCCAGGGGGCATCCTGCCTCGTTGGACATGTGACGCTGCATCCTCCTCCTCCTCCTCCTCTCTCCCTTCAGGCACCCACGTGGAGTCAGTGACCTCATCATCCCCTCCCTCTTCACCACTAGAGCAAACCTGGCAGTAAGCTGCAGCTGGTGGAACACTACTGCCAGATTGCTGTCCTTCAGCATCCCCTCTCTCTGCGCGCACACTACTGACTTCCTCAAGCTGGGTATCATCATCCGAGCCTTCGAATCGTTGGGCATCCTCCTGGAGCATGTACCCAACACTGTGCTCAAACAGTTCGGGGGACTCCTCAGGAGGACATGGTGGGTCTAGGGAAGGGGTGGCTGATGATGCCATTGAGTACGCGTTGGCAGCTGCTCTGCCAGTACCCTGAGCCTGGGTGAGAGAGGATGAGGAGGATGAGGAGGGCTTGGTCATCCATTCTACCAAGCCTTCGGCATGATGCGGCTCCACATGTCCAGCTGCCGAAAACAAAGACAAGCGTGTCCCATGGCCACGTGCTGATGACGATGCACGACCACGTCCACGGCCAGCACTGTTGTCTCTAGAAACAGAGCCTGCCTGCCCTGTGTTCTTGCCTCGGCACGCTCTGCCTCTCCTTGGCGGTCTTCCAGCCATTGTAGTCGGTAGTGTATATAGTATAAAAAATAGAACTCCTATGTGTGCTCACAACACACTGTAGGTCCTATGGGTGCTGACACTAACACACTATAGGTACTATGTGTGCTGCTGACAAGAAAATATAGGAGCTCTGTTTGCTGCCACTAACACACTAGAAGTCCTATTGGTGCTTCTGAGATGAAAATATAGGAGCTCTGTGTGATGCCACTAACACACTAGAAGTCCTATGGGTGCTGCTGAGAAGAAAATATAGGAGCTCTGTGTGATGCCACTAACACACTAGAAGTCCTATGGGTGCTTCTGAGATGAAAATATAGGAACTCTGTGTGATACCACTAACACACTAGAAGTCCTATGGGTGCTTCTGAGAAGAAAATATAGGAGCTCTGTTTGCTGCCACTAACACACTAGAAGTCCTATGGGTGCTGCTGAGAAGAAAATATAGGAGCTCTGTGTGATGCCACTAACACACTAGAAGTCCTATGGGTGCTTCTGAGATGAAAATATAGGAGCTCTGTGTGATGCCACTAACACACTAGAAGTCCTATGGGTGCTGCTGAGAAGAAAATATAGGAGCTATGTGTGATGCCACTAACACACTAGAAGTCCTATGGGTGCTTCTGAGATGAAAATATAGGAGCTCTGTGTGATGCCACTAACACACTAGAAGTCCTATGGGTGCTTCTGAGATGAAAATATAGGAGCTCTGTTTGCTGCCACTAACACACTAGAAGTCCTATGGGTGCTTCTGAGAAGAAAATATAGGAGCTCTGTTTGCTGCCACTAACACACTAGAAGTCCTATGGGTGCTGCTGAGAAGAAAATATAGGAGCTCTGTGTGATGCCACTAACACACTAGAAGTCCTATGGGTGCTGCTGAGAAGAAAATATAGGAGCTCTGTTTGCTGCCACTAACACACTAGAAGTCCTATGGGTGCTGCTGAGAAGAAAATATAGGAGCTCTGTGTGATGCCACTAACACACTAGAAGTCCTATGGGTGCTTCTGAGATGAAAATATAGGAGCTCTGTGTGATGCCACTAACACACTAGAAGTCCTATGGGTGCTGCTGAGAAGAAAATATAGGAGCTATGTGTGATGCCACTAACACACTAGAAGTCCTATGGGTGCTTCTGAGATGAAAATATAGGAACTCTGTGTGATGCCACTAACACACTAGAAGTCCTATGGGTGCTTCTGAGATGAAAATATAGGAACTCTGTGTGATGCCACTAACACATTAGAAGTCCTATGGGTGCTGCTAAGAAGAAAATATAGGAGCTCTGTTTGCTGCCACTAACACACTAGAAGTCCTATGGGTGCTGCTGAGAAGAAAATATAGGAGCTATGTGTGATGCCACTAACACACTAGAAGTCCTATGGGTGCTTCTGAGATGAAAATATAGGAACTCTGTGTGATGCCACTAACACACTAGAAGTCCTATGGGTGCTTCTGAGATGAAAATATAGGAACTCTGTGTGATGCCACTAACACATTAGAAGTCCTATGGGTGCTGCTAAGAAGAAAATATAGGAGCTCTGTTTGCTGCCACTAACACACTAGAAGTCCTATGGGTGCTTCTGAGAAGAAAATATAGGAGCTCTGTGTGATGCCACTAACACACTAGAAGTCCTATGGGTGCTTCTGAGATGAAAATATAGGAACTCTGTGTGATGCCACTAACACACTAGAAGTCCTATGGGTGCTGCTGAGAAGAAAATATAGGAGCTCTGTGTGATGCCACTAACACACTAGAAGTCCTATGGGTGCTGCTGAGAAGAAAATATAGGAGCTCTGTTTGCTGCCACTAACACACTAGAAGTCCTATGGGTGCTTCTGAGATGAAAATATAGGAGCTCTGTGTGATGCCACTAACACACTAGAAGTCCTATGGGTGCTGCTGAGAAGAAAATATAGGAGCTCTGTTTGCTGCCACTAACACACTAGAAGTCCTATGGGTGCTGCTGAGAAGAAAATATAGGAGCTCTGTGTGATGCCACTAACACACTAGAAGTCCTATGGGTGCTGCTGAGAAGAAAATATAGGAGCTCTGTTTGCTGCCACTAACACACTAGAAGTCCTATGGGTGGTGCTGAGAAGAAAATATAGGAGCTCTGTGTGATGCCACTAACACACTAGAAGTCCTATGGGTGCTGCTGAGAAGAAAATATAGGAGCTCTGTGTGATGCCACTAACACACTAGAAGTCCTATGGGTGCTGCTGAGAAGAAAATATAGGAGCTCTGTTTGCTGCCACTAACACACTAGAAGTCCTATGGGTGCTGCTGAGAAGAAAATATAGGAGCTCTGTTTGCTGCCACTAACACACTAGAAGTCCTATGGGTGCTGTTGGGGTGCAATGCTGTGCTAACAGCACTGCGGTTGGTACTACTGCAATACTGTACTAACAGTAAGCACGCACCAGACTAATCCCCAGCAGCAGCTAATAACACGCTAACTGTGCAATCAGCAGCAATGAACGATCAATGACTTAGGTAGCAATGGTTTAGCAAAGAAATAGCCAATGGTTTAGCAAAGAAGAGCAAATCTTTCAGTATCAAGCAAAGACAGAATCAGCAGACTGATCTCTCCTAAAGCCGGAACTCATGTGACCGGGGCCGATGGCGTGGCGGCCTTTTAAATGGTGGGGCATGTACTAAAGCCCCTGAGCTGTAATTGGCTACAGGCGTCCTGCCTGTAGCCAATTATTGCTCTCCGAGTTTCGGGCGCTGTGATTGGCCAAGCATGCGGGGTCACAGTGCATGCTTGGCCAATCATCAGCCAGCAATGCACTGCGCCGGCCGCGCCGGCCGCAATGCATTGCGGGGCCGCTCGCATCACACGAATGTGATGCGAACGGCCCAAATAGTTCTGGGCTCGACGAGCGAGCGAACGCCCGGTGCTCGATTCGAACATGGGTTCGAATCGAGCACCGGGCCCATCCCTAATCATTAGTAATATTTGTCTATCTGCACAATAAAGGGTATATAATAGACCTATATATATTAATGTAGCCCACGGGCATCAGTCCTTATTTAAGACACTAGGGAATGCTCAATCATTGGGAGGCTGATATAAGGCTATGAATTGAGCCGTTTAGATTAATACATGTGTATATATTTAATATATGTGCAGAAGGTCAGGCACATATGCGGCTGCTTTGTTCGTTTTTTTCATTTGTTTTTTTCATTTGTTTTTTTCATTGTTTTCTTCATTGTTTGTTTCATTGTTTCATACCTATATCGTATGTTTTTAATTTTTCACAATCTGATTTTTAACATGCATATAGTTTATGGTTTCATCAAAAATATTGATGTTTTAATATTCTAAGTGCAATGTATATGTGGATAGTCACGGCGCGATCCGGTTGCTGTACACAAGTTTAAAACCAGCTTCCTGCTACTGACGGCGGTAGCCTAGCGTGGTTGGCATGACAACCGTGATAACAATTTAGGGAGAGGCGCCAGAGACTCACTACATATGGAGCTGACTTCCAGACGTGATCACGCCCTCAGACGAAGTCGGAAGTGACGAAACGCGTCAGGCACATGATCACGCTAAACCGGAAGTGACGTTTCCATTCCACGGACCGCAGACGAACCAGGAAGTGGAGTGTACGGCTGATGTACACAGATGTATTCCCTCCAGGACCGCGGTAACCGGGCGCTTACGTTCGCTGCATTTAACTTTCAATCTGCCTTGCTTATTACAACTTGTGGTACGCATGTACAATAAGGGAAATTTTTTGGGGAATTATTCATTAAAATTTTAAGCAGTATCACGCTATGTGGATTATTTTTTCTTTCCAACATATGATTGCTGTGCCCCTATAAAGTCTTATCTGGTTGGTAAAGTACAGTGGAGCAAACATCAGATATATCAAAAGCACATTACATTCAGGCTTGTGGTGAGTGCATCCCCTAGAGGGGATATATGATCCCCCCTCACGTGGTGAAGCTCTGGTGGAAGGTGCACTGATTCTAAACTGACAATCACTCCAACACGCCATCAAATTTGCACTTTATTACCTGTATGGACTCAACATATGGAAGTTTCGTTAAACATAGAATTGACGATAAGCGCTGCTACATTATTACTGAGGACTCTTTTCTGATTTGAGTGTTTTTTAATATTGTCGTTTTATAAACAAGAGTCTAGTAGACATCCCGGGTATGATAAAGTTTGAAACACAAAATCATACATTATAATAATAATAAATAACTATAAATAATTATAACACATAATAATATAATAATAATACAATTTATTCACTAATGTAATCAAATCAAAAACACTGAAATTTGCTCAGTTGCAGAATTGTCGCTGTCATTACTTTCAGTGTTTGATGCCGAATTTCCCCACAAATCACTATCGCTCAATTCTGCAAGTGATTCTAATTTATTATCGCTGTTTTCTAGCTGGTCTAAAACTACTTTTGACGTAAACTGACACTTTTTAGTTGCTATGGACAATCTCCAGTTTCCAGGCAGAAAGAACAGTTTTTATTATATAAAAGTGCATGCAGGGCACTGGACAGACCACTAGGAACAAAGGGGATGTGTAATTTTTTATACAGTACTGTAAGATTACAGTATACTGTATGTGTATTGTGTTTTTACTTTTTTGAATTTGGCGCCGATCTCTGCCCCCCCATGCGCCGCAATGTCGCAGGGAATGGAGCTCGGCACTCGTCAGTGTGAATCGAGCGAGACACGGCTCGCACACACTGCGGGGTGACATCGCAGGATCCAGGGAACAAGGTAATTAACTTCCCCTGGATACTGCGATGCAGCCCTTGTCTGGCTCGGGGTTACCGCTCTTAGCATGAAAAACTCAGCCAGACTCGGGAATACCGCTAAGGGGGTTAAAGAAGTTGTAAAGGCAGAAGGTTTTTTATTTTAATGTATTCTATGCATTAGGTAAAAAGCCTTCTGTGTGTAACAGCCTCCCTAGTGCCCCCTAATACTCACCTGAGCCCTATCTCTGTTCAGCGATGCCCATGAATCCCTTGGCCATCCGGGACTCTCCCTCCAGATTGGCTTAGACACAGCAGTGGCACGATTGGCTCCCGTGGCTGTCAATCAAAGTCAGTTAGCCAATCAGGGGAGAGAGGGCGTGGGCCGAATGGCAGCTCTGTGTCCTAATGGACACATGCAAGCTTAGCAAGCTGCTTGCTGTGGGGGCACTCAACAGGAGGGAGGGGCCAGGAGCAACAAAGAGGGACTCGACAACAGGAGGATCCAGGCTGCCCTGTATAAATCCACTGCACAGAGCAGGTAAGTATAACATGTTTGTTATTTTTTTTTTTATTAAAAAAATGAGACTTTGCAATCACTTTAATTGCCTTGAACAGGGCTTCGGTTATTAGCAGAGCTTCCCTTTGGGATTCTTTGGGTGTTTTTTTTTTTTTTGGGGGGGGGGATTTGCTCCCAAATCCAAGATAAAGGCACAACATCAGCAGAAGAACACACTGCTGGAATCCATGGTCTTTTAAATTGATGTATATTAACATAACTGAATTGATTGATGGTAATTTTTAAACATAGATAGCAAGTCCTTTTTAAAGGATTGTTGCAACAGGGTTTTCTCTTGATAGCCACACTTAGTGGCCTTTAGGAAAGAAGCCTAGAGTGCATTTGAATGCATTTGATTCCTACACGTGCTCTTTTAGGTCTACAAGCAGACCTTATGGCATTATCATAGAGCATTGGTCTCCCAACTGCAGCCCATGGGCTAGATGTGGCCCTTTGCTTGCCTTTATCCAGCCCTTGGGGCACTTCTCCCACTGGTACCAACAATGGGTCATTTGTTTTTCCTCCCACTGACACCAACAATGGGGCACTACTTTTCTCCTACTGGCCACCTTTCTAAAGACTAAAGGACATTTAACTAGGCCTTTGTTTAGAAAGTTTGGAGACCCCTGTCATAGAGCATAAACAAGCAGCACTCAACCATTGAACACAGCTATAAGTACTTCTGCCATTCTTAACAAACATTTAAGTATTACAATAAACATTTTCAGAGTTTACATTCAGTGTTTTTTTTCTAAATAAGGTTTTCAGTGGGGTTCAGGCTTATTTATAGTGTTGGAAAAAAGTCAAGCTGCGTAAAAATGTGAAAATGAAAATAAAAATAATATGACCAATCGCTGTTGTGTACAAGGTCAGCACACCAGGAAGAGGATTAAATGATCAACTTAATAAAAGAGGGCTGTGAACCCCAAAAAGTTCCTCCTATCACACCCAATCACATGGGAAATGAATCGTGAAATGAATTGTGATGACGTCAGCACGCCGGTCCTTCCACTCCTCCCCATGTCATCACAATACCAATGCAGAGTCCCGGAAGGACGGGCTGTGAGAGCCGGATGGCTACACTTTTACTTACACGCCTACTTATCTACACTACTTTGTAAGTGTGATTCTTTTATGTTTTAATAAACTAGCATTTTACTGTATTACGCTATGGTGGATTTTTCTTTTTCTGCCATATCACATCTGAATTGATGAGGGATTGGAAGTCCATGTACTAGACGGGTGGAGGCAGCTGATCGAGCCGTATTGAGACCCTGGCAGGGGTAACAGCCGCAGGTTTAGACTGATCTCTCTCAGGGATCAGTAGCTCTGGTAAGCGTCAGTTTTATTGGAGGTGGTGGACTCTTTCCTGTAGTGGATAACAGCACTATTCTCGGGTGTTTTATGTCTTGATGTCACTGATGCATGCTTAGAAGATTGATATCTCTATCAACAGAATATCAGCGTTAATACTGCGGATCATTTGTTTGTGTATGAACTTTCATGTGAATCGGTACAAGGACATTATATGCACTGATTCATTTCCCATGTGATTGGGTGTGATAGGAGGAACTTTTTGGGGTTCACAGCCCTCTTTTATTAAGTCGATCATTTAATCCTCTTCCTGGTGTGCTGACCTTGTACACATCAGCGATTGGTCATATTATTTTTATTTTCATTTTCACATTTTTGCGCAGCTTGACTTTTTTCCATTTGTAATTTTTGTGGGTGTCTCACATATTTAAGTTGCAGCATAATTTATTTCACTAATATGTATTTGTTCTAGATTCATATACAGACAGCGCAGTATACACATTTTTATTTATTTATAGTGTTACGTTTCAGTTTTATTACCAATACACTTCTTTAGTATCTAGCTTTATAATTTGTTAACCCAGTTGCATTTGACCCCTCTACATCAATCATCAATCAAGTAGACAAAAATCACCAGATGCATTAGGACTAACCAGTGAAAAAGTGTGCTTCCCATTTCCAAGTATACCAGTTATTAGCTCAGAATTATAAACCTATGCATAATACAACAGGAAATAATTTTTACACATGAATAATGTAACTTTTAACCTAGACATCTCAAAAGTTCCAGCTTTTGATAGATGTTACAGTCAAGTTATTATGCTCTGAAATTACTCTGTGAGGCCATAATAGAAGGATTTTGCAGGCACTAAAATGGGTTTCTTTCAATGTATTATTCCCCCCCAAATAGATTCCTGTTTCTGTTTTCAGCCTTCAAAGAAAACTTAAACATTTTTCTTTATGCCAGTTTTAAACAGCCAGGTAGGATTCATGGAAGACTACAATATGTGTGTTTTTACCTCTCTCCTTGCACTTTTGTTTTCATTCATGAATGTTATCAATGAGATGTTAGTAAGATCATCCATTTCTATTTAGCCTGGTCTTTTTCTAAGAAAATGGATGAGAATTAGGATATTTTGAAAACTATGACAGCCACTGGATCTCATTTCTTTGGTGATTATTAAAACAAGAATATAATATATATAAGAGTTTTTAGATTTTCCTTTCCCCTAGAATCTAAGTGAAACATTGGTTATCTATACACTAACTCCACTTTTGTGGGAGAAAAAATAGACAATTAAAAAAAAAAAATGCAGCATATATACTGCACAAGTCATATTGTAATTGAATGTCTTCTAAAAATTAGCTTTTGTTTTCAATCTTCAGTGCTGTCATTTCCTGTAAAATGCAATGCAATATGGAAACCTGTAGGCGTTCTGTACACAGAATGTGTACGGAACACCTCCCAGAAATGTAATTTCCTGCTTGTGTGATTGGCTCACTGATTTTCCCAGAAATCTGCACTAAGATACAAGTCAGAATTTGAGTATCCCCTGCAACAAATATTTCATTTTTGGTGAGATACTCCCAAATGGGAAATTACCTCTAAAGGGATGCATATCCTGCCAATTTCCCCATTGGAACATTTTAAGTGCAGCAGCTGATTGATAATTATAAAATCAGTCCCATTAGATTTACTTTCCACAGAGAGGTTTATTTACTAAAGCTGGAGAGTGCAAAATCAGACTCATTCTGCAAAGAAACCAATGAACTTCCAGGTTTTATTGCCAAAGCTTAATTGAACAAGCTGAAGTTAGAAGCTGATTGGCTACCCCGTACAGCTGCACCAGATTCTGAGTGCACCAGTTTTAGTAAATCTACCCCAGTGAAACAAACGGCTATCGTTTCGGAATAACAAAAGGTAGGAATCTGCAACAAAGTTTTATAAAATCCTTGCAATATACATTGATCACCTAGAGGGGAATATTTTTTTCTAAATAACAGTGGAGTTACTTTTTAATCTGCTTATATGTTCTTACTGTAGGCATGTATGCTTTGCTTTTTACATGTTGCAATACATGTTTAGTTAGTCAGCTCTGTAAGTCTGATTCTTTATCTGGTTCTGTATATACTGACTGCTGTGATTTAGAGGGTTAATCCACTCAAAAGAGAGATTTAAAATTTAGGCGGAGCCTAGCCTGAGTCAGCTCCTGACTATTTACATATCTTGGATACTACAACAATGAGCATTCCCTATAATAATTCTTGAGTATCTTCCTAGACTTTTGGTTTCTGCCAACCTTTGTATGTTCCAAGTCTATCTGTTTTTTATAATAAAAAATAAATACAGATTAGTCTGACTCACTCATGATGACTCGTGTAAAGCTAGGAACTCAAACACAGGGGATCATCAAAGAGTTTTAGGAAACTGTCAAGTGATTTAACTCTAAACCATCTCCCACTTTTTGGGTGAAATAACTCCTTAAATTAGTAGTGGTCAACTTACAAGATATAGATCCTCAACTGTGGCTCCTGATATCCCTAAGACTGCATTCACACCTGAACGTAGCGCTTCGAGCGTTTTTACCGACGTTTTTACCGGCGTTTTGTCGCACGAATTTGCGCCCGTAGAAACGCTCGTTGTCGCGCTAGACGCTTGAATCAAGCGTTTCCATTACAATCTATGACTCCTAAAACGCCCAAATCTGCCCGATTCGCGCGACAAAAAAAGGGTCCGGAACTTGTTTGAGCTTCAGGCGTTTTGGAGTGGAGATTGTGAACCATCTCCATAGTGAATAATGGATTTTTTCCCCTCTAGCGTTTTGTAGCTTAAGGCTTCAGGCTACAAAACGCTCAGGTGTGAATGCAGCCTTACTGAGACAAAGAACAGGAAACAGTCAGGGACTTGGTTACACGAAACTGCTAGAGACTGCCACTACATCCCCTTTACAAATGAATCCTCCAAACTACTAACAGCTGGGGCTCTTGGGGAAAAGAGCTTTATTTAGAATTTGCGAAATAGCAAATCCTTAACTGAAATGTATATGCTTCTTCTTGGATAGCTGGCTGTACTTTACAATTTACACTTTTCATGCCGGGAGATATAACGTTTGCTTTACTTCCAGCGCTCCAACAGATGACTTGTTGTTTGTCTGCCCCACTTTTCCTCTTATCCATTCACAGAACTATGAACCCATTCACAAAATAAAATGTGTTCCGTTAATGGACAGGGAAGAGGAAGAGTGGACAGCGTGACTTGTCTGTAAGTGTGGCTCCGCTCCCCTGTTGGAGCACCAGAAGTAAAGCAAAAACCATACTTCTCTACATGAATAAAAAGTGCAATTTGTAAAGAACAGCCAGCGATCCAGGAGGTAGCATACACCTCATTACACTTTCTGGATGCTTTTTATAAAGCTTTACCAGGGATTTTTTTTCTCAGGGAATAGGTGCAGGAACTCCACCCTTCCGAGTCACGCTTCGTCTCCGCCCCCTACCCGTCTCTGAGCACCGACCCTTGGTTCCACCCCCTACCCACCTCCTAGTACAGCACCTTTCAGACAATACAGAACCAAGTATTTTGTGCTACTCAGTAATTTCTATGAAATGTGTTAATGAAAGCAACAACAGACTCCACACCAGAAACAATAGACCCTCCACATCAGAAACAATAGATCCCCCACACAACAAAAGACTTTCCACCCAGCAACAATGGACCTCCCACACAACAAAAGACTTCCCCCAGCAACAATGGACCCCCCACAACAAAATACCACCCCAGCAACAATAGACCCCTAGCAGAAATAACAGATTTCTCAGCAGCCAGCATCAATAGACTCTCCAGCAGCCAGCAATAATAGACCTCTCCCTCAACAGTAGATCCCACCCAGCAACAATTAACCCCCCAGAAAGATAAGACCCTCCACCAGCAACAGTAGATTTAACCAGCAACAATAGACCCCCACCCCAAAACAGATCCCCACCAGCGACAATAGATACCCCAGCAGCTAGCATCAATAGACCCTCCAACACCCCTTTCCAGTACATACACTCAGTGCTGGAGGTGCCGGAACTGCGTTCCCCCGCGTTCCCGCTGAAAAAAAGCCCTGAGCTTTACTACTATATTTATGTGATGATCCTTCTATTTAGTTGTCTTCAAAATGTAATCTTAATAATAAATAAATGTAAATCAGTAAAAAAAGAAAAAAAAACAGTCATGGTTTTAAGGTGGTTGGTTACTGTGGATTACTTAATTTAGCATATTGCTATTTCTTTTATCACATAATAGCTTTAATGCATCTAAGTACGACTATAATTTACATTGGTCCCATTCTGGCTCCAATTTAAACAACAGACACCCAGGCTTCAGGGCAAATGGCTTCCAATTTAATGACAGCGTATTGAATGAAATAAGACTCCAGCAGCATTTCTCTGGATATTGTCTAACAATTAAACTTACGCAGAGGTCAAAGTCTCTTTTCATCACTTACTGGAAACAGAGAACCCCAAGGAATTTGGTTCACGTTTATACACAGATACATTGTTTTAATTAGTAAAACAATACTGATGTGTATTTTTTGTGAATGTAATACATTTGTATTACAAGTGCTGTGGGCAAGGAAGTAACCAATACCCAGGATATTTTACAGTCTGGAGAGGTTCTATAAAAAGACAAACTGGCAAGCATACAACACATTCTAAAAGGTATTTGTCTTCTTATTAATGTTTACACAGAAAAGCCTGAAGCTCTAGAGATATAAACCACCAGCAGGACTTCAGTGCTTACAGCGAGTCAGAGCTGCTGGGATGTATGTGGTCATGTTTACAGCTGTGAGTCAATAATATAATTGGGTATGCTAAGTCAATAATAATAATAGGTGTTTGTGTATGTGTTTGAGACATCCATTCAGTAACCTAAAATATGCTTTCTGATAATATGTACTTTTTATAAGTATATATAACTGGAGTGAGTGTTGCAGGTCCTTAACAACAATGTTGCAATACATAGTAGGTTAGGCGCATTCCTCCAGTGAGATATCGAATGATGATCTGACAATAAATGCCAATTGTCTAAGCAGTTGTGTATCCCAACTTACAGACAACTATGTAGCCTTGCCAATTTGCACATGCAATTTCACTGACCCAGGTTTTTAAATCAGATTTGCTTTCCAGCATGCTCAGATACCTTCATTTTTTTCATTCACTACCTACGCATTTAAAGGTTATTGTTAAGGGTACCTGAGTCTGCAATTGTTCATAGCATAAATGTGAGGGTCTCATACGTGTGCTGCCTGCACAGCCAAATGCTGCTTTGATCAACAGGAATTTGCCAAATAAAGCCTGTGCAGAAGTGACAATCTTCTGGGTCTCTTGCAGCACTCTATGGTTCCTCCTGCTGACCCCCACATACAGTATCTCACAAAAGGGAGTACACCCCTCACATTTTAAATATTTTATTACAGGCATACCCCACTTTTAAGTACACAATGGGGTTTATTTACTAAAGCTGGAAAGCTCAAAATCAGGCTCACTGCTGCATATAAACCAATGAGATTCTAAGCCCGGCTTGTTCAATTAAGCCTGGTAATAAAACCTGGAAGCTCGTTGGTTTCTATGCAGAAGTGAGACAGATTTTGCACTTTACAGCTTTAGTAAATAAACCCATTGTGTACTTAAAAGTGGGGTATGCCTGTATATCTTTTCATGTGACAAAACTGAAGAAATTACAATTTGCTACAATTTAAAGTAGTGAGTGTACAGCTTGTATGACAGTGTAAATTTGTTGTCTCCTCAAAATAACTCAACACACAGCCATTAAAGTCAAAACCGCTGGCAACAAAAGTGAGTACACCCCAATTTCCAAATTGGGCACAATTAGTCATTTTCCCTTTTGCTGGCACTGGGGAGCTATTGTTCATTGAGGAAACATGAATGCCAACATGTACTGTGACATACTGAAGCAGAGCATGATACCCTCCCTTCGGAGACTGCGCCGCAGGGCAGTTTTCCAACATAACGACCCCAAACACACCTCCAAGATGACCACTGCCTTGCTAAAGAAGCTGAGGGTAAAGGTGATGGACTTGCCAAGCATGTCTCCAGACCTAAACCCTATTGAGTATCTGTGGGGCATCCTCAAATGGAAGGTGGAGGAGCGCAAGGTCTCTAACATCCACCAGCTTCGTGATGTCATCATGGAGGAGTGGAAGAGGACTCCAGTGGCAACCTGTGAAGCTCTGGGGAACTCCATGCCCAAGAGTGTTAAGCCAGTACTGAAAAATAATGGTGGCCACACAAAATATTCAATTTTCAATTGCTTTCAATTGAGCATCTTAAGTGATAAAATGTGGTCACACCTCTCTAGTACCTAATGCGTTTTATATATATATATGTATATGTACAAAATGCACTTTTAGGGCCTAATCACACCTCACTGCAATAAGCCTTTATGCAGAAATGTGATACTATATATTCTTTGAGTTGCCATTTAACTTTAACCACTTGTCCCCCGCCCACCGTCAATTGACGGCGGGCGGAGGACACTCTCATTCTGACAGGACGTCATATGACGTCCTGCCTTTAAAACGAGCTAGGGGGCGCCCGCCGCATTCCCAAGGACCCGATTCGCGTGCCCGGCGGTCGCGATTGCCGCCAGGCAACCGCGATTACCCGGGAACCGAGCAGGAAAGTGGATCTGTGTGTGTAAACACACAGATCCGCGTCCTGTGAGGGAGAGGGGACCGATGGTGTGTCCCTTGTACATAGGGACAACCATTGGTCACCTCCCCCAGTCAGTCACCTCCCCCCACAGTTAGAACACATTGAGGGAACATATTTAACCCCTTCCCGCCCCCTAGTGGTTAACCCCTTCCCTGCCAGTCACATTTATACAGTAATCAATGCATTTTTATAGCACTGATCGCTGTATAAATGTGAATGGTCCCAAAAATGTGTCAAAAGTGTCCGATGTGTCCGCCGCAATATCGCAGTCACAATAAAAATCGCAGATCGCCGCCATTACTAATAAAAAAATAAATTAAAAAAATGCTATAAATCTATCCCCTATTTTGTAGACGCTATAACTTTTGCGCAAACCAATCAATACTCGCTTATTGCGATTTTTTTTTTTACCAAAAATATGTAGAAGAATACGTATTGGCCTAAACTGAGGAAAATGTTAATTGAAAAAAAAAATGGGTATTTATTATAGCAAAAAGTAAAAAATAGTGTTTTTTTTCCAAACTGGACGCTCTTCTTTTGTTTATAGCGCAAAAAATAAAAACCGCAGAGGTGATCAAATACCACCAAAAGAAAGCTCTATTTGTGGGAAAGAAAGGACGCAAATTTCGTTTGGGAGCCACATCGCATGACCAAAGAATGACAGCGCTGAAAGCTGAAAAATGGCTTGGGCAGGAAGGGGGTTTTCGTGCCCGGTAGGGAGGTGGTTAATGGCAACACATAAATACCGTGCTCCACCACCTGCATACTGCTTGACATCCTAGATACATATGGGTTTATTTACTAAAGGCAAATAGACTGTGCACTTTGCAAAGTGCAGTTGAACTCTGAAAGTGCATTTGCTCCAGACCTTAGTAAATGAAGTAAGGTTTCTCTTTATAAAGAAGTCCCAATCACGTGCAAGGAAAAAAAAAAATAGCATTTTTGCTTGCACATGATTAGATGATGGAAGTCAGCAGAGCTTCTGCTCATTTATTAAGCTCTGAAGCAACTGCACTTTGAAAAGTGCACAGTCTATTTGCTTTTAGTAAATCAATTCCCTAGTGTTTCACCTAAATGATACTCATTCCCATAATTATGGTCATCCCAGGCTTACCCATTTTTTAAAAGCATCTTGAGCCCAAGTAGCGATTGCCGTTAAAGTGGTATTAAACCCAAAAGCAAACATTTGTTATATATCAGCTGTCCAATTTTTGAAAGCAGTTGCTGCATTAATTTTCTTTTTTAGGCTTTCTTTCCTTTATTTTCATCTGGTGATCCAGCCAGTAAGTGTGTTGTTTTTCAACAAAACAGGCTCTCCTGCAAATATAGCAGTTACAGGGTTGAAACAAACCATTTACAAGTAACAGTTGTGCTTACAATTGTCAGCCTTTATCTTTTTTTTATAATTGTATTTTTATCGATTTTTAAAAGAACAGACATAATATTGTTACATAACGTACAATATACAGATATCAAAAACATCAAGATATCAGAGAAAAGCGAAGAAATGGGAGGTAAAGACAAGCAATGTCCATAAGTACAGAGCACAGAGGTGCTCAGTACAGCATATCAAAGAATATACAAAGTCAACAACTTGTAGGTAAATAATAAAAATTCAAAACCAGCGAAAACATTACAATGTTAGTACAGTTCAAGATGTGGCAGTTGGTATAGGGGTCCCATATTCCGATCGATCCCAAGGCTCCCAAACTTTATCAAATTGGGGGATGATATCATGTACAGAGGCTGTCAAATATTCCATCCTCCGAATCTGTCAGCCTTTATCTTAAAAGGAACAAAACTGTTGCTGTTAACTGCTTGTGTAACTGCAGTGTTAGTTGTTGAGTTTGGCTTCAATGTGTTAGTGTATCTAAATCTTCTAGTACATCTGACACTCAGCTCCCCCCAGACTGAACATGCTGCTGTCCAAAAGTATCCCTTGTGCTCCTTCATCCAGAGTGGGAGAACTTTAATACAGGAAGTGTGTTAGTGGCCAGATCAGCAGGTGAAAACAGAGGGGCAAATGCCTAAAAAAATGGCTAAAAAATGCAAATGCCTATGAAAGAAAAAAAAAAACGAATGCAGCCACCACTTCTAATGATTGGTAAGCTACAATATATTGTTTTTTTTTGTTTCAGGTTTAATGTTGCTTTAAGGCCAGGGAGCTTAACAAGCAAGAAAAAGAACCCTCTATTCTGTTAGTTTGTATTAGTCATAGTGTAAAAGGAAGACTACTAAAAGAAATACATTAGGAATATGTTTCATTTTAAAAACAAAAAGAAACGCACAATTTCCAAGTGATGTATATTCACTTAGCTTAGGACAGAATGAAACTGTGTTAACTTTGAATAACCAGCCATGTGCAATGGATCGCTTGTACATGATCGGAGTTGATTTACCAAAACTGGAGAGTGCAAAATCTGGTGCAGCTCTACATAGAAACCAATCAGCTTCTAACTTCAGCTTGTTTAATTAAGCTTTGACAAAAAGCCTGGAAGCTGATTGGTTTCTGTGTAGAGCTGAACCAGATTTTGCACTCAGTTTTAGTAAATAAGCCCCAATGTTTGTATATATGTTTTATTTCAATTATCCTGTTAAGTGCAAGAAAATAATTCCCCCCCCATGTATAATTATGTATTAAACATAACAGGATTTCACTCTATTAAAGTGGAGCTCCACCCAAAAGGGGAAGCTCCGCTTGTTTGCTCCTCCTCCCACTGACACATTTAGCACCTTTCAAAGGGAGTGGGGGCGGGTACCTGGTTTTGACAGGTTTGGCCCCCCTTCTCCTTTCCCGCCGACGGGCCATTCACAAAATGCATGCACAGTAGGGAGCCGGCAAGGTTTCACTGCTGGTTTCCCTTACAAGAAATGGTGGCGGCAGCACCCAAGAGACGATTGAAAAATCGGCTGGGGTGAAGACACTGCGGGCTCCCTAGGCAGGTAAGTGTCCTAATATTAAAAGTCAGTAGCTATAGTATTTGTAGCTTCTGACTTTTATTTTTTTCTGAAGGAGCCTAACTTTAAGTCAACTGAACATATGCATTGGTAAATGAACATTCTCTATCCTTTAGTAAATCAACTCCAGGGTGTCCAATTCATTTGTTATTTTGCTAAATTTGTAGAGGACAGGGCTTTTGCTGTAATTTAAAGGGGATATAGTATTATAGTATACTAGTGTTCTACAAATACCCCCGTTGACAACAGTATATGGATTTTATAATGCTACAGTCCTTATTTGATCTCGTAGAGCCCCTCAAAGTGAACAAATAAAGCAGAAGTTTGGTCAGCGAGGTGAACAAAAAAGGCAATCTTAGATAGGCCCCCAGGGTAGTATGTTTGGGAGACAGCAAACTATGCGTCAATTAAGAATTGACTTGTAAGGTTCTACAGCTTGCTGGGAGATCTAATAACAATCACACTATTTTTGCTAAGGGCTAACTAGTAAGGAGCCAGTGCAGTTTATTGGCATCTATTTCAGTGGTACTCTACCCCGGGCTTCTTTTACATTTCAGTTCATATTTCTCAAGAGCTTTGAAAAGCACATTTCAGCCACTATGTAGCCGTTTTATGTTTTTCTGTTTTATTATGACTTCTTAAAGTGACACTAGATGGTTTCTTTATACTGTACTCCAAAAATAATTCATACATGTCAATTACTTAAAGTGGTTTTTAACCCTCACATGTACTCTGTGAAGTGACTAACATTAGATGATACATAGAGATGAAACAAATCCTCCTACAGAAGTTGTAGCTGTGCATCTGCAGCCATTTCTTCTGTAAATCATTCTGAAAACACACAGAAGAAAGGATTTCTCTGTAGTTCCAGGAGCAGGGGGGGCAGGATCTGACATCTTTACACAGCTGACAGCTCTAAGCCTTGATTGAATGGAAGGGACACAGCTCCCTTCACACAGTACAGAGAGCAAGCACAGTTGTGGATAACAGTCACAGGCTGAGTGCTGTAGCTCCTTCCCCATCACCATTATAACTCTTGGTGTCTGGAAAAGCTTGAAGAGAACTAAGTCATGCTGATAGCAGAGGAACCAGGCAGCAGGGACAAATGACGCTCAGTGCTTTGGAAAGAAACAAGTACAAAGTATAGAAGGGTGACCCTTTTCTCATATTTTGTGTCTGAGGTTTACAACCACTTTAATGGCCCTGTAATCTATTTTTAATGAAATTACTGTGTTTTTCTGCCTCCTTGTACTGTCCTCTTCTGAACCCCCTCTCTTTTTTCTCACTGATAATTACTTGGAATAAACAGTACACATTAGCTCTATGCACACTACAATTCTCATAGTCCATAGTCCATCTTGTGAGTGAGCAAGAGAGCGTGGCTAGGTTCCTATATAGAGTGGAACCATGGAAAATGAATGTAGCCACCCTTTAACAGGAAATTTCAAATTTGGAGGCGTTTGAGGGCAATAGAAGGTATTATTTTGAGTTAAAAGGTAAGTCCACTTTTGTGGAAAAAAATATTGCAAATAAAAAAATAAATAGTACAGTTTAAAGAATTGCGACATATTGTTATATAACGTTATTAAAAATGACCTTCCCTTTTCAATCTGCAGCACTGTAGTTTTCTGTAAAATTCAATGCAATATGGAAACCTAGAGGTGTTATGAACAAAGACGGTGTACGGAACCTCCCCCTAGAAATGTAATTTCCTGCTTGTGTGATTGGTTTACAGATTTTTCCCAGAATCCTGCATTAAGATACACATCTGATTTTGGGCATCCTCATTACCTTTGCAACAAAATTTTTATCTTTTTGTAAGATATTCCCAAAGGGTAATCATGTCTAAAGGTATTCAGACCCTGCCACTATCCTCATTAGAACTCTGCAAGTGCAGCGGCTAATCAATAATGAAATATTCACTCCCATTCACATTCACTTTGACAATGGGCACAGACAAAAAAGCAACAGTTTTTTTCAGAATAACAAAAGGTAGGACTCCAAATTCTTGCAAAGTACATAGAACACCCAGAGGGGAATTCTTTTTTCCCCAATAAAAGTGGCGTTACTCTTAAAGTGGTTGTAAACCCGAAAAAAAAACCCTGTAAGACAAAGGCATAATGAGCTAGTATACATCGCATACTAGCTCATTATGAAATACTTGCCTTTAGATCGAAGCTGTTGCAGCAGCCCCGCACACAGCTGTGACTGGCAGCATGTCTCCCGGAGTTATTTCTGGGTCCACGGCTCCGGCGCTGTGATTGGCCAGTGCCGCGGGAGCCACCAGTCATGGCATGGCTGCTGAAGAAACGGTACTAGGGAGCCGCTTCTTCAGTGCGCATGCACCAATGACGTCGGCGCAAGCGTATACGGTAAATATCTCCTAAACGGTGCAGGTTTAGGAGATATTTAAAGTACCTACAGGTATGCCTTATTATCGGCTCACCTGTAGGTACAAGTGGTGTAACTAGGTTTACAACCACTTTAAAGAATACATGCTAAAGACCCCTCTCACACTGGAGGCATTTTTTAGGCGCTTTAGCGCTAAAAATAACGCCTTTAAAGCGCCTGAAAAAAGCCTTAGCTGCAATCCCAGTGTGAAAGCCTGAGTGCTTTCACACTGGGGCGCTGCGCTGGCAGGGCATCAAAATAAGTCCTGCAAGCAGCTTCTTTGCAGTGCTTTAGGAGCGGTGTATACAACGCTCCTTAAGCGCCCCTGCCCATGATAACATTTTTTATTCGTAGTAACTTACATTTAAGTACAGGAACAAGTAAATCATGATTTTCGAATGGCCGCGGCTCTCAGCGTGCTAGTGTCAGCCCGCCTATGCTAGGCGGGCTGACACTAGCATGCTGAGAGCCACGGCCATTCGAAGATCATGATGTACTTGTTCCTGTACTTAAATGTAAGTTACTACGAATAAAAAATGTTATATTACTTTACGGGCTTCACTATTGGCTGCATTATCTTTTTGTTAGGTATCGCTGGCTGTCTGGGTGAATGTTATTACATAAAAGAAAGAAGAAAGGAGAGCCATATGAACACCCATTGTTCTGAGGAGGGCTGCAAGACTTTAGACTTTGCCTTTAGACGGAACCACACTACCCGTGTTTTGACAATACACCGAGAGCGCAGGAGATTTTTGTTTTTTTGAATGTTATTACATCCCATATGAGAGCTCAAATAAGTTTTTGGTTATGAGAATGTCTGACGATTAAGCCGCAATCCAGGGTTGGATTCCATTTAAAGCTGAAGCACGAAGCTGAGGTTTTGGTCTGTCCATTACATGCCTGCTTTTTTCAGCTGTCTGGTAAGCAGATTGGATTCCCATGTGGTGCGGTGTGCTTTCTTATACACATTGAAGCTGGTGACGGGTTTATCAACTCTCCCTTCTTGGATTTATTTCTCATTTAGCGGCGCATATGGACTTTTATACAAATGCTTATATACTATAGGAGCACTTGTTATGTAGAGTAAAATTTTAGAACCCATGGACCTCTATTAATAATATATGTTAAGCTGGAGGCCCATGGAGTCACCATTCAGAAATTGATCAGAGATCAATCATTGATACATGTTGACCATTATATAGCTACCAGATACCCATCCATGCCCATGATAACAGCGTATGACAGAGGGAAGTCTTCCAGCTCTGACCTCCTTTGCAGCTCTGAGATGTCATGTGACTTTATGCCAAGAATTGCAAAGGAAGCTGATGTTGGATGTGAGATGTGAATATGTACCCACCATAAAATGTTGTACTTTAACCCCAGATTAATGGTTCCCAGTCCTCCCATGGTAACAGGAGCAGCTAAAGTAAACAATTTTGAAACATCCAGTACTACAAGACAGTGCCACCTGTGAATTATAAAAGGTACAACACTATGCAACAGAAACCTTTTGAACTATAAAGCATCTTCTATGAATCTTTCATCAAGGACTGCATGTTTTCTCCAGCGAAAGAAAGAGCAGGAGTTCTGCAATCCTGTGATAAAGTTATAGTTCCCTTTTAATTGAAAGACTGTATGTTAGCACCAATGAAATACTATTCTCTACGTGACAGCTATTACTGACATTCTCAAAAGTAATGTTTTCCTTCTGCATGGCAAGCTTCAGAAGGTTATTTTTACATGAAAGCACTCAGGAGCTTGTGTAATGAGCAGTAGTTGTTTTTTTGAACTGACACAGTTCTAACATGCTGGTGATGTGCACTTGGCATTTTCAGAATCTGCAGGAAGACGATAGATTGATTTGTTAATGTTAATGCTGTTATTTTGGAAAGTTAGATAAGCAGGATATAAAAAAAAAGTCTTCTTAGAGCATGCACTTGGTGATGATTAAAATCTGTCCAGGCAAAGGTCAAGAAGGTGGACAACGTTTCTTGTAAATTTTGCAGCTTGGCTGTTTAATATAAGTAGTTTAACGAACAAGCAAATCTATGAAAATAAGTCAGTTCTGATAGTGATATTGTTAACTAACTTGCCAGCTCAGTGTTATGGGTGTCATGATGTTATGCTCATTGTATCCTTCTTTTTTTTTTTAGTTTAGATTTATAACAAATAAGTAACTCAAGCAACACTTGTATTAAACTTTTCTTGTTTTTGCAGCATTTCAGCAATTTAGTCTTAAAGCAGAGGTTCACCCTAAATACAGACATTAGCTTATCCTGATCTTGGTAGCAGATACTTATACATATGGCTAGTGATTTTTGTCTTGCAGTTGTACTTACCGTGAATCAGATGTTTTTAATGTGGACTTCCGGGTATTCCTCCCGCGGGAGTGGGCGTCACTGTTTCCTTCCCCGACGCCCCGTTGTTTTCTGGGAAGTGTCCACAATCCCTCCGGGGAGCACAGTGTAATGATTCCCAAGGAAACAATGCGGAACCCCAACCATCGTAATCTTGCGGTATTTCACCGCATTCACCACATCCCGGAAGTCTCTGCTTGTGGGCTTCACAATGCCCACAAGCAAAATGGAAAAGACCAGGATCAATTTTTAAAAGTTATTATTTACAACTGAATAAGACGGAGGATGGTTCTAATCGCACGACAAGTGAGTACTAGCGTGGTATCTGTAACCCCATTAGATGCAACAAAAAAAACAAAAAACGAGGGACCGCGGAACCTCTGCTTTAAAGTATATCTGGTTAGGATAAGGTGTGCTTCAACCACTTGACTTCTGGAATATTTACCCCCCTTCATGACCAGGCCATTTTTTTCGATGTGGCACTGAGTTACTTTAACCACTTCCCGCCCAGTCAATAGCAGATTGACGTCCGGGAAGTGGTTCTGTTATCCACACTGGACGTCATATGACGTCCTGCGGGATAACAGCCGCCGCGCGCCCGGGGGGGCGCGCATCGCGGCGATCGGTGGAGCGGTGGGTCAGTCTGACCCACCGCTACACTGATCTCGGTAAAAAGCCTCCGTCGGAGGCTTTTTACCATGTGATCAGCCGTGTCGAATCACGGCTGATCAGGAAGTAAACAGGAAGAGCCGTTGATCGGCTCTTCCTCACTCGCGTCTGACAGACGCGAGTAGAGGAGAGCTGATCGGCGGCTCTCCTGACAGGGGGGGTTCGCGCTGATTGTTTATCAGCGCAGCCCCCCCTCGGATACCCACACTAGACCACCAGGGAAGCCCCCCAGGACCACCAGGGAAGCCCCAATCATGTGGATGGCCCCTATGGCCATCCACATGTAATAAAAATAAATAAATAAAAGAAAAACATAAAAAAAAAATATGCCAATCAGTGCCCACAAATGGGCACTGACTGGCACTTTCACAATGTGTGGTGGCTGGCATTGCTGGGCACCAGTGCCACCAATGCCACCTACTAGTGTCCATCAGTGCCACCTATCAGTGCCCATCCGTGCCCATCCGTGCCAATCTGTGCCCACCTATCAGTGCCACCCATAAGTGCCCATCAGTGCCGCCCATGAGTGCCAATCAGTGCCGCCTATGAGTGCCAATCAGTGCCGCCTATGAGTGCCAATCGGTGCCGCCTATGAGTGCCAATCAGTGCCACCTATGAGTGCCCATCAGTGCCGCATACCAGTGCCACATATCAGTGCCCATCAGTGCCGCCTATCAGTGCCCATCATCAGTGCCCATCAGTGCCACCTCATCAGTGCCACCTCATTGGTGCCACCTCATCGGTGCCCATCAGTGTCGCCTTATCAGTGCCCTTCAGTGCCGCCTTATCAGTGCCCATCATTGAAGTAGAAAAGGTACTTATTTACAAAAAAACTTAACAGAAACAAAGAAAAACTTAGTTTTTTTAAAAATTTTCGCTCTTTTTTTATTTGTTGTGCAAAAAATAAAAATCGCAGAGGCGATCAAATACCACCGAAAGAAAGCTCTATTTGTGGGAACAAAATTCTAAAAAATTTGTTTGGGTACAGTGTAGCATGACCGCGCAATTGTCATTCAAATTGCGACAGCGCTGAAAGCTCAAAATTGGCTTGGGTAGGAAGCTGTATAAGTGCATGGTATTGAAGTGGTTAACTAACAATTGTGCGGTCATGCGACACTATGTAACGAGACGTTCCGCCCTCCGCTTGAGCGCTTCCGTCATATACCGCTTCCTCCAGTCTCAATATAGATATTAGATATTATAGTCGCATATTACAACCAAAAACTAGGCAGGACTCGTTTGGCTGGAAAGCTGGAACATGAACTATTTATTTGAACAGAGGCACACAGAGATATACACTCAGAGGACAATCCCCCCCTCCTTTGCATAATGACACGGGGTAGACTTTACCTCGACCAGTAGCATGACACAGGTGCATTCAAACTTTTCATCAGTAGACTGTCCTATCAGCAGGGAGAGCTGTTGGAGGAATTCCCCCTCCCTCCTCACAGCTAATCCACATACACATATACATCCCATAATAGGTTTCTCCCAAGGCAGACAAAAACAATAGAACAATGGGATACAGCCACACCTCAAATTATCTAGTAAAGAGTCTACAACAATATATGAGACAATATACAATATATATATATATATATATGTGTATATATATATATATATATATATATATATATATAATATTCCAGTGTGGTTGTACAGTGAGTCTGATTAGTGCAGATCAGACTGGAGTTCTCGGTCACCCTGTGACCCTAATAGACACAGGATGGGATGGGGTAGATGAACAGGGAGATTCCAGAGCTCTCTAAGGTAAGCTGGGTTCCACAAGCCCCCCCACCCAAAGTGACTCCCATCACACACTGTACCCAAACAAAATTGATGTCCTTTTTTCCGCAAATAGAGCTTTCTTTTGGTGGTATTTGATCACCTCTGCATTTTTAAATTTTTTGCACTATAAACAAAAAAATATGTTTTTTACTTTCTGCTATAAAACACATCCAATAATTTTTTTTTTTAAATCGAATTTCTTGATAAATTTAGGCCAATATGTATTCTGCTACAAAAAAATCCCATTAAACGTATATTGATCGGTTTGTGCAAAAGTTTACAAACTATGGGATATATAATGAAATTTTTTTTTTTACTAGTAATTGTGGTGATCAGCAACTTATAGTGGGACTGCGATATTGTGGCAGACATTCGGACACTAACTGACACTTTTGAGACAACCAGCGACTCTAGAACATTGATCAGTGCTAAAAATATGCATTGTCACTGTACTAATGACACTGTCTGGGAAGGGGTTAAACATTTAGTGCAATCAAAGGGTTAAAAGTGTGCCTAGCCAGTGTTTTAGTGTACTGTGGGAGGTGCTTCTACTAGGGGAAGTAATTGATTTTATTCCCTGCTTTGCAGGGAAAGAAAATGTATTACTTCCCCGCTGATAGAACAGGGCTCTGCCTTGTTTACATAGGCAGAGCCCTGTCCTGTGCAAATTCGTGACAATCGCATGGTGCCAGCAGTAATCTATTGGCCAGCACCCGCTGATCAACATCTGCTGTGTTTATTCAATTCAAAATTTGGGGTTTTCCCTTACTTCCAATCACTGGTCAACAGGACAAATAGGAAGGATACATTTTCCCAACTGGTACCCAGCCATCCAAAAAGACCTACAGCGGTCGCTAGGTTTTATTTAGGGATAAGAAAATATGCTTGGGTTCTGTTCACAAACAATTTATCAAATCTTGCTTGAAATTTTAAGTTTGCAAACTTTGATAACGTCTACAGGGGACAGATCTTCTGCCCATTTGTAGGGTAATAAGCAAGCTATTGACAAACAAAAGTCATGAGAAGTCTTGGGAGTATCTCTTTCCACACAGAAGGGTTGATTTACTAAAGCTGGAGAGTGCAACATCAGGCATAGAAACCAATCAGCTTCCAGAATTTTAGTAAATCTACCCCAGAATTGTCAGTTCCCCTTAACAGTTCCAAAACACACTGACAATATGTCTACGGTGGGCCCACTCTTTTATAGAAAGAGACTGAGTTATCCATTCCTTCAAATTGAGTCAGCTATGAATCAGCTGACCAGGGGAAAGGCTTTGCACTGCATTATAATTTGTTCCTTATTTTTTGGTGGGGAAATTGTGAGCTTTTCAGCAAAAGTATTTATAATTTGTGAATCTTTCAAATCCTATCGATTCTACGTGAACACATGGTTATGACAAACCCAAATCTCATTACTGGTTTTGTTCTAACAGTGTGTTACACCTGTTCTGAATTTCAAACAGATATACAGGGAGCTGACTTTGTCTAATGGCCTGTACACACGATCTGAAAATCGGGCGACAGATCGTCCAGGTTTTTTTTGCATGCTAGTCGCATAACAGAAATGGAGAGTTTACTAAAGTTAGGAAAATTCTCGGATGACAGAATATAAAATCGTGATGTCATATGTTGTAGTGTATTTGTATTGTGTTTTCGGAAGAAAACTACTGATTCAATGGAAATCGTATGATCTGGTATCATACGAGAACATTTTTTGTGCTTGTCCCATCGGATAATATCTGATGAACTGTCGTGATCGGCCATCGAAAAGCTCTGTACTAACGATCCGATTATCGTACGATCGCGTTGAAATCTGTATTTTTCGTCCGATTTTCAGGTCGTGTGTATGGGCCATGAGTCATGTATTAAAATTAAAAAACCTGTGTCTTACTAAATAATATACTAAAATATCAAAGTGTAAAATTTCCTATAAAACTGTTTCACTCTATGAGCTGCTTAGTACTGTCCAAAATATTAACAGCTGTAAAAATTCTACAACACACAGAGACTGTTTTGTCTCCAAGTAAAATATAAAGCTATTCACCTCCAGCACTGATATAAAATGCACCCACCAGAGTGCAACTGACCTCAACTTAGAAAGGTCAAAAGCAAAGGCAGATAAGCATAAAACATCAGCCCTGTAGCACTTTCCACTCAGTGGTTCTGGGCCTGTTCTGACTGATCACAGAATTCCTTCACTATTCTCTCCCATATCACCACTTACTGAGCTGGCTGCTCAGATGCCAGTTCCAAGGGAATTGGAGAATCCAAGACAGTAAAAAACAAAGGCTTATAAAATGTGTATGCAGTGCAATGTATAAACCATAGAGAAAAAAATAAAAATTAAATAAAACTAACCAGTGCGTTGCCCAAGCTGGACAACACAGTGGGGTTAATTTACTAAAACCAGAGAGTGCAAAATCTGGTGCAGCTCTGCATATAACAATCAACTTCCATTTATTTTTTTTAGCAAATCAACCCCAATGGGTTCACTTGAATGCCCCTTCCCCAGCAGTACTAGTTCACTTTTTTTTTTTATGTCCTTTGCTTTTTATGAAGAAAGCAAATGAAGCCCTGATTTATTCTAGTCATAGCCTACACAGAGATAAGGATCCCCTACCTCAATGTGAGAGCATTGTAAATAAAAAAGAAAATGAATATATTTAACAAGTAAAAAAACATGTATCATATCCTAAACTCTCCTCTTAATGTTTTACCCCTCTCCCAATCACCAAGCACCAGCACTGTTATATAAGAGAACATAGAGTGAGTTACATGGCTCTCTTTATCTGGAAGTATCAGGCGTTTTCTTTGCTCACCACATTTGAATGGAGCATCAGTGACTAAAGAAAAGGTGTCTGCTGCTTGGGATGCAGGCATTAAAGTGAACCTGTCACTTTAATATGCAAAGATCTGACTGTCTACAAAGATTATGGATGGGTTAATTTAATAAAGTAGTAGAGTGAATGTTCACTGAACTTAGCAAGATGTAGTTGAGTCCATCTCAATCATCCAAACAAAATCAGCTGATTTTCCGTTGCTTGTGGCTAATTATTTAAAGTGAACATTCCATCACGTTATTTATTAGGCTTAGCAAACATTCACATTTCCATATTTCCTGCTCATTTTGTAAATCAACCCCAATAGCTGTTGATTGACTTCATCTAATTAGGAGAATCACCAGGATTAATTAACTGTTCCTTTAACAAGGTATATGTTTAAGTGATTCTAAAGGCTTAATTTATATTTGTTTTAAATAACAAATATGTCATACTTACCTGCTCTGTGCAGTGGTTTTGCACAGAGCAGCCCAGATCCTCCTCTTCTCAGGCCCTGCACCGGTACTACCCCCCTTCTCGCCGAGTGCCCCCATAGCAAGCTTCTTGTTATGAGGCACTTATACGTGCTCGCTCCCGAGCCTGCTCTCTGTGTCCATAAGACAAGCAGAGAGTGGCTCAGCCCCACCTCCCACTCCCTCCTAACTAGCTGTGATTGACAGCAGTGGAAGTCGTCTGAGCCAATGAGGATAGAGCGAGAGCTGAGAGAGCCTTTGCTCTCGTGCTCATTGATGGATCAGGATGATACTCAGATAAATATAAGGGGGGCTGGATGAAACTGCATGCAGAAGGTTTTTTTGTTTCAATATTTTTATTAATGTTTTCAAATTCACAGATAAAAACAGTGAAGCAGTTACAAGTAATATCAATGACAAAGCGTGAATGACAACAAGATGTTGATAATGCATGTCAAAGTAAACTGGACTTTAGAGAGTGAGTAGTTGCAACTCTATAAAGGTCCAATCCGTAGAGGATTGGGGTGGTACATTCAAGGGAATCTGTAAGGTAGTTACAGGTAAACCAGGCATGCCACCATGGCACCCAAACACCCCTGTTGGGAGCTAACTGTGGATGGGTGGGGGCTCTGAAAACTGGTATTTGTCTCTCCACCTTACCGGTTTACTAAGAGGATTAGTTGAGTCCCTCTATTCCTTTGGTTTTCTATTCATATCAAATTCCTCAATGGGGATGGATGTCTAGGTGTTGCAGAAGGTTTTTACCTTAACCTCCCTGGCGGTATGATTCTGTCTGGAATTTTGTACCAAAAGCGGTACAATTATTTTGCATGGAAATTTGGTGTTATGTATTGTAGGCCTGCAATTCTTAGTAATTACTTACTTAAACCTCACCAATCCCGGATATGATAAAGTTTGAAACACAAAATCATAAATTATAATATAATAAATAACTATAAATAATTATAACAAATAGTAATGTAATTATAATAAAAATTATTCAATAATGTAATCAAATTAAAAACACTGAAGTGCTCAGTTGCAGAATTGTCGCTGTCATTAGATATAGTGTTTGATGACGAATTTCCCCACAAATCGCTATCGCTCAATTCTGCAAGTGATTCTAATTTATTATCGCTGTTTTCTAGCTGGTCTAAAACCACTTTTGACGTAAAGGGACACTTTTTGGTTGCCATGAACAATCTCCAGTTTCCAGGCAGAAAAAAACTGTTTTTATAATATAAAAGTGCATGCAGGACACTGGACCGGCCACTAGGGACAAAGGGGATGTGTAATTATTTTATACAGTACTGTAATCTGTAAGATTACAGTATACTGTATCTATACTGTGTGTTTCACTTTTTTAATTTGGCGCCGAACTCCGTCCCCGTGCTCCGCAACGTCACAGGGAACGGAGCTCGGCACTCGGCAGTGTGGATCGAGCGAGGAGACAGCTCGCGCACACTGCGGGAGGACATCGCAGGATCCAGGGAACAAGGAAAGTAACTTCCCTGTATCCTGCAATGCAATCCCGAGTCTGGCTCGGGGTTACCGCTCTTAGCATGAAAAACGTACCCCAAGCCAGACTCGGGATTACCGCTAAGGGGGTTAATGCATAGAATGCATTAAGGTAAAAAAACGCTCTGCTGTTAGAACCACTTTAATTTAGTAAAGCCTATGAAACTTTGTTAACTTTAATCATCTTATCATGTGCATGCAAAATACCTGTTATTATTGCTTCCCTAAACATAGTTAGTCAGATTTAAAAAAGACACAAGTCCATCTAGTTCAACCAATAGAAAAAAAATACAAAACCTCCATACACACAATCCTATACCTACAGTCAATGCAAAGGACGGCAAAAAACACCCAATAAAGCATGATCCCCATTGGTAAAGTAGTAAACTGCATTCGATCACCTTGTATAGGTTTGCTCATATAAATCCTTGAGCTCAAATGGCTTGCATAATGACAGTGATTAGATATTTCACTGATGTTCTCTTAGGCTGTCTCTAAATCATTTGACTTCCATAAGAGTTTGTATACTCACCTCAATATGTGTGCTCATCTATTTTAAATGGAATGGCCTCTATAACTAATTCACTAAATAAATTCTGACTTAGTAATGCACATAAATGTTGTTGTTTTTCGCATCTTGCATTAATGCTTCTTGTAATTTAGCTTGCAACGCTGAATGTAGGAAGTGTACTTCTCGCAGACGTGGAATAATATATGTGAATGGTTTCGCTAGAGGTTGCACTTGTATAAATTGCTCCAGGGTATACTTGCATCTGCTGCTAGCCTCTGTGAATGTGGTTAAGCAATGGAATTATTACCTATGTTGGTGTGCCAGACCTTTAATTCTCTCAGTTTGATACTGTTTTTTCTCCTGACATAAAAACTCATCTTTACTATATCAGAACAAGTGCTCACCATGATACATAAACGCGCTGTTTTTTTAGTGCTACAATGACTAGTACTTTGGGATTTAACAGTGCATGTATTGATCTGTTTTTTTGCTGCATCGTTCTGTGCATGTTACAAGCTTAAGATTTCACAACCTGCCTTGTGTTCTTATAATTACTACAAAACACATTCTTTTTACAGGGTAAAAACATTTTTCAGATAAATGGATCAGTTCTGCTTTTCACTTTTTATAAAAAAGTAACACTTTAAAATTATGAATGTTTGGTAACATTGTTCTAGCATTTAAAGAAGAAATCCAGGCACAGAGATTTTTTGGTAAATTCTGGTACGTAAAAAGAAAACGCCATGCCTGTTTCTTTTTCGTACATCACGGGACACAGAGCGACTTAGTCATTACTAATGGGTTATATAGTTTACCTTCAGGTGTTGGCACTGGCCAATTCCAAACCGGAAGTACCCTCCCCTATATAAGCCCCTCCCACCCGGGAGCACCTCAGTTTTTTGCCAGTGTCTAAGGTGTTGGCCAAAGAGTAACATGTGTTTTCACTGGGCTTGCGTACAGGTTCTTTTGGGCCTTAGTAAGCTGTTCCGGATCCCACCAAAAAAGCTTCATAGCTAAACGGTCGGTACCCGGGCCTTGCAGCAGAAGAGCAAGGTTTTGCCTGTAATGCTTCTCTTAGGAGGGCTGGACCCTGGGATCCAGAGCTCTGGTCATACCCACGACCAAGACGCTGTCTGTGCAGGGTGCTATACAGGTCCAGGGGAGTGGAATCCTTGGGAACCCGGTCCCTGAAGGTTTAATTACAATGCCTGCCGTGATAGGTGAAGTTTGGACTTTTGTGGACCAAACAAAGTCCTGCGGCGGGGATCAGGTAAGTGGGGGCCCTCAGGAACTTGGTTCTATTGGGGGACCCCCAAGCCTAATTTGTCTTTCTGTCTGTTACCTAACGGTATTCCCGCTAAATATCTGTGTTTGCCTATAACTACTGAAAATGTAAAATTTTAATAGTAGTCAAGAAAAAAAAAAAAACAGGGACCGCGGTACCTGTGTTAAACCACTAGAGGCCGCTGTAGTCCATTTTTCTTGTAAATGTGGATCTTTGGTTTTCTCAACTCAAAAGATCCAGGCAGCTGGTAAGTTTCTCTGAGGGAATCCACTTCCTCTGCCCTGTTGCTGCGTTCATCCACCGCACAGGCCCTCCGGCAAAAAGGGCCCTGGCTCCTAGTCCTCTGTTGGTTTTCGAAAAGGGCGCCATTGGCGCACGGGCGCGCGCGCGGGCGCGTGCACGCGCCTCCTATGAAAAAAAAGGGGCGGGGCGGGTGGATGACGCTCGATGCGCGCCGCGGCGCTTCTGCGCATGTGCGGGCGTCCCAGCATGGTTAAAAGACACAGTACAAGTGTCAGCTGCATGCAAACAGAGCTAGCAACAAACAGTGGCACACAGAGGCGGTTGATGCAGGCATCCCCATAGAAAGGCACTTTAGTGGACACCAGCTGGTATATAGCAGCACCTGTGTTAGACTATTACCAGCAAAAATTGGTGTATGACGACGGGAATACCTCAGCTTTGTGCTTAAGGGATATGTCGTCCAGACGCTCCGGAAATAGATCTTCCAGGAAGCCAAAGGGGTCTCCATCGGGCTCTGAGGATATTGGGCATGCTTGCACTGCACCAATCTCCCCTGAGAATGCAGAGGTCAGTAGCCGTAGAAACCCCGCAGGAATGCCTGGTGCTGCGGCTGTCCCCAGTCCACCAGCTCCTGTATATATAACAGAGGAGGTTTTATCCTCAACTCTGGGAGGATTGGAAGAGAGATTAACAGCATTGATCGCTGCTTCCCTGTCACAGGAAAAGCGCGTCCGATCTCCGTCTCCTCCTTCAGAGTGCCTGTTAGTGGAGGAACAGCCCCACACAGAGATCGACCTACCTGAAGGGGATCAGGATGAGGTTGATTCACTTATAGAGGAATCAACAGTGGAAGAACCCTTCTCAGCTTCTCAGGCTGAAAGATTATGGGTTCAGTCTCTGACTAACATGGTCCGATCAGCATTTAAAATGCCTCTGGCGGAACCACCATCCACTACGGTTTCCTCGCTGGGGTCGCTAAAAGCTCCCCAGGCGGTCTGTTCCTTCCCAATCCACCCTTTATTAGAAGGGCTTATTTACCAGGATTGGGAGCATCCTGATAAAATATTTGCTCCCCCCAAGAGATTTCCGGTGATCTATCCCATGGAGGATAAGTTCATAAGAAAATGGAGGGTCCCTATAGTGGACGCAGCCATCTCTTCTGTTAACAAATCACTGACATGTCCAGTAGATAATGTTCCAATGTTCAAAGACCCAATAGATAAAAAATTGGAGTCTTTACTAAAATCTGCTTTCTCTACAGCAAGTATGGTGACACAACCTGCGGTAGCAGCGATTGGAGTCTGCCAAGCAGTGAAAGATCAGTTGAAACAAGTCTTAAGGGACTTACCAGATCAGCAGGCTCATGCCCTAGCTGACCTGCCTAGAGCCTTGTGTTTTGCGGTGGACGCCATAAAGGATACAATCCAACAGGCCTCCCGCTTTACGCTGTCTATAGTACATATGCGTAAGCTTCTGTGGCTCAAAAACTGGTCTGCTGAAGCTCCCTGTAAAAAACTGCTGGTTAGCTTCCCATTTCATGGAGAACGCTTATTTGGAGAAGATCTGGACAAATATATCCAGAAATTTTCTGCCGGTAAAAGTTCACTCTTACCGGTTAAGAACAAGGGTAGAAGTCCTTCTTTTAAGAGGCCTACCTCTCCAGTCCCGGGCACATCGGCTGTGAAGCAGTTCCGACGGCCTCCGCGGTCAAATTCAGGGGGCAGAAATCAGGGACAATCACAGGGTAACAAGAAGCCCTGGATCAAGAGAGGTACAAAACCTCCCCCTAAGGCATGAAGTATTGCCCCCGCTCAATCGGGTGGGGGGAAGACTTCAGTTGTTCACAGAGACCTGGCGGGACACCATCAGAGACAGATGGGTGCTCTCCGCAGTAAGTCTGGGATACAAGCTGGAGTTAAAAGGCACTCCTCCTGCCCAATTTATGAGGTCAAACGTGCCAAGAGATCCCCAAAAGAGAGGATCCCTCCTTCTGGCACTAGAACAACTATTGCTCCAAGGGGTAATCATGAAGGTTCCCCTGGAAGAAAGCGGATTCGGGTTTTACTCGAACCTTTTCACAGTCCCCAAACCAAATGGGGACGTGAGGCCCATATTAAATCTAAAAGGGCTAAACAAGTTCCTAAATATCAGGACCTTTCGGATGGAGTCGATCCGATCAGTGGCCACCGCCCTACAAGGGCAGGAATGGCTAGCCTCGATCGACATAAGGGATGCTTATCTGCATATTCCCATCTTTCCGGCCCATCAGAAATTTCTACGCTTTGCAGTAGAAGGGCGCCATTTTCAGTTCAGAGCCTTACCTTTCGGTCTGGCCACAGCACCACGAGTGTTCACAAAAATTCTGGCCCCATTATTGGCCAATCTAAGAACACAGGGTGTAACGATAATGGCATATCTAGACGACCTGCTACTAATAGACCACTCAGTGGAGAAGCTGGAAGTAGCTATTCACAAGACAATCGAGTATCTGGAATATCACGGTTGGATTATCAACCGGGACAAGTCAGCTCTAAGACCAGTCAAAAGTCTGGAATACTTAGGGCTAAGGCTGGATTCAAATCAGAGAAAGATTTTCTTACCTCCAGAGAAGGTGTCGTCTTTAAGAAATTTGACCCACTTAGTGGGTACAAAAAGAAAACCATCCATACGTCTCTGCATGAGGCTGCTGGGAAAGATGGTGGCTTCATTCGAAGCGGTACCCTACGGTCAATTCCATTCAAGGAATTTGCAAAGGGCCATACTGTCAGCCTGGAACAAAAAAGTTCAGGCTTTAGACTTACCAATGTCCCTGTCCCCTTCCGTTCGCAAGAGCCTCCATTGGTGGTTGGTGCCCCAGAATCTGGAAAGAGGGAAACCCTTCAGTCCGGTTTCTTGGAAGGTGGTCACTACAGATGCCAGCCTCATCGGCTGGGGGGCAGTGCTGGAGCAATGGTCTCTCCAGGGCAGGTGGTCAGAAGCAGAAAAGGCCCTGCCCATCAATCTCTTAGAGATACGAGCAGCCCGGTATGCCCTAGTAGCATGGACATCCAAACTCCAGGGGTCCCCTGTCAGAATTCAATCAGACAATGCCACGGCAGTGGCATATATCAATCATCAGGGTGGCACCAAAAGTCGTGCAGCCCAGAAGGAAGCAAATTGCATCCTAGAGTGGGCAGAAAGATATGTCCCAGCCATATCCGCGGTTTTCATCCCAGGAGTGGAAAATTGGAGAGCGGACTTTCTAAGTCGCCAACAATTATGCCCGGGGGAATGGTCTCTTCACCCCGAGGTTTTCCAGGCAATATGCCAGCGGTGGGGAACACCGGATGTAGATCTGCTAGCATCCAGATTCAACGCAAAGGTGGACAGGTTTGTGTCTCGCACAAAGGATCCCCTAGCTTGCGGCTCGGATGCCCTAGTGTTCCCTTGGGATCGGTTCAAGCTGATATATGCATTCCCACCGCCACAATTGTTACCACGATTGCTCCGCAGAATCAGGGTAGAAAAGAAACCAGTGATTCTGGTGGCTCCAGCGTGGCCCCGAAGGGCATGGTACGCGGAGATTGTAAAAATGTCAGTGAGGAGTCCTTGGACCCTCCCACTTCGTCCGGACCTGCTGTCGCAAGGACCGATATACCACCCTTCCTTACCAGCCCTAGGTTTGACGGCCTGGCTATTGAAGCCCACATTCTGAAAAAGAGAGGGCTCTCTAATTCTGTGGTATCTACCATGATCAATGCCAGGAAACCGGTATCCAGGCAGATCTATTATAGGATCTGGAAAGCGTACATTACGTGGTGTGAGACCAAGAAATGGCATCCACGTAAGTACATGATAGGGAGGATTCTGGACTTCCTACAGTGGGCTGTAGATAGGAAGCTGGCCTTGAGTACTATCAAGGGTCAGATTTCGGCCTTGTCAATATTTTTTCAAAGGCCCTTGGCTTCGCATTCACTAGTCAAAGCCTTTATACAAGGAGTGATGCGTATTAGCCCTCCGGTTAGTATTCCCATATGTCCTTGGGACTTAAACCTGGTGCTGTCGGTTCTACAGAAACAACCGTTTGAACCATTACAACACATTTCCTTGGTTCTTCTCACCAGGAAATTGGTTTTCTTAGTAGCCATTTGTTCGGCTAAAAGAGTGTCGGAATTAGCAGCTATGTCCTGTAAGGAGCCATATCTGGTTGTCCATAAGGACAGAGTAGTATTACGTCCTCATCCAGCCTTTCTTCCTAAGGTGGTATCGAGGTTTCATTTGAACCAAGATGTGGTTCTTCCTTCTTTTTTCCCCAAACCTAGCTCAGTAGAGGAAAAGTTATTACATTCTTTGGATGTGGTAAGAGCAGTTAAAGCTTATCTAAAAGCCACTGCTCAGATTCGCAGAACGGATTCTTTGTTTGTTCTGCCGGAAGGCCCCAGAAGGGGTCAGGCAGCATCAAAATCTACTTTAGCCAAGTGGATTCGACAGGTCATAATACAAGCCTATGGCTTGAGAAAGAGACCGCCTCCGTTCAAAGTTAGGGCGCACTCCACAAGAGCGGTTGGAACTTCATGGGCAGTGCATCACCAGGCCTCCCTGGCTCAAGTATGTAAGGCCGCAACATGGTCTTCGGTACACACGTTTACTAGATTCTATCAGGTAGACGTTAGAAGTCAGGAGGATGTCGCCTTTGGGCGCAGTGTGTTGCAGGCCGCAAAAGATCCTCATGCCTGATGGCGCCCAGCTTATGTACCCCCCCCTCATTTGGCATTGCTTTGGGACGTCCCATTAGTAATGACTAAGTCGCTCTGTGTCCCGTGATGTACGAAAAAGAAAAAGGGATTTTTATAACAGCTTACCTGTAAAATCCTTTTCTTGGAGTACATCACGGGACACAGAGCTCCCACCCCTCTTTTTGGGACACTTATTGCTTGGCTACAAAACTGAGGTGCTCCCGGGTGGGAGGGGCTTATATAGGGGAGGGTACTTCCGGTTTGGAATTGGCCAGTGCCAACACCTGAAGGTAAACTATATAACCCATTAGTAATGACTAAGTCGCTCTGTGTCCCGTGATGTACTCCAAGAAAAGGATTTTACAGGTAAGCTGTTATAAAAATCCCTTTATTGCTGCTCTGAATTCTAGAATTCATAAATTTCATCATGCAAGATAGTACAGCTCTGGCTATACTTGTGTCCTGTTGCAGAAATGGTGGCTGCAGCCCTCTTTGACGGAAGTGTTTTTTTTTTTAATAATCTTTTATTTTTATATATTTTTTTCCTCCTTCTTAACACCACATACATATATACAAGACAATCACTGTGACAGCAAATTAACCATATCTATAGACAATAAATGAAACAATAAGAAAAAAAAAAACACTTTGACGGAAGTGTTAGCATCATTTGTCAACCCTTGTTTTCTTCTTGTTTTCTTATTGGCCATTCACAGAACTGCAAGTATTTTGTGAACTAGTTACAGAATATGCAGTGTTCTGTCAATGGCCAAGGGTAGGGGGTGCATAAATGATGCCAGTACTTTCGTCAATAAGAGACGCAGCTCTCATATCTACAGCTGGACACAAGTACAGCCACAGTTATACTATCCTGCCTGATGAAATCTATGAATTCTAAAATACAGATCAGCGATACTGATGTGGCAAGTACCTGGGGAGAGGTAACTTTTTTAGCACACCAGAAATCTAGAATACAGAGCAGTGATACTGACCTGGCATATACCTGGGCAGAGGTATCTTTTTTAGCACACCAGAAATCTAGAATACAGAACAGCGATACTGAAGTGGCATATACCTGGGCAGAGGTAACTTTTTTAGCACACCAGAAACCTAAAATACAGATCAGCGATACTGATGTGGCATATACCTGGGCAGAGGTATCTTTTTTAGCACACCAGAAATCTAAAATACAGAACAGCGATACTGAAGTGGCATATACCTGGGCAGAGGTAACTTTTTTAGCACACCAGAAACCTAAAATACAGATCAGCGATACTGATGTGGCATATACCTGGGCAGAGATATCTTTTTTAGCACACCAGAAATCTAAAATACAGAGCAGTGATACTGATGTGGCATATACCTGGGCAGATGTAACTTTTTTAGCACACCAGAAAGCTAAAATACAGATCAGCGATACTGATGTGGCATATACCTGGGCAGAGATATATTTTTTAGCACAACAGAAATCTAAAATACAGAGCAGTGATACTGATGTGGCATATACCTGGGCAGAGGTATCTTTTTTAGCACACCAGAAATCTAAAATACAGAGCAGGGATACTAATGTGGCATATACCTGGGCAGAGGTATCTTTGTTAGCACACCAGAAATCTAAAATACAGAGCAGTGATACTGATGTGGCATATACCTGGGCAGAGGTAACTTTTTTACGCACCCGAAATCATATAAAGCCATGTGCCTGGAGTTCTGCTTTAAGTCATACTTTACAGCTGTCCGCTTGTTTGTGTGAGCATGTTCTACTGGAATCCTGAAAGACTAGAACTAGGCCAAGGTTGAACAGAGATATGAGAGTGGCTAACACATAGTGAGGCAGGGCTTGTAGCTGCCACTGATTTTGCTGGTTGGTCCTGTTAATATATTGGGAGGTATTGGCTAACTCTGTTGTCTTCATAAAACAATTACTTGTGTTCTTACATGTTGCAAAATCTCAAAAAACCTAGGAGGTTATACTCAAATAGGAAAAGGTTTATTGTCATCTAAAAAACACAGTTGAATGGGTCCTAGGCAGAAATACAGTATATCAAGGAGCAGCATGTTGGTTTCAATACTGTATTACTTTTGTAAACTTTAATACAAATTTTAAGGGTAAAGCAAAATGCTTCCCTTGTTAGTGCTTGACCCTCTACATGTACATAATTACCTTTGCTTCACTCCACTGCTCTTCTTTTCATTGTTAATAGGAAAGAGAAATACATGGTACGTTCGGGTATGGGAATCATGTAACTATTGTTTTAGATGCTGTTGGTCTAGCATTAATTAAAAAGAAGTATTGGGTTTGTTTTTCTGAATCATACTTACCTAGGTGGATGCAGCATCAGTCCAATACTACATCTGTCCCCTGCCGACTCTAAAGCCTCGTATACACGACAGAGAATCTCGTCAAGAAAAAACACGTCGTTTTTCTTGACGAGATTCTTGGACAAGAAACTTGTCCCAGGCGAGTGTACAGACGCTCCATTCCAGGAACCCGCGGTTCTTTGAATGGAGCAAACGCGGTGACATCATCGACTACGACAAGCGTGCGCTCATCACATTCGATGCCGTCGCCGCCATCTTGCTACACCCTACCTATGCCTAGGAAGCTACCTTGCATGCGTCAAAGTCATTTCGAGCATGCGCAGGTTTTCACGGCGAAAGGTAAGTGTACACACACACACTTTTCATGTCGAGAAACATGCTGACAAGAATCTCGACGAGAAAATAGAGAGCAGGTTCTCTATTTTTCTCGTCGAGATTCTTGTTGGTTTTCTTGACGAGAAACCTGATAGCCGCGTACACACGACCGAGTTATTCGTCAGGAAAGCTCTGCCAGCAAGTTTCTTGCTGGTTCTTGCCGAGAAACTTGGTTGTGTGTTCGAGGCTTAACACTGAGAACCTGAGCGATCAAACACCGCCGATCGCTCAGTTCTCTGGGCTCCCTCTGCAGAGAGCTGGTGACTGTCAGCCAGCAGCTTTCTGCCTGCCCCCCACGCTCACTGGAGCACCAGGCTGTGGAGGGGGCAGGAGAGGCTGGCTCAGGCCCTAAACATCTCACTGAAAGGCTGAGCCGGGTGCCGGTCCAGCCATGTAGGCAGATCCCGACATCATTGTCGCGATCTTGCCTGAGCCTGGACAGGCTCTGTGACGTCAGCCGACAGTGAGCTTCAGCCCGCTGCCTGCTGACAATGGGACACAGGAGTGAAGAAGGAACTTCACTTCTGTGATCTACAGGAGAAGTACAGCCAAAAGGAGCTTTGCCCTCATGGGTAAAGCACAGGTTCACTACAAAGCTGTTCACGCGCATCGCAATATGATTATGCCATCTACTTAACCACTTAAGCCCCGGACCATTTGGTAGCTAAAGGACCAAAGGTGATTTCAGAATTTTGCACTGCACTGCTTTAACTGTAAATTGTGCGGACATGCAATGTTGTACCGAAACAAAATTTGCGTCCTTTTCTTCCCACAAATAGAGCTTTCTTTTAATGGTATTTGATTGCCTCTGCGATTTAAATTTTTTGCGATATAAACGGAAAAAGACCTAAAATTTTGAAAAAAAATGATATTTTCTACTTTTTGTTATAAGAAAAATCGAATAAACTCAATTTTAGTCATACATTTAGGCCAAAATGTATTCAGCCACATGTCTTTAGTAAAAAAAATGTCAATAAGCGTATATTTATTGGTTTGCGCAAAAGTTATAGCGTTTACAAACTAGGGTACATTTTCTGGAATTTACACAGCTTTAAATTTATGACTGCCTATCTCATTTCTTGAGGTGCTAAAATGGCAGGGCAGTACCAAACCCCCCCCCCAAATGACCCCATTTTGGAAAGTAGACATCCCAAGGAAATTGCTGAGAGGCATGTTGAGCCCATTGAATATTTTTTTTTTGTCCCAAGTGATTGAATAATGACAAAAAAAAATAAAAAATTACAAAAAGTTGTCACTAAATGATATATTGCTCACACATGCCATGGTTATATGTGGAATTGCACCCCAAAATACATTCTGCTGCTTCTCCTGAGTACGGGGATACCACATGTGTGGGACTTTTTAGGAGCCTAGCCACGTACGGGACCCCGGAAACCAAGCACCGCCTTCAGGATTTCTAAGGGCGCAAATTTTTGATTTCACTCCTCACTACCTATCACAGTTTTGAAGGCCATAAAATGCCAAAATAGCACAAAACCCCCCCAAATGACCCCATTTTAGAAAGTAGACACCCCAAGGAAATTGCTGAGAGGCCTGTTGAGCCCATTGAATATTTTTTTTTTGTCCCAAGTGATTGAATAATGAAAAAAAAAAATTACAAAAAGTTGTCACTAAATGATATATTGCTCACACATGCCATGGTTATATGTGGAATTGCACCCCAAAATACATTTTGCTGCTTCTCCTGAGTACGGGGATACCACATGTGTGGGACTTTTTAGGAGCCTAGCCGCGTACGGGACCCCGAAAACCAAGCACCGCCTTCAGGATTTCTAGGCACAAATTTTTGATTTGACTCCTCACTACCTATCACAGTTTCGAAGGCCATAAAATGCCAAAATAGCACAAAACCCCCCCAAATGACCCCATTTTGGAAAGTAGACACCCCAAGCTGTTTGCTGACAGGCATGGTGAGTATTTTACAGCTCTCATTTGTTTTTGAAAATGAAGAAAGAATTTTTTTTTTTTTTTCAATTTTCAAAACTTTGTGACAAAAAGCGAGATCTGCAAAATACTCACAATAATTTACACCCTTAGAAAGCCTGAAGGCGGTGCTTGGTTTTTGGGGTCCCGTACGCGGCTAGGCTCCCAAAAAGACTCACACATGTGGTATCCCCGTACTCAGGAGAAGCAACAGAATGTATTTTGGGTTGTAATTCCACATATGCCCATGGCATGTTTGAGCAATATATCATTTAGTGACAACTTTGTGCAAAAAAAAAAAAAAAATTATTTTTTCCGCAACTTGTGTCAACATATAAAATATTCCATGGACTCGACATGCCTCTCAGTATATAGCTTGGGGTGTCTACTTTCCAAAATGGGGTCATTTGGGGGGTTTTGAACTGTTCTGGCATTTTATACACAACATTAGGAAGCTTACATCCACTCTTCTAACCACTTGAAGACAAAGCCCTTTTTGACACTTTTTGTTTACATGAAAACATATTTTCTTTTGCAAGAAAATTATGTTGAACCCCCAAACATTATATATATTTTTAAAGCAAAGGCCCTACAGAATAGAATGGTGGGTGTTGCATTTTTTTTTTCTACACAGTATTTGCGCAGCGATTTTTCAAACGCATTTTTTGGGGGAAAAATACACTTTTTCTAATTTTAATGCACTAAAACACACTATATTGCCCAAATGTTTGATGAAATAAAAAAGAGGATCTTAGGCCGAGTACATAGATACCAAACACGACATGCTTTAAAATTTTGCACAAACGCGCATTGGCGACAAACTACATACATTTTTAAAAGCCTTTAAAAGCCTTTACAGGTTACCCCGTTAGATTTACAGAGGAGGTCTACTGCTAAAATTACTGCCCTCGATCTGACCTTCGCGGTGATACCTCACATGCATGGTGCAATTGCTGTTTACATATGTTCGCCATTGGGCAAGAGCAGGGCAGGACAGGGGTGTTTTTTTTTTTTTATTATTAATTTTGCTTTTTTATTTTATTTTTAAATTGTTCCTTCCATATTTTTTTTTTATCATTTTTATTGTTATCTCAGGGAATGTAAATATCCCCTATGATAGCAATAGGTAGTGACAGGTACTCTTTTTTTGAAAAAACTGGGGTCTAGACCCTAGATCTTTCCTCTGCCCTCAAAGCATCTGACCACACCAAGATCTGACCTTCACGGTGATACCTCACATGCATGGTGCAATTGCTGTTTACATATGACGCCAGACCAACGCTTGCGTTCGCCATTGGGCAAGAGCAGGGCAAGACAGGGGTGCTTTTTTTTTATTATTATTATTAATTTTGCTTTTTTATTTTATTTTTAAATTGTTCCTTCCATATTTTTTTTTTATCATATTTATTGTTATCTCAGGGAATGTAAATATCCCCTATGATAGCAATAGGTATTGACAGGTACTCTTTTTTTGAAAAAACTGGGGTCTAGACCCTAGATCTTTTCTCTGCCCTCAAAGCATCTGACCACACCAAGATCGGTGTGATAAAATGCTTTCCCAATTTCCCAATGGCGCTTTTTATATCCGGGGGGGGGGACATTCCCTCCCACTGCTTGTAAAAGCAGTCCAGAGGCTAATTAGCCACTAGGATTGCTTTTACATGAAAGCCTGCCGCTGGCTGAAAAGAATGATACCAAGATGATACCTAAACCCGCAGGCATCAATTTGGTATAACCATTCAAAGTCCAACAACATACCAGTACGATGCTGGTCCTTGTTGGACATGTATTGTAATCTTTTTTTTTCATGCAGCCAGTTGGCTGAATGAAAAAAGAGATTGATCGGGTGGGTATGCCCACCATTAGAATACCGTCCTTCATCCACCCACTTCTAATGATGGGCATACATACACCATTTATATATGCCGAAGCATGGGGGCATCCACCCGCAAAAAAGTTATGCCGCACACACATGGTCGGATTTTTCCACGGGCAAGCCTCCGTCGGAATTTCGACCGTATGTACACGGCATTAGGAGCAAAATTGCTCCTCCGCCCCTGCTGCCCCCAATGCTTTGGCATATTTGCTTTTTTTTTTTAACTGTGGTGGTGAAATCACCTCCTACAGCACTGGAGTCGCAGGGATCAGGCCTGTCTTTGCGAACGCTGCAGTTATGTGTGTTGTGTTTTGCAAGTGACAGTGATCGATCGATACTGCACTTGGGTGGCCTGGGCTGGACGGAGGGGCAAAACGCAGGTGCTAGCAGGTATCTGGGCTGATCCCGCTAACACTGCGTTTTTGGGAACCCTAAACTGCTGGGGACGCTAGTATAGATCTGATCAGATCAGATATTGATCTGTTCAGATACTATACCACTAAGGAGGGTGTATGCTTCACGCGTGGGTGTTAGCGTTACTGGCACTAACCTGACGCTGCCTGGGGTGTGACGCAGACCCTCTCTGACGCTAAAACCTAATTGATATCACCCGCCGGGCGATCAGGGGGTTAAACCTTTATTGGGATATATACGGCGGGTGCCCTGACACTATAAAAAGCAAACTAACTAACCAGCGTCACCCGTAACACTTATATGATGATCACTGGTGAAAGGGTTAACTAGGGGCAATTAGGGGGTTAAAACCTTTATTAGATAATATATGGGGGTACCTGACGCTATAAAAACCTGTGGCGAACCTAAAAAAAATTACTGGCTACCGATCTGCATCACCGACGCTTAGACAGCGATCAGAAAAATTATCGCTTAGCGACAGTGGTGATAGGGGGTGAAAGGGTTACCTGGGGGGCAATCAAGGGGGTTAAACCTTTATTAGATAATTGATGGGGGTACCTGACGCTATAAAAACCTGCGGCGAACCTAAAAAAAATTACTGGCTACCGATCTGCATCACCGACGCTTAGACAGCGATCAGAAAAATGATCGCTTAGCGACAGTGGTGATAGGGGGTGAAAGGGTTACCTGGGGGGCGATCAAGGGGGTTAAACCTTTATTAGATAATTTATGGGGGTACCTGACGCTATAAAAACCTGCGGCGAACCTAAAAAAAATTACTGGCTACCGATCTGCATCACCGATGCTAAGACAGCGATCAGAAAAATTATCGCTTAGCGACAGTGGTGATAGGGGGTGAAAGGGTTACCTGGGGGGCGATCAAGGGGGTTAAACCTTTATTAGATAATTTATGGGGGTACCTGACGCTATAAAAACCTGCGGCGAACCTAAAAAAAAATTACTGGCTACCGATCTGCATCACCGACAATAAGACAGCGATCAGAAAAATGATTGCTTCGCGACAGTGGTGATAGGGGGTGAAAGGCTTACCTGAGGGGCGATCAAGGGGGTTAAACCTTTATTATGTAATATATTGGGGTACCTGACGCTATAAAAACCTGCGGCGAACCTAAAAAAAATTACTGGCTACCGATCTGCATCACCGACGCTAAGACAGCGATCAGAAAAATGATCGCTTAGCGACAGTGGTGATAGGGGGTGAAAGGGTTACCTGGGGGGCGATCAAGGGGGTTAAACCTTTATTAGATAATTTATGGGGGTACCTGACGCTATAAAAACCTGCGGCGAGCCTAAAAAAAAAATACTGGCTACCGATCTGCATCACCGACGCTAAGACAGCGATCAGAAAAATGATCGCTTAGCGACAGTGGTGATAGGGGGTGAAAGGGTTACCTGGGGGGCGATCAAGGGGGTTAAACCTTTATTAGATAATTTATGGGGGTACCTGACGCTATAAAAACCTGCGGCGAACCTAAAAAAAATTACTGGCTACCGATCTGCATCACCGATGCTAAGACAGCGATCAGAAAAATTATCGCTTAGCGACAGTGGTGATAGGGGGTGAAAGGGTTACCTGGGGGGCGATCAAGGGGGTTAAACCTTTATTAGATAATTTATGGGGGTACCTGACGCTATAAAAACCTGCGGCGAACCTAAAAAAAATTACTGGCTACCGATCTGCATCACCGACGCTAAGACAGCGATCAGAAAAATTATCGCTTAGCGGCAGTGGTGATAGGGGGTGAAAGGGTTACCTGGGGGGCGATCAAGGGGGTTAAACCTTTATTAGATAATTTATGGGGGTACCTGACGCTATAAAAACCTGCGGCGAACCTAAAAAAATTTTACTGGCTACCGATCTGCATCACCGACATTAAGACAGCGATCAGAAAAATGATCGCTTAGCGACAGTGGTGATAGGGGGTGAAAGGGTTACCTGGGGGGCGATCAAGGGGGTTAAACCTTTATTAGATAATATATGGGGGTACCTGACGCTATAAAAACCTGCGGCGAACCTAAAAAAAATTACTGGCTACCGATCTGCATCACCGACGCTAAGACAGCGATCAGAAAAATGATTGCTTAGCGACAGTGGTGATAGGGGGTGAAAGGGTTATCTGGGGGGTGATCAAGGGGTTAAACCTTTATTAGGGGGGTTAGGGGGCTACACTGGACCTAAAACTAAACTGTAGTGACACTTTTACAGTCACAAATGTCACTGATTGCAGTGATCAGTAAATAAATGGTCACTGCAATCAGTAACACTGTGACTGGGGGCTGGGGGGTGATCGGGGGGGCCTGGGGGGGCAATTTATGTGCCTATGTGTGCTGGTGTTAGTGTAGTGTTTGTGCACTAACCTTGATGTCTTCTCTTGTACGGCGCTCGGTATATGTGAGCGCCGCACAAGAGATGACATCACTTCCTCCTGCTTCCTCTGCCTGTGTTTACATTACACAGACAGAGGGGGCATTTCCATTCGCCGGGAGCGATCGTGGGGGGGTGGCCGGAATCGAATGGCCGCCCCCCCATCTCGGAACGCTCCCAGACAAATTCCGACCGCTCACTGTACAGAAGGGGGGTCCGATTGGACCCCCCAACTGTACAAAGGCAATCACGTACACTGTACGTGATTGTGCCTGTCGGTGCCATTGTGCCGACGTATATGTACAGTGAGCGGTCGTTAAGTGGTTAAAGTATAATTGTAAGCAGACATAAAATACAACAATTTAATCCTATTTGGTCACTAACAAACTTAAAGTAGAACTTCACTCTCTCAATCAACATTGACTATTTTTAATCATCTTGCTGCTAGCATTAGTAAATGGATAGGAAAGTATATCATATTTACATGTTTAAAAAAAAAAAATATGTTACTTTTCTTCAGTTACTTCCTGGTTTCTATGCCTAGGTAAATGATGTCATACATCCCAGAAGTCTTCAGGAGGGGAGGAGGGGCTTTAACAGCTAAGTACACCCAAAGTAATTTCTCAGCAAAATAAAGCACAGAGACATGGATGGGTGGGGGACATTGCTGTGAATATTATAAATGAATTAAATTGTGTTTTTAGTTTGTGACGCTAAAATGAAGTGTAGTTCCACTTTAAATGTACTTTGAAATGGTACCCTCTGGTCTGTCTTTGAAGTAGCCCTATGTAATCCACTGACCATCAAAAATAAAACTGGGAGAAGAGAAGGGCAGCCGTATAAGTCAATCAGAATTTACTTTGTTACCCACTGCTGTAAAGTTACCCAGAACACATAGGTGACCTCATTAGCTTCTTGAGTTGTTTCTTTATTGTTCAATCACAGTACTGACCAAGAGATATTGCTTTGATTGCAGTGGAGAATAGTATATAGTGAAGGCTTTGTATAGCATCTGGTAGGGGTGTCTGGATTAGATAACTGGCTTAATGAAAACACATATTTGTTCTGTAGATAATACAGTCCATACATATGTATTTCAGTTTTACCATTTGCTTACACTCACACTTTGAGAATTTCCAATTATATAATGTAAGGGTTTGGTCGATTACAATGTAAAGGAGAAATAGGGTAATGGGTGGAACACAGGACAACAATAAATGGTTTGTTTCATTTATGTCCACATCTAAAACTGTACACTATTTAATTAATGGTTAATTTTTCTGATTACAAATATCAAATTTAAACAAACCTGTGTGTGTCCAGCCTATGCAAAAGGTGACACAATTTTTATCTGTGATTAAAGGCTGTCTTGGGACACCGAAAATAAATGTCAGATTTAAAATTTGTGAACTATAAAAAGTTTACTGACACGCTGTTACCAAGCAACTTAGCTGCATCTGCTGGTTTAGGAATGTTTCTTTATAATCCCCACGCCTCTGGAAGCCCATCTGATCTTTTCAAAGTCTATGTCCAGCATGAAATGCAAAGAGCCTGGCACGGAATATTTCAGAAATTGTGCTGGGCTGGCTTCTGAAACCTAATAAGTACAGAAGCTTTATGCCAAACATGTTTTAAAGCTTTGCTTATGCACAATCTCTATAAAACATCCCATTAACACGGAAAATAACAAGCAGGTATGCCAGAATTGGCGTCTAAGCAAAAACAGCTTTTCTGGGTCAGATATTTATTTTTTTACACTGCTGCAAACATGGTGACTATGTTTTGAATCGTATTAAATTTTAAAAGCAGACTGCTGCGACTTAAACTGAAACTAACCTCAAAAACGATTTCACACGCTGCAGCAGAAAATCTGACCTGTTAATAAAAATCAAGTTTTCCATTGATTAGAAAATTACATTTTTTATTCAGGCTAGCTTATGTCATCCCCTCCCTGACCCACATCAATAGAATCATCAGGGCAATATTTGAAAGAAAATGTCCATTGTCCACTGTCCAAAAAAGTGGTTTGAATTGCAGACACTTTAATATAGAAAATAACTTAAATACATTTTCATTACAATGGTGCCTTTATGTATATACAATTGTTACAAGAGTCATTCTGCATCTCGATATTATTAATAATTACCTTTCTATTTCCATCTGCAGCCAGTTGTGGTTTTCTTTTTAAAACAAAAAAATTCAATTTTCTCTTCTTTTAACAACATGTGTGTACCAAGCACTCCAGAATTATTTTCCACTTGCTTGCATGATTGGTAGTTTAGTCTTTAGTGAGATACCAAATGTATATAGGGTCATCTTCCTACCTAAAGAAATGGGCAAATTTGTGACTCGGTGCATTAAAAATATGCCCGTTACTTACATTTCCCCTGCCACTAAAACCCTTATTATAGAGCAGGGATATGCAATTAGCGGACCTCCAGCTGTTGAAAAACTACAAGTCCCATCATGCCTCTGCCTCTGGGTGTCATGCTTGTGGCTGTCAGAGTCTTGCAATGCCTAATGGGAATTGTAGTTCTGCAACAGCTGGAGGCCCGCTAATTGCATATCCCTGTTATAGAGGATCATCGCCCAAAATGGCTTATATTCTCTAATCCAACGTTTCCAACTTCCTATTAAAACACTTGGAACGGGCCAATCGTACTTGTTGCTGCTTGTTATGCCAATCTGCATGTTTCCCTTCTTTCCTTTTCTTGATTGTCTTCTCCACCACTCCCAACTTTTTCCTTTCAACACCAGGATCCATAGTTTATGAAATGTTATTGGTATGCAGTATATGAAAAATGGTTCTTTTGTTGAACAGTGTACTGCCCAAGTCAATTGATTAATGTCAATCAAATTATTGTTGGCTTCACTTCCGATGTAGCAGAAATAAGAGTTATATTAAAAGAAAAAAAAAAAGAAGAATGATTAGGTGGTTAGAGAAAAAGCAGATTCCGTTGTAGCAGTTGGTTTTAGAAAATGCTGGTAAGGTCTAGATCAGTATCTCTAAAGTAGCAGCATATAATGATCTACAATAAGGTTTGTGATGCATAAAGTTTATCTGCAGTGGATTGCTTTCTTCTCTTCAACCAAACAAGTTCAAAACAAGTCAGCATCATTGTCCATGAACTGTACTTATAACCTGATTAAATTATAATCAGGTAGGACCAAATGCAACAACATTGTTACCCGAGTTTATTAGTCATTGTAGTTTTACGTAATATAGGCCACTGTTCTCCAGTTCCATTAAAAACATAAGTGGTGGGTGAGCATGGAGGAGAACATTTTAATTCTAAACTTGGCATGCTGCATTTTTGAAAACTGATTGTTTTTCCCACACTCATATGACCAGGGCTTTTTTTCAGCGGGAACGTGGGGAACGCAGTTCTGGCACGTCCTGGACTGACTGTATGTAATGGCAAGGGGTACTGGGGTGTGCTGCAGGGTATTCATGCTCACTGCTGGGGATCTATTTTTGCAGGGGGGGTATATTGTTGCTGGGGAGGTTATTATGTTGCTGGGGGGTCAGTTGTTGCTGAAAGAGATCTACTGTTGGGAGAGGGGTCTATTGTTGAGGGCAGCCAGAGAGACTATTAATGCTGGCTGTGCGGAGATCTGTTGATGCTGCCGGGAGTCTATTGTTGCTGGGGGGAAATTTTGTTGTGGGTGGTCCATTGTTGTTAGGGGATCTTTGTTGCTGGCTGCAGGGGATCTATTTTACTGTTTTTCTTGATATCATTACCAAATTACTTAGCACCACAAAATGATACTTGGTTCTATATTGTCTAAAATGGGCGGTACTGGGAGGTGGGTAGGGGCGGAGAAAAGGGGTGACTTGTAAAGGGGGAGATCCTGCACCTATTGTCTGAGAAAAAAAGCCCTGCATATGACAAATGTAGAGCTGTACACTTTCATATCAAGATATAGCATAGGCATATCAGAAAGTGGTTATATGGAAAGCTAAAAAAACATTCACTTAAATAGCTTATAGTTTTGTTTAGGCTAAAAGGTGATTTGGTAATTGGACCCTCAGATAACTTTCTGTTCAGTTGCCTTGGAGATCTTCTCTCTTTATTTCTACTAATAATGTCTCAGTTGTGGAAATCATGGCTATCATCAATTGCTTCTGGAATGGACAATGAGCACTTTATAGCTTATGTTCTAGATCGGTCCGACACAACACTATTAAAGTAAATAATAAATAAGTGAAGCCCTACCTCACCAAGTTTCTTCACCCCACAGGGTATATAATAACAAAATTACTCTAATCAGTGGCTGCTTAATAGAGCCTAAATCCCCACATATAAGTGACAATATAAATGTTGACCCAAAAAGGAGTCTCAGATGACTGTGTAAATCAAAATGATAAAATATGCTTTCAAAACAATTAAACATAATAACCATTTAGCGATGAAAAATTATATAAATATCAAACAATAAACCATCCAGTCCATTTAATTAGTGCACATGTTTATACGTGCTGTGCAAGTGCCTATACATCCAATGGTGAAAGAACCCCTGATAATCGTGTGCTACCAAGCAAATCAAAAGTGCCCTCCACCGGTCACACTATGCACTCACCTCCCAAGGAGACCCTAAATGCACTTTCCACTTAGGGGTGTTAATCCAGCGGTCTGCAACTTCCCTGTTGGTTCGTGGGTTCCTGTTCCCTTTTATGCTATCCCTCATACATGTATGTCATGAGAGTAAGGAGAAAACTGATATAGTGTTTATCTGTATAAAAACTCTGTCTTTTATTCAAAATGAAAGATTACACTCACATTTGCAGGTGCGCTATCCCTGGTGCACACAGGTAGCTCACTGAATACAATAAGGGGAGTAAGCTCCCCTTCAGGTCACTAAAGCATTCACAGATCTTTAGCCCTGTGTTCCCCAGTGGCTGGCTGTCTTCTTCCTGATTGTACGCAATGACGTCACAGGCTCCGCCCCTACATCACTATTAAAAACTTCTGTTAAATGAGATTAACAATCTTTAGCCTTTGAAAAAACACACTCCTAATTTCATACTATATAGTTTTTGCAGCAGTGACATATATCTGTTTATCCCATTCCAGATTTCAATTAATTCAGCCGAGGGGGGTACTGAGACTGTTGGTTTTATCGTTTACACTGATTTTGGCTTACTACTTCTTTAAACCGCATTTCTCCCGGAATCCCCTATGCTAATGCCAATTATCTAACACACAATCAGATTTGCATTTAAACATTGTCACTGACTTAATATAAATAATGAAAGTCAAAAAGTGTTTGTGGATTTATTTATTTAATTGTGTGTGTTGCCTTGGCATTGGGGTACAAGTATATGCTGTCCAAAATTCCATTCTTACTCCTTCGTTGCGGCCCACATTGAAATTGAAATAGGCTCAAGCTGTTCTCAAGTTGCTATTAGCTATACTTTCTCATGTAATTTTGCAGCTCAGTACTTCAGGAAATGTTTTAGGGCTAGTTCACAGTCTCTCGGTTAAGTTGTTTTGATATTTATAGACCAAAGTAGGCTTAAAGTGGTTCTAAAGCCTCAACATTTTTTTATCTTAATAAATTACCTGCATTAAGGTAAAAAACGGGCCAGTGTTTGTATCGCACCCTCGCCCAGCTTTATACTTACCTGAGTCCTATCTCGATCTAGAGCTGTGCCTGTCTGCAGTGGCTCTCTACTCGCTCTTTGCTAACAGAGGCAGCAGTGGGAGCCATTGGCTCCTGCTGCTCTCAATTAAATCCTGTGAGCAGAGATCGGGGAAGGGGGCTGAGCTATGCTGTCAATTTCAATATGCACACACAGCCTGGTTTAAGAGTGACCCCACACGTCTGCCCCCATAGCAAGTGGTTTGCTATGGTGGCAAACACACAAAAGAAGGAGCCGACAGAGCCAGCAGGGGACCCCAAAAGAGGAGTTTCGGGGACACTGTGCAACAGAAACACAGAGCAAGTATGTATAACATGCTTGTTATTTTAGTTTTTAAAAATGACCTCTATATACAGTATGCTTTAATGCAAAGGCACATTTGCCCTGTTCACATTACAATGTTGTGCTGAGGTGGATTGAGGTCAATTGTGTAAAAATGCAGACACACTGCTTTTTTCTGCAGTTATATTATTTATAAGTGTTATTTTTTCTGGTACCCTTCAAAATCCCTGCCACCTAATATATTGTTTCTTGTATTGCAAGAGTGGGATGGTCCCATGCTACACTCTTGTATTCTTGTTTCCACTGTGCAACTTACTGCACCGCATGTCATTGCATTGCAGTGCTTAAAAACATATTGAGATGCATAGACTTGAATGAAGTATCATTTTGTGACAATTCAAAAAGTAAAAAAATAAAGGTAAACAGTGACGTGCATTGTAACATTGCAATGCACCACCTCTACAAAACGATTACCAGCCCAAACATATTTTTACACGAGGGCTACTGTAAACAAGCCCTAAAAGTGTATTTTCACTTTTGCAGTCCAACGTCAGGAAACCCCACTGTATGGTTGTTATGTTTTCCCATTCACACAGCACCTTAAAAAAATAGGTGCGTCATGGCAGACTGCAGACATTTCTGAACAAGTTCAGAGTAACTTTATAAGCACATACTTGCTTAGCCTCTTCTCATTAACATACAAAAGAGAAGCCATGCTTCTAAATCGTTAATTCTTTGTTAGGATGGGTAGTGTTCAAATCTAGTTTACAATTGATATTGAGATCTACCAGCACAGTACAGACGGAATTAATTATGGCAAACACAGCTCCCCAGCCCACTCGTAAATAAAGATAACTATTGCTGAAGTTGCCAGAATTGAGCTTCTGAAATGGTAAAAAGTATTTTAAATTTTTGGTTTTAATTTTATGTATTTACTGCATAAACTTATCAACCTTTAACAGCGGAGAACAATACTAATTCTAACCAACTTTTTCTTTAACCACTACCATCTTTACAAGGATATTTGTTTTAATTGTGTGTGCCATATATACTGTAAAACTCAAACGTGTTCGGAAATAGTATTTCCTAAAAAAAAAAAATCATACTTGTATTGACTTTACTAAAACAATGCACATTTCCAACAAAAGCAAAAGAGAGTTTACAAGTTATATACAGTAGATACATGGTTTATAAAGTCAAAAAAAAAAAAAACACTGGTCCATCCAGTGTATGTGTCCACAATTTTTATTCCTCAACGATTCTCATCTAAAAGTTTTATGAAGTTGTTGACACTCTCGGAGAGAGAGTTTCACATTATAAGTGTTGTAACAGTAAAGAACCCTCTCCATCATCTAAGGTTAAACCTCCCTTCTTCTAACCTCAAATTGTAGTAGTTTGATTTAGGAAAACTACAAACTTCATAGCTACACCACCTTCTAGAAAAGATTTATTGGTTGTCTTCCAGTCCAACCAACTTAAATCCAGGCTACTCAATTTAATCTTTTTGTTTGTAAGGGGATTTACATCTAGAAAATCTTATGTAAATTGCCACCTATGAGAGCATCATACCATCCACCAACAGCATATATTTTGGGGTATATACTGTATATAACCATAACTGCCCTCCAGCAATGCTTGTCTCTTTCTTTCACCATGTGTCTGCCTATGAGACTATAGCAGCTGTTGTTTCTCTACAAACCTTCTCTAACAATTCATTTTTAAGTAAAACAGCTCCTGTGGAATGTATTGAGTAAATGAGCAGTATTTTATATCAGGAGCTAATGTCTCCACAATATGAAGACTATTTGTAAGCCAGATATTTCCTCCACATCTGACAGATAGATCAATAACTGTTTGCAGTTTCCAGATAGCTTTCTAGATCTGTGTCCAAGGTCTCACTGACTACTGATGGAGCACAGAAGTTTAAAAAATGAAGGGAATTACAAAGCACGGTCAGATTTTTTCATGTGCTTTGTAAATGCCACTGTGAATCCATAGCTTGCAGGGAACAGCTGTTTAAAAACACATTATTGTGGCATCAGAATATACTGTACATGCTTTCAACACTGCACAATAGACTCTTTTTATTAAATTCCGTAAATAAGTGTGGCTAGACATACAGAATAGGAAACAGGGCTCAATGGGTAAAATCTGGAATAATACATATGGTGTTCTGTTCATATCATTAGAATTGGTTTAAATAATAATAATAGTAAGTGAAAAAAAAATGCAAAATTTGTGTCAGAACATAAAGTGTATGTCAAGCCCAAAACTTTTTTTTTCGTTTTTGGTAACGTGGGGTACGATTGGAACTTATTTTGGATTTTTAAAGAGGAAGTAAACCCTCGAAAAAAAAAAACCCTGCAAGACAAAGGCATAATGAGCTAGTATGCATAGCATACTAGCTCATTATGTATTACTTACCTCAGATCAAAGCCCCCACAGCGGTCCACGTCTCCCCCTCCGGCTGCCGACATGTCCCGGAGCCACCGTTAAAGGCACGAAGACTGAAGCAATGGCACATAGGTGGTCATTGCTTCAGTTTGCCCCAGTGCGCATGTGCTGATGACATCGGCACATGCAGGGTACAGGGGATATCTCCTAAACCGTACAGGTTTAGGAGATATCCTGGGTAGCTACAAGTAAGCCTTAACATAGGCTTACCTGTAGCATAAAGTTGTAAAAAAGGGTTTACAACCACTTTAATGCTATCTAGTGCTTCAACAGGCTAAGTTAACATGGGAGTTGACACTCATACGGCACTGAATGCCTGTTTTGTTGGGGGGGGGCGAAGGAATACAATGAAAACAGCCCTGCTGTAGCATTCTGAAAATGCATGTCAAATGCCTAGTAGCTTTTTAGAAGGATCATGATTCCAAAAATTAGCTTTTGAAACTTAATTTCCAAAAATGTGTTCTCTTTTATCAACCCTCCCGAAGTAGGCACATGTCATTCTGGCCTAGGCTAGAATGACATATGCCTGATCTTGTAGCCTCCTAGGACACTTACATTACATATCCCAGAAGGCTTCAGGATCAAGCACATAGAATGGTCATGGGTTGGACCCACCATGTCATCATCAGCTGGCGGCCTGCATTTGGAAAAGGCAGCCAGCTGAAAACAACCAAAATGGCAACATGGGACATGGTGTATGTCACTTAAACAGCACATCACAGTGCATCAGTTTTGAAGAGAACCCAGTAGAACAGGTAAGAGAAAAATAAACATGGGGGGCAGTTGAGTACCACTTTAAATGGGAGCATTTGTGAAGCTTTGTCATTTGTAACACCTGCCAAATGTTGCAGGCAAGGTAAAAAAAAAGCATTAAATCCCACAAAGCGCTTCAAATGCTCTGTATGTACCTTGGGACCCCAGATGTTTTGGAACTACATTTCCCATGATGCTCATGCAATGTGCAGTGTAGATGAGCATCATGGGAAATTAAGTTCCAAAACATCTGGTGTGCAGAGGTTCACCATCACCGTACTAGGCCATTGGCTTATTATGTAAACAATCATTTGCTTTGTAAAGTGATTGGGAAGATTTATTAATATGAAACAAACATTTGTTCTTTATACACACATGAAAAAGACATTAGAGAGATTTCCCTGTCTCTTCCTGTCCTGTTGGCATTGATTTCACCAGAACAAAAGTAGGGGAAAATCTTCAACAGGGACACAGATAAAATACAAATCTGACAGGGGTTCTAGCCTTCCCCTACTCTACTAAGGAAAGACATTATTCATTTTGTCTTTAAATCGTTGTCATTTGGACGAGAAGTGAGGGTCAAGCCTCGTACACACGGCTGGTTTTCTCAGCAAGAAAACTGCTGGGAGAGCTTTTTTCCAAGAAAAACGGCCGTGTGTATGATTTCTCGTCGGGAAAACTCCTGGGAATCTCTACGAGAAAAATAGAGAACCTGCTCTCTATTTTCTCGCCGGGATTCTCGTCGGCCTGTTTCCCGACGAGAAAACCGTGCGTCTGTATGCTCACCTGTCTCCAGGTAAACCCGCGCATGCTCAATGAGACTTCGACGCATGCGCGGTAGCTTACAAGGGTAGTGTAGGGTGAAGCAAGATGGCGGCGACGGCATCGAATGTGACGAGCGCATGCTCGTCGTAGTCGATGACGTCACCGCGTTCTTGCCATTCAAAAGAACGGTGGTTCTTTTGAACTTGCCGTGTGTACACTCGGCGAGCAAGAAAAGCTTGCCAGGAATCCTGTCAGGAAAACCAACGTTTTTTTCCTGACGGGATTCCCGGCCGTGTGTACAGGGCTTAAGTCTCTACTAAGGAGCCCTGGAGAGAAGAGCTGACAAGGTTCTAACCTTTCCCCACTCCATCCAAAGCTACAAAATAATACTGCTTTTGATTTAACATACACTTTAACAATTGCCATGTTGTGAAGTGACCTCTGTTGTCCATATACCCTGCAATTTTATTAACGCTACTAAAAATGAGAAACTACACTAAAAATGTAAACATCTCTTTATTTGAGTACAGGAAAAAAATCTTCAGAAGCAAGAAAAATCAGTAATGTTGCTGGCTGGTTAACTGTTTAACCATGCTGGGAAAATCTGGACAATCTACTCCAAAAGGAAGCATTTAAAAAGAGAATTTTCCAAATTGAGGTGATGGCACTAATTTACTAAACGAGTAGAGAATGTTCACCTAGATCAGTGAATAAATTAAAACCAGTTTTATTTTACCCAGTCATATGCAGGGGCATTTCAAAAATAGGAGTTTGCTTTGTATGTGATAGGGTTATTGTAGTGAACACAGCTTTAAAATTCTTACTAATGTGAATCAACATTCATTTTGCCAAGAAAACATCCTTTAGCAGACCAATTTTAACGTCTTAGAAGCTCTTCAATAATTATGTTATGAAAGGTGATGATTAGACTTTGCATCTCAATTAATAAACTATTGTCTCATATTCAGTGTACATTATACTCCTTATCTAACATGTTCAGTATTGTATTACCTTACCATTTCAAACAACATGCCCCTTGTTTTTGTAAACAGTGTGCGTGTAAGAGGAGCGGAACGAGAGGACAGATTACATGTTCTGTGTACTTTTGGATGCGTGTAGTATGTCCATTGTCCACAGCCTCCAGCCTTTATTCAGCCACTTCCTGTTTAGCTTTGGTTTACCAAGAGTAACAATGGTGGACCATGCCTGTGCATAGTCAGCACAGCCATTTGTAATCTCAATCTGGGGCACATGTGACAGTGTGTTATTTCAGGAGCACAACTGGGATACAGTTTTCACCCATAACAGGAAATGCTTGAAGAAGAATCTTCTTGGTAGGATCACCAAGTACCAAGATACATATTTAAAAACATTGACAACAAAACATGAAATGGATGAATAAATTCATCTATCTTAATAAAAACTGATCAAACTTAAAGTGTATTTACACTTTTGCACCCAAATTGGGATAACACCCACTTTACATTTGTTACATGTCCTCATTCACATAGCATAACTTAACCGCTTGCTGACCAGCCGCTATCATTATACTGTAGCAGGTTGGAACGGCTGCACGAATTGCCGTAGGTGTACGTTGGCTGTTTTAAGAGCGATAGGGGGCGCACACCGATGCACGTGGCCGGTGCTCGAATGTCCGCCCGCCACCCGCGATCGCTCCACAGAGAGCCAGAACGGGGATCTGTGTGTAGCACACAGACCCTTTTCTGCCCTCCTCCGTTCGCAGTCCAGCACACCTGCTACTTGCCCGGTATCGCCCCTTTTGTAGAGGGGCGAGCTGTGTTATTGTTTGGGCCTTGCAGCAATTATCTCTTTCAAGTGGTTCCCTTGCTCCGTTGTCTAGGTAGAGAATAAGTCCAATGTCCACACAGGAGTTGTCAGGGTCACCTGTGGCCAGGTGACAGATGCACACCGTAGGGGGACAGGAGTGCACCGCAAGGTAGTGAACCCTATGGCTGGCTTCTGCGGATAGGAAACTGGGTGGTTGTGGAAAGCGGGACCAGAGGAGCACAACCGGGATCCAAACGGAAGCTAGAGCCAAGATTCCCCAGGGCGCGGAGTCTAAGACCCAGCTGGTCTTCTCCAGGGCCTCTAGTGGTGAGGATGTTAGCTGCAGGCTGGGACCAGGTCGCGGCCCCTGGAGTTTCCTAGCTCACGCCCCGTAGGATAAGGGGAAAAGAGGGGAAGCAGCAGCACACGATAAGAGAGAACCGAATAACAAGCTGAAGGTCAGGGGCCACAAGCAGACAAGGATAACGAAGAACGAGCCGAAGGTCAAGGGTCACAAGCAGACAGGGATAGTCAGGGACAAGCCAATAACGTAACAGAGAGACAGACGTAGCACACGGCAGGCAGGAACCCAAACACACAATGCCTAACAAACACGTTGATCAGCCAAGCAGGCTTGCAGTGCACAGGTTAATATAGTGTTCTGTAAAAGGGCCTGGGGTGGAGTCTGGCTGGGAGGGGATTATAAAGGAAGCCAGGTGAAAGGGCTCAGGCCTCTAAGATGAACACATGGGAAGGAAGGTAAGCTGACAGACAAACACTACTGCATATCCATGACAGTACCCTCCCTCTTATGGGCCCTCCCCCGCCTGGACCCAGGCTTAAAGGGAAATCTCTGATGAAACCTTCTCAACAGATGAGGTGCAGCGACATCAGATGCAGCGATCCAAGACGCCTCCTCAGGACCAAAACCTCTCCAATGCACAAGGTACTGAAGAATGCCTCTGCAGAGCCGAGAATCCAGAACTTGTCTAACCTCGTACTTAAGATTATCCTCAGAGACCGAAAACGAGGTAGGGAGATGACAAGAAGATCTATTGAGGACCAAAGGCTCTCTAGGAATAAGCAAGGGCATGAGGGGATCAACAGGAATCTGAGGAGGGTCCCCTAGACCCTTAAAGGGGAACTGGTCATCTTGCACAGGACCATCAGACTGGGCAGATGTCAGTGGAATCCTGAAGTCAGGTTGGTTAGAAGGTGACATGTCGCCGGAGTCAAGCTGAATAGCTGAAGGACAAGCAGAATGTCCCAAACAAGAAAAAGTAGGAGGCTCACTGGGCATGGGCTGGACTGGCATAACTAGTACAGAGGCAGAGTGAATAGCTGAGTCAGGTGTAGCGACTACCTGAATCGCATCGCAAGACATAGCGACTGCAGGACTTGTAGACAAGCTAGCCTGGCTGTGCGTCCAAGGGTGGTTAGGGACAGAGAAATGTAAATGGTTGTGCAACCTGGAATGAATGACCGGCTCAGATTCACAGGGGGCAACCTTGGGTAGGCAGGACGAGGAACAGGAGGGACCCCAAGCCAGGATCTGTCCAGTAGTCCAGTCCACATGAGGAGAATGGAGCTGTAACCATGGGAGACCCAAAATTATAGGCGTTGAGGCCTTGGGTAAGATAAGGAAGGATATCCACTCCTGGTGGAGTGTCCCTACCGACATCTTAACAGGGAGGGTCTGGAAGCGGATAGGTCCCCCTGGGAGAACAGTACCATCAATCGCCAAGACCACCAATGGTGTGGTGAGGGGCAAAAGAGTAAGTCTCATGGACGATGCGATTTCCCAGTCCATAAAATTACCAGCGGCTCCGGAATCCAGATATGCTGAGACCGAATGAGTAGAAGCACCAACATGAAGGAACACAGAAAGCAGAAGACGAGAAGGGGAAGGTGATATTTCTGGGTCCAATACTCCACTTTCCAGATGAAGTGGACCCGAACGTTTTTCTGGACAAAGAGAGCAAGTGTCACGAAAATGACCTTTGCCCCCACAGTAAAGACACAGACCAAGAGTTCTGCGCCTAGCACGTTCCTCGGGGGATAGCCTGGTCCGACCCAGCTGCATGGGTTCCTCAGCTGGTAGGAGATGCTCTACGGGTCGAAGAGAGGGGAGCTCAGGCTGACTAAGAACCAAGGAGTGCTGGCGTTGCTTTTCTAAGGTCCTCTCCTGAAAGCGAATATCGATCTGGTTACACAAGGAGATAACGCCGGCCAGATCAGTGGGGATGGTTCTTCCTGCTAATTCGTCCTTCACTCTATCAGACAGGCCATGCAAAAAGGTTGCGACTAAGGCCTCATTGTTCCAGCTCAACTCAGCCGACAGTATGCGGAAATGAAGGGCATACTGTCCCACAGAAGCAGACTCTTGGCGGAGACGTAAAAGGGCGCTGGCCGCTGAAGAGACACGAGCCGGTTCTTCGAAGATATTCCGAAAAAGTTTCAAGAAGCCAGACAGGCTAGAAACCACTGGATCATTCAGTTCCCACAGAGGGGCTGCCCAGGCTAAAGCTTCACCAGAGAGGAGGGAAATGATATAGGCTACCTTAGCCCGATCAGACAGGAAGTTTTGGGGCTGGAGCTCAAAATGAATTGTGCATTGGCTAAGGAACCCCCTGCAAGCCTTGGAGTCCCCAGAGAAACGGGACGGAGCTGGCAGTTGTAGTGAGTGTGTGGCTGCGACTGGTGCAATAGGTGCAGCCGCTGGTTGTATTTGAGGTTGCGGATTTAGGGTTCCCAAGGAGGCCTGAAGCTGCTCGAAGCGAGAAGCCAGATCCTGGAGGAATCGCATCACCTGAGTCTGATTCGATTCCTGGGTTTCAAGTCTGCAAACTATGCCCTGCAACGGATCATCCACGGGTAACGGGATGTCAGCCGGGTTCATGGCTGATCAAACTGTCAGGGTCACCTGTGGCCAGGTGACAGATGCACACCGTAGGGGGACAGGAGTGCACCGCAAGGTAGTGAACCCTATGGCTGGCTTCTGCGGATAGGAAACTGGGTGGTTGTGGAAAGCGGGACCAGAGGAGCACAACCGGGATCCAAACGGAAGCTAGAGCCAAGATTCCCCAGGGCGCGGAGTCTAAGACCCAGCTGGTCTTCTCCAGGGCCTCTAGTGGTGAGGATGTTAGCTGCAGGCTGGGACCAGGTCGCGGCCCCTGGAGTTTCCTAGCTCACGCCCCGTAGGATAAGGGGAAAAGAGGGGAAGCAGCAGCACACGATAAGAGAGAACCGAATAACAAGCTGAAGGTCAGGGGCCACAAGCAGACAAGGATAACGAAGAACGAGCCGAAGGTCAAGGGTCACAAGCAGACAGGGATAGTCAGGGACAAGCCAATAACGTAACAGAGAGACAGACGTAGCACACGGCAGGCAGGAACCCAAACACACAATGCCTAACAAACACGTTGATCAGCCAAGCAGGCTTGCAGTGCACAGGTTAATATAGTGTTCTGTAAAAGGGCCTGGGGTGGAGTCTGGCTGGGAGGGGATTATAAAGGAAGCCAGGTGAAAGGGCTCAGGCCTCTAAGATGAACACATGGGAAGGAAGGTAAGCTGACAGACAAACACTACTGCATATCCATGACAGGAGTAAAACCTAAGCAGTAAGGTTTTATTCTTTATCTCTGCAGTAAACTTGAATAGAGAGTAGGGAAATGAGAGAAGTAGGGGAAGGTTCAGGTACACAGCACTTAAACACACAGTGCAACTTTTTCGTCGCCACTCAAGCCTGAGTGGGTATTGCTAACCCGGATAGTCTGTTTGTGAGCGGTCCTAGCAGCCGGGATGGAGCACGGATAAATTGTGAACTTTTTAGGGGATGCGATCAGGAATCCTCTGCCACAGGATTGTTAGTCCCGAACCTCCCAGCCAAGCAAAAGTAAAGAACCCTTAAGCCGGATTGGCATATTGCAGGGCTTGTAATGATGTATAGGTGAGCTCCAGGCCTCCTCCCGAGACAGCAGTACCGTCGCTAGTCTCCTCCGGGGCAGATCCTCCCCTGGTCTCCTTCCCCAAGCGTGGCTTCCCTGACATGGGTAGTTAAAGGATCCCTCTGAAAAAGTATAGGCCTCAGCCAGCAGAGCTGGGCCTATCATGCAGCGATGTAACCTCGGGCTAAAGGTGCCCGGGACTATTCCACACACGCGCACACCTGGCCTGGAGGGCCATGAGGCGCACAAGAACCACAATTAATGGCGTCTGCCCCTTGTGTACCGGAACAGCAGAAAGGAAGGGATGGACAGCCGCACTCCAAAAAAAACCTTAAAGGTTGCTTTTATTGTAGAAAAGATAAAACACATGCACCACAGGTCACAGCAAGGCAGGGATCTACTGACGCGTTTCACACTACAAATGTTAGTGCTTACTCATAGCTGCCCCTTGTGTACCCTCTCCCAGCATGCACAGCGTGTAGACCACGCCCACTGCACGGCTGCCGAGAAAGGACACCCAAGGTGTTGTGATACTCCCTGTAGTTCAACCTATGCCGGTGATGACAGTGCCACCTACAGGCAAACAGGGAACACTACTGCCAGGCAGTATCACACCCGAAGCAGAAGCAAATTCAGAACAATCAATTGGTCTGAGCCCAACTACTGGCTCAGACTACCCTTACATTTACACATAGCGCCCCCAAATATTGGGGGGGCGCTACATGTGTATATATAAAAAAAAGATAACCGTTCTGACAGGAGAGTAGAGAGAGATCTGCTATTCCCAGTGATCAGGAACAGCGAGCTCTTTCCTCCTCCAGTCAGTACAGTTAGAAACACCTCCCTAGGGAACACTTAACCCCTTGATCGCCCCCTAGAATTAACCCCTTCCCTGCCAGTGTCATTTGTAATCAGTTGATATCTTTAGCTCTGATCGCTGTAAAAATATCAGTAGTCCCAAAAAAGTGTCAAAAGTGTCCGATCTGTCCGCCGCAATGTCGCAGTCCTGCTAAAAATCACAGATTACTGCCATTACTAGTAAAAAAATTATAATAATAAAAATGCCATAAATCTATCCCCTATTATGTAGACGCTATAACTTTTACACAAACCAATCAAGATACGCTTAATATGATTTTTTTTACCAAAAATATGTAGAAGAATACATATTGGCCTAAACTGATGAAGAAATGTGTTTGTTTGTTTTTTAATTTTGGATATTTATTATAGCAAAAAATTAAAATATATATATTTTTTTTTTCAAAATTATCGCTTTTTGTTTATGGTGCAAAAAATAAAGACCGCAGAGGTGGCCGAATACCACCAAAAGAAATCTCTATTTGTGTGAAAAAAGGACATCATTTTTGTTTAGGTACAACGTTGCACGACCGTGCAATTGTCAGTTAAAGCGTTGCAGTGCCGTATTGCAAAAAATGGCCTGGTCATTAAGGGGGAAAATCCTTCCGGTCCTTGAGTGGTTAAAAATAAATTACAAATGGCAGCTTACCTTTTTAGATGCTGATCATCCAGCAAGGAATATCATTGGTACTTAGGGTGACCACGTGTCCCGGATTGCCAGGACAATACAGTGTCCCGGAATGAAACTGACACAGCCATTCCCCGGGCCGATCTAATGGCCCCAAAAAGGCTGCCACATCAGGAATGCCTGGAGGAGCACAATCCCCGCCCACTGCTTGTGATTGGAGAAATCATAAATCCTGACTATTGTGTCTAATGACTGTGCTGTGTTTCGTTACAGCACAAGCTGATTTTTGGGAAGGGGGGGTTTCCCTGAATGGTAGTTTGGAAATGTGGTCACCCTATTGGTACTTCTCTTTGTTTTTGAGGGGCTGGAAAGCTGTTCGGAATATTTCACACGGCCTGTACAGTGCAAGCAGATATTCATTATCAATTGTGAGGGCCCATTCACACTGATCACTTTTTGATCGGTTTTTCAGTGAAAAAAAGCAGAAGAAAATGCATCCCTTTAAATCCAATGGAACTCTTCACACCGGTCAGTTGTGTTTCAGTTGCGTTTTTAAAAGTCCTGCTTGCTACATTTTTGGTCGCTTTTTGAAAACTGCACCAAAAATGCAATTCCCTATTGAAATGAATAGAAAACGCCTCAAAAGCACATCGGTGGTTGCATTATTGGTGCTTTGTTTGGGTCACATGTCCGTGTTTCACAGATGCATTTGTGATTTTGATGCATTTTTGGCAGAGGAGCAGTGTAAAAGCAGTCTAAGGCCCCTTTCACATTGAGGCGGTTTGCAGGCGCTATTTTGCTAAAAATAGCGCCTGCAAACCGAGCCTAAACAGCGGCTCCTTTCTCTCCAATGTGAAAGCCCCGAGGGCTTTTACACTGGAGCGGTGCGCTAACAGGACTTAAAAAAAAGTCCTGCTAGCCGCATCTTTGGAGCGGTGAGAGGAGCGGTGTGTTTACCGCTTTTCCACCGCTCCTTCCCATTGAAATTAATGGGATACCGCGGTAATACCGCCCGCAAACCGCGGCTGTAGCCGCGGTTTGCGGGTGGTATTAACCCTTTTTCGGCCGCTAGCAGGGGTGAAAACCGCACCGCTAGCGGGCGAATACCTCTGCAATCGCGACGGTATAGCGCCGCTAAAAATAGCGCCGCTATACCGCAACCGCCCCCACCGCCCCAGTGTGAAACCGGCCTAACTAGATTTGAATACTGTCTGTTCTAACAAGAGGTAAAGGTTTCGAGGCTGGACTTCTTGCATTGTATGTTAGTGGAGACAGACTTGGGACAGAGACACTTTAAGGCCAGCCATAGAAATCTCAGCCGGTTCAGCAGGAACTAGCCAAAATTCGAACCATGTATGTGCAGGATGAATATACCCAAGTTGATCGATCGTTTAACTTGAGTAAAACCAGCCTGCCAAATTTTACATATGATTATCGCTAGCGGTTGGTATAGCCGCTAGCAATAATCACTCTTTTCTCCTGGCAGGGAAGGCTTGCCACGTCCCCCCACTGGGAAGAATACAATGGCTCAGCAAGAGGGATTCCCCTGTCAACACTGTCTGTGTTGATAGGGGAATCAAGCAAATTTCTGCAGCCCGTAGTTGCAGGTAAGAAATTTGCACCGTGTATGGCCTGCCTAACATTGTTCATAAAACCTTGCAATCAGCCATGACACCTCCTCCTGAGAAACATCTAAGCAGTAAGAATTTTGTTTTGTTTTTTTTATTTGTTTTAGGTATGCTTTGCTTAGGTGTGCTGAGCACATAGCAAATATGTAGTGAGATTTCTCAAATTTGACTGCAAAAGTGGAAATATGCTTCAGGAAAAAAAATTGATGACAACTTTTAAAATTACATCAACATAATTACATTTTAGGTGTTGGGTTTGAACCTAGTCTAAAGAGAATCTCTAGCCTTTTATATTTTAATATATTGTATGTAAGTTAGCGTGGTTACGCCATTCATACATGTAAATAGTCACATTTGTGTTTTTATTTACTTTTTTTTTATAGCTTGTAATTTACATATATATATATATATATATATATATATATATATATATATATATATATTTCTTTTTTTTCCAAGCAAGTGGTAAGGGGACTAACTGCAGTGTCTCAGATACAGAATAGCAATTAGAGAAAGATTGCGCAGCAAGCAAGTGAAATGCAAAAGTCACATCAAAAGCTACTTTCAGGCAAACTTTGCAATAATACTTCAGAATGTGTACTTAGAGAAAATACACTGTGGTTTGTCTCTAAGAAATATACAAATTTTTCCTTGGATATGTCAGAGCTGAGCTGTTGAATTACTTACATCTTTCTCACTTAATAATCACATGACCTCCCGTGAACAGATGTGAATCGCTCAGCTCCTATGCCTGTCACATCATGCCTCTCAGATGTTTTATAACCATTTCATAGAGCATAATTTGGCTGAAGATGTTTAAAGTTTTGTTAGAAACTTTGCATGTAATCTAAAAGAGGAAGATTTGGTCAAATTAAGCAATTTTAACAGAATAGCCAGAATGAAAACAAATCAGATGAATTACACCAGTTACATTATTAACCACCTCAGCTCCAGAAGGTTTCACCCCCTTCTCAACCAGGCCATTTTTTGCTATTTAGCACTGCACTACTGGTAATTGCGTGGTCATGCTATGCTGCATCCAAACAAAATTTGTATAATTTTTTTCACACAAATAAAGCTTTCTTTTGGTGGTATTTGATCACCACTGGGTTTTTATTTTTTGCAATATAAATGAAAATAGACTTTTGAAAAAAAAATAGTTTTTAACTTGCTGCAATACAACATATCCAATAAAAAGATAAAATAAACACATTTGGCCAAAATGTATTCTGCTACATGTCTTTGGTAAACAAAAATCCCAATAAGTGTATATTGATTGGTTTGCGTGAAAGTTAGTGTCTACAGACTATGGGATATATATTGGAATTTTGATGGCTGTGATCAGCGACTGAACACCCCCCAGTGCAGCTCACGCTAGAACTCTCGAACATTGCAAAAGTTCAAACCCAAACTGCGAACCCTATTAAAGGAGAAGTCCAGCCAGAGCTCATTCGGCTGGGCTTCTCCTATGGGTCACAGAAGTTGAATTTGCTTCGCACAGGTCCTGTCACCTGTTTTCAATGGAGAGCGGTCTGAAGTCCGCTCTCTGCTGAGGTCACCAGGATCAGTCCAGGTACCGCGTCATCCTGACTTTGGAAGCCTGGATCCGCCAGGTGTCTGGACTGATGGCAGTCTCAGCCTCTCAGTGAGCAGCTCCCCACCCCTCCACAGCTCAGCGCTTCAATGAGCGTAGAGGAACAGAGCAGGAGAGCTGCTGATTGACAGTCAGCATCCCTCCGCTCGGGGGAGGTGAGAGAACTGAGCCATCAGCGGTTTTCGATGGCTCTGTTCTCAGTGATGCAGCATCGGTCCCATCCACCTAGGTAAGTATGAATATGGGATAAAAAAAATCCCATATCTCTCTTTCAAGGTCTATGATACCCAAACTTCAAAAGTCCCCATTTTGAAGGCTTATATGCAAATTATTGGCCATAAAAAGGGTATGGGGGCCCGGGTACTGCCCTGGGGTACATGTACCAATGTAAAAAAAAACTTTTAAAAAGATTGTTTTTTAAAGGAGCAGTGATTTTAATGATGCTTAAAGTAAAACCATATTAATGACATTTAAATTGATTTTCCCTGCAAGCTTTCTTTATTTGGACAAGCTGGAATTTAGACGCTGGGCATGTGGGTGGCAGGGAGTGTATTTTTTCAGAGAAATTTGCCTGCTCTACTCTACAGCTGGTGGTGTGCTCCTGGAAGACGTGTTGCAAGGACTTGTTAAACCCATTGCTATACCATCATCCCTGTCAGTGGAGGCTTCTGAGAGATCATGAAATATAGCGGGGGTTGACATGTAAGGTGAGGAGTGAGGTGGAGAAGAATTGCGTCCCTTTTGTGTGGCTTTCAGGTGCTCTTGCCAACAGGCTGAGTGGTGGGAGGTTAAATGCCTTGTAAAACATGTGGTACCCAAATGGCTGTTTTTTTTTTGACCACCCTTGATTTGCTTGCGGCAAATTTTGCAAATTGCAACAGTGCGACCGGCTGCACAAAAATGGCCCACACAGTGGACCAGGGGATAACAGCTCCACAATCTGATGGAATAGGGTGGCTGCTCTCTATTGTTCCATGATGGCTGCCCCTGGAGGACATCCTGCCTTGTTGGGGTTGTGCCTCCCTATCACTTTCCTCCTCTGCTCTATCCGACACCCAAGTCACGTCAGAGATCTCGTCATCATCATCATCCCCTCCACCCTCATCATCACTAGGGCCGACTTGGCAATACGCTGTGGCCTGGGGAAAATGACTGCCAATTTTATTGTTTATCAGTGTTCTCCTCTCTGTGTAGGCTCATGTTACCCCCTTTTACTACCTCAGAGTCAACATCAGAATCAAGTAATGGCTGTGCATCATCAAGATGCAAGTGGCTGACGTTGTGTTCAAATTATTTAGCTGACTCCTATATATGGCAGGAGTAGCTGTGGACAAGGAGGCAGAATAAGCTGCTCTGGCCCCCTCATAGTGGCATAGGAATGTCTACCTCTCTTTGTTGGCCTCCCAGACATGATGGGGGGCTTATTACCCAAATTTATTAGAAACTGGGAAATGTGTGATTGGATGCACTTTATTTAATGAAAAGTGGTGTTTGGTGCACTTTAAATTGAGGACTGACGCTGACAGAAATTTAAAAAAAGGGGCAAAAAAAGACAAAAAAGAAACAGCACCCAAAAAACAAAAAGGGTATACAGCACTGTATACAGAACTAAATATTATGTAATGTGATTTGACAAAGTCATCGTCACTTTGTCCAATCAGGGCTCTGACAGTGCTCTGTGCCCTAATTGACAATGCATTGCAGCTTACCAGCTGTCAGCTGCAAGGCCTCATCAAATTAGGGCCCTGGAGTGCACTGTGCAGCGCGCAGTGCATTGTGTGGCACTTGGCTTGCGAACATCCCGCAAATTTGGGTGCTCACCAAACGGTTTGGGTGTTCACAAACTTTTGCTCGGCCTGAACCGTTCGCCCAACTGGTGGGCATTGAGTAACTGCCACTGACACCACCAGTGACACTAATACAGTGATCAGTGCTAATAATACACAGTGTCAGTGCTAATAATACACAGTATCACTGTATTAATGACACTGGCTGGAAGGGGTTTAAATTCTAGGGCAATCAAGGGGGTAAATGTGTGCCAAACAATGTGTAATGTGTGCAGATTTTTACTAAATATCTATTTAGATCTCTTTGCAGGGATAAGAAACAGAGAGATTGTTCCCTCTGTACAGAGCCCAGTGTCAACACAGGGTTCTGGGCTGTGATTGCACACAGTCAGTCAGCATGTCCCAGCCATGAATTCATGGCCGGGATGGGCTGATAGACTCCCGCTGTGTACAATCACAACGTGTGTGAGTGGGGCAATGCACATGCACACTCCCTAAACCCGGAAGCAGGCAGTGACGTACTTGTACATCGCTTTTCCTGCACAGGTTGCCCATCTGTACTGATGTAACTCACCTGATTTGTTTTTATGCTAGATATTTTGCTATTTGGTGATCCGCAAGTGGCGGGCAGGTGGTCCGTAAGTGGTTAATACATGTAAAGCACTAATGTCTAATCAGTGGTCCTTTGACCACTTTAAAGCCTCAGGCCCTGTGTTGATGGGCTTTTACAGGCTTCAAGCAGGTTTTGCATTCCCATACAAGTCTATGGAAATGTGAAACCATCTAGAAGCAGGTAAAATGCAGGTCAAATGTAATTCTCAGTGAATTCTGAATTATATCAGAAGTATCTCAAAGTGATGTCAAACTGATACAATTAACACAAGTCGACTGCCTGTCGACAGGGGCCATCATTTTTTCTGTGACTTCCAATGGGGATATTTACCCTCGCTTTCTGTCCCTTTGTGCTACTACGAAAAAATGGGATACACATAGGGGTTGATTCTTGACTAAAACTGGAGAGTGCAAAATCTGGCGCAAATCTGCAAAGAAATCAATTGGCTTCCAGCTTTTATTGTCAAAGCTTAACTGAACAAGCTGAAGTTATTAGAAACTGGGAAAATGTGTGATTGGATGCACTTTATTTAATGAAAAGTGGTGTTTGGTGCACTTTAAATTGAGAACTGACGCTGACAGAAATTTAAAAAAAGGGGCAAAAAAAGGCCCAAAAAAAGTTGATTAGCAGCCATGCACAGCGGCAGCCATGAAGTTGATTAGCAGCCATGCACAGCGGCAGCCATGATTAGCAGCCATTCACAGCGGCACCAGATTTTGCATTCTCCAGTTTTAGTAAATCAACCCCATAAGGTCAGGTAAGCCATGCTCCTGCATGCCCCTCCCAGGAGTTTGACTGACAGCAGCAGAAACCTATGGCTCCACTGCCCTCACTTTCTCCAATATCCCTATTTCAGGAAGGGCTTGTACAAGGACCTACATATAGCAAGATCTCAAATAATATTTTTAAAAATGTTTTAACATGTTAAAGCCAGTTAAGATTTTAGTGATTGGGTTTTCCTTTTGATCGCTGATTCTGCATCGGCTCAGCAAAAATATCAATAAGGATAACTTAAATTGTATGTGAACGCTCACCTAGTAAAACAACCCATTCGGTGTAAAACAGAAATGAAAGGCAAAACATCTATATGTGTGTGTACAATATATATATACAGTATAATGTAATATACTGTATATATTATAAATACTTTTTTTGTGTAAGTGATCACATAACCTCTGTTCTCAGCTGCATAAGGGGATAACAGAGCTAGGAGTGGAGAAACAGCATTACACTGTTCTTCCCAGTGAATGGTTGTGCAAGGGGGTGTGTCAGCACAAGTCTTGGCCATTGGAGGGCAGGCAGGTTGATCTCCCAGCACAGCCAGAAAACGTACCACGCTGGAAGAGATGTGCTCTCGTGCCCAGAGTGGTCAGTTTGAAATGGGAAAACACCAGGTATTTCACACATAGGAAGCAATACAAAGAGAACAGGATACTTTTTTAAGTGCATGGTACATTAGGCATATATCACGAATATGAAATGGTGGGGTAATATATTCTTTAACCACTTCAATACAGGGCTTTTTATTCCACTTCCATACCGGGCCTTTTCTGGCACTTCTCCCCTACATGTACAAATCATCATTCTTTTGCTAGAAAATTACTCAGAACCCCCAAACATTATATATGTTTTTTTAGCAGACACCCTAGGGAATAAAATGTCGGTCATTGCAACTTTTTTTCTTGCACGGTATTTGCGCAATAATTTTTCAAGCGCCTTTTTTTGGGAAAAAAATGGTTTCATGAATTAAAAAATAAAACAGTAAAGTTAGCCCAATTTTTTGGGAAAATATGAAAGATGATGTTACGCAGAGTAAATAGATACCTAACATGTCACGCTTTAAAATTGCGCACACTCACGGAATGGTGCCAAACTTCGGTACTTAAAAATCTCCATAGGCGACGCTTTAATTTTTTTTACAGGTTACCAGGTTAGAGTTACAGAGGAGGTCTAGTGCTAGAATTGTTGCACGCACTCTAACGCACGCGGAAATACCTTACATATGTGGTTTGAACGGTGTTTACATATGTGGGTGGGACTTACGTGTGCATTCGCTTCTGATCACGAGCTACCGGGGACAGGGGCGATTTAATTTTTTTTTAATTATTATTATTTATTTATTTTTTTACTTATTTTTTTTTTTATTTTTACACGTATTTTACTTTTTTTTATTTTTTTGATCACTTTTATTCCTATTACAAGGAATGTAAACATCCCTTGTAATAGGAATGTGTGTGACAGGTCCTCTTTATTGAGAGATGCGGGGTCAATAAGACCCCACATCTCTCCTCCAGGCTAGAAAGCATGAGATTGTGAAAAAAAATTCACTGATCTCATACTTACTAGCCGCAATGGCGGCTTTGTTTACATCTGAGGACCCGGGCGTGACGTCATCACTTAGCGCCCGGGCCTCCGACGGTCATAGAGATGACTGGTGACCAGATGGTCACCAATCATCTCTATGCTCGTCACGTGACCCACCACCGGTGCCGGACGATTCTCTCCGGGTCCCCGATGGCACGGGAGAGCCACCGGATGGCGGCGGGAGGGGGGGTATGTCCCCTCCCGCCGCCGCTATGATCGTTCTTATGGTGCACAGAATCGCCGGCACAACAAAAGGATATCTGAATGATGCCTCTAGCTGCAGGCATCATTCAGATATCCCCCATCAAACCCAGGACATATGACGCCCACCCAGGATGCCGACCCATCTGTGGGTGTCATATTACTATGGCTGGGTATTGAAGTGGTTAAATGAGTGCAGGGTAGAGGAACCTTTTAAAGGGAACCTCTATCAAGGTGCCTCTGTGGTTCCTATATTTATTTATGGTAGTACCTACAGTTGGACTTATTCCTAAACTGGCTGGGAGACTAGTTTTGTGCACCATTAGCTATAGCTGATTGTGGCTTACAAGCTGAGAGAAGTTTGTGAGATCCGAAACTCAAAAAGCTTAAAACATTTACTCCAGCATGTTAGTGGCCAATATTTCCATGTTTATTCATGTGTTTCCTGAAAATGACGAAATAAGCATCTATCAACGGAATTAGATGGGTTTGCTCCTAAGACAGTAAAGTCAGAGGGGAAAATGTTAGACAGACTATATGACAGATGTGTCATTACAGTATTTGAGATGTCATGAATTCTGTTTATGTAGGCACACCCTGTGGTACTGCTCTCATTAGCAGAGGTGAATGAGTCACAGTGGTTCATAGTGTCATTGCCCTTAGGTTATGCAAACATATATACACATTAGGGTGCAACGGAGGCAGTCTAAAGGTATTTTGAGTCCAACCTCACAACAATCTTAAGTATGCTGGTATGTTGTTGCTACCTAAAGTAATAGTGTGAATAGTAAAACCAAGTTGCTGTTGGACAGCAGTCCAGCACAACATGCTAGAGTATACTTAGAGCATACCTGTACTGTACAATTATCAGAGGACCACCTAATTCCAAACAATTATCATCCCTGCCTGTAAATAGAGAGAACAAGCATACAACCTCCTGCATGCCACTATATTGCTGAATAGGGAAAATTAATTGCTGAGACACATTAACCCATGCATATTGTATAGTCTGTGTCCACAACACACAGCTGCAGCATGTTGGTCCATGCAGGCTTTTGCTTCCCAAAATCGTACAGAGTGCTACTTTTTTATCATGTATCAAAAAAAAAGCACAGTTCACATCTATCCCTATGGCACAGATATCTTTGATTTTGTTTTTACTTTGTACAAATTCTCATTAAATACTAAGGAAACAATCTATGAATCTAGTGTCAGATTCATGTTTTCCTTATGTGATGGGGCTTATCTATAACATATATTCAGTGGAACTGAACTCTACAAGTAAATATATGCTATATTATAGGAAACATCTGGAAAGGTTAATTACGCATAGCCTGTACCCTGAAAAAGCTACTTATTTTTGTCTTGAATCCTCATGAAAATATTACTGCACCTCCTGGTATGTGAGGGTGCCTAAGCACTTCTGTGCCTGCAGCCTAAAAAATGTGAATCTGCAGTGTGAGATCTGAGGTAGTGCTGCTTTTAACATGGCTGTAAAGGCTAAATGTTTTTTACCTTCATGCATTTAATGCTCTGAACCTCTGTTCTACAGCCCCCGTAATACTCTCCTGAGCCCCATCTAAATCCAGTGATATGCACGAGAGCCTCAACTCTCCGGGGACTCTCCCTCCTCATTGGCTGCCACTGCTGTCAATCACAGCTGGTGAGCCAATAAGGAGAGAAAGGGGGCCGTGAATGGACACACAGAGCCGTGGCTAGGCAGCGAACCTGCTTGGGTGCCTCCATTGCAAGCTGCTTGCTCTGGGACACTCGGCAGGAGAGAGGAGCTAGGAGCGCTGGCGGGTGACCCGAAAAGAGGAGGGTCGGAGCTGCTCTGTGCAAAATAGCTGCACAGAGCAGGTAAGTATTACATGTTTATTTTTTTTATTTAACCACTTCTACACCGAGGACATCATACGACGTCCTCGACTTTGTGTGGTGATCTCTGGATGATGCCTGCAGCTACAGGCATCATTCAGATATCATTCTTTTCTGCCGGCGATTCTGTGCATGATAAAAATTATCATAGCGGCAGTTCCGCCGCTTGACCGTTCTTATAGGAGGCGGTAGGGGACGGCCCCGCTCCCACCGTCATCCGGTGCTTCTCTGGGCTCTCCCGTGCCATTGGGGGCCCGGAGAACGAACCGGCCGGCGCCGGATCACGACTATAGAGATTACCAGTCATCTCTATAACCGTCGGAGCCCCAAGCGCGAAGTTGTGATGTCACGCCCAGGTACCCGGAAGTAAGCAAAGATGCAATCGCAGCTGTCAGAATGAGATCGGTGATTTTTTTTCTCGATCTCATGCTTTCCAGCCTGGAGGAGAGATGTGGGGTCTTATTGACCCCGCATCTCTCCATAAAGAGGACCTTTTACAATATATTCCTATTACAAGGGATGTTTACATTCCTTGTAATAGGAATAAAAGTGATCAAAAAAAAAAAAAGGTCAAAAAAAGTGTAAAAATAAAACAAATTAAGTAAAAAAAAAAAAAAAAAAAATTTAAACGCCCCTGTCCCCGGTAGCTCGCGCTCAGAGGCAAACACACATGTTAGTCCTGCCCACATATGTAAACGGCTTTTCAAAACCCACATGTGAGGTATCGCAACGTGTGTTAGAGCATGTGCAACAATTCTAGTACTAGACCTCCTCTGTAGCTCGAAAATAGTAACCTGTAAAAAAATGTAAAGCGTCGTCTATGGAGATTTTTAAGCACCGAAGTTTGGCGCCATTCCATGAGTGTGCGCAATTTTAAAGCGTGACATGTTAGGTATCTATTTACTCGGCGTAACATCATCTTTCACATTATACAAAAAAATTGGGCTAACTATACTGTTTTGTTATTTTTATATATCACGAAACCGTTTTTTTCCCAAAAAAAGGAGTTTGAAAAATGATTGCGCAAATACCCTGCGAGATAAAAAGTAGCAATGACCGCCATTTTATTCCTTAGGGTGTCTGCTAAAAAAAAATATATAATGTTTGGGGGTTCTGACAAATTTTCGAGCAAAAAAATATGATTTTTACATGAAGGAGAGAAGTGCCAAAATAGGCCCGGTGCTGAAGTGGTTAAAGAAAGCTATTAGAACCACTTTAAGTGCTGGTATAATCAGATTTGAAGTGAGAATCAGTGGTGTCAATACTATGCTTCTTGCTGTTCTTCTTCCAAAGAAGCTCTGACATGAGGAAGGAAAGTACTGCCTTTACTAAAAAGGGCCAATTTTTATATAGAGACACAGTACAAAATAGGTAATGCTAAGCCAGCAGTGGGGAAATATTAGCTTTAGGGAGACCGCAGGCAAACCTGGTGACTACTCCTTTTACATTCTGCCTGCTGTTTTTGGGCAAAGTGTCCAGAGTTCAGCTCCTCTTTAAAGGAATCCTGTCACCAAGGTACAAACCTGTCTATAAATCAGCAATTCCATGACACTTCTCTGTAGATCTTGTATGTATGTTGACAGAATAACTGACCTGGGCTGTCCTGCATTTGGGACAAGGCTAAATGTAGGTTGGTATGCATGAAATAAATCTGACCACACATGTCCATATAAAAGCAAGTGATACATTTCTTTGGAGCATTAGTTGTGTCAATCAGAACAGAAATATTTACTATGATGTACAATTTACCTTCAACCATAAGCTGATCAATGCCTATCTTATGGAATTAAAGCTTCTATTGCGTTAAATAAAAGCTTACGGTATATTGCAAATCTGGCATGTTAATTCATTAACCACATTGATAGGAGGATTGCAGAAGGTCCCACTGGTGAGCAAGTTGTTAATTTGTAGTTCCCCCTAATACCCTTGTTTCAACATAGGAAAGCAAGTGTCTAACAAGACTCATCAATTTTCTGTATAAAGGAGCCTTATGATGGTGATACACACTGTATGCGGATAACTTAATATAACCAAATCATGCATCATGTATGAGAAAAAGACAGTTGGGCTACTGAACAACCATATCAAGCTTTGAGCTAACTAGATTTTTCAGTATGCAGAAATATATTTTTTTAACTGATCTGTGTCCTGTCCCTAGGAAACAATAATGATTATTTGATCACGTGCACACTTTAGATTTTGTAATACAAATCAAGAGGAGCAAAAGTTCTGACAGTCAGTAGTGTTCAAATCCTGCCAACCCCTTTAAGGAATGAATAGCAATAGCAGAATATTAATGGTCTCTAAAAAGAGATGATGGAAATGGACAGGTTTATGGCATAAAATGAGAGCACAAAATGTGTCTTCTAATCACTTTCTAATCCTTATTTAACCTTTGCATTATTGGAGCTGCTAGACAAATGACTTACTTAATTTCCAAAGACAGCTTGTCATATTAATTAGAAATAATTACAATACACAAGTATGATAGTTCACACTGACTACATGAGAAAGGTAAATGGATTTTATCCTCTTGTTGTTTATTAAATAGTTCTAACTAACTAATGCTATGCTTGGGTCCAAGCCAACAACCAGTGTAACCTCGGGGCTTAAAAAAAAAAGAAAAGAAAAAAAAAGGCTTTTTTCCCATAGATAATAGGCGGGGTTGTTTTCTTTTTCTTTTTTTCAATGGTCCGTTTTTTCCACAGGCATTCATGCCAAAAGTGAAATTCTGCATGTACTATGATGTCTTGTGTGCTTTTGTGTTCAGCCATCAAGTGGATATATCAGGTCTGCTGGGGATTCTATTAGGTATTGCCATTTGTCACAGTTTCCTGCATGTCATTTTCTTCAAAAGAACAGCCAGGAGGCAAATAACACTGCATTGGATTATCTCAAAGTATCTTTGGTGCATAATTCTGATGTTTCCTGTTTTGGTCTACAGGAATTTACTATGTATACCTGTGAAAAAGAATAAAAAGCACATACTTCTTATCTCCCCTATGATTTTTTTTCAAGATACACAAAGCTGCATAGATTTCCAATTGAGTGCATCCTACATTCTGTAGCCAAGAGAATGTAGAAATATAGCAAATTGTTATCAAACACTAAACATAATTTTCCTTTCCTGGTATATACCCATGTCATCACATAAAAGTGTGACTCCACCCACAAGACCCAAGGACAGCCTAATCTATTACAAAAAATCACTCCAGACGAAGAAGATGTTACCTATAACTAGTACAGACAGCCTGGGAAGGGAACTGTGTCCATATAAATATGTATCAGAAAAGGAAAATTATGGCAAGTATTTGATAACAGTTTTTTCCTAGAAAATCCCCATGTCGGTACATATAGGATATAAAGTATCAATAACTATTCAACAAATGCAGGGTGCTGCCAATATCCAATGTTTTACATTATCAACAAATGAAGTAAGAACAGAAGCACCAAAGCGAGCATTAGCCAAAGCTGTCACATCCACATTTATAGCACAAAATAAAAGTACTCTGCAAAGAGCATTGGAACTCTGGTAAGTTGTAGAGGAATACAAGTATATCACTGGAAATGACCACAGTAACATAAAAATGGCCACAACCAAAGTCCTTGGATCACAGAACCTCAATACATACTTTGCTAGGCAATTGCTCTCACTTGACACCATCAGATCTACCAATGGAGCTCCTCTAGTTTCAAAATCCACATGGCCATAGTTGATCCTTGGACTCCACCCTTTTAGATCTGGAAAGGATCAACTGATATGGACATTCTGAGGCACTGGAAAGTACACTGCTTGCAGATCTTGAAGTTGGGGCTCCACTCATGACATTTACTGATTCCCTCATTTAGGCCAGACTCTAAGTACCACCCTGTCTCTTGTTGTGCAAAATTTCCATTGAATAGTCCATCTTCAATATGATCTTTTGATCTAACAGAACAGGCTTGAAAGCCATCTGACCCTGAAAAGCTGCTGTCAATTCTAGGATGTTTGAGAATAGCACTTTGTTATCTCTCCATCTCCCCTAAGCTGGCTTGCCCTGACAATGGGCCCCCACCCCCGGAGACTGTCGCTCATAGTAACTGACCCAGTCTTCGGGACTGCAGGGCCTGTTCATGGAAAGATTGGCCAAAACCATCCACAAGTATAAGCTAATTTCACCACATTTTCAATCCAGATTGTCTGGATTGACAAACAAATTGCCCACAAACCATTGGGATGGTAGCTAAAATGACCCACTAGAGATGCAGGCACTGGTGGACAGATGAGTAAGGCAACACATCTTCTGACAAACAGATCAAATCTTGAGATCTGGATGTGAGAATTGTCCTTGTTCCATATTGCACTGAACCTCCAAATAAGAGAAAGACTGTGGGGGTTGCAAATTTCTTGGCATTCAGCTGCCATCTAAAAAATTTGTGCTGATTCAAAACAAACTAGTAACTTGCTAGAAGTCGTTCCAGAGACTTCACCACTAACAGAAAATCATTCAGATAATAATATAATTGAATCTTTATTGAACAAATCAAAGCCCCTAGACACAAGAGACCTTTAGAAACAATAATGGAGCAATGACTAGTCCAAATGGGAGACAGCTAAACTGGAGATGGTGACATGTCACTTTGAACCAGAGAAACTTCTGATGTGTAGAAAAAATAGGAATGTGACAATATGCATCTTTGAGATCTGTTACATGTATTCAATCCTGGGGATTAAGAATTCTGATGAACATGTCCACTGACTCTATTTTGGAACTCTTGACTTAGAGACTTGTTTAGTTGCTTAAGATTGAGAATTGACTCCAAGAAAAGGATTGAATAAAATCCTCGAAATTGTTCCACTTTTGGAACTGCTCTGTTTGAAATAAATTATTCCAGATATTTGAATTTTGTTCTGATAAAAAAAATTTTATCGGAGGATAAAATTAAATGAAAATTTTTTTTTTTGCTATAATGAAATGAAAATTTTTTTTTACTTACCAGAAATAGCGGTTGCTATGCGGAAGTCCCTAATCTGCCTCTTCATCGTCCGCAGCTGGTCTTCTTGCTCCGTCCTACTCGCGGTGTCTGGTGAATGGGGCGTGCTGCCTTCTGGGAACTGTGTGTATCCCAGAGAGCAGCCAGCCCATTCACAAAGCGCCACGCGGCTCGCGCATGCGCAGTAGGAAACGGGCAGTGAAGCCGCACGGCTTCACTGCCTATTTCCCTTACTGAGGATGGCGGCACCGGGAGCTGCCAGGATCGAGGGATCGGCCTCAGGGGGCTGACATCGCGGGAGAGAAGGGCAGGTAAGTGTCCTTATTAAAAGTCAGCTCTATTACCTGTTATCTGTAACAAGCTTCAATAAAAACCTTTGATTGTGAAAAAAAAAAAAGTCAGCAGCTACAGTGTTTGTAGCTTTTTAAAAAAAAAAAATTGCGGGTGGAATTCCTCTTTAAGCCAGCCAAAAGTCTATGAAGCCAAATGGGCCTGAAGCGTCTCATACCCATTTAGGAATGTAAGCTGGGCCATCACACTAAGAGATGAGAACCCAGGTGGACACAGGGAATGAAAGACAAAGGAATAAACAAACAAATAAAAGAAAAAATGAATAAAGTAATATACTTAACCACTTTAATACAGGGCTTTTTTTACCACATCAATATCGGGCCTATTCTGGCACTTCTCTCCTACATGTACAAATCATCATTCTTTTGTTAGAAAATTACTCAGAACCCCCAAACATTATATATGTTTTTTTAGCAGACACCCTAGGGAATAAAATGACGGTCATTACAACTTTTTTCTTGCACGGTATTTGCGCAATAATTTTTCAAACGCCTTTTTTTTTGGAAAATGGTTTCATGAATTAAAAAATAACAAAACCGTAAAGTTGGCCCAATTTTTTGGGAAAATATGAAAGATGATGTTACGCAGAGTAAATAGATACCTAACATGTCACGCTTTAAAATTGCGCACACTCATGGAATGGCGCCAAACTTCGGTACTTAAAAATCTCCATAGGCGACGCTTTAATTTTTTTTACAGGTTACCAGGTTAGAGTTACAGAGGAGGTCTAGTGCTAGAATTGTTGCACGCGCTCTAACGCACGCGGCGATACCTCACATATGTGGTTTGAACGGCGTTTACATATGTGGGCGGGACTTACGTGTGCGTTCGCTTCTGATCGCGAGCTACCGGGGACAGGGGCGTTTTAATTTTTTTATTATTATTATTTATTTTTTTATTTTACTTATTTTATTTATTTTTTACACTTATTTTACTTTTTTTTTTGATCACTTTTATTCCTATTACAAGGAATGTAAACATCCCTTGTAATAGGAATGTGTGTGACAGGTCCTCTTTATGGAGAGATGCGGGGTCAATAAGACCCCACATCTCTCCTCCAGGCTGGAAAGCATGAAATTGTGAATTTTTTTTCACTGATCTCATACTTACTAGCCGCAATGGCGGCTTTGTTTACTTCTGAGGACGCGGGCGTGACGTCATCACATCGCGCCCGGGCCTCCGACGGTCATAGAGATGACTGGTGACCATCTGGTCACCAGTCATCTCTATGCTCCTCGTAATGTGACCACCGATGTCCCCTCCCGCCGCCTATAAGAACGATCAAGTGGCGGAACCGCCGCTATGATCGTTCTTATGGTGCGCAGAATCGCCGGCACAAGAAAAGGATATATGAATGATGCCTCTAGCTGCAGGCATCATTCAGATATCCCCCCACAAAGCCGAGGACGTCATATGACATCCACCCAGGATGGGAGATCCCATCTGTGGACGTCATATGACTATGGGCGGTAGGGAAGTGGTTAAGGAGCAATTCAAGGTCTGAATGGACAAAAAACAGGTCCATTTTGTATGAAGTGAGTTTTTTAGGCTAGGTTAAAGGTGCTGTTTTCAGGTCTTGTGCTTGGAACCATACCAATATGGGCTGACAGGGATGTTCCAGGAAAAATTGTTTCATTACAAAGAAAAAACAACACTGTTAGCTGGTCTTTGCATCACTATCAGTTTCCCTTGTCAGTTATAGTTTAATTGACTGCTCTACAGATTTTCACAAGTGTTTTAATGCTGTTTGAGCATAGACAGTGCTTTGTTGCAGTTTCAATAAATTCTGGGTATCAATCCAACATTTACATAATGGATTCTGGCAAACATCTATGTGCGTAAACGCAAGCTACGCTTTGCAAACACCCTTGATTTACTGGTGCTTGTGATTTTCTTACCTATGTACATTCCACACAATCAATCATGATTTGAAGGAAGTGTCAATAATATTGAAACAAATTGTAGACTATGGGAAAAAATGTGAAAGTGCTTCTCATTGCAATCATTTAAGCTAATTTAACTATTTTTAACAAAACCTAGAGAAGACTATATTATCTTAAGCAAGCATGTCAAGAATGCAAACCTGACAACACAGAATTAAAAACACTGCATGGTCTTAGGCATACAACTAAAAACATATGTATATATTTTGGGATAAAACTGGGTGTCCTTACCCTGAAAAAAATAATCATTTTCATAATAGTCATGCTTGTATAAATGTATAATATATTAGTAACATAAAGGCTTATTCATATTAAATTGCAAACATGTTACAGTGTACTTTATATGATAATATGGCCACCAGATGGCAGTACTCTGTTAAATACACTTACCAATACATTGGATGAACAAAAAATTGTTGTGTTCTACCACTGTCTGAAAGTTAATCTTTTGGTAACCCACACTAAACTTTACCCATCCTATACTCCTCCTCTAGCCTAATTAGATTACAAATTAAAAGAAAATTAAATGTTCCCACCTCTTACCTGAGTCTGCATTCAGCAGGTACCCTACCAGGTCCTAAAGACTTCAAGCGGAGGGGTTATGAGTAGGTATGAGCTGAATGAACCTGCAGCTGGTCCGAGGTGGGTTTGGCCAACATTACAAAATTTTGGGTCGCCTATCCAAACCCCACAGGAGTCGATGTTAAAAGAGTGGCCATTTTGTAGACTTAAACCCTGTACACACGATCGGATTTCCTATGGATTTTAAACCGATGGATTTTTCCATCGGTAATCCGATGAAGCTGACTTCCATCAGTCTTGCCTACACACCATCAGTCAAAAATCCGACCGTCCCAAACGCTGTGACATAAAACACTCAGACAAGCCGAGAAAAATGAAGTTCAATGCTTCTGAGCATGCGTCGACTTGATTCTAAGCATGCGTGGGTTTTTTGTCCGATGGAGTTCCACACAGACGATCGGAATTTTCTATCGTTTTTTTTTCCATCGGATAAATTTAAAACATGTTCTATTTTTTCTCACAGATGAAAAAAAGACCGATGGGGCCCATACACGATCGGTTTGTCCGATGAGAAAAGTCCATCGGACTGTTTTCATCGGTAAAACCGATCGTGTGTACATGGCTTAATAGTCACAGGCTAGTCAGACCAGTGGCATAGCGGGAGCTAATAGTCAAAGCAAAGTCAAACCAGTGGCATGAAAGGGGGGGGTGCTGTTTTGTGCTCTACCCTGGTTAACATATACCAGTTTGGAAAGGAACAGAGATTTTAATAATGCCTTTCAGTGGTGTGTAGGTGAAAAAAAAGGCAATTGCGGACTGCATGCTTTGAAAAAAAAGTACTGTGGCTGACAATTGAACTTTATGAGATGTCTGTGTGACATCTCAATAAAGTAAAAAAAAAAAGAAACCAGAGCGATGTGCCAAGATCAAGTGCATCATCACTGTGCTGATCTTGGACAGATCACTCTGCACACCAGCCATCAATCAATGGTCCCCGGTCATCTCCATGACCTTCGGAGGCCTGGAGCGACATTATGATGTCACTTCCGGCGCCAGCAGATGTAAAAACTGCAGTTTTTTTAACTGGATAGTCTGAAATCGTAGAAGCAAACGCATATGTAGAGTATGCCCGCATATGCAAACGCCGTTCAAACCACAAATGTGAGATATCGTAGCGAGCGTTAGAGTGAGAGCAATAATTCTAGCACAAGACCAGCTCTGTAATTTAAGCGTAGCCTATGGAGATTTTTAAGCACCGAAGTTTGGCACCATTCCACGAGTGTGCGCAATTTTAAAGCGTGACATGTTAGGTATCTATTTACTCAGCATAACATCATCTTTCACATTATACCAAACAAAATTGGACTTATTATAGTGTTGTTGTGCTTTTTAATTCATTCGATTTTTTTTTTTTTCCCCAAAAAATGCGTTTGAAAAATTGCTGCGCAAATACCGTGTGACATAAAAAATTGCAATGGCCATCATTTTATTTCCTAGGGTCTCTGCTAAAAAATGGCTGGCAAGATACTTACAGTCATTGTGAATCTGCATATTTTTCTCCAATATTTTTTTCGCTAACATGTTGATCTTGTGAGGATGTAATTTGCTCTTTCTTACATCTGCCAATTACGTGTAGGTCAGTTCCCTAATGCCCATGTATTGTACACTCACACAGAGACATTTCCTTCTCAATTTGCATGTCTAAGCAGGTGCCCTTGGGCTATGATTTAAGCCAGTAGCATCGGTGCTTAATTAAGCAAATCTTTAGAGTTTCAGGTTGGCCATGGATAGGTCGTTGTTAAAAAAAAAAACTGTGTACAGTAACAAATGACCCCAGTGATTGGAAGCATTCAATATTACCCCCAGGGATGGCCTACACAGCTCGATCCTAATCCAATCACTTCAAGATTTTTGAGTTTGGAAGGGAAGGGTTTGTACAGCCACCCATATTGTTGCCTCAGGTAACACACTGAGCTGCAGGATTCCTGAATGTGAAAGAGTAGAGAGCTGAGTAGAGAGCTACTTTGAGTGACATCTCTACGTTTGTTCCTACGTTGCTCTGTGAAGTGTGTCTAGCTCTCCTGAACATGTGTAAGCATGCTGCTGCAGCTGCTTAGACACACTGCCTTGCTTGTCCTTAAAAACACCTCAAGGTATTCAGATATGTCTCGGTTATCCAAAATATTTTATCTCAGTATATTGTTTACTAAGACTTGTGAGTTTGTGAGACTGACTTATAAAAAGGAGTAACCAAAATTTCACAATTTTCTTGGTGTGAGCACCTTTATAAATAAAGATGCGTCAGCTTTGATATTTGACGTGATAAAAGCAACATTTTAATTTTTTACTTTGCAGTCCTGCACCATCATTCAAAGAACAGCAGTAAAGAAGCCATTTTTTTTAACATTCAGATGATGTTCCAAAGCTTGCCAGTGATCTATCACAGTTGTTCCCACTAGAGATTTTACTGGGGACTGTAGCCAGATTGGACGAAACTTGTTTGTATCATGCAGTAATTTGCCTTTGTGTATAGGCTTGGTCTAATTTAACGTCAACAATGTACATGGTCTAGCACTATATAGATGATAATAGTAAAGCAACGTGGCCTGCAATATTTGACTCAAAATTCGGAACCATATTTTAGTTTAAATAAATGTCTGCTTGGCTGTGTAGTCAGCAATTCTTTTCTCAGAGATCATCCAACAGTATGAAATAAGTGATATGCAGGCATTTGAACAAATGCTACTATTACAACAGCTATCTGCTGGTCAAATAGCTGTGCACTTGTACTTATAAAAACCAGCAAGATGTTTTATATCTACATAATTCTAAGATGCTGACAGGCAAAAGAAAACATTTCCCAATGAATATAAAACATAAGTCTGTTATTTATTTTACAAATGCATCAGAAATGTGAAAAGTCTAGTTTGAATGATTATGAATGTCAAAAGGGAGACCCTAACCAAATAAAAACATGTCAGTAAACCTAGGGTTCTTATAAACATTGATGATTATGTTTACTTCCAAAGACACTTCATTCCCAAGCCAGAGATTTATGTCTTATTTTAACTACTTAAGGACTGGAAGATTTTCCCCCTTAATGGCCAGGCCATTTTTTTGCGATACGGCACTGCGTCGCTTTAACTGACAATTGTGAGGTCGTGCGACATTGTACCCAAACAAAATGTCCTTTTTTTACCCACAAATAGAGCTTTCTTTTGGTGGTATTTGATGACATCTGCGGTTTTTATTTTTTGCACTATAAACAAAAAAAGAGCGTAAATTTTGAAAAAATGCTACAATACATATCCAATACATATCCAAAAGAAAATGTAAAAAAATATATTTCTTCATCAGTTTAGGCCAATATGTATTCTTCTACATATTTTTGGTAAAAAAAATCACAATAAGCGTATGTATGTTGATTGGTTTGCACAAAGGTTATAGCATCTACAAAATAGAGGATAGATTTATGGCATTTTTATAATTTTTTTATTTTTTTTACTAGTAATGGTGGCAATCAGTGATTTTTAGCCGGACTGCGACATTGCGGCAGGCAGATTGAACACCTAACTGACATTTTTTTACACTTTTTTGGGAACCAGTGACATTATTACAGTAATTTGTGCTAAAAATATGCACTGTTATTGTACTAATGACACTGGCAGGGAAGGAGTTAACACTAGGGGCGATCAAGGGGTTAAATGTGTGACTGGGAAAATCCACAGACCCATCTTTCTGCTTAGCAGAAAGACAGGATCTGTGTGATCTCCCCTGTCAGATCGGAGATTTGTCTTGTTTAAATCCCCATTCTGTCACTGCAGGAAACAATCGCGGGTGGCCGGAGGACATCGAGTCCGCCCCAACCCCTGATTGGCTCCTCTGCTGGCCAGTTGGCGCGCCCACAAATCGATGTATACGAGCCGACATACAATGACGGGTGATCCACTGGAACCAGCCACATTGCCGCAGTACAACTACGGCGGCTGGTCCTAAAGAGGTTAAAGTATATAACGGGTTCCACTCTCAGAATATGTCCCAGCGAGGGTAGGGGGGGTTCCTCCATTCTCTTTGTGTGGATGGAGGAATCCATTAGCCAGCAGGCTGAACAAAGAAAACTGTATGACTAGCTTCAAGTGGAACTTTACTCTCCCAATCAACATTGATTATTTTTAATGCTTACGTTGCTAGCATTAGTAAATAGGTATGAAAGTATATCATATTTACGTATTTTAAACTTTTTTTTTTACACTTCTCCAGTTACTTCCTGGTTTCCTGCCTGGGCAAATGATGTCATATATCCCAGGAGTCTTCAGGAAGGAGGGAGAGGAAGAGGGTTTTTCTAAGCTAAGCACACATTCCTGCATGCACATTTGAGCAGGAAGTAAATTCTACATGAAGTATTTGCCCTTACTTAAGATGGCCATTGCCATAAATGCTAGGGAGTGCTTTTTAAAGAGATTTCTCACCAAAATAAAGCATGGAGACATGGATGGATGGGGGGGGGGGGTTTGCTTTAAATATTAAAAATGAATTAAACAGCGTTTTTGGTTTGTGGTGTTCATGTAGCACACACACCCCCTTCTCCTTGTCTGCTTCGGCTCCTCTCAGGAGAAAGGGGCACACCGCACCACAAGCCCTAAGAGATTAGGCGGTGTTGTTTTTGGGCCTTGTCTGCAGCCGGAGCATAAAGTCCTCCTGAGAATGATTCTCACCTCTACAGTGTGTAGATGCAAGTCCTTGAATTCCCCAGGAACGTCAATGTCCACACCAGCTGAAAGTCCAACTCAATATTTATTTCTTTTTCGTACATCACGGGACACAGAGCGACTTAGTCATTACTAATGGGTTATATAGATTACCTTCAGGTGTTGGCACTGGCCAGTTCCAAACCGGAAGTACCCTCCCCTATATAAGCCCCTCCCATCCGGGAGCACCTCAGTTTTTTGCCAGTGTCTAAGGTGTTGGCCAAAGAGTAACATGTGTTTTCACTGGGCTTGCGTACAGGTTCTTTTGGGCCTTAGTAAGCTGTTCCGGATCCCACCAAAAAAGCTTCATAGCTAAACGGTCGGTACCCGGGCCTTGCAGCAGAAGAGCAAGGTTTTGCCTGTAATGCCTCTCTTAGGAGGGCTGGACCCTGGGATCCAGAGCTCTGGTCATACCCACGACCAAGATGTTGTCTGTGCAGGGTGCTATACAGGTCCAGGGGAGTGGAATCCTTGGGAACCCGGTCCCTGAAGGTTTAATTACAATGCCTGCCGTGATAGGTGAAGTTTGGACTTCTGTGGACCAAACAAAGTCCTGCGGCGGGGATCAGGTAAGTGGGGGCCCCCAGGAACTTGGTTCTATTGGGGGACCCCCAAGCCTAATTTGTCTTTCTGTCTGTTACCTAACGGTATTCCCGCTAAATATCTGTGTTTGCCTGTAACTACTGAAAATGTAAAATTTTAATAGTAGTCAAGAAAAAAAAAAAAAAAAAGGGGACCGCGGTACCTGTGTTAAACCACTAGAGGCCGCTGTAGTCCATTTTTCTTGTCATGTGGATCTTTGGTTTTCTCAAGTCAAAAGATCCAGGCAGTTGGTAAGTTTCTCTGTGGGAATCCACTTCCTCTGCCCTGTTGCTGCGCTCATCCACCGTACAGGCCCTCCGGCAAAAAGGGCCCTGGCTCCTAGTCCCTGTTTGATTTCGAAAAGGGCGCGGGCGCGTGCACGCGCCTCCTATGAAAAAAAAGGGGCGGGGCGGGTGGATGACGCTCGATGCGTGCCGCGGCGCTTCTGCGCATGTGCAGGCGTCCCAGCATGGTTAAAAGACACAGTACAAGTGTCAGCTGGATGCAAACAGAGCTAGCAACAAACAGTGGCACACAGAGGTGGTTAGAAAGGCACTTTAGCGGACACCAGCTGGTATATAGCAGCAACTGTGTTAGACTATTACCAGCAAAAATTGGTGTATGACGACGGGAATACCTCAGCTTTGTGCTTAAAGGATATGTCGTCCAGACGCTCCGGAAATAGGTCTTCCAGGAAGCCAAAGGGGTCTCCATCGGGCTCTGAGGATATTGGGCATGCTTGTACTGCACCAATCTCCCCTGAGAATTCAGAGGTCAGTAGCCGTAGAAACCCCGCAGGAATGCCTGGTGCTGCGGCTGTCCCCAGTCCACCTGCTCCTGTATATATAACAGAGGAGCTTTTATCCTCAACTCTGGGAGGATTGGAAGAGAGATTAACAGCATTGATCGCTGCTTCCCTGTCACAGGAAAAGCGCGTCCGATCTCCGTCTCCTCCTTCAGAGTGCCTGTTAGTGGAGGAACAGCCCCACACAGAGATCGACCTACCTGAAGGGGATCAGGATGAGGTTGATTCAGTTATGGAGGAATCAACAGTGGAAGAACCTTTCTCAGCATCTCAGGCTGAAAGATTATGGGTTCAGTCTCTGACTAACATGGTCCGATCAGCATTTAAAATGCCTCTGGCGGAACCACCATCCACTACGGTTTCCTCGCTGGGGTCGCTAAAAGCTCCCCAGGCTGTCTGTTCCTTCCCAATCCACCCTTTATTAGAAGGGCTTATTTACCAGGATTGGGAGCATCCTGATAAAATATTTGCTCCCCCCAAGAGATTTCCGGTGATCTATCCCATGGAGGATAAGTTCATAAAAAAATGGAGGGTCCCTACAGTGGACGCAGCCATCTCTTCTGTTAACAAATCACTGACATGTCCAGTAGATAATGTTCCAATGTTCAAAGACCCAATAGATAAAAAATTGGAGTCTTTACTAAAATCTGCTTTCTCTACAGCAAGCATGGTGACACAACCTGCGGTAGCAGCGATTGGAGTCTGCCAAGCAGTGAAAGATCAGTTGAAACAAGTCTTAAGGGACTTACCAGATCAGCAGGCTCTTGCCCTAGCTGACCTGCCTAGAGCCTTGTGTTTTGCGGTGGACGCCATAAAGGATACAATCCAACAGGCCTCCCGCTTTACGCTGTCTATAGTACATATGCGTAGGCTTCTGTGGCTCAAAAACTGGTCTGCTGAAGCTCCCTGTAAAAAACTGCTGGTTAGCTTCCCATTTCATGGAGAACGCTTATTTGGAGAAGATCTGGACAAATATATCCAGAAAATTTCTGCCGGTAAAAGTTCACTCTTACCGGTTAAGAACAAGGGTAGAAGTCCTTCTTTTAAGAGGCCTACTTCTCCAGTCCCGGGCACATCGGCTGTGAAGCAGTTCCGACGGCCTCCGCGGTCAAATTCAGGGGGCAGAAATCAGGGACAATCACAGGGTAACAAGAAGCCCTGGATCAAGAGAGGTACAAAACCTCCCCCCAAGGCATGAAGCGTTGCCCCCACTCAATCGGGTGGGGGGAAGACTTCAGTTGTTCACAGAGACCTGGCGGGACACCATCAGAGACAGATGGGTGCTCTCCGCAGTAAGTCTGGGATACAAGCTGGAGTTAAAAGGCACTCCTCCTGCCCAATTTATGAGGTCAAACGTGCCAAGAGATCCCCAGAAGAGAGGATCCCTCCTTCTGGCACTAGAACAACTATTGCTCCAAGGTGTAATCATGAAGGTTCCCCTGGAAGAAAGTGGATTCGGGTTTTATTCGAACCTTTTCACAGTCCCCAAACCAAATGGGGACGTGAGGCCCATATTAAATCTAAAAGGGCTAAACAAGTTCCTAAATATCAGGACTTTTCGGATGGAGTCGATCCGATCGGTGGCCACCGCCCTACAAGGGCAGGAATGGTTAGCCTCGATCGACATAAAGGATGCTTATCTGCATATTCCCATCTTTCCGGCCCACCAGAAATTTCTACGCTTTGCAGTAGAAGGGCGCCATTTTCAGTTCAGAGCCTTACCTTTCGGTCTGGCCACAGCACCACGAGTGTTCACAAAAATTCTGGCCCCATTATTGGCCAATCTAAGAACACAGGGTGTAATGATAATGGCATATCTAGACGACCTGCTACTAATAGACCACTCAGTGGAAAAGCTGGAAGTAGCTATTCACAAGACAATCAAGTATCTGGAATATCACGGTTGGATTATCAACCGGGACAAGTCAGCTCTAAGACCAGTCAAAAGTCTGGAATACTTAGGGCTAAGGCTGGATTCAAATCAGAGAAAGATTTTCTTACCTCCAGAGAAGGTGTCGTCTTTAAAAGATTTGACCCACTTAGTGGGTACAAAAAGAAAACCATCCATACGCCTCTGCATGAGGCTGCTGGGAAAAATGGTGGCTTTATTCGAAGCGGTACCCTACGGTCAATTCCATTCAAGGAATTTGCAAAGGGCCATACTGTCAGCCTGGAACAAAAAAGTTCAGGCTTTAGACTTACCAATGTCCCTGTCCCCTTCCGTTCGCAAGAGCCTCCATTGGTGGTTGGTGCCCCAGAATCTGGAAAAAGGGAAACCCTTCAGTCCGGTTTCTTGGAAGGTAGTCACTACAGATGCCAGCCTCATAGGCTGGGGGGCAGTACTGGAGCAATGGTCTCTCCAGGGCAAGTGGTCAGAAGCAGAAAAGGCCCTGCCCATCAATCTCTTAGAGATACGAGCAGCCCGGTATGCCCTAGTAGCATGGACATCCAAACTCCAAGGGTCCCCTGTCAGAATTCAATCAGACAATGCCACAGCAGTGGCATATATCAATCACCAGGGTGGCACCAGGAGTCGTGCAGCCCAGAGGGAAGCAAATTGCATCCTGGAGTGGGCAGAAAAATATGTCCCAGCCATATCCGCGGTTTTCATCCCAGGAGTGGAAAATTGGAGAGCGGACTTTTTAAGTCGCCAACAATTATGCCCGGGGGAATGGTCTCTTCACCCCGAGGTTTTTCCAGGCAATATGCCAGCGGTGGGGAACACCGGATGTAGATCTGCTAGCATCCAGATTCAACGCAAAGGTGGACAGATTTGTGTCTCGCACAAGGGATCCTCTAGCTTGCGGCTCGGATGCCCTAGTGTTCCCTTGGGATCAGTTCAAGCTGATATATGCATTCCCACCGCCACAATTGTTACCGCGATTACTCCGCAGAATCAGGGTAGAAAAGAAACCAGTGATTCTGGTGGCTCCAGCGTGGCCCCGAAGGGCATGGTACGCGGAGATTGTAAAAATGTCAGTGAGGAGTCCTTGGATCCTCCCACATCGTCCGGACCTGCTGTCGCAGGGACCGATATACCACCCTTCCTTACCAGCCCTAGCTTTGACGGCCTGGCTATTGAAGCCCACATTCTGAAAAAGAGAGGGCTCTCTAATTCTGTGGTATCTACCATGATCAATGCCAGGAAGCCGGTATCCAGGCAGATCTATTATAGGATCTGGAAAGCGTACATTACGTGGTGTGAGGCCAAGAAATGGCATCCACGTAAGTACGTGATAGGGAGGATTTTGGACTTCCTACAGTGGGCTGTAGATAGGAAGCTGGCCTTGAGTACTATCAAGGGTCAGATTTCGGCCTTGTCAATATTTTTTCAAAGGCCCTTGGCTTCGCATTCACTAGTCAAAGCTTTCATACAAGGAGTGATGCGTATTAGCCCTCCGGTTAGTATTCCCATATGTCCTTGGGACTTAAACCTGGTTCTGTCAGTTCTACAGAAACAACCGTTTGAACCATTGCAACACATTTCCTTGGTTCTTCTCACCAGGAAATTGATTTTCTTAGTAGCCGTTTGTTCGGCTAAAAGAGTATCGGAATTAGCCGCCTTGTCCTGTAAGGAGCCATATCTGGTTGTCCATAAGGACAGAGTAGTATTACGTCCTCATCCAGCCTTTCTTCCTAAGGTGGTATCGAGGTTTCATTTGAACCAAGATGTGGTTCTTCCTTCTTTTTTCCCCAAACCTAGCTCGGTAGAGGAAAAGTTATTACATTCCTTGGATGTAGTAAGAGCAGTTAAAGCTTATCTAAAAGCCACTGCTCAGATTCGCAGAACGGATACTTTGTTTATTCTGCCGGAAGGCCCTAAAAAGGGTCAGGCAGCATCAAAATCCACTTTAGCCAAGTGGATTCGACAGGTCATAATACAAACCTATGGCTTGAGAAAGAGACCGCCTCCGTTCAAAGTTAGGGCGCACTCCACAAGAGCAGTTGGAACTTCATGGGCAGGGCATCACCAGGCCTCTCTGGCTCAAGTATGTAAGGCCGCAACATGGTCTTCGGTACACACGTTTACTAGATTCTACCAGGTAGACGTTAGAAGTCAGGAGGATGTCGCCTTTGGGCGCAGTGTGTTGCAGGCCGCAAAAGATCCTCATGCCTGATGGCGCCCAGCTTATGTATCCCTCCCCTCATTTGGCATTGCTTTGGGACGTCCCATTAGTAATGACTAAGTCGCTCTGTGTCCCGTGATGTACGAAAAAGAAAAAGGGATTTTTGTAACAGCTTACCTGTAAAATCCTTTTCTTGGAGTACATCACGGGACACAGAGCTCCCACCCCTCTTTTTGGGACACTTATTGCTTGGCTACAAAACTGAGGTGCTCCCGGATGGGAGGGGCTTATATAGGGGAGGGTACTTCCGGTTTGGAATTGGCCAGTGCCAACACCTGAAGGTAATCTATATAACCCATTAGTAATGACTAAGTCGCTCTGTGTCCCGTGATGTACTCCAAGAAAAGGATTTTACAGGTAAGCTGTTACAAAAATCCCTTTTTTCCACTTGCACAACACATATTCTCTTGGATAGACGAAAGGTTGGAACAAAGACACAGGACAGCTTTAAGGTGTGGAGGAGGTCCAGGTACAAACGTAGCTCAAACTCTTAGGACTGTTCAGATTCTCAAACAGTTTTGGCGCATGGTCTCTGCCACAGACCATGAGGTTGGTCTCTGCCACAGACCTGGTGGATAAGGTCACTGCCACTGACCTGGCGAACAGGGTCACTGCCACTGACCAGGTGAATATGGTCACTGCCACTGACCTGGTGAATATGGTCACTGCCACTGACCTAGTGAATATTGATTTCCTTCCTAGGATATAGCCCCTTTCAGGGAGAAGACATCCCCCCAGAGAGTCAACAGACCCCTTCCTTCACCGTGTCCACAGCACCGGTCCTTCGGAACAGGTCCTCCCTTCTCTTAGGGTGCGGGTCCCCTCGCAAGGCGGGATCCTGGACTCCTCGATCCCTTTGCGGGCCCTAGCCGAAGGCTGCTGGGCTCCAGGCCGTAACTGCCACTCCTGGGCCTCCATGCCCAGACGAACAGGAGTGGTGAGGTAGTACCTCACACCAGGCTAAAGGTGCCAGAGGTGGAACCGGAACAAGACCTCCGGGCCTAGGGCACCCGGAGATGGAACCACACACACACCCAGGCCGAAGGTGCCTGGGCGTGGACGGACGAAGACCCTTCTCAGAAGATGTCCGCCCCTTTTATACCCTCTCTTGGCATGCACAGCAGGTTCCCCGCCCCACTGTACGGCTGCCGAGAGGGGACACAAAAGGCACAGCACTGCGCTCGCGGTTCAACCCTGGCCCAGAATGGTAGCGCCACCCACCGGCCACAGGGAACACATCACCAGCATTAACCCCTGAGAACAAAAATGGGCAATGAATCCTATCAATTTAATGTGTCTGAGCCTGGTTACCACTCAGACACTTCCCTTAAATTGAACACCCCGCTACATTCATATGCAGTGAATATGCATTTTAAGTCCTTTTGTGGGGTGACAACAGACAGCACTTTTGTTGATTAAGTGGTGATAGATCTGCCCAGTTGTCTTTTGCTAAAGTACTCAACCGCCCCTCCCCACTCTCTGCATCTCTACAACATAGATACTAAGTATTCTATATTCCAAGTTAAAGCAGTAGTAAACCGCACAAAAAAATCAAAAAACCCTAAAAAAAATGGCCCCCTGCAGGATAATAGCATAATGTGCTAGTATGCATCCCATACTAGCGCATTATGAAACATTTACCTTAGAACAAAGCCCTCCAGGGGTGTGCTGTCACCACTGACAGAGCTTTCATCTTCACCTGGTCTTCCTTACGGGTTTGCGGGCTTTGGCTACTTGAATGGCCGAGCTGCGATGCCATCACTCCCGCACATGCGTGCAGGAGGCACGCCCTCCACTGTGAGTGAAGTGCACATGCACCAGCGACATCACATAACCCGGACCTTACCGCCTGCCTTACTTCCCTGTAACACCACAGTTTTGACCTCTCTGGAGAGGCAATGCTGGTTTTCCCTCATCGGGACGCTCTCATCTACAGATGAGCCGATACACTATCTCCTTCCTGTGAGTTTATATTGTTACCCTTGCCATGTCTAAATAAATGCTACACTTAGAGGCGCTTTTCGTTCTGTCTTTTTATGCAACCATTGACACCACAGGCTGCTATTATAGTAAATATCTCCTAAACCACGCACAGGGTGTTCTTAAATGCCGGGAGGCCGTCTTTTTACGGCCTCCGCTCCTCTGGCCACTGGGGGGCGCGCAAGCGCCGCCGGCGGCGCGCACACGTGCCCGGCGCGTCACTGTAATGCCGATGCGCGTGCCTGGCGGCCGCGATGTCCGCCAGGTACCCGCGATCGGCCAGTACAGAGACAAGGACATGGATCTCTGTGTGTAAACACAGAGATCCATGTCCTGTCAGGGAGAGGAGACTGATGCTGTGTCCCTTGTACATAGGGACACAGATCGGTCACCTCCCCCAGTCAGTCCCCTCCCCCCCACAGTAGTAATCACTCCCAGGGCATACATTTAACCCCTTCCTCGCCCCCTAGTGTTAACCCCTTCCCTGCCAGTCACACTTGTACAGTAATCAGTGCATATTTATAGCGCTGTTCGCTGTATAAATGTGAATGGTCCCAAAAATGTCTCAAAAGTGTCCGCTGTGTCCGCCATAATGTCGCAGTCACGAAAAAAATAACTGATCGCCGCCATTACTAGTAAAAAAAAAAATTATAAAAATGCCATAAAACTACCCCCTATTTTGTAAACGCTATAACTTTTGCACAAACCAATCAATAAACGCAGATTGCAATTTTTTTTACCAAAAATATGTAGAAGAATACGTATCGGCCTAAACTGAGGGAAATGTTTTTTTTGCTTTTTTTTAAATTGGGATATTTATTATAGCAAAAATCAAAAAATATTGTGTTTTTTCGAAAATTGTCACCCTTTTTTGCTTATAGCGCAAAAAATAAAAACCGCAGAGATGATCAAATACCCCCAAAAGAAAGCTCTATTTGTGGTAAAAAAAGGACGTAAATTTTGTTTGGGAGCCACGTCGCACGACCGCGCAATTGTCATTCAAAGCGTGACAGTGCCGAAAGCTGAAATTTTGCCTGGGCAGGAAGGGGGTACATGTGCCCAGTAAGGAAGTGGCTAAATACTCTTTAACCAGTGCTTTATATTATAAATAATAAATGAATGGGTACTTTATGATATGAGGTACATATATGAATATTGGGATTAGTGAAAAATTGCAATAAGGGACCTGAGGGAGAATAGGTGAGGTTGTTTTATGATCAAATTATTGCACGCAATGGCCAACTAAGGTCCACATCACAAAAAAGCAGCATGGTGCCACAGGAATCTATTTTTTTTTTTTTTTTTTTTTAGGGTGCTACTGGCCCAAAATGTATGTGGCTCCACACGTGTACTGCCAAACACTTCTTTTCGAAAAGAAAAGTTGAACATTTGCTGGTTTTGCATAGTCAGGGTTTTTGTCTAGTGTTCTCTTGCAGATTCTTCATCTCTAGTTATCCCTGATCCTCACACAATAACGCTATAGGAATTAGACTACTGGAAATTATTAGAAATCATCTGCTCTTTAGCAATTATTTAAAGCTCTTCCTGACACTGTGCTGTATGTGTAAAAAGAAACAAAAAAAATGTTGTAGCAGCTTGCTTAAAAAATGTAGCCTGTAGCACTTTCTGGAGACAATACGAGGCAGTATGGTCTTGTTAACATTTTCTCAAATATTTGGATGAAAGCCAGAAATGAACATTACCTATTTTTAGTGAATCCTAATGATAAAGACAAGGTCTCTAGGGCAGATACATAATGAACACATGAACAGTTTTAAATACGGCAGTGAGGATTTTCCCTTCTGAAAGAAAATCTGTGCTTTGCCCGTGCAGAGAAAAGTAACAAGTTCACTTTAAGGCAAAGCTTCACAGATGCATATACTTAACTCCCCCCTCCCTCGCCATTCCATTCAGCCTGTATAAGCTAAGAGAAACCAGAGTCATAGATTACACAAAGCTATGGAGATTTGAGGTTAGGCATAACATTGTAATGCCTAGTACACATGATGAGAAGATCGGACGAAAAATACCACTTTCGGAGCGATCGTCTGATAATCTGACCATTAGGACACAGGTTTTGAGAGTCGATCATGACAGTTCATGCAAAATTAGCCAAAGGGACAACATAAATTTTTTCCTGGTACGATAACAGAACGAACGAATATTCATGTAATTAGTATAGTATTTGTATGATAAAAATCGTGTGACCAAGACCACGCATACTCGGAAACTAAAGAATACACTACAATGCATTACAATACATCACATGTACGAGAATTTTTGTAACTTTAGTAACCTACTGGTTTTCGATATGAGACTAGCATGCAAAAAAAAAGGATGATCATTCGTACAATATTCTTATTGTGTATACTAGGCATACAGTAACATAGAATGAGTCTCCTCCATACCGTAACACTGAGTATTAAGACTCGGTTCACACAATAGCGAATTGGATGCAGGATCCCCGCATTCAATTCGCAATAGCAGGAGATTGTGAATGTCTCTCTATGGAGCCGGTTCACATATCTCCGATGCGGCTCCGGTGCGAATTTGCACAGGAGCCCTGTGCGTCTTTTGGTCTGTTTCAGGTCCAAATTCAGCCCAAAATTCTGTCTGAAATCGGACCTGAAGCGGTGAACCAGGACGCACAGGACCCCTGCAGGGAGCCACATCAGTATTGGGTGTTAACTGAGCCTTAAGCTTTACTTGGATCAGCAGGGGAGAGAAGGAAAGGTGAGTATATGCTTCTGCGAACAGGGGTAATTAAAAAAAAGCATGATGGTTTACCCTAAAAAAGCATTCAAAAAGAGTTCTGTGTCTTTCAATAGATCAACTAAGTGAGTTTTGAGCCATTGACTCAATACATTTATTCTGGCCCCATGTCTGGGAGGTTCAGCAGGCAAGGGTGATTCAGCAGGCATCCATGCTTTTGCTGCTTGTATATACATAGTTACATTGTATTATCATGACACTGATGAACAATTGGTTCCTCTGTTTGGTTTTTATTGCTGTCTGTGCTACCATTAAGGAGATTCACCCTCTCTATTTGTTCCCGGTGATCATGATCACTGAGAGTAAATGTGAAAGAAAATCCCAAATTTTGGGTTGGCACCAGAACAGGGAAAAAAGTGGAAATCTCCCCCTAGTTCTGGTGACAGCAAGGGATTCCCTCACTTTGGAGGGTTTTCTCTTCCTGTTTTGGCTATGAGACAGGAGGTGAAGGGAAATCTACCCAATTTGATGTTAATGGGAAAAAAAAAAACTGACGTGGGTTATAAGATCTTGACTTTAGTTCTACTATAAGTTAGCACAGTCTGTGGGCACTGGATGGTGCCTACTTTTAACACATTAGGTTATCTTAGTATATTGATTTTCCATAGAGGTTTGCCTTAAAGGATACAGACTCCTATTACAATGTAATAGGTACAATAGATTCATTGAATTAAGCCAGTTGGGGTGATAATTATAATTGTATTGTCCATAGTCACTTTGAAATTTAACATACCTTTTGGGCATATGTTCTGCATTAAAAAAAAAAAAAAAAGTGCACATGGAATTGATAACTATAACATTTTGAGGATTAGATGGCCAGTGGGTTACTAAAACCGCATATACATTTGATAAAAGTTATATTTTAAGGGTTCTAATTACAAAGAGTTTAGGGGTTCCAAAGCAAGATGATGGAAAACCCTCTACTCAGTAAACTGTAATGATTGGCACAGGTCACAGGATTCATACCCACACTTATAAGCTGACCACAAGCATATCCATGTGTACAACTGTACGGCTTTTTCAGGGCAATGTGACCTGTGGCCATTACAGCTGAGTGAAGGTGTTTTCTGCCAACATTTTCTGTGGCAGGTCGAAAATTTTAATTGCACCTTTGGATAGATTTAGCATGAGGCATTTAACACATGGGTTACTTTTTAAGCTAGTACGTAGTCAACAACTATTCTAGGGAATGTTATAACATTGTCAGAAATCCCTAAACCTTTAAGTGTTTTCATAGTTTCCTTCATTCAGACCCCCCCCCCCCGCCCCCCTCCCCTCCCCCCTCATTTTCCATTTAATGGACGGTAATAAAGGACCTTGCTGTCAGCTATGTATTATTTTGCTCATACTTCAGTATCTCTCTGGGTCCATGGACCTTTTTTAAGTGTTTGGTAGTATTTGTTTTCTTTGCATTAAAACTCACTTATACCTGACACACCAAAAATACAAGGAAAATGCATCATGTCAAAGCTGATATGTTGGCTTTGTCCCAACACGGAGAAGGTCCAAAATATGCTAAGACTTCTAAAATGAGCCTGAGAGTTTAGACCCTGCCATTACCCATTACAGGGTGTAAAAGGGTTTTTAATAGCCTGTGAAATTCATTATTCCAATGAATGCAAGCTTTTAAAGCATAATTTTGTCATGAATGCACTGCCAATATTTTATCAAGGTCAGTCTCATGAGGGTTTGCCAAAGGTGCACTTTCTCTTCCTAAGGGGATGAGTTATGAAGTAAAGCAAGTCTTGTCTCGTAAAAGGAGTATGAAAAAAAAATGTGAATTCTCTAGCTTGATGTTTGAAGTATTGACAAGTTCAGTAAGCCAACATACGCCTTTCAGTAGTGATTTGCAACATTGTATAAAGAAATAAAATAATGCTCTTCATACACTGTTAAAGCCTTACAAAGGTCTAAAACTGTTGGTTTTAACCGAGAAAGCCAAAACCACAATGAAAAGGCCCAGATATCAGTTTCCTTCCATTTGCAATTTAATTCAATAGATTTTACTCAACTTATGTCAGGGCTAGGGCACTGCTGAAACTGTTAAGTGCCTAGACAACCTTGTTGTACATTAACCATGAGGGTGCATGTAGTTTTTACAAAAACACTGTATAGAGCAGCCTTTCTCAACCTGTATTCCATTGAATCCTAGGGTTCCTCATGAGGTTGCTAGGGGTTCCTTAAAGCGGAAGTTCTGCAGCCAATCTTTTTTTTTTTTTTTGGTGTGCATTCAATGGGGTTTTAGATCAGAACATAGTACTCACTTGTTAGGTGTCTAAAACCATCCCCCGTCATTTTTGTTTAAAATATTAACTTTTTAAAACCGATGTAGGCATTTCCCATTTTGCTTGTGGGCATTGTGAAGCCCACAAGCACTTACTTCCTGGAAGCTGTGAATGCTCGTCTCCCGGCATTCACCGCTCTGTGCAGTGTTTACGGCGACCTGCGCCGTAAACATCCTGGTTGCCATGACAACGGGCAGGTCTGCTCCGAGGAGACATTGCGGAGAGCTCCCAGTGAACACTGCGGCGCCAGGGAAAAGAGTGGAGACACCTACTCCTGCGGGAGGAAAGACCGGAAGTCCAACTTTAAAAAGGCTATTTCACGGTATTTAAATGAGCTAAAAAAAAAACTTTTGGCATATGTATATGTATGTGGTGCGGTGCTCACGATAACACAGTGTTGTTATTTAGGGTGAACCTCCGCTTTAAGCATTGAGCAATCAATGATACATTTTTCGCAGTGACAAGCATACTGATGTACCTTGAGCTGTAGATACAGCAATTATTAGCAGGGGTTTCCTGAGGCCAGAATGTTATTTTCAGGGTTTCTCCACATTGCAAAAAGTTGAGAAAGTCTGGCATAGTGTTTTGACAAGGAAACTGATATTGTACCCAGATGTCACATGCTTCAGGGCATCAGGCACATGTATTTAAAGCTGAACACCAGAAGCAATTGATTTGTTTAGATTTACTAAGTAATTATAAACTATATCTACTGATGCCTGTCCGATGTGTGGCTGCTGCTGCGTTGAGCCTGTACAGTACTGTAAGCACTAAATATATAGTGCTAAAACTTACAGTTTCCGCTGTAGTACATCTCTCATAGCAGATTGCTTGCTCTCCACTTTGTCTATTAAAAATATTCCCTGTATTCTTTTCACTGAATACAAGCTGTTCTATGATTGGATGAAGGGAGATAATGATGTTTATCTGAACCTCCCCTCTACAGAATGACTTGAATTTAGTGCACTACAGCCAGAAAGAACCTATAGGCGACAGCAACACATGGGACAGGCATTAGGTAGATTATATTTACATAGCAAATGTTTAAAAAAAAAAACCTTCCTTTTTTATACCCCCTAGCCCTGCCTCTACTTGCTTCTTATCCTCTTCTCTATTACTTTCTCATCCCTTTTAGCCCTCCTCTCTATCACCCCAAGTATGCTCCCCAATAGAGATACCATCCCCTATAGGCTGTTTCTTTTGGGCACCACACCCCCAACCCTTAATACATTATGTTCGCTATTTGATTTGCTCAGAGGTTTCCCTGGTTGCAACCAAATAGGATTAGCCAAAAAAAAATGAAAAAGTTCTTTATTGTATGTCTGGTTCTGTAGAGCTTGTCATAGGTATGTCTATCAGTTTGTTTAATCAATTCTTGGCTGTATCTGAGAGACTTCTGCATGTCACCCTATACTTGTACCTTTGTTTTTGTCCTTACAAAGAATTACAAAATAATTGTTTCCAAAGTTCGGCTTTAAAGTGGTTGTAAACCCTTACTTATACCCAGTAAAGTGACTGGTGTCACATGATACACATAGATGAGCATAGGTTGTTACTGTTTATCTGCAGCCCTCTCTCCTCTACAGTCTTCTAAAAACACCCATTTTACACAGCATTTCTCAGCAGAAGAAAGCAGGGGGCGGGGATCTGAAGTCACACACTGCAGAGCTACAGCAAATCTGATGGCTGATTGGATGGAAGGGACACACCTCCCTCCTACAGAGAAAAACACAGAGCTGGGTCTATGAATCACCTGCTGTGTGTTGGAGGGGGGGGTGCTGGCTGTATCAGTGACCCATGTAGATAGCAGAGGGAACAGAGATAGAAGAACCAGACTTGGTGCATTGGATTCAAACTAATACACACTATAGGGGATGTGCTTTGTTAATTTTTCATGTCTGAGGTTTACAACCACTTTAAATTTCCAGTGCAAGCTCTTCTGTATTCTCTGTAAAGGTGGCCATACACTATGCACATTTTGGCCAGGATCTGAAAAACAATCCATCCTCCCACCTGACATCCATGGATTGAAAAATTGAAAGAACCATACAGAAAATGATTGTCTCAACAGCAGCAGCACCTCATCGTATGCTGTTCAGATAATTTGTCAGCTGACAGTACCCTGGCTATCAGACTACAATCGCCTCAGTAGATTCATCCATTGATGCCGCATAGCTTGGATGGAGGAAACTCCCAGATTATTTTGGATCATTATTTTGGTAGGCTGAACAAAAAAATCTAACTGTGTATGGCAGGCGCATATATATTTGGGTCAGTACACTCTCTTAAGGTTTAAGTCATGCTCAGAATGCTTTTTAGCCCCACAATTCTTCTACTATTACTGTACAGGATCAATAGCTATGGCTTTCATTGTTTTGTTTTTTTAGATAATGACCTTTGTCCTGTCAATGCCAGAATTGTCTGCAGTACACACAGACACACACTCTTAAAGGTTTTGAACATGAATGTTTAAGTGTCTGTCATGCATTTGTTACATTTCTGGAGTTTTTTTTCCGACAACCGTCCATTGTCTGTTTGTGTTTTGCCACAAGCACAGTCATTTTTGACGTGAAGCTTCCAGGACAAAATTCTAATAAAAATGCTTGCATCGTGTCTCTAATATGAAACCTATCTACAACCCTTGAACCTAACAATTAAGCCTCCATTGACTTGCATGCTAACTCCTGTTTTAGCTAAAAAAACTGACCCTTATGCCCCGTACACACGAGCGGTTTTCCCGTCGGAAAAAAAAAAACGATGGTTTTCCCGACAGAATTCCTCTCAAGCCTGCCTTGCATACACACGGTCACACAAAAGTCCGGTGAACTTTTGACTGCCAAGAAAGCGGTGACGTAAAAGACTACGACGAACCGACAAAATTAAGTTCTATGCTTCCAAGCATGTGTCAAATTAATTCCGAGCATGCGTGTTTTTTCCCGTGTCGGAAAAGCATACAGACAAATGTTTTTTCGGCTAGGATTTTTCCTGATGGGAAAAAAGAGATCCTGCTCTCTTTTTTTTCCGGCAGTTTTCCTGTTGGAAAAAGTCTGATGGAGCATACACATGGTCGGGATTCCCGACGAAAAGTTCTCATCGGACTTTTTCCTACAGGAAAACCGGTCGTGTGTACGGGGCATTTGTGTTTAAAAATAGTTTAACAGACAAGAGAAAAAGATAAATGGCTACACATACCTGCACAGTTTTTGTACCCCCACTCTGCTGGGTTTATTTATTTATTTATTTAGTACAGGGACTTATATAGTGGCAACATTTTAAACAGAACTTTTATATATATATATATATATATATATATATATATATATATAAAAATAGCTTATTCACATTTGTCTTGATCGGGTGAATATTTGGTAGTTGCTTGTTTTGCTGTTGCTGATGTGCCCCTTCCCACCTCCCACACATTACTATTAGCCAGTTAGGCAGACTATACGGAGGTGGGAAGGAGTGAGCAAGCTCTAACATCACCATGAAATGTTGAAGATTTGCCTAATCAGGAGTCAGGCACAGAACAGGTATTAAAAGCTGCTTCAGGCATGTGTAAGCCATCTCCAGATGCCTTTTATTTATACTGGGAACACCTTGTTTTTTTTTATTACAGTGACGATCACTTTAACTTCCTCCATTACAAATAAACAGCTGAGCTGACCCTAGAAATTACCCATAGCAGTTACCCTAACACTTAAAGTGCAACTGCAGCCATATGGGGTTTTTTTTCTTTTTTTTTTAGTTTTGGATAGAGCGGTGAGAGATTAGAACACCTGTCAGTTTTTTTGTTTCTTTTTTTAACTTCAAGTTTTATTGACATTTTTTAGTAATTGCGATTACAAAAGAAGGAACAAAAGTTGAAGACATAAAGTGGTCATCAACTAAAAGCAACTACGGTGCATACATTTACATAAGTATAGCATATACCAGACTGAAAGAGAAAGGGGCTAACAATGCCATACAAAGTTTCAAAGGTTCTGGGTATTACTAAATTAGTAGAGTATAGAGACAAAAACCCTCAGATCATGTGTGTAGCATATACAGCAATTTCAAAATGAGCACAATCAAGTACTTCTTGCTGGGAATAGAAGACTTTTAGGGGAATTATGGCTGTAGAGAATTGAAGAGGGCAGACATATAGTTATACTACTGGAATGCTTCTGGGATCCTTTAGCCAATATGCTCAGTTACTATAAAATTTTGCTGTGGTCACATGGGCTCTTGCAAACATAAGTTTTATAAGTAAATGGTCATTCAAAATATTGATAAGCTGTTTAATAGTAGGGGAAGAGTCGCTATTCCATTTGCATGCAATAGCGAGTCTAACTGCTATAAGGACATGTGATTATTGCATGAAAAGTAGTAGGCCAGACTTCAAGTCCTAGTTCCAGCAAGGCTACTAGTGGTGAGAGATTTATAGGGATTCCAGTGATCGAGAGCATAAGAGTGTTAACATTTTTCCAGAACTTAGCTAGTCATGGTCAGTTCCACCAGATGTGAAGGACGGATCCAGTACGGCCACAAGATCTACAGCATTTTGGAGAGTGAGAAGGATATACAGCAGTGATATGCAATTAGCGGACCTCCAGCTGTTGCAGAACTACGAGTCCCATGAGGCATTGCAAGACTCTGACAGCCACAAGCATGACACCCAGAGGCAGAGGCATGATGGGACTTGTAGTTTTGCAACAGCTGGAGGTCCGCTAATTGCATATCCCTGATATACAGTATCTCACATAAGTGAGTACACCCCTCACATTTTTGTAAATATCTTATTATATCTTTTCATGTGACAACACTGAAGAAATGTCACTTTGCTACAATGTAAAGTAGTGAGTGTACAGCTTGTGTAACAGTGTAAATTTTCTGTCCCCCCAAAATAACTAAACACACAGCCATTAATGTCTAAACTGCTGGCAACATAAGTGAAAATTTCCAAATTGGGCCCAATTAGCCATTTCCCTCCTGGTCTCATGTGACTCGTTAGTGTTACAAGGTCTCAGGTGTGAATGGGGAGCAGGTGTGTTAAATTTGGTGTTATAGCTCTCATTCTCTCAAACTGGTCACTAGAAGTTCAACATGGCATCTCATGGCAAAGGACTCTCTGAGGATCTGAAGAAAATACATGTTGCTCTACATAAAGATGGCCTAGGCTATAAGAAGATTGCCAAGACCCTGAAACTGAGCTGCAGCACGGTGGCACAGGTTCCACTCAGAACAGGCCTCGACCAAAGAAGTTGAGTGCACGTGCTCAGCACGTGCTTTGGGAATCAGATGTATGAGTGCGTCCAGCATGGCTGCAGAGGTTGAAGGGGTGGGGGGGCAGCTTGTCAGTGCTCAGACCATATGCCACACACTGCATTAAATTGGTCTGCATGGCTGTCATCACAGAAGGAAGCCTCTTCTAAAGATGATGCACAAGAAAGCCTGCAAACAGTATGCTGAAGACAAGCGGACTGGAGACATGATTACTGGAACCATGTCCTGTGGTCTGATGAGACCAAGATAAACTTATTTGGTTCAGATGGTGTCAGCGTGTGTGGCGGCAACCAGGTGAGGAGTACAAAGACAAGTGTGTCTTGCCTACAGTCAAGCATGATGGTGGGAGTGTCATTGTCTGGGGCTGCATGAGTGCTGCTGGCACTGGGGAGCTACAGTTCATTAAGGGAACCATGAATGCCAACAAGTACTGTGACATACTGAAGCAGAGCATGATCCCCTCCCTTTAGAGACTGGGCGGCGGGGCAGTATTCCAACATGATAACAACCCCAAACACACCTCCAAGGCAACCACTGCCTTGCTAAAGAAGCTGCGGGTAAAGGTGATGGACTGGCCAACATGTCTCCAGACCTAAAACCTATTGAGCATCTGTGGGGCATCCTCAAACGGAAGGTGAAGGAGCGCAAGGTCTCTAACATTCACCAGCTCCGTGATGTCGTCATGGAGTAATGGAAGAGGACTCCAGTGGCAACCTGTGAAGCTCTGGTGAACTCCATGCCCAAGAGGGTTAAGACAGTGCTTGTGGAAAATAATGGTGTCCACACAAAGTATTGACACTTTGGACCCAATTTGGACATTTTCACTTAGGGGTGTACTCAATTTTGTTGCCAGCGGTTTAGACATTATTGGCTGTGTGTTGAATTATTTTGACGGGACAGCAAATTTACACTGTTATACAAGCTGTGCACTTATTACTTTACATTGTAGCAAAGTGTAATTTCTTCTGTGTTGTCACATGAAAAGATATAATAAAATATTTACAAAAATGTGAGGGGTGTATTTACTTTTGTGAGATGCTGTATAAACGTGCCAATTTGATAGGTGTGTAGTACCAGTTATGTAGAAAATTTTGAGTCGATTCCCAGTGGGATAAACATTTAGAGTGCACCTGTCAGTTTTTATTGCTGTCTGTGCCCCTATTAAAGCGGGGTTCCGGGCATCATTTTTTTTCATCAATCACCATCGGTACATAAATCAGTGCAAACACTTACCTGATATCCTCTCAGCGTACTTGTGGCCGTTTCCATCATAGCTGTGGGCATGTGAAGCCCAGTTTCTGTGTCTTCCTGGATTTAATGAGAGAGGTGCATGCTGGGTAACCAGCATGCACCTCTCGATCTCGCGCATGCGTTAGTTTGTATTGTTGTCATGACATGTCATGACTGTATGGAAATAACACAATTTTTCGGCAGAGTAAAGCGCACAGACTCCTGGGAAATTATGACACTCATTTCCCAGGACGCCCCGGACGACTTAGGAAGGGAAGAAGACCCACCGCGGTCCAGGAACTAGGCAGATTAGCAAATCTGCCTAGTAACAGCAATTTCCAGGCAGGAATTTTTTATTTTTTTTGACAAATTGTTTTATTTTAGTGTAGCGGGTATATGCTTTTCTATCATGTTTGAATTTGGTGGGGGATCTGTGATGTGTGGTTCCCTGGGGCACAGCAGGTGGCGCTGTCACTTTGGGCCCGGGGTTGAGCCATCGTTGCAGTGGCATACCCTTTTTGGCCTCTCGCAGCATGAGTACAGCGGGGCGGGGGCTCCGCTGGGCTTGCTGGGGGAGGGTATAAGGGAGTCAGCCATTTTGGTCACGGGTCGTCGAGTCCCAGGCACCTTCAGCCTGAGGGCTTTGGTTCATGGTCGGTGTCCAGGGGGCCTAGGCCTGGACACCCGGAGCTCGTGTTCCACCCCAGGCACCTTCAACCTGGGGTGAGATACTCGGTTGGAGGCCTGGGGCCAGGTGTCCTCCGCTGGGCTCCGTGGGGGAAGGATTTCCTAGGGGACCCCGGGAGTCGGGTACCCGAATCCAGAGGTGTAAGGGACCGGAGGAGCTACTCACCCGAAGACCTGGTTCAGCAGATTGCCGGTGCCTGGTGAGCCTCAGGAGACCGCCCGGAGGGGTATCTTCCCAAACAGGGGCCGAGTGCAGTCAGGAGGAAGGTTCATCATTCATCCGGTCGGTGGCAGCGACCAAGATTCTTAACAGGTGGCATAGATCATGTGCCAAACCTATTCGCTGATAGAGGAATAGGAGAGTTCATTGTGCCTGGGCCTACTCGTATCCACACCCCCTGTCTGTTCGTTGAGGGAGTCCAACTGATTGTGTTTCATCCTGACATTGAAGAATAAAGGAGTGTTGGACTTTTATTGGTGTGGGGCTCATTTACTGGCAGACACGGTTCCACAGAAGTGGCGGAGGCTCCAAACTCAGAACACCGACTCGAAGGTAAAGGAACTTTGCTTACACCACACAAACATCTGCAGTGAAGGCTTGGCGTGGTGACCCCGCACTTTCTCCTCCAAGGTACCCCTAGACAAGCAGAAACCAGCCAACAGTGGAGTGAGAGAGTGGAGGCCGCTACACGTGGGGGCTCCGGTCCAGGATGGTGTTCGTGTTACTATGGAGCTAGAATGGACGGAGTTTGAATGTGTCTGCCCGGAGGAGTTCCGCGTAGGTCGGCCATATTACTGGCCAAAGTGCAACCCTGCTTGAAGTCGTGAGTGTGACCCTAAGAAGGGGAAGGACTACGCAGAAGAGCGAGAAGAGGGGGGAGTCCAGCCGTGTGAGGTACTACACGTGGGGGCTTCTATTGCACTGCGCCACGAGGCACACCCTCCCTACTCAGTTCGTGGGCGTGACCCAGGGAAGGAGAAAGCCCGCGAACTGGAGTGCAAGAAGGGAGGAGTCCAGCTGTGTGAAGGACTACACGTGGGGACTTTGGCGCCAAACTTGCAGTGCGCAATGGATCAGCAGCGAGTCACCATGTTTTGAAATACATTCTGGATTTCGCTTCACCCTTCTACCATGACCTTGACTACTGCTGCTCCGGTGACCGATACGGGGATCCGGCTAAAGCCCCGGGGAAGATTCGCCCTGTACTCATGCATGGACGTTGAGGCCCTGGGTTTGATTTGTCCCGGTGTTCGGGACTGGTGTGTCAGCTGAAGCCATTCGGGCGATGCGAGGCCTGCGGGGAGTTCTTATTTGAGGTGGACCCAGCTATCGAAAAGCCAAGAACCATCCACCTCAACCGCACTACAGGCAGCACCACTCAAGTAGGAGGAATCACCGCTTTGACAGCCATCCCTGTGCGCACTGCAACGACCGCGGGGGAAGTCGCGATCAACGAAGTACGGGAGAAATCCGAGGATGCTGACTCGGTCACCACTGTCTCACAGTGTCCACCGCCCAAGAGGAAGACCGGCATGGTAGCCCCGTCCAGCGGTCGCGGTGGATCATCCTGCCCGCCTACGCCCGGCCCGGATGGATTCGGTGAAAGGAGTTGCTGACATCCCGTCTCAAGTAAAGGCCAAGGTAAGCCAGGCGGAGGGACTTGGTGTGTGGGCGGAGGTGTCGGGGAGTCACGGCCCTGTGTGTCCGCGGGAGATGGCAGTTCAGTCTCCACTACAGGCTACCTGCCCGCAGAGGAGTGTAACATCTCCGACCTGGAGTCGCTCTCCGATCTGGGAGACGATGTTGCCATAGATGAACTCTTTGCCAGCAAGGGTTGGGACAAGATGCCTCTCTCCTCATCCCGCAAAGCTAGGGATCCACCCATGTCTACAGGGGATAGTACACCCCGGGTGGAGGCACCAGCGCCTGGGGAGGGATCCCATCCCCAGCCTACCCTCACATCCCCGGTTCCACTTGCACCTAACACCGGGGATAAGAGACTGTCGCTGCAGGCACCTATGCCCAGAACGGAGGTGATCAGAGCACCTCGTCACTCGGATGCTATAGTTTTGCCAGGTGAAGGGGACAAAGCCACAATGCCTCCACTGGCGAGACTACAACGCCTATTTTGTCAGAAGGTTGCTGCTGAGTACGGGTGGGAGTACCCATACTTGTCTAAGGAGTTGTTGTATGAAGTGGAAGTTTGCCGAGAGCGCTGGTACAATGACTTTGTGTGGACCCACATTCAGGTCCCACATGCCCGTAGGTACCTCGCGTGTTCTCCCAAGGCATCTCAGCGCTTCAAAGACTGCAAGGCAGAATGGATGCTGGGGCGGCATATCCACGCGGACAAGGTGCTGATCCGACGCAAGGAAGGGGAAGATGTTGAGTACCATCTGGAAACCATGGACCAGCATTTGAAACCACTTGTCCTGCCGCACCCTCGCTTCTATCTGTAGGAGATAAAAGACTCTGTTTGCTGCTTAATGTTGCTGAATTCTCCGGGTTAGTTGTTTGTTTCCCGGGAAAACTCAGTGACTATACCCAAGCTAATGGGTGTTTGTGCTCTTCGGAGGAATTGAAGGACTGTTCCTGTTGTTGTTCTTCATTCTCCAACAAGTGATCTAGGACTCTGGGGTAGAGAGGGCCAAAGAAGAAGAGGTCTCTACAAGTGCAGTTACCGCAACGCTGTCACCAGGTGGCAGTGTCGTGCATCGGCATTCACTTTTCACACACACACTTTTAGAAGGAAAGGATTTCTCTACGGAGAGGTTTTTTAGTTCTCACACGAACATATGTGTCAGGGTTGTGTGTGTTTAATATTTATTTTACCCTCTGCAGGAGAGCATCCCATCAAGACCGCTGAGAGTGGGGCGGGTCTTAGTCATTGATGTGGGTGGGGGAAAATGTAATGATGTGACTTTTATATATGTTTCAAGTTATGTGTTATTTGTTCCCTTCCCCCCCATTTTTGTTGAGGCTCAGGCACAACTGCTCTAGGTAGTTAGTTTCATTTTTTAAAAATTTTGGGGATTTTTGAAATTTTCAGTCGGTTTCTGGATTGGACTATGTCAGCCCTTGAGGGCATGGTTTATTCCAGACACTGGGGACCAGTGTCAAACAACCAGGGGGAGAGTGTAGCGGGTATATGCTTTTCTATCGTGTTTGAATTTGGTGGGGGATCTGTGATGTGTGGTTCCCTGGGGCCCAGCAGGTGGCGCTGTCACTTTGGGCCGGGGGTTGAGCCATCGTTGCAGTGGCATACCCTTTTTGGCCTCTCGCAGCATGAGTACAGCGGGGCGGGGGCTCCGCTGGGCTTGCTGGGGGAGGGTATAAGGGGGTCTGCCATTTTGGTCACGGGGTCGTCGAGTCCCAGGCACCTTCAGCCTGAGGGCTGTGGTTCGTGGTCGGTGTCCAGGTGGCCTAGGCCTGGACACCCAGAGCTCGTGTTCCACCCCAGGCACCTTCAGCCTGGGGTGAGGTACTCGGTTGGAGGCCTGGGGCCCAGTGTCCTCCGCTGGGCTCCGCGAGGGAAGGATTTCCTAGGGGACCCCGGGAGTGGGGTACCCGAATCCAGAGGTGTAAGGGACTGGAGGAGCTACTCACCCGAAGACCTGGTGCAGCAGATTGCCGGTGCCGGGTGAGCCTCAGGAGACCGCCCGGAGGGGTATCTTCCCAAACAGGGGCCGAGTGCAGTCGGGAGGAAGGTTCATCGTTCATCCGGTCGGTGGCAGCGACCAAGATTCTCAAAAGGTGGCATAGATCATGTGCCAAACCTATTCGCTGATAGAGGAATAGGAGAGTTCAGTGTGCCTGGGCCTACTCATATCCACACCCCCTGTCTGTTCGTTGAGGGAGTCCAACTGATTGTGTTTTATCCTGACATTGAAGAATAAAGGAGTGTTGGACTTTTATTGGTGTGGGGCTCATTTACTGGCAGACACTGTTCCAGGGAAGAAGCGGAGGCTCCAAACTCAGAACACTGACCCGAAGGTAAAGGAACTTTGCTTACACCACACAAACATCTGCGGTGAAGGCTTGGCGTGGTGACCCCGCACTCTCTCCTCCAAGGTACCCCTAGACAAGCAGAAACCAGCCAACAGCGGAGTGAGAGAGTGGAGGCCGCTAATCTAAATGACAGGGAACCTATTAAAATGAAGTTTAATTTTAGGGTGGACCTCCGCTTTAAAGGAGTAGTAAAGTTACATGTTTTTTCACCTTAATGCATCCTATGCATTAAGGTGAAAAAACATTCGACAATACCGCCCCCCCCCGAGCCCCCGTTTTTCTTACCTGGCCCCTCGAAAGTCCCATGCTCGTCCCCGTCATCCTCTTCGTTTTTCTGCCTGGCCGCCGATTGGCTACACTGGATAGATTGAAAGCAGCGCAGCCATTGGCTGGCGCTGCTGTCAATCACATCCAATGACGCGGCACGCCGGGGGGCGGGGCCGAGTGATACAGTCGGCGGCTATGGCCGCCGCTGTATCACGGGAGCGCGCCCGCAATCACTCCACACCATGCGAGCTCACTCGCATTAAGGTGTGGAGTCCTTGCGGGGAGGAGCCAAGACAGCCGCCGAGGGACCCCAGAAGACCAGGATCGGGGCCACTGTGTGCAAAACGAGCTGCACAGTGGAGGTAAGTATAACATGTTTGTTATTTTAAAGCAAAAAAAAAAAAAGGTATAGTGCTCCTTTAAGGGAGATTTACCCTCTCTACTTGTCCTGGTGACTTTTGTCACCAAAACAGGAATGGGGAAGAATCTTCAAAATTTTCCAATGGGGACACCAGTTCTGGTGACATCTGTCTAGGGGGAATTTCCCCCACTTTGTACACAACTTACTGTTGTGGCTATGGAACAGGAAGTCACCAGAACAGGAATAGAGGGGAAATCTTCCAAGTCTTCCAAAGGGGAGACTAATCTTAGTGATATCTGTCTAAAAGGGGAATTTACTCACTTTGTTGCTATGGGACAGGTAGTGAAGGGAAATCTCCTCAGTGGGACACAGATGGCAAAGTTATAACCCTCCCTGAATCTAAAATGACAAATACAAAGTTTTGACTTTAGTTCCACTCCAATTCATTGCTCCCCCAACCCTACTTCAACCATTAGGTAGCTCTTAAACCTTTGACCTAACCATTCTGACTCAATCCTTAGCTTAAATCTAACCTATATTAACTCTTAATCTTTCATTAACCCTAAACTCATTAATTTTTCAAAATAATCCCCTAAAGCTTCTTATGGTCCATGCACAGGGCCTTTTAGGGCCATACACCATCCATCTCAGTGTATTTGTGCGGTTTGTACAGCCATGTGTTTCCAATGAGCTCTGGACAGAAGTTCTGTACAAATCATAGACAGGCTGACCCTACCTGTAGCTGTCCACAAGTAATTGTACAGGGATAGATGTGTGCTGCTGGACACAAACCTTATTTGTCCAGGGTCTCAGATCAGTCCCCAAATCTCTCCATGAGTGATTACCTGTGAATAGCTGCAGACAACCACAGACAATGTCAGCCTGTCATTGATTTGCACAGTCTTTCTGTGTTGGGCTGATTGGAAAACACATGTTCGCAGACATGCTAATCTGTGTACAGCTCTTCCTCTGTGCTTGAGCCCTTACAACAATGCAGTGTTTACAGTCCCTGCATCAAGCTTTTATAGTGCCAATAGCAAATGATTTGTCATAGGTAGTGTGTAATATACAAATATAGCTTACCTATCCTTTAAGATGTTCAATAAAACCTAAATGTTTGAAGTATGTGTCACATTCTTAGCTACTGTTTCCTGTCAATGTGCCTCATGAGTCACAGATTCATTCTATTACTATTATTGTTAAAGAAAAGGTAACCCGTATAAATACAGATGATATCTGACTGCTTCTCCTTTTCAATGTGCAGATATTGTAGTAGTAAACATCAGTATGTTTTTAGTTTAATACACTGAGCACAATAAAATCAACTTCCCTCAGAAAACTATTTGGTAAATATCTCACGCTAGCAGTTGTAGTTTACAGTTTTAAATGCTGCTGGTTCCTTCCCCCCAGTGCTGCTTCCCTGAACTTCTGGCCTTTATAGCAAAGTGTTAAAGCCTCATACACACGGCCGGTTTTCTCATCAAGAAACAACAAGAAAACTGCCGGGAGAGCTTTCTTGCCGAGAAAACCGGCCGTGTGTACGAGGCTTTCAGGTTTCTCATCAAGAAAACTGGCCAGAATCTCGACGGGAAAAATAGAGAACCTGCTCTCTATTTTTTCGTCGAGATTCTCGTCGGCCTGTTTCCCGACGAGAAACCTGAGAGTGTGTGCGCTTACCTGTCGCCGTGGAGACCCACACATGCTCGAAATTACTTTGACGCAATGCGCAGTAGCTTCCTAGGCATAGGTAGGGTGTAGCAAGATGGCGGCGGCGGCGGCATCGAATGTGATGAGCGCACGCTCGTCGTAGCCGATGACATCTCCGTGTTCGTTCCATTCAAAAGAACGGCGGTTCTTTTGAATCGAGCGTGTGTACACTCGGCCGGGACAAGAATCTTGTCAAGAATCTTGTCAGGAAAAACTACGTATTTTTTCCTGACGAGATTCTCGGCCGTGTGTACGAGGCTTTAATAGTGGAATAGTGGAGGGGGAGGAGGAGGAGGGAGGAGAAGGGAAAGGCTTTGCCACCCAAAGCTATGGGACGGTTTGTTTCTCTTGATGCACACAGAGTAGTGAGATACAACTCTAGTCCCTGCATGGAAGAGTGGATCCATTGGATGCTTCAAGAGAAAGGAGCCCCACCTGAAAATAACAAGCCTAGGGTGATGATCATGGCACTACCCATAGCTGGTCATAGATGCTAAACAGGCCATATTTTTACTTTCAATCATTTTTATTGAATTTAGTCAAACAGACAATAAATACATGGGCATGTAAAGACAAGGTATCTTTGGTTGCTATAAAAAAGTACAATTAGTATACAAACATTTTTCAAAAAAGTCATGAATATAAGAACAAATACATTGCTTAAGGAAAAGAACATACCGTATTTATCGGCGTATAACACGCACAGGCGTATAACACGCATCCTAACTTTAGGAGGGAAGTTTCAGGAAAAAAACTTTCCACAGCCCCCTGCGTATAACACGCAGGCACAGTTTACTCTCTATTTTCAGGGTAAAAAAGTGAGTGTTATATGCCAATAAATACAGTAATTATTACTTGGTACAGTTATAAGGTATGACATGAGCATTAGTGCATTCATGGAGTTTTAAATAGATTGTTTTGGAACCATTTAAGCCATGGGGTCCACATTTTGTTGGTGGCAACTAGTCTACCTTCCGAGGATGCATACATGAGTTCATAAGAACCATGTGTGAACAGGCCATATTTCAATCCCACTATGGCCATTCCAGCTCGATAGAACAGGACCAGAAATGTTGGAATATAGTCATTCAATCTGCGGCTGCAGCATAGATCAGTATATTCTGACAGCGTGGATGGGTGAATCAATTATAATTTTTTTTTATTGGATTGGCCTGCTGGCTGCTGCAAAAAAAAATATTCATCTATGCGCAGTCTAAGACCCCTTTTACACTGAGGCCGTGCCGGGTTCATGGTAAAGTGCCCCTCGTTTTAGCGTCACTTTATTGCTGTCTAAGCTGAGCTTTTGCGCCACTTTTCGGCTGCTAGTGGGGCACTTTTAACCCCAAAGAAGGGGTTAGAACTATGCTTTTCATGCGCTTCGGAAGCGCTGCCCATTTATTGCAATAGGCAGGGGCTGTAGAGGAGCGGTGTATACAGCGCTCCCAAACCACCCCAAAGATGCTGCTTGCAGGACTTTTTCTAACGTCCCACAAGCGCACCGCCCCAGTGTGAAAGCACTCTGGCTTTTACATTCGGGCGGCATGGGAGGCAGTTTTCAGGTGCTAGTTCTAGTGCTAAAACCCCTGAAAAATGCCTCGGTGTGAAAGGGGTCTTGAGGTCCCTACTGAACTGGCCAAATTTTGATCCATATGTGGCCATTGCAGTTGAATAGAAGTCAATCTACTGACTGATTTCTGTTCCACCTCCCTGTCAGATAAAGATGCTCAATCAGTGGTTGTAGCCATTGTCTACGGTGCTGATCTGTGTATTCTGACAGTGGGTGAGAGAGTCTCCCTGCTGTCAGAAAACTTTAGCACAGCAGGCCGCATTCCCCCATCCATGTCGAATGTGTGGATGGGGGAATGGGTGCAGTTTTTTTGTTCAACCGGCTGGATAAATGAAAAAAAACTGAACCATGAACAGCCAACTTAAACCGGAGCTCCACCCAAAAGGAGAAGCTCATCTGCTTATCTGCCTCCTCCCTGCCTCCGGTGCCACATTTGGCACCTTGTGGGGGGGGGAGCTGGTACCTGGTTTTGACAGGTACCTGCTCCCACTTCCTGCTGAGTTCACCGTGGTGAACTCAGCTGGAAGTTTGGCCCTCACCGCAGCCAACCCATTGAGAAAGCGCAATGCAGGTCACGCATGTACAGTTGTAAACCGGTTGTGAAGCCGCAAGGCTTTACTGCCGGTTTCCCTTACCCAAGATGGCGGCACCAGCACTTCAAGAATTGCCTTGGGTGAGGACACCGCGTGATCCCTGGACAGGTAAGTGTCCTGATAGTAAAAGTCAGCAGCTACAGTATTTGTTTGGTGGGGGGGCTGGAGCTCCGCTTTAAGGGTGATGCTTCAAAAGAAATAAGCCACAATCAAAAGCAGGAAACCTGGGGCAGTGGTCATGGCATCAGCTGAAAGTGCTTAAAAAAAAGGTTTAATATAACTTTAAGAAACCAAGAGCATCTAAATTGAAAAGTCCTCTAATTCTTTATCGAGTTCTTAAACTTACATTTATAAAAGATGCAACGAACTTGCTCAACTCTTCATGAGAAAAACATATAATAAACAAAAAAGGTCTAAAAGGCAACTCGGAGATGGCTTGGAAGAAATGAATGATCACATCAGTCTTTGGAACAGTTGTTAGGGCCCCTTCTTACAACAGCAAAAGCCTGAAATCTGATCCGAGGAATTCACTGTACTGACTTGTGGAAGGGGGGAGGAAGCTGCCTCATTCGGATTTGTTCTGTGATGTTGGCAATAGGGGGGGGGGGGGGGAGTTGAGAGCAGAAAACCAGGCTGTGTATAAAACTATGAACAAAAAAAAACCGTATATTGTGTGATAAGCCAAACTTAGTCTCACGCTTGTAACTCAAAAGAGACACGCTAAAATCTGCAGACTTTCCAAAGAAAGTGGAGTGTTAGCAGGCGGATTGAAGCGCCTGGCTTGGAGATTACAGACTGAATGAGAAAGCTGGATCAAATAAAAGGATCAGTGGAAATTTTCAGGAAGCTGGAGCAGGGCATGCATTTGCCTCTTGGCCTCACTTCATCATGTGAATGGCAATAGGAAGATGTCCAAATGTTTCCTTATGCCTGCACTCTAAATATAATGACTCTGATTAAAGAGGAAAATACGTTCACCAGTCTTGCAATATGCTTAATTGAATGGATAAAAAAAAAAAAAACGAAAACGAAGGTCACCTTCAACCAAAATCAAGTGTTTTAAAATACCACAGTCCCTTGCCAAATTATTCATTATGCTTCTTTTGGCATGAAAGTGTCATTTTTTTTTTTAAGTCTCTTTTGTATTCAAAGAAATGATGATGCCAAGTCTGCAGAGATTTTTTCATTAGTCATAAGTGTTAGCATAACACGGCAATAAATGATATTTACAACATGGTGAGAGTATATAAGGGACGACTTAGGAGAGGAGTCCTTTTCACCCTACCCTATATTCACTTAAAAAGGCACGATAATTGGATATGCTTTTAATTATGTGAAGTCAACACAAACTGGCATAAAAATGACTTTTGATGGCCATACATTTTTTTTTTTTGTGCATTCCATTTTTTTTTTACGTTTTTGCAAAAAGTGCTTTCATTTTTTTATCTGGTCGTTATGTGATTCAAACAAAGCAATTGAATCTGTAAATGATCAAATAGCCAAAAAGCCTTATCCAATCTACTTAAGCCGTGTACACATGATCGGTTTTACCGATGAAAACAGTTCGATGGACTTTTTTCATCGGACAAACCGATCGTGTATGGGCCCCATCGTTTTTTTTTAGAACATGTTTTAAATTTATCCGATGGAAAAAAAAAAAAAACGATAGCAAATTACTATCGTCTGTGGGGAACTCCATTGGATAAAAAACCCACGCATGTTCAGAATCAAGTCGACGCATGCTCAGAAGCAATGAACTTAATTTTTCTCGGCTTGTCGGAGTGTTTTACGTCACGGCGTTTGGGACGGTCGGTTTTTTGACTGATGGTGTGTAGGCAAGACTGATGGAAGTCAGCTTCATCGGATTTCCGATGGAAAAATCCATCGGTTAAAAATCCATAGGAAATCCGATCGTGTGTACAGGGCTTTAGACTAAATTTGGATCATATTGATCAAAGCAGTTGATCGACCAGGATTGGATTGGCAGCACTGAAATACTTTGTTCATGAAAAAGATTGTCAGCTCTAACGAGCAGGGCCCTCTGATTCCTACTGTATTAAAGTGTATTGTATTTGTACTGTCTACCCTCAAGTTGTAAAGCGCTGCGTAAACTGTTGGCACTATATAAATCCCGTATAATAATAATATTAATGAAAACTATAGTATTGTGATCAATCAAATTATGAGATTATGGAAAACGAGATGCGATCAATAAATTACAATTATAATTTCTTATCGTTTTTAAACAATTGATCAAAATCCACTTTCCCATGATTACTCCTATCGGAAGAGATTGTTCAGAAAAAAATGAATCATTTATCGAAGTGTGTAGTACCACCAATACACATTACTATCTGTATACTCTATACTAAGCAACCTTATGGTGGCCATACATACTTGGATAAATGATTCATTTATTTTCCATTTGATCTCTTTGCATAGAATCAATCTATAGTTGACTACCCATTTGATAAATATTCCACACTCAGGGAAGTGGATTTTGATCGATAGTTAGGATACAGTCATAATTTACGATCATAGGTTATAAATCGCATCTGTTTCAAGCATATATTCTCATAATCTGATCAATCAAATATTATTGTATTCATAAACAAAGCATCTCAGCCCTGCCGACTGATTATTATTATTATTATTAATATTATACAGGATTTATATAGCGCCAATAGTTTATGCAGTGCTTTTCAATATGAATGATGCATAACTGTTAATAATTTTGTACCTTGGATTATCGAAATTGAGGCTAAAGCAATCCAAAGGCAAGTGTTGGCTATTTAAATATTTGTACATTTGATCGTTATGATCAAATCACACTTCGACTGGATAAAAGAATGAAAGCTTGTATTGCCACCATTGAATTCACCTAAATGATGCAATACGAGGACCTACCTGAACTATTCAATCAACTAGTATCCAATCAAGTAGATCCCTGAACTACATTCTTGTTGGTAGATCTAAAGGTGATTGTACAATCAGATTGTAACGTGTGTGGTAAACTTTTGCTTGCATCCTCACTTGAGCAGAGCTTGTTTCCAGTGTTTTTAACCCCTTTGTGACAGCGCCTTCTGGCCCTTTTAGGGATTTCCGATGCCGAGAGGTGGGGTGGGGTTTATGATCATGTGACTGCCGTGATTGCCTGTCATGGCAGTCACATGATCGGAACATGATCGGAAGAAGCAATCGGGAGCTTCCCATTAGCCACAGGTAACTGTGCCGGGAGCACACAGGGCATGCGCTCCTTGTACAGCTGTGACTGCAAATTGGTACGCAAATATGAGGCTTCTCTGCGCCAAGGCCCACCCACCGAGAGGCCACATATTTGCGTACTGTCGGCGCCTAAGGGGTTAAAGCATTATTTTTTCTTCAGCCATTTTACAAGCTTTGTGCAAGTGTTTTTGCGTGTGTGTCAAGCTTCAATCGGTTGTTTCCTCTTCCATTTCTAAAGAAGGAGAGAAGCTTTTCGGGTACAAAAACTTGTGATGGGCATTTACTGGGGCATTCATTGAAGTCTATGAGGGCAAAAACACCTGTATAAACGAACTAAAAGCTCATGCACTTTTTTAAGCGTAGAATGCAGAGCATCGAATGACTGATTGTACAAGTGTGAACAGGAACAATTAAAAAGATTGGGATTCTGCCTAGCTTTTTTTTTTTTTCATTGTGTCCCAAAGTGAGAGAATCCCTGGTTGTCACCAGAACTAGTGTCCCCATTGAAAGATTTTCCCTCTGAAGACAACCCAAAATGTAGGGTTTTCTTTCATGCTCAGTGAAGAGGGTAAACAGGACAAATAGAGAGGGTGAATCGCCACGTAAAGTGCTAGTGCTGTATAAATATCTGTAATAAATGAATTCTGCATGGTGTTCCGCATTCTAAAGAAGCAGATTTCTGTGATAACATTTAATGCCTCTGAATCCAGCAACAAACTACTGGAAAAAGGGCAAAGTCATGACTTCCTGAGAAATCTTCCATGTACAGTATACAGCACTGCACTGCTTGTGGAATAGGAAGGCTGAGTAATAGATGCCTGTAAATTGAAGGAAGGAAGGGCACAGGACTTAGTATGAATGAGGGAAAGTTTGGAGGAGGGGAGAGCAGAGGTGAGGCACATCAATGGAGCTGCCTGCCAAACGACAACACGCTCACAATTCACATACAGAAAAAACAACGGATCAAACACAATCCATATGGAGAAAAAACAGCTCAAATGTGTCTATAAATCGAAATAAATACATATAGAATTTTCATTGTTCCTAAACACAGACATCTAACCTAGATTAACTGTATTGAACAATAAGGGCTCATTTGGGCCATCCTGTATGCTATAATGTGTGTGCGTAGGGTGGTGCGATACATTGTTTATTATTTTTTTTTACTTTTTGAAATGTCACAAAATGACACTTCATTCAACACAGTGTGTTGCAACATGCTGCAGTGAGGTAAGTCCTGGCATGTAGGGGTGGCTCCATAGGATGCCGCAAGAGAAAGGAGCCACCCTGAGGGCTGGATCATACCTGGATCGATTCCCGTGCGATTCAGTGCAGTGCGATTTTCAGTCCATTCGTTTGTATGGGATGAAATTGCACTGGATCACACCAAAAGCAGTGCATTTCAAAACGGCACTGCAACTGGATTGCAAGGAACTGCATTTGTGATCTATATTTGGGGTGTCATTAGGAATGAATTGATACCCACAGATCACACAGGCATGGAACCCAGTTTTTCCACACAGCATTCAGTGGTGTAGTGGGAGTCTCCAGCAGCCATGGGTGGAATGCACAGGGGTTTGGTCTCTGGGACTCTGTATGGCCATGCTCACAGTGGTGTCGGAGTCTCCAGCAGTCATGGATGGAATGTATGGGGTCCGGTTTCTGGGACTCCATGTCGCCGTGCTCACAGTGGAATGGCAGTCTCCAGCAGCCATGGATGGAATGTGCAAGGATCCGGTTTCTGGGACTCCATGTGACTGTGCTCACAGTGATGTAGTGGGAGTCTCCAGAAACCATGGATGGAATGTGCGGGTGTCCGGTCTCTGGGACTCCATGTGGCCGTGCTCACAGTGGTGTGGTAGGAGTCTCCAGCAGCCATGGATGGAATATACGGGGGTCTGGTCTCTAGGACTCCGTGTGGCCATGCTCACATTGGTGTGGGAGTCTCCATCAGCCATAGATGGAATGTGCTTGGTTCTGGTCTCTGGGACTCTGTGTGGCCGTGCTCAAAGTGGTGTGGTGGGAGTCTCCAGCAGCCATGAATGGAGTGTGCGGGGGTCTGGTCACTGGGTCTCCATGTGGCCAGGCTCACAGTGGTGTGGTAGGAGTCCGTGTGGCCATGCTCACATTGGTGTGGGAGTCTCCATCAGCCATAGATGGAATGTGCTTGGGTCTGGTCTCTGGGACTCTGTGTGGCCGTGCTCACAGTGGTGTGGTGGGAGTCTCCAGCAGCCATGAATGGAGTGTGCGGGGGTCTGGTCACTGGGTCTCCATGTGGCCGTGCTCACAGTGGTGTGGTGGGAGTCTCCAGCAGCCATGAATGGAGTGTGCGGGGGTCTGGTCACTGGGTCTCCATGTGGCCGTGCTCACAGTGGTGTCTCTAGGACTCCGTGTGGCCATGCTCACATTGGTGTGGGAGTCTCCATCAGCCATACAGTAGATGGAATGTGCTTGGGTCTGGTCTCTGGGACTCTGTGTGGCCGTGCCATGAATGGAGTGTGCGGGGGTCTGGTCACTGGGTCTCCATGTGGCCGTGCTCACAGTGGTGTGGTAGGAGTCCATGTGGCCATGCTCACATTGGTGTGGGAGTCTCCATCAGCCATAGATGGAATGTGCTTGGGTCTGGTCTCTGGGACTCTGTGTGGCCGTGCTCACAGTGGTGTGGTGGGAGTCTCCATCAGCCATAGATGGAATGTGCTTGGGTCTGGTCTCTGGGACTCTGTGTGGCCGTGCTCACAGTGGTGTGGTACGAGCCTCCAGCAGCCATGGATGGAATGTACAAGGATCCGGTTTCTGCTACTCCATGTGGCTGTGCTCACAGTGATGTGGTGGGAGTCTCCAGAAACCATGGATGGAATGTGCGGGTGTCCGGTCTCTGTTACTCCATGTGGCCGTGCTCACAGTGGTGTGGTGGGAGTCTCCAGAAGCCATGGATGGAATGTGTGGGGGTCCGGTCTCCGGCACTCCATGTGGCCATGCTCGCAGTGATGTGGGAGTCTCCAACAGCCATGAATGAAATGTGCGGGGGTCAAGTCTCTGGGACTCCGTGTGGCCATGCTCTTAGTGGTGTAAGATTCTCCAGCAGCCATGGATGGAATGTGCATGGGTTTGGTCTCATGGGACTCAGTGTGGCCATGCTCACAGTGGTGTGGTGGGAGCCTCCAGCAGCCATGGATGGAATGTACAAGGATCCGGTTTTTGGGACTCCATGTGGCTGTGCTCACAGTGATGGAATGTGTGGGGTGTCCGGTCTCTGGGGCTCTGTGTGGCCATGCTCACAGTGGTGTGGGAGTCTCCAACAGCCATGAATGGAATGTGCGGGGGTCCAATCTCTGGGACTTCGTGTGGCCATGCTCACAGTGGTGTAAGAGTCTCCAGCAGCCATGGATGGAATGTGCATGAGTGTGGTCTCTGGGACTCAGTGTGGCCATGCTCACAGTGGTGTGGGAGGAGTCTCCAGCAGCCATGGATGGAATGTGCAGGGGTCTGGTCTCTGGAACTCTAAGTGGCCATGCTCACAGTGGTGTGGTGTGAGCCTCTAGCAGCCATGGATGGAATGTACAAGGATCCGGTTTCTGCTACTCCATGTGGCTGTGCTCACAGTGATGTGGTGGGAGTCTCCAGAAACCATGGATGGAATGTGCGGGTGTCCGGTCTCTGTTACTCCATGTGGCCGTGCTCACAGTGGTGTGGTGGGAGTCTCCAGAAGCCATGGATGGAATGTGTGGGGGTCCGGTCTCCGGCACTCCATGTGGCCATGCTCGCAGTGATGTGGGAGTCTCCAACAGCCATGAATGAAATGTGCGGGGGTCAAGTTTCTGGGACTCCGTGTGGCCATGCTCTTAGTGGTGTAAGATTCTCCAGCAGCCATGGATGGAATGTGCATGGGTTTGGTCTCATGGGACTCAGTGTGGCCATGCTCACAGTGGTGTGGTGGGAGCCTCCAGCAGCCATGGATGGAATGTACAAGGATCCGGTTTTTGGGACTCCATGTGGCTGTGCTCACAGTGATGGAATGTGTGGGGTGTCCGGTCTCTGGGGCTCTGTGTGGCCATGCTCACAGTGGTGTGGGAGTCTCCAACAGCCATGAATGGAATGTGCGGGGGTCCAATCTCTGGGACTTCGTGTGGCCATGCTCACAGTGGTGTAAGAGTCTCCAGCAGCCATGGATGGAATGTGCATGAGTGTGGTCTCTGGGACTCAGTGTGGCCATGCGCACAGTGGTGTGGGAGGAGTCTCCAGCAGCCATGGATGGAATGTGCAGGGGTCTGGTCTCTGGAACGCTAAGTGGCCATGCTCACAGTGGTGTGGTGTGAGCCTCTAGCAGCCATGGATGGAATGTACAAGGATCCGGTTTCTGGGACTCCATGTGGCTGTGCTCACAGTGATGTGGTGGGAGTCTCCAGAAACCATGGATGGAATGTGCGGGTGTCCGGTCTCTGTTACTCCATGTGGCCGTGCTTACAGTGGTGTGGTGGGAGTCTCCAGAAGCCATGGATGGAATGTGTGGGGGTCCGGTCTCTGGGACTCCATGTGGCCATGCTCTCAGTGGTGTGGGAGTCTCCAACAGCCATGAATGGAATGTGCGGGGGTCCAGTCTCTGGGACTCTGTGTGGCCATGCTCACAGTGGTGTAAGAGTCTCCAGCAGCCATGGATGGAATGTGCATGGGTGTGGTCTCTGGGACTCAGTGTGGCCATGCTCACAGTGGTGTGGTGGGAGCCTCCAGCAGCCATGGATGGAATGTACAAGGATCCGGTTTATGGGACTCCATGTGGCTGTGCTCACAGTGATGTGGTGGGAGTCTCCAGCAGCCATGGATAGAATGTGTGGGGTCCGGTATCTGGGACTCCGTGTGGCCATGTTCACAGTGGTGTGGGAGTCTCCAACAGCCATGAATGGAATGGGCGGGGGTCCAGTCTCTGTGCCCCTCCGTGTGGCCATTCTCACAGTGGTGTAAGAGTCTCCAGCAGCCATGGATAGAATGAGCTTGGGTTTGGTCTCTGGGACTCAGTGTGGCCATGCTCACAGTGGTGTGGGAGTCTCCATCAGCCATAGATGGAATGTGCGTGGGTCTGGTCTCTGGCACTTCATGTGGCTGTGCTCACAGTGGTGTGGTGGGAGTCTCCAGCAGCCATGGATGAAATGTACAGGGATCCGGTTTCTGGGACTCCGTGTGGCTGTGCTTACAGTGGTGTGGGAGTTTCCATCAGCCATAGATGGACTATGCGTGGGTCTGGTCTCTGGGACTCTGTGTGGCCGTGCTCACAGTAGTGTGGTGGGAGTCTCCAGCAGCCATAAATGGAATGTGCGGGGTCCGGTCTCTGGGACTCTGTGTGGCCGTGCTCACAATGGTGTGGTGGGAGTCTCCAGCAATGGATGGAATGTACGGGGTCTGGTCTCTGGTACTCCGTGTGTCCATGCCCACAGTGGTGTGGGAGTCTCCAGCAGCCATGGATGGAATGTGCGTGGGTCTGGTCTCTGGGACTCCATGTGGCTGTGCTCACAGTGGTGTGGTGGGAGTCTCCATCAGCCATGAATGGAATGTGCGGGGGTCCGGTCTCTGAGACGCTGTGTGGCCGTGCTCACAGTGGTGTGGGATTCTCCAGCAGCCATGGGAGGAATGTACAGGGGTCTGGTCTCTGGGACTCTGTGTGGCCGTGCTCACAGTGGTGTGGTGGGAGTCTCCGTCAGCCCTGAATGGAATGTGTCGGAGGTCCGGTCTCTGGGAGGACTCTGTGTGGCTGTGCTCACATTGGTGTGGGAGTCTCCAGCAGCCATGGATGGAATGTATGGGGGTCCGGCCTCTGGGACTTCGTGTGGCCATGCTCACAGTGGTGTGGTGGGAGTCTCCAGAAGCCATGAATGGAATGTGTGGGGGACCGGTGTCTAGGATTCCGTGTGGCTGTGCTTACCGTGGTGTGGTGGAAGTCTCCAGCAGCCATGGATGGAATGTGCAGGTGTTCGGTCTCTGGGACTCCATGTGGTCATGCTTACAGTGGTGTGGTGGAAGTCTCCAGCAGCTGTGGATGGAATGTACAGGGGTCTGGTCTCTGGGACACTGTGTGGCCATGCTCACAATGGTGTGGGAGTCTCCATCAGCCATAGATGGATTGTGCCTGGGTCTGGTCTCTGGGACTCTGTGTGGCTGTGCTCACATTGGTGTGGTGGGAGTCTTCATCAGCCATGGATGGAATGTGCAGGGGTCTGGTCTCTGGGACTCTGTGTGGCTGTGCTTACAGTGGTGTGGTGGGAGTCTCCAATCAGGGATGGATGGACTGTGCGGGGTCCGGTCTCTGGGACTCCATGTGGCCATGCTCCCAGTGGTGTTGTGGGAGTCTCCAGCAGCCATGCATGGACTCCATGTCTGTGCAGCTCAAAGTGCCATGGTAGTGGGATGGCGGGCTGGTATCCGGTCTCCAGGTCGAGACTTGGGAGGCGTGCCCACTGCCATTCATTTAAACATGGCGCCAGGCAGTGCCATCACATTGCTGACCAACTGCGCATGTGCCCGCCCGGCCAATAATAGATGGGCATGTCCGAGCCCAGTCAGCTTTGTAACTGCACGGTTCCAAAGTCGTCCCGCAGCCATATTTTTTCAGATGGTTGGCAAATCTGGTGTCACCCCTATAGCAACGCCACTGACTGCAACTCAACAACGTCCATGCATGTCCTTGAGTTGCAGTGGTTAAGGGTTACTGGCATCCAGACGCGTGTTGTGCAACGGTCGCCAAAAAATTTGTGATTTCAGCGACTTTGCCCGCAATCCCAAATCGCGAGATGTGAATGGGGCCCCTCACAGAAAAAAAATGGACTTTGCCAAATTTGGAGGAGGCTGAGAGCAATAGAATGGAGTTTTCCCATGAAAGTCAGTAGAGTTTTGTGTGACTTTAAATGATATATTAGCTTGTAGAGCTTTAATAAGCCTCCAATCACACTGAGAGATGGAAGGTCCCTGAGGCCAGGCTGTCCCGCTCTGTAGGAATGTGTGTGTGGAACATGAGTGACTACGGGGAGCCCAGCGTACTTCTTGTCTGGGATGAAGGAGTGACGTGTGTGCGCTGCTATTGGTCGGAGACGGCTGTCAGTCAGGGCGGAGTGGGCGGGAGAAGAGGTCTTTCTGGCAGAAGCTTGCAGTGCTAAGCTTAGTGTGTATGTATGTGTGTGCACGCCCCTGAGAGAGAGAGAGAGACAAGAGACAAGACACACACACAGGTCCAGCAAGCAGCTTCAGCAGCAGCAAGGAGAGAGAGAGAAAGGGAAGGAGCCTGGCAGGATGAACACTTTCCCGGGATTATACAGCAGCGCTCAGCCTGACTTCTCAGCCTGTGTGTAAGATGTATGGACACCACATGCATGCCTGCCTATGTGACTGCGCATAAGAGGATTTAAGAGAGGAGAGGAGCACAGAGCCAGGGGAAGAAGGAAAGCAGCACACACATACACACACAGGGAGGGAGAGGAGGAGAAAGACTGGCAGCACTTTGTAGTCAGTCCCAGGCTGGAGGAGTTGTGCCCTGTGCTGCCAGGGAGTTGGGATGCTGTGCTTTGGAGGAGTCTGCTGTGCCTAGTGACTTCTTGGCTGGACCAGAGCACCCTGCCCTCCTCCCCACCACCACCAACACTGGACACTCATCACCACACCTATCCTGGATTACCTCTACAAACCTGGGATGTAAACTGGGAGCACAAGGCGGCACAATCAAGGCGGCTAGCATGAGCAGGTATTGCTATCCTCTTTTTTTACTTCTCTTCTTACCTCCAGAATGGGTAGGCGATGGGAGTGGAAGGCAGGTAGAGAGGAAGGGGATGGCACGCCTACTATAGACTACCTATACCATCTTCGATCAATACCTCCAGCTGGGCAGGAGGAACCTCGCAAGGACACATCTGGGCAGGAGGAACCTCACAAGGGCACACCTGGGCAGGAGAAACCTCACAAGGGCACATCTGTCCAGGAGGCACCTCACAAGGGCACGTCTGGGCAGGAGGAACCTCACAAGGGCAAACCTGGGCAGGAGGAACCTCACAAGGGCACATCTGTCCAGGAGGCACCTCACAAGGGCACGTCTGGGCAGGAGGAACCTCACAAGGGCACGTCTGGGCAGGAGGAACCTCGCCAGGGCACATCTGGGCAGGAGGAACCTCACAAGGGCAAACCTGGGCAGGAGGAACCTCACAAGGGCACGTCTGGGCAGGAGAAACCTTGCCAGGGCACATCTGGTCAGGAGGAACCTCACAAGGGCAAACCTGGGCAGAAGGAACCTCACAAGGGCACGTCTGGGCAGGAGAAACCTTGCCAGGGCACATCTGGTCAGGAGGAACCTCACAAGGGCAAACCTGGGCAGGAGGAACCTCACAAGGGCACGTCTGGGCAGGAGGAACCTCACAAGGGCACATCTGGGCAGGAGGAACCTCACCAGGGCACATCTGGGCAGGAGGAACCTCACAAGGGCACGTGTGTGCAGGAGGAACCTCACAAGGGCACATCTGTCCAGGAGGAACCTCACAAGGGCACATTTGTCCAGGAGGAACCTCACAAGGGCACATCTGGGCAGGAGGAACCTCACAAGACCCCCCCCCCCTCATCTTCTTGACTTGGCACAAGAAGAGTGGGGTCTATCTAATGCCAGATAGAGACCTCCCCGTCTGGGCCAGGTCCTCAGCTCTTATTTGGAGATTTGCATGAAATAAACCAAAAAGGAACTTAGTTTTTGATGATCTAACGGTGGATAAAAAGTGAAGTTTGAGATGTAACAATTGAATTTTTGTTCAAAGGTCCGGTGCCATTTTACTTTTCTTTGTACCGGACCACTTGGTACTGCCTGTAGGTCCCCCAAATGTAGGCTTCTGCTTTTCAAATCAGAGCCAGTTTGAAGGGTTTGCTTTTTGTGTTCTTAGAATGCCTGCACTGTTTTGTTAGAACTGTTATGACTTTAGTTTTGTAAATAATGTGATCTCTTTGTAAATAGATGAAAACATTCATTACCAGTGCCCCCATTGTTGTGTCTGCGGTGTGCTGGTGTCAGGAGGGTTACCCTTAGGTAAAGGTATTTGCTGGACACTGGAGACTGTTCCCGTGGCTGATGGGGAAGCTGAGATTTAAGCCTCAGTCCGTTGTAGATAGTTATGTGACCGTTAGTTACAAATGTCCCTCCTGCTTAATAAAACATTCCCGCTGGTTATTAAAAAGAGAGAGCACCTTTCGGTGACCTATGAATGGAATATGAGCTTACACTTTTCTGGAGCACATCTGTTTTACTAGAAGGTTTCCTTTCTTTTGTCTTTGGAAAGCCAGGTTTTGCTGTTGTCTACACACAAAGGAGATCATTTAAAGTTATCATAAGTCTTTTAGAATGTTCCCTTTTCATTGCCCAGCTCAACAATGGTGGTTTATTGGTGTTTATACAGCACCAACAATTTACACAGAGCTTTACTCACTGTATGTTCCTATCAGTCTCCTAATTTATTATAGCCCCATCTCTATAAGGGTGATGTAGTGATGGGGCTATAATAAATGAAGGAGGGATGAGACTGATAGGGGCAAACACCTTGATACACATCCATTTTGCAAATCTTAATGCTACCCTACTGTCAAGGCGCAGTTTGGCGATCCGCTGCTCCTCTAGTATCCTCATTGGCGGTACACCGAGTGGTCCACTTGTATCTACCTTCCCCCCTTTGCAATGGTTCTGTTGGGTTACAGAAGAGCAGAACTTCTCGCTCTCACGCTGAACGGTGTGACTTAGAAGCACAAAGCACGTTACCGCAGATCATGATTGACTGTACAAGAGCAATCACTTAGTTTATTCCCACTTGCCTATTTTGTAGAAACAGCAACAAAGGATTGAGAGAGAAAAAAAAAAAAAGGTAAACGTCTCTTTCCCCCCATACACACCATTTCTATACTTATAAGAGACAAACGCTTTTGGTGACAGTTTGTTTGTTGAGAAATTTCATCCCATGGGAATTGCTATTATTGTATTCTTTAAAGTGTGAAATTGACAGGTTGGGCAGGTTCATAAATTCAGCTGTCAAGTTGTGCCCAGTTTAAATAGCAGAGAGCTGTAAATGTGCCAACAAGGGGGGGGGGGGGGGGGGTTCTGGAGAAGCAAGCCTGTGCAGCTTTTATTTTATTCAGTAGGATAGGGCGAGGTAGACAAGCAAAAGGGGGGGGGGGCTGGAGATTTAATTAGCCACCTTTTTTTTTTTTAATCTCAACTTGGTTTTCCAATTTTAGTTTTGCCTTTGGATGTAGTGGTGGAGATATTATTGGGGGTGTAGTGAGTAGGAGTGAGAAGACACATTTAGACTAGCCTGGAAAAAAAAAAGAAAAAAAGAAGAGCTTTTGAGTGTGAGCAACACCTGCCCCCATTATGTTGGCAAATACTTTAGCTGCTGTACTTTTTGTTCAAGAACATAAAAATGTGCCTTATGCCTCCTGCTTATTTCAAAAGGATACAGCTTTTCCTTTCATTTACATTTTGTATGCCTTAAACTGAGCCGCGTAATAACGAACCGTGCTTTAATAATATGCCCAGAGGCGTAGGCATTCCTTAGCATTAAATATAGGTGTAACCCACAAGGTGTGTTTACGCAAGGGACAAATAAAAAAGCAATAGAAGAAGAGATCCTCAAAATTATAGTCTTCAATCCAGTCTTCATTAAAACACAAAGCATGCCGAAATGAATTATTGTGCGTTTCAGGCAATTAAAAAAAAAAAAAAACACAGCAAAGTGTAGTCTGAAAGGAAAAGCCAGTCTGGGTTAGGTCAGGGACTGGTAATCGTATGTCAGTATTAGGTGATATGTTACTTTAATTAAAGCATTCATTTAGAAGGCTTTCCGTATGTTGGTCCACATCGGAGGCAGAGTTCACTGGCAAGAAGCACACAGCCATGTTTGTGTGATATTACATGCTAAGGAACTGCTTAACCTAATGATGGGAGTGGGATTTCCCTCTCCCTGCTGGTGTATGTTAAGCCACTAGGGGCCTGTAGAAACTGCACTTGTGCAGTAAATACAACTGCTAGACAGATGCTAAGCCATTTAGCATGCATGGAGGCTTTTGCATATAGACAAAACATAAGCTATATACCTTACGCCTAAAATAGTCAACTTCTTTTAGTCTAACATGACTTATTTTCTAGGATCTTCCCTGTATCTTACTTCTCTCGTGTGCAGCAAAAATCCTATATGCTTAACCCTGCATGCGTGCCAGCAAGCCCCGTCAATAACTTCCTGCAAATTTCAGGGGGGGGGGGGGGTTAAAGGAAGTTAACTTCATTGATTCCAAGCGGTAATGCGAACACAACAATAGCCAAAGAACCAAGCTGATTATATATTGAAATGAGCTGTCTAAAGACTGAGACAGTTTTGCAAGGATAAACAGATCAGTTCCCCCTAGCAGGAGTGTGGTCAGCATTCGAAAGACACAAATTTAAGATACACCACTCTGTTTTGACTGTCAGTTTCACAAATTCAGAATCGACCAAGCATAGCCAGTTTGATAGACATTAGGCAATGAGGTCAAGTATGCTTACATGGTTCCTTTTGTTGATTTTCCTTTTTTTGCACCTTTTTTCCAACTGCCAAGGCAGCCTATTTGTAAAAGTGCATGGACTTAGACATTTGCATATTGAATTCTCCTTGGGAGGCAGTTGAATATGAAGACATTCATGGGGTACATATAAAAAAAAAATTCTTGCAGTAGTGCATGCAGTTGAATTCATGGAGATCCCTTGAAGTCAATATGTGATTATAAGCCGGCCATCATCATTATAAATAAAATACTTTTAGTAGGCCAAACACCCATTGCCAATATAAGCCCTGCTATAGTCCTTTTTAGATCATACATTTCAGTTGGCTTGGTAAACTGCCTTAGTTGTCTACAGTATCTTGTGGAGTTAAGATACTTATGTGGTATGCTCGGCATATGTTTTGTATGATGATGCTTTTATGCGGGCAGCGTCTTTTGTCGCTTTTGCTCGTTGAATGTAATTTGTATTTGATCTTGCAACCATTGGACTGCCAAATGATATTCGCCTTTCACAGTGATGAGAAAATGAGAACATTTGTCTTAACCTTGGGTGTCTTTTTACAAGATATGTTGGTGTATCTTGGCATATATTGTTCCAACAAGCCTTAATATTAAAAAATAAATATATATATATATATATATATATATATATATATATATATATATATATATATAGTTTGTATATATATATATATTTGTATATATATATATATATATTTGTATATATATATATATATATATATATATATATATATATATATATATATATATAAATAAATATATATATATATATATATATTGGCATATATTGTTTTAACAAACCTCAATATTTTTTTTTTATATATATCGATATATATATATATATATATATATATATAGCGTTTGTATATATATATATTTGTATATATATATAAATAGCGTTTGTATATATATATATATATATATATATATATATATATATATATATATATATATATACATATTTGTATATATATATATATATATACATATATATGTGTATATATATATATATATTTGTATATATATATGATTATATGTATATATATATATATATATATATATATATATATGTATATATTTGTATATATATATATATATATTTGTATATATATATATGGTATATATATATATATATATATATATATATATATATATATACATATATACACACTTCAGGATTCTGATTTTTGTTCATTCAATTTGGATTACACTAGGTTGTGTAATTTACTGTGGATATTACTTATTGGCTGTTAAGACGCTTTGTTCTGATTGTGAATATTGTTCATGATTGATGGGGAATCCATTTGCTTCAACAAAAAGCCGAATTTATATCTTCTTTAAAAAAAAAAAAATTTGAGATCATGTTATTTACATACCTATATAGTTTTTTTTTTTACTACAATAGCTGGCATACAGGTTTTATATCACACTTTCACATGCCTTGTCATTATTTTTTAATAAATAAATATGGCCAAAAAGATAATTAGGCACCATATCCTTTGGATTTATTATACATTTTTTCTATCATCTCAAGGAACAAAAACATTTTTTCTTTTTACATGGTGTATAATTAAGAAAGCCGTATACATGGCTTGCAATTAATGGAAAAATACCCCTTTGAATGCAGCAATTGCTTTGGAAGCAGTATGCTTTTTAATTCAGAGATAATGGGTTGTTTTTTAGAGTTACTTTTTTATACAATGTACATCCTGATTTTTTTATTGTTTGCATTGCAATTAAAATAGCATATTTAACGTGCAAAAAAAACACAACTATTATAGACTTCATACAGATTGCCATATCCGAGAAAAGCGTAGCATTGTAAAAAAATAATAAAATCTGAGCTCTCCGTCCCAGCTTGGAGCAAATGACTTGTTTGGGTATAGGGGCAGATTGAAAATGCAATAGTTATATACTAATGTCTATTCCTTTTATAGACACACAAAGTAAAAACATTTGGTGCTAAGCTTGATTGGCGGTGTGTGCTGTTGGGGGGGGGGGGGGGGAGGGGGATTTAAAAGATCAGTGGCTGCAGTGTTCATGTACTGATCTTAGAAATGCATCTTTACTGCATGCATTATTGTGTGCACAGATTTTACACCTCATTTTACACTGAAAGACGCATAGAAAAAGAGGAAATCAGGGACAGGAGCCCCGGCTTTGTGGCATCCTTGTTCTTGATGTGAATGCTTTAGTTGTTCATACATGTGGTTTGTGTAAGTTAGAGACCTCCATGAATTGGCCAGGCATGTAGTAGGCCAGGCTTCTCAGGAGAGGAATGCCGAGAATTCTCTTCTCTCTGTGCCTGCCAGCCTGTGCTGATCCCATTGACATTTCTTTGCCGATGTCTGTGCAAAGCTTTACCTATACCCCTTTCAGCACCCTGCCAATTATTTAGACTTAGTGACTGGAAATCCACTTTCATTAATCTTTTCTTTGGCGTATCGCGGTAATAATGTGAGATGGCTTTTATGGCCTTTACCGCACAATTATATATGCTCATATCTTATCTTTAAAAAAAAAAAAAATTGACTTAATTAGCAAACTGAATGCAATCTGAAGCATCACACAACTCTACTGTGTAAGGAGAAGTTATAATGATGCTCTTCTTGGGTAACTGTTGTATGATTGCCAACCAGGATTATAATGTTCAAAGGAATTTCTTATAAGTGTGTGTGTGTTAAGTTTTGCTTTGCAAAGATTATAGTTGTTTTATGTTTTTTTTTTTACTTCTAGTGTTTGATTTTTATTTGTGGTAAAATGCTATGGCTGTAGTACTCATTGGTGCAGTTCTGTGGAATCTGTTAAGCCCTGTACACACGATCGGATATCCTATGGATTCTAATCCGATGTTTTTTTTCCACCGGAAATCCGATGAAATTGTCTTCCATCAGTCTTGCCCACACACCATCAGTCAAAAAACGGACTGTTTCAAACGCTGTGAAGTAAAACACTCCGATGAGCCGAGAAAAAGGAAGTTCAATGCTTCTGAGCATGCGTCGACTTGATTCTGAGCATGCGTGGGTTTTTTATCCGATGGATTTCCGCACAGACGATCGGATTTTGCTATCGTTTTTTTTCCCATCGGATACATTTAAAACATGTTCTATTTTTTCACACCGATGGAAAAAAGACCGATGGGGCCCATACACGATCGGTTCATCCGATGAAAACAGTCCATCTGACTGTTTTCATCGGTAAAACCGATCGCGTGTACACGGCTTTTGTGCTATATAAATAATAATAAAAAAAAATAGTAAAAGAAAACAAACATTTGTAGGATTTCTAGTTCTTTCAGAACAATGGAAAACTATGTTTGGCTAGCTATTGTAAGATATTGTATTGATTTGGTGACAGACCTAGCATCAGAGATAGATTTTCTTGGTATGGTATGTGCAGACTAATCAATGTGTAAGTGTTGGACTCTTCGCTATGTATTAGCTCTCACTAAGCTGAGCGCTGCTCCTTATCCTTCTTTCTGCCTAGAAGGTCAGTGACATTTTTGCCCGGGCATCATTCAAGTTCCGCATCTTTTTCCTGGACAAAATATACCCCCCTCCCTCAGAGGATGATACAACCATGTCAATTCTGGTGCCTCTGTGATAGCTTTTTGCCTTCTATGCTGTGTGTACATGTCTCACACAGAGCAGTCCCCTGCTGCTGCAGCCTCTTAGCTTTTATCATGCAGAAATGTGATTACTGGGGGAGGGCAGACTGAGGAAGTGCTTCTTCCTGACTGCAGCAAATTGATGATATTGTTCTAATAGATTGCATCTTTCAGCCTAGGCACAGTCTCTTCTCAAGGACTGCATTTGAATGATAACATTTACATTTGATCTGTAAACTATATATTGTGATATGCAGGACTTTATGAAGTATTTATTATTTACATTATTATGTAGGATGGTCTAGGGCAGTGGTCTCCAAACTGCGGCCCAGGGGCCGGATGCGGCCCTTTGGTTGCCTTTATCCGGCCCTTGGGGCACTATTCCTTCCACTGATACAAGACACTGTTCTGCCAACTAACATCAACAGTGGGGCACCATTTCTCCCACTGACACCAACAATGGGGAACTATTCCACCCAATGATACCAACAATAGGGCATTATTTCTACCCCTAGTACCAAATGTGGTGATGTTTATTCCCACTGATGTCGGGAACATTTCAAGACCAGCTGGCCACAGTGCGGCCCCTCTAAAGTTCTGAAGGACAATAAGCTGGCCCTTTGTTTAGAGAGTTTGGAGACCCCTGGTCTAGGGCCAACTTGCAGCACCTTTCCAGCATGGATGGTAACATTTTTCTACATTGTATTTAAGGAGAACACGACATTGTAAATATTAGCATTCCTAGCCTTTGTAATTGTGTCTATGATTTGATGGAGCTGGCACATTTTGTAGAGCTTTACAGAGACCACCTACAATACTTGCAATTGAATGTCTCTACTCAGCCGTACAAACACACACATGGTTGGATTAAGGGCAACTGATGCCTGAAGCACAGCACAAAATGGTGCCCCTCTCTTTTTCTTAACTGACAAGACATTAAAGGGTTTGCAAAGTTGGTTTATTTTTTCTTTTAAAATAACAAACAGTTTATACTTACCTGCTCTGTGCAATGGAATGGGGAAGGAAAGGGAGTAGCCATATAGGCTCCCCTTTCCTCATGGGGTCACTGTAACTGCAAGGTTAATACATAAGTTTCTAAGAAGGTTTAGCTACAGGGCTAGAGAGTCAATAGTTTAAAAAAAAAAAAACCCCAGTCAGTAGATTTGATTAAGCTCAGGTGTGTTAGAGAGTTCTGGAAATCTGAGAATCAGTAAGGGATTGGTTAGTGAAATCAGGTGTTAGATCAGGAAAATTCTAGAAGCTGGTTTCTGGTCCATTTAAGGAGCAGTTCCAGGCAGGTTAGTGGTGCGATACCAGAAGATTCCAGCAGGAGGAGCTCACGTATCGTCATGGAAGCCCTGATTCGTCAACTGATCGAAAAAGCCGAGGCTGCGGGAGGGGAAGAATGGATTCGACAGTGTCTTGCCTCACCTTCATATCCTGATCCCGAAGCAAGCAGCGCGGAGGACCGATCAGCTGGGCAAATGAACAGCGCGGCGGGACCACACCAACAGCCATGCCCTGGAGCGGAGGGAGCGGTCGCGGGATTCCCCCATCATACAGCGGCGGGGACGGATGACGCCGCAGAAGAAGAAGAGGAGGCTGGTCGGAGGTCAAGCAAGAGAAGACGCCCATTGAGGAGGAGCGCAAGCCCGGATCAACCCGCTTCTGCCCATGGCAGCCAAACTTTTTCTTCTCTCCCTTATAGGAGCCGGCGCACATGCGCAATGACAGAGCCCGGAGAGAGGGGACAAAGCACGCTGGGGCAACAACAGCAACAGGAGAAGTACGCCAGCAGCCCGCCCGTGGTCGGCAGGGGGCTCGCAAGGGCGGAAAGGGAGGACAGAGAGCTGCATGTGTGACCACACAGCCTGAAATCCAACAAGCCGACAGAATCCCTGTGCGGTGTGCATCGCCGGTGTCATCCCCTGGAGTGATCCCTGCTCAGGGGGCAGTTGGTGAGTCAAACACAGCACATCAATTATCTATATTAGCTAAATCCTTAGAACGATTGTTAACTGTAATGCAGGCACAGGCTACAAATCAGCAGGTTCCCAGAGATAACAGTGCAGGGGTTTGGCCAGCTTGTACAGCTGAGCCCATGTGTATATCTAAGTTAGCCAGTGCATCTAATAACAGTAATGTAGAAGCAGTAAGAGGGGTGCAAGTCACAGGGCAAAAAGAGTGCATGCCTTGTTTTCTGTCCCCGCTGGGGTTTCACTTAGCCTCTACAGTAAAGGAAAAGATTTGGAGGGGGGAATATATTGATCTCAGTTCAATTCCTCCCCCTTCAAAAGAACCATCCAGGTTTGATAAAAAAGATGATAGGACAGATGAGGAGCGTCGCAAAGCTCTCATTAAGTCCTTTTATGGGTGGTTACAATCATTTATAATATACGCTAGTGTGCTTTGTGAAAAATCCCCTGAATTAAGCCCCCTTTTATTTCAACACATTGATATCATTTTAGAAGCCTACAGGAGTTTCAGTGGCTTGTCATGGTTGCTATACGATGAAGCATTTAGGCAGAAGCTAGCGGTGCAGCCATCTCTACAATGGGGTTCAAAAGATGTTGGCCTATGGCTCAATTTATTTCTGCCTCAAAAACAATCAATTTTTCGCTCAGCTGCAGGGCCCCAGGTATCATCTAATGTAAATTATAAGAAGGGTGTGTGCTTTGCTTACAATGATGCGCATTGCAAATGGATGGCGTCTTGTAAATACAAGCACGAATGCGCTTTTTGTGCTGGGAATCACCCAGTTTCCAAATGTTTTCGGAAATTACAAGCAAATGCAAAGGAAGGTATTTCCAAAAGCAGCACCACCAGTGATGCTCTCAAGCATGCTGCCATGGCTGCTTCTCTATCCAAACCAGCAGATAGCTTCATTGCTAATTAGCGGGTTCACAGTGGGTTTCCAGTTACCTAGTTTTCAAGGTAAAGGTTGTACAGTAGTGGAAAATCTGAGATCTGTTAATGAGGCACCTTTAATAGTAAAAATAAAATTGCTAAAAGAGGTCGCGTCAGGAAGGATGGAGGGTCCGTTTGACCATCCCCCCTTTTTGGATTTCAGGATTTCCCCTTTGGGTTTGGTACCTAAGAAAGAGCCAAATGAGTTTCGTTTGATACACCATTTATCATTTCCTTTTGGCAGTTATTTGAATGATCAAATCAACACTGAGGCTATATCAGTGTCTTATTCATCTTTTGATTTAGCAATTGAGAAGATATGGTTGCTAGGGAAAAATGCTTTGATGGCAAAGGCAGATATTCGATCAGCCTTTCGGCTTCTTCCTTTGCACCCAGATTGTTTCAACTCACTCGGTATATGTTTTGACAATAAATTTTACTTTGATAAAGCATTGCCGATGGGCTGCTCAATTTCTTGTTTTTACTTTGAAGCTTTCTCAACATTTATAGAATGGGTGGTAAGTATGGTATCACATTCCACCTTTATTATTCATTATTTGGATGACTTTTTATTTTTAGGCCCGGAAGGTTCAGAGGACTGCGGTCAGCTATTATCTTCATTCAAATTAGTATGCCAACATTTGGGATACCATTGGCGGAAGATAAAACTGTTTTTCCTACAACATGTATTGATTTTTTGGGTATAACACTGGATTCGGTCACCATGGAATTTCGGTTGCCTGGTGAAAAAATCGGCAAATTATCCCAATCTTTGCATTTTTTCTTGGGTAGAAAAAAGGTGACATTGAAAGAAATGCAGTCCCTTTTGGGGCAATTGGCATTTGCCACTAGGGTTCTTCCCATGGGTAGGGTTTTTTCCAAAAGATTGTATGCTGCCATTTCAGGATTAAAGAACCCGTTGGCCCATATCAGGCTATCTTTAGAGATCAAGCAGGACTTGATGGTCTGGTTGCAATTTCTGGAGCAATTTAATGGGAAAACCATGTGGCAGCATGATTTTGTGCTGGACAAGGATTTTCACCTTGAAACAGATGCAGCTGGCTCGGTTGGCTTTGGGGCGGTTTGGAGAAACCATTGGTGCGCTGCTGGGTGGCCTCACAGGTGGGTCATCAATGGGTTCTGCAGAAATATTGTATTATTAGAGCTATTCCCAGTGGTAGTGGCATTGGAAATATGGGGCAGTTTATTCGCCAATAGAAGGTTGCTGGTGAGCACTGACAACAAGGGAGTAGCCTTTGCAGTTAACAGTTTGTCATCTAAATCTCCTCCCGTGGTTTCTTATTTAAGATATTTGGTTTGTCTGTGTTTAAAATGGAACATCTGGTTAAAAGCGAAATACGTCCCAGGAAAGAATAACGTCGTTGCTGACGCTCTTTCTCGCCTGCAGATGGACCGGTTTTTCAAGCTGCTGCCAGAAGCGGATCCAGTGGGGGTAATCTTCCCTTCCCGTTTATGGGAGATAGCATAATTTTCCAAAACATCCAGGACTCTGTGGCGGCTTCTACCTGGAAGAGCTACAGTTCTTCATGGTTATTGTGGTCAATCTTTTTAGCATCGATGAGTCTGTCTTTATCTAATCATTCGGAGGACCTAGTACTTCTGTTTCTACAATCATTAATGTTGAAACAGTATTCTTGGTCTCACATTAGTAAGACATTATCAGGGGTGTCATTTTTTCTGCGCCTTTATAATCTGCCGGCTTGTCACAGTTTTTTCTCGGTGCGGCAGGTGCTAAAGGGATACAGGAAGAATAATTTTGTAAGGATATGAGGTCCCCAATTACCCCGGCTATATTAGCACGGATTTGTGGGATAACTTCAGAAGTATGCTTTTCTGCTTATGAAGCTGTCCTTTTTAAATCAGTGTTTACGCTCGCATTCTTCGGTGCGTTTCGGATTTCTGAGATCCTTCCTGCATCAAAGAGAAGTAACATAGGCATGTTATTATCTAATTTGTTTATGGGTTCAGATAATATAAAGTTATTTATAGCTACAAGTAAGACGGATGCGGTTGGTTTGGTAATTGGGTGGCTTTAAAGAGGTATAGTGTTGAGAATATCTGCCCAGTAAGGACCCTTCAGGCTTACATGGCAGTTCGCCCGCCCAGTTCAGGGTTTTTGTTCATCCACAAGGATGGTTTACCAGTAACAGTTTACCAGTTTTCATCAGTATTGAAGAAATGTTTAGCAAAACTTCAGTTGAGCAACACTAAAATAACGACTCACTCGTTTCGAATAGGAGCAGCCACAGAGGCTGCCAGGATTGGTCTAGAGGAGAGTACAATTAAGAAGATTGGTAGATGGAGGTCAGATTGTTACAAATTATACATTCGTCCATATTAATTAATTATTTTGTTTCAGGTCCCCTACATACAGTCTGGATTATAGGGCATTCTTTTATTTTTTGGGCACAGAAGAGAGCTGCTAAATAGAATATATTCGGAGAATTTGGGCCTGGACCCTGCAGCCTTCCGGATTCATTGGTATGGTCGTAGGGGAATGATGTGGGAGGATTTGTTGTTTGAATTAAGTAGGCTATATGCTTTACATGAGGCTCCAGATATAATAATTATACATGTTGGTGGTAATGACATTGGGAAGTTAAAGACATTTGATCTGATTACCGATATGAAGGATACATTTAAGTTTTTACGTTTAGCCTCTCCAAATACGGTGTTTGGGTTCTCAGAGATAATTCCACGTCTGAGGTGGTTGGAATCCGCAGTTTTCAAGCCACTAGAGAAGGTCCGCAAGCGGATAAATAGAGCCATGGCGAAGTTTCTGAGCGATGGTATGGGTTTTTCATTTCGGCACCATGAGCTGGAGGGTGGTTTACAGGGTCTATTTAGGGATGACGGGGTGCATCTATCGCCCATAGGTCTAGATATCTTAAACACAAATTTGCAAACATGCATAGAGTTGGCCGTGGTTTGGGGGGTTGGGGACGGGAGGGGTGCTGCAAGCCCCCCTCCCGTCGGTTGGGAGAATTAAGGAAAGTCAAGTTCAAGTAATAATCAGCTCGAGTCTCAGTGGCTGGGTTGAGTACGGGTATTGATAAACACTTGGTTGGAAAGTATGTTTTAAAAGTTAAAATTGGTGGATTATGGATTTATGTTTTGAAAACCAGTGAATCAGGCCGTGGCCAATAATTATCCCCAAAAAAATAAAAATAATAATAATAATATATATAAAAATAAAAAATGTTACATGGAGATTAATAAAATTGGTTGTTTAAGTTATAACTTGCTCTGGTGTTTTTTGTGCTCTATGCATGTTTGCGGGGGTGTGCATGATGCATGTGATCCCATTGCACAGAGCAGCCCTGATCCTTCTCTTCTGGTGCCTCTCGCTTGCCCTTCTGGCTCGTCCTCTTCTCAGTGTGCCACCATAGGAAGCTGCTTTCTACCGTGGCACACCTTCGAGCTCGATCCTGCCTGTGCTGCCTGCGTCTATAGACACAGGCAGCAAGGCTTGGTTCTGCCCCCACTCCCTCGTCACATGTTTTAGCTGACAGCAGCAGGAACCAAATTGCTCCTGCTGCCGCAGCAAAGCCTGTGAGAGTGGGGAGATAAGACAGAGCCGCTGCAGACAGGCACAGCGCTGGATTGAGATCGGGCTCTGGTAATTATAAGGGGGGTTTAGGGGCGATACATATACTGAAACATTTGTTACCTTAATGTAGGGAATGCATTGAGGTAAAAATGTTTAGGCTTTTCAACCACTTTAAAACTTAATTTGATTGATTTATTAAAGGTAAATTGACTGCACACTTTTCAAGGGCATTTGCTCCAGAGCTTAGTAAATGAGGGGAAGCCCTGCTGACTTCCATCATCCAATCATGTGCAAGGAGAAATGCAGTTTTTACTTTTATTCTCCTTGCATGTGATTGGGTGTGCTTTGCAAAGTGAAACTTCACCTCAGTTACTAGGCTTTGGTGCAAATTCCCTTGCAAAGTGAAACTGTGCTTGCAAAGTCTACAGTCTGTTTGTCTTTAGTAAATAAACCCCATTAAAGTGGTTGTAAACCCGTTTAAAAAAAAAAAAAAACACCTGCAAGACAAAGCGATAATGAGCTAGTATGACTAGCATACTAGCTCATTATGCATCACTTACCTTAGATCGGGCCCCCGAAGCCGTCCTCGTCTCCCCCTCCACAGATACCCGGAAGGTTACTTCCGGGTATCGCCGCTCCGACCAATCACAGCGCCGCTCCGGCGCTGTGATTGGCCGGAGCGGCAAAGACGTCACTCCTCGCATGCGCGCGGAAGCCGTCAAATCCGGCAAAGCCGGATTTGTGAATGGGGATTAGCCCTGTGAATGCACCTTTGTCTACGGCGCATATGCGCTATAGACAACGTTGTAAAACTTTTTGGCAAATATCTCCTAAACCGTGTAGGTTTAGGAGATATTTCTTGTACCTACAGGTAAGCCTTAATCTAGGTGCGAGGTAGGTGTGAGTTGTAATGGAGGGTTTACAACCACTTTAAGTGCTGAAAGTAATATAAAAGTTTGAAAATGAATGTTGAGTTGGAGGTAGATGAGCCCATAGAATATCCCTGCATGACCAGATGAGAGGGCTTGCAATGCAGAATGTGAATAAACAATGGAGGCCAGTAAGTATACATATGTAGAGGGGGAGGGTGGGATTTGTTAGCTCAAGGCAAATGGGGAAAAAAAGAATAAGGCCCCTTTCACACGGGCAGACCATATGTCCATTTTTCACCCATCCGTTTTCGGATGAAAAACTGACATACATGTATCCCTATGGGATGAACATCCGCTGACATCCGATCTTATCCGTGCCCGCAATTCTTCCGTTTTTCAGGATAGAAAAATTTCTATTTTTCTATCCGTCTGCGGAGCGGATCGGATGAACACGGACAGACTGTCCGTGTTCATCCGATCCCCCATAGGGGAGAGCGGAGATCTGACAGGGCGGTCCCTGCACAGTGTGCGGGGACCGCCCAGTCATCCACCGGCTCAACGGGGATCAACGGAGTGATCCCCGCTGAGCAAGCGGAGGTTCACGGGGCGGATCATGACTGATCCGTCCCGTGTGAAAGGGGCCTTTATGTGCACCTATTTTAATGTGCACTTATCCTGAGCATGATGTCTAGGGGGAAAAACTCTGTGGTTCCACAACAGTTTGCTTACGGTATTTTGCTTAATCGTTAGATGATCCCTACACACTCACACTTACACTCAGGCTACAGTTCCTCCTAAGCGTAGCATATTCAAGTGATTTTAAAGGGTAGTTTGTGCACTTTTTTTCTCATACATTTTAGCAGCAATTTGCTGTGATCTTCACTGGTGCAGGATCATATGATTTTAACCCCAAAGACTGGGAGCGACGGAAAAAATGCATTTTAAGAATTTTTGTACAAATTCTCAGGTGCTGCTATTGAATTTCCAAGAGTTGCCTGAAAAGGAGCTCCTGTACTTTTTCAATCGACAGGCGTCTGAGCGCTCAGGTGTGCACAGGCACCATTTAAAACAATGGCAGTTGATTGTAGGGCAAATTTAGAGCTTCAAGATACAAAACACTTAGGTGTGAATGGGGGCATTAGTGAGGCTGACATTTAGTAAGATTTACTAAAGCTGGGTACAGATGTACTGAAAGTCAGACAACTTTCGGTATTTATGTTCTCTCTGTTCAACAGAAGCTGGTCTAATGACTGGCTTCTATTGAACAGTTATGCTGGAGAACCAGCATTTGATCAGCACTTGCAGCCAATGGCGGCAGCGCTGATCTGTGTATTCTGACTGGGGGAGGGAGTCCCTGTTGTCAGGAAACAATAGAGCAGCAGGGGAGATTCCTACATTCACATCTCTTGTGTGTATTTGGGCATCTGTCAGTTTTTTTTTTTTAATTCAACCCGTTGGTTGAATAAAAAAAACAAAAAGGCTTGTATACCCAGCCTAAAGCATAGAATGACTCATTGATTGTATAGGGACAACTAAATAGTATTCTTACATCAATTACTATAGAGAAAATTGAGTACTGTCCGTGATACTTTTTTTATTTGCACTAACATACAATTTTTCAGGACAAGCTTTCGGGGTATGTCCCCTTCTTCAAGGTCCAAGCAGTACTCCTGCTTGGGCCTTGAAGAAGGGGACATACCCAGTAGTGTATTTAGGATTTGTGCTGCCCTAGGCCTGACTAAACTTGTGCACCCCCGAATTTAAATATGACCCACCTCTTCCTGTCAAGGCCTCACCCCTTTCCGTTTAAGACCCACCCTGAAATTTTCAAGAGAGGACACTAGTTCTTAGGGCCTGTGGGGGGGGGGCATTGGATTCCCTTAATTTGCATAGATTTCCTCTCACTTCCTGTTTGGCTATGGGGCAGGAAGTGAAGGGAAATCTCTGCCACAGTACAGGGATGGTAAAAAATAAACTGACAGGGGCTATAACCCTCCCTTACTCTATCCAAAATGAAAAAAAAAGAGGACTAAGAAGATGTAACCATGCCAATGGTGCAGCAGAAAACATATAGCACAGTGAGGAAGGTTTGTGGTCCAGGATGATAGGACAGTCAAAATTAGAAGCAGTTTACGTTACACTAACAGTGTAGCACAAGCCGGCGGGAACTATTTCCGTGCTGCCCCCTTGCAAAGTGCTGCCCTAGGCCTGGGCCTTGTTGGCCTAGGCCAGGATACAGCGTTGGACATACCCTGAAAGCTTGTCCTTAAAAATGTATGTTAGTGCAAACAAAAAAAGTATCACGGACAGTACTCAATTTTCTCTGTCACAATTGCACTAATATGGCTACAATCATGTCAAGTATCATTTACTATGTATTTGCAATGCACATATCTATGATAGTGCACACATTGTAAATTCACTAACAAATTCTAAGGAGTTTATCCGTCGGTGTCTGAACATATACGATCCTACGCTACGGTATAGGATTGGACCTGTCAACATACTGTGTAACTCATGGGAATACAATCACATGAAAAGTGCACACTGATATAGGATGATTAGAAAAACACTACAATTGAAAATGTCTGTGCAGAGCAGGGTGTAGATTAATGCGTATGCTAATACAATAGTGCACATGCTCAGAAGTGCAGACATTGAACACTACAGATATGAATACATCATTTCATACATTGCTGCTTGAAATGAAGGTTTCCCTGATAACTACTCCAACATAAACTGTACTTTGCTCTATCAGCACAGTGTACACGTGTTTTGGAGCTGCTCTTTTGCTTGGCACGTGCACATATTAATACCTGAAGCCTCGTACACACGAACGAGTTTCTCGGCAAAAACCAGCAAGAAACTTGCTGGCAGAGATTTTTTGCCGAGAAATTCGTTCGTGTGTATGGTTTCTCGTCAAGAAAAGCGACAAGTATCTCGACGAGAAAATAGAGATCCTGCTGTGATGTGTGTGTACACTTACCTGTCCTCCCGGAAGCCCGCGCATGTTCGAAATGAATTTGACGCATGCGCGGTAGCTTCCTAGGCATACGTAGGGTATACCAAGATGGCGGCGACGGCATCGGATGTGACGAGCACATGCTCGTCGTAGTCGATGACGTCACCGCGTACGCTCCATTCAAAGAACCGCGGGTTCTTTGAATCGAGCGTGTGTACACTCGGCCGGGACAACATGTCGTTTTTTTCGACGAGAATCTCGGCCGTGTGTACGAGGCTTCAGTGAGCAATTGTGGTGCTTGTCACATTAAAATTTATTTTTTCTGGGTAGAATGTTGACACACTCATTCTTTAAGGCACTGTATTGAAATAGAAAGCACAAAAACAGCATACAGTACTTTGGATGTTTTACTGCAAACTAAGATAAGATTTGTGTGCTCATGCAACTGCAAAAGGCAAACACACCAAAGCTCTTGTTCATTTTGCTTTAGTAAATTAGCCCCAGAGTCAAATTACATCTTCCTAAGAAAAAAGATTTAGAATTTCATATTTGGAGTAAAATCAGAGGCAACAACATTTTTCAGCTTGTCCACTAGTAAATCCATGTAAGATGAAATATACCAGTGAATCCAAGATGATGTCATAATTTGAACCTGTGCAGTCCGGAACATATCACTTTTACATTGCATGGTATGTTTCTCATTAGAGCTCTATGACATCTGTTTAAGAGAACTAATGAATGTTCAAGTGGTAAATGTTTTAGATATAGCTGTATGCTTTCAGTATGACATCATACATATTTCCACAATTTTGTGATGGTACTTCTGGAAGGAATGCTTATTGTTTTATTCTTTTAATATATTCAGACAATGCGAATGTCATTTTGTGGAACTCAGGAATACCTAACCAAGACATTTGTAATGGAAAAGGATTATATTGGAGTGCCTAAAGTGGCTTGATCGTATTTAAAGTGGAAGTAAACCCTCCTATCATTTTCAGGCAAGGGAGCTGCCATCTTGGCCTCTGTTTAATCTTCAACTGCCATGATGCTGCACATGTGATCAGTTATGACACCAGCCATTGGATGGTTTGACAGTTTGGTTGAGAGCGCAACCAATGTGACAGTTACATTCCCGGCATGCCGGGAATGTAACTGCTTTTTGAAACTGTTAAATTGATGGGTTTACTTCCGCTTTAATGGTTTGTTAAAGGGGTTGTAAAGTTTTGTGTTTTTTCACCTTAATGCATCCTATGCATTAAGGTGGAAAAACACCTGGCAATCACCAGCCCCCCCGTTTTACTTACCTGAGGCGGGCCGAGTCATACACGCTCCGTCTATGGACGGCAAATGAATGACTCTGGAGCAAGGTAACCCCCTCGGGAGAGCGCATCTCCTAGGGGGTTATCTAATGCAGGGAGGACCCGCGAGAGCCGCCGAGGGACCCCAGATAGGGTGACCACATGTCCCGGATTGCCCGGGACAGTCCCGCATTTTGCAGGTCTGTCCCGGGCACACTCATTCCAGGACAATACAGTGTCCCAGAATGAAACTGACACAGCCGCCCTCCGGGCCAATCTGATGCCCCCAAAAAAGGCTGCCACATCACCGCTTTACTCACTGACAGTACTTGTCCTGGCCAGGAATGCCTGGAGGAGCACAATCCCGCCCCCTGCTTGTGATTGGAGAAATCATAAATACCGCCTCTTGTGTCCAATCACTGTGCTGTGATTCGTTACAGCACAAGCTGATTTTTGGGAAGGGAGGGTGTCCCTGAATGGTAGTTTGGAAATGTGGTCACCCTAACCCCAGAAGAGGATGTTCGGGGCCACAATGTGCAAAATGAGCTGCACAGTGGAGGTAAGTGTGACATGTTTGTTATTTAAAAAACAAACCTTTAGTATCACTTTGAATACAATTTGTTTTCAATAATAATACTAATAATTACTTCCTGCCTCACTAAAGAAGATCTTTCAGCCTGGGTCCACACATATGTGAGCATGTGATTCGCACCCGCATTGCTGTGCCAATCACATGCAATGTCTGTGCAATGCGAGTTCAGCCATACAGTTTGTATGGCTGAACTCACAGTGGATTCGCTCAAAAAAGGTGCAGGGACTTTTTTTTGCCCGCACTGGAGTCGGATCGCATGGATGTTCACAGGGACTTATTGTCAGAAGATACTTCTGATTTCTTCACAGGAGTAGGCATTCTTGGAGGACACCTATAAAAATGTCTAATCTAAAGCTGGCCATATACTGATTGGATTTCGGCAGGTTCAACAGGGACCGACGAATTGCGATCATCGTGTGACCTTCCCTACTTAACAGAAGTCAATCATTTGATTGACTTCTGTCCATTGGACAAGATGGAAAACTTTTGTCGCTCAGAGGCAGAAACCAATCGGCTGCAGCTGCTTACCAGTGTATTCTGACAGCTGCAGGTCCCGCTTTCAGAAAATAACATTACGGCAGGGAGTATTCTTTCATCCTCCTTATTTGTGTGGATGGAAGAATCTGTTAGGGCCCTTTCACAGAAGGGACTGGCTGTCCTTTTTTCAGCCAGACCTGATTGGACCCTCTATTCTCCAGAGCAGGCTGTGTCCGTGCCAGCTCTGCATAAGTGAAGCTGACACAGACCTTTCATCCGGCAGCTTAGCTCAGCAGGGGATCAGCAGACAGATCTCCTGCTGAACAAAGCCAGATCAGGCCCATTTGAAAGGAGCCTTCAGCCTGGCACACACTACTATTTTTTTTGTTCAACCCAGCAGGTGTGAGCAAACAAAAACTGGCAACTCAGAAGGAGCCACTGTACTGTGATGCACTATGTTCTGACAGGGGGACACCCCCAACCCCCCCGCCACAACACTTCGGTAACCTGATCGGGAGCCAATTGGCAGCCCTTTTTTCAGTCATTTGGCTTCAGTCAGACTGGCTGCAGTACACATGGCCTGAATGTCGGAAAGTTTCTATTGAACCGGCTGATGCGGTCTGACTATCGGCCTGTGTGTATTAGACTTTCGTTTTTTTTCCTATTGTTTGTTGTTATTCTGGCTGAAGTAAAACCATTAAAGTGTATGGCCATCTTAAGTCAAAACCCAGACTCTAGCTCAGGCACCGAGTGCTAAGCCTAATACAAAAATTTTGCAGCAGTGTGAATTGCCTCATTGGAAACAATAAGCACTAGTTTAAAAATGCTTTCTTAGGCTTAATGTACACGGGACGTTTTAAAATCTCTCCTGAATGGTTTACTTGACAGATAGTAACCGATGTTTAAAAACGTCCGTTTTGCCGCATTTACATGCCACGTTTAGCCGCGTTTGCGTAGGAGCGTTTTTTTTTCTTCTAGTTGTCAAAATTGAAAAATGGCTGTAAACAAAATGCAGATAAACATGTGTTACCATGTTTACAGGTGTTTACAAGCTGTTACAGGAATTTGGCGTTTCAAATGCATTTTGAAGGTATTTTTTTGCTTTCCAAAAAATGTTTCTAAACTCAACTGCCTAGACACAAATATAAACGACCCTGTGTACATGTACTGATAAGATAACATGGAGGAGAGTTCAGGGGCAGCTGAAAAAAATGCCCAACTGCTCCTAAACATCCGTTTACCAGCAGCAGTGTACATGAAGCCTAGTGGAACTTCAGTATTTTATTCATCTTTTTATCTATCAAATCTTGGATAAAACTTTGGATAGTAAAACATTATTTTACCTTATACAGCCCACTTCCTGTTTCTTGTTTGGACATTAGCCTAGGCTTATCACATCACGTACAGCTCTCTTTCTCACTCTCGTGAGAGTTTGCCAGTAAGGGAGGGGGAGGATGAGTCATAAGAGGGCCAATGAGAGCTGGCGGTGTGTCTGTGTAAATCCAGGAAGTGAACAGACAGCAGCTTCAGCTGCCCACAGTTAAAATGGCTGCAGACAGACTCAGTGGAGGGAGATTTCTGCAGCTTATTTGGCCAGTACAGAATCACAGTATATATAAAATAATATGCAAAGTGGTTGGAGGGAAGCTTCAGAATGGCAAATAGGTTTTTATTACAAATTACGTGAGAAGACTGCAGTTCCTTGTTAAATGTCAAAGTAAGTCCTCTTGAGAGTGGCCCTTATGGCCCTTTTTATAATCATTTAGTACGAGTTTATTTTGTAAGGCAATAATAATTGTTACATTTACTCTTTGTATAGAATCTTAGCCTGTTGCCTAATCTCTCTGCAAAGGTCAGCATATAGGAACACCTCTGTGCTGAAATCCATCTTCAGTTTTTCTTCCGCTGGCATAAAGAGCCGTAAAAAGAAAAGTTTGCAGAAATAGTTTAGGTTTCTAGTTTAAACACAAGGGATACTTTTGGCAAGTGTTAGAGTTCAGGAATGAGCAAAAGGAAAGAGAATGTTATGCACTGAAATATTGGCTCTGATTTGAATGTTGAAGGAAACTGCAAGCCACATTAAACTGAACCCACAGTCCACAGTGTATAATTCACAGGACAAAGAGTCTCAAAGCTTCTTTTATATCATTAAGAATAGAAAAAAAGAAGTGTGTGTATCTTAGAAAGTTCACTGCAGCTGTCCTTGCCTGAAAGCTTATGTTTTGGGAGCAATGATGGATGTTCAGTGCCTGTAGCCAGTTGTGGAGTTAGCTGTGAGGTCAATGCTGCTAATGGAGGCTTGGAATTTACTGTGTCTTGTCTTCATGCCAGCATGATCAGTACAGTAGCATTGCTGAGCAAAAACCAAGCATAGCATCACCTCTGCTAAGACATGAGAAATTCATTTTTTATTAAACACATCACACGAAGAACTCCCATACCGTTGTCCCTGTAGATTACTCAAGGTTTTAGAAAGGAAATAAAAAAAGATATGTCCCTTCTAGCCATATAGCTAGATACCATCTGCCTCACAAAGAAGCCCAGTGTGGGCTTTAGCAGGACTCCTAAGCATTTACTGTAAGGGAATGAAGACTGACTGCATACTGAAGAATTTTGTTGCTAGTTGCATTGGATGAAATATTCTACACTGATAGAAATCTGTGACAAGAGACACACAGGCACAGCCAATTCCCCCTCTTCAAATGCTAGTTGCCTGGCTGTCATGGCTTCAATACTTTGTAAGTCACTGACTTAGAGCAAGTATGCAGATCCTGACTTCACTGGCTGCATGTTTGTTACAGGTGGGTGACTCAGAAAGCATTACTGAGATTACTGAGAGGTTCAGTTTCCCTGGGTAGGAACTAGAGCTGCATGATTCTGGGAAAAATGAGAATCACGATTCTTTAAAATGGTAAATTTAAAAAAAAAAATATTTCGCTTGTCGTTTATTTATTTTTTATTTTTGCAAAATTTTCTTATTTTTTATATTTTTATTATTCTTTACTTTTTAATTTTTTTTTTTTTTTTTTTTTATCATTTTTTTTCACTTCACTTTATTGCTATCACACAGGAGAAAACAATTCACTGTGTGATACCAATTGGAGGAGACAGGTTCTCTTTATTGACCCTCTCACTTCCAAAAACAGGAGTCCTAGCACTAGCACTGTGCTAGAACTCCTGTCACAGCTGAGATGGGAAGAGCACAGCTCTCCCCTCTCACTGTGAACATAGGCGGCAGGGACAGGAGACGGGAGACAGACTCGGCGGCCGGGGGGGAGGATGGAGTCCCGAAGACAGCCAGCCAAGTGTGGTATGTGGGGGGGGGGGAGAGGGGGGAGAAGGGAGGACGGACAGCAGCACACATTTTCTGCTAGAAACTCACCGCCCGTATGTTGAAATTAAAAAAGAAAATCGCGCTAAGGAATCACAAATTATTGAATAAAGTCCAATTTGGCAGGCTGGTGTGAAAGGAACACAAAAATCCCAATTACTGAATAAACCTGGAAGAATTCATGCTTACCAGATAAGTAAGCCAATAGAACATATGGCTTTTACCCAGCCAGGGCCTTTCAATTCCCACAAGGTTGATTCGTCAGAGAATTATTGGGTATGGTCGCTTGAACTATGACTCCATATTATGTATTACATTCGACCCAAAAAGGAGAGAGAAAAAAAAAATATAGCGTGATCCTGTCTCGATAATTAGTCAATAGAAATCAGCATTGTGAACAACACTCGATGTGGGAAGTATGCAAAAAGTGAACCACCACCTCACAGTCAATCTCCTTACCAGATTGCACTACATAAGGAGCTTTAAGCCAAAAAAACACCCCAAACACAGAAGGTTGTGATCCACCACCTCTCATGCAATCTTCTTACCAGATAGCTAGTGTAATACAGCCTGATGTATGTAGGTGACGATCCGTAACCGAAATCCTATAGATAGCTACAGGCTCGAATGATAAGGGGGTGAAATCAGATTCTCCCCACTGGGACCGTAAATCCACGTATGCAGTGTGATCATTTATTACCCAAGAGAAAGAATGAAGGAGATCGATAGTGTAATACCTTCAGTACATTTAATAAAATAAGGCAATTACACTTACATGAAATCGTATAAAAACAAACAGAGAAAAACGAAGCCGGCCGGCTGCAATATAGAACTCCCGTCCTGCGAACGTGGTGACGTCAGCACGTACCCCCTCAAACGCGTTTCGTCACAAAGGACATTCTCAACAAGGGACCTTGTTTGTTTTTATACGATTTCAGGATGGAGGAGGCGGGACCTGCCGTGGCGGGACCGACATCGTGGGCTAGTAGGACAGGTAAGTGTCCTTATTAAAATTTAGCAGCTACACTGTTAGTAGCTGCTGACTTTTTTTTTTTTCTTTAAACCCGCTGCACCTCCGCTTTAATCACAAAAATGGCTTGACCAAATTACAGATTCTTTAATAGATTTTTGTAAGGCATTTTTGCTTCCCTGCTCATAACTAGGAAAGAGGTTTGGGTTCACCACTACCATGTTTTTGGGGTGAATTCCTGGAAATTGTGTTGCTCGCTTATCTCGAACATTTGGTTGAAAACTTTGCAGGTTTGCCACCAGAATGAAGGGACAAAGTATAGTGCAGCACATATCCATTGTTCCTGGTCAGCACGGCCACAAGAGCCAGTGATTTGAAGGAATAGATAACCCTGCCTCCTTTCTATAATGGGTGGGCTCACGGCAGCCATACTATCAATGTGTGTTGGAGCTGTCAGTGAAAGTTTCCTATTCAATGTAAGGGAGACACTGTTTTTATTTGTTGCATTGATATTGGCCACCATGGCATTATCTGGCTTCCCATGTCTTTTGTTTGACAATAGCTTGCTTTAGAAATCAAATGCAGTCACCACATCTAAGAAATGCTTAGATGCAGTGTTTAAAATGTTTGTTCTTGGAGTTTAGATATATTATTTAAAACCTAACTCTGGGAAAAAAAAAAGTTTTCCCACTCAGTGGGGCTGTGCCCGCACTGCATGGATCATTTGCTTGTTTTGTCCAGGGGTGACCAGAAAGCTTATACTCGCCTGATCCTCTGCTCCAGCGACAAATGATGCTCCCCCACGATCCAGTGGTGGACTCACATCCAGAGCAGGTGTATGGGCTTGGTGACATCAGGAACAGTCCACTGCACAAGACCACTAGACTGCGGGTGATGGGCACCCGCAGTGACCAGTCTTGTGCAGGTTAGGATCGGAGGATTAGATAAGTACATCTCCCTTCTCATATCCCCTAGACCAGGGCTCTCAAACTGGCGGCCCTCCAGCTGTTGCAAAACTACAAGTCTCTCTGCCTGTGGGAGTCATGCCTGTGACGGTCAGCCTTGCAATGCTTCATGGGACTTGTAGTTTCGCAATAGCCGGAGGGCCACCAGTTTGAGACCCCTGCCCTAGACAAAAACGAGCAGCCCCACTGCAAGGGAAAACTTTTTTTTTTGCCTGGAATTGGGCTTTAAGCAATACAAATATAATGTATGTATCATAAAAAAGTGAATGTTTCTCTAATTCGTAGTGGTTGGAATTTAGCCAGTCTTGCAATAGCTACAGTAGTTTGTCTTGATTTCCTGAACTTTTGGATAATATAGTGGTGACCTTCCAATGCTTTAAATATACAATGAAATAAAGAACTCATCTAAACAAATGTAATCAGTTGAAATATTTCAATACAAATTCTTTGGCCAAAAACAAGATCCATTGTAGTAAAGTCCAGCCAGGCACAACCCCCTTGAAGACAAATTTCAGCTCAGCTTCCTTGGCAGTTGTCCAAAGTCTTTTATTTAGAAAACCCTTGTCAGTTGAAGCAGGGCTATTTAAATAATCATCTTTCACCTATTCTCATTCAGTGTATTTATACTCCAAATAACTGTCTAGTTTTGTGGTTTCCATCCATTTCACAAATGTAACATAGGTCATATTGTACAAAATCTGATTAAACAGTGGCCATTTACATCGTTTTCTTTGTTTGTCAGTTATTCTAATGTTATAAGAACCATAGCATAAAAGCAGAAAATCTATCTGCAGATCTTGACACTGTAAAGATATGACTTCCAGAAGCCTCGATAAGAAAAACATTTGGTCTAAGTGGCATGTGTAAGAAGCAAACTTGCTGCAGTGTAATTAGAATGAAATAGTGCCAGTGGAGACATGCCCTCCCCCTAAGCTGACGTGATTTATGTTGTCTCCACTTAACACCTGCTTTACCCATGCATCCTGTACGTTTAAATATTACCTTACATGGCATGAGGTTCATACGGACAGAGCTTTGGGTGGCACTTGAGTGCACCGTACTGCAGTTTCTAAGGAGATTTACTCTTGTGCAATGCCAGAAGGTATTTAAGTAATAGACTGGGAACAAACATGGCCATGTGAATAAGAGAGGGCTACTTTATTAATACCACATATTATAAAAAAAAAAATAATAACTTCTCCGATAAATAAATATAGTTTTAAATTATTGGATAAAAGGATGGAAACACAGGGCTTTGAAATCAAAGTAAACTAAGTAAGTCTAGGTTCACACCAACCCATGCTCTGGAAAGGGATCTACAGTGAATTACTTTTCAGAATGCGAGTAAGCAGCCACTTGCAACCTCCTGAATGCCTGTTTTTTTTTTTTGCTGACCAGCAATTTACGATAGGACTAATGCATTGCATCCACATGTGGCATGGCCCCATTGACTCGCATCACGAGTTTGACAGGCGGTGCTTGTTAAATTTGCTGCAATGCAATGCGCCATGTGAACAGGCCCCTCCAGCTGTTTTTTAGACTTTTGGTCGATGGTCGTGGGGTAAAACCTTTTCTTTCTTCTTCCTTCCTTCCTGTTTTCCTTTCTGTCTCCACCCCCCCCCCTTTTCTTTTCTCTCTCTTTTCCTTTCGTCCTCCCTACATTTTTTTTTTCTTCTCCCATTTCCAAAGTCTAGGTTTATACCTTACTGTTTCATGCATGTTTATTTTCCATTGACTTTCCAACGTACAGGCATACAACCAATAGTGCTCCATGCAAATAGATGCCAGACAGTGAAGTCAGAATATGTGGGATTGGTCAGCTCATGAAAATTCAGTTTCATTCACAACAGTGCAATTATAATAATGCCATTGTATTAGCAAAGTATTAGCATATATGAAGCGTTATACAATGTGACTGGTCTATGCTGTATACATTATGCTGTGAGGGCAATAAAAAATGACCCAACAAAAACAATTTTATCTGTAAAATCAACAGCATTTACTGCTGTTTCTACAGACAACTGAGATTCGTTATCCCTCCAATATGAGAAGTCATAAAAATTATTAAGCTACAGATCCTTTTAGAGTCACACTGGCAGTTTTCATTAATACAATTCTGATTGTAGACAGATCACAACCCCAATGCAATTTAAAAACAAAATAACCCGTTCAGGGAAAATTACGTGCACCCTTGTGTCTCTATGCGCTCCATGTGCTCTCATTGATATATATATATTGTATCAGTTGTTGCTTATCCATCTGTCTCTCCTATGAGACGCTACCGAGTTTTGTTTGCAGTCAAATTCCACTGCAATAATAGGCATTTTTAAGCAGCTATTCAAGTGACAGGAACTTTGAGTTGGAACAGGACAAAACACCCCAGAAATGATAAATAGGTAATTTTGGTGATTTATTATTTATCTGTGTGTGGTATGTTTTACCCGTGATGTGGAACAACTCTTTAACAGCTTCCTCTTTGAAATCAATACCCTGTTCTCCATTAGATTTCCGAGGCAGCTCTGAAACTGGGCTAAAAGTACACAAGAAAACTAGATAGTAAAAAGTAATTTTGCAACAAAGTTTGTAAATAAGTCTTAGTGTAGACAAGTTGTAACAAATAATGATTTGCCAGTGCTGTGCCAAGAAACTCTTCCTCCTCTTGGCACTTTAAAAGCAAGTGTTCCAGGCTGGTGACTTCTGGACAAGTTTAAAACTGCCGCAGCTGGAGTGGCTTTTTATATGCAGTACATGTTCTTTCATGCAAAATTCAGCATTAAAAACCTTCTTGTTTATACAAAGAATGGACAAGAAACCTAAAGGAACAAAAAAAAAAGTGTTCATGTCTTTGAAATCAAAGAGGCCCTCGGCTTTCTACAATTTCTTCAAATTTACTGTGTATGCCTGCTAATATCATGAAATTATAGGGTTAGAGATCTTAACTTTTCATTTATTCTAGTTCTAAATTCAGTAATCAAAAGCTATTGTTGCCCAAATTACTTGCATACATTATCAGGGAGTTTGGAATGCAGGGCCTTGAATTCCAAGCATAGAGCACTGATAAGAAAAAAACAGCATGCAGCCAATAACCATCTGCCACTCTAGCCAGCACGGTGAATGTGCTGTTTCTGCTTTGAGTTCTGTGGAAATGCTTTTGATCTGGAAATGTTTATTAAATTCTGTTACAAATAGCTGTATTCTATTGTGATTAATATTCAGGTTATTTCCTAAACAAATAAATGTTATTATTTGAAATACCATCCAAAATGAGCATGTACGTCTCTCATATACGAGGCCTGCTGTCCTCATTAAAAGCTCACATTTAACAAGATCCAGATGCTTCTCCTGTCCATAATTCTAATGGTCCATGGTATGTCCTCCACACCATGCGTTTTTACAGTGATTGACCTGATCCAATAGGGAGCCTGCCCCAGATCTGCAACAAGATTCCACCACCATGAGGTCTTAACAGGAAGCCCTGAAATGATATCTAAATTACCTATGGCTTTAAGGAAGTGCTCTTATAAACAGTCAATAAATGTAAAACGATTATGGCAGCTCTAACAGACCACAGTGGTTGAGTACCAACAATAGAAAACTCTTCACGATTCCAAGATGAACATTTTAGGCTTTAGGTAGAGATTACACTTCATAAATTGCAGGCAGAACTAGAAAACAAGGAAAAAGCAGAACAGGATCAGACTGGTGAAGGCCCAGGCCTTCTGTGAAAGTGTTATGCCTTGTATACACGATCGGAATTTCCGATGGAAAAAGTCTGACGGACTTTTTCCATCAGATATTCTGACCATGTGTATGCCCCATCTGACTTTTTCCATCGGAAATACCAAGGAATTCCGTCGGAGTTTAGATAGAGAACATGTTCTTTTACTCCGATGGAATTCCGTCGGAATTCCGATGTGGTTTTGGCCAGTCAAAAGTCCGACCGTGTGTACAGGGCATTAGAGGTTTATTTTTTAACACCCATGCCGAATCACTCGTAAACTCTACCTTCTAGGTCCCTGCCGACACCCTTAAATACTAGATCTGTTGTGGGCTTGAATGAGACACACCACAGATTTACCTTCATCCTTTGAAATAAAGGGTTAGTTCACCTCTTGCCACAAACCTCCATATGCATTACAGTGTCCTCAGTACATTAACAAGTACATACATTGTCTGCGCGTCGGGAACCTTCGGAGTAAGACCGCGCTATATTAAGATACCTCTCAACTCAACTCAACTTAACTCAACATGCAGTGCTTTGTTTTCTAAAAGAATACTGCAGATGGCAGAATGGAGCGGAAATGAAATGAACACCTGATAAAGTAAACTTTATTTTACAAAGCAAAGTGTGGCATGGTAATATACCAAAGACACTGGCATGCATAGGGAGGCTTATGGAAAAAGTCAGTAAAGGGGAACTAACCCCTTAACTCATTCATCTAAATGCCTTAATTCCTGTCCCAGGGACAAAGATATCACCTCGACTATCTAACCTGGCATTTTGCATATCTATCTCATATCTCTGGCTTTACTGAATTTATTGAATATAGTCCCAAGTGGCTGCCCCCTGCAAAGGTTCTAGTAATCCTTAGACTATGATTTATTTTCCACTATTCCCTGGTTTTCCTAACCCACTTCACGAACAGGCAGCTGGATTATACCTCATTGTAGCAGGGTATTTATGTTGCTGCACATGTTATGTCTGGGGCAGTTTAAACAATGTTTTCATTCTGCTGTATTTCTGTACATACATTGTCAAGTTCCTTTACTCAAAAAAAATCACCCTGGTGTTTAGGAATAATCAGACAGTGATAGTGTTCTTGTCCAGGGGAGCCACTTTAAAATTGCTTACTCATATCTACATCCTTTTACCTACTTTGTTTGTAGCCACCAATATCTACATCCTTTTACCTACTTTGTTTGTAGCCACCAATATCTACATCCTTTTATCTACTTTGTAGCATCGAAATTTGGCCAGTTCAGCAGCAGTAATTTCGATCCATGTATGGACAGGCCGATTGTACCAAGTTTGATCATTGATCATCTTGGGTACAACCAGCATGTTGTATTTTTCTACATATAGTTACTGCCACGCGGCTATAGCCACAGGGGGCATTCCCGGCCAGCAGAATACAATGGTTACTGCCAGGCGGCTATAGCCGCTAGCAGTAACCATTGTATTTTGCTGGCCGGGAATGCTCCCTATACCTCCCCGCTGGCAGAATACAATTGCGCAGCCGGAGGCATTCCCCCATCAACAATGACTGTGTTGATGTGGGAATCGAGCAATTTTCTTTCCTTCCACCTGTGGTGGAAGGAAGGAAAATCGTATCGTCTATGGCAAGCAAAAGTCAGTGGACATTCATTTTGCTAAGTGAACAGTCTCTGCTTCTTTAGTAAATTAACCCCATTGTATACTGTGTCATGTGCTAAAAGCTGTCAGGGTTTGAATATTGGCATGACAGCAGGTCTACAACCTGTTTACTCCTTTGCCGCCATAGTCTACACATATCCCTCATCGAGTATATACAAGGTTTCAGCAAAGTATGAAATTAGTATATCAGTGGGACTAATTGTCACTTAGTATATAAACCTGGACTTAGTTAATGGGCAATAACTGTCATAAAAATAAAGTTTGCACATTATAGTCACATCTTACCTACTTTATCGATTTCTTTTATTCCTTCTTTATATTTTTTTCTTTCTGTATCTCTGCTAATGTTAACATTTGAACCTTGAATGATTTTGGTTGTAAATCTCTCTGACATGTTATTATCTGTTACTCATAACTAGCTATAGGGCAATCATTTCTTTTTAACTGACTTAATGCTCTTAAATAAAATATGTTACAAAAAAAATAATAATCATGAAAGCTGGGAGAGTGACTGAAACTAAAAATAAGTCAGCTTTTTTCCTAGCTTTGCTACAAATAGCTGAATTGCCACAATATTATGAAAATGATTCTGCAAGAACACTGTTTATTTGAAGCTTAAGTTTGGTATAAGCAACACTCCTGCTTTCCTTGGGGATGTGCATTTTCCGCAGGGAACACACTCATCTCTTAGGCCCCTTTCACACTGGGGCGTTTTTCATGCGGTTTAGCGCTAATATTAGCGCTATTATACCGCATGAAAAAATCATGCCCTTTAGCCTTCAATGTGAAAGCCCGAAGGCTTTCACACTGAAGCGGTGCGCTAGCAGGACCGCTCCAAAAGTCCTGCTAGCCGCTTCTTTACAGCGGTAAAGGAGCAGTGTGTTCACCGCTCCTTTACCGCGGTCTCCCATTGAAATCAATGGGACAGCGCGGTAATACCGCCCACAAACCGCGGCAATAGCCGCAGTTTGCGGGCGGTATTAACCCTTTTTCGGCCGCTAGCGGGGGTTAAATTCACCCCCTAGCAACCGCATACCGCGGTAAGAACGACGGTATAGCAGCGCTCAAAATCGCGACTGCTCCTGCCCGCCCCAGTGTGAAAGGGGCCTTATTCAGCGATCTTTTTTCACCTGTTGCTCAGTGAGTAACATGCCTCACTTGTACTACTGTTGTCACACTGGTACTAGTGATTTCAAAATGAGCAAATTATGAGATTCATTCTTTATCAATAAAGACACAGTCCTGTAGTTGACATTTATATCATTTGATTTTGAGTTTTACAACTGATTTACGTCCTGCATTCAACTTCATGAAAGGTGCATATAGGAATCTACCTCTATACATTTTTGTATTGTGTTGCATTTCCAAGACATACTCACTGGTCCTGTAAAGTAGTGGTCTCCAAACTGCAGACCGAGGGCCAGATGCAGCCCTTTGCTTGTTTTTATCCAGCCCTTGGGACACTATTCTTCCAACTGACATCAGTGATGAGGCACCATTCCTTCCACTGATGCCATCAATGGTGCACTATTCCTCCCACTGACACCATCGATGGAGCACTGTTTCTCCTACTAAGACCAATGATGGGTCACTATTCCTTTCACTAACACAATCGATGGGGCACTGCTCCTCCTACTTAGACCAATGATTGGGCCCTATTCCTCCGGCTGACACCATCTATGAGGCACGGTTCCTCCTACCATGACCAATGATGAGGCATCATTCCTCCCACTGACAGCATCGATGGGGCACTGTCCCTCCTACTAAGACCAATGATTGGGCATCATTCCTTTCACTGACACCATTGATGGAGCATTATTCCTCCTGTTAAAACCAATATCGGGACAGTGTTTACTCTCACTGATGCCGGGACTTTTTCTACTGACATTGGCCACAGTCCAGCCCCCCTGAAGCCTGAAGGACATTAAACTGGTCCTTTGTTGAAAATGTTTGGAGACCCCCTGCTGTAAAGAATACATCCCTGGCCTACAAGGTACACCAGCCCCTGTTGATTTTGATGTACTTGCACCAGTGCTAACTGCTGTGAATTTGTTGTACTTAAAACAATAAAAAAAATAAACACACATAATCACCTAGGTAGATGCAGCATCACTCCAATGCGGCATCTGTTCCCCGTCTCCTCTAAGACCGAGAAATGAGCAATCAAAGGCGCTGATTACTCAGTTCTCAGTCTTCAGTGAGCAGAGAGCAGCTGACTGGGCTGTGGCGGGGGAGGGAGAGGATGGCTCAGGCTCTCAGTGGCACGCTGAGAGGCTAAGCCAGCTGCTGCTTAGTAATCTGGGTGGATCCCAACTTTAAAGTCTGGAGCATATCAGTGTCGTCAGCCCATGGCTTTAGCTTGCAGTCAGCTGAAAACTGGTCACAGGAGTGCAAAACGAACTGTGTTCCATAGAAGAGGTATGGCCAAAGGAGCTTCTTTAAACAGCATTTGTGGCTTTAATTGTCATGTTTACCCACCTTGTAAATGCCTATATAATCTTGAATCTGGAGTTTTTCTTTATTGGAGGCCTAAATCTATTTTAGCTCACTTTCATGTAGTATTTGTCATGTTACATTTTTCATCATTCCTTGTTTTGACTTCCAGTTCATCTACAAAGGGTTGCCTGTGATTGGCTCAATAGTTTCTTGTAGTCTAGAAACTTTTTATAGCTTTCATTCAAGTTTCTAAGAAGCCCAAAAATGTTATTACTAGTTTTGAATAGAGCAGAAAGGTATTAGAACTCCTGTAAAGTTTTTACTGCTATCCAGGGCTCTGTTAGAGAGATTTACTCTCACTTCCTGTCCTGCTAACAGCAGGTACCCCAGACAAGAAGTGAAGGAGAATTTACAGTGTAGAAATGGATAGAAGAAAAGTTGAATAGGAGTTGCAACTTCCCTTACTCTTCTTTTTTTAACTTTTAATTTTTATTGAATATTTGGCAGTACAAAAAATACTCTTCTAAAAAACAAAAACAAAAAGCAAACATTTTATCTCTATCGTTATTATTGGAGATGCCTTGTCACTTCATATCCTGTATGTTGTCAGCAGGGCAGAAAACATCTGACAGGGGTTTGAACCCTTTCCTACTTTATCCAAAACTAAGAAGAACAATTTTAACTAGACATGCATTTTATTTGCATTTAACTTTCTAAAGAAATTATTTTCTTCTACTGTTCAGTTGTAAAGCTTTAGAAAACAGTATACTTTACATTCTATCCCTTTTTTGAACTAGAAAGTGATGTCATTCTTTGTATATTGCTCTTCTGGGACTGTTTGCAGCTTTCCACCCTTCAAATTGCTTAACGAAGTTACATCCATATGTGGAAATGCTGGGTGGAAACAGATGGTTATGCGGGCGAGTCAAATGATATTATAAAGAGACCTGCCTTAGTGTTACTTTATTCCTCCTTCGGTATTAGATTCACATTTAGTCAATTCTCACATGGCTAATGTCGATTTTTAGCTATGAGCTAGTGATTTTAAGAGGAGGGAGGGTCTGGAATTGCTAGCAATCGCAGGCCTGACATGGGAGTGCTGAGTGTAATCATGTCTAAAAATGACGATAGTTAGAGCTTTGGCTCTGGAACAGAACTGAGGCATAAAACAGAATGCGACAGCCCTGATGTATTTGAATAATATGCTGCATTGTCCCCTATTTCAGGCCCTGTATTGTATGAATTATAGCCATGCAGCTTCTTGTGTTATATATTTTATAGCACACATTTAGGAATGTTGTTGGCTCTACAGAGCGAGAACCATCTCTGCACCTAAATTCATTTTACCATCATATACTTATTTCAAAGGGACAAGAAGGTGGTATGACATTCTGCCAAATATTCAATTACCAGATAAAAATGTCACTGTGTGGTCAAATAATTCATCCTGTTCATTAGTGAAAAGCAGGAAAAAAAAAAAAAGTAATTTAATAGCGGCACAGCTTAGTCAGCATTCCACTTATATCTTAGGCAAAGTTGGCACATGTGTAAGACAGCTTACATATTATGTTTATGACTAAATGTGCTGTATTTCAGACATCCTTTTGCATTCAATAAAATAGCCTTTTTGGCGGTATGGTGTAATGATATTTTGGAGCAGTAGACATATGGTAGTACTTCGTAGCCCATGAGAAAACAGATGAAAAAAAGAACTGTTGAAAATATTTCACATTTCATCCAGCAAAGTGATTCATAGTTTTGTTGGAGATGAAGAGATGAGATTAGTCTGAGTGTTTCTTATGTGTGCTGGATGTGGACTAACACAGGGTTGTTCAAGGAAAGGATTGAAAAGACAGGAAAAGTGGAGACGTTAACTGTGCTAAGCCTTCCAAATTTTTCATTTTATAGCCTACACTAGAAAAAATATCATTGTGTTCTGATTGGTTGATTTTCAGAGTTCATAAATACATTTTTTTTTTATGTTATGATGGACACCTAAAGCTGCATATCATAGTCGATGATTGCTTTTTATAAAGATGTCATTTCAAAACTTTATGCTGAAAATGGTAAACATTATAACTTTAAATTTGCCCCTTCCTGACTAACAACGTCACAAAACAACGTATTCACTCCTCCTCACTGGCCTACTTTTACACAGGCTATGCTCTTTTAGGCTTCAGGTACACGGGACGTTTTTACAACCTCTCCTGAATAATTTCATTTGATAGATAGTAACCCACGTTTAAAACGTCCATTTTGCCGCGTTTACATGTCATGTTTTGCCGCGTTTGCGTTTAGAAGCGTTTAAAAAAAATATATATATATATATATATATATATATATATTTTCAAAATAGCCAAAAATGAAAAAACGCCTGTAAACGAAATGCGGCTAAATGCGAGTTACTGCCTCCCGCAGCTATTACCTTTTGTACCACCTCCCCCTGATTTTAGATTGTAAGCTCCACAAGCAGGGCCCCCCTATTCCTTCTGTATTGAACTGTATTGTAGGGCTGATTATAATCGATTATGAAAATAGTTGGCAACTATTTTTATAATCAATTAGTAGGTTAGACGATTGGTTGCCTTGCATACAGAATGCATTATTTGTATACATATCAGAAAATATAGTGCAGCACACATACAGCTTAGTACACCATCCATACATGTCATCCATACATCCATACATGTCAGTAAGTGCTTGAGAACTTGTGAACCTGTGAGAAGCATTGCCTCATAGGACATGTAGTCCTGGGCAGGAGAAGGAAGTGATTTAAATTGATTATGAAGGCAGAAGTTTTTTTTTTACTTTGCTATTGGGGCACTCTGAAGGCAGGAGGAGCCAGAAGCATCGATGGGGGACCCCAGAAGGGGAGAATCAGGGCTGCTCTGTGCAAAACCATTTGATGAAGGGATAAATGTCATTCAAAAATGTAATTTGCTTTTAACATTCAATTTTAAAATGAAGGTATTTACTGAACAAAAACCACATACACTGTCTGAAAATGTATTTGATCGAGAAACGTTTCCTATTCTACTCCTTCGAATTTTCCCATCACTTTGGTTGAAAACGAACGTCGATTTCACCCCATTAATGATTCGAAAATAGAAAAAAGAAAATCTTCAAAGAAAAAATTGTTTATGTATGGCTTGTATCAAGCTACCTGCCTATGAGAAGGGAGTCTGCCATGCATAATATTTTATTACAATCTGGTCTGAAAATCTGCAAAACAGCATTTTTTTCTTTAAATAAATATTTTGATTTCTCAATCTGATGATATGTACCAGATTCAACCTCTAGTATATCTCTTCAGTTTGGTATTCTCAGTGGAATAGATATTTTGTTCCCTAACCTTATATTTACCTCTGCAAATAGATATTTACTAAATTGTCTTTTATTAAATTTTAGATACTAACTATACACCAAACTTTTGGGTTTTTCTCCAATTAAACAATTAGTAGAAACAATAATCAGCCAACTAATCAATTATGAAAATAATCATTAGTCCACAGCCTTACTGTATTGTAATTGTACTGCCCTCCCCCTCTACATTGTAAATTACTGATGGTGCTATATAAATCCTGTATAATAATAATAATTTCACATTTGAAAAAATTGGATACTGTGCCTTGTACAGTAGTTGAGGATGTAAGGTATATGGTTTAGGAAAGAAGAAAAAAGGCAGTTGTAACAGAACATATTTAAAATGGTAAAATGTTGCAGATGTGTACCACAAGCGTTGAACTTTTTGCTTTTGTCATTTTCTAATTATTGGCCTGATGGATGATGTAGAGCTGTGGTTGTCAACTTGTAAGGTATTAGGGGCTTTGCCTGCAGCCAATGACATTGCCAAACGGCCATGCATATTGTTCATGTTGTTTATATCTAATGCTAAATGTAAATGATCATCAGAAACTGTGGACATGTTTAGTTGGAGACGTGTCACAGAAGACAGAGGGAAACTGAGGACATGGTACAAAAGGCAGATCTAGAGTAGAGCACTTCAGTGGCCATTAAGAGAACTGGAGACTGTACTGGCAGGTAGGCAGGGAGACAGATTCTGAGAAGCAAGCAGGACGGAGTTTTGTGTAAATGAATGTGATAGCACCTGGCGCTTGCTCTTAGGCATTACTTTTAGTTTTAAATGTTTAAAAAGATTGGCAGATTCACCTGAAAGTCTGGCAGTAGATATAAAAGCAAATACAATATTTGATATCATTATGAAGCTACTTGGTGAATATCGGGTTCAGTTTAGTACAGATATTGTGCATAGGGAATTGTAGTTTGTGATATTGATCTAATACATGTTCTGTACGATGTTGTGGCTTTAATTATCTGCTTCCATCGGTAATCCTTTGGCTTTGTGCACAATGACATCAGTAATGTGGTTTCCCTCATGGTTTTCCCTGTTGTAAACGTTGTTGTTGTTAGTCATTACCACATTTTCTGTATGGAACAAGTAGCACTAGCAGTATTCAGTAAATGTACTGGAACCACATCCCCAACATTATGGAACAGATTTACTAAAGGCAGACTGATTCACAGGGGAGTTTGAATGTGATTCCTATTCTCCCCTGGAAAAATCTATTGTACATGGAATAAAATCCGATGGACTTGTTTCATCGGAAATTCTGGAAATTCCGGAAATTCCGATCGTGTATGGACCCCATCGGACTTTTTTCCATCGGAGTAAAAAAATAGAACATGTTTTAAATTTTTTTGATGGGAACTTATGATCGTCTGTGTGGAATTCCATTGGAGAAAAATCCACACATGCTCAGAATCAAGTCGACGCATGCTCGGAAGCATTGAACTTTATTTTTCTCGGCTCGTCGTAGTGTTTTACGTCACTGCGTTTTGGACAGTCAGAATTTAGTCTGACAGTGTGTATGCAAGACTGATGGAAGTCAGCTTCATCGGAATTCCGACGGAAAATTCCATCAGATTTTATCCCATCCAAAATCGGATCGTGTGTACAGGGCATTACTTGTCTACCCTTGCACATACAGTATGCTCTAAAGCATTCGTAGGGACAAAGACTAAGCTGTGCTTAGTGAACTTGTGGCAAACACATCTCAGTACTGCTGCTTAAAGCGGAGTTCCACCAACATATATATTTTTTTAAAAGTCAGCAGCTACAAATACTGCAGCTGCTGACTTTTAAAATATGAACACTTACCTGTCCAGGGCGCCCGCAATGTCGGCACCCAAAGCCGTTCTGTCCCTTGGCTCTCGGGGGGAAAGTGTCACCATCTTGCGGCTTCACATCCTGGTTCCCTACTGCGCATTCGGGAGTCGCGCTGAGCGCTCTTACTGGTCCCTGCTGTCTTCTGGGACCTGTGTGTCTCCCAGAAGATGGGGGGGACAGAGGAGGGGCCAGGCACGGCGTAGATATTCGCGGATACTGCGGCTATCTATGCCCGAAAGTGGGAGAAAATACCTGGCTTAGACAGGTATCTTCTTCCCCCTCCCCCTGAAAGGTGCCAAATGTGACACTGGAGGAAAGGAGGATTCCAAAAAGCGGAAGTTCAATTTTTGGGTGGAACTCTGCTTTAATTAAGAAAAAAAAAGAATAAGAAAAATATCTATTACATTGTTAAATACAGTATACATATTGAAATATTATTGCATCGATATGTCTTTTAATGGCATAACAAAGTCATTCATATTCTGAGCATCATAAAGTGCTTTGAAATGTTCTAAAAATTCAGATATTCATTTTTGTAAGTTTAGCAGAAGTAAAGTCAATAAAAGGTGAACATTTCCTTTTGATATTCAACCGACGCATTTGCTTAAAAAAAATTATAAATAAAATAAAACTAAATAGCAATAAAAATACCTAGCCTTACTATTTCATTAAAATTCATATAAAAATAGTTTGCTTCTACCTGTGCTTCAAATAGATGTATTCTTGGAAATAGTAATTATGACCATGGGGATGGGTGTTTGATTTTAGTGAATACATGCGCTTGAAGTCTCAAGCCATCATTCTCGTTCAATTTGTGTGTATGCTCATCGTGCCATTACAGGGTCAAAACAGCCAAAAAGTCATACTTGTAAAAAGATGTTCACATTTTAGATGTCTGAAAATTTTAGATGCATGTTTTTTACAAAATGCTTTGTTATGCATTGTTACATATTGTACATCATTGTAACCTCAACCTGATTGTGTCCTTTAATGTTATGCCAAATTAGTATAGTTATTGCATATTAATGTGCTCAAACTAATAATTATTTATTTCCAGGAGTTAGAGCTATACGAATCCTGGCTAAAATGAGAATCAAAATTTTTTTTGCTTAGAATAAAGATCACGATTCTCGTGGTGTAACATCATCTTTCACATTATATAAAAAAATTGGGCTATCTTTACTGTTTAATTTTTTTTAAATTCATTAAAGTGTATTTTTTCCCACAAATTTTGTTTGAAAGACCGCTGCGCAAATACAGTATGATATAAAATATTGCAATCAATGCCATTTTTTCTTTAGGGTCTCTGCTAATATATATATATATATATATATATATATATATATATATATAAAATGTTTGGGGGGTTCTAAGTAATTTTCTAGCAAAAAATACTGATTTTAAACTTGTAAGCAGCAAGTGTCAGAAAAAGGTTTAGTCTTAAACTGACCTCATTTACAGACCAAAGTTTATCCCTTTGATCTAAGAACAAAATGTTACTTTTTTTATATTTATCACGATGTTAAAGCGGAGGTTCCGCGGCAAATAATTTTTTTGTTTTTGGTTGCATTCAATGTATTTTTATATCACCAATTAGTACTCACGTGTTTGGTGACTTCAAACCTCTCCTGTCTGTTTTCGGGCAAAAGATGAACTTTTAAAATCAGCTATAGAAATTTTCCATTTTGCTTGTGGGCATTGTGAAGCCCACAAGCACTGACTTCCTGGAAGCGGTGGACGGTGTTCTGCAGAAAAAGTTCCCCGGCGGATAAGGTTCCCTCCCCTGTACTGCGCATGCGCGGCACGAACCTCAACGGAGTTTCCGAAAGTAGCCGAACATGTAGAGCTGCGAGTTAGCTCTACACGGCGCCTGCGCAATGCCTAAGAGCCGTGTAGAGCTGACTGCGCAGGCGCCGTGTAGAGCCGACTCACAGCTCTACATGTTCGGCTACTTTCGGAAACTCCGTTGAGGTTCGTGCCGCGCATGCGCAGTACAGGGGGGGGGGGAACCTTATCCGCCGGGGAACTTTTTCTGCAGGACATGCGAACTCCCAGATTACATTGCGGGAGGATAGAAACGCCTACTCCCGCGGGAGTGAGTACCCGGAAGCCGAAATTGACATAGCCATAATACGGTATGTACAAAAGAAAAAAAAAAAAGATGTGGCTACTGGACATGTTAGTAGTGTAAGGAGTGTGCTCGTATATAGATGTTATTTTGGGTGACACTCCGCTTTAAGATAAACTTGGCAGGCTGCCCTGATTTTTTTTTTTATTGTCAGCTGTCAGAAGTGAGCAGAGAACTTTCTGTACTTGTTACATAGAATTGGGAAATGCTGTTTTAAGATTGGGAGGGGAGTAGAATTGTGATTTCGATACTTAACAATTAATCGTGCAGCTCTACCAGGAGTTGGTGTTTCTGTAAGCTTTTTTTATTCAGAGTGAATGGAAACGAATAGTTTGTGCAGTGCCAACTAGTATACACAGCATATATTTTTATCCTACGTAAACGCTTTGAGCTGCACACTGTATAACAAGTTCTGTAAAAGGCTTTTGTTTGGTGCTCAGAGTCCTATTCCTTGCTTCTTTATCTGCCAATGGTCCTGTTTCTTGACATCTCTTTGTTCTGCTTGTATGACTACAAAATAGGCTGCTTCCTACAGTAAGTGTTTGTCAGGGTCTTGAGAGATTTTTCTTTTCGTTCACAATACACTTCTCTGTTAAGGTAAATTAAAGATGGTTTGGAAGCTTTGGGGATTACTGGATCAATGCACATCACTTTACATAACATTTTCATCAATGAGATCTCAGTTATGTTTGGAAGCTGTCTGCCTATGTTTCTCATATGGCCTTTTTTTTACCTTATAAAGCGCTGTTTGCATTCATTGCACATTATGGCTCTCTGTAGATTGAGAACAATTTTCATTATTGTCTTTTATCTGTCACATTCTCTGAATTATATTACTGGACACAAGCAATGCAGGAAATAGATACAAGTAAATTATAACTTTTCCTTATATTCAACTGTCAGAAAAGCACTAAAGAGAAAATGGAATGTGGCCTCTCTGAAACGCTGTCATTTAGAGAACGATTTTAACGAAATTAGCGTATGCAAATTATCTTGTCGAGAAAGCTTTTTGTTATTTTGCTAGACCGAAATGCTAGAAATTTTGTTGAATATATACAAATATATACATTGGCACAGGTGTAAATTTCACAGAGCATTAATGAGATGGCTCTTCCTCCTGCTGATGGCTGGTGCAGTGGCTATAATTTTTTATGAAGGAGGAAGTTAATGTGATGAGAACAGAACATTGTATATGACATTTATTAGAAATGAGTGGCTCCGTGGAATTGCTTTTGATCGGATATAGGGTGCGATGTAATGGAAGGATGTATCCAAGAGGGGCATGTGTTATCTCAATCTGGGAACCTCAGCTTTCCCATAGAGATAGGCACATCTCTTGGCTAGTCCATAGAACCAGACACATCTGGGAGCTTGGGGATCTCTTAGTTTCCATATAAGTGGTCTTTACCATTCATTCTCTTAATATTCCTGAATATTTAGAAAGTAAGATCATATTGGTAATGACTAGGCTGATTGCTATTGTTGAGTCAGAAAGATCTTTAACGTGGTTGTAAACGACAAAGGTTTTTTATCTTAATACATTCTATGCAATAAGATAAAAAACCTTCTGTGTGCAGCAGCTCCCCTCAGCCCCCCTAATACTTACCTGAGGTCCATCTAGATCTAGCAATGTTGCAGGAGTGTCTCGGCTGCCCAGGTCTCCCCTCCTCATTGGCTGAGACAGCAGCACGGCGCCAATGGCTCCTGTTGCTGTCAATCAAAGTCAGTCAGCCAATGAGGAGAGAAAGGGGACAGGCCCGGACCGTGGCTCTCTGTCTGAATGGACACAGGGAGCTGTGGCTCGGCTTGGGTGCCCCCATAGCAAGCTGCTTGCAGTGGGGGATCTCGACAGGAGGGAGGAGCCAGAAGCACCGAAGAGGGACCAGAGAAAAGGAGGATCTGGGATGCTCTCTGCAAAACCATTGTGCAGCACAGGTAAGTATAACATTTGTTATTTTTAACAAAAAAAAAATAAATAGACTTTAGTATCAGTTTAAGAAGACGGATATTGTCTGCATGTTTGATCAACCATTTCACCTTTCTTCCTTTTTTAATAAATCATCCTACTTTTTATAACCTTATTTTTTTTTCTTGTGTTCTTGCTGGTATGTCTTCATGCTTTGTATCAGAGCCGCAGGGTCGTTCCCAGAAAGACACTATGCATTCATCACAGCTTTTCATTGAGCTAATAACAGCTTCCAATAAACCTAGTGCATCTACTCACATCTCACATAACATCTTTATAGCTATTGATTTTGGGGCCTAGTTAAAATACCTAATCATGAAAGAATACTATAGGCGTATGTCATTAATTCAGCCTATATTTAATGTTGTTGTTTTTTTTTTCCTTTTTTATAACAGGACTTATAGGCAGAATAATAAACATGTTATTGATTGATATCTACTGGCATCATTCTTTTTCAATCACCCCAGATGCCTCAATTTGAATCCTCTGTGGTGCTTGCCCAGACTTTGACATGGCTTTACCTAAAACAATCTGCTTTTATTTATTTTATAAAAAGGAGTGATAACCTGACAAAAGAAAATATTTGGGATCCACACCTATGTATTATATGACCAATGTGATTTGTGTGAAATATTTTAAAATTAGCAATAGGAGTATTTGAACAAGACAACCATTTTATGGTCATAACAATATAACACAAATATACCACTGACAGAACATTTACTTTGAGGTGATTACAGGAAACATGGTTCAGTAGCAATGCAGAGAGATTACCGTACATGCAGTAATTGTGCTTTTCTTATCTATGGCTATTGCATAACAGGAGAGAGCTGACATTCCTTGCACAAGTTTCTAGAGGTTCTTAGATTCCTAAGTCAGATTTGCAAGGTGGTCGGTAAAAATATGCGACTGATGTGGGAAAGGAAAATATGGTGTTTTTAATACTTATTTTTTTCTTTTCTCGGATAGGGATTATCATCTTCTTGCTTCACTTGTTCTATCCATAATCCATGTCTGTACATTTTTGTGTGAGAGTATACTAATCATTTATTTTAAGGAATCTTAAAGGTGGATTCCAGGCAAACCGCTAAACACACAGATTAAATGCATTTAAGGGAATTGTTTAACCTGCCAGAGGTATTTCTGTCCATTCATTTCTGACATTTAAACAGCCCTGCCAGGTAGATAACAATGCATTCCCTGTTAGAGTTATGAATTGTAGAATTATTACAGCGGCGTCCTCTATCCAGTCCCAGACTGTGGGTTTAACAGTGAGAGCAGCAGCAGACTGATGAGGTAGTTTATCTGCTCACTTTGTTATCCCCTGCTAACAGCATGTTTCTTGTAAGTATATTTGCTTTCAGCACACCTAATGGGACCTGGTCCTGCCCCTCCCTCTCACAGTTTCAGTGGGGCTGTATAGGCGGCTGCTAAAAGGTAATCTCAATTCAAATACAGCTTAAAGGGGTTGTAAAGGTTTGTGTTTTTTCACCTTAATGCATCCTATGCATTAAGGTGAAAAAACACCTGGCAATCACCGGCCCCCCAACCCCCCGGTTTTACTTACCTGAGCCAGTTCACCGCGTCTCCGGCGTCCTCTTCTCCACGGAGTCCTGGCGTTGATTGGATAGATTGATAGCAGCACAGCCATTGGCTGCCGCTGCTGTCAATCAAATCCAATGACGCGGGCGCCAGGGGGCGGGGCCGAGTCGTACACTCGGCCTCTATGGATGCCGAGTGTATGACTCGGGAGCGTGCCAGAAAGGTAACCCCCTCGGGAGAGCTCTTCTCCAAGGGGGTTATTATCTAATGCAGGGAGGAGCCGCGAGAGCCGCCGAGGGACCCCAGAAGAGGATGTTCGGGGCCACTCTGCAAAACGAGCTACACAGCGGAGGCAAGTATAATATGTTTGTTATTTAAAAAAAAGGAACCTTTAGTATCCCTTTAAGCCCCGTACACACGGGCAGAATGTTGGGAGACATTTGCCGGTACAAAAATTACCGGCCGGCATTCTATCTGTGTGTATGTCGGTCATTCCGACAGAAGTCGGCCATTCTGTCCGACGTGCATGCTGGAAAACCATCAGCCGACCAACTCCCGATCAGTGCTCTCAGCCAATGGCTAATCAAAGCAATAATTATATATTATACATTTGGTCATTAACTTGTTACACGTATATTTGCTTTACATGCAGTATTAGTTATTGTAATTACCATATCTCTAATGCTTGGTGCTAAGTTTTCTTGTTATGTATTTATTGAAGAGATGAGCTTTTTACATTCAAGCTGAACCCAGCCTGTTCACAGTTTGGCGAAAAAGCTGGCCAATTTTGGGCTGTTTGTTTTTTTTTTTTTCTGCCCTCTTGTAACAGAATCTTTTTATTAGCCTTGAAAAAGATGAGAAAACATGGCAATATTTATTGCACATAGACTTAAAATGAGTTAATTTGCCTGGTTCACTCATGCCTAATATAGTGTTGGAATGGACATGTTCTGTAGAGTTGTAAGAATGGAAAAATGATAACTTTGATTTCAAGCTTTAGAGGTGTATGTATTAAAACTCTGCTTCTCTGTTTAGGCTTTTCTTAGTGTAAATGAGTTTGGAGAATTTGAAAAATGTCAATGAGGAAGATAAATCTTTTTTTTTTTTTTCTGTCCTGTACAAATGCATGCACATTTGTTTAGCAGAGCATAGCCATGCTCAGTAGACAGTCTCTATGATGTAGTCATGAATTGAGTGGGGAAGAGTTAAGAGCGACAGTTAGGGCAAATCCAAAATTATACAGTTGTCAGTGCATCAGGTTGGGATTGGAAATCTTTCAGTTGAAACTTCTGTTCAGGTGACAGCTGTCTTAGGTGTTGGGGGGGGGGGGGGTTCTCTCACTTTGGAGAGGTTTTCTCGCACTTCCTGTTATATCTATGGGATAAGGATGAATGAAAATCTTCCCAGTGGGTATATAAAAAAAACTGGGTTGTAACTAACTCCTTCTCCATCCGCTGAAATCGAAAGTTTACTATTTTTTAAATCAAGCTTTTTGGCTCTTAGAATTAAAAGTACAGAAGAATTATTCTGCAACATTTCCAACATTTCCATTGCAGGGTTTTTATAACAGAAAATGTTATCTTAGAAAGCATTAAAAGTATTTTTATCTACAAAAGGGAATTCTAATCTTAAGAAACTCAAAACGTGTGTAATTGTCACAAAATTACCATAATTAAGAATTTTGTTTTGGTCCCTTTCCTCAAATTTATCACAAAATGACAGTGATGACTAGCTCATTTGAATGAACAGGGTGAAGTAAACAATCCACTAATGAGCCTTATTCAAGCTGCCATGGTTTCAGAATTACTAAGGGTGGCATTTGTAAGTAAGTAAGCCTTGCAATCTTGAGGTCACCAGAAACCACTAGTTCCCATGCCTGTATTCCATGAATGAGCGGAGCCCGGTCTTAGTACACATGCAAGGAGATAACAAAAGCAGTATGAAGTCACAAGAAACATCTATATTCCCTATGGGTTGGCCATTAAAAAGAATAAGGATTATGTTGCATACTAGGCTTGATTGAGTAAGATTGTAAGCTTGTTCACCAAGCCAGTAATCTATAGACGTGTTGCACATGTTCAAAAAGTAGAGGGTATTCTTAAAAAATATATTGTGGTAAATTTAAGAAAAGATGTTACCAACATTCCTAAGTCTACTATAGTACATAGTGGTTATGTCCGATTAGTGGTTGAACACCCAGAAAGATTGGCACCTCATCCCAAATAATTAAATGGATCAAATGGGGAGGGATAAGGGGATTTTAGCGGTGCTTACAAATGATAATGAGAATCGTATGTTTAAATAAGTTTAATGAGAATAAAGTTAAAAATATAAACAGAGACGGTTTTGTTCATTGATATACAGCAGTCCATGAGATAAGTGGTCATACAAACAGGTATACAGTTGTCTTACAGTCCCCTTATCCCTCCCCATGTTATCCCTTCTACTATAGTACATATCTTGATTTTTGTTCTCTCTTGTGGAAAAATATAAAAGACAAATATTTGTGTTGTCTGATATTGTGTTGAGCAATTTTCAGAACTGAATCATCCATACCAGTTAATTAGAAAAAAATATAAGTTTTGCTTGTCTAGGTCCAACAGCAAAGAGTATATGGGCACATCATAGACTAGGACATGTTATCAAACAATGTAGCTTGAATATGGAGTTGATTTTCTGCAGAATTAAAAGGTCCTGTAATCAGCATTATCTTGGAAAGCCCAATTAAACCTTCAGTTTAAATCAACTAAAAACTCTCCAAGTGTATCAAAATAAAAGATGTGCAGGGTGTTACAGTTTGTTTGTTTTCTAAAGCAGCCACACCCTGAGTAGAAAAGCCTGTCCTCTGCCAGCAGATTTAGAGTGGGACGCTTGCTCTCTTTGCGTCTGATTGCAGAGGTTAGACATGCCCCATATTGAGTCAGACCTATAGTTTTACAACCAGCAAAACTCACGTTTCCTGATGATTGGAGAAGTGTGACTGTGACTCATAATGGGGCATGTTGGACCTCTGCAAAGAGGACACTGCTCTGCAACAGAGAGTAAGTGTTCCACTCTGCATCTGCTGGCAGGGGACAGGTTTTTCTTCTTAGAAGGTGGCTAATTTTTAAACAAGCTATGAGACGTTGCACTGTTAGTTTAAAGGAGAATTCTGGTCTGCAAGGGTTAAACATTTGTTTAAGCCGAAGGTACCAGTAACAAGGACTTTTCCTTACCTAATCCCTTGTTTCCTGCCAGTTGGCACTCTGCTCCTCTCCCTGATGCTCCGGCTTGTATGCAGTCTCCTAGTGTCTTCATGTACAACACGGGGCTAGTTACCCTGCATTGTGCTTGATGATGTCAGAGTGTCTGTGACTACCAGAGCACCTTTAACATGAAGCTGTAGAGCTGGTTGCATAGAGTGAAGACAGCCTGTGGGAGCAAGGCATTAGGTGAATAAAATTATTATTATTATTATTATTTTTTTAGATTAATGGACTTTATTTAGATGTAGAACAGGATCCAGATTTCTTGAATTTAATCTTTTACTCTTCAAGCTGCTGGACTGTTCCTTTTTCTGAGACATAGATACCATCCAAGAATTTTCGGATATCCTTGTTCTTTACTGTGGTGGCTTGTTGGATCAATGCAGCAGAGTTTGAAACAAGCTCAATGTAATTGCCTTCGAGGATCAGCTCATCTTTCTGGGCTTGAGACACGGCACAGACGACACCTTGTCTCATGCGTACTCTGCTGATGTATTTTTCACCCAAGAAGTTCCTGATCTCCACCAGTGACCCAAGTCTCCTGAATAACTACGTTAATGGGAAAGTGAGCGTACACCGATTTCATCTTGTAACGAAAACCCAGTGTGACTCCCTTGATCATGTTTTGCACATGACTGCAGATTGTGTGCACTGTGGCCAGCTCTTTTCTGTTACCCCACCATTTGTCAACAAGGAGCCTCTTCTTCTTTCTGCCCAGTAGACACAGCTCTACATTTATGTGGTTGAAGTTCTTCCTCAGAGTTCCTCTTGGCCCCTTCACAGTTACTGTGCGGCCCTTCAAGGAAATGGCAACCATGTCAGGGATGTCGACAGTCTGGTTGCTGAGAATGGTCTTCATTCTCGCTGCTGACTGGGGAAAGGTGAATAAAGTTATTTTTTACTGGTACCCTAGGCATAGACAAGCATTTAACCCTTTCCATACAGGGCTTTTTATACCACTTCCATACCCGGCCTATTCTGGCACTTCTATCCTACATGTACAAATCATCATTCTTTTGCTAGAAAATTACTCAGAACCCCCAAACATTATATACGTTTTTTTTTAGAAGACACCCTAGGGAATAAAATGACGGTCGTTGCAACTTTTTATCTTGCACGGTATTTGCGCAATAATTTTTCAAACGCCTTTTTTTGGGAGAAAAAATGGTTTCATGAATTGAAAAATAACAAAACAGTAAAGTTAGCCCAATTGTTTTGTAAAATATGAAAGCCTATGTTACGCCGAGTAAAAAGATACCTAACATGTCACGCTTTAAATTTGCACACGCTCATGGAATGGTGGCAAACTTCGGTACTTAAAAATCTCCATAGGCGACGCTTTGAAATTTTTTACAGGTTACCAGGTTAGAGTTACAGAGGAGGTCTAGTGCTAGAATTGTTGCACGCGTTCTAACGCACGCGGCGATACCTCACATATGTGGTTTGAACGGCGTTTACATATGTGGGCGGGACTTACGTGTGTGTTCGCTTCTGAGCGCAAGCTATTGGGGACAGGGGCGTTTTAAAAAAATATATATATTTTTTTTACACTTTTTTTTTTTTGATCACTTTTATTCCTATTACAAGGAATGTAAACATCCCTTGTAATAGGAATGTGTGTGACAGGTCCTCTTTATAGAGAGATGCGGGGTCAATAAGACCCCCCATCTCTCCTCCAAGCTGGAAAGCATGAGATTGTGAAAATAATTTCACCGATCTCATACTTACTAGCCGCAATGGCGGTTTTGTTTACATCTGGGGACCCGGGCGTGACGTCATCACATCGTGCCCGGGCCTCCGACGGTCATAGAGATGACTGGTGACCATCTGGTCACCAGTCATCTCTATGCTCGTCACGTGACCCACCACCGGCGCCGGACGATTCTCTCCGGGTCCCCGATGGCACGGGAGAGCCCGGAGAAGCACCGGATGGCGGCGGGAGGTGGGATGTCCCCGCCCGCCGCCTATAAGAATGATCAAGCGGCGGAACCGCCGCTATGATCGTTCTTATGGTGCGCAGAATCGCCGGCTGAAAACAAGGATATCTGAATGATGCCTCTAGCTGCAGGCATCATTCAGATATCCCCCCTCAAACCCAGGACGTCATATGACGTCCACCTGGAGGGAAAGAGGGTTCCTGCCGGCGTCATTTTACAATAACCTGGTATGGAAGGGGTTAATCATTGTAGAACGGGGTGTGGGGGCAATTGAAGGGAGGATTTTTCTTTTCCCTGGGGTTCAGCTTTAAAATGAAAGTACAATTGGGCTTCAATCCTTTTATCTAAACAGTACATACCGTATTTATCGGCGTATAACACGCACAGGCGTATAACACGCACCATAACTTTTAACAGGGAAGTTTCAGGAAAGAAACTTTCCACAGCCCCCTGCGTATAACACGCAGTCACAGTTTACCCTCTATTTTCAGGGTAAAAAAGTGAGTGTTATACGCCAATAAATACAGTAAGTAAAAGGAAGCTTTCCCTTGTTTACATATCTTTGTATCTTTTTTTTTTTTTTTAACTCTTCTGAAGATCTAAGAACACAACTGCGGATATATGTGATTGTCACTTCTGTGGATACTTTTATCAGCAGTTGATCCTATCAGCATGTACGTTTTGCTTGTTAAAGGTGAGGGGAGGGGCATGAAATGTCCCCGCCCATCACACATGGAAAGCTGTCAGAAAAAATTAGTTAAGGCAGTTTTTTAACCGTTTTATGCACTTACCTGTAATTGGTTGAAATGGTAACGGTCTTCTTGGCACGAGTATTTTCCTATAAAAAGAAAAAAATGCGTCACATTAATACACTCCGGCGGTGATCTACAGAGAAGAAGCTTGTATTCACTATCATGGAGTCATTGCTGCGTCGAGTTCTTGAAAGGGCCGGTACCGAAGAGGGTGAGCGCTGGCTTCAATTGTGCTTGTCGTTACCTCCTCCTCCGTCTGTGTGCGGCTTCCCGGTGGTTCCGTCCACTTCAACTGCTCCGGCTGTTCATGATGCTGGTCTCCGCCATGATGTTGTTCCCCTTTCGTCGCCTGCCCCGGATCTTCCTCTGGCTTCTGCTTCCGCTTCCTCCATCTGGTGTCCTCCTATTGACCCCGTGGATCGTCTTGCGTCATTCGGTAATCTCCGTAATGACGGCGGATGTTCTCCGATTTCTGAGGACGCATGCGCAGTTCGCCCGGAGGTCCCTTCAAAGCGAAAACGTAAGAAGCCCGGCAAATTTGAATCTCCTCCACAGCGCAGAGATACGGAAAACAGAAGGTTGAAGAAGAAGACATTGGGTAATGGACGGGCAGCATCGGACATTCAGAATGCTGACATATTTCAGGGATCGGCTATGGATAGCGGTAAGGTTAACCCTTCGCTTGCTGGTGACAGTTTAAAAAATGTACCGGCTGGTGATGTGGTTGCTATGGCACCCGGGTTTACGCGTGCTGAAGCTGCAGCGGTTGCTGCTATGGTTACTGACGCTGCTCCTCGGTCGGCTAATGTCACTCCTGTTATTCTGCCTGCAATCCAGGTTGCTGATTGTGAGGATGGATTGAATAATGCTGCTGCTGCTGAATTTGACTTGATTCCTGAAAACAGTACTGCATTTTCTTCCGCTTATAACTCGGCTTTGCAGCAAGGAGGTGAGCATGTGGATGCCTCTGTATTGAAAAATTTTGTTATGTCTATGACGAATTTGTTGTCACAATTGTTACCTGTTAAGCGAAATGTTGTACCTACTTTGAACCCTCTTGCTTCTGTATGGAGAGATAATTTGTCTGTTGATAATTTTACGCCGATTGTTCAAGAGGTTGCTACCCACACTCCTGTCCTGCAAACTACGCCAAAAATGGCTTTGTCTAATGCTAGTGTGCCTGAAGCTTATATGAAAGAAGTTCTTTCTTGCGAACTTTCTCCTTTAGGTTTCCATTTAAGTAATACCGTAAAGGAAAGAATATGGAAAGGAGAATATATTGATTTGCTTTCGTTATTGCCTTCTACTAAAGATCATAGGTTGAAGAAGGAGGACGAAAAATTTGATGACGAAAAACGTAAATTTGTTTCTCGAAGCTTTAATAATTGGTTATAAGCATTCAGTATTTTTGCAGGTGTTATGGGTGAAAAACGCCCTGACTTATGCAGTGGCCTTTTTCAACATGTTGAGATAATATTGGAGGCTTATAAGAATTTTCCAGGTCTATCATGGTTCTACTATGATGAGTCATTTCGACAAAAGCTTGCGGTTCATAGAAATTTAAAATGGGGTATGAAGGATGTAGGCCTCTGGTTAAATCTGCTATTGCCTCAGAAACAGGTTGTTAAAACTGTTGCGCCTGCTGTTGGTCCTTATCGTAAAGGGGTTTGTTTTAATTTTAATGAAGGTCATTGTAAATGGCTTTCTAACTGTAGGTATAAGCATGAATGTGCTCATTGTGCTGGTACTCATCCTGCTGCTCGGTGTTTTAAAAGATCGGGTCATCTCACCCCTGCTGTTTCCAAGGATAATACATTTCTTAAAAGCAATTACGCCAGTGATACTGGAAAACATGTTGCCCTGGCTCCTTCTGTATCCGGACAGCATGAATGCAGACATGTTAATTAGTGGATTTTGTTATGGTTTTCTACTGCCATCTTTTTCGGGTTCTGGTTGCGAAGTGTTTGATAATTTGGCCTCCGTTGTTTTTCATGAGGATGTTGTGCGACAAAAAATTTTGAAAGAAAAAGAAGATGGTAGAATTGCTGGTCCTTTTGATCACCCTCCATTCTCTAATTTTCGGATATCCCCTCTTGGCGTTATCCCCAAAAAGGAGGCTGGTTCTTTTAGGCTTATACATCATTTGTCCTTCCCTGACGGTTTTTCTTTGAATGATGACATCGATTTGCAATTGTGTTCGGTGTCTTATTCTTCTTTTGATGATGCGTTATCAAAAATTCGTTCTGCAGGTAATTCGGCTTTGTTAGCAAAAGCTGACGTGAAATCTGCGTTTAGATTATTGCCTATTCACCCTTCGGCGTTTAATTCCTTAGGTTTTGTTTTCGACGGTAAATATTATTTTGATAAATGTTTGCCTATGGGCTGTTCTTTGTCGTGTCGTTATTTTGAAATTTTTTCTTCTTTTCTTGAATGGGTTGTTTGTCGCCGTTCAGGTTTTGAACTTTGCGTTCATTATTTGGATGATTTTTTATTTATGGGTAAAGCGAATACTTTGGATTGCTTATACATTTTTACTGAGTTTAAATTGATGTGTAGTTTGTTTGGTGTCCCTTTGGCCCCTGAAAAATCGGTTTCTCCTACCACTTGTTTAGAATTTTTGGGTATTCAGATTGATACGGTATCCATGGTTTTTAGGGTTCCTCTGAATAAAATTGTTAAGATACGGTTGTTGTTAGATTTCATTTTGTCGAGACGAAAGGTACAATTGCGTACAATTCAGTCTTTGTTGGGTTTGTTGGCCTTTGCTTCTAGAGTTGTGCCCATGGGCAGAATTTTTTCAAAACGTCTTTATAGAGCGATTTCTGGTATAAAATCACCTAGACATTTTGTTCGTATTACCACGGATATACGCGACGATTTATTGGTCTGGCGTAAGTTCTTGAGTTCGTTTAACGGTTGTTCACTTTGGCAAGAGCCTTTTTGTGTGGCTTCTGCTCTAGAGTTGTTTACTGATGCTGCTGGTTCATTAGGTTACGGCGCTTTTTGGCAGGGACATTGGTCGGCCGATCTTTGGCATTCTTCATGGATTGAGAGAGGTCTTGTTTCTAATATTGTTCTGTTGGAGTTGTTTCCTGTTGTTGTTGCTTTTGAATTGTGGGGCGATCATTTTCGAAATAGGAGGATACTTCTTCATTCGGATAATAAGGGTGTTGTTTTTGCAATTAATTGTTTAGTTTCTAAATCACTTCCCGTTATTTCTGTTCTTCGTTTTTTAGTTTTTCAATGTCTGGAATTAAATATCTGGTTAAAAGCGAAATATGTCCCTGGTAGTTTTAATGATATTGCTGACTCATTATCTCGTCAACAGTCACGAAGGTTTCGGGAGCTGGTTCCGGATGCGGACGAAATTGGGCTATCCTGTCCTCCTCATCTTTGGTTAATAGTATGAGTCCGGTGATGACTGCTTTAAAGAATTCTTTAGCACCGTCCACGCGAGCATGTTATGAAGCTGCGTGGGACTTATGGCATTCCTGTCTAGGCTGTTTTGAAGTTTCGGACGCTTTGAGTTCTGAGGATTTAATTTTATTTTTCTTAAATACTTTGATGACGAAGGGTTTTTCTTATTCTCATATTATTAAATTATTGGCGGGAGTTTCATTTTTTAAGAAATTGAATGGTGAGGCTCCGTGTCTTAGTTTTTTCACTGTCAAACAGGCATTAAAAGGTTATCGCAAACGACATGTGTTACCTGATAAGAGATTACCGATTACTATTGATTTATTACAAAAAATTTGTGCAGCTACTGATGTTGTTTGTTTCTCGACTTTTGAGGCTTTGTTGTTCAAGCTTACTTTTTGTCTGTGCTTTTATGGTGCTTTTAGAATATCGGAATTGCTTCCTCCTAAACGATTAACTTGTTTGGGTCTTCCTTGGGCAGCGGTGTCTGTTCATTCTGACGTTATTCGTCTGTTTTTACGCAAGAATAAAACTGATCAGTTTGGTCGTGGTAGGTGGATCACCATTCACAAACATACTGATACGTCTATGTGTGTGGTTGTACTTGTTCACCGTTACCTGCTTGTTTGTCCGTCTGGTGATAAGCAATTCCTCATTCATTCTGATAATACGCCATTGACCGTTTATCAATTTAATTCTGTGTTGAAGAAATGTTTATTTCATTTGGGTTTGGGACATCTACCAATCTCTTCTCATTCATTTCGAATTGGGGCAGCAACAACTGCTAATAATATAGGTTTGGATGTTGCTGCTATTAAAAAAATTGGTAGATGGTCTTCTAAATGCTATAGTACATATGTTCGCCCTAATTTTTCTATTTAATTTCAGGTTCTGCACTTATTACTTGGATCGTTGGTCACTCATTCGTTTACTGGGCACATAGAAGAGCAGAGAGGAGATGTTATGGTAGTAATCTGGGCCAGGATTCTGCTAATGTTAAATTGTTCTGGTATGGGCATAGGGGATTGACTTGGGCCAGTTTGAGTAGAGTTTTGACATTGTTGTGTTCAAAATGGCCTCTGCCTCAAATTATCATTTTCCATTTGGCGGGGAACGACCTTGGTCGCCGAAGGACTTTAGATGTTATTTCTAGTATAAAGAATGATTTAGTGCATATTCATGCCGTATTGCCTGAATGTGTGTTAGTGTTTTCGGAGATTGTCCCTCGTCTACTTTGGTGTTCCCCCGAATGGAAACATTTCGACAGAATGAGAAAAAATGTTAATAGAGCAATTGCAAAATTCATGCCTCTGTTAAACGGTTTATCTTATAGACATATTGATCTGGAGGGTGGTATGCCTGGCTTTTACCGCCCTGACAGTATCCATTTGTCTGATGTTGCTCTAGATATTTTTAATTTAGGTTTGCAAAATAGTGTGGAATGGGCCGTGGGCCGGTGGGGGTGCCGTGCTTATTGTCCATAAGCTCGGCGTATGGGACTTAATGTTGTGTAGTGTAGCTTGAGCTTTAAATAGCTAAGCTTTATATATACATGGTATTAATTTTGTTTAATTATATATCTAATGTGATATAAGTATTGATATATTTATAATTGATAAAATATTTATCTATACCAATAATAAAGGCCGCGGCCATTACATCCACATGCAATAGTATTTGGGTTTTTTATTTAAATTATTTATATTTAAAGTACATAAGTTATGACTAGCTTTCCATAAAGGTGAGGGGAGGGGCATGAAATGTCCCCGCCCATCACACATGGAAAGCTGTCAGAAAAATTAGTTAAGGCAGTTTTTTAACCGTTTTATGCACTTACCTGTAATTGGTTGAAATGGTAACGGTCTTCTTGGCACGAGTATTTTCCTATAAAAAGAAAAAAATGCGTCACATTAATACACTCCGGCGGTGATCTACAGAGAAGAAGCTTGTCCCTCCCACCCTCCCTTGTCGCGGCTTTATTATGTGGTTGTTGTCCTTTTCTGTTTGAAAAGGGACTTAATGTTGTGTAGTGTAGCTTGAGCTTTAAATAGCTAAGCTTTATATATACATGGTATTAATTTTGTTTAATTATATATCTAATGTGATATAAGTATTGATATATTTATAATTGATAAAATATTTATCTATACCAATAATAAAGGCCGCGGCCATTACATCCACATGCAATAGTATTTGGGTTTTTTATTTAAATTATTTATATTTAAAGTACATAAGTTATGACTAGCTTTCCATTACTTTTGCCTCTCATTTTGCCATTTGACAGTTCATAGCTTTAAATTAAATTTATTAGACATATGCTGTTCTGTGCAGTGCCAACATGCCTATCTTCATTGCGAGAATTTTGTGTCGGAGTAAGACAGCTAAACAAAGGAATTCTGTGTGCTTTGGTGAAGATGCTACTACTGTAGCTTTGTGTGTACACCTCATCATTAATTGTAATTATGTTTGCCTGACTTGTGACACCTGCATACCGTATGCATAAATTGCTCATTTTGGATGGCAAAGATTTTTTATTTTCATGCTTTATTTTCCTTGAATTTGCATTGACATGACACATTTAATTTATGTGCACATTCATTCTAGGATTCACTCTTCAGTTCACTTTAGAAATGCTATATTTAAATGAGCACAGATCAAAACCCAATTACACATTGGCTAAATGTACGTAAATGTGATCCATTTAAAAGAATCGTACAGGAATTGCTGAGAAGTGCCTTTTTCTGCTAATTTATACATTTCTCAGTGATTAGTTAAATTCCCTAAGACATGTTTAATCACCATTTAAAATAATAAAACACTAAATAATATGCTTTTTAGTGTTTATTGATTTGGACAGCAATCATATCATTAAAACCACTGGAGCTCATTCTGCATAGCTGTGTTGACTTTTATAATTTCAATACAATAATAATTGTTTAGACAGGGTACTAAGTGCAAAATCAGTGTACAAACAATACATTTTTACTGCAAGTGGTTGTAAAGAATTGATAGCTAGTATGGGAAAGAAAGAAAACAGTCCTTCAAGCTTTTTTTCTTGTGTACTGTAGAAGAAAGGTAGTTGACTGTATTTGCATTATAGTATGCCTCTTTATGTATTTAGTTTATTTTAGCATGGTATTTGCTGCATTTGCCACGTATAAAGATGATCTCTAAAACCCAGAATTTTTATAATGAAAAAAAGGTTCACAATAGATCAAAGGCTGTTGTCAACTCAATCAAAGTTCCATTGGTTTATAGATTGTCATTGAAGGACAAGAACTGCTGATCTTTGGTCACCTTCAAAGCACATGGTGAGGGATCTGATACACCTGGAAGTGTTGGATAGCATTGGCAGCTGTAGCTTCTCAACAGAGCGAACATTGAACCATTGGACTGGTAGCTCTTAGACCCCCATACACACACTATTAGATTTTCTGCAGATTTTTGTATTCAGATTTTCCAAAATCATATGTAGCGGGGTGTTCCCCTTTAATCAGAGACAGGAAATTCCAGAGAGAGGGGAGTCGGGGGGAAGGAATATAAGGAGGGGGCGAGGCCTAGCTCTGTCTCTTTGGACACGGGGAGGCAGAGAGAGAGAGACACCTGTGCGGATCTGTGCTGTTCCAGGCCTGAAGCCTGGGGCCTGTGGAGCGAACCAAAGAGCCTTCCACCCCCTTTGCGAGCCTGGGTGGCATCCAGACTCATCTCTTCTGAAGTTATCTGGATCGGGGATCCGATCGCAGAGGCCGCTGTGGACGAGGACCGACACAGCCGGTGGAAGTTCCGGACTGAGGGAAGTGTTCCGGAGTGGTGAGCGAGCGAAAGCTCATCTTTAAACTGTTACTTTTATACTTTGTGCCTACTAGACTTCCGAGGCCTAACACCTCTGGTGAGGGAGAATTACCCCCCCCCCCTATCGGATTACAAATACATGGATTTAAATACTTCAAGTGCACCACCTTTACAGATCCTGTGCCGGTGAAGATTTGTGTTTCTTCTAAGACTGAGTTTCATGGTTAGGGATCAGGCCTGATCCGTTAGATAGTTATAAGTTAGTTATCACACCACAGGGTGTTTAGGTAACGGTCGCCCCACGTGGCGTTCCGTCCCCTTTCCATTGCTGGTACACACGCACACAGTATTGTGATTTATAACTGCAGGGACCTGCTTATGTGTTGTGAACCAAATGTTACATGCATGTTATCCCCTTTTATCTTACCACTAGCAGTAAAGTCAGTTATTATTTACAACATTGTCTATGAGTCTGAGTTATCAATTCACACACCCACATTTAAAGCATAAGTGATTGTTTATGTGAAATTGCTGTGGGTTAACTGTGCCAGAGCGGGTAGAGCAGATTGCCGGGGGGTTGAGGAAGCTGTACTCAGGGCCCAAAATCAAAACTTGCGGCTCTCTTAAGTTGAGGGTATCGCTACACGTGGGGGCTCGTCCGGGATTACTGAGACAGCGGTGAAACCGCCAGAAGCTACCGGCATGGACGCGATAGAGGTGGGACAGTGGTACAAGAGATGGGGCGTAGACCCAGCCAGGACGGCAGTTATAGAACTCCCGGGGATATGGCAGACACAAGCAATGATAAAACTCATAATGTCCCTATCACCGATTCACAAACCATGGGTGATAGACGTGAAAACTAATGGGGGACTTTCACATGTCTTACTGGAATGGCAGGCAGAAATTCCTGAACAGTTTAGAGGCAACAGCATACAAGATGAGGACGATCAGGTCTATCATTTGCTGCATGCGCTGCCGCGCACAAGAGACAGCCCTCAGACAAAAATAACACTGTCACCGCAGCCATCTTCCCCGTCATCCCCACAGAAGGACACAAAGAGTCCCAGGACAAGCCCAGGCACCCTTAGTGCAGAATTATGCGCTGTTCTGGGGGAGATTGTAGCTCAGTGCAAGAAAGAGCCCACAGATTACCCGATGTCGGGGTACAGGAAACTCCGGATGTTTTCAGGGAGGAAACCAGTACCCTTGGAAGAAGAGGGATTTGAGGAGTGGCTAGACAGCGCAACTCAGGCACTAGAGGAATGGGAAGTTCCGGACCGCAGAAAGAAACAGAGGGTTGTGGAAAGTTTGAAAGGGCCTGCTCTAGAGGCCGTACGCAACCTGAAGATGAGCAAGGCAGATTGTACTGCACAAGAGTGCCTCGATGTGTTACAGAATGTGTTTGGTGGGACAGAGAAAGTCACGGAGCTTGCTTATCAGCTGGAGCATTGCTACCAGAAGGAAGGTGAGAAACTATCAGACTATATGGGACGCCTGGACAAAATACTGCATAGGATGATCCTAAAGAAGGGGATCAGCCCAGGGAAAGTAGATGAGGCCCGTGCTCAACAGGTAGTGAGGGGAGCTCAACCCATGGATCCAATTGCATGGACACTGCGTGCCCGGCAGGATGGGAAGAAACTGGAGTACCCTGACCTCATCCGAATGATTAGAGAGGAAGAGGCTATATTGGAAGAAAAAAAAAAAGAACGCCTGATAGAGCCCGCCAAACAGCCGGTAGCTATAGTTACACCGGCCATGACTCCCGATAGGGGAGCGGAGGTGGACACTTTGAAGTTGCAGATGTCCCAGATGATGGAGATGATGACTGCTATAATGGCAAAAGGTCAAGGTGGAGCAGAGAAACCAAGCCCCAGAAAGGAGTTGTTCCCAGATACGTCAATACCGAGTCCCACTCGGGACCGAGAAGAGATGTTATGCTACAACTGCGGAGGCAGTGGCCACTTTGCCAGTAGGTGTTCCAGTCCTAAAAAGAAGAAAATGGATAATCGCCAGCCGGCGGGAAACGCCAGAGGGCCCCGGTGAGGGAGTCAACCGGGTGCCCATCTCTTTCAGTGAGCTCCAAACTGAATAGAAGGAAGAGAGAGAACAAAACTCCTCAGAAGGAATCTAGGGTCTCTCAACCAAGATACATACCAAAGAGAGGGGACAAGACCCCTCAGAAGAAATTTAGCACTCCCAAGAAGGAATGCCTACAACCAAGAGACAATAACATCCCTCAGCGGGTTTGTACTCCCATTAGGGTGGGGAAGGTCAATGCATACCGGGCTCAAGAGAGAATAAAGTCAAAAACAAACTGGATGAAGACAAGTCCTCAGAAGAAAGTGACCTCAACCCGGCCGTACCCAGAAGAATTGGTCGGCCCGTCCCCCACTGTATCTATCCAGGTAGAAGAAGTATATACGAAGGCCCTCCTGGACACTGGAGCTCAAGTGACTTTGTTGTACAGAGACTTCTACGATAGGCACTTAAGCCATTTGCCTATACAGAAGATAGAAGAGCTGGAGATATGGGGCCTGGGAACGCAGAGGTTCCCCTATGATGGTTATCTGCCCATAAAGCTGACATTCGACCCCTCTGTGGCTGGGAAGACAGAAGTGTTCGACACCCTGGCAGTTGTGTGTCCTAGACCACCCGGGGCCAGCAAGATGTCCCTCATCATAGGCACCAATACGGATCTAGTGAGAAGACTTCTGACGCCCCTGGTGAAGATGAGGAGCCATCAAGATCCAAACATCCATCCCATGCTGAAGACAGCCTACCAACGGTTAGTGTTGGAGCAGAAGACCCCAGGAGAGGGGATAGGGAAGGTGTGGAGACTGGGGAGAGAAGGAGTGGTGCTGCAGCCCGGACAGGTGGCTTGCCTCAAGGCCACTGTGAAGCTCACCTGGGAGCAGCCTGGCCCCTTTGTCATGCTGGAATCCGACCCAAGGGAAGATCACTCAGGCCTGGAAGTGATACCGGAAGTGATTCCAATCAAGGCCTTGAAGAAAGCCAGGGGAAGAGTCCTGGTGAGTGTAAGGAACTCTACAGGAAGGGCCATAGAGGTACCTGCCCGGATGTTGCTGGGACAGGTGAGTCCTGCTGTCCCAGTCAGCTGGTCAGAAGTGAAGCAAGCGGGTGAAGAAGAAGATGTTTGGGAAAAACTTTCCATTGAGAACCCGAACTTGCCTGGGGCCTGGAAGGAGAGAGCCAAGGCCCAGCTGACTAGATGGGAGAAGATTTTCTCAAAAGATGAATTCGATGTGGGGCGTGCGAGGAGTGCTACCCACCGCATCCGCCTGCAAGAAGACAAACCGTTCAGGGAGAGAGTCAGGCGGGTTCCGCTGGCAGATCTGGAGGATCTGAGAGAACAGCTTGCAGAACTGAAAAGGACTGGGGTGATTCGAGAGTCCAGAAGCCCTTATGCCTCTCCAATAGTGGTGGTCAGGAAGAAGAATGGGTCGCTGAGGCTCTGCATTGACTACAGAACTCTCAACAGGAGGACCACCCCTGATCAGTACACCACGCCAAGGATAGAGGACGCCTTACAGAGTTTGTCTGGAGCTAAGTGGTTCAGCGTGATGGACCTCAAGAGCGGGTACTATCAAATTCCCATGCACCCAGAGGATAAAGAAAAGACCGCTTTCATAACTCCTGTGGGGTTCTTTGAGTTTAATAGAATGCCTCAGGGCCTATCTGGGGCCCCAGCTACTTTTCAACGTCTCATGGAGAAGACTGTCGGAGATATGAACCTCATAGAAGTCCTTGTGTACCTGGACGATGTCATTGTCTTCGGGAGAACTTTGGAAGAACATGAGGCCCGATTGGAGAAAGTGTTGAGAAGGCTTAGTGAAGAGGGACTAAAGCTTTCCCCCGAGAAGTGTCGGTTCTACCAGTCTTCGGTGAACTATCTGGGACACATAGTGTCTGAAAAGGGGGTGGCCACTGATCCTGAGAAGTTGGAGGCAGTTACCTCCTGGCCAAGACCCACAACAGTCACTGAACTTAGATCTTTCCTGGGCTTCTGCTCCTACTATAGGAGGTTTGTGGATGGGTTTGCCCGTATTGCCAAGCCCCTAAATGAACTGCTCAAGACTGAAGGGGAAGAGGATGGCCAGGGACCCAGAAGACCCGGGGAGTCGGTTCAAGATCAGTGGACCCCCAGGTGTGAAGAGGCCTTCAGAACCCTGAAGAGGAGCCTCACCACAGCCCCAGTATTGGCCTATGCTGATCCCACCAGACCATACGAGTTACATGTTGATGCTAGTCATGAAGGCCTCGGTGGAGTGCTCTACCAAGAGTATGAAGAGCAACTGCGACCAGTGGCCTATGTGAGTCGGAGTCTGACCCCCTCGGAGAAGAACTACCCCACTCATAAGTTGGAGTTCTTGGCCCTCAAATGGGCAGTGGTGGACAAACTAAGAGACTACCTCTATGGGGCAGAGTTTACAGTAAAAACAGATAACAACCCTCTGACTTACCTATTCACCACTGCCAAGTTGGATGCCACAGGACACAGGTGGCTGGCTGCATTATCTGGGTTCAACTTCAGTCTTAAATACAGACCAGGGACTGGAAATAGGGATGCAGATGCCCTGTCCCGAAGATCTCATACCATGGCTGATGACTGGGAGGACTGGACTCAGGTAGCACCGGAGGGAGTGCGAGCCCTTTGTCAGGGGGCTGAATTTCAAGCCAGAGGGGGCTCCAGAGCCGAGGAGATAGGAGTTACCACAGTGGGAGTCCCAAAACACTACTGCGGGGTGACTCAACTTGAAGAGGAATGCTTACCGAAGCTGTCTAAGAAGGAACTGAGGTGCGACCAATTGGAAGACCCCATGGGGAGATTGGTCTTTGAAGCATTGGAAAACGAGAGTCCAGAGAAACTTCGACATCACCCCTCCAAGGAGGCTCGTCTGCTAAGGAGAGAGTTAGACAGGCTACAGGTCCATCAGGGAGTGGTCTACCGAAGGGGCCCCTCTGATGGCTCCGAGGATAAATGGCAGTTGTTTCTCCCAGAGAAGCACCGAGAGACTGTGCTGGTTGCCTTACATGACCAGCATGGTCACCTGGGAGCTGAAAGAACCTTCCAACTTGTCAGAAGCCGGTTCTATTGGCCCTGTATGAGGGCTGAAGTGGAGGAATATTGCCACTCCTGTGCACGATGCATCCAGAGGAAGACTCTACCCCATCAAGCTGCCCCAATGGGCCACCTACAGAGTCAAGGCCCAATGGATCTGGTATGCATTGACTTTCTCTGCCTCAAACCCGATTTGAGTGGATTGGGAAATGTTCTGGTGGTAACCGATCATTTCACCCGTTATGCACAGGCGTTCCCCACCAGAGACCAGAAGGCTTCCACTGTAGCTAAGGTGCTTCTAGAAAAATACTTTGTCCACTATGGATTACCACAGAGAATCCACTCCGACCAAGGAAGGGACTTTGAGAGTCGCCTGATCCGGAACCTACTGGACTCCCTGGGAGTGGAAAAGACCAGGACTACCCCTTATCATCCACAAGGAGATGCTCAGCCTGAGAGGTTTAACCGGACTTTGCTAAACATGCTTGGGACTCTGGAGACAGAGAAGAAGCAGCATTGGAGTCAACACATATCCACTTTGGTGCATGCCTACAATTGCACCACCAGTGATGTGACGGGTTACTCTCCCTATCGCCTCATGTTTGGGAGAGAAGCAAGATTGCCAGTGGATCTGGCCTTTGGCATTTCTCTAGACTATACCTCTGCTACCTCCCACAAAGGATATGTAGACAGACTTAGGTATAATTTGAAAGCGGCCTATGAACAAGCCCAAGCGGCCTCAGACCAGAGAGGGGCCCGAAATAAAAGGAACTATGATTTGAAGGTTCGAGTGCAAGACCTGCAGCCTGGAGACCGTGTTCTGCTACGCAACCTAGGGATCCCAGGGAAACACAAACTTGCTGATAGGTGGAGGTCTGAGCCTTACGTTATTTGTAGGAAACTCCCTGGACTACCGGTGTACAAGTTAAAGCCAGAGGGGAGAGTGGGACCCTTGAAGACCTGGCACAGAAACCACTTACTCCCGCTTAAAGAAGCAGTCAGGATACCTCCAGTGAGGAACCTACCGGAATCTGTTTCCATCTTGGATACTCCCAGACCCAACACTCGGTCTCAGACCTCTCGATCTGGAGGGGGACAGGTTTCTCAACCAAGTGAAGATGGGAGAGGAGAACTGGAGTGGCTATGGCCTTCCCCAACCCCGGAAAATCCCACCATAGACCTTCCACCCACTGAGGATATGCAGGATGGGACCCTGAACCCAGAAGCTACAGAGTTCATTCCATCCAGTGGCGTGCCTGAATGCTGGGAAGATATTCCGGGCCTGTACTCAGATGAAGAAGAGACAGAGGCCCCAGAACCAGTGACGATGTCAGAGAGTGTTCCTGAAACAAAGCCTGTGGCACCCAAGCCTGAAGTCCCAAGGGAGCAGAGAGCTCGCAGAGTCGTGAGACCTCCCATGAAGTTAACCTACCCTCAATTGGGAAAGAGCTCAGAGGACTCTGTTACCACCGCTAGAAGAAGTACCGAGTGCTCCAATCCTTCCACTGTTCATTTGGTGGAGGGCAACCCCAGCTCACCCTCTGGCACAGTTAGGCAGGCCACTCATGCCAGTGTGACCTGTGGGACAGGGAATCCCACCTCTGAGTTTTGGTGGCAATTCCCTGTACCAACATCATACTCCGCACTCTCTAAAATGGTTCAGGAATTTTGTTGAAATGTTTATCTTTGGGGACCAAAGAGTTTTAGTGGGGGGAGTGTGTAGCGGGGTGTTCCCCTTTAATCAGAGACAGGAAATTCCAGAGAGAGGGGAGTCGGGGGGAAGGAATATAAGGAGGGGGCGAGGCCTAGCTCTGTCTCTTTGGACACGGGGAGGCAGAGAGAGAGAGACACCTGTGCGGATCTGTGCTGTTCCAGGCCTGAAGCCTGGGGCCTGTGGAGCGAACCAAAGAGCCTTCCACCCCCTTTGCGAGCCTGGGTGGCATCCAGACTCATCTCTTCTGAAGTTATCTGGATCGGGGATCCGACCGCAGAGGCCGCTGTGGACGAGGACCGACACAGCCGGTGGAAGTTCCGGACTGAGGGAAGTGTTCCGGAGTGGTGAGCGAGCGAAAGCTCATCTTTAAACTGTTACTTTTATACTTTGTGCCTACTAGACTTCCGAGGCCTAACACCTCTGGTGAGGGAGAATTACCCCCCCCCTATCGGATTACAAATACATGGATTTAAATACTTCAAGTGCACCACCTTTACAGATCCTGTGCCGGTGAAGATTTGTGTTTCTTCTAAGACTGAGTTTCATGGTTAGGGATCAGGCCTGATCCGTTAGATAGTTATAAGTTAGTTATCACACCACAGGGTGTTTAGGTAACGGTCGCCCCACGTGGCGTTCCGTCCCCTTTCCATTGCTGGTACACACGCACACAGTATTGTGATTTATAACTGCAGGGACCTGCTTATGTGTTGTGAACCAAATGTTACATGCATGTTATCCCCTTTTATCTTACCACTAGCAGTAAAGTCAGTTATTATTTACAACATTGTCTATGAGTCTGAGTTATCAATTCACACACCCACATTTAAAGCATAAGTGATTGTTTATGTGAAATTGCTGTGGGTTAACTGTGCCAGAGCGGGTAGAGCAGATTGCCGGGGGGTTGAGGAAGCTGTACTCAGGGCCCAAAATCAAAACTTGCGGCTCTCTTAAGTTGAGGGTATCGCTACACATATAATATGAGGTCAAACCTTTAGGCCCCTTTCACACTGAGGCGTTTTTACCGCGTTTTCGCAGTAAAAATAGTGCTGTAAAAATGCCTGAAATAATCCTGCCCCATCATTCTCAATGTGAAAGCCTGCCTGACTGTATGCAGTCAGGCAGGCCCTTGCACTATATGGTTTTGGTAAATCTGAAGATAAAAATCTGCAGAAAATCTAATAGTGTGTATCGGTCTTGACTCATTGTTTTGTGTACGGTTTGCCTTAAACGTTTTTGAGTCTTGGCATTCACTTTTGGGCTCATTCACACTAGGAACTGCATGTGAATTGTACAGGATTGCACTGTGTGTTCCTGTGCAGTTCAAATGCAGTTCTCTTCCGTGCGATTTCAGCCCATTCATTTTGAATGGACTGAAATCACAACGCACCACACCAAAAGTAATGCATGCAGTAGGGTTGCCACCTCATCCCTTTAAACCCAAACACATATGAATTACACAGGTTCTGAGGCTAATTTAATGCAGATGAGGCACCAAGTGAGTTTAATTACCACCTTAATCAGCCACAGAACCTGTGGAATTAATATGTGTTCGGGTTTAAAGGGATGAGGTGGCAACCCTAGCTTGCAGTGCTTTGGAAACTCACTGCAACCAGGTCAATGTACCATGTGATCTAGTACAGGCATATGCACTGCGTTTGGGTCGTCGCTAACTTTACACTAACACCCGCTGTACATTGCAAGGAAAGTGCGATTTGAATGCGTGCAGGAAAACCGGCACAGAATGTGGGTTTCCTGCACAGCATTCCAGTGTGAATGGGCCCTTAAGAAAACCTGTGACTGTAAGGCCTCATGCCCACGGACGTTTTTGAGCGTTTTTTACAGCTTAAAAACGCCTGTCCATGTTAGTCTATAGCTTCATGCCCACCTAGACGTTTTTGAGCTGCAAACAGCATAGACGTTTTTAACCACTTGTCCCCCGCCCACTGTCAATTGACGGCGGGCGGAGGACACTCTCGTTCTGGGAGGACGTCATATGACGTCCTCCCTTTAAAACGAGCTAGGAGGCGCGCGCACGATGCCGGGGTAGCGCGCGCGCGCCCGCCGCGTTCACAAGGCCCCGGTGCGCGTGCCCAGGGAAACGAGCAGGAAAGTGGATCTCTGTGTGTAAACACAGAGATCCACGTCCTGTGAGGGAGAGGGGACCGATGGTGTGTCCCTTGTACATAGGGACAACCATCGGTCACCTCCCCCAGTCAGTCCCCTCCCCCCACAGTAAGAACACTTTGAGGGAACATATTTAACCCCTTCCCGCCCCCTAGTGGTTAACCCCTTCCCTGCCAATCACATTTATACAGTAATCAATGCATTTTTATAGCAGGGATCGCTGTATAAATGTGAATGGTCCCAAAAATGTGTCAAAAGTGTCCGATGTGTCCGCCGCAATATCGCAGTCACAATAAAAAATCGCAGATCGCCGCCATTACTAATAAATAAAAATAAATGCTATAAATCTATCCCCTATTTTGTAGACGCTATAACTTTTGCGCAAACCAATCAATACCCGCTTATTGCGATTTTTTTTTTTTACCAAAAATATGTAGAAGAATACGTATCGGCCTAAACTGAGGAAAATTTTATAAAGAAAATGGGTATTTATTATAGCAAAAAGTAAAAAATAGTGTTTTTTTTCCAAACTGGACGCTCTTCTTTTGTTTATAGCGCAAAAAATAAAAACCGCAGAGGTGATCAAATACCACCAAAAGAAAGCTCTATTTGTGGGAAAAAAAGGACGCAAATTTCGTTTGGGAGCCACGTCGCACGACCGCGCAATTGTCATTCAAATTGTGACAGCGCTGAAAGCTGAAAAATGGCTTGGGCAGGAAGGGGGTTTTCGTGCACAGTAGAGAAGTGGTTAAGCTGCAAAAAAAAAAACAGGACCAGTGCGTTCCTCAGCGTCGGAGTTAGGCAGAAAAAAAACGCGAGCGTCAAAAAACGCTCAAAAACGCGCACTAACGCGCGGTCGCGTTTTTTAGCTCCGACGTTTTTTTTTTATTTATTTAAAAAAAATAAAAAAAATTTTACAATAACAAGGACAGGCGTTTTTAAGCTGTAAAAAACGCAGCTGTTAAAAACGTCTGTGGGCATGACGCCTAAAGGTGAAGTACAACCAAAGCTCCATTGGCTGTACTTCTCCTATGGCTCACAGGAGTGCAGTTTGTTCTGCACTCCTGTGACCCATTTTCAGCAGACAGCGGGCTGAAGCGGGGAGAGCAGAGAGCCAGTGACTGACAGTCACCAGCTTTCTGCTCACAGAGCACTGAGAACCGAGCGATTGGCAGTGTTTGATCACTCGGTTCTCCATGTTAGATCTGGCGGGGTACAGATGCAGCATTGGACCGATGCTGCATCCACCTAGGTAAGTATGATTAAAAAAAAAAAAGATTCCCATACTTCTCCTTTAACCACTTAAGGACCGGACCATTATGCAGCTTAAAGACCTGGCCACTTTTTGCGATTTGGCACTGCGTCGCTTTAACTGACAATTGCGCGGTCATGCGACGTGGCCCCCAAACAAATTGGCGTCTTTTTTTCCCACAAATAGAGCTTTCTTTTGGTGGTATTTGATTACCTCTTTTTATTTTTTTGCGCTATAAACAAAAATAGAGTGACAATTTAAAAAAAAATTCAATATTTTTTTACATTTTGCTATAATAAATATCCCCAAAAAATATATAAAAAAACATATTTTTTCCTCATTTTAGGCCGATACGTATTCTTCTACATATTTTTGGTAAAAAAAATCGCAATAAGCGCTTATTGATTGGTTTGCGCAAAATTTATATCTACCAAATAGGGGATAGTTTTATGGCATTTTTATTAATAATTTTTTTTTCTAGTAATGGCGGTGATCAGCGATTTTTACTAATGACTGCGACATTATGGCGGACACATCGGACACTTTTGACACTATTTTGGGACCATTGTCATTTTTACATCGAACAGTGCTATAAAAATGCACTGATTACTGTAAAAATGACACTGGCAGTGAAGGGGTTAACCAGGAGGGGGCGCTGTAGGGGTTAAGTGTGGCCTGATGTGTGTTTCTTACTGTGGGGGGCGTGGCTTAGCGTGTGACATCACTGATCGTCGTTCCCTATGACAGGGAACAGACGATCAGTGACAAGCTCACTAGGAAGCACGGGGAGAGGTTTGTTTACACTTACCTCTCCCCGTTCTTCCTCCCTGTGACCCGATTGCGGGACACCGGCGGAGATCGGGTCCACTGTTCCCACGGGGACGGTCATGGAGAAGAGGACCGGGTCGCAAGCGCGCCGCTGGCGGCGCGCTTGCGACCCACGGCTGGGATCTTAAAGGGGATGTACCTGTATGCCCTTGTGCCCAGCCATGCCATTCTACTGACGTACATCGGCGTGCGGCGGTCCTTAAGTGGTTAAAGCAAACATAAACTACCACTTCCAGGTGCCTTTACATCAGTCTTGATGTCCATTACCGCACCCAGGAACCACTGAAAACCTTGTCGCTTTGTAATGCAATCAGCTGCCATAGTTGGTATGCCTGACATATGCCATACCACCTCTTTCACCTCACTGTTGGCTAATAAGGCTGCCCATTACAGCAATCAGCAATAGATTTGCTTAAATTGGACCTGTAGAAGAAGAATTCAGATTGTTATAGGCACTGTGGTTTGCACTTAGTGCTTTCTTGCTTGCAATTTTGTTTTAGCTGAGCCTAATTATTTTAGCTACAGTATGGTCATTATAAAAATTCAGTCCATGAAATAACACCCTCCATATTGTAGCTCTGGTGCATTTTATGTACGCCCCCCGCCATTGTGAAGGCATGATTCCAAAGACCCATCAATGTAATCCAAGTGAATATCTAAAGCTAAGCAGCTGGCTGCAAGCAGAGCAGGATTTACTGTCTCCCATTCCAAGATATTATGGTCACTCCACAAATCTGTATTAGGTCTTGCACATACACTATAACATTTTCTGCAAAAAAGAATTACAAGTACTTTTGAAAAGTCAGCACTGGCATCCATTCATCATCTCTCTCATATTGTTCAGAGTAATAAATTGTTTGTAAGGTTTCTGAATAGGCTGGATGAGATGTCTTCTGATGGTGCCGCTCAGAAAATTGATGTAGGACATATAAAAGGAGAAGGGAACATCAAGGCTAGCTCCAGAGCAACACATCAAGATTCAAACTGGAGGTGGATAGGCGATCGGTAGTAAAATTACAGGTTTATTTGTAAAAAACACAGTAAAGGTTTCTGCAAAAAGGAAACTAAATTGAGTAAAATATATGGAAGGACAATAGTGACAGTAATGTAGAGATGGAATTGCTGAAAGAGAGCACTATAAATAAGACAAGGAAAGCCGTGATTTTTTTTTTTTTTTATATACACATGTTTTTTTTTTTCCAGCCAGGGAAAAGCATGATTATATGTATCTGCTCTATGTTTACAAGAGACTTCTTTAGAAAATGAAATATATTTCTGGTGATGCTTTTAAATTTCATATTTACATGAAGATTTACATTGCATGCATGGATTTGATGGCATCCACTGCAGCTAGTGTGAACATCCACAGTGAGCAGTCAATACCCTCAGATTAGAATTTAATGAACAGAAAAACTGTGATGAATAAAAATATCATCATTCCTTGTAATAATTTATTGTCAATTGTATCCATTGTTTTCTCTTAATTTCAAACCCAATAAACAAATTTGACGAGAAAAATATCAGAAGTAATGAATGGGCATAGATAGATTAGGAAGTTGACATTAAAGGAGAAGTATAGCCAATGCTTTTTTGCCTGCACCTCTCCTGTAGGTCACAGGAGTGCAGTTCGTTCTGCACTCCTTTGACTAGTTTTCAGTTGACAGCGAGTTAAAGCCAGCTGTTGGCTGACGTCACTGACGAACCAGTCCAGGCTCTGAAAAAATCCCAACCATATGGTCAAGATCCACCCAGAGGCCTGAACCAGTAATTGGCTCAGCCTCTCAGCGATCTGCTGAGAGGCTGAACCAACCCCTCCCACCCCCTAGACAGCCCTGTGCTCCAGTGAGCGCGAGGGAGTAGAGCAGAGAGCCAATGACCGATGTCTGATTCCCTAGTTATCACTACAGAGCCATGGGGGGGACAGATGCTGCATCCACCTGGAAAGTATAAATGTTTTTTATTTGTTATAAGTCCATACTTTTCTTTTAAAGTGTATATAAACCCTAACTATGAACCTATATTTTTTGCACCTGTTTGGTCTGTTAAATATACCAGTGTTGGTGCAACAGATACCAGTTAATCCTGACAGAAATCTTGTCATCTGATAACTTCCTGTGCTTTCTGCCTGTGCTTTCAGTTACATTGTTCCCAGCTAGTTTGTTCTAGCCTGCTGTCCTTTCACGCTTTGTGACAGCGCTGCTTCTCCTAAGATTCAATGCAGTGAGTGAGCATTGTCACCCTAGGATAGGAAGCGTGTTACTGGCAGGATTACCAGGTGAAAATAAAGAATAAAATCTTATTAAGAAAACAAATGCATCCACAGCATGTAAACTGCAATGTATTTAATTTTTGTTCTTGAATTTAGATACGCTTTAACAGATTGTTGCTTGACATGGTGCCTGCTTGGACAAATGTGAAATCTTTGGCCACATATGCTTTTGGAAAACATTAATTAAACTTTTTATATTTGACCATTTTACTGATCAGTGGGATATTAGCATTTTTTATGTTTTATGTAAAAGATCTATGAGTGTTCCCTGAATTTCTCGTTTTATGTTGCTTAAAGAGGAAGTAAACCCCCCCCCCCCCGAAAAAATGGGATAAAATAAGATGATGCAAGAGAAAGGCATAATGAGCTAGTATGCATAGCTCATTATGTGGCACTTACCTGAAATCGAAGCCCCCGAAGTCCTCTTCGTTCCCCTCCGCCGCCGCCGCCATGTCCTCTCTGAGCTTCTTCCTGGTATCGCCACTCCGGCGCTGTGATTGGCCAGAGCGGCGATGATGTCACTCCCGCTCATGCGCGCGGGACAGCACGATCCCGCTCATGCGCGCGGAACCGGCACGATCCCACGCATGCGCGCGGGACCGGCATAATACCGGCATGTCCCATTCATTTTGCCGGGACGCTCAGTGCGCCTGCGCTGTTGTCTACGGCGCGCATGCGACTTACACATCGGTGCAGTGTTTTCTGCAAATATAACTACACCTATTTCACCTACACGGTTAAGGAGATATTTCTTGCACCTACAGGTAAGTCTTAATCTAGGCTTACCTGTAGGTGCAAGTTGTCAAAGTGGGTTTACAACCACTTTAATGGCTGGCTTTGATTACATTAGTAGGTGACTGTTATTACCTAGTTTTTAATAATGTGGGGAAGAGTTTGAATTTATGTCTGGGTTTTATTTATTTTACCATTTTGGGTAACTTTTCACCCCCTATCCCTGTGACACTAGGACAGGAAATAGAGGACTACAGTTGTCACTGTGACAGGAAAGCACAGAGAGTAATAACAATATTGTGAAAATGTCTAACCATTCCTCACCTCTCTACAAATATGCTGCCTGCATACCTGTTGTTAAGAATTTCCGTCACTTCCTTTCCTGGCAGAAAGAGAGGGGAAACCTCTCCAATAGTCATGCAGAAAGCATTAAATGCTTGACAAGGGAACTTAAGCCCTGTACACACGATTGGATTTCCTATGGATTCTAGTCTGATGGATTTGTCCATCGGATATCCGATGAAACTGTTTTCCATCAGTCTTGCCCACTCACCATCAGTCAAAAAACCGACCGTTCCAAACGCGGTGACGTAAAACACTCCGATGGGCCGAGAAAAATTACATTTAATGCTTCTCAGCATGCGTCGACTTGATTCTGAGCATGCGTGGGTTTTTTATCCGATGGACTTGCCTATAGACGATCGGAATTTGCAATCGGTTTTGGATTCATCGGAAAAATTTAAAACATGTTCTATTTTTTAAAACCGATGGAAAAAAGACCGATGGGTCCCATACACGATCGGTTTGTCCGATGAAAAAAATCCATCAGACGGTTTTCATCGGTAAAACCGATCGTGTGTACAGGGCTTAACCCGTCCCATTCTATCCAAACAGAATACACATTCTTGGCTAAAGTTAGACTTTAATGAGCTGAAGATACAGAGAGCATGAATATAATATAAGCCTACATTGGCCAGCTACTGAGTCTTCTGCTGTAAAAGCTGATGGGCTGCACCCCATTTGGGACAAAGTTGAGACTTTGTATTAGTTCTCCCCCCAGAGTGTCCTTGTCTCATTTGAGAAGAAGCAGTACTTCTCTGGTTGTTGTTTGCATTGATAAACTCATCATTTCCAATATACTAGTGCTCACATGTGACTTTTACAATGGAATAGATTGCCACTAATACCAGAGTCCTGGTATAAGAGGTGATTTCCAATTTAAAACCAAACTTAAGGCTGGGTTCACACTAGTGTGAATTGGATGTGGCTTTCACCGCATCCAATTCGCATGATAGGAGCGTGTGCCTGGCTCTCAATGGAGTCAGTTCACTCATCTCCGGGGTGGCTGCGGAGCAGATTGCACAGGGGTCCTATGAGTTTTTGGCTCCATTTAAGGTCCGAATTCAGGCAGACATTCGGGCCTGATTTGTCCCTGAAACAGAAACAGGGACTCACCAGACCCCTGCAGTCAACTGCATATGTTTTTAGTGTGAACCCAGCCTTAAGCTTTGCAAGAGTTTAGTTTTGAAAAATAAAAAAAATTGTTGCTTCAGGGCTTTTGTATAGTGTTAGAATAGTACACAGAAATATGGTTCTAAAGGGAATTTATGGTTGTAAAAAAGGGAACTTTTTTTTTAATAGTTAATTTTGAAACATCTTAGAAATTAATGTAGCACTGCAAATTACCATAAATTATTATTACATTTACCATCAAAAGTCTGTTATATTTTAATAAATCTTATTTTTAATAATTTCCAGTAATTCAATCAACTTAGTCAGGTCTCTACACATCGTAAAAATCATTATGCAAAGGTCTGATGATGAAGAGGCCTACCCGAAAAGCTGAACTAGTGATTTTACTACACTACGAAACACTGTCCAGATTTCCCTTATGTGAAGTGGAGTCTGTTTAATCAGAGTTTTGCCATTTAATTTATTGGAAGAACTGACAGGGCTAACAAGGTTTAAGAATGAGAGACAAACACAGCTCAGTTGTATCCATGCTTCTATTAAATTACATCTACTGGTGGTGGATAATAGAATTGAGGAAAAAGTCTGACAAGGCAGTAGGCAGAGGAAGCTTACCTTTCAGATGGGATAAGATAACACCAGGCATTTACCGAAAAGCATAGGCATCCCCTTATACCCATTTATAAACACAGTCTACTACAGAAGAAAGGTCTCCTGAGAAACAGTTGGCACCATTTTGATTTTTATAGTAGCTATGAAACAATTACACAAGTGTTTTAATTGGCCGTTGAGCTGTTGTTTTTGATACGTAAAGCGAGAGTTTTACTCATAATATGCTGTAACTGAAAATACATTTTACATTTATATTTTACCAATATTAAAAAAACTTTTCATTATACATCATTCCATACATGGAAATGTTTGGCTCACAGTCAAGTGAAAACAGAATAATCTTCTTGAAGCATCACAAAAGAATAATAAAGGCATTTTTGGAACAAAGAAATTCAAACTTGGGCACTGCGATCCTTGGTGATGAATATGCAGTTTCTAAAGGATAATGTCATTCCAATCAAAAAAAAGCATAAACTGAGTCATAACGATTGTAGGTATAGTGTAGAAATGACCTGAAAACAGGTCTGTAATTTTTCTCGGCTGGTTTGAGTGTTTTACGTCACGGCGTTTGGGACGGTCGGATTTTTGACTGATGGTGTGTAGGCAAGACTGATGGAAGTCAGCTTCATCGGATTTCCGATGGAAAAATCTATCGGATTAGAATCCATAGGAAATCCGATCGTGTGTACACGGCTTCAGAGATAATATTAAGATAGATGTTTCAGGTCTTGAAGATGTTTGTAGTGGGACTTTCAAAAGCTAAAGTGGAGACACTTTTGTAACTGCCATTTATACACTCACATATACTACTACGCCTATTCTACTTCACTATTCCAATTTTTCACACATTAAATTGGCCTGCCTCTTAAAAAAGATAAATATATGTGTGTTATGAATGCTATTTCAATAGTTTGGTTTCATAGGACTAGGATGAACTAGGATCATCATATTTAGCAACAGTACATGGAGGTCTTCTAGGGTAATATAAGGCCTAGTGTCAGCACAAGTCCCAGATTTAGAATTGCTAAGTACATTTGCATGTCATTATTGGTGAGGTGGCATTTAAATGTAAAAAAATGTGAAAAGGTCAGTCAGTATGCTTATAGAACAAAACCGCCTTGGGATGGGCTGTAAATTCACCCGCCAAGGAACCCAAAGGGGTTTGCTCTCAATTTTATTACGTTTAATGTACATCCTTTGATTTGAAATTTGTATAAAAATAACCATGTGACTAATTCAACTTAACGTTTAAACAAAAGATCAGACATTACGGAAAACAAATGAATGCTTGTCTTGTCTAAGGCAGATTCATGCTTCTCATGTTGAAGATAAACCAACTCCACATGAAGTGTTTTACCTAATACTACGTTTACTTTGAACAAATCAAAATCGTTTAAATGCATAAAGCATTATGTTTATGAATTCCAAGGGAACTGTTTGGTTAACGCGATGTCTGTATAAATGAATCCATAATCCAAAGAAACTGTCTGCACCACCGCTACTTACTTTTTCAACAAGGTTTATTCACTTCAGAGCAACAACAATCCTTCAGTGTGTCCAGGATGTTGTTGCTTTGAAGCAAATAAATCTGGTGGAAAGTCAAGTAGCACTAGTGCGGACTGTTTTTTGGGGATCGTGCATGCTTTTGGGGAATGAGACAGGCCCCAGTAGGCCTCATAGCACCTGCGGCTGGTTTTATGAAGCACATTGCTAGCCTAAAGCAGAGCCACAAATTTGAATATCTGTTCCTGTATAAATTATATATGCTTTAAAGCTGAAATATAGTCAAAATGTATATTTTCTCAGAAAAATAAGTTACCACTTATGAGTCTAATAAGTGTGCCACATCTCTGCTGCCGCAGCATTTGTACAAACTCATACTTTTATTTAGTCTGCAGTCTGAACTGCGGTATGAATAAACATAAAAATGCTGGAGCAGCCAAAGATGGGGTGCACTTTTAGAGGTAACTTATTTTTATTATTCAAAGTGTACAAATGTACAAACAATAAGGTTTTTAAATATACAATAATAAGAATATTGACCTTATTTATAGGAATTTATAGGAACGGTGCTTTTCCATTGAAATAGGTCTGTTATCATTAAAACCGGCACAGTTTCTATAATTTTAACATCTGTTGACAATTCAAAAATTATCTAAAATAGGTTTAAAGCTATGTACAGATCATTTTACATATTTAAATTAGACATGAACAGAAGAAAAGCTCCACTTGCTCGCATTGGTAGACAATTTTCTTGCCTCAAAACAAAACAAATATTTTTGAATGTTAGGTGTGTCTGCACTACAGATAATGTTTAGAAGGATGATCATATGTAAGATGTGTGGAGAGGAAGTCTACGTGTTTCCATGGGTATTCAGGCACTAAAACTTTTTTCTGGGCAAATATCAACTCCCCATCCTCCTTTAACGGAACCTGCACATTTTTTTCCTTACTTTATGAAGAAAGATTTACTCACCAAAATTCAGGTCATCGGTGCTGTTTCTGGGTGTGGGATTCATGGCAGCTGGTTCTTGACAGTCCCCTTGTGCCGACATCAAACATTCCTCTTTTGGATCCTAAAAGCAACCACAACACTGGACAGCCTAAATTAAGTCTCCACATCACACAGGCAGTGATGTAGACACCCAAAAAATGGCCCCAGGAAAAGAAAGAAGGTTAGGACTAGCGCAGATTTAGGTAAGTAAAAAACATGGGGGGGGGGGTGTGAGCGTGTGCATGCAAACATTATATCATTGCTTTATTTGTGAACCAAGATTTCTATGTATTGGTCACAGGAATGGGCCAATGACAAACTGGGGCAGCTTTATCAATGAGAAAGGTTTTTCTTTTGTGGATCAGTATTGTTTATCAGAGAAAAAACCTCCACAGAAAGACACTAATGGCTCCTTCTCCTGTGCAGATTTGACCGCATTCTAAGTCTTAGTGTTTGTCTTAGTGTATCTATTGCTTATGGTAGACGATGTAATGGAATCTTTCAGTTGTCGCCTGAGGCAGCAGAATGGCTAGGCACACTCCTGATGGGTGACATTACATCATGTATATGTATTCATGGCCTGGCTGGCACATCTTATACAAAGTGGTAGCACTACGTGACAGTGAAACCATTAATGTCAGATTGTCTTCTGTATAATGTGAGTTACAGATGAGTGTCAGAATCAATTACAGTATTTGTTTGCACGTCTAGAATATAAATTGGCTGGCAGAAGAGAAGGTGATGTCAGGCATTTATTGTCACTCTATAATTTAAAGACTAAAGGTTTCTTTCACCATAGGAATAAACCTTCAGTGAGAAAACTCTTGGGATGTAATGCTAATATTATGTTTCTGATATCTATATTATCTGTGAACCTAAATCATATCATCTATTTTCTATTCACTTTTTTATCTAAGGGATACCAATTACAATGAACATGTAAAGACAATCTGTGATTTGCCAGAACTGCCTTTTGTTTTAAAGATGCAGGTTCTATGGGTGTTATCTTCATCCTTATTTTACATCCTAGCGAGTCACTGATCTGGAAGAAGCATGTAGCTCAGACTTTCAGTTGTCACTGGCATAATGCTTATTCATAGGTCAATGACTCGTGAGATGTTGATTTCAGGTTGAGCATGTACCTTTTATGTTAGCAATGGCAGCTCCTGTATTAAGACTCTCACAGCTTTCCGTTTAATAAACTAAAATTGCAATCATACTGATATCAAAATCTAACAGAGCTCTCGTACATAGCTATTTATAAAGGTATACTTAAGGGATCTTGCGCTCTGGGATATGCTGAAATCTAAATCCTGCTGACCATATTACTGCACTTCAGTTTTAATGCCCTAAAGATTACCACTGAACTCTAGCCACTTTAGATATTATATAGCATAAAAGTCCTCCATGGTTGTAATGTGTGCAGTTGCAGTAGATAGCTATTGTATAAGTAAACATCTATGTGTGGCTCCATTTCGATGGCAGTTGTATGTAACAATATCTATCCTATAATAAAAAAAAAATTTGTCACATGCATTCTGGTAGGTCCCCATAGACAGCTAGAATTTTGTCTGATTCCTGCTAAATTGGCCTATATTTGAACCATGGGGGGCCTTACAAGCACCACCTACTTTGAGAAAAATCTCTTTAAAAATCGACTGAGCTAGTTGGAAGAAAACTGCCAGAACAGTGACTGCATCCTATAGGTGTAATGACTGTTCAGCATCTATTCAGGCAGCCGTGGGTGCTGTGACTGCCTAATTACAGTAGCCAGCAATGGAGATTCCTCTATCCATGCTGTTATCATGGACAAGGGAGTCAATTAAATCATTTTCTCTCATTCAGCCCACAGGCAAAACAAAAGAAAACCATGCCATGTATGACTAACTTACCCTTTAGAATATACAATAGGATTGGTTTACTAAAAGAGTAGAGACTGCTAACCCAGTGTTCACTGAGTTTAATGGAGTGCTGTATTCACTTCAATCATCTAATCAGGTGGTAGTATAAATCCTGTTCCTCACATGTGACTGGATTCTCTGAAATAAATGTTAATTTTGCTATGTTAACAATTTTTAATGTAACCTTATGCTCAGTTAGTGTTCTGCCTCCTTACGTCTCTCATTCTTCAAGAAGGGGGCAATAAAATCACAGCCTGGTCTAGATGCAGCTGACTTCAGCCACACATTGATTCCATTATTCTGACAGAGTTGGTCACATTTAAAGCAAGCTGGACTTTTTTTTTTGCTAAGGGCAGGATGAAGAGGGAGTACACTGATTTTTTGTACATGGTAGACTAGGCACTTTGTGCTTCCCGTAATGTTTTTACCTGTGAGCTCAGGCTCTTCTTGAACATCTATCGCATTTGCTGTCCCTAGAGCTCCTCCTTAAACCATAGAGAGAAAGTCTCTGACATTTTTCAACATACAAGTATTGTACATCAGATGAAATGGGACATGTTGGACTATATCATAAAAACTGCCCAGAACTTGAAGTCTGTCTGCGTTGAAGATCTTAACATTACTTTTCAATCCGCTTCAGGCAGTGCACTTTATTTGAAAGCAGAAGCATGTTTTTGTTGAAAAGGTAAGGTGATGACTCTCTACCTGTCAGGTGCATTAGCTAAAAGCCATCAAATCCTCAGTTATTATATATTTTAGTAACATCTGATTTCAACAGGGGTTTTCTTTTTACCCTGAGAGGGACAATGCAGAAATACACCTACAAAAAATACTTTGCTTCCCTTCAATGCATTCAGCATTTCTTATTTTTTATTTTTTACAGCTTGAATACAGACAACATGGCCAGAGACAGCCAGATAAATCAGAAATAGGTCAGCAAGCTCCTCACATGTGCTTTGTGAGAAAGTACTGTTACTCAAAGCACATTTTGTGCAGTGCAGCCCCTTTATTTCTCTGAGTAGTTATCTTTATACGGAGGTCTATAAAACCGTCTCTAAACCCTTGATAAATTAGCTACAGATCTCCAATCAGTAGTGGGCATCTGATTTGCAGTTTGGAGAGCTTCAGCTCTTACTCATTACTGTAGTATTTCGGACCTTTTCGAAGAGAGCACTGTTGAAAGTTCAGTTGAGCTTTAAGGATTTATTTTCCATGGCACATAAAGTTAACTTTTAGACAGGTACTATTACCATTGATAAATATGCAATACGCCTACTTGCACAGAGAACCTGATATTTAACATTTATATAATTTTGTTCTTCAGCCTTTCATTAGCTGTCTATCTTAGCTAAAGGAGACCTTAAATTTACAGGCTATTTTATTCATTTATACAAAGCCAATAGGTTGCGCATTACAGGTTACAGTGCTAATCACTTAACCAGCATGCTTTTGAAAGGATTACAGGACAGGAAGTTGACGGTAGCAAATTGTACTGCCTAATATATTATTTCACTGATTATTTTAACATTTTATATATTAACTCATTATTTCTGATAAACTTCTAACAATTTGAAATAATATTTTATGAATTCTTTTTCTATAAGTTACTGTAGAAATGTAGCTAGAAATATGAACACAAATACATTACATAGCATGCTATCAACACAGCACAAATACAAGTAATCATAACTCAGACAAACAAAAATAATCCAAACCTTAAAAAGTTACTATAAGGTTATATAACTGTAGATAAAAATTATATTACTGCTTCCTCGGTATGACCAGCATTTTTTTTTCATCATTGATTCATGAGTGTAATAGCGTTTTTTTCCCAACATAAAAGCCCAGCAAAACCAATGAAATTACATTAATAATCTTCTCATAGAAAGAAAATCTAATAATGTGTAAGGTAAAAATAATAAGAAGTCCACCTAAGACAAATTATCTTATTAAAAACTTTGCAAACTGATTTATTCTGTTGGCATGTCCCAAAAAGACATTCAGCCCAAGAAGTCAGAAAGTTCACAAGAGTAATTAGTGTGCAATAAATGAAATAGTGCTGAATGAGAGTAGAATATAAAATTATGTGTAATGGATTGATTGTCATATTTTGCCTATAAATGTACCAATTGTTCTTGAGCCTGGTAGTCTTATATTGGTATAACCCAAAGTGTTACCCAAAGTATAACCCAAAGTGTACTTTGGGGATCCTGCCATGAAAAGTTGAATTTTTTCACATAAACTCAGAAGACTTAAAATAACAAACCTAGTACAAACTTCTGTAGCTACCAGTCAAGTTACAGCTAAGCATACTCTATCACCTTGCTAACAGAAGGTCACACAGCTTTAGTCAAGAAGTGTGATTTGGTTTGTTGCTATAGTTACTAGGGTGAAGTGGAGAATGAATTTCCATAGGAATGCTTCCTAATACTATTTAGTACCCAGAAACAATACGTCTGTGTTGGCATTTCGTCAGCTAGATCAAACTAAGGGTCAGCTTTGTTCCTTGTTTCCAGTGCCATTCATCGCCTACAAGTGTTTCATTTCAACCGACACAGAAAGCTATAAGGATGTAATAGGTTATGCTTACTGGGAACAGTGAAAATGTCAGAGGCTGCATTTGTAGTGCTGCAGACTTCCATGTAAACTTAAGCTGATCTTGTGTTCTATAGCATAAAATCTGTTTTTGTGAATAAGGGTCTAAACAATAGTATGTGTCTTCATCATTTTCAATCCACTTATTCTAAGGTGGTTACAGAATCAGTAGGCATGCCTTTGCAACCGGACATTGACTTGCTCTGCTTAAGCTAACATGAATCCAAGAAGTTCCAAGGTAATTTGGGAGATAAAACCATACCAGCTTATTCTTGGTCAATGCTTAGGCCTCCTCACAGTTGGACATGAATGGAAGAGCTGCAAGGGGAGGCATGCAACGAACATGTTTTTTCATCATAGTATAGCAACTTATATCACACTGCAATTGAGGACTCTACAACAGAGTAAAAGTACAATAGTTTCTTAACAGCAACACTTGAAAAAGTTTGAGAAAAAGTGAAAGTTTAGGTAAAAACTAGCTAACTCTAATCCTACCCTATGCCACATTATAAGATTAATCTGCCTAGCCTTGTAAAGCAAAAATTGATGTCAGTGGTGGCTTCACTGGACATGTGCAGGAGAGGCACCCAACAACAGAAGCACCATAGTAAGTCTACGGGTGACACAATTTCCCAGGCATTTTCCTGCCGTTGTCAGTTCTCTCCTGCACACAGCATCTGCCATTGGAGACCGGTTTACAGGGCTAGATAGATTAGGATTAGAATGTGGTTGAGAGTATGATTAGAGTTAGTTAGTTTTTGCCCAAACTTCCACTTTAAGAATTCTATGTTTGAATGGCATCCCTTACTTGACTGATCTGATACCTAAGTAATAATTTTACGTAGTCTGCTATAAGAAAAAAAAAAGTTTAATATTTCATAAGGAACACATATTTGAAAAAAAATCAGACATGGATCAAAAACAGTATGGAAACCCAGTAATGAAAAAATGTGATTGGAATTCAGTGAATTTCAGTGACCAAAATGCTGCCCTTGTGTATCATTATTATAAATATAATAATAAAATGATAAGATTTCAGGAGCCATTCGGGCACATTAGGAAAATCAAGAAAATTCCCAAAGGTTCACAAATATCTTCTTGGAAATGTAATATATTGCAGCTTACCAATCATTAGATGTGGTGGCTACATTGGTTTTCTTTTTTAGGCTTTTTTCTAGCTGTTTTTTTTATCTGATGATCAGGCCAGTAACCTCCTGTATTAAGCCAGCCATAGACGAGTCGAAAACCGAACATTCTGTCAATCAAAAAACACAAAATGGCACTTACAACGTGTCATCATTTGTTTAGTTTTTCTAAAAAAATCCAGCATGTTGGATCAGGCACTTTTGATTGCAGCAAGAAAATCCCATGTTGTAGCTGGCACACTAATAATTTGAAGAATGAAGGACCTGATGATCAACAAGATGTTTCATTCAGTTTTCGACTTGTCTCTGGCCTGCTTTAGAGTGCCCCTGTGAATGAACACGTGGGCACCTTTGGGAAGCAGCATTGCCAGTCTTGGGGGAGGGGAGTGTTAGATGTACTAGTAGATTTAATCACATTAACAAATTGAAGCCAAACTCTAGCTAACACTTTGTAAGCAGTTGCAGCAAAAAGTTTATTTTTTTTCCTTTTGGGATTAATAAAAGCTGATCCTTGTAAGCACCCTGTCCATGTTAAATGGGTTGTCTCATTCCTGTAACTGCTATATCTAAAAAATAACTTGTTCTTTTGAAAAACAACACGCTAACTAGCTGGTTCTCTAGGTAAAAATAGAAAGCCTTTAAAAGAAAACTACAGCCATCACTTCTAAGAATTGGTAAGCTGCAATATAATTAATGTTTGCACTTAGGTTTAATATTGCCTAAGTATTACTTCCACAAATGACTACTGGGTTTCCAGTGGGATTGATCAGGTTAGGACTAATATAAAATAAGTTAAAACAACCTTGTAATAAAAAATGAAAGTGGCCAAAATGTTGATCCCTCAATGGAAGAGTAAATACAGTACTCACCTCTCCTGCTGCCATAGTCACCAAATGCTGATTTCTTGAATCAAAAGTGTCTGCTAAAGTCTGTTAGAGATTGACACTTCCAAGAGTGTCAATTTTTTGGTCATCTCAATTTCTGTTCTGGTCACAAGTGCCACTTTAGGCAGGAAGCGTCAAGAAAATAAACAAAACAATGAAAATCTTTTTATTGGCTAGTGGTTTTGTTGCTGGCTGGAACGGTTACTGGTGCACCTAGAACAGACATTCTAATGCTCTGTCCAAAACAAAGACAAAAGTGGATATTTAGTTTAAAAAAAACCCATAAGAATTGTTGTTTCAGTGGATCCCCATCTCTTTCTCTGGTCAGTCACATCATATCTGTATTGGGCTCTATCTCTCTAGTCTGGCCCTTTGCATATGTTTTCCATTTGGTCATTCATTTACAATTCATTATTCTCAAATCTGTTGGTTGGATCTTTACAGACATGAACATCTTTAAAGAATAGACCCTTGCATTAATATATTTATTAGAGAATATAATGAAAACTTTCCAAGTGCCACATCAAGTCCGTATTTAGGAGTCCTATTGGGGATGTTTGTCCTCACTTGAACCCTCTCCTACTCTTTTTATATTTATTAAAGAGATTTATGGTAATTGTTTCCATCTTGGTTATGTGAGTGATTCTCTGAAGCCATTTTTTCATAGAGGGCATAATTGTAGAGCACCAGTGCACTAGTCTGCACATTCTGGCTGCATTGGCTGCATTGATCATGTGCTTCTCTATAGATCTAGGGCATAAGGGAGCTGGTATTGCAGAGGTGCAGAAGATATTGAGCTGCGGAGTATTCTAGTGGGAGTGTGCAGACCTCCACAGCTGTGACATGGTCCACATTCCAAAAGCGCTGTATCTCTGGGCATATCTACCAAATGTGGAGCAATAAACTTTCTCACAATGCTGACATAGGTTAGAGTTTGCTGGGGCTATTTTATGAAGTAGGGTGGGTGTCCTATATCAACATGACCTGAGTTTATAGCCATTTCTTGTATCAGGAGTGGACCTTCAAGGTTCCTTTATGGACTAAGGTGTTGATGGCTATCCAGTCATTACTCGATAACTCCCGATCAAGGTCCCGTTCCCAAGCCAGACTTTCCCTATTTATGGTAATTTTTGTAGCTCAAAAATTCATAATGTCAGGTAGTAAATATTTATGAAAACTAGTCTTTGTGTTTCCTCCGGATGGAGAAGATGCAGAACCTGAGTGAGAAATCTTCACATCTTATACGGTGCCAAGGGGTGATCTTGTTGGGAGACCATCTGGACCTGGAGAATAGCCTTGGCTGGGCTAAAGCCACAAGCGCTAACGGACCCCGTGTAATGAGGGATCAATAGGAGATGGTAAGCGAGCCTTTTAGCTGTTGGTGGAGGCACTGATATTTAAGATCACTACGGTGGTGGATGGTGGAGAGTGGCATCAGGATTTATTTTCACATCACTTGTGGACTGTTCTAATCATCAAATTTTTACATTTGTATATACATGATTGAATAGCGTGACCTTTATCTATTTTAATGAAGTTATAGTCTTTAAAAATGAGGTGACTCTGCTTTTAATTTCATAACAAATGGATAAACCACATTTGTTTAGTGCAGTTTTAGCCAAGGTTGTATGTTCCCATCTTTTGTTGTTCTGCTGCTTGGAATTTATTTGTTTATTTGGCACTGTGTGGTTTTCTAGGAACAGTTAAATGATGTCTTAGATTTGGTAAAACTTATTTTTCTAATGTCTGCTCTGTTAACAAATCTATGTTCACATTCTGAGTAAAGTATCAAATAAAGGACATTTCATGGTATAATTTTTATTATCCTAAATTGAACAAATAAACATCTTTTCTTAGACCCGGTTTACACGGAGGCGACTCCGGACGAGACTTCAGGTCTCCCCGAGTTGCCCCAAGTCACGCTATTTTTAAAACTAATTGAAGTGAATGGAGATGTTTTAATGTACACGACTGCAGTCGCTCCGACTTCAAAAAAGGTTCCTGTACTACTTCAATCAGACTTGTACCCATTGATTTCAATGGAAGTCGCTTAGAAGTCTGATCACTGTTCATTTTGAAGGCAAATTTACAGGAAGCAGAAAGGAATGTACCCAGAGGCCACAAGGAATTTACTTCAAGTCGTGTTGTTAATGACCACAAGTTGCGCTAAAGTCTCCTCCAAGTCTCGCTGTGATTCATGCTCAAGTCGTGTCTGAGTTGCTTCTGGAAGTCGTGTTGCCCCAGTGTGAACCGGCTCTTATTCTTTAGTTCACAAAGCAGTATTAAACCCAAAAGCAAACATTTATTATGTTGCAGCTTACCCATTCTTAGTTTGATGGATGCATTGGTTTTCCTTTTTAGGCTTTCTTTCTTCTAGTTCATCTAGCGATCCAGCCAGTAAGTCTGTTGTTTTTGAACAGAAAAGCTATCTTGCAGTTACAGGGAAGAAACAGACCATTTATCACTGGCAGGGGTGCGTAAAATGATGGCTGGAGAAAGGAGAAGCAACAAAATTGCAAGCTTACCACTCTGTCACTTGCTTTCTCCTCCTATCTGTTCCTTGCACTGCAGCACACCTGATTGGCTTCTTGTACTGCTTCTTTCTCCCTGTCTTTGAGCTCTGCTATACAGGGACTGCAAGAAATGTATACCAAGTGAAGTTTGGCTACTTAAATTGATTGAAAAATAGATGTAATGATTTATTGATGACTATAGAGCTGCATTAATTTGTAAATTTTTTATCTGCTTGGAATTTAGCTTTAAAACATGCTTCCACTGAGCAGTTATCACTTAAAGCTCGTAACAAGGCACTCTCATTGGGTTGTAGTGGGATTTTTAGCAGCTTTATCTGATTATCTGTTTGCTCTCTCAACAGTGACTTGGCAGACTCCCAACCTTCAAGTGTAAAAAAATAAAAGAGCACCAGCAACATTGCTGGGCCTGCAGCTACATAGGTCAGTGAGGGCTTGTTTTAGCCTAGGTTTACACTGATGCAGTGCAAGTTGAATGCGATTTGCAGTGTGATTTCATGGAGTAGCTGCAGTGCGAGTTGATGCAGTTCAAATGCGATTCTAATAGATTTTTTATGTGATTTCAATACAGCTGTGATTTTTCTCTCTCTCTCTCTCTTTCTCTCTTTCTCTCTCTCTCTCCCCTTCCTACACTAGAACATGGTCCAGGGATGGGATGTGAGAAAGAAAGCAAACACTTGCAGAACATGTACTGGAACCACATGGCCTTAGTACAGATAAGCGTTTAGTATGCGATTTCCATTCAAGTCTATGAAGCTAAAAAGCGCACCGCACTAGACTTGCACAGGACCCTTTTTAAAAATCGCATCGGATTCGCACTGAATATATGTGAATGGCCTCCACAGAAACTCATGTTTTTTCACTTGTTATGCGATTCCATGTGTTCTGGAATGTATCGGAAATCACATCAGTGTGAACCAGGGCTTAAAGTTCATTTATTGCTTGTTAAAGTGTATTTAAACACAACACTACAGATGTAATATATCACAGCTCACTAGTCCTTTGTGTGGTGGGTGCATTCATTTTCTTATTTCAAGATATAAATACCACACTTTCTGTCCCAGGGTGGCTACATCACTCATTCACTGTATCTATGGAGGGATCCATGGTTATCACCCTAGGCTTTTCTCCTGAATGGACTAGCATGTCCATATCTCTTTATCTCCATTACATGGAGAGCAAGACAATTTGTAGTTTACAGAAAGTAGCTGGGTAGGAAGAAATTCTTTGGTGCAGTTTATTTCTGGAAAGATCGACAGGTATTCCCTGTATTTGCTAAAAAGTGTTCTTAGCTTGAAAAAAGTGAAAAATAAGGCAGCTAGCACATCTAAAGAACTGTAAGCTATCAACAATTTTTGTTCTTTGGTTTAGTTTTCCTTTAAGAATACTTGATGCCTATAGCCTGTCCAAAAGGTCACTTTCAGTCATTAGTTTATCATTTGCAGCAAGCCATCTGCATCCTTTTATCTGTCTTACAACTACAGGTCTACCATCTAAACAAGCTACTAAGACATAGCTCCTCAGGCAAGGATCATAAGCCATGTGTGGCTCCCAGCTACTCGAATTTAGCTTCTGGCAACGTCTCTTGGTGCCCATTACCTGCTGTGTTGCATCCTATAAGCATGAAGTTGAACAAAGCCTAAACTATATATATAGATATATATATTTTTTCAAGACATTACCTTTTTACAAACATAGGTCTTATATAAAGAATTAGTGGTATACTGGGAAGCTGACAATTAAAACAGGTCTTTAGCTTACCTTGGATTGTTATGACTTCTTCAAGAAGCGCTTTGTAATGGATACAGACCAAGCCTGCATTGAGTTTTAAAATTGACTACTCCTCTTTATTGCTTCAGTTACAATGCTTGTATCCTGGCCCTGATTGCTACACTAAATGAACATGTATGCAATATTTTACATACCGTATTTTTCGCTCCATAAGACGCACTTTCCCCCCCCCAAAAAACGGGGGGAAATGTGTGTGCGTCTTATGGAGCGAATACTGACCAGGAGAGCCGCTGATAGGGGGATCGTTTCGGCGGCAGAACGATGCCCTATGCATCACTCTGCCCCAGCTGAATCCTGTTTCTCCCCTGCCTTCAGCTACTACAGGGAGAGAAACAAAGGGGTATTGTTCTTTATTTAACCCCCACAGGATCGGCATTGATATGTAAATTGCGCGGGCATTGTTATGTTAAGGAGGTCGGCCGCTGCGATTCATATGCTAATTACATTGGAGTGCAGATGTTAGAAGATGAGGGGTTTGGGGGACAGAGGTTAGCAGATGAGTTAGAGGGGCAGAGTTGAACTGAGAGGGAGATAAGAATTCAGAGATTATTAGAGAGAGGGGGGGTTACTGTAAATACACAATTTACATCACTGGTCAGTGTAAATGTCTCAATATGCAAATACTCCTGTTGTGTTGAGGTCATGTAAATGTCCCAGTTACATTGGGGATCAGTGTAGAGTGCCCCCTTACATTGGTTGTCAGTGTAGAAATATTATTCTGTTATATTTTATTAAATATTTTAGTACACCATTTGGTTCAGGATTTTTTTTTCATATTTTCCTCCTCTAAAATCTAAGTGCGTCTTATGGTCAGGTGCGTCTTATGGAGCGAAAAATACGGTACATATCCTACTCCACTTTCCAAAATATGTTATTGTGAATTTCGTTTAAAAAAAAACATACCTTTAAATGCTTTTATACTCAACTGCAACTAACTGAACTTTAAGGTTTTGCTAGGATGGATGAATAAATTGCATTTCAAGGAATAAAATACCGTATTTATCGGCGTATAACACGCACAGGCATTCAACACGCACCCTAACTTTAAGAGGGAAGTTTCAGGAAAAAAACTTTACACAGCCCCCTGTGTATAACATGCAGGCACAGTGTACCCTCTATTTTCAGGGTAAAAAAGTGAGTGTTATACGCCAATAAATACAGTACTTATTTTTGCTGGCAAACTCCTGCTCCAAGCTCACTTTAGTACTAGTCACATAACCAAAAAACATTCTCCTTTGGTCGCAAGATTTGTTTAGAAGGGGGCATGGGTTTAGCTCTATGTGACTAAAGGGAGATATTTAGGCTATATTGTTAAACTTTATCCAACCACACTAGCAAGACGATTGCCATAACATTATGCAACCCTTGAGAACAGATCCATGTTAACTCTTGCCTTAAAGAAAATGTTCAAATAATTTAATACAAACTATGACACATCAGTCTTTGTTTATGAAAGGCTTGACTAAACAGTGGTTGTAAACCTCTGACATTAAATAGGGACAAAGCATATCCCTCTATAGTGTGTACTTATCTCAATCCAGAGCACTAAGTATAATTTCTGTCTGCTACCTCATTCCTCTGTTATCTGCATGAGTCACTTCTGACAAGTTTTCCTGACACCAAGAGAAAAAAAGTGACAGGGGAAGGATCTCCAGCTGATTGACAGCCTCAGCTCTGTTCCTGTGTGCTGTGTGAAGGGGGTGTGTTTCTTTCCTCCAATCAGCTCTCAGAGCTGTCCTCACTGAGCTCCGCGGAGTGTAATTTCAGCGCTCCCCACTCCCTGCTTTCCAAAAGCTTAGACAGGCTGTATATATTCTGAATTTTGAACCAGCATAGAGAAGGGAGGGCTGCAGATAAACAGGTACAATGTATGTAGAACATTTGTTTCATCTCTGGGTATCACCTGGGGCTAGTCACTTCACTAGGTATATGAGAGGTTTTACAACCACTTGAAATATCTATTTTTTGATACCCCATCTCACCTTTGATGCTCCATTTAGACTGCTTACATAATGTCATTTGTACATGGCACGCTTATCCAATAGATGGTCGTAAGCTGTTCTTATTTTTTTGCACAGTCTGTTGTTTAGGGGTTAGAAGCTCTAGAATTTTTTTATTGCTGTTTGTGGCCCATTGTTGGGGAGATTCACCACTCTAGTTGTCCTACTGACCATTGTCACAAGGACAGAAAGTAATGGGAAATGTTACATTTATAATGGTAACAGAAATAGTGGGTATATATTCCAGTAAAGACTATCACTCTGGTGATAATTGCCTATCTATGTATAATTCTGTGCAGCCAGCCTTGCGATTTACACAACCGGAAAGATCACCTCCTAGTCAATTTATCAGATGTTAAAGTGATTGGAAAGTCTTATTTTTTTTTCTATAAAAATAACAAACATGTTATACTTACCACCTCTGTGCAGTGGATTTGCACAGAGCAGCGCGGATCCTCCTTTTCTCAGGTGTGTTTTCAATGCTTCTGGTCCCTCCCTCCTGTTGAGTGTCAATACAGCAAGCAGCTTGCTATGGGAGCACCTGAGCTGAGTCACACTTCCCTGTGTCCATTCAGACACCGAGCCACGGCCTGTCCCCTCTCTCTCCTGATTGGCTAGCTGACTTTGATTGACAACAGAGGGAGCCAATGGCGCTGCTGCTGTGTCTCAGCCAATCAGGAGGGAGAGTCTCGGACGGCCTAAACACTTGTGGACATCGCTGGACAGAGATGGTGCTCTGGTAAGTATTAGGGGGGGGCTGAGGGGGTATGCTGCACACAGAATTTTTTTTTATCTTAATGCATAGAATGCCTTAACCACTTCATTCCCTGGAAGGATTTACTTCCTTCCTGACCAGGCCATGTTTTGCGATACGCACTGCGTTACTTTACCGGAAAATTGCGCTGTCGTGCGATGCTTTACCCAAATTTATGTCATTTTTTCCCCCACAAATAGAGCTTTCTTTTGGTGGTATTTGATCACCTCTACAGTTTGTTTTTGCTATAAACAAAAAAAGACCGACAATTTTGAAAAAACAAACAAAAAAAAAAAAACAATATGTTTTACTTTCTGCTATAAAACATACCCAATAAAATAAATAACAAATCTAATTTCTTCATAAATTTAGGCCAATATGTATTCTGCTACATATTTTTGGTTAAAAAAAAAAAACAATAAGCGTATATTGATATGTTGAAAAATTATAGCGTCTACAAAATAGGGGAAAGATTTATGGTATTTTTATTATTATTATTTTTTTTTTACTAGTAATGGCGGTGATCAGTGATTTTTAGCGGGACTCTGACATTGCGGTGGACAGATCAGACACCTAGCTGACATTTTTGACACTTTTTTGGGAACCAGTGACATTATTAAAGTGATCAGTGCTAAAAATATGCACTGTTATTGTACTAATTACACTGGCAGGGAAGAGGTTAACATCAGGGGCTATCAAGGGCTTAAATGTGTTCCCTCAGTGTGTTTCTAACTGTGTGGAGGGATGGGTTGCCTGGGAAAACACACAGATCTGTCTTCTTGCATAGCAGGAAGCCAAGATCTCTATGTGATCCCCTGTCAGAACGGAGATCTGCCTTGTTTACTATGGCAGAACCCCGTTCTGTCTCTGCGGGGAACGATCGCGGGCGGCCGGTGGACTTGAGTGCAAGTCCGCCCGACCCGGTGATTGGCTCCCCCCGCTGGCTAATGGGCAAACGGTGATTGGCTCCCCCCGCTGGCTAATGGGCAAACGTGCGCCCACGGAACCTTGTGCACGAACCGACGTATGCCTACTGTGATTCGCGCAGCCGAGCCATCCTGCCGCAGTATAACTGCAATGGTTAGTCGGCAAGTGGTTAAGATAAAAAAAACTGACTTTACAACCCCTTTAATGGTGTTAATTGATTGTCCAGTAAACAACCTTGACATAGGAAAGTCAATTACAAAACCAAGAAATAGTGGTCTCACCTGCCTGGCGGTCCAGTTTGGCAGATGTATATGTAATTCACAAGACACACTGAACTGAATTACATATTCTTTGGCAGAAAAATAGTAAACATGTATCAACTGTGCATTTAGCTGTTCAAATATTCTGCTTTAAGTAGTGGAAAATTTATTACTTGGATTTTCTTTGGCATATAGTACAGATTCTTGTACAGGAACAATCTGCTGGGCAAATTATCATTGTGACTTTCTAGCAGTCATTTAGCCTCTAGAGACACAGTGTCTATTGTATCTCTACCTATGACAAGAAATCATTGTACTCCTCTCAATATTTATAGTGATCATCCTCTTTTCTTTTATTCTCATCATTAAGGCTATTATGTGCAATGATTTTCACAAATTACACTGGAATTATCTTTGTCAGATTCCTGTCCACATACATTCTCAGGCCTAATTGGGGCTGCACTCACTAAATCAGCTTGAAATATTACATAAACTAAAATATTTAAAATATAACAGTGAACTCAAAGCACTTTATGAAACTTACTGCTCATTTCTATCTAATTTTGGGTGGCTTTGCATAATAGACTCAGGATAGAATTAGGAAGATCAGTACATGCTTAATGACATCATCATACATGTTAGAATAAAATGAAAAAGATTATTCTTCATCAAGGGTTTAAATGAAATTTCCACAAAATAAATTTTCTTTTTTTTTTGTACTAAAGTGGAGATAGTCACCAGTCCGCTCTAAACTCTTCCTTTATATATCACTTTCCTTACACTTTATTCCCTTTGAGAATAGATGATCACGCAGCTGTTTCGGACATCCAAAAATTCTCTTGTAAAAGTATTCGGTTGACTAAAATACATATTTTCAGCTATGCAGAAAGTAAACTTTTTTATTGGTTTGTTAATTAATGTAACTAGAAAAGCAGTGATCCTTTCCCCGCTGCAGTGACTATATGAATAATATATAACAAGTAATAAATTATGCTATTTAGGTTCATAACCCTAGATCATTGTTTATGTATGCCTTCAACATTTTCTCCTTGAGCGTGTACATTGTGCAAGAATGGCTGTCCTGCAAAGGACATAAGGTAACATATGGATCTCCAGTCAGCATGGGACTAAACATCCCAGAGTGCCTTTCCATTCTCTGTAGCTTCAGAGCATCTAAAGAGCCAAGTATGACTTTTTTTTTTTTTTTGCAGTACGACATACTGTATTTTATTTTAAGTTTATTCAGCTATATGATTTTTTTTAGAAGGCAAAGTGTACTCCAACTTCAGACCGCTACACAAGGGAGCCCTTGAGATTATCATCCTCTATCTTCCCCTGATTACCAGGAAAAAACTTCTTCTAGTATTCTTTTTACAGTTTTCCCAGTGGGAAAAAACTGCACTTCAAGATATAATGGTCCTCTTGACCAGAAAGCCATTCTCTGTGCTGGGTCAGTTGTCAAAGAGTTCACATTTACAAAACTTATTGGAGTTGATTTACTAAAACTAGAGAGAGCAAAATCTGGTGCAGCTCTGCAGAAATCAGCTGCCAGTTTTTTTTTGTTTTTTTTTGTCAAAGCTTAAAGGATAAGTTACCGTTAAAAAAAATAAAATAATAATAAATGCAAATTTGTTTAGGTAAAAAAATGTGCATTTATTATTTTTTGTTGCAGGAGCCTGAAAAGCATTTGAACCAGTGATCAGCAGATCGCTGATGCCATGCAGATCTCCTGCACACTGTCAGTGTATCTGCTTACCCATACATCCCGTACGGGTTATCCAATACTCTCTGACAGGAAGCATGAATGAACTACTATGGCGCTCCACAGCTACAACTACAAGCTGACAGCCACAAAGGATGTCGGGGCTTGTAGTTCATTCAGACACAGAGCTTTTTCAGACAGTGGCAGCTGATACATGGAACTTCTAGCTGATCTGCTGCCACGGGTGGGGGCAGCGGGCAGCGGTTGCAGCAAAAATCAGGTGATCGGGTTTAAAGGATGTTACCTTTTAGAAAAAAATAATAAATGCACATTTTTTTGCAGGCTTTTTGGAGCCTGTAAAGCATTGCACCAGCGATTAGCAGATCGCTGGTGCATTGCAGGTCTCCAGCAGATCTGCCAGTGTATCTGCTTGCCCGTACATCCCGTACGGGTAAGCAGATACAATCTGACAGGAAGCATGAATGAACTACCTCTGCGCTCCACAGCCCTGTCACTCAGAGATGCGGCCGGGTGGGCGAAGCCCCTCTCAGCCACGTTTTTTCTAAATTGTGACAGCTAGTGGGGTTCTCCCCCCCCGCTAGGTGTGGGTGCCGGTCTGTTTGTAACGTGTTACATGTTACACCCTGAATATGGGTATAACCTGTTACATGGACTGAAAGGTGAACTTATCCTTCAGCCCCGGTTCACATTGCCACGAGTTGTCATACGACTTAAGAGTCAAAGTCGCACCTTATTAACGGCAATGGAACCTAATGGAACTAATCATTGCGACTCGTCTCAACCGACTCAGAAAAAGTCTCCTGCACTACTTTTGGTGCAAATTAACTTGCATTGACTTTTGTTAAAGAAGTCTCAAAGTTGTGTGACTTCATCGCAGCTTGCATACGACTTAACATATAAGAAGTCAATGCAAGTCGTGTTGAAGTCACACCAAAAGTAGTGCAGGAACCTTTTCATCATATGCAAGCCGCGATGAAGTCACGCAGGGTATTAGGACTCAAAGTTACGCGACTTTGAAGCCGCGGCTGTGTGAACAAGGGCTCAATTGAACAAGATGAAGTTAAAAGCTGATTGGCTACCATGCACAGCTGCACCAGATTTTGCACTTCCCAGTTTTAGCAAATTTACCCCATAGTGCATCATATTTGCCCAAGTAGCTTATTAATTATTGTGCTGTTGCCAAAAATGTTTCATCATTCAAAATGCCTACCTACCAGTGCCCGGTAATGAAACTGCATGTCCCACAATTCAATGAGTATACAAACTTGGTGGGCACATCTTTTGAAAATGGATCTGAAAGGCAGTATAACAGAATGGAGGGTTAAGCACATTTTTAAGGTAAATGAGTTTACACATTGTGATTGGCATCTACTGTAGATATAATTGCTGCAGAGATTTATTTTTTCATTCAAGTGCTAAAGATAAACAAACCTTTTACCTTTGTTGTACAAAAACAAACATTACAGTTCCTAATTTAAAAAATATGCCAGCATCACAGGAATGAAGATATGCATGAATTTCAGGACAATTTCGGTTCCATCTCAATCTTTTTCACTTTTTCCAAAGTGTTGGTCCACTTGCTAATACAAATTATCGTTGTTTGTTAATTAAAAGGATAATGGTTGGCCTGCTTGCATTTGCATGTTCTTTATCCTGTTCTTGTACAGGTAGATACGTTTGAGATACAATTGAAGGTTGTTATGATAAATCATGGCACAGGGCTAGGATATAAAGCATGCTCTCATGGCTTGTTCAATAAAGGAGCATCATTATTTACTTAAATTGCCCACTGCCAGCTTAGTACTGAGCTCTAGCACCGGAGGAGCAATAGAGGAGTAAAGCAAAGGTTAATACTGCTGAGGCACACTTAGAACACAGTGCACAGCTAGTGTTGTTTTGCCGCACACAGCTGTCACAGCAGCATTGATAATAGGCTACAGTTCCACAAGTGTATGTCAAATCTGGACTTATCTGTTTTGACATCTGTTGATGGAAGGTCTGTTTTCTGTTTAATCTAGACAGTGACCTTGATATTCTTTGCGAGCAGTAGAAGCTCACGATAGCTCTTTTTTTTTTTAAGGAAGAAAAATAAGGCAGGAAAAGCTGGTTCCTCAGCACCTGTCATGGAAAATTATAAAACATGGCTGATCATACAGCTAATACTGACTCAATTAGAATGAATGTGGGGTTTAACAGCTGGCTTCTGCCTACTTGCTGCAGCAGAGTCTACAGATGTGATTCCACTTCTGTAGTGCTCTTTCTCCAGATTAACGGGAACCTGTTTTAGAAACAGGAACCCATCTATCAAATCTTTAAATACAAATCTTTAAATAAAAATTCAAGACTCTTTTGCATAACGAGAACCAGAATTTTTGGTAGAGATGACATGATGCATCTCTTAGAAATGATCAACTGAGAAGAGCTTTACTGATCAGACTAATAATGTTCTTTAACTGTAGTTTTATTATGTAATACCTCTCCATGATTTTTAGTAATGCTTGCTGCTGGGTTTTTACAGAAGGTTTGCCGAATGTCCAAAGGAACACTACCAAGTAAGAATCGATATGATTCTTGCCAAAACCAACTGTGTAAAAACCTTTCCAAAATGTTAATTTAGTAACTTTGGGCTTCATATATAAAAGTTCTAGTGTGCACATTTAAGTACTTAAACCTACTATGCACCTCTTAAAAAGTCCCATTGGGCTGGAAAAGTGCATTGAGGAGACATGAAGGAAATGGAGGTGGCAGTGTAAATGGAGAAAGATGATGTAGCCTGATGCAAAGTAGTCACATTCTTGGATAGTTGAGTCATTAATGGTTCAAAATTATTCTGTTTTAAATTATTTTTATTTGTTTTAAAGAACGAGTATGAGTAAAAAAGACAATAAATCCAGGCAACATTCATAAAATAAGCAGAAAGACAATAGAAAACCATATGAGTTTTGTAGACACCTCAACATGGATATAGTAACAAACATATAATAAAAGGTGTATCCCCTAGGACCTTATCATATTTCTTCCCCAAGAAATGAGGGGAATAATCTCCCTGTAACTCCCCAACCACCAATCACTTCCTGTGTTAGTGATGTAAACCAAAAAGAGAAAAAAAACAAATAAAAAAATGTAAAAACTATTTGTGATGATTTAGGGGGAAAAACAGGGGGAGCTGCTCTTAGCTACCACCCCGATTCTACCCTTCCCTGCCCACACCATACTCCCATATCCATCCCCCCTTCCCTCTCTCCCTTACTCATAATTACCCATTTGGGCCCAATATGGGCATTGTATATCCATGAGAATACTCGCTATTCCAAATTGTGGATGCAAAAAAGATTTAATCTCCCATTAATTAACTCCACACCATAAAAATAAGTCTGTCCAGGGCAACAGGAACATGCACAAAATGCCCTTTTTTGATGCCTGTCTTTTTGGGCCTAAATTGTTTCTGCGTTGCCCATAGCTACCCAACGAGTGCACTATCAATGTAAACGTCTCAACTGCAGCCTGCGATCGACACAGACAGTTCCTCTTTTTAACACTTGTATTTATGAGGCCCATACACTTGTATGACAGCAACCAGGCACAATCAACTTTTATTAGTATGTCTATTATTCTGCTAAAAGCTGATCTGCCAGTGTTGCTGCAAGATAGTATTCATCAACTTCCTTTGCATACTGTTAATAAACAATATCATTTATATCGGGTACACTTTATTGCTTGTATATTAAAATGTATTGACAGAGTTAACTTCCTGTTTTGTGTGCCGGTGAGTTTATAATTTATTGAGAACATTTGAAGTTCAATAAGGATGTATGATTATAAAGCACAAAGGTCATGCCATGTTAGGGGTTTATTGACCTGTGTTCTTTTCTACTACACAGTACGATATACCTATCCAACAGTGATTTGCCTCAGAAATATGTATTCAAATGTTGGCAGTGATGGACTTAGCCAGTCATCTGTTACAGGAATACAGATACACAGCATGTCGGCAAGCTGTCTGCAGCTAGTCCTGGCCATATTCAAACAGATGGCAACACTATAGTATTGTTGGGAAGGGGGAAGCAATATTTTGCTCTATATATCTGTACAACTTATGCTGAGAAGAATAGGAATAATAATGCAATGGCTAAATTTCAATGGGATTGGATTGCAATAGCCTGCTCAGTGCTGTTTTGTGTCTTCTCACTAATGCCATCTGTTAAAATTCTTTTAGTTTGGGTCACCACATGCTGGTTTGTGTATATGTGATGTTGCTGGCTGCTGAGAAAGTGTGAATAACCTCTTATGTACACTGATGCTATAATGTAGCAGCTTGTTCAAGATAACTGTTCAGTGTCAAAACAAATATATATTTTTTTACATTACTGAATATCCACCCATCACAATTGTCTTATGCAGCCATTTGGACATTACAAGCAATTTTAAATGTAATTAGATATTGAATGGCAGAGCTATATTTTAAAATACTAGTGTTATTCTGTTTTAATTTTTGTTTGCTTTGTTTGTCTGATTATAGTGATTAAAGCATTCATTAGAACAAATTGGTTAGGTGGAGTGATTCGGCATACCAACAAACTGCAGTCAGCAGACATACACTGAACTTCAGTTTTGAATTACATTAATTTTTTTCTTTTTAATTTCCAGCACTTTTCATTTTTCACAATAATAAGTGTGGAACTTCAGGTTGTAGGACCTGTAGTTTTCAGTTCAAAATATCCATTTGAGAAAGACTTTTTCTGTGCAGTGTTGCATGAGGGGCTTGTTTAAAGTGAACACGTGCCCAGACTTTGCACATTAAAGTATAGGTTCTGATCGCATAGTAAAAGCACTTTAAAACAAGCCCTCATTATCCTTTGTAGATAAAGACATTGTGGGGAAATTCACCTTCAACATTTGGAACAGAGACACTGAAATTACATCCCTTTCCATGGAAACAGAATCTTGGCAACCTACCTGTCTTCTTATGTAAAAACACAGCTGTTAGATACTGATTGAAACCGACTTCAGAGTCTTTGTTGTGATTTTTGAGAATTAATTGCGTTACATTACAAGCAGCTATATCAGTCAGTAAGGACTTGTTTTATAGCTCTTTGATTGCTTGCTAAAAATACGTAAATCGTTTAATATCCATAGTCTGAACACAGGGGCTCGTTAACTGTTCTCTGTTTATTCATTTTATTATTGTCAATCTGCTAGCCATCAACAAATCTTTACCAGTATGTCTTGCAAATTATACAGTTATATACTTCTTTTTGCATATTTCATCTTATCACAATAACAATCGCGATTGAGATTATTTTGAATGGTCACAGTTCACAAAGTAGATGCAGGCTGGGGGGTAGTGGGAGGGGGGAAGGAGGTAGAAAGGGAAAAATAAAGGGAAGTTGTTGTTTAGGAAGTAAGGGGTACTTAGGAATACACTTGTTTATTTATGTTAGTCATTCCCTTCTTTTTGTGTTGTATATGAGTTATTTTTAATGTTTCTCTTTAAAGTGATTTGTAAACAATCACCTTGTAAACACAATCCATTCACTTTAAAATAGAAATGAAAGGCAAAACATTTGTTTATAGATATTAAAAAACATTATGAATACCTTCTTTTCCCTTTTTTATAAGTGATTACATTCCTTGTGTTTCCTCAGTTGCATAAGGGCTGCGGGGAATAGAAGCAACAGCACACTGAGCTTCCCAGTAAAAGGCTGTGCAGGGGAGGCGTGTCCGGACAAGTCTGATCATTGGAGGAGGGCAGGCTGAGTTTCCAGCATAGCTATAGAACTGACCACATTGTACTCTCCTGCTTAGCACGGTCAGTTTTTAATAGGAAAGCAGAGGGACTGGCAGGGACACCAGGGATTTCCCACAAAGGAAGCGATACAAAAAGAACAGGATACTTTCTCGTACAAGTACATGGCATAGCAGGCACATATCAGAAATATGAAATATTGGGGTAACAAACACTTTAATTATCTTTTTGGAAAATGTTTTTTTATTGTACTTAAAATGAATACAAATAAATAAAAAATAATAATAATTAAAAAAAACTGAAATATTATCCCCAGTACATACCAGTTTTAAATGCATAAAATAACCCTCTTTATCTTTTAGTACACTGTGCCCTATACAGTATACACTTTATTCTATAGTCATGCTCATGTCTTGTATGCTTTCCTGCCAAGCATACACTATCTAAGATGGAAATCCTGTGTGCAGTATGCAGTTTTGCACTCACATCAATCTCCCATTTTATAGCTACCTTCTCTCACAAATTATTGCCTTGCTACCAGCTTGACTCCCTAGCTGGTTATCTGGCCCTTTTAATTTGTATAACATGTATGAGTGTTATTTTTTGGAATGTTGAAACTCTTGTGCGATGCTTAGACTCTGTGAGACCAGCTCTAATAAAATAACAAACATCATTTCCACCTCTTCATCTGGCTTTCAGTTTTCTAATGAGTAAGCGGTATCAACATATATTTACTATTTCTAGACTTAAAATACTTTGTGTGCCTGTGTTGTCTATTACTGGCATTGCTGCATGTGGTTTTACTTGTTTCTCCTAAAAATGTTATTGGTTTATCATGGTTGCATGGTGGCACACAGAAGTTACTGACCCCAGAGGACACACTTAATGCTTTAGAAATGAGCTACAAAGTCTGAACATTCAACTCTAACATGAAGACGATTTAAGTAATCAGTGTTTTCTTTTCACTTCAGAATAGAGTACAAAACAACAAATAGGATGTGATGCCCATACTATTACCTAGTAAGAGTCCGCAGTAGTATAGAACTAAATACTGGCCATCACTTTTCTGCATCATACTATTATGGCTTTGTATTTCAATCTTTCTTACCTGGTGGGTTTTCAGACCAGTTGATATGCATAAAGATGTTTCTCAGCGCTACCTTTGTTTTCATTCATTCATTTACAGTATATAGTGGGGAAAACATATACAATTCTTTGCAGAATACATAAAACCATGTAAATTTCTACAACTGAAGAATGAGATGTTTACAGGTGTATGTCTCTAAAATAGACCTGTACACACTAGGGACTAGGGTGGACCTACCACTATATTTTTAGGTTACAGAAGAAATTTGGAGATGTAGACCCAAGTTACTAGTGTCAATGGTGGGAATAAGGCTAGGCAAGACCTGTTTGGGAATTGTGTAAGAGGACGGTAAGGAGAAACAGAGAGAGGAGATGAAGATAGAGGGATGGAGCATTTGGAAGGAAAGGGCAGGAGAAAGTAAAGTGAAACGAAAAAATAAAGTTGGAAAGGGTGACGCACCACAACTCCCTCTATTCATTATTCATTTTTCTGACAATGTTTCGTTCTGCATCCCAAGGCTCTATATTGGTCTGTGATTCTGTCACATTTTAGAAACTAATTGGGAGGTGTGGGGCTAAGGACCTTGATATTTACGGTAGTTTAATTTCAGCTGCCTATTTCTCTGGATCTACTGACCTTCTTGATGTGTAGATTTCACTAAAGGTAACTTTAGTTTCTGTATATTTTCATTATATAATAATATGCATATGAGAGCGAACGTCAAGAAAGCCAAACTAGAAGGTAACCCTTACCATTCAATTTCTGTTCACTGATCTGAATTAATTAAACATCCATATTTTATTGGTTATTATTGGGTTCTGCACACTTCTACTTCCACCTTGTTATTGCTTTAATAACCATATGTCTATGGTGGTCTCTCGCTGGGGTTGGTGTAGTAAAGGAGTAGAGACTATGGGATCACATGCATCACGCATACAGCAAACATGCATAGAGTAAATATACCCGGAAAACATATTATAACTTAAACATCTGAGTTTTATTCAAAATATTGCAGTATATATACAGATTTATACCAACGCATGGATATAATATCTTTTGGATTATTATTGGCCACGGCCTGATTTATTGGTTTTCAAAAACTATTTTATCAAACACCAACACTTTAACTTCCAAAACCAAAATATTTATCCATAACCATACTCAAACCCAGCCACTTAGACTCGGGCTGATTAGCAACTAAATTAAATCGTCTCAATTCTCCCCTCCGGCAAATCGCCTGAGGGAGCCACCACATGAATCTTAGGCCGCGACGGGGAAAACAAAAAAAAGGGGGGGTAGGGCGGGGAGCTCCTCCTGCTGGAATCTTCAGGTAGCATGGCACTGACCCAGACGGCACTGTTCTTTAAATAGGCCAGAACCTGCTTCCAGAAATTTTCCCAGATGACACCTGACCTTGCTGACCAATCCCTGCCTGATTATCAAAACCTTCCAGAACCCACTACCACAGCTGACCTAATTAACCATTCCATGACTGTCCTAATTCCTTCACCTTTACCTGACCCATCCTGAACTTTTCACCTCCCTGGCCCTGCGGCCAAAACCTTGCCTAGCCTGTCATTTTTATATATTTTTTTAAAACAACCTACATTATCTTAATTAAACACCTGCAGATACAGTGATCCCATGAGGAAAGGTGAGCCTAAAAGGCTACTCCCTTTCATTCCCCATGGGATCACATGCATCACGCATACAGCCAACATGCATTTTGGATTATTATTGGCCACGGCCTGATTCATTGGTTTTCAAAAACTATTTTATCAAACACCAACACTTTAACTTCCAAAACCAAAATATTTATCCATAACCATACTCAAACCCAGCCACTTAGACTTGGGCTGATTAGCAACTAAATTAAATCGTCTCAATTCTCCCAACCGACGGGAGGGGGGCTCAGAGCGCCCCTCTCGTCCACACCACCCCAAACCGCGGCCAACTCAATGCATGTTTGCAAGTTCATATTAAATATATCGAGACCAATAGGCGATAGATGGACGCCATCATCCCTATACAAACCCTGCAACCCTCAAGCTCATGATGACGAAATGATATACCCAGCCCAGGAGCCAGAAATTTCTCCATGACCTTATTTATGCATTTGCGAACTTTTTCCAGTGGTTTAAGCACGAGAGATTCCAACCAACGCAAACGCGGAATTATCTCCGAAAAGACAATTACCGTGCCTGTGGAGGCCGAATGTAAGAACTTAAAGGTATCCTTCATATTTGTAATTAAATCGAACGTTCTCAATTTTCCAATATCATTACCACCAATATGTATTAATAGTATATCTGGAGCATTGTACATAGCATATAACCTCCCTAGCTCGAACAGCAACTCGTCCCATACCATACCCCTACGACCATACCAAAAGATACGAAAGGCGGAAGGATCCAGGCCCAAAGTTTCAGAATAACTTCTATCCACAGCTCTCTTTTGTGCCCAAAAAATAAAAGAATGCCCTACAATCCAGACTGTACGTGGAGTATCTGAAATAAAATAATTAATTAATAAGGGCGAATGTATAACTTGTAACAGTCCGACCTCCATCTACCCAATTTCTTAATAACACTCCCTTTAAGACCAGCCCTCGCGGCTTCAGTTGCTGCCCCAATGCGAAATGAGTGAGTCGTTATTTTTGCATGACCCAACCGGAGATGAGACACACACCTCTTCAATACTGCCGAAAATTGGTAAATAGTTACTGGATTACCATCTGTATGAACAAACAATAACTTTGAACCATGCGGACGGATATCCAAGTAAGCCTGAAGATTGCTGACCGGAAAAATTTCTCTAATACCGCACCTATGTAAAGATATCCATGTCCCAATACCTACTGAGTCCGTCTTACTGGTACCTAGAAATAAACGAATACTTTCTGTGCTTACGTGTAAATTTGACAATAACAAACCTGAAACACTATTCTTGGAGGCAGGAAGAATCTCCGAGACTCTAAATGCCCCAAAGAATGCAAGTGAGAATACCGAGTTGAACAGAACAGCTTCATATGCGGAAAAGCATAAAACCGAAGTTATTCCGCAAATCTGGGCCAAAATGGTTGATGTAATAGGGGACCTAACATCTTTCCTAAGATTACCCTTCCTATACCCCTTTAAAACCTGCCGAACAGAGAAGAAGCTGTGACAATCTGGCAGATTAAAAAGGCGCAAGAAAAAGGAAACACCAGACAGGGTTTTGCTAATATGGGACCATGAATAATCTTTCAGGATCAAGGACTGAATAAACATAAGCACCAACTCCTCCGAATGGTCAGACAATGACAAACGGAGAGCTATTAAATATGTTGACCACAACAACCATGAAGAACTATAGCTCCTCCACGTAGAAGAAGCCACAGAGTTCCGGATGTTCTGAAAAATCAAACTAGTTCCCATAAATGGGAGGGGAAAATTACCCCCACTGGATCCGCTTCTAGCAGAAGTTCGAAAAAACCGGTCCATCTGCAGATGAGAAAGAGCGTCAGCGACCATGTTAGTTTTGCCAGGGATGTACTTAGCTTTCAGCCAGATATTCCACTTTAAACAGAGAAAAACCAAATGTCTTAAACATGAAACAACCGGAGGTGACTTAGATGAGAGGCTATTGATGGAAAACGATACCCCTTTGTTGTCCGTACTAACCAGCAACCTGCGATTTACAAAATAAGGAACCCAAATTTCCAATGCTACAATCACAGGGAATAGTTCCAACAGAACTATGTTCTTGCAGAAACCATTACTAACCCAGCTTCTTGGCCATACTGCAGAACACCAATGGTTTCTCCAAACAGCTCCAAAACCAACCAAGCCCGCAGCATCAGTCTCAAGATGGAAGCTACTGTCCAGGATGAACTCGTGCTGCCACATTGTTTTCCCATTGTATTGCTCCAGGAATTGTAACCAGACCATCAAATCTTTCTTGATGTCTGATGACAACCTAATATGGGATGAGGGATTCTTCAGCCCTGCAATGGAAGCATATAGAGACCTAGAAAAAACCCTACCCATAGGTAGCATCCTGGTTGCAAAGGCCAACTGGCCCAATAGGGACTGCATCTCCCTCACCGTTACCTTATGTCTCCTAATGAACAATCTCAATGTCTGAGATAACTTAAAGATTTTCTCACCAGGCAGACGAAACTCCATAGTGACAGAATCCAATGTTATCCCCAAAAAATCAATACAAGTTGTAGGAGGTACCGTTTTATCTTCTGCCAAAGGTATCCCAAAATGCTTGCATACCAGTTGGAAGGAAGACAAGAGCTGTAAGCAATTGCCCGAGCCCTCAGAACCTAAAAATAAAAAATCATCCAAATAATGAATAAGGCAGGTGGAATTTGACACTATACTCACCACCCATTCAACAAACGTGGAGAAGGCTTCAAAATAAAAGCAAGAAATAGAGCATCCCATTGGTAACGCTTTATCAAAATAAAATTGATTATTAAAACAGATCCCTAAAGAGTTAAAACATTCCGGGTTCAAAGGAAGGAGGCGAAATGCAGACTGAATATCTGCTTTTGCCATCAACGCATTTCTTCCTAATAAACAAACTTTCTCTATGGCTGAATCGAATGATGCATAGGACACTGATATAGACTCAGTGTCAATCTGGTCATTCAACGAAGTGCCAAACGGAAAAGATAAATCATGAATTAAACGAAATTCATTAGGCTCTTTCTTTGGGACCAAACCTAAGGGAGAAATCCTGAAATCAGAAAAGGGGGGGGGGTCAAAAGGACCCTTCATTCTACCCGCCTTGACTTCCTTCATTAATTTCGCTTTTACTATTGATGGCGATTCCTCGACAGACCTCAAATTCCCAACTAACGTACAACCTTCACCTGAAAAACTAGGTAACTTGAAACCTTCCGAGAAACCGTTAATTAGCAGAGAGGCCATCTGCTGATTTGGGTATAGTTGCAACCACGGCAGCATGTTTGCTAACATCACTGGCGTGACTGCCTTTGAAAAAACCCTCCTTTGTGTTTGCTTGTAATTTCCGAAAACATTTTGTAACCGGGTGGTTCCCGGCGCAAAATGCACACTCATGCTTGTATTTACATGAAGCCATCCATTTGCAATGAGTGTCATTAAAAGCAAAACACAAACCTTTCTTATAACCAGTATTGTTTGTTACCTGCGTTGTAGCCGACATTGTTGCACGTGAAAAAGGCTGTTTCTGGGGTAAAAACAAGTTGAGCCAGAGCCCAACGTCTTTGGACCCCCATTGCAAGGAAGGTTGCACAGCCAGCTTTTGCCGGAAAGCCTCGTCATACAGCAACCATGACATTCCGGTAAAGCTCCTGTAAGCTTCTAAAATTATGTCAATATGTTGAAACAAAAAAGGACTCTTCTCAGGGAATTTTTCACATAATATACTGGAATAAATGATAAATGCTTGTAACCAACCATAGAATGTCTTAATGAGAGCTCTCCTACGCTCCTCATCTGTCTTGTCATCTTTTTTGTCATATTTGGATGAATCCCTGGAAGGAGGAACAATTGTACTGAGGTCCATATATTCCCCCTTCCAGATTCTTTCCTTAGTTGAAACAGTTAAATGAAAACCCAATGGTGACAGAAAGCAAGGCATGCATTCCTTAATTATAGAATCAGATACATGTCTAGCAGACTCACTCCCACAGCTGTTACCTGGGCTGAAAGGTAATTGAGGCATAGGTGCTGGAGCAGCAGAAGCAGCTGACCAAACACCAGACACAGCACTCTCCCTGGGGATTTGCTGAGCAACAGCCTGTTCCCGCATAACATTAATTAATTGCTCTAGTGATACAGATAAAGCAGATAATTGAGAAGATGTTGCTAACTCACCAGCTAAACCCTGAGTATGGTTTACTCCAGGGGTTGCCACCGGAGACGTGCACCGCACAGGGATACTGCCGGTCAGTAGTTCTTCTGGTCGAGTGGATGCGCTTGTAGCCCCGCGACCACCTCTCCTGCTCCGACTAGGCTCCTGCTGACAGACCTGCTGGATAGGCTGGGGGGGGGGGGTAAAACACCGGCCGCTGTTGCAGTGCCCGGTGCCTCTTGTCCCAATGCTCCGGGATCCCTTGCGCATGCGCGCCGGCTCCTGTAAGAAAGAAAAGGAGACTCTCGGCTGCCATCACTCGTGGAGGGCTGACCCGGGCTGGAACCCCTCCTCAAAGGGCGTCTCCGCTTGCTTGCTTGCTCTTCTCCCCGAAACTCCATCCTCTGCGACGTCAGCGCTCACTTCCGCCGCTGGACCTGCAGGATCTGGGGACACCACCTCTGGACATGGCTGCTGGGGAGGTACCATCGCTCGGCTTCCACCGCCTGTTGCCTGGACGTCCTCGCCGCTTAAGCCTGGGACTGGGAATGAAGGTAATGTGAGGCAGTGCCAGATCCAATCTTCTCCACCCGCTGCTTCAGCTCTGGTCAGTAGTTGGCGAAGTAGGGACTCCATAGCGGTACGTGAGCTCCTCCTGCTGGAATCTTCAGGTAGCATGGCACTGACCCAGACGGCACTGTTCTTTAAATAGGCCAGAACCTGCTTCCAGAAATTTTCCCAGATGACACCTGACCTTGCTGACCAATCCCTGCCTGATTCTCAAAACCTTCCAGAACCCACTACCACAGCTGACCTAATTAACCATTCCCTGACTGTCCTAATTTCTTCACCTTTACCTGACCCATCCTGAACTTTTCACCTCCCTGGCCCTGCGGCCAAAACCTTGCCTAGCCTGTCATTTTTTTTTTTTTTTTTAAACCTGCAGATACAGTGATCCCATGAGGAAAGGTGAGCCTAAAAGGCTACTCCCTTTCATTCCCCATTCACTTAGCAAAGTTAGTGTTTTCTGTATAAGCCCTGGTTCACACTGCTGCGTTTTGACATGCGATTTGGCATGTCAAATCGCATGTCAAAACGGCGATATTTGCCGCAAATTGCCGGCAATGGCACCGTCCTAATCGGTGCGACGCCACATCTGCGGCGCTGCACAGATTTCAAAAAGTAGTTTCTGTACTACTTTTTGCGATTTCGGCCATGATTTACATTGACATCTGTGCAGAAACCTGTACAGATGTCTTTGTAATCGTGGCTGAAATCGGGACTGCCAGCGAGAGTGAAATCGTGCGAGTTCAGCTGAACTCGCACGGCTTCACTCCCGCAGCCCAGTGTGAACCTGGGCTAAAGTACGGTAAAATGTTTACAGTTTAATAAAAAAAGTAAACCTCCGTACATTTCAATAATAAGCCAGAATTATTATTTTTTTTCTTTTTTATTTCCCTTGCATAATTAAGTATTCACAGTTAACACAGTTTAGTGATTACTCAGTTGGCAAAGTGAAGTCTCTACTTTAGTACAAAAAAAACGCTGTCTCTTACTTTTTCATGAAAACCAGAAGTGTAGCATCCCTTGTGCATCTAAGTATTACAATAGGAGGGCTATCCATGGCTGCCTCCTACTTTACAGAGTCCATACAATAGGTTGGAACACGCTCCAAAGGTTTATTTAGGCAGGCAATGCAATTTTCTATCCTGTAACCACGGGTTTAAACATGCAGCCCAAGCTCACACGATTTCACTCCCGCTTGTCAGTCCCGATTTTGGCCGCGATTACAGAGACATCTGTGCAGTTGCAGATGCGGCGTCGCACCGATTAGGACGGTGCCATTACTGGCAATTGCCGGAAAATGCTGCCGATTTGAAATGCGATTTGACATATTAAATCGCATGTCAAATCGCACCAGTGTGAACCAGGGCGCATAAACGCGTGTACATACACAACATTAGAGACATTTTTTTCTGCCAAGTTGCGGCAGAAAAAAATCCATCATATTTTGAGCTTTAATTCATACACACATTTGCATAAGGTCTTAGGCATTCTCTAAACTCTGGCTTGAAAGGCCAGGGAATGCCTGCAACTGTTGCCATTGTTACATTTGAACAACTGCAGCCTAAATACAGGCAGATCTGATGTGTTTGTTTGATTATTACATATGGCAAGTTAATAAGAGTCGATGAAGATGTGGGATGTGTTTCATCTGCTGTTCCCATAAAATGAATAAACAGTAGCTAGAAATATAGATTCCGCTACCAAATATTCTTTTCATACTCTGCGATCTGAGCATGATGAGCAGTTTATAAAATATAAATTTTGAAAATCACAGCATTGCCTAAACAGTTCTGTGAACTGTTATTAAAATGGCAGGTGGAAATATGATGCCTATCATCCAGACACAGCCAGGGAGTATTTATTCCTGCGCGCTGTCAGGCCATAATGACAAATGTTTATCTTTGCCAACCACCAATTACATTTTTGCAGTCAGTGTCCTTCTTGGCAAGATGTTTGTGATGTCCTTTTGTGATTTTTTTCATGTTCTTTCCTGCATGATGTATTTAATAAATAGTGAATAATATATCATTTACAATTTGTTAACATTTATTGATAGCAGTATAAATAATTAATTCTTGGGTCTTTGAGTAAAAAAATGTTGTCCTGTTTCCATTTATCTGTATCCCATGGAAGTCCAGTAGAGGAAATATTTTCTGCGGGCTGGCTACATTGCCTGGGCACTCTCTTTTTTTTTGTCACCCACTCCGCTCCACTTTAAGGAAAGTTGTGTAAACTGTCTCATGTTCATAAAGCAGGACCTCAAAACCGGGCACTCAATTATTGACCACAAGCTTCCTGGGCAGTAACTGGCCTGGCTCTCCCCCCCCCCCCCCGGCTCATTCCTTAGGTACCTGACTATCAATAATTTTGGGAAACTCACCACTGACCAATACCATTTAAAGGAGCACACACCATTACCACCAACATTTAAAGGGACACTCACCACCATCATAAGAGTGCTAACTTCTGACCACTAAAATTTGCAAGCTGTTTTGTGCATCACATAGTACTGACCCCTGCACTGTCAATGCTGCACTGTATAAATCATATCCTAAACTAAAGTAATCTAACTAAACAATTTAGGAACATTTTAGGGTAATTATAAAATATTACCAAAATTCAGCTTTATCCATCTCAAAACAATTCTAAAAAATTCATTTGGGTACAGCATTGCATGGCTTTGTAAGTAATATTCAGTCAAACTATCAGAGCACTGAGGGGTATATGTGGGTTAGTACTTGTTAAATAACAAGGTTAAAGCTCACTCAATGTTGTCAGCCCCCACCCACCCCTCCTTCCTACCACCCTCAATCTGATCACTGTGAAGAAATCTAAAAATCCCTATCTAAATGCATGTTTTTACTTACCCTGTGTTGAGTTGATGCTGTAGCCCCGAGTCTTCTCCTCTTCTGTTTACTTCCTGCTTAAGCTGACTATACAATATACAATTTTCTTATTCAATTTCCATTTGATTTACCTTCAACTATGCAGTGCAAGAGTCTGCCCGATTGCACAAAACCTGGAAAGTGTTTAAAGTTGAAAGGGTTTACCTCATATCATATGGTTTTTGTAAATCTAAAGGAAAATTGTAAATTGTATGGCCAGCTTTATGGTTTTTCCCTAGGTCCACATCACCAATGAAGGGATTCTCTCAGGAGAGAGAAGAGGACTGACATCATCACAGGGGAAAAGTAGGGGGCTAGGGTCTCAGGGGGACATTGCAGTGCTGGATTAGCATTCCCTGCATCACAAGCAGTGGAGGTAAGGGATCTGGATGGGTGAGTATTTCTGGCTTCACAAGTTAGGCAGGAAAAACAAAAACTGTCACCATAGGTTAGAGGGGGTATGTGGGAAGAAGGGGTAGTAGAAAGTTACCTTTATCCTGAAGTGGAGCTTTAAATGTACAGGTAAAGCCCTGTACACACGATCGGATATCCTATGGATTCTAATCCGATGGTTTTTTCCATCGGAAATCCGATGAAGCTGTCTTCCATCAGTCTTGCCTACACACCATCAGTCAAAAAACCGACTGTTTCAAACGCGGTGACGTAAAACACTCCGATGAGCCGAGAAAAATTAAGTTCAATGCTTCTGAGCATGCGTCGACTTGATTCTGAGCATGCGTGGGTTTTTTATCCGATGGATTTCCACACAGACGATCGGATTTTGCTATCGTTTTTTTCCCCATTGGATAAATTTAAAACATGTTCTATTTTTTCACACCGATGGAAAAAAGACCGGTGGGGCCCATACACAATCGGTTCGTCCGATGAAAACAGTCCATCGGACTGTTTTCATCGGTAAAACCGATCGTGTGTACACGGCTTCAGATGATAAAGGTATACAGTACGTAATTAGGCAGTATATTTAGCTGTTTTCCTGGAGTTCCACTTTAGGCATTAAAGGTCACTATTAGGTAATTGAAATGGTTGATTGAATTGGGCAAAATTCAGTAGGTCTAGCGCACTGATTCTCAACCAGGGTTCTGTGGAACCCTAGGGTTCCTCCAGAGGTTGCTAGGGGTTCCTTCAGCATTTGGCAATTTCTGCCTCTCAGATAAGTTCACACTGACCCCATTGATCTTTTTAGCTCTCTGTAAGGAGGTAATTCTTCCCAATTGCCACAAGCGTAAGGACCATTCTTCCCACTGACCATTACACTAATGTATCATGAGTTGTAGATTTCTCAATTTTAGCAGGGGTTCCCCGAGACCAGAGAACTATTTCAAGGGTTCCTCTGTGTTAAAAAGGTTGAGAAAGGCTGGTCTAGCGGGTAAAGTTTAAATAGATTTTTGTCATTTTGAGTACAACATTTAAGATGTGGTCAGCTGTTACATTTTCTATGCCAAGAAGTCAGTATGGAATCAGTAAAAAATACATTTTAGCAAGCGTACTTGTATTAATACACTTCCTGAGCTGAAATTATTAATCAGTAGGGTTCTTCTTTCCCAGTTTTATTTTCTAATCTGCCGGTTAGTTTTGACCTGTGAAAACAAAGTTATTGCTTTTCTCAGAATTGAGATGTCCTAGGTATTCTAAAGTAAGAATAGCAAGGTTACATATTTGCTCCTTTTATAGCCTTTTATAGCCGATGATACAAATAATAACACAGCATTTCTATTTAGGACAAGATTAAATGAATGTTTGGAAGCTGCGTTTCATCTTCTTTTAAAATGTTGCTGTTTTTATGTTCATTCTTCATCCTTGTCCAAGCGAGAGAAAAGAGATGCTGTGAATTGTTCTGTGATCAGCATATCATGGGATAGGCAGGCAGCTCCTGTAAGTGCTTTCAGCTGATTGCAGAGCATTGGGCCACATCAGAGTTTCAGCGTTAAAGGCCACAAGCCACAGGATGCATTGAGATCGGGGCACAGTGTCAGCCAGGACTGGGAATTAGTCTCACTGTTGAAACAGGATAAATTGGCAGATACTGCCCAAGGACCCAAACTCAACTGCTAAACAGATATTGTGCCAAGTATTTCTTGGCTGTGGGAGAAGAAATGTTAGTTGGTATTTGCTTTAATCTGGTGACAGGTTCCTCACTTCATTGCTGGTGTAGAATGAACTCTGGGATACTTTAACACTAAGCAATTTATTGTTATTATTTGGTCACTGCTTGCCATTATACACTTTATAGGAGCGGTTGTATTCCCTTGATGTAACATTAAATTGCATGTGACGTAATCAATATTGTTTTCGTGCATAAGATTACAGTGGACATTTAGGCCTCTTTGGCATACAGCAGCTAGATAGCTGTTCTTAAAGCTGAACTGCAGCCAGCTGTAAACATTCTAAACGTTCACAAGGCTTCTTTTTTTTTTTTTTTATGTTCACAAGGCACAAATTTACTAAAGCTGATGCACTCAGAATCTGGTGCAGCTGTGCATGATAGCCAATCAGCTTTTAACTTTAGCTTGTTCAGTTAAGGTTTGGAAATAAAACCTGTGGGCTTATTTATATGCACCAGATTTTGTCCTGTCCAGTTTTAGTAATTAAACTAAGGTGACCAGATTTTAAAAATGAAATCCGGGGACAATTTTTTTTTTACTAGTAATGGTGGCAATCAGCGACTCTCTGCCCGTCGCCACCCACCTCACAGCCTGTCAAGTCTTACTCTCCGGGCCCTGGATAGTACTGCTTGGGGAGCGGAGGAAGATCACTCCACCAGGGAAGGCAAGGAGATAGGCAGGCGGCTGGCCGGGACTTGAGCCAAGGCAGAAGAACATACGAGCGGGAGCGGAACAGGCATGCACCCGAAACTGAAGAAACATTCCCTCCGCTCTGACCAGCACATGATCATCAGAAAGGGGCACAGATAATGAAAAAAATACACCCCCCTAAGCTAGTAGGAGCGGCAGAGCGGGGGTGTGTAATTTAGATTTTTTTTTTTTATTCTGCACTGACTGTCTTTGAAATTGCCCCAGCCCCTGTTCAAATCCAATCTGGGGACAAAACCGGGGACAGACTTGGTCTGGGGACTGTCCCCCGAAATCGGGGATGTCTGGTCACCCCAAATCAAACCTCTCTTTGGCCGACCACAAATCTCAGCCAGTTCAACAGGAACCGACCAAGATTTGAATTATTAATAAGCAGGCTGAATGTACCAAGTTGATCGATCGGATCAGCTTGGGTACAACCAGCCTGCCGGATTCACTTTTGATTATGGCAAGCAGGAAAATTTGATTTGGGAAGAACCTTTTAGTGGCAAGTTTGCTCTATTAATCAAACTAGGTCACTGCAAATGTCTGAATAACAGTAAGAGACAGTAGTAATGTGACCGGCTCGCCAAAGTGAAATGTCAGAAAACATTGCACAAGTACTGTTTCTCAAGCCCCATACACACTATCAGTTTTCTTGCAGGTTTTTCTCTTCAGGTTTACCAAAACCATGTAGTGCAAGGGCCTGCCTGATTGCATACGAATTGAAACTCTTAAGGTTTGACCTCATATTAGATGGTTTTGGTAAACCTGAAGAGAAAAACCTGCAAGAAAACTGATAGTGTGTATGGGGCTACAGTCTGCTTTCTGCTGAATTGCATCAGCTCACCATAGAACTTAAAGAGGATCTTTCTTCTTTGTAATAGAAATAATTATATCCTAAACACTGCATATTTTTCTGGTATTGATCATCCTCCCAAAAGTTTCTGGGGGAATAGTGGTACCTATTTATTTCAGTGCTGAGCTTATACAGTCACTCTTTGCTTTATTAGGAGGCTTTTTGTTTTGCCAGACTACTACTCTGACACTATTTTAACTTTCTGCTTTAGAAAGCATGGGATTCTTGCACAATATCTGCATCCCTGACTGTGAGGGACTAGAAAATAATTTACCTTTTGCTAATGTTGTTACTTTATATCCATTTGCAATGGATAAATTAAAGTTCTACTTGGAGTATGATAAATTAAAGTGTGTGAGGCCTACCCAGAGCTCTACATTCCTACTAAAATACCTCTCAATAAGTTTTAAATAATACTGGACATTGGTCTAGATCACTTGTGTCAAACACAAGGCCCATGGACTGAATATGGCCTGTCAGGCCACTTCATGTGGCCCTCACACCTTTTCTCCCCCACCTTGTCTCAGCACTCAGCAGCAGAGAGGTGGGCAGAACTCCACCAGATCCTGTTCCTCTGTTTAGCAGCAGCACCCCCTCATCTCTGCTTCTCCTGGTCTCAGCATTCAGCAGTCTCCGGAAGCTGACTCCAGCCCTCCTCTGAGCCTCCTAGAGACCCTGCACTTTCTGTCCCAAGCTCAGTTCCCAGCTTCTTCCAAGCAGCACATGGTAAGGGAGGTGCAATGTAATGAAAGGGAGAGTGGGGGACTCTTGACATCTGATGTAAGGGGGGGGGGTAGGGTGCTATGGATATATAGTCTTACAGATAAAACCGGCCCTTTGAGGGTGACCTTAATGCTGATGAGGCCCATAATAATATTGAGTTTGACATCCCTGGTCTAGATCAGGGGTCTCAAACAGGCGGCCATCCAGCTGTTGCAAAACTACAAGTCCCATCATGCCTCAGTCCATGGGATTAATGCTTTTAACTGTCAGCCTTGCAATGCCTCATGGGACTTGTACTTTTGCAACAGCTGGAGGGTCTCCAGTTTGAGACCCCTGGTCTAGATGGTCTACATTTATCAGTTTTTTCACCCGGGATCCACTAAATTTTCACTTAAAATTCAATTAAAGAAGTTTGTGAATCTTGGGTAAAAGTTGCATGAATCTTTTTTGAAGAAGTTTATTTAACAGAGCTCTTACACTAAACAGAGGGGTTGATTTACTAAAGGGAAATCCACTCTGCACTACAAGTGCACTGCAAGTGCACTTGAAAGTGCATTTGTAAGTGCAGTCGCTGTAGATCGCTGTAGATATGAGGGGAAGCTCTGAAATTAGGGGAAGTTCTGCTGATTTTATCATCCAATCATGTGCAAGAAAAAATGCTGTTTTTTATTTTCCTTGCATATCCCCCTCAGATCTACAGCGACTGCACTTGAAAGTGCACTTGTAGTGTAAAGTGGATTTGCCTTTTGTAAATAACCCCCAATATCCTTATTATCTAAAAACTCCTCATACACAGCCACTACTTAATGGCCCTGTACTCCATCATTCATTAAATCTTTTCTTACTTTTTCTTTTTTACTATTTTCTGCCTCCTTGTAATATCTTCCGTGAGTTCCTGAACCTCTCCTTTTCTTCTTCTCACTTCTATTTGCTTGGAACAAGCAGTGCACATTAGTTTGTGGTCATGTGCATTGCAGTAAGCATTCTACACATCCCATAGTCCTTCTTGGGAGTGAGCAAGAGAGGGTGGCTATGTTCCTACATACAGTGGGACCATGGAGAATGAACGTTGCCAGGTCTACCAGGAAGTCAGGTCACAGCAGCAAAAAAGGGATTTGGATGAGGCTGAGAGCAATACAAGGTACTTCTTTGAGTTATACATGAATTACTACTTGATTACTCAATAGCCAGAGTTTAGTGTCACTTTAATATGGTTTACAATCACCTACAGAAATTCTTTATATAACCGCAAGCCCTTAAATGCTAGTAAATAAAACAGGCGTTGTAAATGGTTTCTACTGTACTTTTATAATTTGAAAGTTAATTTCACGTATGGGCCTTTAAAACGGATGTACAAGTCAGCAATAAGACAGATAAAAACATATTTCAGTAATAGAAACATAGGCAGTTTATCCCTTGGCTAATACAGTAACCACTCCAGTAGCAGCAGAATTACTGACAACAAGAACAAAAAGAAAAAAAAGAAAATGCTATGGTTGCAGAATCTGTGATGACTGCTTGGAAAAAATGTAAGCGTTTTTTTTCCTGCTCAACAGTGTCTGCAAAAATAAAAGACTTTTTTTGTGTTCCTTTGATGTGAAAATGGTTGTGCTTTCTAATCTGTTCTCAGAGATGTCTTTCAGATGTGCAACTTGGTTCAAACACATAATGCATATGATAAAGTGTGAATACCCAACTCAGTGTAATGTGACCATTGGGTGTACTTATGTTCTTGTTGTACTTTACATAATTTCTGCTTGTAAATATTGATTTTTAAAACACACTGAACAACGGCTAATAGCTGGAAAAGCATCCAGTGTAAAGTACAAGACAAGCACTATGTTGATTTCATACAGAATTTACCTTAAAGTGAAATGAAACCCTCCTATCGTTTCCAGCCAAGAAAACAGCCATTTTAGCCTCTTTTATCTGCAGTTGCCATGGTACTACACATGTGATCAGTTATGACACCAGCCATTTGTTGGGTTGACAGTTGGTTGAGAGCACAAGCAACTGTGATAGTTATCATTCACAGTATGCCTTGGATGTAACTGTTTTGGGAAACAGTTAAACCATTAAGTTTAGTTCTACTTTAACGACCACAGGTACTTTTAAAGCTTGAAATTCTGAAAAATTAGCAGCTATGACAAAAACAGGACAGTTAAGCTGTGCATAATTAACAGAAACTTTTTGTGGTAAAGACACATTTTTTTGGGGTTAGCCAATGACCCAGGCTAGACATGACACAGTCTTAGAATTCCAGTGTGTATATAGCACCTGTGTGTCTTATGTTTATTCAGTTGCTATTCAGAATATGCTAGAGAGCTCATAGACTAGCCAGTCACTTGATTGTAATGACTACATTCTTAGTACCAGAAGTACAAAAATAGAACTGGATCAAGCATTCCAGGTAGAAGTACAAAAATAGAACTGGATCAAGCATTCCAGGAAAATTTAGATTCTAGAGAATATACTAATTATAGCGAACAGACTATTTTTGAATAGGGTAGGGTATAGGGTATTTATCCATAGGGAAAAGTGTCATTTTTACATAAGTTAAAGTAAGAAAGTTATAGCGGAGCTCCACTTGTTTGCTTCCTCCCCCCCTCCTCTATCACATTTGCCACCTTTTCGGGGGGTGGGGCAATACCTGTCACAACCAGGTATCCGCTGCCACTTCCAGGTAAGATCACTGTAGTTTTGTGCGACAAACTACACAATGTCTGGCCCCTCCCCCACTGCCTTCTGGGAAAAACACAGGTCCCAGAAGACAGCGGGACCATTCAGAAAGTGCACCACGACTCACGCATGAGCAGTAGGAAACAGGCTGTGAAGCTGCCTTAGTAAGGATGCCAGCACCTAAACTCATGCCGCGTACACACGATCATTTTTCCCGTCGGGAAAAATGACATTTTTTCCTTTGGACGAGAAAAACGATCGTCTGTGGGCTTTTTGCCGTTTTTCCCGACGGGAAAAACGGCATTAATCACGATGAGAAAAATTAGAAAATTAGAATTTTCTCATCGTTTTTTCCAGCATTTTTTTCCGCGGCAGTTTTCCCATAGGGAAACACTGCCACGGAGCCCACAGACGGTCGTTTTTCTCGACAAAGAAAAAAATGATGGGAAAAACGGTCGTGTGTGGGGGAACATGCCGTTCCCTCGTTTTTCATTTTTTTTCATGTCGTGATTCACGGCGGTGTTTTCACCGCCGTGAATCACGATCGTGTGTACGCGGCATCAGTCCTGTGACTGTCACTACACGCTCAGCGGAGCCACCTGTCAATCAGGGAGGGAATAATGTCAGGATCCTTCCTTAACTTGGTGGAGGTCTGCCCCATCAGCCGATAGTGGGCAGTAGCCCACTATCAGCTGACTCTGGATTACAGGAGAACAAAAATAAATGTACTCCCGTGACCTTCAAAAGAAAAGAGAAGTCCAAAAACATTTTGTCCATTATTTTCTTTTACGATGTTGACCAAATTACTATATGAGATTTCTTCAACATTACACAGGAACAATTTGATCATAAACTGTAAATCCAGGATTTTGTTGTTACAGTTCTGTAATGTTGGCACGTGTCATTTATTTGTACATCTAACATGAAACATCTGCTCCGAATATAATATATATTTTTTTAATCAGTCTGCTCAACAAAGATGGTATAAGAAGGTGGAAACAGACATGAAGATCCATGTATCTTTTAAGGTCACGGGATCAAGTCTTGCCTCTGTGTGTGATCTTGTCATGTCAATTTACCTCCGTTTACACAGCTGCAATTGGTAATAGTTTTCATTGTGTGCTCTGTGTCCCTTTTAGAAGTTGTCTTTCAAATACACATACCCCACAGCTTTTAATGGGCTGGTGACTACATAGTGTAAAAAACTGTACAAGAGAAGAACCCTACTTCTCATTAAGTTTATGAGTTGGAGTTGATACTCTAAAGTAGTAGAGGCTGTTCACTTAGCAAAGTGAATGTTCACTCAGATTATTAAATTAGGTAAAGAAGTTTTTGTGTTTTGCAAAGTGAAACTTGCTCTGTTTCTTTAGTAAATCAACCCCACTGACTAAGCAACAAGCAGTATTTAAACTGTGGTCAGAGGGAAGATGCTGGAGCTGCAAATTTGTAATCCGCTCTCATTTTGAAACCTGACCTTGACATATGTTTTTTGCTGAGTGAACAAAACTGGTAGTCTGTTTAAAAAAAAAACAGACAAACCAAAAAAAAACGTGTAAATCAGTACGTGTTATGCATGTAAACCAAAGAGTTTTGTGGGTAAGCTGGGCTTTATCTGATCATCAGCCAACTCCTTACTGTCTAATTTTATGCCATTGTGTTTTTGATACTTTACATTGGGGCTGGTCATACTAATGAAAGGAAGTCAACAGTTTACAATACATATTGCAAGTATCCGTATAGAAACCTATACCAGATAAGAGAGATCAGTCATGACCTGTCAGTAATTATTTTTTTTTTTTATCCGGACTAGTCCATAAGTTTTATTTGGTAGATCTTGCTTAGCGAGGGGATCAGACACTTTTGTATTGAGTAAAGGAAACAATTGTTGAGATTTCCAAGAATGATGGAAAATCTCTGCTACATAAAATGACCCTTTATATTGTTCCCAAATGTTTGTTTTGCCTCAGGAGTTTAAAGATGATCATGGCATCCTTACTGGCATACACGGTTCAGGTTTTTTTTGATCAGCCAGAAGGCTGAATGAAAAAAAATCTGAACCGCTTCCCTCATCTACACATTCAAGGTAGATGGGGGAATCCTTCCCGCTGGTCTATTTTAAGAATACACAGATCACTGTTTGAGCGGCTGTTATCCACCAGGCCAGTTGAACAGAAGTCAATTGGTAGATTGACTTCTATTTAGCTGCAGTGGCGACAGATGGACTGAAATTCGGCTGGTCCCTGCTAAAACTGACAAATTTCAATCCATCTTTGGCCACCTTAAGCTGTGCTTTGTTTATCTCTGCAGTGATATAATATCCCAATGTTTTAAAAAATATAAATGTTGCTACACTCCCAGAGTTCTGACAGGAGGTAAGGTCTTTTCACAAATAGCATCTCTGCCCACTCCTCCCCTCTGCTGCCTATTCACAGGAGCCTTTGTAATTTGCGAATGAGTTCACATTAACTAAGCACTCTGTGATTGGGCAGGATGAGGGAAGGGTTGGACACAGCAGCTGCATGTGACAGCTGCTGAAGCTGAGACCCGAAGGTCCAGCATTGGAATGCAGTAACTATAGCAAGAGCTATACTTCCAGTGCTCCGGAAAAATCTTAATTCGCCTCATTTGACTTAACCCCTTGTAATCCAATACATTTTCCGAAGTTGTTGAATTCCTGGAGTTCAGCTTTAACGGCTTTTCTATCTCACTTATGTAGTTGTATGTTAGTAGCTGTATTTATAGCCACTGTTTAAACTTACCTATAAACTTCTCAATAATTCTTAAGATATTGTATTTGTTGGGTATACAGTTTGGTAATGGACATCAAAGAAAATCCAGACATGCAGCAACTAATTGGGATTGTGTTGTTATCCTGGTAAACATAAGGATTCTGGGAGTTCCTAGCATTAGCGCTCTAACAGACATTATTGCAAGTTAATGAATTTGTCACAGGGAGAATATGCAGTGCCAATAAGCAGCTGCTGGCAGAGTAAAATCACTGTGGCTGTTGGAAGTGAGAATAGCACAGTGTGGTGAGTGCAGAGATCAGGACACAGGGGATTACTCAGCTAAAATGTTGATGGGTGATGTTTTGTAAACACCTTGCACCTTGAAATCATAGCCATTCATAATCGGCATACTTGAATAGAAGTCTGTGAGGGAGAAGAAAGACGCCTTTGTTCTGCAAATAAAACATTGAAACGTTAATTTTATGAATGGAATGGTTTATCTGGTATGTCTAAAGTCATATATTGTTAAGCTCCTCAGGGACACTTTATGGCAATAATTCAACATAAAGCAAATGATAGGAATTTACAGCACTTCATCTTCATTTAAAGCATTTTAAACAACTATCATTTCAGTTTATTTTACTAAGCTGGACTTTTTTGTTATTGATGCTACCTAGGTTCTAGTTGGGCACTTACAATATTTGACTCTGCACATGTGAATGTTAAACCAAAGAAACAAATTCTTTCGTAACACACATTTTCCTTTAGAATTGAAATAATGAGTGGGTGCAAGGAGATTATTCCCCACGAGAAATCTCCAATGCAAAATGGGAAGGGAAAGAAAAACAATGGACTATCTCGGTACCCTGGACAATTTACACATCAAATAAAATAATATATACTTTATTGGTACAAAATTTACATTAAAAATAATAAAGTATCCAGATACAAAATACAACAGAAACTGTACATGTAAATAAAACCATACAAAGTATATACGTTGCACTGGTACTAAATAAACTCCATGATGGAACATAGGAGCTGTAGTATTCCTTAGGCCCCATGCACACGAGACGCTGTTATTTGCTGTTGAACGCGCGTTCAGAGGCAGTTGGATGCTTTTTTCAACTGCTCCTGAACCCATTCAATGTTATCCTATGTGTCCATGCACACACTCTCGTTTTTTGGCGTTTACAAGCAGTTGCGTTTAACCTCGTTTTTCCAGAAGCAAAAAAATGGGTTCAGACGCAAAAGTTTTCCACGTTTCAGACGCTAAACGCTGCTAAACGCGGCTAAACGCGGTACCGGCGTTTTGCCGCGTTTGCGTTTATAAGCGTTTTTAAAGGTGACCTATTTTTTAACATTAGAAATCTCAAAAATGATGGCAAATGATGAAAAACTATTAAAAAATATAAAAGAAAACTGTAATTGCTTGCATCGCATTGTGGACAATCCACAACTTGTGGCAGGTAAAGTGCAAGTGGACAATCAACAACTTGTGTCAGGTGACGTGGCCAGGTGACGTGGCAAGTGGACAATCCACAGCTTGTGGCAGGTGACGTGGCCAGGTGACGTGGCAGGTGACGTGGCCAGGTGACGTGGCAGGTAACGTGGCCAGGTGACGTGGCCAGGTGACGTGGCAAGTGGACAATCCACAACTTGTGGCAGGTGACGTGGCCAGGTGACGTGGCAGGTGACGTGGCAAGTGGACAATTCACAACTTGTGGCAGGTGATGTGGCACGTGATGTGGCCAGGTGACGTGGAAAGTGGACAATCCACAACTTGTGGCAGGTGACGTGGCTAGATGACGTGGCAGGTAATGTGGGCAGGTAACATGGCTAGGTGACGTGGCAGGTGACGTGGCAAGTGGACAACTCACAACTTGTGGCAGGTGAAGTGGCCAGGTGACGTGGCACGTGATGTGGCCAGGTGACATGGCAAGTGGACAATCCACAACTTGTGGCAGGTGACGTGGCCAGGTGACGTGGCAGGTGACGTGGCAAGTGGACAATCCACAACTTGTGGCAGGTGACGTGGCCAGCTGACGTGGCAGGTAACGTGGCCAGGTGACGTGGCAGGTAACATGGCCAGGTGACGTGGCCAGGTAACGTGGCAAGTGGACAATCCACAACTTGTGGCAGGTGACGTGGCACGTGATGTGGCAAGGTGACGTGGCAAGTGGACAATCCACAACTTGTGGCAGGTGACGTGGCCAGGTGACGTGGCCAGGTGATGTGGCCAGGTGACGTGGCAGGTGACGTGGCAAGTGGACAATCCACAACTTGTGGCAGATGATGTGGAAAGTGATACGCTAAATACAAGTACACTGCTGCTCTCTCAGCTGCTGCTACTCACTCTGGTCTCACAAACTGGCTGAAATGGTTAAAATTTACAGTTTTTTGAGCTTAGGGAGGGTCTATGATGAAACGCTTATAAACGCAAACGCGGTTAAACGCCGCTAAACGCGGCCGCAAACGCGGCAAAACGCGCGTTTATAAACGCCGGTTTCAACGTTTAAAAACGTGTGTTCAGCAGAGTTTGCACCTGCGTCTCGTGTGCATGGGGCCTAAGTGAATGAACATCCTCTACATGTTTTGCAATCTTTAACCTCTTCTTCAGGAGGAATAAACAGAAATAAAATCTAAAAATAGAGTAATAGGATGTAGATGTTAACGACCAGTATATAATACATGTATACACAAGGAGAATAAATAAATGGGGGAATAAAGAGATGCAGTTGCTTACCGATGCAGGCCTACAGAGAGGCCAGGGGCCAGACAGCGATATCACCGAATTGTCTCTGTTGCGGACATGAGGGACTGGGTAGATGATGTATTTACTAGGCCACTAAATGGCAACTACAAATATTTTTTTATACAAGAAGTTCATATTATCACAAGGATATCCATATAAAAATACAACACATAGAACAAGGGGCAATGGGGATAGGAAAGAAAGTTGTTAGGGAAAAGGGAGAGGACCAAGTGAATGGGGAAAAAGGGAGGGAAGAAAGAAAATGGGGAAAAAGAAGGGAAAGGAAAAGGGGGGCGGGAGGAAAGAAAAGGGTGGTGGGGAAAAGGAAAAGCATTGAAGTCATGTGCAAACAGTACATTTCCTATACTATAATTAATTGCACAACTTAGATCTGTAGGTGTGTGTGGTGTGGTCTCTTTTATGTCACGGCTGTAAGATTTTTTTTGAGCGCATCCTACGTTTTTTTCTTTTTTTTTGGTGTGGGCATTTCATTTAGTTCTTAACTTTGTGCAGCCATCTTGGTGACCTAAACCTATGTGCATTTTGTCAGCCCCTAGGGTGGGCTCCTTGCTATCCACTCTCTCTTTCCCACTCTTTGTACTGCAGTTTTAAGGAGGTGTACTCTCCATTTCCGGTTAAGGTGCAGCACTATTTCCAGACATATCCTATTCTTATCCAAGGGTCTCCTGAGGAAGTGATAGGCCGCAAAACATGTTGAGACCTCTGGAAACCCCCGTGAACATTACACAGATGTAGAATCTCCCATCATTGAAAATCCTTTGACCTTTGAGTCTGAATAATTTGTGTATGAATCATTATATTTGGATACTGTTAAATACCCATAACAGCAGGTCTGATCTGTCAGCAGAGGGTCACAATAGCGATACAATAAGCGCCCCTCTTACTATTTGTTTTTATTGGATTTGATTTTAGCCTTCGCATGCTATAAAATTTTCATATTTTTATAATGTAGTTTTCTGAGGATTCTGCCACTTTAAAAATCCCTTGTTTCTTTCCTTTTTCTGTGTTCCTATTCCATACAAAATAATAGAAGAAGTAATTACACATGATTTAGGACAGCAACAGGGGTCAAAGTGCAAAAAATAATGTGACACATGAGAACTGTGATTTGCTGAAATATGTGTGCATCCCAAAGGCCTTTGTTCCATAAAAAATCAAATCAGCACTGTGTGGCTTAAAAGTGTTGGCTAAAAACTCAAACTACAAACATGGACACGAAACAAACATTTAGACCATTGAGATACAATAGAAGGCAAAAATATTTTTATTTCAATGGATATAACCATTGCAGCTGAAAAAGAATTCATAAGATATGTGTGATCTGACAGAGTATATGGAAGTACAGATGGTAACATGACAGACAAGAAAACATATCTATAATTGTTGGCTCAGAGCCTTTCAAGACTAGTGAGAAACTCATGGGAGAAGAGTCATGAAAGAGCGTGAAAACAGTTATTCACATTCAGTCTTGCGTACTAAACTTCAATTTACCACTTTGTTCACACTAAGGTTGACCCCGAGGTAAACCTTGGCATTTCCCAATAAATGCCAAGAAGCCCTTGTGTGATCAGCACATCTGACTTTTTATTGTCAGATACTTTCTAAAAAAGCTGAGGGAAAGTTTTTTTAGTCTATGTTCCTACTGATCTCTTTTGTACTTTCATTTTAAAAATAAAAATACCAGTGTCACAATGTTGTACAAGTATACATATAATGATAATACAACTGCTTGTGGTGTATGTATCATATTCAGATGGTTGTTCTAAAGCAGGGGTCTCAAACTGGTGGCCCTCCAGCTGTTGCAGAAATACAATTCCCATGAGGCATTGCAAGGCTAAACAGTTACAAGCATGACTCCCATAGGCAGAGGCATGATGGGACTTGTAGTTCCGCAACAGCTGGAGGGCCGCAGGTTTGAGACCCCTGTTCTAAAGAGACTCTATCATTGTAGTATCTAAATGCCAGGTTGGTGTGACTGGCAAAGGTTGGATACCTTGGTAGCTTGCTGTCAATCCCTGTCCCCACACAGGCTATAGGCTCATTCCTGTGATAGGCAACCTCATGGGCCAATTAAAATGTGCAGGATGCTGGAGAGGGCAAATAGGCTTTGGCAGGAACTTTTGGAGCTTTGCTCATAAGAGCTGCCTGAGATTCAACCAAATAAGAACATTTGGTAGATGGCTACTTTGGAGGCATGTACTTCATATCTGAAGCGGCTTGCATGTCCCCCCCAATGACAGAGTGATATTATAGTTTACAAAATAAACAATAACAGTTACACATACTTAGTAAGTGTAGTTTCTCCCATTATACGTTTAATTGGCAAGATTATCAGACTCTTTTTAGCTAGAGTCAACCTGCTCTGCCTCAGCTGTTTTCACTATGGATATGTCAACAGTAAAGTAAGCTGATAAACAATAGACCTTTGTGTAAACATCTCCATAATACACCACAGAGAATTTCTTGACATGTATTCAAATGTTGGTTAATGTAGTTGAAGAATAGTAGCTCTCAAGGCTAAAAGATATGCCCTGAAGACAAACACGTTGGAAAATGATGACATCTTGGTAATCCCTTTCTTACTCAGTCTCAGTTCATTAAAACTATGAAAATAAGGAATTTTGATTAGCTTGCAGTAATGAAAACATGATTTAATTTATAACGAAAACAAATTGGCAGACTCACGTTAATCCATCTTAATACTGCCAATGCATACATTGCAGCCATAGGTGTTATTCTGAGGGAAAAAAAACTGCTTTATACACCGATCAGCCATAACTCTATGACCACTTACCTAATATTGAGTAGGTCCCCCCTTTTGCCACCAAAACAGCCCTGACCAGTTGAGGTATGGACACCACTAGACCTCTGAAGTTATGATGTGGTATCTGGCACCAAGCTGTCAGTAGCAGATCCTTTAAAGTGATATTTAAAGGGGTTGTAAAGGTTCGTTTTTTATTTTCTAAATAGGTTCCTTTAAGCTAGTGCATTGTTGGTTCACTTACCTTTTCCTTAGATTTCCCTTCTAAATGTTTTTTTTCTTTGTTTTCTTTGTCTGAATTTCTCACTTCCTGTTCCTCCTCAGTAAGCTGTTCAGTAAGCTGTTCTGGCTGACTAAACACCGCTCAGATGATGGTGTGAAGTTTAGTGAGGAGAAACAGGAAGTGAGAAATTCAGACAAAGAAAAAAACATTTAGAAGGTAAATCAAAGGAAAAGGTAAGTGAACCAACAATGCACTAACTTAAAGGAACCTATTTAGAAAATAAAAAACGAACCTTTACAACCCCTTTAAGTCTTGTTTTTTTGTTTTGTTTTGTTTAAAAATAACAAACGTGCTTAAGAAAAAAGTGCAAATTACTTCTGCGCTACTATATGAGTTAATGCACGTGTGAATAGTTTGCCCTTAACATAAATTGCGCAACCACACCCAGCTGATTAGCAGGGTGTATTAATGAAAGTGAAAACAATCTATATAACCTAGCAATATGCAAAGAAAATTTCCATATATATATATATATATATATGTTGTGAGGGGGTTAACTCAGCCAGCAGCGGGTGTGTGTGACCCCCTGGATGGGTTCACCACACAAAAACAGGCACAGCAGACAGTGGTAGGAGAAAACAAAAGGGTGTGGTTTTATTTGCACTATATACAGACAAAAAAATACAGCAAAAACAAAAGAAACATGAAAAGAAATCCTGGTCAACTTGACCGCTCACTACACACGTTGGTGTCCCTAACTAACAACTGGGTACAGCCTTGTTCTGTCCCAGTCCCTAGCTCCCTGCTTTTAGAAGTTCTTAGCAATAACCACACAGGCTTTGGCTCACCGCACAGAGATCATACTCCTAGGGCTGGGAAAAAAATCGATTTTAATCTTGAATCGAGTTTTGAGCTCAAATTGATTCAGATTTGAAGAAAATCGATTTTTTTTAGATTTTAATTTTTTTATTATTTTTTTTTCCTTCAAAGTTTCCATAGCAGGACTGCAGGGGGCGTATCTGGAGTGGCACTGGGCGGCGTTACCCCAATTACATCTGCTCGCCGCAGCCGCTGTCTGCCTGCCTGATCAGCGTGTCATGCGGACAGACGGCGGCCATTGCAGTTTTCAGAAGCCGCGCCTCCCGAGTCCTCGTCGTCTGTGATAGGCGGAACACTCAATTTCACAGCAGGCAGTGTTCAGCCTGTCACGGACATCCTCTCATCCTCGTCTGTGTTATGAGGATGACCATGATAGGCGGAACACTGAATGCTGGGAAATTGAGTGTTCCGCCTATAACAGACGAGGAGGAGGCGCGGCTTTTGAATGCTGGAATGGCCACCAGTGTAGCAGTAAAATCTGTATACCATGAAAATCTGCATCAGGTACGGGAACAGTGATTGAAGCATGGGCACAGTGAAGCATGGGCACAGTGAGACACGGGCACAGTGAGACACGGGCACAGTGAGACACGGGCACAGTGAGACACGGGCACAGTGAGACACGGACACAGTGAGGCATGGACACAGTTCAATTCAACTAAGAGTAACCTCAAGATTTTTTGTTGTTTTATTAGCTAAATCCAAATACAGTATTAATAATTTGGATGTTTAACAATCTTTGTTGCACACTGACTTTGCAGTTAGAGAAAGGGTTTGCCTTTGCAATTTTGTTTGTTGATGCACTTTAATTAATATAATAAAAAAAAAAATCGAATCGAATCGTAAATCGAGTTTTTTATAAAAAAATCGCAGATTTTTTTGGGGGGGAAAATCGCCCAGCCCTATGACACTCCCCAAACTATCCACACAGATCTGGTTCCAGGTTGGAGCATCTCCCTTAGCATGCTGGGAGTTCTTGTAGAGGCCCTAATGAGCCCACTTGCTTCAGCTGTGCTCATTAACTCTTCCCCTGCAAGATTCCCAGCACTCCCCCTAGTGGTATAATTTTTATTCTCTAGGATGTTAGAATAAAAAATATATATATAATGTTTGGGGGTTCTAAGTAAAGGAAAAACAGGCAGGGGAAACTCCTTTAGCATTGCTGTTTGTCTTGTCATACCAACAGCCACCAGACTCCAGAAGGAAGCATAGGACTGCAGAAGGCCGCAAAGCCGCCGCCTCAATTACCGGCCGGCACGGCCCAACGCGATCTTGCCGGGGGGGAGGATTTGCGCACGGAGACAGGATACCCCAGCTGTTCCCCCCCAGGCGCCAGGTTGCTAATTCTAGTCGCAAATGTGACTTGGCGCCCGGGGTGTGTCGAACCCTGCATTAAAATACAAACCCTTCTGCCTTTAGAACCACTTTAAGTCCTGTAAATTGCGAAGTGGGGCCTCCATGGATCGGACTTCCAGCACATCCCACAGGCGTATGATGAATTGAGATCTGGAGAATTTAGAGGCCGAGTCAAAACCGCAAACTCATTGTGTTCCTCAAACCATATAAAAAGAGAACTGTACTGCAGAATGTGCTATGTTTATATTTTTGTATTTGAGAATGGAGCCATATTTAAAAAATAAATAAAATATTGCATTCATTTATTTATTTGCTACCAGTATTCACGCAGGCTGAGGAAGTTCACAATTTACATGCACACCCATTTTAAGTGTCCTAAATTCATCATCTGGGCACCCTAGTACATTTTTTTTGTAGCTAACGTTTACTGAAGCTGATTTCAAAAAAGTATAATCACACCTTTTTATTATATAGCAGCAGTGACTAGTCTTGAGAGAACACTTTGTTGGTTCTCATTAACCCTGTTAATAATAACCTTTTGAGGTCATGTCATTCTGTTTGCTGCAGTGAAATAAGTTTATTTCAGCAGAATGAAGCCATTATTAGCTTGGCAGAGTCCACTTGTCAGAATTTTATGGAGCAGAACAGAGTTTGGCTTGAAAATTCAATAAATACTGTAATGTGAGAGGAGTTAAATTCCAAGGGCTGAGGGGCACTGTGAGGGGGATTTGTCATTAATGCAGTGGTTTACAATCCTTGCAGGAATTCCTTGCCGTATACATTTAGACTGAGGAGTACTCAGCTGACATTGTTACAGAATCACTCCAAACACAATCTTATATAGCTTTTTTTGTCGTTATATCAGCTTTCTTTGTTTAGCTAAAATTCGAAGGTTATTGTCCACAGATTTTGGAAATTCTAAATGTCAAAATACTGTGTGTTATGGCATGTTGTTAATGCATTTAGTGTATTTTGTTCAAAGTGTGCCCCTCACTAAGGAAAGTTGGCAATGCAGAAGTTCATTTATTAAACAAAGTAACATATTCCCAGAGTGTCTTGTGTTAATCATATAATGTAACAAGGAACTGTTTATCTGGATTCAGAGGCATTAAATAATTCAATGTAGTGGCCAAGTGCAGAGAAGGCCAAAATAATAGGATTCAAGCTGGCAGGTTTAAATTAACTACAGAACCCTTATGGCCCGTACACACGATCCAAATATCGTACAAAAACTGTCCTCCGAGAAAGAATCGTATGACAATGGGTCATTGGTACACAGCTTTCGAGAGCCAATCACAACAATTCATCCGACTATATTGAATCGGATGAGCACGAAAATGTTCCTTGTGCGATACCAGATCGTAAGATTTTCGTGTAGTCAGTATAGTTGTCGTCCGAAAATACAATACAAATACATTACAACACATGACATCACTTCCGATTTCATGTACGAGAATTTTCGTGACTTTAGTAACCTATTCAATTTCTACTTGCGACTATTAAGCGTAAAAAGTCGGGCGATCTGACGTCCGATTTTCGGATCGTGTGTACGGGCCATTAGGCTGAGTTCACACTGCCGTACGGAACGCAGCGGCTCACAGCAAGGAGTCTGGTGTGTCCCTGTTCACCGTTTCAGGTCCGATTCCGGTCTGAATTTTTGTCTGAATTTGGACCTGAAACAAACTAGAAGATGCACCGGACTCCTGTGCAATTCGCTATGCAGCCGCCCCGGAGATGTGTGAACCGGCTCCATTGAGAGCCGGTCACACTCTCCTGACATGCAAATTGGATGCGTAGAAACCCGCATCCAATTCACATCAGTGTGAACCCAGCCTTACTTACCTTTGGTATGTTCCCCCTTTGCTTTGCTTGCTCTCCTAGAGATATACACAAGTACTTATAGCTATGTGGAGCATGTGAATTTCTCCTCTGCTTACAATGTAGCCTGAGTGGTTAGTAGTCAGGCCAAGGTACATTTGACTTGGGTGGGCAGAGGATGCTTAGCTACATGCAAGCCTTGACTTTCACAGTGATGTCAGGGGAGAGGGGATTAAGCTAGGTAATCATGGTAATAGAGAAGCAATTGGAAGATAAATTATTCCTTACCATGCCTTCCATCTAGCAAACATTTTTACTTTTATCTTGCCCTTGAATGCACAAATTACTGTAAATATGCCTAATATTTTGACAAATAAATTTTGATAAAACATAGTGGGGTTGATTTACTAAGACTGAAGAGTGCAAAATCTGGTGCAGTTGTGCATGATAGCCAATCAGCTTCTAACTTCAGCTTGTTCAATTAAAAGAGAAGTATGTGTTTTTTTTAAGAATCATGCTTACCTAGTTGGATGCAGCATCAGTCCGATGCTGCATCTGTCAACCGCCTGCTCTAACACCGAGAACTGAGCGATCAAACACCACGATCATTCGGTACTCAGGGCTGCCTGAGCAGAGAGCTGGTGACTATTGCTGTCTGCTCTGCCTGCCCCCCCCCTCACTGGAATGCTAGGCTGTAGAGGGGGCAGGAGTGACCGGCTTAGGTTGAGAGGTTGAGCTGGATGCCGATCCATTGTCGCAATCTCACCTGAGCCTGGCCTGGCTATGTGATGTCAACAGACAGTGGGCTTAAGCCTGCTCGCTGTCTGCTGCAAACGGGTCACAGGATTGCAGAATGAACTACACTCCTGTGATCCACAGAAGTACAGCCAAAGGAGCTTTGGCTGTACTTCTCCCTTAAGCTTTGACAAAAAAAAAACTGTCAGCAGATTGGTTTCTATGCAGAGCTGCACCAGATTTTGCACTCTCCAGGTTTAGTAAATTACCTACAGCGTAGGGGCATGACAACAGTATGTATGGTGGTTACCGTGTTAGGACTCTACAATGGCAGCAGTAGGGTCCAATGTTTAATTTCCACTCCCCCCAAGATACTGTATGTAGTTCTTCGGTTTGCTCATACACCCAGAAAGAATAATGGAAAGTCAGTTTGTGTCTAAATTGGCATTAACTTAAACTTATTTAAAGAAAGCCCAGCAATGTATTACTGTACAAATTATAACAACAGGACAACCATCCAAAATCTTGCCAATAGTCTACAAAAACTCAGTGATATTGGATATGAAATGAACACTGGTAATCAGTTTTGTAATTACATCTAGAAAATGCCACTATGCCACTATAGATAATGTGTCTTTTTACATCCAGATGACACTAGAGGAAAAGCCTCTTATGCCCCTGTAGTGCCACAGTGTGGTCAAATACCTAACTTTTTTACTATTTTTTTTTCTAACCACTGCAGTGCAGTCATTGTATATTTTCCACTAGACTTTCAATGACCTCTGTTCCCCTAAAATGATTACATAGAATGGATGCAACCTGTACTTTTAACCATGTATACAGATGATGGCATATTGATGGGTCATTCAAACTTAAAAGAGGACGTGAAGACATCCTTTCATGGCAGCTGACAAGCTTAACTCCTCTGATCTTGGTAGGGAATAAACTGCCAATTACATATTCCCTATGTGACCAATGCCAAAGACTATTTCCTGAGCCGTCTTAATTGAAATATACCTAATTTAGGTCAATTGAAATACTTTGTATTTACAAACACATTTACTACAGAAAGAATTCAAATTGGTCATATAGTTCTAATCGGTTTAAATGCCTTGGTTGTTTTAAGTACATTTAGCCCCTGTTCACACCGAATCTGATGTTGAAATTGTGCAACTTCACTTGAAATCGCACGATTTCAAAGATGCATGTCAGTGCGACTTGGCTGACATCTGTGCGACTTCATGCACAGATGTCTATGCAAGTCACACCTGAAATCACCATAAATAGTGCAGGAACTTCTTTTTAAATCAGTGCGGCGTCACACCAATTTGAACAGTTCCATTGCCGACAATAGGTCAAGACTTGTCATGTGATTTGGACCTGTAAAATCACATGACAAGTCACACTGGTGTGAATGGGAGCTTGCCCTTTATGTGCATCAAACATTAGAAAAACAAAATATGTTCCCTTTGAGTTTAATGGCATGCTATTCTGGGAAAATACAACTAGATGAAACATCATTTAGTTATAATGTATAGAGCAGTGTTTCTCAACTCCAGTCCTCAAGGCGCCCCAACAGGTCATGTTTTCAGGCTTTCCATTATTTTGCACAGGTGATTTGATCAGTTTCACTGCCTTAGTAATTACCACAGCCGTTTCAACTGAGGGAAATCCTGAAAACATGACCTGTTGGTGCGCCTTGAGGACTGGAGTTGAGAAACACTGGTATAGAGCATGGGTGCTCAACCTGTGGCCCTCCAGCGGTTGAGAAACTACAAGTCCCATTAGGCATTGCAAGGCTTACAGGTACAATCATGACTCCAAAAGGCAGGGGCATGATGGGACTTGGAGTTTCACATCAGCTGGAGGGCCACAGGTTGAGCACCCATGGTAGAGGATGGTTTCTTGCACACGGAATGCTCTGATTTATTCTTGGGCTCTGTATCTGTGCTTTGTGGGTTTTTCACACATGGTTTTCATTTAATTATTGCTGGCATATGCAACGTATGTCAACACTTACGTTATCTTAATTTAAATAATGATGGCCTAACAGAACATCCATCCATCCACATTTAAGAATAATATAGGTGATTTCGCAGGATTTAAATGTAGAGTAAAAAATGACTGACTACAGGCTTTGGGTCCATTCTTTCCCTTCTATTTGATGTGATTTGGATGCTAAGCCAGGGATCCACATAAACGCATCTTACAAACAAACATAGGATAGCCTTTGATAGGGTTTCATGGTATTTCACAGTTTGCACACTGACCTAAAATAGCAGTTGCTTTTGGCATCAACATTTGGTCTGTCAAATATTGTGTGAGCTCAAGAAAAGATTAATCCTGCACAGCATGTTTTTCTTAACACAGCTTCAGAAATATCAGCATTTCTCATCTATTCCCTAACCGATCTTCTCTTTGCACCACATTACTGCAGAACCAATCCGAAATCTCTGGAAAAAATTGTAATTTACAAGTTTAAAACTAAGATGGTAAGACAGCCATTTAGGTTTCTTATTGTTATTCTAAATGATACAGCTCTCAAATATGAATATTTAGGATACACTAGAAACATTTGCTATTATCATTTTATAACCTATGAAGGGGATCGTAATAACCCTTTTTGGAAGTCGTTGCCTATGTTGGGTATGCTTATGGAAATGAAGGGCAATCTGTCCAGCCAGCCACAGAAAAAATAAAATAACCCCCCCCTATTCTATCCGAAACAAAGAAAAAAAATATATATACCTGTGTAGTGTTTAGTAAATAGACCCCATTATGTATATATATATATGTATATATATATATATATATATATATATATATATATATATATATATATATACACACAGTAAATATATATATATATATATATATATTTACTATATATATATATATATATATATATATATATATATATATATTTACTACGGTATATATATACAGGCATACCCCACTTTTAAGTACACAATGGGGTCTATTTACTAAAGCTGGGAAGTGCAAAATCAGCCTCACTTCTGCATAGAAACCAATAAGCTTCTAACCCCAGCTTGTTCAATTAAGCTTTGGTAATCAAACCTGGAAGCATTTTAAGTTTTGGGGTTGGGTTAGAATTGCAGTCATGTTGTTCTTGCAGTCTTTGTCACCGCTTTTCTTTCATACCCTGTCCCTGAAACACAACAGAAAGTAAGAAAAACTCTCCAAATTGAAGGGAAATCCCATCTTCGGCAGATTCTAGGTCTCCATGCCATGTCTAGCTCATTGAATTGCAAAGCTTATATCTATTTAATTGAACTGACCTCTGTAAACAAGTGTTACTAAACCCAGGACCGCACATTCACTATATATGTTCTCCAACAGTACACAGAACATGAAAATGCAAATATTTTACTAAATATAAACAGCTAATTAGCTTTTCTCATCAGAAATATTTAGCAGTCTTGTGGCTTCTATCAGTGTCTTGTCAAAGCTTGTAGGTGGAGTTTTCATTTACTTCAGACTGTCCTATAAGCCTGCAGGACCCCTGACCCTCTGTCTGGACAGTGCTGATTGGCCCTGTGCTCATCACATGCACCCTACTAAGAAAAAAAAAACTCTTTAGCAATACACACCAAATTGAGCATGTGCAAAGTGCTCTTAAGGCTCTGTACTGTTAGGAGATGGATTAGTAACAGTGAAAGAAGGGGAGGATCAGCCTTTTTTTTTACACAATGCAGAGAATTAACCCCTTAGGTTCCACAGTGAGTATAAGAAGCGTGCTTTACTGCATATACAGACTGATTTTACTGTTGTGGGTTTAGTAACACTTTTAGCCCAGGTTCACACTGGGCTGCGGGAGTGAAGCCGTGCGAGTTCAGCTGAACTCGCACGATTTCACTCTCGCTGGCAGTCCCGATTTCAGACGTGGTTACAGGTTTCTGCACAGATGTCAATGTAAATCGCGGCTGAAATTGCAAAAAGTAGTACAGAAACTACTTTTTGAAATCTGTGCAGCGCCACAGATGCGGCGTCGCACCGATTAGGACGGTGCCATTGCCAGCAATTTGTGGAAAATATCGCCGTTTTGACATGCGATTTGACATGCCAAATCGCATGTCAAAACGCACCAGTGTGAACCAGGGCTAAAGTAATGAAAAGTGAGAAAACAGGATTAAAATATTCCATAAAATGCAGGTTCAATTTAGCACAAACTACAGAAGGAAGTAAAAATTCATCTCACCAACAAAGACAAGGTCTCTTGATTGAAATCATTCTTGAGTGTCCCACCAGCATCTGCTGCTCAGACTTGCTCTTTCTTTGTTTTCCATCCAATGTAAAATGCCAAGACTAACATAACATACATGTGGTTACGAGTTATTTTTATAGCTCAAAGACACTGTTAGATAGTGTTGCATACTTAAGACGTAGATCATATTACGACATAAACTTTACAGCTGCATTCTCCAGTTTCAGTTTCCAGTGACACTGAACAATAGTCTACCAAACCCAGATGGATCACCATGAGGATTCGATGCATTTGTCACATTATAATATAAACATTATTAATTAAATCCCATCTACCTACATTTGAGAACTATCTTGTATTGACAGAGGCAGTGACCAAAATCAATGAAAATTTAATCAGCAAACATTTATATATTATATCAGATCTTGTTTAAAAATGATGTTTGCATCTGCTGTTTATTATTAAAAACAAATTTATTGTCTAAGTTATTGTCAGTATAGGGAGCCTGTTTGCGGTGTTGACTGCAGCACTTCACTTATGCAGCCGTTGGTTACCTATCAATTTATTTTAAGCCCTTCAAGTTTATAACAATTACATTACTGACAATTTTCATTACCAGTGTACATGTATCTGCAGCTAAAGGCTTTGACAAATGTGTGTACAAATGCATGTTTCTGTCACAGTATACGTTATCTTGCTATGTCAATTGTCAGGGACCTTTAATACACTTCTAAGATAAGATAAAGAAAATACAATAGCACTTGTAAAAATGTAGATGGTACATGATTGCCATAATAATGAGGTGTTTGCTGCCTCATTATTATGTCAATGTACCATCACCATTTTTATTATCAGCATTACCATCTACTGTATATATTCGATTAATAGTCCTTAAGCTCCTGGTGCAGTCTGAACACAGGTTTGGACTGGACTTTGCATGTTTCGACATTGGTCTGAATGCTGGACTTTTAACATGTTCAGCAGGAGCCGAACATCGTATATAGTAGTGATTTTTTTCTCCTGCTACTGTGAGGTGTATGACAGCTTCCTTTTTCTGCGTGGTAACCACTTCCCATCTGGGCCAAGTCTGGCACTTCGCTCCTACATGTAAAAATCATAATTTTCTTTCCTGGAAACCCTGGGATAAAAATAAATAAAAACAGACCGATCTTGTCTTTCCAGCCGAGTACATGGCAGTATTTACAACTGCCAGGCCGGGCATGATGCCATAACGTCGTGCCCAGGCCTCCGAGAGTCATAGAGATGATCGGGGACCATCTGTTGCTCTGAAATCTCTATGGTCAACTTCCGGCGCTGGTGGATTCCTTCTCCGGCTCAGCAATCTCACGGGCGAGCCGGTAGAAGCACCGGAGGGCGGCGGACGTCCCCTCCCGCCACCTGTAAGAACAATCAAGCAGCTGAACTGCCGCTATGATTGTTGCTGTTGATTTTTAATATTAGGACACTTACCTGTCCAGGTACCCCAGACGATTTTTCATTCGGTTCTCTGGAGCTGCCGCCGCCATTCCTTGTAAGGGAAACCATCAGTGAAGCCTTGCGGCTTCACATCCAGGTCTCTACTGCGCATGCGCCAAGTGCGCTGGGCTTTCTTAATAGCCCGGCGTGGAAGGAGGAGGGGGGCCGAACTTCCTCGGCGAGGTCTCCCTGAGGTGGCGGTGGGTACCTGTCAAAAACAAGTACAAGTACCCGCTCCCCCAAAAGCGGAGGGGGTGGGAAGCAGACAAGTGGAGCTTCTCCTTTTGGGTGCAGCTCCGCTTTAAAGTATAACTAAAGGCAAACTTTTTTTTTTTAAGCTTTGGATAGAGTGGAAAGGGTTTAGAACACCTGTCCGTTTTTATTGCTGTTTGTGCCCCTGTTAAGGAGATTCACCATCTCTATTTGTCCTGTTTACCATTATCATTGAATGTGAAAGTAAAAGAAGATCCCAAATTTTGGGTTGTCCCCAGAAAAGTAATAGAGGGGAAATCTTCCAACGGGGACACTAGTTTTGTTGATCTGGGGGTCCCCAAAAAGCTCCCATAATTTTCAGGGATTTCCTCTCACTTCCTGTTTGGTTATGGGACATGAAGTGAAAGGAATTCTCTGCAATGGGACACAAATGGGGAAAAAAAATCTGACAGGGGTTATATCTCTCCCTTACACTTTTTTTAAAATGAAAACAAAAGTTTTGCCTATAGTTCTACTTTAAAGTGGAGTTCCACCCTGAAAAAATTTTTTGAACCAAAAAATCTACAAAAAATAAATAAAAAATTACTTACCAGAAATAGTGGTTGCTATGCGGAAGTTCCTAATCTGCCTCTTCATCCTCCACGGCTGGTCTTCTTCCTCGTCCTACTCGCTGTGTCTTCTGGTCAATGGGGCGCGCTGCCTTCTGGGAACTGTGTGTATCCCAGAGCGCAGCTGGCCCTTTCATAAAGCGCCGCGCGAATCGCGCATGTGCAGTAGGAAATGGGCAGTGAAGCCGCAAGGCTTCACTGCCTGTTTCTCTTAGTAAGGATGGCGGCAGGTCCCCGCGATCGGCCTCAGGGGGGGGGCGACTTCGCGGGCGCCTAGGACAGGTAAGTGTCCTTATTAAAAGTCAGCAGCTACAGTGTTTGTGGCTGCTGACTTTTAAAAAAAAAAAAATCGCGGGTAGAACCCCACTTTAAGCTCCATAAAATAGCAGGGAATATAGTCTGAGAACATTTGCTTATACCCAATTTGGACAAAACAAATTTACATGCAGTTTTGATAGACAAACAGCTATGCATTTTTTTTTTTTTTTTAAATGCTCTCCTAAGTGTTTTTTATGCTTGGCAGGGAACTGCAGGCCAATAAAATAGAAATGTAACTTTTAGGCACTTATATTAGCATTTCTTAGTACAGTTAATTTAATTGGATCTATAATGAATAAGGTATATATATATATATTGGAGCCTCGGTATAGTAAATGCATACCTGTAGTAAACCTGCAGTAAATCAGGACCTCCATCCCTTAACCCATAACCCTACCCTTAATTTGACCCACTTCTGCCACTACTTTGAAAGCATTAACAAATAAATTGAGTAGGTAACACCTTGTGTGTTATTTACAAATCACTCCTCCTGTCTTGCATTATAAGACTTCTCTGAAAAGGATAGTTGGGGGTTAACTGATAAAAATGACCCACTCTATCATTGAGGCATTCAAACATAAAATGCTGTGCTCAGTCTAGTAATTTCACATTTCTTCTATTAGGATGAATCTAGAATACCACAAAGGGCTTTCCTTTCAATCTTCAACATTCTCTTGAATTTCAGGAAATTTCTCCAAAGCTTTTTGTGTTAAGAACTTGGTTTCCATGACAGTGAGTTTGCAGATTCACAGCAGATATATATTTTTTATACATAACTGACTGATTGCACCTTTTTAATGGCTGTTTTATCTACGACTTTTTCCCTTACGCTATGTGTTGTTAAGCTGTTAGTCAAAATAGAGGTCTCTATGGGAAACGTTATGTCTGCCAGACTGTATGACACATTCCTCTTGTAATGTCGTACATCTCCACCAGGGGTTATCATCCTTACAAGGTTTTTGTGTATCTTGTAACTGTTGAGATTTGCATTGTAATGTCTGTACCTTGCGCTGTTAGTTTATGTGTCCCCAAAGCAAGGTTATTGACGTGATGATATTTATACCCACATAGTTAATTATGAATTTTCATCATGATAATAGCAAAACGGAGCTCCTATGACTGCTTAATTGTACGAGCGATGTTCTGAATTTGATGATAAAGTAAATTACAAACTGCAGTTTTACAGCACGGTTTAAAGGACCGATAACAAATTAGGAAGCTTGATTATGCAGAAGAGGCACTGATAACGTTTACATATATGCACATAAAACGTTCTCAGATCATCACAGAATTTTTTATATTTAGGTCTTCTTTTCCCTAAATTTGTATTGTGTTGTTCTATGTCATCGCACATCCAGTGCCTGTTTTTTTTTTTAAAGCATTATCAGTTTACCAAGAAGGGAATCTTTTGCAGAGGTGCATATCAGTACCCAGATAGCAAGCAATTACAATTGCTATTGCCAGACTTGCCAGGCTTCACAAAATTGTTGCACAATTGTGGCAAGTCCGCATTGCTTGACTCCAGATCAACTTTCTTTGCAAACATTCTGCAAGTCTGCTGCAAGTTTCGGTTCAGTTATGTTGGGCAATAGTCATCCCACCACAGGGGTCACTGTGGCTGAGTTTTCATGCTGTAGACTTGCAGAGCTCTTGCTGTACACTCACCAATGCAACTTTGCTCTTGCTAGAGACTTTCCACGCAAATTTGCTACAAATTGGAAAAGTCTCTACTAGAACTTGTGTTTCAAGTGCTCTGCAAATGTACAAATTGCCAGTGAAAATGTGCAACAAGTTAACAGACTTACAATTCAACACTGCCACAAATTTGTGGCAAGTTATCCTTGCTATCTGGGTAGGGACTTACGCAGCACCCACTGGCATAAAACATATCTGACTGTTCCTTTTACTATGTAAAGTATCAGGCACATTGCCAAACTGACCACAGTGCCTACTTTTATACTTGACTGCCCCCCCCAAGGACCCAGCCTCCTTCCCACCTCTAAAATTCATAATAGTTATGAGGTAATTGAGTGTTGATTTTGGGCTACTGTCCCTTTAAGGATTGGAGATGGAGGGTTAATTAATCAATTAGAAGCTGTGGAAGCTTCTGGAAGGTCCTGGTACCCCTATAAAAAGGGGTTTTCTATGGAATTTCTCTCACAGTTGATCAAGCCTGGGTAAAAGAGCTAACCCCCCCCTACCCACCCTTGTCGTTGGCACTTATGTGGTTTAAGTCACCCTGGATTTCTGGGGGGGATGTTAATGTTAAATTAATTTATTTTGGCTTGAGTTCCAATAACTGAGCTTATATATTTATTGGTTTTCTGATTTAATGATTTTATTTAATAAAGATTTTAATAATAATTAAATTTATACCAATAAAGTGCCACGGCCATTATGTTATGCCAATATGTTTTTCGTGTATTTTTTCTTTAAGCGTTAAGTTTTTTATGAAGAATATTTAATGGTAAGTGTTAGGGGAGTGGGCTGCATGCAATCCCATAGAGCAGGGGTCTCCAAACTTTCTAAACAAAGGGCCAGTTTACTGTCCTTCAGACTTTAGGAGGGCCAGACTAGGGCCATTGGGAGTAGAAAATGTCGAGAGGGAGTAAACAATACCATTCCTTTGGTGTCAGTGGGAGGACTAGTGCCCCATTGTTGGTGTCAATAGAAGGAATTGTACACTTTTGATAGTGTAAGTTGGATGAATAGTGCCCCATTGGTGGTTTCAGCAATAAAAATGATTCACCATTGTTGGTGTCAGTGGATGGAATAGTGCCCCAAGGGCCGGATAAAGGCAAGCAAAGGGCCGCATCCGGCCCCGGGGCCGCAGTTTGGAGACCCCTGCCATAGAGGAAAGGGATGTTCAGGTTCACTTTAGCACAATTTACTAATATTTATTCAATTGTTGTGCCTCAGGGAGTATTCCCCGCAATTAGTAACAGGTGTCAATTGTTCTTTCAGGAAATGGATTACAAAATTGGAATTGTATTGTGTTTAGCAAAATTTGGCCATCACAATACCACCTTATTCTCCAAATTTCTGATAATCTCCTGAAATGCATACACTACTTTCCCATCAACGTGCTTTTAACCCAACTTGAAATTACTTGCTGGCCCTTTAACCCTTTATTTGAATCAGTAGACTGCTGTATACTTGACTACTTAACATTTAAAGAGTCAGGGTTTTTGTTGCCGGCAGAGTTTGCAGGGAATTGTGTTGCAAGGCTTAGCAAGTCTCTTTGGTTGAAAGAGGGCTGCATATTGAGATACAGAATCTGCTGCTTCTATTGTGTGAAAATATCATGCAGTGCATAATAGAGAAAAAGGCACAATAGAGCATATGCCTTCTACACTGTGAATAGAGGTAATCTAGCAAAATAGGACACATCTTGTATGTTTATTTATTTATTTTGCCCTACAGACACAAAAGCTTTAAGAAAAAGATTCTTCTTCCCAAAGAATACAGAGCCTGGCACTTATGTATATTGGAATTCTACAGTGCGCCAATTGGTCCTGTCCTTGTTAAGGTTTAGACATTTGGAAGAAACAAATCGTAACTAGTTTAAAGAGAGTGGCAATTTTTTAATCTGTTCCGTCTTTTACTTCCTCCGCGTACTCAAGACATTTGTCCTCAGGGTTAACTGGAGCTACAGGAGTGGAAGAAAGTGTTTTTAATTTCAAGGGTCAGAAGCTGGATGAAAAACTATAAATATTTCCTTCCTAAGCAGTCATGATGCTGTAACAGGTCATTCATTTTAAGGAGGCTTTCAATTGATGCAGTTCATTCAGCTGTCCACATGATGGGTGAGCGGACGCTGTCATCCTGACTTCAACGTAAACACACTTTTTGGTGAGCTTATTTACCTATGATTTGTTCACGTGGAGGACGCCAGGCAGCATTTAATAAAAAAGAAAAATCCTAGAACACAACTCTTACACAGTTGAAGGATATTTTTTTTTTTATTTCTTACTATTATTGAGCTTCGTCCTCGGCGCAGAATGAAAACGTGAGCCCCTGAGAGATTACAGAAATATAAGCCTTATCGCCAAATGAATTTATATTGTACGAGTCAAAGACTTTCTCTGTTTTCTGGTCTAGATCCCTAGTTGCAGTTCTGTCTGTTAAGAGGCATCACAATGAATTATGCACAAGATTGCCTGAATACCTAATTCTGTCTGGATTTGGAAGCATCATACATTACAGCTTTAGCAGTGCTTGATGGTGCATTTTCTGTTTTTTTTTTTCTTTCCCCATCAGGCATAGGATTTCTCCTGTATAATTCAGAATATGACGATATTCTGACCAAAATGCAGCAAAAAATATGCATTGTTAAAGCTATTGTTTGCGTGTCACTGATTAATAAACCAGGTTTATCTGTACTTATTCTGTTCTAGAAGTCTCACTTTGATGTAATTTACTAAAGCAATGCCTAGTGTGCTGTCTGCTAAGTGACTGTTAAGCCTCATACACACGATCGGATTTTCTGCAGACAAAGCGTAGGACTTTTGTCCGAAGGGCGTTGGCCAGGAACTTGTATTGCATACAAACGGCAAAGAATTGTCGGCCAACAAACACAAAACTATGTTGTTTTTCAGCTTTTTAGCACCTCCCTTTGGGCAACTTCTGCTAATGTTGTGTTATGGTGAGCATTGCTTCTGAGCATGCATGTTTGTATTTTGGAGTTTTGTCCGACGGACTTGTGTACACAAAATCGGATAATCCGACAACGCACATTTGTTGGCAGACAATTTTAAAGCATGCTATCCCACATTTGTTGGCGGAAAATCCGACAACAATTGTCCAATGGAGCTTACAAACGGTCACATTTTCCGACAACAGCCTGGTGTTGCTAGGTTCTCAGAGAGGAATGTTTCTCCGCTCAGCATCAGGTGACATAAGGCTGCATTATTAAATAAAACATAAAAATAAAAGTAAATTAAGTGGGCTTCAAGAAACAGTCACAATATTTTCTTATTTTATTAGTCTGTAGTTCATTAATCTTTTTTTTTGCCTGGTGTAATGTGGGCCCAAATTGGGGAAATGGAAATGACAGACTGTGTGTAAAGCTCTGTGGATGTTATTAGCACAGTAAGCATTTTGGCTGTCGAGGGTTGAAGAATGAAGAGGCACAATCTCTTTTATTGTAGATAAAAACTAGCATCTAAATCTGCCTTGCCTCTGAAGCCCAATTCACGTTCAGATCATTCTCGAGAGGCTCCTGAAAGACAGTAAGGAAGTTTTACTTTGCTTCCTCACTGCCTGTCACCAGATGAACCGAGCGCTGTTTTAACCCAATTTTTTTGCGAAAAATGCAATGTATGCGGTTGTGGGGGGGTTTCGGCACTTTTTTGCTATTGACTTGAATGTGTAGCGTTCGGCAGGCTTGCTGCCCACGATCGCTACAAGTTGGGTCAACTTTGCAATGGGTGTGAAGCTTTACGGCCACAGCATATAAACACCCTTGTCCAGTGCCTATTGCTGTCTAAGGGGGGAAGTTGGTGGCCAGCAAACTAGCGGCTCAGCCATGCATTTTTTGCCATCCTCCAACCACAAGTCTATATGAGGACTTACTATAATATATACCGTATATACTCGAGTATAAGCTGACTCGAGTAAAAGCCGAGGTACCTAATGTTGCCCAAAAAACTGGGAAACCTCACTGACCCGAGTATAAGCCGATGCCCCACTGTTCCCTAGCTCGCTGTTCCCTGTAAATAGAAATTTTTACATTGTAATTATTACCTGTAAAGAAGTTGCGGCTGCGGCGTCCATCGTTCAAATTCCGCGGCGTCCATCGTTCGAATTCCGCGGTCTCTTCCTGTTCCTTACTTGATAGGCGAGTCTCAGCAGACACTCTCCGCCTATCACGATCATTCTCTCATCCTTAGTTTTCCCAGCAGACACTGTGTTGGGTATTCCGCCAATCACAGACGTCTGCTGGAAAACTGAGGATGAGAGAACGTTCGTGATAGGCGGAGAGTGTCTGCTGAGACTCGCCTATCAAGGAAGGAACAGGAAGAGACCGCGGAATTTTGAACGATGGACGCCGCGGAATTCGAACGATGGACGCCGCAGCCGCAACTTCTTTACAGGTAATATTTACAATGTAAAATTTATATGACTCGAGTATAAGCCGAGGGGGGGACTTTCAGCCCCAAAAAAAGGGCTGAAAATCTCGGCTTATACTCGAGTATATACGGTACATAAAATATTACAATTAAATGACATTATATACATACATAAGTAAAAACGTGTGCCTTGTGAATGAAAATATCTGAAGGAAGAATTGTCTGTTAGGCCTCATGTACACTGCTGCTGCTAAACGCATGTTTAGGAGCAGTTGGGCACTTTTTTCAGCTGCCCCTGAACTCTCCTCTGTTATCTTATCAGTACATGTACACAGGGTCGTTTATAGTTGTTTCTAGGTAGTTGAGTTTAGAGGATTTTTGTGGAAAGCAAAAAAATTTGTTCAGATGCTGAGTTTAGAGGCATTTCAAGCGCCAAATGTTTTTTCTTAGAAACGCTTCTAAAACGCAAAAGCTGCTAAACGCGGCATGTAAACGCACCAAAACGGACGTTTTAAATGTGGGTTACTATTTGTTAGGTTAAATCTTTAAGGAGAGGTTGTAAAAACGTCCCGCGTACATTAGGCCTTACTCATAGCATCATACCGACAGTTTTTCTTCAGATGCTTCTACATGCATGATTCTTGGTGACCTGTTCGCTTTATTATTTAATTATGTTAGCAAGATTTGCTCAAGTTGATATGTGTCTATCTTTGCAATCTCTAATGCAGGTTGTTAGCTATCCAATAGCAGCCAAAACTGCTGATTTAACCAGGTACCCACATTCATGTATTCAGTATATGATTGGGTTTACATACAGTGGGTACGGAAAGTATTCAGACACCCTTACATTTTTCACTCTTTGTTATATTGCAGCCATTTGCTAAAATCATTTAAGTTCATTTTTTTCCTCAATAATGTACACACAGCACTCCATATTGACAGAAAAACACAGAATTGTTGACATTTTTGCAGATTTATAAAAAAATAAAAACTGAAATATCACATGGTCCTAAGTATTCAGACCCTTTGCTGTGATACTTATATAATTAACTCAGGTGCTTTCCATTTCTTTCGATCATCCTTGAGATGGTTCTACACCTTCATTTGAGTCCAGCTGTGTTTGATTATACTGATTGGACTTGATTAGGAAAGCCACACACCAGTCTATATAAGACCTTACAGCTCACAGTGCATGTCAATCATGAGGTCAAAGGAACTGCCTGAAGAGCTCAGAGACAGAATTGTGGCAAGGCACAGATCTGGCCAAGGTTACAAAAAAGTTTCTGCTGCACTTAAGGTTCCTAAGAGCACAGTGGCCTCCAAAATCCTTAAATGGAAGACGTTTGGGACGACCAGAACCCTTCCTAGAGCTGGCCGTCCGGCCAAACTGAGCTATCGGGGGAGAAGAGCCTTGGTGAGAGAGGTAAAGAAGAACACAAAGATCACTGTGGCTGAGCTCCAGAGATGCAGTCGGGAGATGGGAGAAGTTGTAGAAGTTGTAGAAAACCAACCATCACTGCAGCCCTCCACCAGTCGGGGCTTTATGGCAGAGTGGCTCGACGGAAGCCTCTCCTCAGTGCAAGACACATGAAAGCCTGCATGGAGTTTGCTAATAAACACCTGAAGGACTCCAAGATGGTGAGAAATAAGATTCTCTGGTCTGATGAGACCAAGATAGAACTTTTTGGCCTTAATTCTAAGCGGTATGTGTGGAGAAAACCAGGCACTGCTCATCACCTGTCCAATACAGTCCCAACAGTGAAGCACTGTGGTGGCAGCATCATGCTGTGGGGGTGCTTTTCAGCTACAGGGACAGGGCGAATGGTTGCAATCGAGGGAAATATGAATGTGGCCAAGAACAGGGATATCCTGGATGAAAACCTTCTCCAGAGTGCTCAGGACCTCAGACTGGGCCGAAGGTTTACCTTCCAACAAGACAATGATCCTAAGCACACAGCTACAATAACGAAGGAGTGGCTTCACAACAACTCCGTGACTGTTCTTGAATGGCTCAGCCAGAGCCCTGACTTAAACCCAATTGAGCATCTCTGGAGAGACCTAAAAATGGCTGTCCACCAATGTTTACCATCCAACCGGACAGAACTGGAGAGGATCTGCAAGGAGGAATGGCAGAGGATCCCCAAATCCAGGTGTGAAAAACTTGTTGTATTTTTCCCAAAAAGACTCATGGCTGTATTAAATCAAAAGGGTGCTTCTACTAAATACTGAGCAAAGGGTCTGAATACTTAGGACCATGTGATATTTCAGTTTTTCTTTTTTAATAAATCTGAAAAAATTTCAACAATTCTGTGTTTTTCTGTCACTATGGATTGCTGTGTGTACATTAATGAGGAAAAAAAATTAACTTAAATGATTTTAGCAAATGGCTGCAATATAACAAAGAGTGAAAAATTTAAGGGGGTCTGAATACTTTCCGTACCCACTGTAACTGGTTGCTATGGACAAAAGGACAGTGCTTCCTTCAGGCGCCAGTTTTCAGATCAAATCATCAGTATGCTATGCGCAATTTGCTGTTCTCTTGTAACAGGAAACATTTATATCAACCAAAATGTAAAATTTGTGTTGGGGATATTTTGTACAGCACAGCAAATAAATACAATTAAAAAGAATAAACAGTGTAAATCCTGAGGGGTGTTTTCTAAATAACTGTATGCTCTGTCATAAATCAGCAATACCTAGAGGAAAAAGTCGAGGGATATTAGAGTTGGAAACCGAAAACAACAAAAAAAAAATGCGCCAGTATGAAAGTAAACTGCGGCTGGCAAAATATACATGCATTTACTTGTGATATGGAACAAATATTTAAAAAAAAGTTTATTTTATTGTATGAGTAAATTGGTATTTAACATTATACAATTCCTCTTTCTGCATATACAGTATGGCTTTCCCACTTGATAGAAAGCATAGGTTCCTTGTGCATAATAACATAGAAGGGCCCACTGCCAACACAAGCCCACCATTACCATTGTGAAGGGCTTGAGATTGAATTTTGTGTTCAGTAATTATTTATTAAAAGCATTGCTTAGCATTCTTTTTAGATCAGTACATCTATATAAAGGTATTGCTTCCCTAGCGTTCATCAGGCCTCGCAGAGACAGCTTGCTTCTGTCAAAATTTGATGTTTTCTTTTTTGGTTGGCATTTGTTCTGTTGGGCAGATGTATTACTTATAATTCAAATCCAAGTTGACTTGTCACAACCACCATTTAGTCATATTCCAACTCTTAATTCTAATGGATATTAAAATGTATCAAGTGATGATCTAACAAGGCACCAAGCAAGGATGTCCAGTAACCCTTACCAACCAATCCGCTTTCAGGCTGCTGTAATTAGCTCAGTATAGGGTACGTTTATTTTTAGCTTTATAGGTTACTGCACTTTGCTTTCTCAGGAAGGAACTCCATTAGTCACAATTTTTATCCGAACAAACCACATTTGAATGTGCAAGTTCTGATAAAAACTATAAGCATTTTGGTAAAAACAATGCTTAACAATCATTATCAGTCTTACACGTGTGGCAGAGTTAAAGAAATGTAAGGTCCCTGCGTGGTCCCTTGGGCTCGGTTCACACCTAATGCCGATGCGGCTCCCAGCAGGGGTCCAGTGCGTCCTGGATTGCCATTTCAGGTCTGATTTCAGCCAAATTTTGGGCTGAATTCTGACCTAAATGGACCAAAAGACGCACAGGGCTCCTGTGCAAATTCGCACCGGAGCTGCTTTGGAGATATGTGAACAGGCTCCATAGAAAGCCATTCACATTCTCCTGCTATTGCTTATTGGATGCGGGGATCCAATTCGTGTGAACCCGGCCTTAGTGTGCTACAGTAGGTTGTATGTGCTGTTAGAATCTACAGGTGGATGGTTGAATAAGCCAACAGTATACACATGTTTTGTAGGTTTTTGTGTATATAAGCAGTATGGCTCTTATATGCATTTTTTTCTTCAGGTGACATTTTACACTCCATTCGCACAGAAGAAAATGTGTTTTTTAGCCTCTGTGTGGACCTGTAATAGAATCCAGTAGTCTACTGGGCTCAAGCTTTACAGCTTCATACCACTGGAGAAGCACTGGGCTCTGCTAAGCTAATCAACTTGCGTTTGCCATAAGGAAAGCTTTTTTACTGCTGTATCAGGTGGCTTTAGAAGGCAAAGACTGAAGCATTGTAGGCTTATTTCTTCAGCTGGTGCTTAGGATGCATTCAGTTTTATACACTTCAGCATTTGTCACAATGTTAAACTGAGGCTTGCAAGTTAACAGTAATCTGGTTTAGGAACTATTTTACACACTAAAACAATTTTTACCTACTGTTACAAATGTAGCTTGATGTTTATTTCATTGTAGCTGGATTTCTGCAGAAGACATATACTGCAAATACACAGTATATTACCATTGTTATTGCAACGCTTTGAGCAATTTCAGTCTTTTGAACAATAATATGTAAGCCAAGTACTGCAGAAAATCAGCAGGCAGGGGATAAGTATAACAAGATGTAGAATATGCTCATTAGCAGTAGATATGCAGATAAATCTCTTTCAGGCCCCATTCACACCTGAGCGTTTTGTAGCCCTAAGCCTGAAGCTACAAAACGCTAGAGGAGAAAAAATACATTATTCTCTATGGAGATGGTTCACATCTCCACTCAAAAACGTCTGAAGCCGAACGCCTGAAGCTCAAACAAGTTCCGGACCCTTTTTTGTCGCGCGAATCGGGCAGATTTGGGCGTTCGTATCCCCATAGAAAGTAATGGAAACGCTCGATTCAAGCGACTAGCGCGACAACAAGCGTTTCTACGGGCGTCTTATCGCTGCATCTGCTCACGTGAAAAGATTGTACATGAAGGAAATGACATAAAACATAACAGGAAGTTCCCAGATCACCATTTTAACAGACATACAGACCAGCAATATGGATGGTGAAGAAGATGAGACTGTATGCCTGCTGAATCAGGAGACCTTTATTAGAATGGTCAAGGAGCACCCCTGTCTCTATGATACAAGAGATCCTAATTATAAACTCAGAGCGAGCAAGAGGAGGGCATGGAACGAGATTGCCATGAAAGTGTTCTCAGACTGGGCAGACCTAACTGGCCATGTTAAGGATGGTAAAGGTAAGTTAAACCCATGCTAACATTATTACATTATTATGCTTAACCACTTCACACCCGGGGCCAATTATGACATTTCTCTCCTACATGTAAAATCCATTATTTCTTGGCTAGAAAATGACATAGAACCCCCAAACATTATATATGTTTTTTTATAAAAGACCCTAGAGAATACAATGGGGGTTGTTGCAACTTTTTATCTCGCACGGTATTTTCGCAGCAATTATTTGAACATGTTTATTTTCAGAAAAAATAAAGTTTCATGCTTTAAAAAAAAAAAAAAAAGGAAACTTAGCCCAATTTTGTTGCATAATGTCAAAGATGAAGATACGGTGAGTAAATACCCAACATGTGAAAAAGTCCTGCAAGCCGCATCTTTGGAGCGCTGTAGGAGCGGCGTATTTACCGCTCCTAAAGCTCCCCTTCCCATTGAAAACAATGGGGCAGTGCTCCAAACCCGCCTGCAAAGAGCCTCTGCAGCGGCGATTTGCGTGCCTTTCGAACCCTTTTTTGGCCGCTTAGCGGGGCAGTTTTAACCCCCGCTAGCGGCCGAAAAAGGGTTAAAACCGGCGGTTGCCCCATTGATTTTAATTTAATACACCGCTCCTTCACCGCTCCAAAGATGCTGCTAGCGGGACTTTTACCGTCCTGCTAGCGCACCATTTCAGTGTAAAAGCCGAGTGAAAGGAGTCGCTTTTGTCAGGCGCTATACAGGCGCCTGGAAAACGCCTCAGGGGCCTATGCATAGGAGTATGAGTATAGTATAGTCAGCATGTCACAAATACATGATGGCACACTCTGACCCGTAGTGTCAATTGTATGGATACTGCACACAAAGATAAATATATATTTCAAAAAAAAACATTGGACTTCTTCACAATGATCAATTTTATTAAGTATTCGCAGAGCATAGTATACGGTTTTATTATTATAACAAAGAAATAAAGACTTAAATTTATTGAATTGCCTCATCCTGCCATGGGACCTGTCCTGCTGGAGACATGAAGTAGGACGCAAATTGATCCCTGACATGTGTCCCTTGTCTGCTTCCACGAACACCGGTCCAATGGGCTCTTTCCATACTGTCAAAATTACATGGCTCCTCAAAATCATATCCATCCCGCTGCCTCACAAAATTATGCAATGCACATGCAGCCTTTACAGCAGAGACTGCATTTTTCATATTGAGAACAATCGGAGTGTGCAGTACCCGCCATTTATTTGACAATATGCCAAATGCACATTCTACCACACGACGTGCTCGTGTTAGACGGTAATTGAACACACTACTCTGTTCATTTAGATTGTGGCCTGAGTAAGGCCGTAGTAGATGCTCACTCAGAGCAAAGGCCTCATCTCCAACAAACACACTGGGTAGGGGAGGGCCATTTGTGCCCGGGAGTGGCCTGCTTGCCGGAAGGTCAAGACAATCTGTACGTAGGAGGTCTCCAAATGAGGAATTGTTAAAAATAGCAGAGTCAGCGCTGCTACCATACGAACCAATGTCAATGTACCGGAAGCAATAATTGGCATCCGCAACCGCCATCAAAACAAAGGAAAAATATTTTTTATAGTTAAAATATTGGCTTCCGCTTCCCATGGGCTTAACGATCCTGATATGTTTCCCATCGATCGCTCCGACACAATTAGGGAAATTGTAGCGTTGCAGGAAAACCTCCGATATCTTGGACCACTCTTCTGATGTAGGTTTTTTAAACACCATATCCTTCAAAATCTCCCAAATTGCACAGCAGGTGTCACGGACTATATAACTGGCTGTTGATTTCCCTACACGAAAGCTATAGTGCAGACTCGATATAGATTGTCCTGTTGCTAGGTACCTACAAAGAAATAAATATATATATTTTAATTTCTGTTTTGACAGTTAAAATGCTAAAATTAAAGTGGAAAAGTATACGGGATGCCTACACTCGACATCTACGACTGACCAGGGAATGTAGGAGTGGATCTGCGTCATGTGCTCCGAGAGAGTACATGTATGCAAAAGAACTGGAGTTCCTTCGGCCATTGCTGGCTTTGGGGTGGTAAGTTATCATCTGTACTAATGTCATTAATCAAAATCTAAAGAGAAAGTTCTAATAATTAATTTCTATTTTCAGTACTGAAAACAGCTGGGAGGACAGTTCCCAAAACAATGCTTTGGACACACAAACAAGCCAAGCATCAGGTGGTGATCAAGAAGGACAAGATCTGGAGAGCCAATCGTCTACTCCAACACGCTCTACATCAGCAACACCTCTGGGAGACGATGAGTCCACACCACCTATTGCTGTACGTGTACCAGCTAGAGGAACACGAAGGAGGGCTCCGGACCCCGATTTTAACCGAATGCTGGACATTTTGTCCAGTATGTCGGACAGGATGACCATTAATAGGTCCCATGTTCAGGTGTCTGCTAGATGTCTGGAAGGTCTGATGGAGAAGGTACCATTAGAGCTCCAGGCAGACATGTTGTCAGGTACCATCCACTACATTGCGACCTTTATCCCGCAAACAACCACATATAGGTCCTCAGAACCTCTGCCATCGTATGGTCCTTTTGCAAATCCCCCCCCCCGCCCCCATCTGCCAGCACCACATTCTTTACCCCTTCCTCAGTTTTCAGCACCACCTCCTAATTACCCTCCTCTGCCTACACCGCCACCAACTAATTACTATCCTCTGCCAACACCACCACCACCTTCTAATTGGCAGCATAATGATTATCCATCTACCTCCACCTGGTCACAATATGGCCATGCAATGGATGCGGTCAATGCACCTAACGAGGGAGTCAACTCCCCCCAAACCTTTCAACACCTGTGAATTTTTTTTTTTGTTTTATGAGCTACGTTAGCTCTATTTCTTTGTTATGGTTGAGCTGTAAATTTTCCTAATTAAAAAAACAAGAGAAAGTAATCGTTCGTTCATATTTTATATTAACAAATAAAGTTTTTGTTTAACATTAAAATTGTGTGATTGTATGTTTATTTTTCCCTCAATTCTTTACAAAAGTATGATTTTTATTATAATAATCATTGTAATATGTTATTTTTCACAAAGGAAATGTGTATACCACAAATAACCCCACAAAATACATACATTGCACTGATGACACGTGACACTGACAGGTGGTACTGATACGTGGCACTGGGGACAGGTGGCACTAATGATGACACGTGACACTGACAGGTGGTACTGATACGTGGCACTGGGGACAGGTGGCACTAATGATGACACGTGACACTGACAGGTGGTACTGATACGTGGCACTGGGGGCAGGTGGTACTGATACGTGGCACTGGGGACAAAAGGAAAAAATAAGAATTTACCTCAGTGTGATGATAAGTCGTTCCACTGGGGGTATACTGTTCCGGAAATAAGTGTCCATTCTTTGCAAGCGGCTACTGAGTAAACCCAGTAACTCATCAAAGCTGTGAGCAACAATAAGAAATATGGTGTTTATTAGTGGACATTAGTGGACATTATAAGACAGGAACAATGTCAAACATCATGAATCCAAATTACTTTGACTAACCTTTTTATGGACATCCTTGTGTAGTCCAAGAATTTATCATCATGCTCACGTAGATCACTATACATGACCCAAAATTGCCCTCTCTGTTCTCGTTCGGCAATTACTGGGTGGATCCAATATCTGCGTACCCTCTTCTTTCTCCTCTCTCTTTCCTGTAGAAAGTATGAGGAAACAGTGGCTGCTGCCAGAAAACACGCCATCTCATTGTCACTCATCTTTGTGCAGAAGATAGTACAAAGATGCAGCAGAAAGCACAATGATGAACCGGTAGTACAGTATTCACCCAGGAAGCAGATGAACAAAATCTAAAAACATAGCAACAAATGATGACAGTGATGATCATTTTTCCTATTGGCTATCAAGAAAAACGCCGAAGTTGAAAAACGCCTTTATTTGCCTTTGCAAATGTGCAAAAACGACCGTATTCGCGCGACAAAACGCCGATAAAACGCCCATAAAAACGTTGGTAAAAACGCTCGAAGCGCTACGCTCAGGTGTGAATGCAGCCTCAATGTGAATATGTGCACTTCAGCCTAGACACAGGAACCAGGTGGTCCAGAGACAAACCTTAAACTTCGCTCATTAGATATTCTTTCTGCAAAGTCATGTACAAAAATCTCCTCTGATTGCTCTAGATATTTATATGTGAATACTATCTTGAAAATCATGAACTAGCATTTTTTTCCAGTTTATATCCGCCTTTCCAATGCATGTCTGTGGCCAAATTGGACACAGATATGGAACTATTAGACTAGAACAAATGTGGTCTAAATCTTGATACTGCTTGGAAGAAGATGTATATTAGTCTCTCTCTGATAATTTGCAGACTCTTCAACCCCTTTATGCCTGGGGATGACCTGGGTGACAAAATGTAAAGCCCAATTTCGAGAATTTTTTTTGCAAATCCTCCACCAGCTATATTGGAATTAGGTAGTAATAGGTATGATGTGTGTGTGGTGCTGCTGTATAATAGTAACATCATAACTCAGTAGAAACTGGCTCCACTTGACTTCTGGTTGCTGTGGGCATGAGAGCAGTGGGTAACTACAGTGTAGGGCTCTGGTTGAACCAGACCCCCTCCAGACTCCATGCTTAGTTACAAAAAGCCTTGCACCTTTTTCACAGAATACAAGGTGTTCTATGATTGGGAGGCAGGAGAGGAGGCGCAGTGATACCCAGGACTTGTCATCCTTCAGTCACAGAACGCCTGGTATTCCATGAAGAAAGTACAAGGCTTTTTGTGACTAGGCATGGAGTTTGGTGGGGGGTGTGGAGTAACTGAAGCCTTTCACTGCCTTAAAGCCACCAGTTAATAATGGTAGCCTTGTGTAATGAAAGGTGTTGCTCACGCAACAATCTGCTTTACGTGACTTGACTCTGCTGTCCCTTGAGGCTTCAGAGCTTGATCTTCCTGGCTGTTTAGAGCAGTGATTCAGAAGGTAAGAAAGTAGCAAAATGATCTGCACAACAGCCAGGCATTTAGCATTTGTAGAAGATGATCAACAGCCCCTGTAGTTCTATAGTGATAGGTTTACAAGAAATTAAAACAACAGTGCTGGGGCCATCCTGGTTTCAACTCTCTGTTGGTGACTGGATTGTGCCTTCTGCCAGGCTTGTCATACTCAATTTCATTGCAGGCCACATTAAATTTACAGTTGCCCTCAAAGGGCCAGTTATATCTGTAAGAATATATACATTTATCCAGGGCTTTTTTTCTCAAAGAATACATGTGGGAACGCAACTACGCCCCCCCCCCCATGCCAAACCAAATCAAAAGGTCTGTGTTGCCAAATTGCAATAACAGTGGGAGAGTCTTAAAGAGGCAATAAATTCCAGGAGTGCGTAATGTGCAGACTTTAGGGATGTACAGAGTGCAGGTTCAGGGGTGCCCTATGCACAGAACACAGAGTTTAGGGGTGTGCTGTGTACAGAGTGCAGGGTTGAGGAGTATGCCATATACAGAATGCAGGGTCCACAGCTCACTTCCACCCCTCTGCAGCTCTGACCTCTGCACCATTCTCCCCCATCACCAACTGTGCACACACATTCCTCCACAGCCCTCACCTCTCCAACCCCCTCCCAACTCGAGTTCCTCCCGGCAGTGTAGGCAGCTCTGCCTCTCTTGCATGGAGATCATTGCTTGTGTGCATAGATAGGGATCACAGTGCAGCTTACTACATGATGACCCATCCCACATTGCACCTGCATCTCCCTTGTCCCCGCTGTGAGTGTAGGACAGGCAGGGGTTTGTGAGAGCCGCCGGGAGAAAGGCTGTCATTGTAAACACAGAAGGCTTCTGCGTTTACAATTGATAGTGGGGAGCAAAGGGCAAGAACTGGAGGTGTTGGAATAGAGTTCCGCCATGTTTCAGCTGAAAAAAATCCCTGGGCACGAGGGCCGGATTTCGCCATCTGTTTCCTTGACTACCAGTAAAGCAGATTTCATCATTATTGCATTGCATGTAATAATATGAAACAACCAAACAATGAGAAAATATCCATAGATGGCCAGGTTAGGGCCAAGTAGTCCAGGAAACTGCATAACGTGTCCCAAAGTTTGAGAAGATGAATAAACCACTTAATTAAATAATGTGTTTTTACACAATGTTCTGCCCAACACCTCCTGTATAAGCTATGTTTTTTACAGGAGCCTTTAGTTTATCTTTAATTAGATTGATTTTATTTTATATTTATTTGTCAGATACAAAGTGCTTCAGTGCTTCTTCCTGCCCTTTACCAGTAAGAGACAAAGACAGAAAGACATAATATACAGTGGTGTAGTTGGTAGCACTCTCGCCTAGCAGTAAAAAGCGTCGCTGGTTCGAATCCCAACCACAACACTACCTGCCTGGAGTTTGCATGTCCTCCCTGTGCCTGCGTGGGTTTCCTCCAGGTACTCCGGTTTCCTCCCACACTCCAAAGACATGCTGATAGGTTAATTGGCTTCTGTCTAAATTGGCCCTAGAATGTGTGTTAGGGACCTTAGATTTTAAGCTCCTTGAGGGTAGGGACCGATGTGAACGTACAATGTATATGTAAAGCGCCGCGTAAAGATGACGGCGCTATATAAGCACCTTAATAATAATATTTATGCAACACTGCTTTTGTTGGGTGATCACTGCCTAATAAAAGAGGCTGCCAGCCATGTCATTGCAACAGTGGCTAATCATGACAAGTATTACAGAGTGCTCACCAACAATTGTGCAAATGCACATGACACTTAGACTACAAGGTTATACACCGAGTGGGCATGTGGGTAAGAAGAAAGAACAATTCTAAAGTAGTTTTACCTGTGCATGTATCTTAATTTTAGGTGACCATTAATGGTTTCTACCCCATCCTATCTGTCTATTATAAAAGGAGTAGTATGTGGTTAATTCTTTCTAATCTTGGTTATGCAGTAAAGTAGTACAGTGATCGGTGCACACTATACTATACTAAGTGCAGGAACTGTAGCAACCAACCAGATTTTACTGTATCCACATCAGTTAAGATATGACATTTGATTACCTGCTTTCTGCACTTTGCTTATAATCATTGCTCTTTGCACTGACTTTGACTGTCTCCATAATAATAGGCTTGCAATTTGTTTGGTTGTGGAGTTTGATTCTGAATCTTTATGTTTACGTGGATCAGCACAAGAAAACAAAGCAACCTTTTCTCCCTCCGAGAGCACATTCTATATATCTCCATCTCTGTGATAGCATCAAAGTCATTATGTAGCAGTTGGCTCGGATACGCTTGCACAGACACAAATTGAGTCCGACAGGACTGATGTCTTATGGATGTTGCTGCTATTTGAAATGCTGGCATGAAGATGGTTATGATGATAAGAGTGAGCTGGTGCCTTCAGCACACGGCCTACTATGATTTCTATGGCTTTCATTCATTTCAGGAGCTCCGTACATGGTATCAAAGGATAAATAGCACATGAGATGAAACAAGATGAAGGCCGTGTATGCTTCTAAGACACAACTTCTGTTAAAATGAGACAGGTGTCATCATTGTGAGCTATATTTATCTGTTATTTAAAATACATTTCAGCATTTTGACTTCAGTAACATAGTTTTTCATTATTTTTCCATGTGTAGCAGAGGCATTTCCACAAAATGTATATCATGATTAAAAAAAAAATATATACATATACAGTCAAATATATGGATTTACAAACATCCTTCCTTTGTCCTATCAGCATTTGTATTTTTATGAATTCGATTCCTGATTTCATATAATAAAAATGTAAGGAAAACACTTCATAAAAATACCTAAATGAAAAAACTCAAATGGAAGCAACCACCCTCTGGCTTCTGAGATACGTAACATGCCTACCCAATAACTATCTTGCTGCAAAGGCATCCTTTACAAGTTCCATATAATACTTTGTAAGTTCCCTGGTGTAGTTTATAGGGTATGTGTGCTATAAATGTTACCTTTACACAAAGGACATCTGTGCTTTATTGAAAACTTCTGACCCAGCCTGTAGTGCTAGTACCCAGAGTTTGATACAGAGCAAGTCATTAGAGCTGAACTACAGTCAAAACTTTTTTTTTTTTTACTGTTGGTAGAGGGTCAGAACCAGTGTCAGGTTTTTATTTTTATCTGGGCCCACACAGATGTTCTGATGATTCCTTTGCTCTTTCCACAGATCAAAAAGCTTTGTCAGGAGAATAAAACCACTTCAGCCCCGGAGGATTTGGCTGCCAAATGACCAGACCACTTTTTGCGATTCCGCACTGCGTCACTTTAACTGACAATTGCGCGGTCATGCGACGTGGCTCCCAAACAAAATTGACTTCCTTTTTTTCCCACAAATAGAGCTTTCTTTTGGTGGTATTTTATCACCTTTGCGGTTTTAATTTTTTGCGCTATAATCAAAAATAAAGCGACAATTTTGAAAAAAAAAAAGCAATATTTTTTACTTTTTGCTATAATAAATATCCCCAAAAATATATATAAAAAAAATAATTTTATTCCTCAGTTTAGGCCGATATGTATTCTTCTACATATTTTTGGTAAAAAAAACCTGCAATAAGCGTATATTGATTGGTTTGCGCAAAAGTTATAGCGTCTACAAAATAGGGGGTAGTTTTATAGCATTTTTATTATTAATTATTTTTTTACTAGTTATGGCGGAGATCTGCGATTTTTATTGTGACTGCGACATTATGGCAGACACATCGGACACTATTGATGCTGTTTTGGGACCATTATCATTTATACAGCGATCAGTGCTATAAAAATGCCCTGATTACTGTGTAAATGACACTGGCAGGGAAGGGGTTAACCAGTAGGGGGCGGGGAAGGGGTTAAGTGTGTCCTAGGGAGTGATTCTAACTGTGTGGGGGCTGGGCTTACTGCGACATGACACTGATTACTGCTCCCGATTACAGGGAGCAGGCGATCAGTGTCCTGTCACTAGGCAGAATAGGGAGATGCCTTGTTTACAAAGGCATCCCCCCGTTCTGCCGTTCCGCGACATGATCGCAGGACACCAGCGGATATTGAGTCCGCGGGTCCCGCGGGCACGGTCATGGAGACCGCGGTGGGCGCGCGGGCGCCGGCTAGGCGGCAGATCTAAAGCAACGTATATATACGTTGCTTTGCCTGCCCGTGCCATTCTGCCGACGTATATCTACGTGAGGCAGTCGGCAAGCGGTTAAATGCTCATGGGTCCCTCTAGATTGCTGCTAAACAAAATTTGAACCTACTAAGGTATATTACATTTCTAAGAAGTGGTGAACCTCTGACTATTCTGAGACTTAACGTATGACTAAAGGCAAAAAAAAAATTCAGTTTTGGATAGAGTGGAGAGGGATTAGATCACCTGTCAGTTTTTATTGCTGTCTGTGCCCCCATTAGGGGTGCGCACATTTTGGGTTGTCCCCAGAAAAGTAGTACGGGGGAAATCTTCCAATGGAAACACTAGTTCTGGTGACCTGGGGGTCCCCAAGAGATTCCTTAATTTGTGGGCATTTCCTCTCACTTCTTGTTTTGACTATGGGACAGGAAGTGAAGGTAAAACTCCCCAGTGGGATAAAAAGAGCAAAAAGAAACCTTACAGGGGTTATAACCCTCCCTTACTCTATCCACAATGAAAAAAAGTTGTGCCTATAGTTTTACTTTAATTGAAAGGCCCTATGTGAATAATAAATGTGCATTTTTGTAGATTTGCAAAAAAAAAACACCCTTATTATATATATTTTTGGTATTTTATAACTTCAATAAAGAGGTCCCTAAAGCTTACAAAAGCAGTGTTAAATGGAAACTACAAAAAAAAAAAAAAAAAAAAAAAAAAAATTCTAGTTATCATTGTATCCATCTCTGCAGCATTCTTACCATTTGACTTAATACTATAGTGAGCACACACTAAAATGCTAATGTTTATTCAGGAGTCAGTTGATTTCATTAAATGGTTCTAAGTATACATTTATTTCATGCAAACAAATGCAGCATGAGCCTATAACTGTTATGAAATGGCACAGCAAGTGGAAAAATAATTTAATTTGAGCACCTATAAATATTAACTGGTAGGGCCCTTTAGATTCCACTTTACAGTTCTATGCTAAACATATTTTACTACTCTATTCGTGCATTATAAATGTTCCACTTAGTTTGCAATAAAGCATATTTACCTTGGGGACTGTTAGACTGCATCATGAAGATAATGGATCAGGCTGTTTTTTTACACACTCGTTATACCTAGGAGGAGTGAATATATATTTGTTACTATAAAGTCAGTAAATATAACATTCTATATATTTTCTCCAGTATTATGCATGTAACATGAATGCTGTTATGTGGTCTTTTAAATCATAATACAAATAAAATCTTAACACTTTCTAGAGCACTGAGATTTCCACCTTGATAATACCGGTAGTTGAGATGTTTACACTATATTAGCATTTGCTGTGCAGCTGCCCATTTTATATTGTAGTCATTTCAGATTAAAGCGGAGGTTCACCCTAAATCTAAACATTTGCTCATCCCAATCAGTATAACATTTATAACAACATTTGGCAAATAATTATCTTCTTCGTTTTTTTATTTACCTTGAATTTCGTATTAAATAGGGACACTTCCTGGTATCCCTCCCGCGGGAGTGGGCGTTCCTTTACTTTCCCCAGCGCCCCAATGCCTCCTGGGAGTGCAGTGTCATGCTTTCCCAGGAGACAATTCACCACCTCGTCATCAGCTTCATCAGCTTGACAGCTTCAGAGCGCTCGTTCTGAGCTGCAGCTGGTGTTAGCATACAGGACAGGAGCCAGAGTATAGGAGACAGGAGCGCTGATTTCACTGTGGAATGTGAAAAGAAAACACATCTCGCAGCGGCGTGGCGCCCCCCATCCCCCCCCGCGATGAACTGTAGAATGTGAAAAGAAAAAGCACATCCCGCGGCGGCTCCCCCCGCACCCCCCCCTCAACAACTTCACAGTATGTGTCCGTTGTGATGGCAACAGTGCAGTGGGAGAAAAGCATTCACGCTTCCCGGAAGTATTTGCTTGTGGGCTTCACAATGCCCACAAGCAAAATGGCAACTTACAAAGGGGATTTTTATAAGTTCTAATTTAGAACTGATTCTGACTGGGGAGACTGGGAAACATCTAATACGTGAGTAAATACATGAGAAAGTAATACTCAACCAATGCAATGTAAAAAAAAAAAAGGATATACCGCGGAACCTCCGCTTTAAGGAGAGGCTAAAAAGCATCCCAGAGCACACACTCATTTTCCAGGTTAAAGACCAATTCCTGTTTTAACCCATCCTCCACCATACTGTCATTGCCTCTTCTCCACTTCTCCATCCCCAGCTATTTTTTTAAATCTTTTTGTATGCCTACATTCACTGGTCATGAATGCTTCAGAGAATGGCACCCTGAAATCATAACGCTTTACATGTGTCATATACATTCACATCAGTCCCTGCCCTCAAGGAGCTTACAATCTCTCCTGTGAGCTCAATGTGGTTTAATGTCCTGGATGCTCTGGGCTTACAATAAAGCCGTGTACACACGATTGGATTTCCTATGGATTTTTCCATCGGAAATCCGATGAAGCTGACTTCCATCAGTCTTGCCTACACACCATCAGTCAGAAATCCGACTGTCCCAAACGCGGTGACGTAAAACACTCCGACAAGCCGAGAAAAATGAAGTTCAATGCTTCTGAGCATGCGTCGACTTGATTCTGAGCATGCGTGGGTTTTTTGTCCGATGGAGTTCCGCACAGACGATCGGAATTTGCTATCGTTTTTTTTCCCATCGGATAAATCTAAAACATGTTCTATTTTTTCTCACCGATGGAAAAAAGACCGATGGGGCCCATACACGATCGGTTCGTCCGATGAAAAAAGTTGGACTGTTTTCATCGGTAAAACCGATCGTGTATACACGGCTTAAGGCGCGTAGTGTCTTTGAGCACTTTTCTGGCGTTTTTTCACGCGTTTTTGGCACGTGTTTGTGCGCTTTTGTATGCAGCGTTTTTGGGCTTTGGCATTTATTAGCCAATTGAGAAAACTATTATCTGTTGCATCATTTGTTGCTATGTATTTTAGCTTTTTATTTCTTCTTTTATTATTATTCATTTATTATAATGTTTTTTCGTTAGGGTAATGGGCTTGAGTTCAGTTTAGGTTAGGGTTAGGCTTAGGAGTTGGGGGTTAGTGTTATATAGTATTATTTTATTTATTTTTTATTTTATTTTATTATTATTTTTATTATACAAATAATAATAAATTAATAATAAATAAATGTAAAATAAATACACAAATAAATAAATATCATAAGTAAAAAAATAATAAATTCAATAAATTAGTACTAAGTAACAATAAATAAATATTTAACTTTTACCCCTTAAAAAATAAAATAATTATAAATAACTAAGCATCCTAACTCTAACCTAAAAAAATGATTATTATTATTATTATTAATAATGTATTTTTTTTTGTCCAAGTTTGGGTGTTGTTATTTTATTATAATAATAATAATAATAATAATGTATTTAATATTTTTTAAGGTTAATTATTATTTGTTAATGTATTCTTACATATTATTCATTTATTTTACTTATTTATGATGATTTTTTTCGTTGTTTGTTATTTTACATTTATTTACATTCGCTGACAGGCTGAAGCCTGGTGGCGGTCCAGACAGGTGGGCGGATCCTGACCACATGGTCGCGATCTTGCCCGAGCCTGGATCGGCTCTGTGATGTCAGGTGATTAGCGGGCTTCAGCCCGCTGTCTGCTGAAAACGGGTCACAGGAGTGCAGAATAGACTGGACTCCTGTGATCCATAGAAGAAGTACAGTCAAACAAGCTTTGGTTGTATTTCTCCTTTAATGCTTCACCACATTCACTAAGCTGTGGGGAAAATTAGTGCAGCTACACTTGCAAAGTGCAAAGCCTATATTCCTTTAGTAAATCAACCCCATTGTGTTTTTGGTGTTTCTTGAAAAAGTCATCTTTATATTGCTGTGCTTCAAATATCAAAAAAAGGTATTGCAACTGAATTTTAGAAGAAGTTGGACATGTAGCAGAAAAAATGTAGCATGGAATGAAATGTCATTTTATGGGTAGATCTGAAACAGAACAGTTGTTGGAATAAACTGAGCACTGAAAAGTGCCAAATACTCAGCCTTCTGTGTTCCTCAGCATATTCCTAGAAGCAGCATGGCACACTTTCTGACAATTTAATGTAACAAACAACGTATTTAAATACTTTAAAATAAGGAAGTTTCAAATCCCAATAGTTTAACGCAGGAACTTTGCTCGACATTTATTTGGCAGCCTGTCATTTTACCACTGGCAACTGTAGCGTATATATCAAACAATGTGATGTTGATGCTGAAATTGAAGGAGTGTGGGCTGAAAGATTATAGTTAGAACATTCATCAAGTAACTTCAACATTGTAGTTTAATCTTTTCAGACTTCTTATCATTTTATGGAGTAGATTCTATTATGATGCTAATAAAAGTTAAAGCATCCTTGATTGCAGCATGATAAATACCTGAAAGAGCCCTTTAGCAAAATTATTATTAGGTCTCTTTGCTCTCCAACTCTAGATGTGAATTGAATTCCACTACTGAGATGTGTACCCATAAAACAGTAAAAGCATAGTAATGGTTAGTAACAATAATCTGATATTGAACCTGCAGTATTTATTTTATTTACATTACTATTTGATATTATCAGCGTCCAGATAAGTTATTGTTCATTCAGTTTATTGCAGGGTCCCAGCACAGTCATACTGGAAATTCTGTAAGGGTATACCCATATTATGTGATCAATGTATGTGATCAATAGAAAACTTAAAGTGTTACTAAATCCAGTAATATAGTTACATACAGTAGTAGGTGAGGTTGAAAAAAGACACAAGTCCATCAAGTCAAACCTATGTGTGTGATTATATGTCAGTATTAAATTGTATATCCCTGTATGTTGTGGTTGTTCAGGTGCTTATCTAATCGTTTTTTGAAACTATCGATGCTCCCCGCTGAGAGCACCGCTTGTGAAAGGGAATTCCACATCTTTGCCGCTCTTACAGTAAAGAACCCTCTACGCAGTTTAAGGTTAAACCTCTTTTCTTCTAATTTTAATGAGTGGCCACGTGTCTTAGTAAACTCCCTTCCGTGAAAAAGTTTTATCCCTATTGTGGGGTCACCAGTATGGTATTTGTAAATTGAAATCATATCCCCTCTCAAACGTCTCTTCTCCAGAGAGAATAAGTTCAGTACTCGTAAACTTTCCTCATAACTAATATCCTCCAGACCCTTTATTAGCTTTGTTGCCCTTCTTTGTACTCTCTCCATTTCCAGTACATCATTCCTGAGGACTGGTGCCCAGAACTGGACAGCATACTCCAGGTGCGGCCGGACCAGAGTCTTGTAGAGCGGGAGAGTTACCGCTTTATCTCTGGAGTTAATCCCCTTTTTAATGCATGCCAATATTCTGTTTGCTTTGTTAGCAGCAGCTTGGCATTGCATTTATCTATTAGGACCCCCAGGTCCTTTTCCATCCTAGATTCCCCCAGAGGTTTTCCCCCCAGTGTATAGATTGCATTCATATTTTTGCCACCCAAATGCATTATTTTAAATTTCTCTACATTAAACCTCATTTGCCATGTAGTTGCCATATGCAAATAGTTTTACTGTTGTGGGTTTAGTAACACTTTAATAACTGAGAACCCAACTTTTCCTAGGCATTTTAACACAAGCGTACATCACATGAAGAATACATTTCCAACCTGCTTGAACACCATGTCCATAACAGACTCTTTGAGTTCCTCACGTCTTACTAAGTGTTAAAAAAATTACAACAGTAAAATCAGGCTGTATTTGCAGTAAAGCATGCTTGTTATATTCACTGTGGAATCTAAAGCCGTGTACACACGATCGGTTTTACCGATGAAAACAGTCCGATGGACTTTTTTCATCGGACAAACCGATCGTGTATGGGCCCAATCGGTCTTTTTTCCATCGGTGAGAAAAAATAGAACATGTTTTAAATTTATCCGATGGGCAAAAAACCGATAGCAAATTCCGATAGTCTGTGTGGAACTCCACGCATGCTCAGAATCAAGTTGACGCATGCTCAGAAGCATTGAACTTAATTTTTCTCGGCTTGTCGGAGTGTTTTACGTCACAGCGTTTTGGACGGTCGGATTTTTGACTGATGGTGTGTAGGCAAGACTGATGGAAGTCAGCTTCATCGGATTTCCGATGGAAAAATCCATCGGATTAGAATCCATAGGAAATCCGATCGTGTGTACGGGCTTTAGGGGTTAAGCCTGCACATTGTTTAAAAAAGCTGTTTGATCCTGTCTTTTCTGATCCTCCCCTTTTTCCACTGTCCCCAATCCATCTCCTGATAGGACAGAGCCTTGGAGTCAACATCTGTCAAATGGAAGCAGCCACATACAGATTAAATTCGGCCAGCTGAATTTTGATCTGTCTGTTGTCAACTTTCGTCCTGTACATTTAACGTAATCTGTACGCACAAAAGGTACCAGTGGCCAAATTCACTAAACAGTAAAAAAAAGGTGAACCATTGTGCAGTTTTTTGTATAAAAAAAATCTATCAAAAATAATTACTGCTCACAAAAGATTTTATTATGGATAAGGAGGTGTTTTTTTTTTTTTTTTCTTAACACACACATTATTCCTCTTCATTAGAGTATTTATATTTACAGTTTATATATATATATATATATATATATATATGTAATCTATAAATATATAATATATAATCATGTGCTTTGTATGTTTTTGTTACAATGGATTTGATTGCCATTGTTAGGTTCTGAGAGCGGGTGAAAAAATTAGACAGAATAATGTTTGATTTTTGGAAACATAATATCAAATAATTTATGTAATAGCTAAATAACTATTGCATACAAAAGAATAACTGCTGACCTATACCACAAGTAGGTAGATTAATTGAACATATTAATAAAAATATTATTGGAAACTAAAATATTGCAGCTTTTGAAATAAAACATATGCTACAGCAAATTAGGACAATTCATTTTAGTGGTCTAATTTTTGTGTAAAGCCAGATAAAAACTTATATATAGCATTATTTAAGTGAATTCTTCTATTTTCCTGCTTCTGTTTTTTCTTTTCCTATAATACCTTTCTTGGGTCAGGCTTTTTTACAGTTAAAACCCATTTTTGAAAGCACATTCTAAGGGTGTATTCTGCGCTGCAAGTGATTTTGTTCTACCACAGAAGTAAAGGCAACTTTGTGTGAAAACTTGCTCTGAGAATGTGTAGTTTGTGGATTTCATATTGCTTTATTTCATAATTCAGGATCCTGCAGTACATCATTGCCTTGTAATGTATATTGCTACCTTTACTAAAATGACAGCTAATTATAAAGATAAATTATTCGGGTGATGATCTGACCAGGGGAGGAAACCATCTGGGATTGAGGATTACTTTGTGTTAATACGGGGAAATACATTATTAGCTCTGCCAAGCTGCTTCTGGGCATCATGCATGTTGGCAGCAATGCAAACTTTGTAATGTACTCCAGTTAGTGTAATGGGAAAAATATGTCATATGTAATGTATTCCCTGTAGGGATTTGCATGATAGATTTTAAGTTGTTATTGCACTTAAATAACGGTGTTCTTCTCTGTTTATTTTGTCTTCTTGAACAGGCTGTGACAACGCTGCACTGAAACACTGAAGTGGGTAGACACCCGTTGGCTTTGAAAGCCAGTGAAATTAAGCCTTCCTAAACATGCAGGTGCCAAGCTGTCAGATGATGAACTTTGCCAGGCCAGTGCTGGTTCTTCTGTGCTTCCTACTCCATGCTGATGCTGAAAGTAAGTTTAGTGCTTTGTTCTGTTTGAGTTCTTGACCATAATGAGCAGTTTTGTTTTTGCTTGGCAGCAGTTGAGGGTCTTTGAACAGAATCTCTTTATGAGAGAATGCTAAAAACACTGTGGGATCCTCGCTGGCTCAAACCCACCTTCTGAAAAAAGACTATTTATGTGACTCCTTGTGTATTTCTGCTGGGCTAACCACGGTAATGCATTCCCCTACTATGCTGTTGTATTTGCTTCTTACCACTACAAAGTTAGGCTTTGGAAAAAGTAAAATGCAGTACATGGTGCCAATAGACAAAGGGTAGACAACTATTGTTGAATTAGGAACATTGTAGTCTCTGCACGCAGTATTTTTTTTATTTTGGTTGTTTTTGTAGACACAATCAGCACTGGTTTTAAATGAGAACACTGTATTATTGCATATGTTATGCCATTTTGTTTTGATGGGTTTAAGAAGAGTCCATAGGTATGCATAAAGAACTTTCAAGCAGATATGAACATATTATAAAGATATAGTGCATGTTCTTGATCAATGTTCCACTTTGAGCGATGACAGGTGCTTAGTAGTCAGTTAATATTTATGTGTTATTATGTTGCAGTTATGTCCTGACAAGCAAAGTGTGTAAACAGTAAGAGCCGGTTCACACAGGGGCAACACTATTTTGAGCACGACTTTGCAACTTGGACACGACTAGAGAGTGAACCATGGCGCGACTTGGAGCGACTTAAAGTCGCCTCCAGGATAGGCTGTTCCCTGTGTTTAGTATGAATCACGAGGGGGATCACGAATTCACGAAAAAACAATGTGGGGGTCCCCCCGAAATCCATACCAGACCCTTATCCGAGCACGCCGCCCGGCCGGTCAGGAAGGGGGGTGGGGGCGATCGAGTCTGCGGGACCCACCGTCCGACTCACGGGGAAGGCAGGGGGGTCGCGAGCGCGCCGCCGCGGGCGTGCGCGCGACTCCGACGTCGGCAGTTAAAGGGCCACGTACAGGTACGTAATTGTGCCTGTACGAGCCATTCTGCTGACGTATATATACAGTGAGGGGTCCTTAAGTGGTTAAAGACTCCTCTGTCCTTACCAGGACTGGTTGCCTAATCTTGATAAAATGCTCTTAAATCAATACTATATACCTTGATTATGAAGAACTATAAATCTTTTCTGTAACAATTTTGTAAATGAGATTTTCTAATATAAGCTCTAATGTCAATGATGGAACAGGAGTCGCCAGAAAACTAGACATTGATCTATTGACTTGCCATCACTGAGTCTTCCATTCAATATCCACTATTAGAATCTCAGAGACTGTATTATGGAAGCCTTTCAAACATATTAATCTAAGTGATGTATTGTTGTAGAGTGCTATCAATGTTAGTTTACTCTATGTGATTATACAGTTTTCAAAACTAATATCATAACATTCTAAAGGTATGCAGCATGTAAGACTAACAAGTAGTTGGGTTTAGAGAATTTTAGTAAACTAGCAGACAATCGGATCCTTACTTTCCCTGACCAACCTAAAATTAACTACGGTATTTAGAGTGAGGACCAAATATGCTTTGATAAAAAAATCCCAAATTCCAAAAGTTAGAGGCCATTAAATATACCATACAGAATGTAAAGCATTGCACCCTGTAAATTGCAAATTGGGTGAATGAGTATGGAGGATGCCATATTATTATTGACACTGTGGCGATCGCTCCATTGGTTTTAGCGATAATAATGGGAGTTGTCATTGTAGCAGTAATATTGTTAATGTGTTGTGTATCCCCTGTAGTTGAGTTAATTTTCCATTTACTTCTGGCTGTATTCTCAGCATGCTTGTAGTTTACACATCATTTGGGTTAACCACTTCAGTACCAGTGCCAGTCTGTAACACCCCTTCATTACCAGGCCATTTTTCAGTTTTCAATGCTGAGACAGTTTGAGTGATAATTACCCTGTCATGCAATGCCAGACTAATTCATGCCAGATACATTTTGTACCATTTTTTGAGATAGATAGGGCTTGTTTTGGCTAAGTTCACACTATTGTGGGTGTGGGAAGGCATGCAATTACACGCCTTCCCTTACCCGCAAGCAGCCACATCAAAAATGTGCTGCTTTTAAGCAGGTGTGTGGGGTGCTATTAACCCTCAATAGCAACCCCATGCACTGGAAACCACAGCACAGTTTTCCTGTGTAAACCCCCATCCAGCTGCCTTTGAAGCCCAACTGCATGTTTTTACTGCCCCTTAACCGCAAGTATAAATGAGCCCATACAGCTTTCTTTTGGTGGTATTTAAAAAACACTTGATTATTTATTTATTTTTTATGTAGAATGGAAAAAATACAAAAAAATGTGTAAAAAAACAAACACATCCTAACTCTGTTATAGAACATAAAAATAAATACCCCTGAAATGACTTTTTGGAAATGAAGGGGTTGATTTACTTAACCACTTGACCACTGGGCACTTAAACCCCCTTAATAACCAGACCAATTTTCAGCTTTCGGTGCTCTCACATTTTGAATGACAATTACTCAGTCATACAACACTGTACACATATGAATTTCTTGTCCTTTTTTTCACACAAATAGAGCTTTCTTTTGGTGGTATTTAATCACTGTTGGGTTTTTTATTTTTTGCGCTATAAGAGAAAAAAGACTGAAAATTCTGTAAAAAAAAATTTTTTTTTTCGTTTCCGTTATAAAATTTTGCAAATTACTATTTTTTCTTCATAAATTTTGGCCAAAATTTATACTGCTACATATCTTTGGTAAAAATAAGTACAAATTGGTGCATATTATTTGGTCTTTGTGAAAGTTATAGAGTCCACAAACTATGGTGCCAATATCTGAAAATTGATCACACCTGAAGTACTGACGGCCTACCTCATTTCTTGAGACCCCAACATGCCAGAAAAGTACAAATACCCCCCAAATGACCCCTTTTTGGAAAGAAGACATTCCAAGGTATTCAGAAAGAGGCATTGTGAGTTTTTTGAAGTTGTCATTTTTTCCCACAATTCTTTGCAAAATCAAGATTTTTTTTTCTCTTTTTTTTTTTTTTCACAAAATTGTCATATTAGCAGGTTATTTCTCACACACAGCATATGCATACCACAAATTACACCCCAAAACACATTCTGCTATTACTCCCGAGTATGGCGATACCACATGTGTGAGACTTTTACACAGCGTGGCCACATACAGAGGCCCGACATGCAGGGAGCACCATCAGGCGTTCTGGAGCACCCAGGCCAATTCTGACATTTCTCTCCTACATGTAAAAATCATTATTTATTTGCTATAAAATTACATAGAACCCCAAAACATTATATATGTTTTTTTAGCAAAGACCTTAGAGAATATAATGGTGGTTGTTGCAACTTTTTATCTCGCACGATATTTGCGCAGCAATTTTTTTAACGCGTTTTTTACGGGAAAAAAATGTTTTGTGCTTAAAAAAAAAAAAACAGTAAAGTTAGCCCAATGTTTTTGCATAATGTGAAAGATGAAGTTACGCTGAGTAAATAGATACCTAACATGTCACCCTTAAAAATTGCACACGCTTGTGGAATGGCGCCAAACTTCGCTACTTAAAAATCCCCATAGGCGACGCTTTAAATATTTTTACTGGTTACATGTTTTGAGTTACAGAGAAGGTCTAGGGCCAAAATGATTGCTCTCGCTCTAACGTTCGCAGAGATACCTCACATGTGTGGTTTGAAAACCGTTTTCATATGTGGGCGGGACTTACGTATGCGTTCGCTTCTGTATGCGAGCTCACGGGGACAGGGGCGCTTTAAAAAAAAATATTTTTTTTATTGTTCATTTTACTTTATTTATTTTAGTTTGACATGCTTTTCCGCCCCAAAATTTTTATACCTATTACAAGGAACGTAAACATCCCTTGTAATAGGAATATGGCATGACAGGTCCTCTTTACAGTGAGATATGGGGTCAATAAGACCCCACATCTCACCTCTAGGCTGGGAAGCCTGAAAAAAAAACAAAAAAAAACAACAATCCTGGCTTTGATCGTAGCGGTGAGTCGGTAGAAGCACCAGAGGGCGGTGAGGGGGACGACATCCCCTCTCGCCTCCCGTAAGAATGATCAAGCGGCGGAACAGCCACTATGATTGTTGTTATGGTGTAGGGAATCGCCAGGTGAACAAGCTAATATCTGAATGATGCCTGTAGCTGCAAGCATCATTCAGATATCCCCGCACAAAGTCAAGGACGTCATATGACGGCCGGCGGGCGGGAAGTGGTTATTGCAGAGTATTGCCGGGCATTGCGGAGTATTGCCGGGCATTGCGGAGTATGGCAGGGCATTGCGGAGTATGGCAGGGTATTGCGGAGTATGGCAGGGTATTGCATGGGGTATTGCACAGGGGGTATTGCACAGGGTATTGCAGAGTATTGCGCAGGGTATTGCAGAGTATTGCACAGGGTGTATTGTGCAGGGTATTGCAGAGTATTGTGCAGGTATTGCGCAGGGTATTGCAGAGTAATTTGCAGAGTATTTTGCAGAGTTTTGCGCAGGGTGATGCAGAGTATTGTGCAGAGTATTGCAGAGTATTGTGCAGGGTATTGCAGAGTATTGCGCAGGGTATTGCAGAGTATTTTGCAGAGTATTGCGCAGGGTATTGCAGGGTATTGCAGAGTATTTTGCAGGGTATTGCAGAGTATTTTGCAGGGTATTGCGCAGGGTATTGCAGAGTATTGCGCAGGGTATTGCAGAGTATTGCGCAGGGTATTGCAGAGTATTGCACCAGGGTATTGCAGAGTATTGCGCAGGGTATTGCAGAGAATTGCAGAGTATTGCACCAGGGTATTGCAGAGTATTGCACCAGGGTATTGCAGAGTATTGCACCAGGGTATTGCAGGGTATTTTGCAGAGTATTGGCAGGGTATTTTGCAGAGTATTGCGCAGGGTATTTTGCAGAGTATTGACAGGGTGTATTGCAGAGTATTGGCAGGGTGTATTGCACAGGGATGGCTGAGCAGCAATGGATGGATGGCTGGATCTGTGACTGCAATTGTCACAGATCCAGCCCACAGTGCTGCTGCTGCCATCCGCTCCCTCCCCCTCCCCTCTCACACTGTACCGATCGGTACAGAGAGGGGAGAGAGGAACCGGCGTCATCACATGACGCCGGTCTGTTTACAAGTGATTGCTCCGTCATTTGACGGAGCGATCACGTGGTAAACGGCCGCTATCAGCGGCGATTTACCGCGATTCGTGATCCGCCGCGGCGGTCACGGAGTTTCCCGTGTGCGCGCCCCAGGGGGCGCGCGGGAGCGCGATTCTGGGAGGACATTATAACGTCCTCCCAGAGTAAAGCAACCACCTTGTTGACGTTATTTGTCGGCAGGTGGTTGCTAAGTGGTTAAGGCACATAGACTGTGGACTTTGCAAATGCAGTTGCACTCATTTTCCCCAGAGCTTAATGAATGTGGTGAGGCTCTGCTGATTTCCATTATCCAATCAGGTGCAAGCAAAAAAATTTTATTTATTTTTTTCTTGCACCTGATTGGATATTTTTTACAAAATGAAGCAAAAACTGTTAAAAGTTCCCCTTCCCACATGCACATACGAAAGCACATACATTCTAGGGCCAACATTTATTGTTAACTCTAAAACTGATGAGCTGTAGAGGCGCATGAATTTTAAGCTGGCCATAGATGGAGCGAAAGAAGACTGGTTCAGCAGGGACCGGACGTATTTCGATCCATCTATAGCCATTCCTGCTCCAGGGAAGTCAACCTAATGAACAGGACTGTTGGAGATTTTTCACTTGATCAGCACTGCAGCGATCAGTATATTCTAAGGCTCCATGTACACAGAAGCTCAAAAACGGTCGTTTTGAACGCCAGATTTCTGGCAGAAAAAGCTGCTTTAAAATATAGCTTTTATCAGCGTTTTTACTAGCGTTTATTAGCGTTTTTCAGTGTAGCGTTTTTTAGCTTTTTTTTTTTTTCAATGGATCAAAAAACGCTAGAAAATTTCTTGCGTTCAGAAAAAAGCCCATTAACTCCACTGCTCATTAACGCTAAAAAACGCTATGTGTACATGAACACATAGGCTAACATAGAGTGCAGTTAATGGGATTTTTAAGAAAACGCCAATAAACTGCAGTTTATCAGCTTCAGTGTACATGGAGCCTTACAGCTATATAATCCCTGCTGTTATGCCGCGTACACACGACCGCTTTTCTCAACGAGAAAAACTGCATTTTTTTTTCGCCGAGAAAAACGATCGTCTGTGGGCTTTATGTCGTTTTTCTCGTCGAGAAAAATGGCATAAAAAACAACGAGAAAAATTAGAACATGTTCTAAATTTTCTCATCGTTTTTTCCAGCATTTTTTTCCGCGGCAGTTTTCCCATAGGGAGACACTGCCGCGGAGCCCACAGACGGTGGTTTTTCTCGTCAAGAGAAAAAATGACGGGAAAAACGACCGTGTGTAGGGAACCAAGCGGTTCCCCCGTTTTTCCTGTCATTATTCACGGCGGTTTTTTAACCGCCGTGAATAATGATCGTGTGTACGCGGCATCAGAATACAAAAGTGCAGGAGGGAGGATTCCTTCATCTACCTTGAGTGTGTGGATGGAGAAGTCAGTTTTTTTTATTAGCCGGCTGGTTGACATTTTTGGTAATTATTTTACTATTTACTCAACCTCATGCATATTTGACCAAAATTGTACATATATATATATATATATATATATATATATATATATATATATATACCGTATTTTTCGGACTATAAGACGCACTTTTTCCCCCCAGAAATATGGGGGAAAATGTCCCTGCGTCTTATAGTGCGAATACACGACAAGCCCCGCCCCCCGCCGTTGCTGGCACCGCCCCTGCCATCCGCTCGCATCACTCCCTGTAGCCGCTGGAATCCCCCGACCGCCGCCACTGGCTCCGCCCCCCCCGCTGCCACTGGCCTCGCCCCCCGCCACCGCTGCGAATTCAAATAGATCCGCTCTCTCTTACTTTTCTCCCTTCGGCTTACAGAAAGGGAAGGGGGGCGGCGGGGGATACAGACAGCCCGCAGCTCTCCTCTCCCTGTCACAGCGCCGCTGCCGAGTTCTCTGGCAAATAGAGCAGCGGCGCTGTGACAGGGAGAGGAGAGCTGCGGGCTGTCTGTATCCCCCACCGCCCCCCTTCCCTTTCTGTAAACCGAAGGGAGAAAAGTAAGAGAGAGCGGATCTAATTGGATTCTCTGCGCTGCCACCCAGCTTCCTGCTCGTTGTTTCCCTCCCCATGATTGGCCACAGCAGAGGGCCAATCAGAAGACACTGGGGGCATCATGGGAAATTAAGTCACGGCAGAGTTCTGGCACCAGTTCCCCCGGCATGCAAGCACTCTGCTGGAGGGGAGGGAGGGGGTGTTAGAAGAGGAGCAAAAGAAAATACTCTGCTGGGGGACACCACCAGAGAGCCACGCTGTACCCTGCACGCACCACCAGAGAGCCACGCTGTACCCCGCACCGCCAGGGAGCCACGCTGTACCCTGCACCGCCAGGGAGCCACGCTGTACCCCGCACCGCCAGGGAGCCACGCTGTACCCCGCACCGCCAGGGAGCCACGCTGTACCCCGCACCACCAGGGAGCCACGCTGTACCCCGCACCACCAGAGAGGGAGCCACTCTGTTCCCGCACCACCAGAGAGGGAGCCACATTGTACCCGCACCACCAGAGTGGGAGAAAGACCGAGCCACTGCCAGGATACAGACATGCTACACTACTGACTAGAGTCACCCCAGGCAACCCAGAGTGAGCGAACGTCCAGCAAGAGGGATCACTGTTGCGATTTCGCTGGGTCTGGTAAGAGGGCCTGTTGGCCATTATCCATTACTATTCCCAGGGACTGAGCCATTAGGAAGTGCCTAGCCTGCTATTCTCTAGACCCTATTGACCGCCACAACGTCCCTCTCTGTCTTCTTCCCATGGCGTCCCCTCTGTACTCTTCCCAGGGCGTTACTCTGTCCTCTTCCCAGGGTGTCCCTCTGTCCTTCACCCACGGCAACCCTCTGTCCTCTTCCCACAGCGTCCCCTCTGTCCTCTTCCCATGAAGATGACAGGGCGGGTCTTTAAAAGGAAGGGGTGGGTCATATTTTTAAATTAGGGGGTGCGCAAGTTTAGTCAGGCCTAGGGCAGCACAAAACCTAAATACACCACTGATGGCAATGGTCACTCTGCGTTTACTATGGCAATGGTCAGGCTGCATTTACTATGGCAATGGTCAGGCTGCATTTCATGGGCACTGGAAAATATTTTGGTACACCATTTGGTTCAGAATATTTTTTTTCTTGTTTTCCTCCTCTAAAACCTAGGTGCGTCTTATGGTCAGGTGCGTCTTATGGTGCAAAAAATACGGTATATAATATATAATATATATGCTGGTGTTTTTTTTTTTGCTAAGAGTAGACATCTTTATATTTTACATGAAATATCACATATATAACAGTTTTTTCTTTAGAGCAGCATGTTCTGTAGAAGTTACAGTTTCGCTGTGAGCTTATTTATAGACGGCACTCCCCCTGGGAGCTTGGTAGAATATGTAGCAAAGCTGCACAATATTCTGTCCATGTGCATTAAATAGTTTGGGAGGTTTAAATACACAAGATTGGTTCCAATAAAAGTTCTAGACAGTGTGCAACAGCTGTTTGGGCTCCTAGAAATTAGATAATATCTTGCTATTGCTAGAGAGCTATAATTCTTTACGGTAAATATAGATGCATTAGGTTTTTATTGAGAAAGGATGACATCACCCTTTCCACTTATTATTTTTCTAAATGGTTATATATACACTGATGTGAGAGAGAGAGAGAAAGAAAGGCAGAGCTTTACAGTAAAGTAGGCTGAAGGTCTGAATGAAATCACAGGTAATATCTAGAAGAAGATAGAGCTCTTATGCCGCGTACACACGATCGTTTTTCATGATGGGAAAAATGCCATTTTTTTATTTGGTCATTAAAAAAGGATCGTGTGTGGGCTCCAGAGCATTTTTCACGACATGAAAAATGGGCATTAAAAATTTGGAACATGCTCTAATTTTCTCATCGTTTTTCACGTTGTCGTTTTTCTCGTCATGAAAAACGGCCGTGTGTAGGCTTTAACGAAGTGAAAAAAACACGCATGCTCAGAAGCAAGTGATGAGACGAGAGCGCTCGTTCTGGTAAAACTAGCGTTCGTAATGGAGAAAGCACATTCGTCACGCTGTAGCAGACTGAAGAGCACGAGGCTGAAAAGCGTGAAACGTCTCTCAACAAACTTTACTAACATGAGGATCAGCAAAAGCAGCCCAAAGGGTGGCGCCATCCGAATGGAACTTCCCCTTTATAGTGCCGTCGTACATTTCGTACGTCACCGCGCTTTACTCGAGCATTTTTTTTCATGATAGTGTGTAGGCAAGGCAGGCTTGAGAAGAATCACGTCGAGAAAAACTTTGTTTTTTTCAATGACATTAAAAACGGTCTTGTGTACGCGGCATTAGACTTTATAAATGAGAACAAGTTGGTTTTGCTTTATGCCAGAAAATGATTTTGTGGCTTGAACAGCCAACAACGACCTTTAACATTTGGCTAGCACAGGGTCATAACTATCAGAATAAATGCACACGAAGTTATGTGGTGAGTTCTGTACTTGAACTCTGTCATCAAACTCCATTACTGATACCTCTCAAGCTTCAAGTTAGTTCCACAGTTAAAGAAATGGTCTTACTTTTCCTTGTAACTCCCAAGGTTACACAGCTCCCTAAGGCTACTTTCACACTGAGACGCTTTACAGGCGCTATAGTGCTAAAAATAGCGCCGGTAAAGCGCCTCTACTGTCACTCCAGTGTGAAAGCCTCAGGGCTTTCACACTGGAGCGGTGTGCTTGCGGGACGTTAAAAAAAGTCCTGCAAGCAGCATCTTTGAGGCGCTTTAGGAGCAGTGTATACACCGCTCCTAAAGCACCCCTGCCCATTGAAATCAATGGGCAGCGCGGCCGAATCGCATGCAAAGCGCCGCGGTAGTGTGGGTTAAAAGTGCCCTGCTAGCGGCCGAAAAACACCTCAGTGTGAATGTGCCCTACGAAGAAAATACCACAACACAATAAGAACCAAGAACAGGAAAGTTCAAATAGAGAACAAATGGGTCATTAACATTAGATAGCAAGACTACCTCTCAACATGATGGGCAATAGGAGCATATAGAAGGGGATGGTCTATATCTCAGCACTATGAGGAAATATCATCATTAGCATATTACATTGTCCTGTAATTTGGGGCACTAAACAAGGCATCAGAATGTATTATACCTGCACTATAGTACTGCAGAGTGTTTGGTACTTTAGGCTTTATTTACATGGTCGTAAATAAAAATGCATATAGTGTTTTTTTTATTCCGAATCTGAATGTGGCTGCATTGTTTTCAAAGAAGCCATTTACATAGGTGTGTAAAAACAAGCTGCTTTCAGATCTGTAACACAGAATTCAAAAATCTGTGTCAAGAACATGCACTTTAGGTGCTCACACATATAAGTACATGTATGTGCGCTGGTAGCAGCATAAAGTAAAGCGGTTGTATACCCGCTGAACTTTTTTTTTTTTAACACTGTAAAGCAAAAGGCATAATGAGCTAGTATGCACCGCATACTAGCTCATTATGAAATACTTACCTTAGAACGAGGCATCAGTAACTTACCTGGTCCACGCCGAGGGAGATGACATCTTGCCTCGCCGTATCTTCCGGGTATCGCGGCTCCAGCGCTCTGAGTGGCTGGAGCCGCAAAGTCGTCACTCCCGAGCATGCGCGCGGGAGACTTCTTTCCGGCAAGGTCCGGCGTCTCCCGGGCCTTAAGCCGAAAATCCCCAGTGCGCATGTGTTGCTGCATTCAGCAGCGGTTTGCGAGGGGAATATCTCCTAAACCGTAAAGGTTTAGGAGATATTTTTTTTTACCTACAGGTAAGCCTTATTATAGGCTTACCTGTAGGTAGAAGTAAAAAAAATAACTATACAACCGCTTTAAGGCCCCTTTCAAACTGAGGCGTATTTCAGGCGTTTTTGCGCTAAAAATAGCGCATAAATAACGCCTAAAATACCGAGGGGCTTTCACACTGAGGCGGTGCGCTGGCAGGAGACAAAAAATCTCCTGCAAGCCGCATCTTTGAAGCGGTGAAGGAGCGGTGTGTATACCGCTCCTTTACCGCTCCTTGCCATTGAAATCAAGGGTACACCGCGGTAATACTGCTCGCAAACCGCGGCTATACCTGCGGTTTGCGGGCGGTATTAACCCTTTTTCGGCCGCTAGCGGGGTTTAAAACCGCACCGCTAGCGGCCGCATATCGCGGTAAACACGACGGTAAAGGGCGCTGAAAATCGCGCCGCTATACCGTCACCGCATATGCCCGCCCCAGTGTGAAAGGGGCCTAAGTATCAACAAAGGGGGAAAATAAGTTATCATAAAAACATTTTTTATGTATGCATACGCATATTTACGCGTTTAAATGCATCTGTGCGCAAGGATTTTACTGATCATTATGCAGGAACTTCTCTCCTTGAAAACACATGTGTAGTAACATCAGTACATTTTTTATGGCCGCGTGAATGAGGACTTTTAGTGTACTGACTGATTTACAGTAAATATCTGTTGTGTCGTCAAGCGCAAACGTATGTTATGCAAGTTGCTTTTGTTTTAATACAAAAAGACCCTTCAAATCAGACAAATTTATCATTAACGTGTAACTGTCACGGTTACATCTGGCTTTTGGTTCAGGGGTGGCAGAATTGGTGAGCTGGTAAAATGAATATCTCTCAATGGGATATATTCTGCACAGGGAGACTGCATATTTTCATTTTGAAGTATCTATTAGTTTACAGAGCTGCTTGGATGACATCCTTTGCCTGCTGCACATTACAGCTGGTCCCTAGCCCATCATCACATCAAGATCATTTAAAGAGTACCTTTGTCTGCCGTGACAAGAACAGTATTTAAGCTGAGATGAGCTTTCTTTTGTCTTTCAGAACACGGTAAAGACCTGCTGTATGAAGCACATTTAGCAAAAGTCATGCTGCAGATATGAGTTGTATGAAATTTCATACATGTTCAGCTATGATGGGGAAGCAAAATATGCAGTATATATAATAGAGTGTTTTTTTTACTTGCATAGAAATTGACATTGGCATGATTAAATTCATCCCTGGTTCTTTTAGATGATAACGTAAGAAGCACAGCACACGGTATTATGCTGTTGTTAATAAGAGTTTAGACAAGGAATACTGTCAGTGCAAGGACTTCAAACTAATTTTCCTTAAGATTTAGCAAATTCCAAATTTATCAAAAGGTTAACAGGCTTTTATCAGGTCAAAAGTAATATGTAGAAAGCAGAAAGTTCTTTTGTTGCTGTAGGTTACAGCACTTTTATCTTTATAATTGCTCTTAGCTCTACCATATGGAAATGTGAACAGAAAACCTCAAGGGTATTTATGTCTAAGCTGTTCTTTAAAGGGAACCATGTATCACGTTACACCAATATTTAGGAAACATAGTCACATTCCACATCCTCCAAAGTTGCAAGATTCTTCTCCCCGAAGCATCCTGTATCTCAGGGGTCTCCAAACTTTCAAAATAAAGGGGCAGTTTACTACACTTTAAACTTTAGGGGGGTCGTACTTTGGCCAATAGGAGTACAAAATGCCCTGACATCGTTGTGTGTGTAAACAATGCCATAGGCTTGGTGGTCAGTCGTAGTAACTAATTACATCATTGGTTTCAGTGGGAGGAATAATGCTTCATCTCTGGTGTCAGTGAGAAAATGAGTTCCCGATCATTAATGTCAGTGGGAGGAAAAGGACCTTGTATCAGTGGAAGGAATAGTTCCTCAAAAGTCGGATAAAGGCAAGCAAAGGGCCACATCTGGTCTGCGAGCCGCAGTTTAGAGACCCCTACTGTATTTATTTTAATCTAGAATCGCAGTGTGTGGCTCCACCTGCAAAGCTGCATAATTCATTCACATTACTTAATGTCCCATCTGCTGTCATGGAAGATGATGTCATTGTACTAATAGTCCTTTGATTACTTCTGCTAGCTCCATAATGGAATGTTTGTACCCCCATATATAGACCTGGGGCTGCAGAAACTGTATACCTCAGTCTTTGCATTGCACACACATGATTCCACGATCTAGGTCGCTGTGATTTGAAGGCTATAATACAAAAAATAAAAAATAAATGTGCAATGTGGGTGCATGTATTAATTTTATTTACAGATGGTGAAATTTGCCTTTGAACTTGCAGTTTAAATCAACTAAATATATTCCAGGTGCTTTAGAACAGAATGTGTGTAAATTCTTAGGGTCCTTTCAGACATGCGGATCCCATAGGGATCTGTTCCTTTCATATCCGCTTGCTCAGCGGGGATCGCTCCGTTGATCCCCGTTAAGCCGGCAGATGACACACTGTGCAGGGACCGCCCTGTCAGATCTCCGCTCTCCTCTATGGGGGGATCGGATGAACACGGACCGTCTGTCCGTGTTCATCCTATCCGCTCTGCAGACGAATGGAAAAATAGGATTTTCCTCCGTCTGCAGAATCGGACCATAGCGGGCACGGATGATATCGGGTGTCAGCGGATATTCATCCGCTGACACCGCTATCCCATAGGGATACATGTATGTCCGTATTTCATCTGAAAACGGATGGATGAAATACGGACATACGGTCCGCACATGGGAAAGGGGCCTTACTGATTGCTTTTATTATAAAGCAACTGCACCCTGAATAAAAAAGTATGTCCCTTGTTAACATTCTGCAGAGAAATACCCTTGTTGTCAGCGTGGAAGCTGTGGTCTATGTGCAGAGGTCCGACACAGCAGGAGATCATCACTCTAGTCACAACCTTTACCTGCATCCCTTTAGAATGTGAAACTGTCATGTTTGCCCAGCTGCCCCTTTTTGCTCCATAAATATGAAGATTTACATTACTTATACAGTAAAACCTTGGTTTGCGAGCATAATTAGTTCCAGAAACATGCTTGTAATCCAAAGCACTTGTATATCAAAGCATTTTTTTTTTACAGGGTATAAAAGAGAAGAGAGGCACCTCTAAGTGTAGCAATAAGTTGCTAAATGTTGTACCTTCATTAACCCCCTCAATACCAGGCCTATTCTGGCACTTCTCTCCTTCATGTAAAAATCATCATTTTTTTGCTAGAAAATTACTCAGAACCCCCAAACATTATATATGTATATATATTTTTAGCAGACACCCTAGGGAATAAACTGGCGGTCATTGCAACTGTAGCAGCCTCACCTCTCTCCCTTTCTTCATCGGTTATATGGCTGTTGTCTAGGGGTACCTGGGAGAGAGAAATGATACACACCACGTCCCATGTCCTCCGTAACTGGGAGGTGAAGGCCAGAAGATTGGGCTTTTGTGTAGGTGTCCTAGAGTCAAGTCCAGTCTTTCGTCCCTGACTCTTTTGCTTTAGTAACCCAAGTTCCACACAGTGAATAGGTACAACTCAGTTTTATTCTTCTTACCAAGCAATAAAACAATCTTTCTCCTTTGGAAAATGGGGGACAGATCGAGGCACAATCCTTTCCCTTCTTGCTGCTGCCCACTGTGCTGTCACCAGTGGTGAATAGTCACTGGCACTGACTAGGTAATATAGAACGTGAATTACCTTCACTCACTTTGCCCCTGTCAGAGGAAGAAATCTGTCCAAGGGAGAAATGGAGGCCTCTCCGTCACCAGCGATGCTGCGCCGGGCTCTTCAGAGAAGTTACTGTGCACCAGTCCTCACGAACTCAGACACGGGCACCCAAGGAATTAGGGCCCCCTCGGATTCCTCCACCCTCGCGGAACTCAGTCAAAGGTACTGAGCCCCAGGCATCCGCCATAGTACCTCACCCCAGGCTAAAGGTGCCTGAGATGGACTCCATCTCTACTCTAGCTAGGCCAAGGGCGCCTAGGCCTGGAACACCGGAATGCCAGCACCCAAGCTGAAGGTGCCTGGGTGCGGCCACGTCCTCCGACTTTCTTCTCCCAAAAAGGGCGTCCACCCCTTTTATGACCTCTCCCTTTGCGTCACAGCGGGTTCCCCGCCCCGCTGTACCAGCTCCAAGGGAGGACAAAAAGGCACGGTTCGTGGCGTGAGTTCAACTCCGGCCCCAGGCAACAGCGCCACCCAGGGACCCCAAGGAACCTCACACCACCAGAGTCCTCACATAATTCAAATACCCGCTACACAACTTTTTATCTTGCATGGTATTTGCGCAATCATTTTTCAAACGCCTTTTTCATGAATTAAAAAATAACAAAACAGTAAAGTTAGCCCAATTTTTTTGTATAATGTGAAAGATGATGTTACGCCAAGTAAATAGATACCTAACCTGTCACGCTTTAAAATTGCGCACACTTATGGAATGGCGCCAAACTTCGGTATTTAAAAATCTCCATAGGCGATACCTTACATGTGTGGTTTGAACAGTGTTTACATATGTGTGCGGGACTTACATGTGTGTTCGCTTCTGAGCACAAGCTACCGGGGACAGGGGCGTTTTAAATTGTTTTTTTTTTACTTAATTTTTTTATTTTTACACCTTTTTTAAAAAAAAAAAATTTTTTTGATCACTTTTATTCCTATTACAAGGAATGTACACATCCCTTGTAATAGGAATCATTGTGACAGGTCCTCTTTATGGAGAGATGCGGGGTCAATAAGACCCCACATCTCTCTTCCAGGCTGGAAAGCATGAGATCGTGAAAAAAAATTCACTGATCTCATGCCGACAGCCACGATTGCAGCTTTGTTTACTTCCAGGTACCCGGGCGTGACGTCACAACGGAAATCTCTATCCTCGTCATCCAGCGCCGGCCGATTCGTTCTCCGGCCCCCCCGATGGCACGAGAGAGCCCGGAGAAGCACCGGATGGCCGCGGGAGGGGGGCGTCCCCTCCCGTCGCCTATAAGAGTGATCAAGCGGCGGAACTGCTGCTATGATCATTCTTATGGTGCGCAGAATCGCCGGCTGAAAAGAAGGATATCTGAATGATGCCTCTAGCTGCAGGCATCATTCAGATATCCCCCCTAAATACCAGTATGTCATATGTGCGGTATTGAGGTGGTTAAATGTAACCATATTGCTACACTCAGAGGCTCCTCTCTTCTTTTTTATTCTCAGTTGTGACATGACGCTACTCTTATATCAAGGCATCGCTTATATATCAAGGCAAAATTTATTAAAACATTTTGCTTGTCTTGCAAAACGCTCTCAAACCAAATACTCTCTAACCAAGGTTTTACTGTATACTATTTACATGTTTAATTAGTAAATAACAGTCAGGCTGCTTTCACACTACTCCGTTAAAAAAATGCGTCAAAAATGCATAAGCACTTTTTATGGGGTTTTTGATGCGCTTCCAGGACATTTTTGGTGCATTTTCTCACTCATCTATGTCTTTATGGACCTTGCTTTGTGCACTGGTGAAAATCATTTGGTGGAGGGGGGATTAGGGTGTGGAGTTGTTTTTCATGGCTTTGGCTTGGCCCCTTAGTTCCAGGGAAGGGAACTCTTAAGGCGTCAGCATACCAAGACATTTTGGACAATTTCATACTCCCAACTTTGGCGATGGCCCCTTCCTCTTTCAACATGACTGCACACCAGTCACAAATGACATGGATGAGTGAGTTTGGGGAAGAGGAACTTGACTGGCCTGCACAGAGTCCTGACCTTAACCTGATAGAGCACCTTTGGGATAAATTAGAGCGGAGATTGCAAGCCAGGCCTTCTCATCCACATCAGTGCCTGACCTCACAAATGCACATTCCTATAGACACACTCCTAAACATCGTGGACAGCTTTCCCAGAAGAGTTGAAGCTGTTATAGCTGCAAAAGGTGGCCCAACTCGATAATGGACCCTACGGACTAAGCTGGGATGCCATTAAAGTTCATTGGCATGTAAAGGCAGGTGTTCTAATACTTTTGGTGATATTGTGTATATTGTAGCCAGCTATAGCAGCAGCTCTAGTAACTACAGATTGCCAGAGAAACTAATCAGAGATATTTGTGACGACATTAATTCTTTCCCATAAAGTTGCTTTTGCGCCATGACCCTTACAGCGGTCATTATTTTATTTTATATATCTATCTATATATTTGTATATAAAATTGTGTATATATAGTCTCTTGTTGGGAAAGTCTTCCTTTGAATTTAAAGAGGTTGTAAAGCTTCGTGTTTTTTCACCTTAATGCATCCTATGCAAACAAAGGTTTCCCGCGCAGGGGGTTCTTCTCCATCAAATACACAGAACAGAAAATGCTAGCCCACCTGGCTCTCTGTAGCAGTACTTATGCACTTTATCCTGGTCACCCAGACCACCGGACTCCTCAAAGTAAACGGCTTCCCTTTAGCATCCACAGCTCTGCCTCTTGCAGTCACCAACGTTCTGGCTGCCTCCTACAGCCTCTCTGACTCCTGAAGACCTCCTGTCTCTTCGTGTGGAGCCGTCTCCAACTGGGAGCCATGAGGTCTTCCCACACCCTCGTTATAAGTGCTGTGCTCACCTGAACACACACCCTGCTGGTCATCCACAAAATCTGGACACAGGGTTTGAGATCCCATCCCACCCAAGACACTATGGAATCTCCACACTATAGAGCCCCATGACAAAATAACAAAACCTGGAGAAAGCTGCAAAAGCAGTCTTCTCCAGTCCACATCTATGCTCTGTAGTCGTGCACAAAGCAACTGTGCATACCCTGTGTCCACCAAACTGTCCATTTTACCTTGACAGTATCTCCTACTGTCACAATATATATATATATATATATATATATATATATATATATACCCCGTATATACTCGAGTATAAGCCGAGTTTTTCAGCCCTTTTTTAGGGCTGAAAGTATACCCCTCGGCTTATACTCGAGTCAGTACCTGAAAATCGTGAAATTCCGCGGCCGGCGTCCATTGTTTAAATCTAGCGCCTTTCTCCCTGTCCCTTCCGCGATAGGCGTTTCCAGCAAACACTTGTGTTGAGTGTTGCGCCTATCACGGAGGTCCTCTTGTCCGACGTCCGTGATTGGCGGAGCACTGAACACAGTGCCTGCTGGGAAACGGAGTCGGAGAATGAGAGGACCTCCGTGATAGGCGCAACACTCAACACAGTGTTTGTTGGAAACGTCTATCATGGAAGGGACAGGGAGAACGGCGCGAGATTTGAACAATGGACGCCGGCCGCGGAATTACAAGATTTTGAGGTACACTGACTCGGGCACAGGGAGGCTGCAATGGACACAGTAAGGGGGCACAGTGAGGTGGCAGTGAGGTGGCACAGTGAGATGGCAATGGGCACAGTAAGGGGGCACAGTGAGGTGACAATGGGCACAGTGAGGTGAAAATGGGCAGTGAGGTGGCACAGTGAGATGGCAATGGGCACAGTAAGGGGGCACAGTGAGGTGGCAATGGGCACATTTCCTCCCCTCGGCTTATACTCGAGTCAATAAGCTTTCCTAGTTTTTTGTGGTAAAAGTAGGTACCTCGGCTTATACTCGAGTCGGCTTATACTCGAGTATATACGTGTGTATATATATATTTTTTTAACTCATCATCAATTATAGTTCAGGCATCTCAGAACAAGGTATACAGGCGCTTCACAATTAAATATTAAATATGGTCTTCTGATAATTAACATGGATAAACCTTATGATAGTATTCAGTTAATGTATTTACTTTTTCTCATTTGCCAGAGGTGTTTGAGCTATTGCAGCAATTTTTATTTTATTTTTTTAACAAACTTCAAGCAGAAAATAAAAGTCTTACTTCTTAAAAGTCATTGTTCCATACACTGCACCGATGATGGCCAAACAGCCTTAAACAGCTGTATGCAGTCTGTTATAAAGGACTCTATAATATTAGGCTAGATTTGCACTATACACATTTTTGGTTCTGGATGTGCATCTGGTGGTTGGGGCAGAAAGGAATGATTTGTATGACTTCACCCACTGTCCTGAAATGTAGAACAATCCCCTTATTTTTGGGGTATGTGATAGAATGAGACACGTTCTAAGAAGGCTATACTGTGCTATGCACCAATTCAGTTGTAATGCTTTTTGAATCCTATAGTTCCCTTTTACCAGAACTTGCATGGTTATACTGTCTCATTGGGGCTCAAGCTCTGAAGCCATGGTTTCCATACACAGCACTGTTGATGTCCAAAAAGCCTGATAAAGCTGTATGCACTGTCCATAAACGATGAATACTCTTTTCATTTGGGACATGGACATATTATTACCGTCTGTTAAATTAAAGAATTAAAGGTGACCATTGCAAGCACCTTTGGCAGTGTTCCAGCTTATCCTAGCCACTGTCACTCTCACTTGTTCTGGCCAGCTGTGTCTGCTTGTAGATAAAGGGATGTGAAATAAAAGTAAATAATAAATTTACAGATTAATAATTATTAACCCCCAGCAGTTATTATAACGCCATTTATTCTAGTAGGGGTTCTTTATGTAGTTTGAATCAACATCTGTATTATTTGATTTGGCATCAGGAGGCTTATAGTGATTAACATTTTTGATTGGTGCAAACTTTTCCTTCAGTGGGAAGAAGCCCTCCTTCCTATACATGCCATTCGCAGAAGTGTTAAATACCATAATCCAGTTGTCTTTTCTAGTAATATGGCCACATCTTTCAGAATGTAGACTGACAATGCAGAAAGTGATTAAGATGTTTTATTTGCCTGGCACTGCACAAAACCAAGGACATATTCTCAGTGTATTGGATTTCTGTGAAGTCAGCTGCAGTTTGCTGTAAACTATGGCAAAGAACAGCCGAGTTGTAGACACATTCCAATATTTGTGATTTACCTTTTCAGTTATTGCTTCACATTAATTCAACATTAGTTTCATGTTTGCGACTATTAAAAGTGGCAGTTAAATACTTATTGTAAAATGTATTAGCGGTTTGCAACATTGTGAACGCAGCAAATGAATGAAAGTGAAGCAGTCGTATGTCATACTGTAATCTGTTGTAGAGGAATTCAGGAGGCATGGCAGGAATAAACAAGGCAAATAAACGCTTCACGTGCATTATAACTCTAGTAAATTGCTAGTATTATAAAAACATGGCCCAGAAATAAGATGTACTGAGGGCACAGAATCAAACTTTAAATAAACATTGAGTAAGAAACAGTTTTTGTCACTTTTACTGTGTATGGACTTCTTATTATCTTTCATTTTTATTTATTTTTAACAGGAACAGGTTGTATAACTGTAACAGCCACCATTGCATTCTACCCAGGTTTCAGTTTCGCATAATATCAAGAAAAGAGTAGATGGCATAGATAATTCTGTATATTTTCAGTACACATTTTCTTATTTTATTTTTTCATCAACGTAGTAGTCTGTGACAGCAGATTTCTTTGAATTTCTTTCAAAAAACGGCATAGTACTTCCTGTTCCTGTTTACCTAAAGAAACATTTTTTAGCAATAATGCAAATCTTACTGTACACTGTGGTGTTGGCCCAGGAATAAATTGCTGCGTTGCCTCCAATGTTTCTGTTTTGCAGACATACAGCCACACCAAATGAGATATGAGCATATAGTTCTTTATTTGCCAAGTTTATATAATGTTGACATTCTGCATTGTTACTCTACAGAGGTCATGATCATTATTCATATCAGCTCCTGCCTAGTGAAGCCAAAAGTCTAATGTATCTCAAACACATCTCACAGTGCATTTTAGTAGAAGCCATGTAAATTACCGTCGTGTTTTGCGGTTGTGAAAGGAAGCTGGTTCTCCCAGAGAAAAGCTGTGCATGTACTAGAAGAACCTACAAACTCCATGCAGATGCTTTTTGGTAGAAACTGAGTGCAAAAAAGTCAGTACGACAAGTTGTGACAACCATTGAAGCTGCTGTGCTACCTAAATGATTTTACTTCGCATTCCATAATTTTCTTTTAACCGTGTTACTAAAGGGAGAGATGAGCCAATCTCTTTGAAAATCTGTTCAGCTTATTGCAATAATCAGAATAATTAAGTATAACTAAAGGGTTCTGTATGACAGTCTAAGACTAGGTCCACACTTGTGTGGGCCATGCGGCCCACGTTTGCTCAGGCACGACAGCCCATTCATTTGAATGGGTTGCCGTGCCCCATAAAATGCAGAGAAGAAGTCTGTGAGTACAGCTTGGTTCCCAGTGTGCGATTTCCAGTCCCATTAGGATTAGTTGCACCCGCCCGTGGGAAATCGTGGCTCAACTCCCTATTTTATTATTTTATTGCAGCCCCTCGAGCATCAGTGTGAACGAGCCCTAAGAATTCGGAAACTATGAAAACATTCCTAGGGCTCTTACACATGTGATGGCTGAGCCCATTCAGCATAATTACCAGTGTCGTTCCTCTGTTCAGGCAGTACAGATACAGTGTAAAGCCTGTCATCGACATCAATGGCTATGCGCTGCTGTACTTTTGTATATGACAAAAATGTCATAAACACAAGTACAGCAAATGGGCCTCTGCAAAAAAATGTAAAACTTTCCTAGAATATTGAATGACTGTACTGTGAGATAATAAAGAATTAGCTCTTAACTTTATTAATAATTTATGCGAATAGTCATGTGACACTAATATTGCATGCAAATTGACATTCCCCAGTTCTTTGACAGAGTACATAAGTTTATCAGCTGTGTTCAGATGCTGACAGGTGGAGGGAGACTGGACCTTCTGGCAGAGTGTTAAGCAGGTTATAGGTTAGAGCACAGCAGCGGGAATACTGTCCGCAATAGATATTACCCTTAAAAAAATGTTTAGGCTTTCTTTATTACACATTTACTTTTAATTTTAAACAATTGCAGATATAGAGAAAACTAGCCAGTGAGAATTTTAGCTTTCTCCAAGATGCAAGTGAATGTTCTGTTTTTCCACAAAATGCTGCAAATGTGCAGAGCTGGTGATTCACAGAAGACTACGGTGCAGACATTACTTAATCCTCTCTTGGGGAATACCTCAGTTGAACTGTATTTCAACTGGGAATAGTATATTAGAGTGTTGTAAGAATTATGCCCAGGCCTAGAGGCTCACAGCTCCTGCTATTATTGTGAGAATATAATTGATTATCTTTTGGACAGTTATTTATTGGCATTTTTTTGATATGTTTCCTTTACATATGCTGTAATCAGAGCACCATATGATAGATACGTACATGTCTTAGTTACTAAAAAAGTAAATAAACCATAAAGGAAGTTGTAGTCTATATGTTTAGGTAACATGAGATTCTGTGTAATTGTAAGTGCTTCCTTCTGGAGCACACCCTGATAATGAGAGGCTTTGGCATCCCAGCACCGGATATAACTGATGAGAAAGGGATAGAATTGGTGGAGATCATTTTGTGTCCTCTGCTATTTGTCAGGCATGTACTTGCTGAACATATGCTGGGAATCAAGTAAAATTTATTTCAGATTACCTGTCCATAATTTTTTTAGAGCTGCCAGTATGTGTCAAAATACAAGAATGGGATTAATGTTTCTCTCCATATACCAAAAAAAGATTTTCAGAATTGGGAAATGATTACAATATTGTGTGAATAAACACAGATGTATCTTAAATTTTAATCATGGATGTATCCTGGGAAATCAAATTGTGAAGGAGCACTGTATTTACTAAGGTGCCCATACACATGGGTGATTTATCTAAGGCTAGTCGGTGCTCAGACATGACCCGCTAAACTCTTTACAGATCTACCACTCCAAACACTTAGCCAAATCGTACAGATGTGGGTGTTCTTCACCCAAGCCAACTTCCTGGATTGTGTAGCAGACACTAGTCATATCTAATGGTGTCATACACATACAATGATGTGACCAGTGTGCAACTATATTTTACATATTAACTGTTTGCTTTTATTTGGCCAGTAAAGTTTTTATTTCCCATATATGTACCACATAATGTAGAAAATCACATAATCAGGCTTATGGCCAGTGCTTTGTGATATCCCTGAAAACCAGGCATAATATCAGTCACAGCAATTTTGAAGAAAAAATCTTCAAAACCCACGATTGTTTAGGAAACCATATTTGGATATTCTGCTGCAGGTCAGTTCAGATGGCAAATTAATGATAGTTTCTAGACTTGAACATATTGGAGAACATCTTCACATTCCATTTGTATTTTGCCAAAATCCTAGTCCTGTTCTTAGACTGTAAATATAATTTTACAAATGTTTGTGAATTAAGGCTGTATTTGTTTGTTAAAGTGCTTACGCCAACTTTAAATTTGCTTACAAGGCTGATAGACAATTCTTCTGAAAGCATGCACATGGGGACCACATATCCATTTCTTTCAACTCCTTTTTTCATAAATTGGTTTGGAAGCAGCTGTCACAAAAAACTATTTGACACATGTTTTTAATTTAGCTTTATATTCCCCTTGTCTTTGCATTTTCTGCAAGTTCTTCAAAGCATAAGGCAGATTCCCAAAATATGCTTGAGAAAGGCAGCAGACCATCAATGCAAATGTTTTTAAAAACGCACATTGAGGAAATAGTCGTTCTCATGTTCGTTCCCATTTTTGTCAGCATATGGTATCATGGAAATCAAAAGCTCTCTGTAATTACAATCTATAAAATGATTTTATTATTATTTTTGTGGCTGTGGCTAAATGAAATTGACAATCTGTTTTCCTAAATGAAAGCGTAAGCTGATCGTAATTGAGGCTTTATGGTATGTGTATTATCTCTTTGACTGCTTAGAAAAATAAGTGCACCCCTATAGCGCGTCTTTGCCATTAGCAGCTGACCCTAGGTTTATAGTGGATATCTGAAGCTGAATTTGCTGATTTTAAAGGGAGGAGAGAAGGATTAAAAGAAATGGGATTTAAGAACAGAATAACCACAGTGCATCTGTTCACTGTCTGTGAACTCATTTTCAAAATGGAAAAAATGCATTTGATCCGTATAGACTAAATACTTTGACTAAGTAATTTGAAGTCATCCTGCAGTAAATGAAGAACGATTTGCTTAAATTTAGGTAATCTAAAGTGTATCAAAACTGTTGAGTTTTGTGCCGGGTTTGTGCTCTCAGGCTCACATTATAAGAAAGAATGCTTGGAAAAATGTATGGTTTAATTTGTTTTCTTTTCAATGCTGGGGATATTTCAGTTTTAGCTACAGCTGTTCTTAATGCAATGATTTGCTATGCAATGAAGGCAGTGTTATACATAATTAAATGTTATTTCATTTTGTCTACGATTTAATGTATCTTTTCATAGTTTTAATTCTGGCTATTGTGACCTAATTTGTATGTACAGTATGTTAGTTGAAGTGTATTGGATGATTGTGCTGCCATAGCACACAGTTAGATATTAGCTCTATGAGACAATTACGTTTCGGTATACTCGAATGACACCCTAATACTTTTCAGGTTTGCAACCAAAAATAATACCTGTTATATGACATAAAGAATTACACTATTTTGGAGTTTCCTTTTTGATCATTTACATCTCTCCATACTTCTACCCCTAAATAAGATCCACCAGTTTCCAGTGCAAAGACCGTTGGTCTCTCTGATAAACACAGTAGCCACACTTTTCTGAGATTTGGGTGCACTTTGTCTACTACTAGGAGACAATATGATATCATTTGTGGTCACCAAAGTCTAATGAGTATCATATGCTTTTGTCATTAAGGGTATGTATCTGTGTAATGGACAATTGGTGCTTCGGAGCACCTTAGCACAGGGCAAAACAAGATATTTTTGTAACTAAGAGCCTTTCATAAAACAAAATACAACATAATTAATATAGATGCATTTCTCTAGTCAACAAAACAAAGTATTTAACCTTTTGTCACTGTGAACTTTTGTAGCTATGGCTGTGGTTTCTTATCATCCCTTGAAAATACAAGATATCAGAGATTTTAATAAAATTAAAGTCTAATACAAACACTACACTCTAGCTGGATTTATCAGATGTTTCATTTACTGATGTGTTACATATACCGATCCTAAGAATCATTCTATTTATTGATACAAGGTCTTTTCATACACTTGATTTTGCACGATGCTGGCAGACAAGACTGTGTGGTGTTTAGACACTGAAGTAGGAAACAAAAAGCTTTGCAGAGCTTTTAATTCTGGCTGACCTAAAATGCAGATTTTCATGATGAGCCAAGTGTATCATCAATTGAATAGCTCTTAACTCTCCAGTAAAAAGTTGTCCTGAATGAATTATAAATGAAGCATTGTGAAAGAAAGCAAGATCTGTTTTTTTTTTTTTTTTAAAGATCTATGCGAAACACACAGCCATATAAATGTGCAGAGGGAAGAAGGTGAAGAAGCTGTCTGCATCATTAGATTCTTTTAATTTACTCTGGTTATCTCATTCAGTGTTCTCCCATTTCTTATTTGCAGCAGCAACACAGTGGCCGGATTGTCTTGTTACGGATGACCTAAAAACAGTAAAATACAATAATTTATGAGGCCATAAAATGGAAGAGAAAGGATTGTGGCAACAGTAACAATAAGCCATTGTGCCTGTCACAAGATCTCTCATTTTAATCATGAGCACATCACAATAGTCTTAAGACCGTAATGTACGAAGATGTCTGAAACCGAGATCTATTATTTGAACAACAATAGCTGAAATAACCGATGACCAAATTGAGAATAGAGTGAATGTCAAAGCTGAACTGATATCACTAATGGGAATTTATTTAAAGGAAACTCCAGGCATTTATTAAATGTCTGTGATGAAATAATATTGGGCTGTAAAATATGTTCCATTTGGAAAATTGCATAGTTTCATTACATACAGTATTCGTATAGTCAGGAGTACCTGCTACAGTCAATAGGAGGTCGCTGACCTTTTGAAGTACCACTGTAATCAGGACTTCATTTCAAAATACCAAGATGCCACTTGTGAAAAGGTTGTCCAAGCTATGGTCATGGGGACAAAATATGACAACCTCCTGCAAGAAGTAGCATAGGTAGTTTGTGTGCTCTCTTTAGTGTTTGTGTCTGTGAGAATTTTTGTACAAATTGTTTTCAATGGGTGCATATTCCCATTCTTGTGACCTTATGTTTAACACTGGCTGGCCAACCAAATTATCTTTCATCAGTCAAGATAAGAGAATGAGAGAGAACTTACTTCCTCTACCACCAGCACTAAAACGTTGCATAGAACGTTGTTGGTAGAACAAAGCCTATCATGTCCAATATTCTCTCAAACACCCATAAAGCACTTAGTTATCAACTATTCATTTGAATGATATTGCACTATAAATTAAGGTCCATTTGAAAGTATTAGATAACAGTTAAATTTGTAGCTTTGAAAAAGATGTTGTGGTATAGTTGATCAGCATAGGAAAAAAAGTATCAAACAATTGTCCTAAGAAATCTGGGACATTTAGCATGCTTAAGGTAAGCTTTGATGATGAAACAGACAACATCTACCTTTAAGACACCTTGACACCTTTGTGTTCATATATTTTTTATCATAATTGTTCTTAAAGTTACTCACTTAGGGAAACTTTGATTTATGGCCATGACTTATCTATATTAGCCTGTGTATTTTCTCAGGGACTTCTGCTAAATTATGAATAATCATGACCATGGTTAAAGGTTGGACAACCCTGATTTAGGCCCTCTTCACACTGTGAATTTAGACATGATGCAATTTGACTGTGCCAACCCTATTTATTATCTTTTTCCTTGGTAAATGCTATTTACCCACACTGTCAGCACAGTAGAAAACTGAGGTGTGGGTCTGACCTACGAGTTTCTAGTACAAATGTGTGAAAAGGGTCTTGGTATATAACCTAATTTAAAGTAAGTCTGTCAGGACTGCAATGACACAGGACAGACTGAAGCAGTACAATGCAGAAAACTAGTCGTGCCTAAGCATACCTTTAATTTACCTTCCCAATGTCCTGAATGCCAGGCTGTTGTGAGATTCTAAACACAACATCACTTCCTGACTGTGCCAATAGCTGAACTGCTCCTTCATATAAGGCTGTCACTATGAAAGGAAATGTTACTGACTATAAAGAAAATATTGGAGGGATCTGGGCCAACTATTATCACTGTGTGAGTGTGTATATACTGTATATATATATATATATATATATATATATATACAGTATATTACCAAAAGTATTGGGACACCTGCCTTTATACACACATGAACTTTAATGGCATCCCAGTCTTAGTCCGTAGGGTTCAATATTGAATTGACCCACCCTTTGCAGCTATAACAGCTTCAACTCTTCTGGGAAGGCTGTGCACAATATTTAGAAGTATGTCTATGTAAATATGAAATTCGCTCATCCATGTCTTTATGGACCTTGCTTGGTTCACTGATGCACAGTCATGTTGGAACAGGAAGGGCCAACCCCAATCTGTTCCCACAAAGTTGGGAGCATGAAATTGTTCAAAATGTCTTGGTATGCTGACGCCTCAAGAGTTCCCTTCACTGGGGGAACTAAGGGGCCAAGCTCAACCTCTGAAAAAAAAAAAAAAACATACCATAACCCCTCCCTCCGCTAAATGATTTGGACCAGTGCAAGAAGCAAGGTCCATAAAGAGATGGATGAGTGAGTTTGGGGTGGAGGAACTTGACTGGCCCGAGCAGAGTCCTGACCTCAACCCGATAGAACACCTTTGGGATGAATTAGAGTGCAGACTGTGAGCCAGGTCTTCTCTCCAACATCAGTGCCTGACCCCTGACCTCACAAATGCACTTCTGGATAAATGGTCAAACATTCCCCTTGACACACTCCTAAACTTTGTGGACAACCTTCCCAGAAGAGTCAAAGCTGTTATAGCTGCAAAGGGTGGACGGCCAACTAAACTTTTTTATATAGTGTGTGTGTGTGTATATATATATATATATATATATATATATATATATATATATATGTTTTGTGACTATCTGTAAATTATATGGATTCCTACATGCATTTCCTTGATGATCTTCTGACTTTTTAGATAATGGCAGCTGTGGCTAAAGGAGTAATATGAAATGAGAAAACATAGTTGTTCATAGACTGTATCAGAGTTATGTGGTTACATAGTTTTATCTGGTTGAAAAAAGACACAAGCCCATCCAGTTCAACCAAAAAAAAAAACACACACACACAAATACAAATAGAACACCTCCATATACACTGTCCTATATCCATAGTTGATCCAGAGAAAGGCAAGAAAACCCCCAATAAAGCATGATCCAGTTTGCTCCAGCAGGGGAAAAAAGATTCCTCCCTGATCCCCCAAGAGGCAATCGGATATTCCTTGGATTAACTTGACCTTTAAATATTAGTATCCAGTAATATTATGTGCATTTAGGAAAAAAGCCAGACCTTTTTTAGAACAATCAGAATTAGCTCTTGAGGGAGTCTAGTTCACATTTTCACTTCTCTAACGGTGTAGAAACCTTTCCATATTTGGAGATTAAATCGCTTCTCCAGTTGTAAATAGTGCCCCCTCGTCCTCTGTGATGACCTTAAGGTGAATAACTCTACACCAAGTTCACTATATGGACCACTTATTTATTTAAACATGTTGATCATATCCTCCCTTAATTTCCTCTTCTCAAGAGAGAATTAATTCAGTTGAGCTAATCTTTAATCATAGCTTATCAGTTTGGTTGCTCTTCTCTGCACTTTCTCCAGTTCCCCTGTGTCCTTTTTGTGAACTGTATATTTCAGATGAGGTCTTACTAATGATTTGTACAATGGCTCAATTATATCTCTCTCTCTGCAGTCCATAGCTCTTTTAATACAAGAAACAATTTTGCTCACTTTGGAACCATCAGCTTGGCATTGCATGCTATTATTAAGCTTATGATCTACCAGAACACCCAGATCCTTCTCCACCATTGATTCCCTCAATTGTACTCTCCCTAGTATGTATGATGTGTGCATATGTTTAGCCCCCAAGTGCATAACTTTACATTTATCTACATTAAACCTCATTTGCCACACAGTTGCCCAATTAAACAGGGCATTGAGGTTGGCTTGTAAGTTGGAGACATCCTGTAAGGATGTGTGTTATTCATTGCATAGCTTGGTGTCTGCAAAGACTGAAATGTACTTTTAAACCCAGACCCAATATCATTTATACATATATTAAAAAGTAAGGGTCCCAACACTGAACCTTGGGGTACACCACTAACAACCCTAGACCATTCAGAGTAGGAGTCATTAACCACTACTCTCTGAATACGGTCTTTTAAACAGTGTTCAATCCATTTACAAACTGTTGTATGCATTCATGTTATAAGGCCAGCCTAATATATTAAAAGTCCTGCTGTCTGATTCTTTTATTTGGGAGTGTCAGTATTCCCACTGCATTTTTCTATAATTTGACTGCATACTGTATGTGCATACCTTATGGAATCGGTTGCAAAAGAGGTGAATGCTATTGTGTGTAAATGCTAAAAAAAGGATATTGTCAAAAAAAAAAAAAAACTTCCATAGATAAAACAGACTAAACTGTACTTGACAATCCATTTTTAACTAGGCTAAGATCTATCTTACATTAAGCATGAAAATATCCATATGCATGTCATGGTATGGACTTGGAAAATATGTAACCCAGTGGAGAAGGTGCAGCACATACTGGAATGCTGACTTTGAAACATTTCAGACAGAACGACTTGTAATTTTCTCCACTTTCCAAGATCTGTCATGACCAAGATATGTGACAAACACGGAAAGCAGTTTTAAAATTACTTACCTGGCAAAGCTATTAAATTATGAGCGAAACAGCTGTTACTATGCAAATTCAAAACATGCAAAAGGCATTGCGAATGTGTGAATATTAAATGAATAAAGTTTAAATATTAGCCTGCATAGAATCTTTCCTGAGGCATCTGTAACATTCTAATCAAAGCTTATATGCAGCTGTAGTTGTAAAGCAATGTTTTAAAGAGATGTCCCAGAAAATCAAGGTGCAAATTAATCATACAACATTAATCATTTTGTTCTGATTTGTCCCACAGCAATTTTTGCACCCGTTCTGGAGTATGCTTTTAAGCATATTCTTAGTATTAATGAATATTTGCTAATGCGATTTTGTCAGATGAAGTAGTGCGGGGTTCATGTGATTAACATAATGGTTTATGCAGTAGGAATACAAACCCATTACATAACTTGCAGTTGTTGATTTTTTGTCACTTGATAAATAGTTAAAATCATACAGTGTAAGCAGAAGAATTAACTTTGGCTTGATCATCATTGCAGGATTGAAAGAAAATCACAAAAAAATTGTACAGTGGTGGAATCTTTAGAATTTATAATCCAGCCATTCAACTCCTGAAGTTTCATGAGGTGCAACTGCATGTAAGCAGAAGCTGGTTGGGACCTAAACCTTGACCCTTATTTTACAGAAGTGAGGAAGGATTGGGTTATTCTAGCAAGGAAGGGCTGAAAAAAATGGCAGCAGTGCCATCTAGGCCATTTTTGATTTTACCAGTAGTCTGATACTCACAGGGAAAGCAGACCTCTATTTTAGAAATGTACACATTTTTATTAGTACATACACTGTGCCAATTTGGTTGCAGGAAAGAAATTCACTCAATCCCACCATCAGCACTGACCGTGCTGACAGGGGAATCCCTCCTGTCGAGCTATTGTCTGCTCTCTGCAGGGGGCGCCCCACTGGGAGAAGACCGTGATTATCGCTAGCAGCTATAGCAGCTGCTAGCGATGATCGTAAGAGTATCCGGCAATGATCAAACAACTTGGTACATTCAGCCTGCGCCTTAATGGTTTGAATCTCGGGCAGTTCCTACTGAACTGAACTGTGTATGGCCGGCCTTAAAAATTGCATAGCCATTGGAAGCTGTAGCAATATAATTGCTTAGTTGATGTCAGTGTTGTAGGTAGATCAGGCATGTGAAGCTCAACTATAACACAGTGGTTGAATTGAATGGAACTAATTTTCAATGGACCACATTATGCCTAGGAGGGACACACCTACTGATAAAGACAATTATTTCACAGACGTTGGTCATAACCATGATATCCTTGCTGGAAGAAAAAGCAATTTTACTATCAAAGGTGGCACTACAGTGTATGCTATGTATCATGAGACTATGAACTAACATAATTGTGCAGGACCTGATAAAGAAAAAAATGCTTCCTTGTACCTAAAGGAGAAGTAAAGCCCAAGCTGTTTTGGCTATACAGTACTTCTCCTGTGAATCACAGGAGTGTAGTAGTTCTGCAGTCCTGTGAACCATTTTCAGCTTATGTCACAGACCCGGTCCAGGCCGCCATAAAATAAAATAAAAAAATGGGGCCCCCTGCAGGTTTAAGTCATAATGTACTACTGTGCACTACATACTAACACATTATAACAGACTTACTTGCACAAGGAGCCCTCCAGTGCAGTGCTGTCATGGCTCCTTGGAGCTTCCAACTTCCTCCTTCCTGGTACTAATGGCGGGGGCCGTGATGGGAATGCTGCCCCTTCAGATGTTACCTGCAGCATCCCATGTGAATATCTCCTATGTCGTTACCGGCTGCATCCTGTGTGAATATCTCCCAGTGCAAGTTTAGAGGATATTCACTGTACCTACATGTAAGTCTTATTATAGGCTTACCTGTAGGTACAATTTAAAAAGTGAACTTTACTTCCACTTTTAGCCTTGTAATAAACAAACTGCCCAACTTGGGCTGCACATGCTTCTGTCTAATTACATACACCTCCTAATACCCCTCCTTAAAGCCAGAACAGACAGTCTTCCAGTACCTATTCATACACGTTGCTCATGTTACAGCTTGCCTTCAGGATAAGGAGCCCTGAATCGTACACAGTCCCTAGACTAAAAGGGCTGTTGACCCAATCCAGGAGTTACCAATTCTGGAGAAAATTGCAAAACCCATTTTCTCTACTCAGAACAGACATCCAAGAGACCCTCAACCTGCAAGTGAGAACCCTGGTGACTTCTAACACTGTAAGAGGGTGCAGCACTGCTGTCACAATATTTATATTTAAAAAGTATTTAAGAACACATTTTAATGATACAAACAAGAGGTATGGGGCTGCTGTAGACATATTTCCCTCTTTATTATTTTCAGTGTATTGATATCAAGGTTGACCACCAACTGGGACGGGTGGGAGCTATTAAATATTTCCATTGTGGAAAAAAACACCCCTTTAAGTTAATTTTATAGTTCCTATGGTAAGTTATGTTCTGAAAAGTATTTAAAAACTATGATTTTTAAAGCTTTTTATTTGAAATCCCTTGCAGCTTCTTGTATTGACATGCCATGCAGGGCAGCAATAAAATGTCTGTGGCCACTGTATACAGCAACTCGTATTTACCAGCATGTCCCTATTTCTGGGCAGAGCATGTATTTTGTTTAAATCCCTCCCTTTAGACAAGTTCCCGAATTGCCACTCTGCTGCCAGGAAAGCTTGATAGGAACCATTGTTTGAACAGAACATGAAGCCAGTAAAATAAATAACAAGGGAATTAATTAAAAAAAATAGTCCAGCTACGTTATATCCACTTTTGAAATGTTACATTTCAACTCCAATTAATTTATTTCCCTTGGTTACATGCATATTATGCATTACGTTGATATTCGTCCTGTCCACAGAGAATCTTATAGTATGTGAAATATGTGACCATGACTACTGTCAAATCGTGAGGTTACTGGAAGAAAAGGCAGTATTAAAATCTTTCCACAGTGGTATATTTTAATGGCTAGCAAGAAAAAATATGCATTGCAAATTGATGCTAAACAGAAGATCCAGAGGAAAGCAATAGCGCTATATGTGTCATCTTTCCCCTAATGTGCAGAATTTCCGCACGTATCCCTACATGTATATTCCGCTTGTAATTAGTAAAAAGGCAACACCATAAAAACCACATATGTAATGAGGGCTCATCTGCTAATGTAAATTCTGATGCAACAATGAGAGGAAGCTTTCCCATAAACATAAAATCTGTAAATACAAACATTGCCTTCCAGCTCAATCTAAGAACAAAACATTTCATTTATTCTCCAGCTGAGAAAAATCATGTCATTGATTCTATTTCTTATTATGGCAGTGTAATTGAATGCAGTCTGTGTTTATTTTGGTACAGGGAAAGCATCCTATAAAGCTGAAGTCATTTTTATAAATTAATGTGTGGAAAAAAAGTTACCTCAGCTTATGTGTAGTAAAGGTCCAGCTCTCTGCTCTTTACTGTAAAAACAAGTTTGTTTTCATGCCAAAAAGTACAGTTATCGCTGTACTTTCGGCGCACTATGCGTATGAGAGCTGCAGTTCCCATACGGAAAGGCAACAGTATCGCCCCTATCCTCTTTTATGCATTCACCAAACACCGTGAATTTTGTGAATGCTTCACAGTTACCAAGGTTTTTTTTTAATGGACGGGGGGGGGGGGGGGGCAGATAACCAGCCGTCTCTTGCATGTATAAGAGCCACAGCTCTCATGCACGCAGTTTGCCAGAACTAGGGTGATAGCTTTACTTTCCAGCATAAATACAAATGTGGATTTTATAGTAGAGAGAAGAGAGCTGGACCTTTACTACAAATGAGCTGAAGTAACTTTTTTCCCCCACACAAGAATTTATAAAAATGTCTATGCGTGGAGTTCAGCTTTATAATTTTATGACATTGCTTCTATGGAAGGGAAAGCGCTGCATAAACTGTTGACACTATATAGATCCTGTATAATAAAAAAAGGGTATAATGCATAGTGGTACATCATACAATAACTTTGCACTCACCATCATTTTCCTCTGTTTTAGGCCTTCTAGATTTTTCTGTGCCTTTTTTGCATTTTATCTAAGTCAGTCCTGGTAGGTAAACATGGGTTGGATAATAGGATTGTAGTGTCCTGCAAATAGGGGGAAATATGGTTGAAACTTCATAGTATATTATATATAATTGTATAATGTATCATACTGTTTTGGGGACCCTTTTCGCTCTACTAAATGGAAGGCTCTACAGAGTATGCCAGATAGCAAGCAATTGTGCTGCAAGTTTGAAAATGACTTGATATACCGTATATACTCGAGTATAAGCCGAGTTTTTCAGCCCATTTTTTTGTGCTGAAAATGCCCCCCTCGGCTTATACTCGAGTCACCTTTTTTGCACCTGATCTCCTGGACTTTGGGGACCCATTACCAGCCGACCATAGGTCCCCTGTACCCCACACTTGTCACACTTGTAGCCCCACTCTTCCTCTACAAGTGTGCAAAGGTTGTTGTCCAGGGGACCTACGGTCGGGGAGCACTGATTTTTGAAAGCCGGGCACCCCTTCCATAGTTTCCCATGTTAAACGGTAATTTCTCCAGTGAATTTGGGGACCTGGTACTTGCCGGTTGTAGGTCCCCTGGACCCTAAACTTGGCACACATGTAGCCCCATTCCTTCTCTACAAGTGTGCAAAGTTTGTTGCCTGGAGGACCTACGGCCGCGGAGCAACGATTTTTCAAAGCCGTGCACCCCTTCCATAGACTCCCATGTTAAACGTCAGTCTAGTCATGGGCAGAGTGAGGCATGGGCACAGTGAGGCATGGGCACAGTGTGGCATGGGCACAGTGAGGCATGCACATAGACACAGTGAGGCACAGTGAGGCATGCAGATGGACACCCTAGGCTTATACTCAAGTCAATAAGTTTTCCCAGTTTTTTGTGGTAAAATTAGGTGCCTCGGCTTATATTCGGGTCGACTTATACTCGAGTATATACGGTAAGCTATTGCTAGACTTTTATAACCTATAAGCTATTTCTAGACTAGACAATTGTTGCACAATTGCAGCAAATCCGCATTGCATGACTCCAAATTAACTTTCTTTGCAAACATTCTGCAAGTCTTCTGCAAGTTCTGGTTCAGTTATGTTGTGCATTAGTCATCCCACCACAGGGGTCACTGTGGCTGAGTTTTCATGCTGTAGACTTGCAGAGCTCTTGCTGTTCACTCACTACTGCAACTTTGCTCTTGCTAGAGACTTGCCACTCAAATTTTCTACAATTTGCAAAAGTGTCAACTAGAACTTGTGCTTCACGTGCTCTGCGAGTATACAACTTGTCAGTGAAAATGTGCAGCAAGTTAACAGACTTACAATTCAACACTGCCACAAATTTGTGGGAAGTTATCATTGCTATCTAGGATATTGCTAAAAGGCTAAATGCCACTTCTGACGCTTGTATTACAAATAATGAACGTACAGTGGAACCTTGGATTACAAGCATAATCCGTTCCAGGAGAATTCTCGTAATCCAAAGCACTCGCATATCAAAGCGAGTTTCCCCATAGAAGTCAATGGAAACGAAAATAATTTGTTCCGTATTAACTTCAATGGCATGCAATACCGCATGTGGCCAGAGGTGGGGGGGTGCCGGAGATTCTCGGAAACGGTCAGAAAGGCCCGAGGACAGCTTGGCTGACCTCAGAAAGGCTCGGAAACATCCAGGAACTGAGTATTTCTGAGTATTTCCGAACGGCTCTAAACGGCTCTGATCGGCTCTAAACGGCTCCGGCGCCCCCCCACTTCAAGCCAAATGCGGTACTGCAAGCCCCATTAGCATAAATTCTGCTCATTTTGCAAGACAACACTCGCAAACAGAGTCAGAATAAAAAAAAAAAGTTGCTTGTCTTTCAAAATGCTCGTTAACCGCGTTACTTGAAAACCGAGGTTCCACTGTAATGTATTTGTATATGTTAGAGCATCTTTTGGATTATTATGGAAGATTCAGCAATTTCCTTGGTCTTCAAGAGCTCCACCCTAGCTTTGCTGAAATTCTAGCATATCTTACTGACTTTATGCGATATCCCAAGTGGCATTACTCTCTTTTTCACTATTTATACAATATATATTAACCACTTGCCGCCCGCCCTATAGCGGATTGACGGCGGCAAAGTGGTTTCAAAATCCTGACTGGACGTCATATGACGTCCTCAGGATTTTGAGCTGCTGCGCGCCCCCGGGGGCGCGCATCGCGGCGATCGTTGCTGCGGGGTGTCAGTCTGACACCCCGCAACACCGATCTAGGTAAAGAGTATCCGACGGAGACTCTTTACCACGTGATCAGCCGTGTCCAATCACGGCTGATCACAGTGTAAACAGGAAAAGCCGGTCATCAGCGTTTCCTCACTCGCGTCTGTCAGACGCGAGTAGAGGAGAGCCGGTCGGCTGCTCCTCTGACAGGGGGGGGTTTGTGCTGATCCATTATCAGCACAGCCCCCCCGAGGATGCCCACTGGACCACCAGGGATGCCACTAGACCACCAGGGAAGCCCACCATAAGGTATGCCACCCTAGACCACCAGGGATAATGGATGCCAATGCCAAATGGATGCCAATCAGTGCCACCATGGATGCCAATCAGTGCCCACAATGGGCACCACTGATTGGCAGGCATTATTGTTTGGCACTGATTGGCATCCATTAGTACAGTACAGTGCCACCTATCAGTGCCCATCCATGCCACCTATCAGTGCCCATCCATGCCCATCCGTGCCACCTATCAGTGCCCATCCATGCCGCCTATTCGTGCCCATCAGTGCCCACCCGTGCCGCCTATCTGTGCCCACCCGTGCCGCCTATCTGTGCCCACCCGTGCCGCCGATCGTTGCCCACCCGTGCCGCCGATCGTTGCCCATCCGTGCCGCCGATCGTTGCCCATCCGTGCCACCTCATCTGTGCCCATCTGTGCCGCCTTATCCGTGCCCGTCAGTGCAGCCCCATCAGTGCCCATCAGTGAAGGAGAAAACTAACTTATTTACAAAGTTTTGTAACTGAAACAAAAAAAAACTTTTTTTTTTCAAAATTTTCGGTCTTTTTTTTATTTTTTAGCAGAAAATAAAAATCGTGATCAAATGCCACCAAAAGAAAGCTCTTTTTGTGGGAACAAAATGATAAAAATTAGTTTGGGTACAGTGTAGCATGACCGCGCAATTGTCATTCAAAGTGCAACAGCGCAGAAAGCTGAAAATTGGTCTGGGCAGGAAGGTGTATAAGTGCCCAGTATGGAAGTGGTTAAATAGGAGATTGGCTTAACATACAGTATATAGGAGGTCTTGTGAGGGAATAAGTTGGGGTCAGGGGCCTTTTGTATTAGGATATCTCTTCTCTATTGTTTAAACATAGCATACATCAATGAATTTAAAAAACAACAACTTATGAATTATTAAAGATTCCAGTGAGTGAGGAGTCATAGTAGTGTGGCCAAAACTAACTGAGCTTTTTCCCACCGATTATTCCATATTAATTCAAGCTTTAATTTAATTCTAGTTTTACGCACAGCAGTCTCACTACACAAAAGAGCTTTGTTTCTTTTTGCTCCTTTTTTATAATACATTCTACAGAGCAGAAAATGTTCTTTAAATTATTGTATTTTTATAATTTTACTGTTTAAATCTATTGCAATGTTGAAATATATAACACACTTCAAGATCATTTTAAGAAAAATAAAAAAGCTTAATGCTCTAATAAAAAGAGCTTATCTCAGCTGTAAGCTCCATTTCAGCATGAAATGATACCCAGCATGGGAAATAACCATGTTAAAACCTGCTCAGCAACAAACAAAACCTTTGGGACTCTGTCTTTAACAGAAACCTGCATACGTGTTTTACAAGATTTTGGTTCTACATGGAATAGAAACCTAGCTGAATATGGCATTACAGAAATTAGATTTTTTGGCAGTGGAAATAAGCTACTAATACCCTTAATTAGAAGGAAAAAAAATGTAAGTTTTCATGGATGGATATTCATTGTTAAAATTATTGTTTGCCAACAGATTTGGGTGTACTAGTTGTAGGGGTTTATCCACAAAAGGGATAGTAGACATAGTATGAACTTTGACACAAATCTAAAACAACCAAAATATCAGCTCCAGCAGAAAAAAATGAAAAATTCTTAGCAAATACCATTGCAGCTTCTGGCTAGTAGTCCTTCTTAGAGTTGCAACACTTTACAAAGGTTTGGCAGGGACAGTTACTCCCTTTAAGATAGAGTGTCACCATCAATGCTCCATATAGCCGTCAAGATCTCACAGCTGAAGTTCCATAGCTAAAAACATGGCTTACATTCAGAGAGACCAAGAAATACCCTGACTTTATTTCACTGTGCCATGAGCAGCATGATGCCAGTTCCTGGAGTGGAAAGACAGTTGTCTCCTTCACCCATCCAAGATATCCAAGACCCAGGGTCCCAAACAAAACATATTTTGAAACCTGAGAAATTATAGATGCATCCCAGGCTTCCTATGTTTTTTTCTCCATGTCCAAAATGGGTAAGATTACCATGTCATCTTATAGATCATCATACCATACAGCAGATGTGTTGCATAATACAAATGATCTAATGCCGCGTACACACGATTGGAATTTCCGACAACAAATGTTCGATGTGAGCTTTTGGTCGGATATTCCAACAGTGTGTAGGCTCCATCGGACATTTGCAGTCGGAATTTCCGACAACAAATGTTTGAGAGCTGATTCTCAATTTTTCCGACAACAAAAGTTGTTGTCGGAAATTCCGATCGTGTGTATCCAAAAATTCTACGCATGCTCGGAATCAATTCGACACATGCTCGGAATCATTGTACTTAATTTTTCTCGGCTCGTGTTGTACGTGACCGCGTTCTTGACGTTCGGAATTTCCAAGCAACATTTGTGTGACCGTGTGTATGCAAGACAAGTTTGAGCCAACATCTGTCGGAAAAAAATCCCCGGTTTTATTGACGGAATGTCTGATCGTGTGTACTCGGCATTAGTATAATCATGGTGTAGTCTGACCATGTGTGAAAAGGACATTTGCAGATATCAAAGATTACAGTTAGTAGCATATTTGCTTTGCTCCTTGTCAGTTATTCTTTGGTCATTTTTGACATGCCAGATCTGATGGATACGATTATACTATAGTGTCACCTCTTTTACAGGACAGAAATGTATGTAAAATCAACCTGGATAGAATATGCTGCTGTTTGGTATAAAGCAAATACATCCCTACAGGATAGAGATATATGTCAAAGTGATCAGGTAAAAGCACACTACTACTTGGCATAAAGCCAGAATTGTCCTTTCTTGAGAGCAGGGCCAGGGAAAGATATCCATGCAAAGGTCCCCGAGGGATAAATCCCGGCCCAGTTCATCCTGAACCATGTAGTCTATTTTGAGCAGTAGCTACAGATTTTATATTACTTTTACCAATTCTGACACCACAGTCATGAAGTGACACCCCCTATCAGGTGTAGATTACATTCTGTTTCTGGGTACTCATGTTTTGATACAGCAGCTGATACTGTGTTGTTGATTGAGTATGTGTACCTCTGCCTTAAAAATCTACAGTGCCTGAAAATGGCAAAGCTGCGTACTACTTTGCACAATTATCAGAGCAAACACCACATTAAGCAACTTAAGGGATCATCCTGAACTTACTGGATAATGTCATTCACAGCATTCTACGTCTTAGCTAATGACTTTTCTATAGCGCTCTAAAGTGTGGATAAAATGCTTTTAGTCACTTCTGAAGTCAACAGTATGTAATCAATTTGCACACCTGATTGATGTTTTGCTGCTCTACTTCTAGTTTCAAGCCTGTCAGCTCTGTTTTCAGAGACGATGCATTTTACAGCTGGGCTGCTTGCACTTAGAACAGCATAGAGGCTTTGTATTTTTTCCTGAAAGTTTTTCAAATGCCTCATTTTAAAAATATGCAATATTTTGCAGTAATCTGTTCCAAAAATGTCCTTACGATGTAAAAAACAAACAAACAAAACAAAAATGATGTAAGGCTGATTGCAGTCTAATGCGTTTGTATGGAACATTTAAAAGGAGTGGAATATATCTCCGCTATCTTTGTTTTTCAACCTTTTCTTCATACTGGTAATACTAAAGCCTTCTTACCTGTCATTTGTCCTTTAAAACCAATTATTGAATGGTGTATTTGAAGGGCCATTTTCTTCAAAGAATTAGAGGTGTATTTATTCAAGTCAAAAGTTTCCACTATTTTTATAGGATATACCTTAAGTTTTAGAAATGTAGACTAGGCAACAACATGGCTGGCAGTGTGCACATCTGTAATCAGAGGCTGCCCAGGACCCTCCTATTGGTGATTCCTCATTGCTGCCTGAATAAGTTCTGGAGCAGTCCTGCTGCCTTCTTTTCTGTTCTGACAATTAAAGTGCAAATCACAATAGTAGAAAGATACCCTATAAAATTACACCCTTTTTTTTTTTTTTTACCATATGAAATTTTTATTAAGAACAAAGTATACATACACACTTTGTATACAAACAAGAGGTGAATGAGCATCATGAACATATATGTAATAGGTGTATCCTTACTCCTGAGAATATAACAAAACAATTGATGTAACCAAAAATCAATAACCAAAGAACCCATTCATCATGTGTCTGTAATTATACAAAGACAGATCAGTCACCCTGATCACAGCCTATCAGGTGTGGGGCTCATTGTAGGGGTAGCACTTAGTTTACACGTATAAAAACATCTGTCTATACCTGAGTAGTCGTGGAAGGGTAGGATCCTTAAATTGGGGTGAGATTGCGTGGGGGGACAGTCTTGGTCATTCAGTCTGGTGTAGAGAGTAGGGGTAACAGTCAATCACCTGGGCTAATGTGTAAACAGGGATGTGTATGTGGGGTGGTATCGCCCGGGCCAGTGGGGCCAGAGCAAAAAAAAAAAGGGGGGGGGGGGTTGGGAAAGAGAGGGCATAGATAGAAAGCAAGAGAAGGGGGGAGATGGAGTTCCAAGGGTGTCACCTCCTCAGTCTCCACAGGGCGCAGCGTATAAGTAGAGGCTCGTGGGATGATCCCTGTTAGGAGGGGTCTCCTCCCGGGATCAGCTTTTGAGTAAAAGAAGGAGGTTCTGTGCGGCAAATTAGACGAGTGTTCTCCTAAAAGATTGCCAATTGGGGCATCTCAATGACTATTGGAGGGTTCAAGACGATATCTCTCTGTGGTACAGAAGTGGGTCCAGCAGGCCCAGGTCCGGGAGAATTTAGAAGGGGAGTCTCGTGCTATATGAATTAGTTCCTCCATTTCAGCTATTTTTCTAACACGGGTAAGCCATTCAGAGATAGTTGGGGCACATGAAGAGCCCCAATGTGCTGGGATTCATAGTTTAGCTGCGTTAATCATATGTACAACCAAAGATTTCCTGTACGAGCTGATGTGGAGGAATGGTGCAGGATGAGCTGACACACTTTTAATACAAGCACAGTGTGTTTGTTTCCAAAAGCTATAGTGGTTCTGCAGGGCTAGTTTGGGCTGGAGAGAATTTACACCACAGATGGGGCCTGTGCAGCCTTTATTCACAAGTGTAAGGCTGCAGTTCCAGTACTGTGGTCCTATCAGAGAGGTTACGTGACCAAATGCTTGAAGGTTAAATACTACCATTATCATTGAAAGTTAAAGTAAAAGAAGATCCCAAATGTTGAATTGTCCACAGAAAAGAAATAGAGGGGGAATATTCCAATGGGAACACTGGTTCTGGTGATCTGGGGGTCCCCAAGAGATTGCTTTAATTTGCAGGGATTTCATCTCACTTCTTGTTTTGGCTATGGGACAGGAAGTGAATTGAATTCTCCCCAATGGGACAAAAATGGCAAAAATAAACCTTACAAGGGTTCTAACCCTCCCTTACTATATCCAAAATTGGAAAACAAAATGTTGCCTATAATTCAACTATAAACTTCAAATATATTTAAAATAAACCCAATTTAAGAAATATATATGAACAGAGATTGCTGACTTCCTTCTAAAAAATGCTAGCTGCTTGATTTCGAGTTACTAACCTGGAACAAGCATAGAGCAAATGTAAAATCAATTGAAGGACTCAAAAGCTACTGAAGCCACTGAATTGGTGTGAAAGTCAGGCCACTAGCATTTTCAGTATTGACAGCCTATGCATTTCTCCCGGGAAAGGTTTCCTTTAATCCCAAAAGCTAGTAATATTTTAAATATTTTTTTCTTAGTTCTGTAATAGATTTTAACTTGCTGGTCTTGGTTAATACAATTAGAATAAGCAATTAAACAAGTCAGAGAAGCTAACTGTCAGTCAGTACATAACACCATGAAATAGTATAAGTGGATAGAAGATAATATTCCAGTAGAGTGTCAGGATTTCCATAGCAGTCAAGACATTGCTTTCAAAGGGAATTATGGATGAAGCTTTTCTATGCTTCACCATGTATAAAATCCAGCTTAGTTCTCCCCAATGGATTTTAAAAGAACATTATAATATAAAATGAATTATCTTGAAAGCAATATATATTTTGTGTGCCTTTTCCTAATGAGTAAAAACTCCATGCACAAAACTGTGCTTTACAAAGAATATTTTTTGGCAATGTCAAGCAAAGAGTCTAAAATGTGTCATTATAAGGTGGTCACTAAGCAGTTTAGGTCTTTGAATTGCATTAATAAATAATGAGCACAGAATGTTCCTACGCTTCTTCCTATAATCAGAAGCTAATGAAAAATGATGTGAGCTGAAACACATGGTAAGACTTGTTAGTAAAATTAAAAACAATATGGGGTGGTACATTCCTTTCCATACCACTGTAGTTTTCCCTGAACAGGTTCACAGTAATAATTACATCATCACTGGGGTTGAACACAAGGATGCCATTGGTTGTGTTGTTCCCCAATATTCTCTACACATCACTGTTATTCATTTGAAATGTTCCTGCTATTTCTGTACCAGGAGACAAGCATGCTGAGTTATTGGGGTGTAGGCTGGCAAAAAAAATGTAGTTCACACATTGCTTTCCTATTCACCCCAAGAACTGACTGAGGTGCTGACTATAACAGCAACATTTAAGACTCTTTCACACAGGTGTTGAAAATAGGCAGTTGGGTCCCGTTTTACTGCTTCCTGACTTCCTAGGAATGCCACTAAAAACTGTAATGCCGCATACACATGACCATTTTTAATGTCCTTGTAAAAACAACGTTTTTCACGACGTGATTCTTCTCAAGCCTGCCTTGCCTACACACGATCGTGAAAAAAAATGCTCGAGCAAAGCGCGGTGACGTACAACACGTTAGACAACACGTACGACGGCACTATAAAGGGGAAGTTCCATTCGTTCCTTTGGGCTGCTTTTGCTGATCCTCATGTTAGTAAAGTTTGGTGAGAGACGATTCGCGCTTTTCAGCCTCGTGCTCTTCAGTCTGTTACAGCGTGACGAATGTGCTATCTCCATTATGAACGCTAGTTTTACCAGAACGAGCGCTCCCGTCTCATAACTTGCTTCTGAGCATGCACGTTTTTTTTCACGTCGTTAAAGCCTACACATGCCCGTTTTTCACGACGAGAAAAATTACGACGTGAAAAACGACGAAAAAAAATAGAGCATGTTCCAAATTTTTAATGCCCATTTTTCACGTCGCGAAAAATGCTTTGGAGCCTACACACGATCGTTTTTAAAGACCAAATAAAAAAATTGCATTTTTCTCGTCATGAAAAACGGTCGTGTGTACGCGGCATTAAAGTTTTACTAAACCCACAACAATAAAATCAGTCTGTATATGTAGTAAATCATGTTTGTTATACTCACTGTGGAACCTAAGGGGTAATCCTCTGCATTGTGTAAAAAGGCTATGTGATCCTGCCTCTCAGATCCTCTCGTGTTTCCAGACCAGTGGCGGCTGGTGCTCAAAATTTTTTGTGGGGGGCGCAAACAAACTGAAAAAAAAAAATCATCAATTGCCGCCACTGTGCCTATTAAATGCAGCCACTGTGCCCAAATGCCACCAGTTTGCCCCCTCAAATGCAGCCAGTTTGTTCCCAAATGCAGCCAGTCTGTCCCCAAATGCAGCCAGTTTGTCCCCAAATCCAGCCAGTTTGTCCCCAAATACAGACAGTTTGTCCCCAAATGGAGCCAGTTTGTCCCCAAATGCAGCCAGTTTCCCCCCAAATACAGCCAGTTTGTCCCCAATTGCAGCCAGTTTCCCCCCAAATACAGACAGTTTGTCCCCAAATACAGCCAGTTTGTCCCCAAATGCAGCCAGTTTCCCCCCAAATACAGACAGTTTCCCCATCAAATACAGACAGTTTCCCCCCAGCCCTGCACTTACCTTCCTTGGGTCAGCGCCGTCCTTCTTCTGTCCTCGATGTCTTCTCCCGCCCTCGATGTCGCTTCAGCCAATCAGGTTACCGGTAACCAGACCCGTTGAACCTGATTGGCTGAGACGCGTACTGGTGTTAACCATGGAACGCACAGCCCGTGCGTCCCCTGGTTAACTATTTGGAAGCCGATTACAGCCCACAGGCTGTAATCGGGAAGCCTATCAGAGCCGCTGGCTCTGATAGGCACTTCCAAAAACCAACCAGCCGCTGTTATTCAGATGGCCGGCGCTCGCAATGCATGAACCTATGTATTGTTGACGTGAGTGAAGGGCGCGGGCGAGAGAGGGGGCGGCGCTCCTGCGCCCACTATGGACGCACCGCCACTGCTCCAGACCATTTTCTGATAGAACAGAGCATTAGGGGACAGGCTGCACATACTCAGTTTGATGTGTATTGCTAGAGAGTTTTTTTTTTCTGGGAGAGTGCATGTGACTAGCACTGTCCAGACAGAGGATCTGGAGAAAATGAAAACTCCTCCTACAAGCTTAAAGCAGACAGTGATACAAGTCACAAGACTGCTATATACTGCTGATGAGAAAAGGTATTCATTTCCATGTTCTGTGTACCGTGGGAGACCAGATATAGTGAATGCAGAGTTCTGGGTTTAGTAACACTTTAAAACAGACAGAGAATAGAGATGTTCACACTGCATCGTTAGTGTTGCCTAACATTGTGACTAGGCAAAATTAACACTGTCTGCAGAGTTCTGCAGGTGTTGATGCTTCGCAACCGCCTCCACTCACTTCTATTGAAACTCACCACAAGTGTGCTATAAACGCACCTTGCAATTACACTGAGTTTAAGGTGCAGATCCAAAACATCAGAAGTGACAATTTCCCATGTTAGTGAATTATATTTAGACATGCCATTTACCTGTAAGAGCCGGTTCACACACAGGCGGCACGACTTAGGGGGCGACTCAGCAAGGCAATCTGAAGACGACTTCAGAGGCGACTTGCAAAATGACTTCTGTATTGAAGTCAATGCAAGTCGCCCCCAAAGTCGTACTTGCGTCGCTCCTATTAGAACGGTTCCATTGAACGGAGCGCGACTTGTCAGGCAGCTGAGTCGCCTGACAAGTCGCCCTTGTGTGAACCGGCTCTAAGGTCCTTCTTTGTGAAGACATAAAAAAAAAAAACCCTGAGATTGCTGCTGGGCAAAGTTTGTTTACACTCAGTAAAAACCATGTGATAAAATGAGTAGAAGCTTCTGAGCTATGGGCAGTTAAAATTGTAAAATGACATGCACATTTTGACTGTGCTGCAAAACTCAGTTTGGCACTGCCCTATATCAAGTCTACCTTTTGAATCTTAAATGTGATGGGTGACTTTACAGACCAATAGAAAGGTTTGGCATGCAAAATGGGTGGGACTATGTACCTTTATCAGAAAACTGATTTTTGTATAAATTGTCTACATTATAATATCTTTGGATCTACTGTTCTTTTTGGCATTTTTTAAATGAACAGTTTACATATGCTTATTCATTTCTTGTTACATCTGTGGTTTTAATAGCCTGAGTTTTGCTACAGCTTTAAAAAGGGGAGAATTGCTGGAAACATTGATGTGCATATGTACAATTTTTTTTTTTTTTCTATATACAATATTCTTAAAAAGACTACTGTAGGACTTGTTTGAATCCGGTTCAGTTCTTTTCTAAACCATATAAACACAAACAAATACATGATCATATACTGATTCTCAGAAAAAATAAAAAGATAAGATAGGAAATGTACATGTCTTTAATGCTGAACGCTGGGGAAATTTAAATAAGAACCACCCTTGCAGTGAGGGTTTCATATTTGCTCATAAATGCTCATATTTGCTCTCCTGGCATTCGGCGTTCTCCTCTGCCCTCTGTGACTCCTGGATGGAGCCTTCAGGGGACCAGTTTCATGGAGAGGAGCCTGCAGGAGTTTAGGATAAGGTAAGTAAAGTACTTTCAATGGTAAAAATAGAATAAGTAAAAGTACTTTTAATAGTAAAAAGAGAGGGAGCACTGCTAAGTTCAGCTTTAACCGTAACTTTTTTTTTTTTAAGGAAAGTCTTGAGAAATTATGATTTCTAGACATTTATGCCTAGAGAATGTATTGCATGAAACATAGCATTACACATACAGCAATAATCTTTGGAGCTGCTATTCCAGCTTCAGCAGCTGGAAGAAAACACATGGACAGGTAAATTACACATCACCATTCCTTATAATTATACAGCCTGCATACTGTATGCAAATTTTCCTTGGATCAGTGTATTAAATCTCTGCACTGGCATATTTTTCCAAGCTGACAGAGGAACTGTCAGTAATGGCAAGTGGGAAACATACCTTGTGACATTTGCCCTATTTAATCACACTGCAAAGAGCCAGTCAGGATACAGCTTTTAGCAGCTGTAAATCTAAAAGCTAATTACTTACTTTTTGTACCTTTGCTCCTTTGTAAATTTTGTTTGGCTTTACAGTACTTGATTTTCTTTAGCAGTTCACATGAGAGGCCACATTCACTGAGCGTGGGTGCAGTCACTAAGTTTTTCCAATTAAAAACTCTCTGTGACAATCAGTCATTTACATACACTGTACACACCAAAGAAAATATTAGATGTATTGGACCCTTGGCATCTGGTGCTTAGCAGTGTTTTCGGGATGAGGCAGATCTTGTAGTTGAAAAAAAAACGAAATCAACCTGTACAACCTCACAAAAAAGAATATATCAAATTTGCATATCTAGTGGGAGTCCACTAACACTACTGGTGATAACACTCCTCCTAGTAACTAAAAATAACTCATAATAGTGTAGCATTACCACTGTGTAAACATTAATACAAATGTATCATAAACCGCAATAAATAAAAGTGCAAACAGAGTCATGTGTGACAATATAAATTCCCCATTCACAGTGGAATAGTGACCTTTCAGATATGCGCAAATACACAACCAAAGTCCCAAGTGTAAACTGTGAAATCAGACTCTTCTTGTGTGGATTCAATCCTCAGATGGTGCACTGCACCCTGGGACATCTGAACTGCTCACCTTGCAACTTTGATCTTAATGTTAAAATGAGGTAAACAAAAAAGTGCATGTGTCCCCTCATGGGATCATATTAACCTCTTGTCAACCACCCACCGTCAAATGATGGCGGGCGGAATACCCTGTTGTTCTGGGCGTTGTTTATATGACGTGATCGCCTTCAGAAGCCACTAGGGGGCGAGCCCGCCACGTCATTGGTGACCTGATGCACCCGCGATTGCCCAGTAACTGAGCAGGACCGTGGATCTGTGTGTGTAAACACACAGATCCACGTCCTGTCAGGAAGAGGAGACCGCTGGTGTGTCCCTTGTACATAGGGACAACCATCGGTCACCTCCCCCAGTCAGTCCCCTCCCCCCACAGTAAGAATCACAATCTAGGGAACACATTTAACCCGTTGATCGCCCCCTAGTGTTAACCCCTTCCCTGCCAGTTATATTTATACAGTAATCAATGCATTTTTATAGCAGGGATCGCTGTATAAATGTGAATGGTCCCAAAAATTTGTCAAAAGTGTCCGATGTGTCTGCCGCAATATCACAGTCACAATAAAAATCGCTGATCGCCGCCATTACTAGTAAAAAATAATAAAAATGCTATAAATCTATCCCCTATTTTGTAGCTGCTATAACTTTTGCGCAAACAATCAATATACGCTCATTGCGATTTTTTTTTAACCAAAAATATGTGGAAGAATACTTTTCGACCTAAACTGTGAAAAAATTTAGTTTTTTTATAGATTTTTTTGGGGATATTTATTATAGCAAAAAGTAAAAAATATTGAATTTTTTTCAAAATTGTCGCTCTATTTTTGTTTATAGCACAAAAAATAAAAACCGCAGAGGTGATCAAATACCACCAAAAGAAAGCTCTATTTGTGGGGAAAAAATAATAAAAATGTCATTTGGGTATAGTGTTGCATGGCCGCGCAATTGTCATTCAAAGTGTGATGGCGCTGAAAGCTGAAAAATGGCTTGGGCAGGAAGGGGGTGAAAGTGCCCTGTAGGCAAGTGGTTAAGGGTATAGTCTCCTTTGCAGATCTCCCCAGAGTAAGCAGCTCACTGGTATTTCTCACCTGCTTGCTTTATTCTGTCTGGTTTCTCTGTGTGCAGGCAGCCATCTTGGTAGAGGCAAGGCTTTTCTTCCTCATTCCAAAGCCTCTTATGCATTGACCCTCATTACAAAGGTCTTATTGCACATTTAAGCAGATCTGCTTACTCTGGGGAGACCTGCAATGGAGTGTTGTGGGAGCGCACCCTATGAGGACTGAATCATAACAAGAGTGTGATTTCACAATTTACACTGTGGATTTTGATTGTGTATTTGCACATATCTTAAATGTCAATATTGCACTGTCACTTGGGACTTTATATTGTCACACTTGACACTGTTTGCACTTTAATTAATTGTGGTTTATGATACATTTGTATTTACACCTTGTGTAACTGTATTATTAGTTACAGATCTGCCCAACAAAGTTCATCTTTACATTGTCATATTACAAAACCATAATTAAAAATAGCTTTATAAAGCTATATATTTCATTTCTATAGTACCTACCTGCAGAAGCACAAGAAATCACCTGATTGGAGGAGCCAATCCGCCATATTTATTGATTATAGTAGTCCACTGTTGCAAAGCCAAAATGCAGCTCAAGATGGGATACAGCTTTGTGTACAGGGCCTAGCAATCTAAAAACTGCAATTGAAATATACAATAAATGAGTTGTTTTGCAGATAATAAAAAGAACATTTATAGGCTACTATGTAAGAGTGCAGCTTCTCAGCACCTTATATACCAAGCATCATTAAGAAGCTTTATGACCAGTTCATGCGAATGGGTTGTAAACTGCTTTATGACCTAACACTGCAGGCATCAATAGTAAATGTTAGCATATGTCCCTGGCAGAGCAGTTTAAATATACACGGAAACACCAGTGCAACAAAATGATGTTTGTTGAAGTTTCATTTAGACAGTCCTTCAAACAAAAGGTAGCAGCTCTAGAGCAATATTTGCATGTTGAATAAAATATGACATAAAACTAACATCACGCAGCTTGTAGTATTGTGTTTTACCTGGATCAATTTCCCTGGAAGCCTACCTTCATCAGGACTTGACATGTATTAAAGTCTGCATAACGTATTACAATGAATAGCCATTTTAGTGCTTAAGGAATATTCAATGTTTTCGGAGGCCATCCAGCACAAAGAGCTAATCAGCACAAATTAATTTTATAGAAGAACCTGTCTAAAGCACAAAATAAGATTTTCTTTGCAATTTGCATAGCAGTAAAGATCCAAATACTCTATGAAATCATATGCTTTAGATTTTATTATATAATATAAAACATTAGTTCACAGGTATGCTTTATTTTATGAGCTTGTAGCATAAGAGCTGATAACATATTGTTTCCTCAGGTTCTTTTATGCTAGATGCCTTTTATTAAAACAACATTAATCTATGATGTTCAGTAAGCCATACTGTTCTGTCTCAACTACAAAGCGATAAAGTTCATCTCCAGGTTTAAGTAGGCCTTACTCAAGCTGGTTTGATATTCATCCCTTGCATCGATACAGGCAGTTTAACTCAATGAATAAACTCACAGTTAGGACGACAGACGATGAATCCTTTCGAATGTTCCGTTTAATGATGGATATTCATAGGTAGAAAAACGTTGCAGTTGTAAGCCACATGTAAGATGTTTAGCATGGAAGATATACAGGAGTAATGACCAGAATCAGGAAGTGGAGGAGATATATAAAGAACTACGGTGAGAGAGAGAGTTCAGCTAGAAAGAAGGGGACAGATCTTAAAGACACAGAGCAAGAATAATCACATAGTGTAACACAACACTCCCCGTCTGAAATCTGTTTCATAACCTTAAACTAATATATATATTTTCAAAAAGTCCAATACTGACGAATGTCCTGGAACCTGTAATGAAAAACATGCAACAAGCAAATAATAAACGTAAGTTCAACAGGATGAAGAACATAAAGTCACAGTATGATGTCTTCAAATAATTCCAAAGTTCTGAGTAGAACCTGTAGATGGCAGCAATGTACTCCCCGCCTTGCCAACAGCATGGCTAGTCCTTGCACAAGTCACTCACCTGGCAAAAGGAGTACTAACTCTGTAATTGGTCGACTAAAGGTTCGTGTCGATCCTCCCTTGGTTACCTTGACTTCTACCTTCCGGACTTTGTTATCGTCGCTGGGCATAACTTTTAGTAATAAGACCCATAGGCCACTCATTCCGACAAACTTCCTTGTCTTTTAGAAGGATGAGGTCTCCAACCTTAAGATTCGGCTTAGATGCTTGCCATTTGTTACGACCTTTAAGGTGATGAAGATACTTTTTCTTCCAGCGATGCCAGAACACATTGGCTGGATGCTGCACCTGCTTCCATTGATGCCTGTAATGGTGTGACCGCAGCTTCTGTTTTGTACTTACAGAAGTGTGGAGTAAGGTGTTCACAGTTCTTATTTCCTTATCATCTTCAGGGCTTACTAGTCCATAGGTGGTGTCGATAGTGGGTGAGTGGGAGTCCTTAACACAGAAACCTTGGAGGTGACAGCCATAAGCTGTCCTGAAGAGCAGCAGGTGACACGGCTCTGGTCCCACAGTCAGCTGGGTTGAGTTCAGTGGGAATGTGATGCCATTGACTTGGTAGAGAGAATCTCTTGATACGTTCAACCCTGTTGCTGACGTACACATAAAATTGTTTTGTTTGGTTGTTTATGTAACCAAGTACTACCTTACTGTCTGTATAGAAGGTGAAAGAATCAATTGTAGTGTCCATTTCACATCGTATGACCTCGGCAATTTCTACTGCTAGCACGGCTGCACAAAGTTCAAGTCTTGGTATGGTATGTGCAGGCTTGGGAGTGAGTTTTGCCTTGCCTAGGACAAAACTACAGTGTGATTCTCCATTCAGTTCAGAGGTCTTCAAATAGGCTACTGCAGCAATAGCTTCAACTGATGCATCAGAGAAAATATGAATCTCTCTCCGGTTAGCAGTTGAAGTGGAACCTGGAACATAGCAACGGGGAATCTGAAGTTTTTCTAGTGACTTCAAAGAATATCTCCACCTTTCCCACTTGTGTTGATTCTCACTAGGCAAGGGAGTATCCCAGTCTATGTTCTCAGTAGACAACTGTCTTAGTAAAATCTTACCTTGAATGGTAACTGGAGCAAGGAAACCCAGTGGGTCATAGATGCTATTCACCACGGACAGGACTCCTCTCTTAGTGAAGGGTTTGTCACAAGTTGACACTTGGAAGGTGAATTTGTCTTGCTTGATGTTCCACAACAAATCCAGACTTCGCTGTACAGGAGGCACATCTGTACCTAAGTCAAGGTTTTTTAGACTAGTGGCATAGTCCTCAGAGTGAAAGGCATTCATAAGTTCCTGGCTGTTGGATATAATCTTGTGCAGTCTAAGGTTTGCTACAGACAGCATCTCCTTTGTTCTGGTGAGAAGATCAATTGCTTCTTTAGCAGTTGGAAAGGACTTAAGTGCGTCGTCAACGTAGAAGTTTCTTTCAACAAATTGACGGGCATCAGATCCATATTTAACTTCTCCAGTCTGAGCTGTTCTCCTTAGCCCATAAGTTGCCACTGCTGGGGAAGGACTGTTACCGAAGACATGTACCTTCATGCGATAATCTATAACTTCCTTGTTGAGGTCATTGTCCTTGTGCCATAGAAACCTGAGGTAGTTTCTGTTGTCTTCTCTGACGATGAAGCAGTGAAACATCTGTTGAATGTCGGCCATTACTGCTACAGGCTCTTGTCTGAAACGAATGAAGACTCCTATTAGACTGTTGTTCAAGTTGGGTCCAGTAAGGAGCATGTTGTTAAGAGAAACACATTCGTGCTGAGCACTGGAATCAAAGACAACTCTGATTTGGTCTGGTTTGCGTGGGTGATACACGCCAAAGGATGGAAGGTACCAGCATTCTTCTCCCTCCTTTAGTGGGGGAGCAGGCTCTGCATGATCTCTGTCAAATACATTTTGCATAAAGTCCACAAAGTGCTTTTACATCTCTGGTTTCCTGCTTAACCACTTAAGCCCCGGACCATTTGGTAGCTAAAGGACCAGAGGTGAATTCAGAATTTTGCACTGCGCTGCTTTAACTGTAAATTGTGCGGACATGCAATGTTGTACCCAAACGAAATTTGCGTCCTTTTCTTCCCACAAATAGAGCTTTCTTTTAATGGTATTTGATTGCCTCTGCGATTTTTATTTTTTGCGATATAAACGGAAAAAGACCGAAAATTTTGAAAAATAATTATATTTTCTACTTTTTGTTATAAGAAAAATCGAATAAACTCAATTGTAGTCATACATTTAGGCCAAAATGTATTCAGCCACATGTTTTTAGTAAAAAAATGTCAATAAGCGTATATTTATTGGTTTGCGCAAAAGTTATAGAGTTTACAAACTAGGGTACATTTTCTGAAATTTACACAGCTTTAAATTTATGACTGCCTATCTCATTTCTTGAGGTGCTAAAATGACAGGGCAGTACAAAACCCCCCCAAATGACCCCATTTTGGAAAGTAGACACCCCAAGGAAATTGCTGAGAGGCATGTTGAGCCCATTGAATTTTTTTTTTTTGTCCCAAGTGATTGAATAATGACTAAAAAAAAAAACAAATTACAAAAAGTTGTCACTAAATGATATATTGCGCACACATGCCATGGTTATATGTGGAATTTCACCCCAAAATACATTTTGCTGCTTCTCCTGAGTACGGGGATACCACATGTGTGGGACTTTTTGGGAGCCTAGCCGCGTACGGGACCCCGGAAACCAAGCACCGCCTTCAGGATTTCTAAGGGCGCAAATTTTTGATTTCACTCCTCACTACCTATCACAGTTTCGAAGGCCATAAAATGCCAAAATAGCACAAAACCCCCCCAAATGACCCCATTTTAGAAAGTAGACACCCCAAGGAAATTGCTGAGAGGCCTGTTGAGCCCATTGAATATATTTTTTTTGTCCCAAGTGATGGAATAATGACAAAAAAAAAAAAAAATTACAAAAAGTTGTCACTAAATGATATATTGCTCACACATGCCATGGTTATATGTGGAATTACACCCCAAAATAAATTTTTCTGCTTCTCCTGAGTACGGGGATACCACATGTGTGGGACTTTTTAGGAGCCTATCCGCGTACGGGACCCCGAAAACCAAGCACCGCCTTCAGGATTTCTAGGCACAAATTTTTGATTTCACTCCTCACTACCTATCACAGTTTCGAAGGCCATAAATGCCAAAATCGCACAAAACCCCCCCAAATGACCCCATTTTGGAATATAGACACCCCAAGCTATTTGCTGAGAGGCATGGTGAGTATTTTACAGCTCTAATTTGTTTTTGAAAATGAAGAAAGAAAATATATATATATATATATATTTTTTTTTTTTTTCAATTTTCAAAACTTTGTGACAAAAAGCGAGATCTGCAAAATACTCACAATACCTCTCAGCAAATAGCTTGGGGTGTCTACTTTCCAAAATGGGGTCATTTGGGGGGGTTTTGTGCTATCTGGGCATTCCATGGCCTCCGAAACTGTGATAGGCAGTGAGAAGTGAAATCAAAAATTTACACCCTTAGAAAGCCTGAAGGCGGTGCTTGGTTTTTGGGGTCCCGTACGTGGCTAGGCTCCCAAAAAGTCTCACACATGTGGTATCCCCGTACTCAGGAGAAGCAACAGAATGTATTTTGGGGTGTAATTCCACATATGCCCATGACATGTTTGAGCAATATATCATTTAGTGACAACTTTGTGCAAAAAAAAAAAAAAAATTTGTTTTTCCGCAACTTGTGTCAACATATAAAATATTCCATGGACTCGACATGCCTCTCAGTATATAGCTTGGGTTGTCTACTTTCCAAAATGGGGTCATTTGGGGGGGTTTTGAACTGTTCTGGCATTTTATACACAACATTAGGAAGCTTACATCCACTCTTCTAACCACTTGAAGACAAAGCCCTTTTTGACACTTTTTGTTTACATGAAAACATTTTTTTTTTTTGCAAGAAAATTATGTTGAACCCCCAAACATTATATATATTTTTAAAGCAAAGGCCCTACAGATTAAAATGGTGGGTGTTGCATTTTTTTTTTCTACACAGTATTTGCGCAGCGATTTTTCAAACGCATTTTTGGGGTTAAAAAATACACTTTTTTTAATTTTAATGCACTAAAACACACTATATTGCCCAAATGTTTGATGAAATAAAAAAGATGATCTTAGGCCGAGTACATAGATACCAAACACGACATGCTTTAAAATTTCACACAAACGCGCATTGGCGACAAACTACATACATTTTTAAAAGCCTTTAAAAGCCTTTACAGGTTACCCCAGTAGATTTACAGAGGAGGTCTACTGCTAAAATGATTGCCCTCGATCTGACCTTCGCGGTGATACCTCACATGCATGGTGCAATTGCTGTTTACATATGACGCCAGACCGACGCTTGCGTTCGCCATTGGGCAAGAGCAGGGCAGGACAGTGGTGCTTTTTTTTTTTCTTTTTTTTTCTTATTAATTTTGCTTTTTTATTTTATTTTTAAATTGTTCCTTCCAAGTATTTTATTTTTTTATCATTTTTATTGTTATCTCAGGGAATGTAAATATCCCCTATGATAGCAATAGGTAGTGACAGGTACTCTTTTTTTGAAAAAACTGGGGTCTTCTAGACCCTAGATTTTTCCTCTGCCCTCAAAGCATCTGACCACACCAAGATCGGTGTGATAAAATGCTTTCCCAATTTCCCAATGGCGCTTTTTATATCCGGGGGGGGCATTCCCTCCCACTGCTTGTAAAAGCAGTCCAGAGGCTAATTAGCCGCTAGGATTGCTTTTACATGAAAGCCGGCCGCAGGCTGAAAAGAATGATACCAAGATGATACCTAAACCCGCAGGCATCATTCTGGTATAAACATTCAAAGTCCAGCAACATACCAGTACGTTGCTGGTCCTTGTTGGACATGTATTGTAATCTTTTTTTTTCATGCAGCCAGTTGGCTGAACGAAAAAAGAGATTGATCGGTGGGTAGGCCCACCATTAGAATACCGCCCTTCATCCACCCACTTCCAATGATGGGCATACACGCACCATTTATATATGCCGAAGCATGGGGGCATCCTCCCGCAAAAAAGTTATGCCGCACACACATGGTCGGACTTTTCCACGGGCAAGCCTCCGTCGGAATTTCGACCGTATGTACGCGGCATTAGGAGCAAAATCACTCCACCACCCATGCTGCCCCAATGCTTCGGCATATTTGCTTTTTTTTTTTAACTGTGGTGGTGAAATCACCTCCTACAGCACTGTAGTCGCAGGGATCAGGCCTGTCTCTGCGAACGCTGCAGTTATGTGTGTTTTTGTTTTGTAAGTGACAGTGATCGATCGATACTGCACTTGGGTGGCCTGGGCTGGACGGAGGGGCAAAACGCAGATGCCAGCAGGTAGCTGGGCTGATCCCGCTAACACTGCGTTTTTGGGAACCCTAAACTGCTGGGGACGCTAGTATAGATCTGATCAGATCAGATATTGATCTGTTCAGATACTATACCACTAAGGGGGGTGTATGCTTCACGCGTGGGTGTTAGCGTTACTGGCACTAACCTGATGCTGCCTGGGGTGTGATGCAGACCCTCTCTGATGCTAAAACCTAATTGATATCACCCGCCGGGCGATCAGGGGGTTAAACCTTTATTGGGTTATATACACGGCGGGTGCCCTGACACTATAAAAAGCAAACTAACTAACCAGCGTCACCCGTAATACTTATATGGTGATCACTGGTGAAAGGGTTAACTAGGGGCAATCAGGGGGTTAAAACCTTTATTAGATAATATATGGGGGTACCTGACGCTATAAAAACCTGCGGCGAACCTAAAAAAAATTACCAGCTACCGATCTGCATCACCGACACTAAGACAGTGCTTAGAAAAACGATCGCTTAGTGACAGTGGTGATGGGAGTGAAAGGGTTACCTGGGGGGCGATCAAGGGGGTTAAACCTTTATTAGATAATATATTGGGGTACCTGACGCTATAAAAACATGCGGCGAACCTAAAAAAAATTACTGGCTACCGAACTGCATCACCGACACTAAGACAGCGTTTAGAAAAACGATCGCTTAGTGACAGTGGTGATGGGGGTGAAAGGGTTACCTGGGGGGCGATCAAGGGGGTTAAACCTTTATTAGATAATATATTGGGGTACCTGACGCTATAAAAACATGCGGCGAACCTAAAAAAAATTACTGGCTACCGAACTGCATCACCGACACTAAGACAGCGTTTAGAAAAACGATCGCTTAGTGACAGTGGTGATGGGGGTGAAAGGGTTACCTGGGGGGCGATCAAGGGGGTTAAACCTTTATTAGATAATATATTGGGGTACCTGACGCTATAAAAACATGCGGCGAACCTAAAAAAAATTACTGGCTACCGATCTGCATCACCGACACTAAGACAGCGTTTAGAAAAACAATTGCTTAGCGACAGTGGTGATAGGGGGTGAAAAGGTTACCTGGGGGCGATCAAGGGGGTTAAACCTTTATTAGATAATATATTGGGGTACCTGACGCTATAAAAACCTGCTGCGAACCTAAAAAAAATTACCGGCTACCGATCTGCATCACAGACACTAAGACAGCGTTTAGAAAAACGATCGCTTAGTGACAGTGGTGATAGGGGGTGAAAGGGTTACCTGGGGGGCGATCAAGGGGGTTAAACCTTTATTAGATAATATATTGGGGTACCTGACGCGATAAAAACATGCGGCAAACCTAAAAAAAATTACTGGCTGCCGATCGGCATCACTGACGCTAAGACAGCGATCAGAAAAATGATCGCTTAGTGACAGTGGTGATAGGGGGTAAAAGGGTTATCTGGGGGGTGATCAGGGGGTTAAACCTTTATTAGGGGGGGTTAGGGGGCTACACTGGACCTAAGACTAAACTTTGGTGACACTTTTACAGTCACAAATGTCACTGATTGCAGTGATCACTAAATAAATGGTCACTGCAATCAGTGACACTGTGACTGGGGGCTGGGGGGTGATCTGGGGGGTGATCTGGGGTGTCTGGGGGGGCCTGGGGGGGCGATTTATGTCCCTATGTGTCCTGGTGTCAGTGTAGTGTTGTGTGCACTGACCTGATGTCTTCTCTTGTACGGCGCTCGGTATATGTGAGCGCCGCACCAGAGATGACATCACTTCCTCCTGCTCCCTCTGTCTGACACAGACAGAGGGGGCATTTCCATTCACCGGGAGCGATCGCGAGGGGGTGGCCAGAAACGAATGGCTGCCCCCTCATCCTGGAACGCTCCCGGACACTTAGCCACCGCTCACTGTACAGAAGGGGGGTCCGATTGGACCCCCCAACTGTACAAAGGCAATCACGTATGCTCTACGTGATTGTGCCTGTCGGTGCCATTCTGCCGACGTATATATACAGTGAGCGGTCGTTAAGTGGTTAAGTTTCGCTTTAAGGAGGAGAATCTACTGATGGCCTGCTGTAAGTTGTTGGGCAATCTCTCTCTTGGGAGACAAAAAGGTAGGGGTGCTACCCAGTTATTGGAGTCATCTTGAAAGAACTCCTTGTCCATTACCTTGATGAATTATTTTTTCTTCCATTGAAGGAGCCAGTATGTCATCTTCACTGGTTGCTTTAAACACTGTAGAGCCGAAGTCGCCATCATGGCAGGAGAAAGGGCTTGTGTCACCTGAGATACCATGTTGCCATTCGTGGCTGGCTATCTTCTCTTTCACCCAGTAGTGATGTGGGCATGGCTCAAAGTAAGTGTTTCGGCCATTTGGCAGAACATTTGTCTTGAATGACGAAATGTTGGTAGGTCTTTTCATTTTGCCTATGCAGACATTGCCTATGATGACCCACCCTAGATCCGTGCTCTGGGCAAATGGGGCATCTGGGGGTCCACTGACTTGTCTGTGTACCTTGTGAACTCTTAGAATGTCTCTTCCTAACAGAAGAAGGATCTGAGCATCTTTGTCAAGCGGCGGTATCTCATTTGCTATTACCTTTAGGTGAGGGTGATGGAAAGCAGCAGCTGGAGTAGGGATTTCTTCCCTGTTAGCAGGTATCTGATTGCATTCAACAAGTGTAGGTAAGGGTAATTGCAAGTTACCTTTTAGAGAAGATACCATGAGTCCATGAGCCCTTCTTCCAGAAACCTCCATAGTTCCACTACAGGTACCCAAGGTGTAAGGCTGAGCTTCGCCTTTTATTTCAAATAGATTGAACAATTCCGATTTTGCAAGTGATTGATTGCTCTGATCGTCTAAGATAGCATATGCCTTTAGAGACTTTTCTGGTTGATCCTTGTGGTATATGTTCACCAAGCATATCTTAGCACAGGACTTACCACAGCGGTCTTCTCCACAAACTTCAGTGCAGGATGAAGAAATGATGGTAGAATTAGGCACTTGGTCTGTATTTTCCCTGCCATGCGTTAACCTGGGAGGAGTGTTGGCAGGTTGTGCAGAGCTGGGCTCAAGAGGATGGAGGGCTTGCACATGTTCTTCAGAGCCACACTCTATACACTTGATGGACACATTACAGTCCCTTGCAAAATGTTCTGTAGAAGCACAGCACCTGAAACATACCCTAAATGTCTTTAAAAGCTCCTTGCGCTCTTCCAGAGGCTTTTTTCTAAAGCCGATACATTTATTGAGGGGGTGTGGCTTCTTGTGTATGGGACACTCTCTGTTAGGGTTTTCAATCTTCCTACTCTGTTTGTTCGTGGCCAGAACTGTGGTAGGAGTGGGAAGGATGTCAGTCTTTTTCACGGACACTGGGCCTCTATGGTTTCTATAGTTGCCCTGAAGACTGGTACTCTTAGGAAAGGGTGAGAAGAGGCTGTACTCACCGTAGGAAAAACTTGGATCGTTCTTGGTCTCTGCAATTTTCCTGATGAATTCACAAAAAAAAAGAGAATGGAGGGAAGGAAACCTTGTTCTCTCTTTTGTATGATGACCCTAGTGCAGTCCATTTCTCTTGCAAACCATACGGGAGCTTGGAGACAATTGGGTTTACCCCTCTTGGAGTGTCAAGGTAACTGAGTCCAGGTAGTTTTGGGCCTGTCTTGGCTAGCTGAAGCTCAAGGAGAAGGTCACTCAGTCTCTGGAACTCCTTGTTGTCCTTACCGGATATCTTTGGGAAAGTTTCCAGACGCATGAACAAAGCATTTTCTATAGCTTCTGGACTGCCATAACTTTGCTCTAGTCGCTCCCATGAGCTGTGAGGCCTGCAGTAGGATTGTCCATGAAAACCGATCTTAATGGCTTAACACGTGCAGCAGATAGAGGACCAAGCCATTTGATCAGCAGATTCAATTCTTGATCAGCTGTAATGCCAATATTGCTGATTGTAGTTCTGAAGGCACATTTCCAACTTCTGTAGTTCTCAGGTTGGTCATCAAAACTTGTAAGACCAGTCTTTGTGAGCTCTCTGCGAAGCATGTACCTCACAAACTCTTCTGTCTCAGTTGTCTCCGCCTTTATGTGAGATGCTGTTGGCTGTATGGTGCTGATTGCGTTATCTTTGACATTGTTGTTAAAGGACACAGGGAAATATGGTGCAGCAGATGCATCCAGGTGAGTTGCTTGCTTGAAGTCAGTTGTTCCAATGGTACGTTGATTCAAGGCTGTACCGATGACTGGAGATTGATGACTTGCCTGAAGCTTGCGCTGATGCTCTGTGACGTATGAAGGCAGGCAAGGTAGACAGGTAGGAAATGCAGTGGAGTGATTTTGAGTGCAGGAAGTTGCTGGAACCTCTTTAACTTGAAGCTGTGAAGGAGTCTCTATGTAGTCGGGAGCATTGGAGACAATGGAGTGTGCACTGCAGTGGCTTAGGACATAGTCTTTAGTGCATTTGAGGGGGTCTTCCATATCTGCTATGTTTAGGTTAATGCTGTCTTTCTCACTTGCACCTTCGTCTGCACTGATAGCTTGCTGTAGGACCCTTAGCTTTGCCATAGCTGCGTCATGTTTACACTGTTCATTTAAGGTTTCCATTGTTGCTCTTTGTCGTGCTGACTGCGCTTCCAACTCTGCTCTTTTTTCTGCATATGCCACCTGCACTTTGCTGGCTTCCACTTCAGCGCGGGCATTAATAAGTCGCTCACTGAGTGTTGAGTATCTTGAACTATGGGATCTTGACGAGTTTTTAGAACGTCTGGTGGAAACAGATCTGTGAGATGCAGTGTCCTGTAACAGCTTTATTTTTGCTTCTGCCTTTAATCTGGTTTGCTGGATAAAACTGTCTCTTTCAATATTGAGAGCATTGACATGCTTTAATTGCGTCATCGCACTTTCTGTATTCATGTTTTGTAAGACATTAGTGAATTTGCTTCTGGTAAGCTGATAAAGCTCATATGAGGCAGAAAGTTGTTTAATGGCGCCCTCTAGTGTCAGTAGTTCACATTCAACAGACACTGTATTGGCTTCAGCAAGGATTTTCTCCCAGACTAATTCCAAGCTATTTGACAATTCAGTCCTTGAAGCTTCATAATTCTCCATTACTTTCCAAGTGGGTTTAACTGAGCGTTTGGGTAACTCAGTTTCTTCAGGAACTTGTGGGGAGGTAGATGTGAGTTCACATGCAGAAGCTTGGTCACTCATGATAGCAGACTGACTGTGAAAGCAGGCAGGATCTGTGTGCTGAAATATGACACTGTGCAGATTGTCTCAGGCTATAAGGCTGCCATGTGCTGCTCTGTCCCTTCTGTCTTGCTATGAGGGCAGTAAATCTTGTCTGTTTCAGTACTGACATGCAGAAATCTTGTAATTAGGCTGTGAAACGCCGTTTTTCTACTGTTCTGTCTCAACTACAAAGCGATAAAGTTCATCTCCAGGTTTAAGTAGGCCTTACTCAAGCTGGTTTGATATTCATCCCTTGCATCGATACAGGCAGTTTAACTCAATGAATAAACTCACAGTTAGGACGACAGACGATGAATCCTTTCGAATGTTCCGTTTAATGATGGATATTCATAGGTAGAAAAACGTTGCAGTTGTAAGCCACATGTAAGATGTTTAGCATGGAAGATATACAGGAGTAATGACCAGAATCAGGAAGTGGAGGAGATATATAAAGAACTACGGTGAGAGAGAGAGTTCAGCTAGAAAGAAGGGGACAGATCTTAAAGACACAGAGCAAGAATAATCACATAGTGTAACACAACACATACCAACCAATTCTAAATTCGTTTTTAGTACTGTGAGTGGTCATACTTAAGTATATTTGCATAATTAAAGTATATCTAAAGCCAAAATCTTGTTTTGGATAGTGTAGGAAAGAATTTAAACCCTTTTCATATTTTTTTTCTTTCTATTTTGTGGTCCATTGGCAAGATGTATATTTACTTCCTGTCAATTGTCAACACAACCCTTCCATTCCTATCACAGTGATAAATAAAAATGAATAATTTCTCCTTACTTTCAGTCCTAGTAACATTAGTCAGTTGGACAAACAGAGAGGTTAAGCCGTGTTCACACCGTACCGTGGACTGTTTTCATCGGACAAACCGATCATGTATGGGCCCCATCGGTCTTTTTTCCATCGGTGTTTAAAAATAGAACATGTTTTAAATTTATCCGATGGTTAAAAAACCGATAGCAAATTACTATCGTCTGTGGGGAACTCCATCGGATAAAAACCCCACGCATGCTCAGAATCAAGTTGACGCATGCTCAGAAGCATTGAACTTAATTTTTCTCGGCTCATCGGAGTGTTTTACGTCACCGCGTTTGGAACGATCGGTTTTTTGACTGATGGTGTGTAGGCAAGACTGATTGAGTCAGCTTCATTGGTTTTCCGATGGAAAAATCCATCGGTTTAAAAACCATAGGAAATCCTCTGCCCTTGTTGTTTTAACTTTGGATAGTAAAACATTTGTTTATTGCCAGTAAATACCGTATACAGCCCACTTCCTGTTTCTTGTCTGGTAAAAAGCCTAGGCTTATGACATCATACACAGCTCTCTCTCTCACTCTCGTGAGCATTTGCCAAGAATGGAGGGGGGTGAGTGATAAGAGGGCCAATGAGAGCTGGGTGTGTGCCTCTGTGTGTCTGCGTAAATCCAGGAAGTGAACAGGCAGCAGATTCAGCTGCCCATAGTTAAAATGGTTGCAGCCAGACTCAGTGGAGGGAGATTTCTGCAGCATATTTGGCAAGTACAGAATCACGGTATATATCAAATAATATGCAAAGGGGTTGGAGGGAAGCTTCAGAATGGCAAAGATGTTTTTTATTACAAATTATGTGAGCAGACTGCAGTTCCTCTTTAAGTGTTGTTGTCAGATATACATATCATTCTACGGCCAAAAACAGATATCATTTGATATTTGTTATTCTATGCCAGTGATGGCAAACCTTGGCACCCCAGATGTTTTGGAGCTATGTTTCCCATGATGCTCATGCACTCTGCAGTGTAGTTGAGCATTATGGGGAATGTAGTTCCAAAACATCTGCAGTGCCAAGGTTTGCCATCACTGTTCTATGCCCCCTGGTATTTAAAACATTTAAAATAAATCTATATATATATATATAAAAAAATGTCTTTCGGACTTTGGTAATCATTTCAGGTCAGTAAATCAAAAAAATACTGAAGCCAGTTGATTAGTATGAAAATGGGCAGCTGCTTGTAGGGGAAGCCAGCAATGACAGCCCAAATACTTCTTTTTTTTTTTAAGCCCTAATCAATCCATTATAGTCTGTCTGTAGAAGTTTGACCGCATGTGCAACTACAAAACCACAACTATTCTTTGTAAGGCCTGTCACTTTAGGGGTACAAGAGATAGGGCATAGTTTGCTGTGCCCATAGTGTTGTATTCAATAATGCCCAAGATCATCTTTTTATGTTTTTTTTGTTTTTTTTATGTTTTATATTGTGTTGGATAGAGCAGGGAAGGGCTAGAGCCTCAGGTCAGGTTCTCTTCTGCTAGGACAGTCGGCAATAGCAATAACTTTAGGCACTGGTTTCACTAGTGTGATCACTGACAGAAAATAAAAATCTGACAAATATTTAACTTTATATATATATATATATATATATATATATATATATATATATATATATATAAAAATAAATAAATTTAAAAAATGTTTTGGATGATGTTGCGCTTTAAAGGATTTGTGATCACTGATGTGCTAACATCAACTTAGGTTAAATATGGTACCCTCTTTTTATTAATATAGTTACTGTATAACAATTGTTAAACAAAGTGCAGCATTTAATTTTTTATTTATTTTTGCTTAAAATGTAAGACATATGTATCGAATATATTTCAGTTTTGTCATGTTGTTATTGAAATATCGTTTAAACACAGATTAACAGCTCTAGATACATCAAGCTGAGCTAGATAAAATAGTAAAAGCTCAGCTGATGTTAGTCATTGTCATTTAGATAAATAAATCTGATAATGTCACCTTGGTTTTCCATAGGTGTTTGATTATTGTGCACCTTCAATAGTGACATTGGCTTAGCACCTGTGTTTGTCTCATTCCTTATAGCAGTGCACTGTAAAAAAGGCAGCCGTGCTTTGTAATTCTGCACTTCTTAAATCATGCAGATGGCACTCTATTCCAACGTGCTGTGATATTATGCCCTTGACAATCCTCCAAATCCTGTACATGGTGGATCCATCAACTGGATGCTGCTAATTTGAATTAGGCACATTATTTTTCTTAATGCCACTTATCTTTACTAGCGCGTTAATGTGTTACATTAATCGCACTGCAGTTATCTGCAAAGCTTTACGACTTATCACAGTGCTGTAAAGTTTTTTTTTTTTTGTAAGCATTAATCTCAGATTCATTTGTGATGCCTTGCATTATACACAGAATAAGTTTGTTATATAATAAATAGCAACACGGTAATCTTTTTGAGCCCTAAAATCTGAGTTATTTGCACAAACTGTAACAAATAGGCCCTTGGTGATCGTTTTCTAAGCAGATTGGTTTGGAACAGTTTGAATTTGTCTTCTTTTTTTTTATAAGATCAGCACCAGCATCTTAAATGGCATTTACAGATCACATTCATGTGCCAAGTACAGGATATATAGTACAGGACCACTTTGTCAAACAGGGTAGCGAGTGAAAAATGTTTTCTGCATCACACTGCAGGGAATTTCACACACTTCTGTTAACTGCCTTCAATGTCAGATCAGAGTACTAAAAGCCATCTAGTAAGATCAGTAGCAAAAAAGGCCTCTCTGTTCTGGAAATAACAGCATAGATTATAAAAAAAAAGTCAAAAAGGTGTTTGTGTAGCTCATTTCAAACAATTATAATCCAGCTATAATTTTCTCACCTGCCCTCAGTAAAGAACAGCTTGAATATAATTTCTTTATAAAAGCAACATTGCACTTCACGCTTTATGTATTAATTATCCCTTCTTTGACATTATTCAAACATCTATAGCAACCAGTCAACAGGCAGCTGATCTGTTGAAGTGAAACATGATTGGGTACTATGGGTTACTACCACAGTTGCCACCTTTTATATGAATACATTTCCAGCCTTGTGATCTATTTCCTATTACTAACATTGGTAACAAGCACCATTTTACCTGCCTGGTCAGTAAAATACTGAATGGCTGGCATTCTTAGTTACTACCCATAGTAAACCATCATTTTCTATATCATTTATTGATGCTGTGGTGGCTTCCTCTGTCAGTGCTGAGATAGAAATTGTGCTGGGTAACTTGCCTATCCATTACATTCGTACAATTGAACCATAGAATCAAGCTTGTCTTTTGTGACAAAATAGTGGAAAATGTCAAATAATCTGTTTCTGTGTGTGAAACAATCAGCCAATGTCTACAGAACTCTTTAGGCTTGCTGACTAGTGTAGCATCTTTGTGTCAGGCCACAATGTTGATTGGTTTTGGCAATTTTGAGTTCTCGTGTTCCTTAAAAACCACACTGCTATGCCCTCCATAATACAACTAGCTTACCATTAGATGGAGGATAAGTAATCAGTTACTACAGTGGAATTCTAGCCATTTTTGTTTTGTTTTGGATGTAGTAAGAAACAGTTTAAACATCTCGTAAAGCATATTTTTTACTTTTGCACTCACATTTTAGAAAATGTTTGTTATGTATTCCCCTTTCATGCAGCATGCATATAAAATATATATATATATATATATATATATATATATATATATATATATATATGTATTTCTTATGTTTTAGATGTTTCCCAGGAGACCATGTCATAGCTGACTGTAAGGTTTAGGTTTTTAGAACAATATCAGGGTGAGTCTGTCCCAAGTCTGTCTTCATTAACATATAATGCAAGAAGCCTAGCCCCTAAACCTATACATTTTTTGTTAGGAGAGACAATATTCAAATCGAGTTACAATTAATAATAAAATTCTGCCTACACAGTACAGACAGGATTAAGTATAGAAAATACAGCTGCCCAGCCCCACATAAACAAAGAGAAGTATGTAGGCTTGTTCCTTGCTGCAGGGTCCCGATTAGAGCATCTTAAAAAAGGTAAGCTGCAATTTTTTTATTTTTTTATTTTAGTTAGGCTATGTGGCTGAAAACATGGTAACACATATAAAGTAGGTGTTGTACCAATTTGACTGCAAAATGGTGAAATACACTTTAAGTTTGTACTGTCTCTGGAGAATTTTCCTTACTTACTCTTTGTCCCAGTGAGAGACAGAATAAAAATACCTTTTTAATAGAGTAGGGAAAGGTGAGAACCTCAAGTTTTATTGTTGTTGTGCACCACATGTTCTGACGTCTCTAGTTCTCCTCAGCCCCAAAAGACCACCAGAAGGGGCTCCCCACCTTGTTGGTGTATTTAGCAACCTAAGATGTAGGGCTGAGCCTGGGAGAGGCTGAACCTGGGAGAGGCTGAACCCAGACGGACACCGACACAGTTGGCAGGTAGGGACTTACCGCAACATAACGGTCTTGCAAGTGTATATCTTAAGGCCAAAAAGGAAAATGGGGGAGGTTGCTCAGTCAGACTTTTATAGATTTAGACAGGTCCTGTGGGTGGATATAGGGGCAAGGCTATATTATATGTATGCTGCCATGTTGTTATCAGAAAACACTTTTTTAGTAGAGTAGGGAAAGGTGAGAACCTCAAGTTTTATTGTTGTCTGTGTGCCCATCAGAGACACAGACATGAGGAAGATATTGTAACCCTTTCCCAATCTATCCAAAACTAAAAAGGAAAATAAGAAAAGTATTGGCTGGAGTTTACATATTAACTGTCTGTTCTGTAGTGTTTAGAAAAATATTTTTGTAGTGGAAAGAACCTTTGATCATTGCCAGAATGAATGCATTGCCCCTGTACAAACATCTGATGCTTTGTCAATTTTTTTAAAACATTATTTTATTCTCATTTTTCTTTTATTTCATTTTCCATGGTATCTTTCCTGCAAAGTAAACAGGCTTGTAGTTTGTATTTCTTTCGATTTTTTAAAACCAGTGTATAGTTAAATGTTGTTGATTCTTAACCCAAAAAGGCTATATGTGTTAACAGTTTAATAATGATAGGCTTTGTATTTGGGTGAAAGCCAAAATAACTGCACAGTAATTAATAGGGAAATATTGCTAAATGCACTTTATCTAAATGCAAGCATTTGAATTATTTAACAACTAGCCTTACATTGATGTGACAGGGCCAACTGCGGTGTAGCTTATCAGATAATTAAGCTGTGCAAACATGGGAAGTTTCTGAGCTGTAGTGATACAATTAAAATAATATATCTGTACACAAATCTGCAGACCTGAGCAGGAAGTGTGAATGAGGAAATGAACCTCATTAAAAGTAAAGATATTTTACTGAAACTATAGGTGCCCAGTTAACAAGATCTGCGGGATTTATTCAAGAAACTAAGTATAATGCATTATTGATTCCGCATTATCTGGTGTTCAGTTACTTGTAGTTTACTCTAAGCAATCTTAAAGTATTATCGGTGAAGCATTTTTTTTATCGCCTGCTGATTACACAGGCACTGTGATTTGGTAGCTAACTGTTGAAACAAAAATATGCAAAAAGTAAAATACAAGCTTGCAGAAGTTATGCAAAAGACGTTAATAAAATTAATTTGCAACCTGTTGCTTATAATGAATATACTTATAATGAATATATTATATATATAGTATATATCTATCTATATACACAGTATCTCACAAAAGTAAATACACCCCTCTCATTTTTGTAAATATTTTATTCTATCTTTTCATGTAAAACACTGAAGAAATAACACTTTGCTACAATGTAAAGTAGTGAGTGTACAGCTTGTATAACAGTGTAAATTTGCTGTCCCGTCAAAATAATTCAACACACAGCCATTAATGTCTAAACCGCTGGCAACAAAAGTGAGTACACCCCTAAGTGAAAATGTCCAAATTGGGCCCAAAGTGTCAATATTTTGTGTGGCCACCATTATTTTCCAGCACTGCCTTAACCCTCTTGGGCATGGAGTTCACTAGAGCTTCACAGGTTGCCACTGGAGTCCTCTTCCACTCCTCCATGGCGACATCACGGAGCTGGTGGATGTTAAAGACCTTGCGCTCCTCCACCTTCCGTTTGAGGATGACCCACAGATGCTCAATAGGGTTTAGGTCTGGAGACATGCTTGGCCACTCCATCACCTTTACCCTCAGCTTCTTTAGCAAAGCAGTGGTCGTCTTGGAGGTGTGTTTGGGGTCCTTATCATATTAGGAATACTGCCCAGTGGCCCAGTCTCCAAAGGGAGGGGATCATGCTCTGCTTCAGTATGTCATAGTACATGTTGGCAATAATGGTTCCCTCAATGAATCAGAAGCTCCCCAGTGGCGGCAGCACTTATGCAGCCCCAGACCATGACACGCCCACCACCATGCTTGACTGTAGGCAAGACACGCTTGTATTTGTACTCCTCACCTGGTTGCCGCCACACACGCTTGACACCATCTGAACCAAATAAGTTTATCTTGGTCTCATCAGACCACAGGACATGGTTCCAGTAATCCATGTCCTTAGTCTGCTTGTCTTCAGCAAATTGTTTGCAGGCTTTTTTGTGCATCATCTTTAGAAGAGGCTTTCTTCTGGGACGACAGCCATGCAGGCCAATTTGATGCAGTGCGTGGCATATGGTCTGAGCACTGACAGGCTGACCCCCAACCCCTCATACATCTATTTCCCAAATACAACCTCTGGATATGACGCTGAACCAGTGCACCCAACTTCTTTGTTCGACCATGGTAAGGCCTGTTCGGAGTGGAACCTGTCCTGTTAAACCGCTGTATGGTCTTGGCCACTGTGCTGCAGCTCAGGTTCAGGGTCGTGGCAATCTTCTTATAGCCTAGGCCGTCTTTATGTAGAGCAACAATTCTTTTTTTCAGATCCTCAGAGAGTTATTTGCCATGAGGTGCCATGTTGAACTTCCAGTGACCAGTATGAGAGAGTGAGAGCGATAACACGAAATTTAACACACCTGCTTCCCATGTGCACCTGAGACCCTGTAACACTAACGAGTCACATGACACTGGGGAGGAAAAATGGCTAATTGGGCCCAATTTGGACATTTTCACTTAAGGGTGTACTCACTTTTGTTGCCAGTGGTTTAGACATTAATGGCTGTGTGTTGAGTTATTTTGAGGAGACAGCAAATTTACACTGTTATACAAGCTGTACACTCACTACTTTACATTGTAGCAAAGTGTCATTTCTTCAGTGTTGTCACATGAAAAGATATAGTAAAATATTTACACAAATGTGAGGGGTATACTCACTTTTGTGAGATACTGTGTGTATATATATATATATATATATATATATATATATATATATATATATTCCAAAATTCCAAACAGAGTTGTTTCAGTGCAAAGCAATCAGATCACCCCATAGGTCATATATAGAAAAAGTCAATCAGGGATTGCTGCACTTAAAATGTATTATAACTCCATAAAAATACAAACCTTTACATGTAATGTTCCAAATACAACTATTTCAGGCAAAGTGTTTTACTCCCTTCTTTGGGTTGGAACCTCACATGACCTGGGCAAGGTTGTATTTTTACTAATCTGAGGTATGCAGTTATTTTTGGATTACTATAGCAGAGACCACTGGACATTAAAAAAAGGTGCACTTATCCTAAAAAAATCCATTCTTCTTTTTTACTTTCCAAATGGAAAGTAGCGTGCTATACTAATAAGGCCACTTTGTTTCATTGTCAATTTCTCACTCATAATTCACATGGATGGATTTTGATATTGATTACATGATATATGACAGACAGTTGATCTCACTACTATTTACAAAATGCCTTAGATGTACCTTCATCATTTTTTTATTTTTTTTACCTTAGATCCATTGTGCATTCTAAATTTATAAACTGACAATATATGTTTTAATACAGATTAGAAGTGCTAATATTTCAATTACTGTACATGCTCTACTTTCCAATCCCTCTGTTATTCTGCATGAGATCACTTGTCTGTTCATTTAGGCCTTGTGCACCTTCCTTTAAGATTAAAAATCTGTGTTACATGTGAAGATACCAAATAATTCATAGTCTTTCTGCAGTCATTAAACTTTGAAAAGGAGCAGTGAAGTGCTTTGAAGCAGAATATCCTCTTGTGAAATGAGTGGATATGACATGGTTAGGTAATGTTCCACCGAGATAAAGGGGGGTGTGCACGTCACAAACCTTTTACATTCAAGAGGCTTTATGCTTTTCATTTGCTACGAGATGAAGGATTAAGACTGGATTATCCAGCAGTCTTTATTTTCATTCAGGTAGATTTAGCCCATCTAGATTACAAACATGTGGAAAATGAAAAGCTTGGAGTCATGGTCACAAGCAGCCATCATATTGTTTCTCATCTAGTTACAGGTCTTATCTCTGCGGATATTTTTTTTTGGTCCCATTTACACCGTTAATTAATCTGGATGATCCACAGACTGATCCAGACAGAATGCTGTTGTCTTGTCTGGCGAAATTTCATTTTATGAGGGGAAATCATTAAATTACTGGAGGATGACAGGTGACTTTCATAGAGGTCACACGAGTCCATCTTGTTAGACTACTGTAGCTTCATTATCATTTGGTCTTCTTCTTCTGGGCCCCATTAAAAAGGTACAAAGGGTATATGCCCTCGGCCTGTCAGGGCTTTCATATTGTACATCACCTATGCACTATGATAGCAAGAGGTAACTTGGTTTCCTTTGGAAGTTATGAGAACAATTAAATAAAAGGAAATGCTTAAACTGTCTTGTAGACAACATGATAACTTACAGTGGATATAAAAAGTCTACACACTCTTAGGTTTCTGTGATGTAAAAAAATGAGACAAGGATAAATCAATTTCAGAACTTTTTCCACCTTTAATGTGACCTATAAACCGTACAACTCAGTTGAAAAACAAACTGCAATCTTTTAGGGGGTGGGGGGAGTAAAATTAATGTGGTTGCATAAGTGTGCACACCCTCTTATAACTGGGGATGTAGCTGTATTCAGAAATAAGCAATCACATTCAAACTCATGTTAAATATGAGTCAGTTACACACCTGCCATCATTTAAAGCGCCTCTGATTAACCCCAAATAAGGTTCAGGCAAGAATATCTGGCAAGTACTGGCTGTGTGGTACATGTGACAACAATCTCCCGTATTCTTCATATGTCTGGGCTATGGGGTAGAGTGGCAAGATGGAAGCCTTTTCTTACCAAGAAAAACATCCAAGCATGGCTAAAGTTTGCAAAAACATCTGAAGTCTCCCAAAAGCATGTGGGAAAATGTGTTATGGTCTGAGGAAATCAAGGTTGAACTTTTTGTTTTGGCCATAATTCCAAAATATACTTTTGGCGTGAAAACAACACTGCACATCACCAAAAGAACACCATACCCACAGTGAAGCATGGTGATGGCAGAATCATGCTTTGGGGCTGTTTTTCTTCAGATGGAACAGGGGCCTTAGTCAAGGTAGAGGGAATTATAAACAATTCTAAATACCAGTCAATATTGGCACAAAACCTTCGGGCTTCTGCTAGAAAGCTGAACACGAAGAGTAACTTCATCTTTCAGCATGACAACGACCCAAAGCATACATCTAAATCAACAAAGGAATGGCTTCACCAGAAGAAGATTAAAGTTTTTTAATGGCCCAGCCAGAGCCCAGACCTGAATCCGATTGAATCTGTGGGGTGATCTGAAGAGGGCTGTGCACAGGAGATGCCTCGCAATCTGACAGATTTGGAGTGTTTTTGCAAAGAAGAGTGGGCAAATATTGCCAAGTCAAAATGTGCCATGCTGATAGACTCATACCCAAAAAGTCTGTGTATAGTGCTGTAATAAAATCAAAAGGTGCTTCAACAAAGTATTATGCCGCGTACACACGACCGCTTTTCTCGACGAGAAAAATTGCATTTTTTTTTCGCCGAGAAAAACGATCGTCTGTGGGCTTTATGTCGTTTTTCTCGTTGAGAAAAACGGCAGAAAAAACTACGAGAAAAATTAGAACATGTTCTAAATTTTCTCATCGTTTTTTCCATCATTTTTTTCCACGGCAGTTTTCCCATAGGGAGACACTGCCGCGGAGCCCACAGACGGTCGTTTTTCTCGTCAAGAGAAAAAAATGACGGGAAAAACGACCGTGTGTAGGGAACCCTTGGAACCGAAGCGGTTCCCTAGTTTTTCCTGTCATTATTCACGGCGGTTTTTTAACCGCCGTGAATAATGATCGTGTGTACGCGGCATTAGTTTAAGGGTGTGCACACTTATGCAACCATATTATAATTTTTTTTCATTTTTACTTCCCTCCACCTAAAACATTTCAGTTTGTTGTTCAACTGAGTTGTAGGTTGGAGTTTTTTTACATTAATGAATTCTCTTCATTAAGGTAAAAAAACTTTCTGACCGCATTTCTGAGTGTCTATGTACACACAGAATGGTATTCTCACAGAGGCAAGTCCCGCTGTCAGAATACAATTCCTTGGTTGTGTGGATGGAGGAACTCATTCATTTTTTTTTATTCAGCTTGCTGGCTGAACGAGAAAAAAAAGATGATCCATCTATAGCCAGCTTTTTTTTTTTTTTATCCAGACACTGTTGCAGTGTTTTAGTTTACCCCACCCCCATTTGTCAGTAGGGACCTTAGATTGTAAGATCTTTAAGGGGGGGGGGGCTGATGTCAAAGTTCAGTATGTATAAAGAGCTGCGTAAAACTGTCAGCACTATATAAATACCTGTAATAAATAAATAAAAAAATCTGTCTTGGAAGTTTGAATGTGATTAGCCATTAAGAGAGCAGAAAGAAAAGAAGTAAAATTCTCTTCAGTAAGTACTCATTCAGTGACCTTGTATCGTGCTTACAAAAAACATAAACTACAATAAATAGATTTTTTTATTTGAGCACAAGTATAGTGTTTTGGGGATATTTGGGAATTAATGTTTACAATGACCTGTGTGGATGGTCTTTTGGGTATGTGTTCAACATTACATTTTACCTGCCATTTTACCTGCCATTGACCTCCTTCTGACCTGCATAGGCTTGTATAGAATTGCAAAATCTATTTGAAGGAAACATAAACCTGTCAAAACAGGTCCTAAGGCAGACAGTGTTCATTTGGTCTGTGCCTCATTCAACCAGGTGTCTCGAGGGTAGACATGTGCATTTCGTTTCGTTCCGAATCGAAATTCGGACAAATTTTTCATTATTCGGACATTCGGATGCATCCGAATTACCGAATTACAATACTAACGAATTTAACCGAATCCGAATTTTTTCGAATCTAAAAATATTTTTGACCCGACTTTGGGTCCATGTATCTCTGGGTTCCTTGGTGATAGAAACCCCAAATTTGGAGATGTTGTAGGGCTAGTTCTTCTGTGTTTGCATACCAAATTTGGTGTTTCTATCACTAAGTGACCCCGAGATACGTGGACCCAAAGTCGGGTCGCAAAATGTCAAGCACTTTACTGGAGCAGAGAATGACATTTTGCGACCCGATTTTGGGGCCACATATCTCGGGGCCACTTGTAGCTAGAAACCCCAAATTTTTTATGCAAACACAGTAGAACTAGCACTACAACATCTCCAAATTGTGGGTTTCTATCACCAAGTAACCCCAAAATACATGGACCCAAAGTCGGGTCGCAAAATATTTTCGAATCCGGTTGAAATAGTATCAACATGATTCGAAATTATTTCAACTGCATTTGAAACTATTTCAACCGGATTCGAAAATATTTTGTGACCCGAATTTGGGTCCATGTATCTCGGGGTTACTTGGTGATAGAAACCCCAAATTTGGGGTTATTGTTTTTCTAGTCTATTTTCTATTTTATTATAATCTTTTCTATCCAAAGTTAAAATTAATTAATTAATTAAAAAATTTGAATTCATACTATTCGAAATTCAAATTTATTCTATTCGAAATTCGAATTTCAGAAGATGGTTGTATATTCTTTCTATTTTATTCTTCTAAATTATATTTTTTTTCTATTCTGTTCTAATCTTTTCTATTTGAATTATAAATTTTGGAAGAAGGTTATTTACTTACTTATATACATCTGTCACATAAAAAAAAAGATGTGAAATGGCTGTCACGGATGTCGATCGCAAGGCAAGTACATATGCTGTATGTCATTGTCCACTTACCACAACACCTGCCACGAGTGCCACGACACCGGCCACGAGTGCCACGACACCGGCCACGAGTGCCACGTGACCTGCCATGAGTGCCACGTGAACGGCCACGAGTGCCACGTGACCTGCCACGTGACCTAGTTGTGGATTGTCTACTTGCCACGTCACCTGCCACAAGTTATGGGGCTCCTAGCACCAAGTGACCCCCAGATATGGGCGATATTTCAAGTACTTTTCTGCAGCAGATAATGACATTTTGTGACCCGACTTTGGGGCCACGTATCTCGGGGGCACTTATAGCTAGAAACCCCAAATTTGGTATGCAAACACAGTAGAACTAGCATTACAACGGGGTTACTTGGTGATAGAAACCCCAAATTTGGGGTTATTGTAGTGCCAGTTGTAATGTGTTTACATACCAAATATTTTGGGATTTCTAGCTATAAGTGGCCCCGAGATACGTGGCCTCAAAGTCGGGTCACAAAATTTAATTCTCTGCTGCAGAAAAGCACTTGACAGATCGCCCCTATCTGGGGGTCACTTGGTGCTAGGAACCCCATAACTTGTGGCAGGTGACGTGGCAAGTGGACAATCCACAACTTGGTCACGTGGCCGGTCACGTGGCACTCGGACAATGACATACAGCATATGTACTTGCCTTGCGATCTACATCCATGACAGCCATTTCACATCTTTATTTTATGTGACAGATGTATATAAGTAAGTAACTAACCATCTTCCAAAATTTATAATTCAAATAGAAAAGATTAGAACAGAATAGAAAAAAATATATAATTTAATAGAATAAAATAGAAAGAATATGCAACCATCTTATGAAATTCGAATTTCGAATAGAATACATTTGAATTTCGAATAGTAGGAATTAAAAAAAATGTAATTAATTAATTTTAACTTTGGATAGAATAGATTAGAATAGAAATAGAGAATACACTAGAAAAACAATAGAATAGAATAGAATATAGATACTATCTATTTCATGTTTAATTTTTTTTTGCAGATTACTATTTTTTACATAAGATCTCCTGCAGACTATTAGCATTTATTTTTATTTTTTTTGCAGATCTCCTGCAGACTATTAGTATCTATTTAGTTTTCTCACCAGGTCTCCTGCAGACTATTAGCATCTATTTCTTTTTTAGCAGATCTCCTGTAGACTATTAACAGCCATTTCACTTCTTTTTTTTTTTTTGCAGATCTCCTGCAGACTGTTAGAATCAATTTCATTTTTTTTTTCAAAGTCGGGTCGCAAAATATTTTCGAATCCGCTTTAAATAGTATCAACATGATTCGAAATTATTTCAACCGCATTTAAAACTATTTCAACCGCATTTGAAACTATTTCAACCGGATTCAAAAATATTTTGCGACCCGACTTTGGGTCCACATATCTCGGGGTTAGTTGGCGATAGAAACCCCAAATTTGGGGATGTTTTAGTGCTAGTTCTCCTGTGTTTGCACACAAAATTTGGGGTTTCTATCACTAAGTGACCCCGAGATACGTGGACCCAAAATCGGGTCGCAAAATGTCAAACACTTTTCTGCAGCAGAGAATGACATTTTGCGACCCGAATTTGGGGCCACATATCTCGGGGCCACTTGTAGCTAGAAACCCCAAATTTGGTATGCAAACACAGTAGAACTAGCACTATAACATCTCCAAATTTGGGGTTTCTATTACTAAGTGACCCTGAGATACGTGGACCCAAAGTCGGGTCGCAAAATATTTTCGAATCCGGTTGAAATAGTTTCAAATGCGGTTGAAATAATTTCGAATCATGTTGAAATAATTTCGAATCCGGTAGAAATATTTTCGAATTCGGTTGAAATATTTTCGAATGCGACCGATTTTCGAATTCAGTCGAAAACAAAACGAAATCCGAAAACGAATTTAACAAATTTAACGAATCTAACTAAACGAAATTAATTAATTAACGAATTAAAACGAAACGAAACGAAACAAATTTTTTCCTTTTGCACATGTCTACTCGAGGGCGCTTTTCCCACTAAATGAGTGCCCAGTGTAGAGAGTGCAGATCCATACTGCAGTATTTTACTTTTGTGCATTTTTAACTACGCATTCTGATCTTACTTTACTTATTTATAAAAATGTAATGGCAGTGTTTTCTTGCGTCTACACCCCCAAACGATGTTTAAACACGTCAAAGAGCATGTTCACACTTTCTTCATCAGAACCGATTATAACATGCTGTGAAATGTGTAGGCTAGCATTTTCCTTTCCATGTTAGAAACAAATCAGTCTTGCACAAGCCAATTCTAAATAACCTGTAAGTGCAGGTTGGAGCTGAACAGAAATGATAACTTTCACTAATGCGTTTTGCAGCTGATGTGATGAAATTAGGATTAATAAATAAATCAACAAACAAATGCAAATAAAAATGATCCCACATTGTTCAGTAAGTAAATTATATAGGGTAGTATCTTCTCTAACCAGGACTAATTTCACCTAAATGTATATTGTACATTTTTCAAATTAGTTTATTGAACAGTGGCAGCCCATGAAAGCATAGGATGCCATATTTTAGTGTTGAATGCATTCTTTTACATTGTGATCTCCATACTAGCAGTTTTTCCACTTCTGCCAGCCTGTACAAGTGGCATTTCCCTGTTCTTTCATTGTTGTATCATTCATTGCAACGATAGAAGCAATGTTGCACAATTTGTTCTTTTAAAGGGAATGTATAGTGGTTTCTTATTTACTGTGGTCAAGGCAAACAAATATTTTATTCAATGAAGTGAAGCTTTAGTGTCCTTTTCATTCTTACTAATACAATACTAAAATAATCTATTGTTTTATAGAAGCAATTGGAGCAGTAAACGTATCCCTCCTGGATCCAAATCCAAGGTGTCCCTCAGAGCCAGAAGCATCTACTGTGCTGTCTCTCTAGCTAACCCATAGTGCTCTTGGAATAATTTTTCATGCATTGAATGTTAAATTGTAAAAACATCATTGTATACAATAAGTTAGAAACTGATATAATACAACAGCTTGAATCACCAGTGTTACAATGTTTTTGGGCCCTAAAAGTTCTTAAGCACTGTCCATGGCTGTGCTGTGATTCTGCTTAGAACTGAATGGGGCTATACTCCTTTCAACTCTATGCATATTTATTCAAGTCTATAGGTTATCATTGCACAGGAACGAGCAGTTTCAAAGGACATATTGATCTAGAAGACACTAAAAACGGTAGGCTGCACCTGTCAGGCAAATGTAAGTAACCACCTGTGTGGGGGTATCTGGGTTAGATTAGGAGGCTAGGGAGGATGTGCTGGTGCGTTGGTATATAAAATAAATGTGTCCGTTATATTAGATAAATATGGTAAGCATTTGTAAAATGCTGTCAGGTTCAATTCTCTTTTTACTTGACTTAATGGTAAGGTAAATTAATAATCATTACTTTAACTGAAATAGTGACCCTCACTATTTACATTTACTCTTAAATCACATTAGCCACTTCCCGAACAGCCGCCGCAGTTGTACTGCGGCAGGTTGGCTCTCCTGTGCGAATCACCGTCGCTGTACGTCGGGCGCTTACACGGCAATCTGTGGGCGTGCACGCACTACCGGAGGCTAGCAGGGGAGCCAATCAGGAGGTCCGATGGACTCGATGACTGCCGGCCACCTGCGATCGCTCCACAGAAAGGCATAATGGGGATCTGCCATTGTAAACAAACAGTTTCCCGTTCTGTTAGGGGAGTAGAGTGAGATTGTCTGTTCCTAGTGATTAGGAACAGCAATCTCTCTCTACTCCCTGTCAGTCCACTCCCCCCACAGTTAGAAAGCACCTTCCTAGGGAACATTTAACCATTTGATCGCCCCTGATGTTAACCCTTTCCCTGCCAGTGTCATTTATACAGTAATCAGTGTATATTTTTTATCATTGATCACTGTATAAATGTCACTGGTCCCCAAAAAGTTTCAAAAGTGTCCTATCTGACCGCCGCAATTTTGGAGATCACCACCATTACTTGTAAAAAAAAATAAAAAATAAAAATGCCATAAATCTATCCCCTATTTTATAGACACAATAACTTTTGCGCAAGCTAATCAATATACGCTAATTGGGATTTTTTTTTACCAAAGATGTGTAAAATAATACATCTTGGCCTAAACTGAGGAAAAAATTTGTTTATTTTTTTGTTTTTTTGGGGATATTTATTATAGCAAGAATTAAAAAAAAATATATATATATATATATATTTTTTTTCAAAATTGTCGCTCTTTGTTTGTAGTGCAAAAAAAATAAAAACCGCAGAGGTGATCAAATACCACCAAAAGAAAGCTCTATTTGTGGGAAAAAAGGACATCAATTTTATTTGGATACAACGTTGCATGACCACGCAATTGTCCGTTAAAGCAACGCAGTACTGTATCGCAAAAAATGGCCTGGTCAGGAAGGGTGTAAATCCTTCCGGGGCTGAAGTGGTTATTGTATCATTGTTATGAACTGTTGCTGAACACTGGTGTTCTTGCTGTCAAAGATGAAGCAGAATAAAACAGTGTGATATCAATTACATTTTTTTTTTTTTGTAATGATTAAAAGTATTATTTCAGTTAATAAGAATTAACAGAGATTATTTTTAATTATTTGTATTACCTGCTGTAACACACGCTGCTCTGTGAAAATAAAACTGAAAAATCTCCTTTATGATTTTTATTTTCTTCAGGCCTCATTATAAAAGCAGAAATTAGAACAGAGTGGCCAGCACTGGGAGGTTGTCATTGCATGTCATGTTGTCCTGTCAGTAACATTGCTTCCTTAGTGATGCCATTCACTTCTTGGGAAGTTTCCCACGTTAATGTCAGGCCCTGTTTAATGAAGTGTGCCTTAAAGTTTTTGTTGGCTCGCATGCTACACCGTGTCTGGGGAAATTATAAATAGTTGCCGGTTCACATTTTGGAATGCCCTTATGTTAATAGGCAAACTCATGACAGTAGTAATTGTATTTGCCACCAGAGATCCTAGCAGCTGTGGTCTGGATGTGAGCAACGGAGTCAGCAAGATTAAGTACTGCAGACATTTGTGTCAGCCGGTGCTTGGGGTATCGAGAGAAGTAGCAGGGCTTGTTTTCTAATTTTAACCTAACGACTAAGCAGGTTACCTTGATGAATCTTATGTTTTTACTGATAAAGAGCAAGGTCTGACTATGCGTACAGAGGCAGCTCTGTCAAAACAATAGGGTAGTAGGAAATCGGTCTATACTGGATGCAGTTTACTGACCCACTGTGACTTTTCTCTTTAGCTTGGGTAACAGGTAATCTAATTGTTACCTTTTCTATGAGAAAAAAAAAAAAAAAAAAGATCACTTCTCAGTCATGAGTTTTGCTATGTGTTGGAAAACCTATGCAAGAGATAACAGGGATTGGATAAAGGGGAATATTAGGATCTGCAATTTTCTGTAATTTTGTGCATTATAACAGTTAGCACTGATGTAAACTTCACTAAGCACAGGGATGGAACTTTTGTGCATACTGTGAATGCTGAGATATGCTGCAGAACTGTCCTATCTTTACAGTCTACACACAACATTCAGGTGAATGTGGTCTACCTACCTGACAGGGCCCCCCCCCCAAATGACAGGGACTGGGGCCTGAGCCCAACCACCATTTCCCCTAGTTCGCAGGCAGCAAGCAGAGAAAAAAGAGACAGTGTGGACTGTGTGCCTTGGAGAAATAAGGATGTGGCAAAACTGTACTAACAGTGGGAGGGCAGGTATTAGTTTTATGTCTAAGATTTACAAAATGCAGATGAATATGCCATGTAAAGAGTGCAGGGGTCAGGACTATGTAACTTACACAGTGTAGGTTCAGAAGTATGTACTGTACAGTTTGTAGGAGTCCAGGGTACGTACATAGTGCAGGGGTCAGGAGTGTTTATTATACAGAATGCAGTGGTCAGGAGTGGGTAGTGCATGGAATGCAGGGCTCTGGGATATGTAATGTACAGATGCAGTGGTTAGGATGGGGGTAAAGGCAAAGGCAGTAAATGGGGGTATACAAAAATATTGGTATTACCTAAGAGTTCAGCCCCCCCCCCCTGGTCTGGGCAGCTTCTTCTACTTGGGGTCCAGGTGCAGTGCTTCTCCTGCAGGTGGTTCCTCCAGGAGCTGGGAGCCTGGGACCAGCTGAGCACTGCTGGTACATCTGGTCCTCACTTCCTCCTGGGCACCACAGAGCTGGGCAACTAAAGCTGGAGGGAACTAGGGGTGGCGGAAGTAGAGCGGGCGGGGACCTCCAAATCCTGTCCAGCAATAAGCTCTTCCCTCGCTGTGCAGCTATTTAGAAAACAAACGTCTCTGGGCCCCCTGTATTCACTGGGGGCCAGGGGACAGTAAGCGGACTATTTCTTAATTTTCGGGTTGAGGCAGATTAGTCCGGCCAGCCGCAGTGTATTCATATTGAAGTGGCCGGGCTTCAACTGTATAGCGCGATGCGGCGGATTAATCTGCCTCAACCCAAAAATGAAGGAATAGTCCGCTTACTGTCTCCGGCTCCAAATAAACATAGGGGGCCGAAGACGTTTGTTTTCTAAATAGCTGCACAGCGGGGGATGAGCTTATTGGTGGACAGGATTTAGGAGTCCCCGCTCGCTCTACCTCCGGGCCCCCCCCCTAAGATGGCAGCTCCGGCCCAGTGCGGGAAGGCTGGTGGTCCCCCCTTATCAGCGGCCCTGCCTACGCACTTTAACACAATTCAGTGCAGTTGACTTCAGTGAGTACTAAGCTGATGTGGAAAAGTACCTTCATGTGCGTGGAGAGTAAAAACTCCAAATTCCACACACATTTGTAGCCTGTTGCAGTTGTCTCGCGCTGTTGAACTGATGTCAAAACTCAGAACATTATAATGCTATAACTATCCACGAGGTACAGTAGATTGCCAGGCTGTTTTTCAGGAGATTCCAGTCAGGACTGATTAAGGTGGAATAATCTGTGAGTATGTTTTTGGGTTGTGGGGAAAAACGCTGGACTGTTTCTATCAACCCAGGGTGACTGCTTTGTGTACAATGTCGTGAGCTTGCTAAGCATAGCACTGCTCCTAACTGAATGCCTTATAGCCCCCTATGAGCTTCCTGTACATCAGCCCAGGGGTAAAATCAAATATGAAAACGATTAGTAGATTTAGAGATTCAGAGAGTCCACCCCGCTTACCTCCTGGGTCTTTATATTAGTCAATAAAGACATCTGTCACATTAAAAGGTATCTCTCAAAAGGCATGATAAGGTGCGGTGAAGCTTAGGTTTAGGGCACTTTCAGACAGGCAGTAATGCTCACCATGAGGTGGATCGCTTTTCAGAGGGTGGCATTGCAGCATCTGGCAAGTGTTCAAGAAGTGCTACTGCTGCCTCTGGATTACTGTTTTTAAATTTTTTACTTTTTAAAATTGCTGACCTACAAATATGTGTCCCAACTATGAGCCAAGCATTTGGCGGTGTGCCCCCCTTGACCTCAATAGGTGAGGTTGACAGGTGGTGTCCAAGTTTTTACTACTGCTTGTTTTTACCAACCAGCTCCCCCAGCCAAATTATACTTTCCCCCCTTTACCAGCCACCAATGACCAGCATGAACAGGCTTTTACAATAAAAGTTGAGACTTTCAATTAATTCAGTGGTCTGTATTTTTGGATCTGTTGATTGAATAATTTGTTTGATGTTTTCACTGAAAGTAACCACTGATAATTTTTTGTTCATTATACATGCAGTTTGAAAAGCCTTGGTATAGAATGAGTTTACTGTATATATTCTAGTGATTTTCTAAAGAAAAAACAGTTTTCCTTTTCAGGAAATATAACTATATAATACATTTGTGAATAATATTTCTCCATCCCAATCTGCTAACCCTGTACTGGTAAATGTTAAAAACTCAAATTTTCTCTTATTCTTTGATATCTATAGCATTGTCATTACTGCTATTTCTAGATTTTGTAAGACTTGGAAATACCATACTGTTGTGCAGTATTAAGCCTTTGGGTACATGTAGAATAATTGCTTGGAAATAAATAAGAGTGTTTGTATGCAGTTGTGTGCTTATTATGTTCACAGTGCCTTAAAGTGCTCCATCTTCTTGAAATCTCTCATTTTAAAGCAAATTTTCCACACACTGCGACACCTGGGATAAGAATATTTTGATAAATCATACTAGCAGCAATAATCAGTTACCTTATTTTGTAGAAGAACTGGAAATTTGATTTTATTGAGAAATAGCAGATATGATTGTGCCCCTTGAGAGCAAATGTAAAAGCTTAAAAAAAGAGTACTTTCCATAAACATACTCAATTGTGGGTGACAGGCTAATAGAGCAGAAGGTAATCCAAATTGATGTTATCTGTACATTGCCATGGCAGAAATAAAAAAAAAATGCACAGTTTTATATTGTTAATAAAATAAAGTAAAGCATTCCCATTTTAACTTTTAAGTATTTGTTCAGCTAAGGACAATGCTTGCTTTTCACAGCTGTAAAATACATAAAGTACAATTAAAGGCTCCTATATAATGCCCAAGCCCTATAAAGAAAATAAATCTTCCTTTATCATCCTTGACTGAGCCAAATTTCCCCCACCCAGACACTACAGCTCATAGTGGGAGAGTTTTAGCAGCTCCGTCAGTTTTGTCAACACAGGAAGCCGTGGGCAGAACTAGGTGTGGCCGGGAGCTGATTGACAAGTTACAAGAAGTGAATATGCTGATAGCCATGCCCCCGTAACAGTTTTTTCATTCCACTGTAGTGCAAGCAAGCACAACCTACATGAGAGTGGCGACTGTTCTGAAATAGGGAGCAGTGCAGCACATTTGCCACTTTATCATAGGAAGTTGCATTAGTTGGACTTTACTGACAGATTTTGTGGAACTTTACAGAAGGACTAAAAAAAACCTCTAAATGCAAATGCATTTATAATTAAATGCTGCAGCACATATTTTTTGCATTTGTAAAGAATATTTTTTTAAAATAACAAACATGTTATACTTGCCTGCTCTGTGCAATGGTTTTGCACAGAGCAGTCCTGATCCTCCTCTTCTCGGGTCCTCCGCCTGCGCTCTGGGCCCCTCTTTCTTGCGGAGTGCCACCATAGCAAGCCGCTTGCTATGGGGGCACTTGTGCGTGCTTGCTCATTACCGAGCTCGCTCTCTGCATCCATAAGGCAAAGTGAGCATGGCTAAACCCTGCCCCCGGTTCCTTTTCAGTGGCTATGATTGACAGCATTGGGAGCCAATGGCTCCAGCTACTGCATCTCAGCCAATAAGGAGGGAGAGAACCAGGAGAGCCTTGGCTCTTGTACACATCACTGAATCAGGATCGGGATGAGGTGGGAGCTGCACACGGAAGTTTTTTTTACCTTCATGCATAGAAGGTAAAAAACGTTCTGCTTTTACAACCACTTTAAGCATTCTAAATTGGTGGATTTTCTTTAAAGTGGTTGTAAGCCCTTCCATATGCCCAGTGAAGTGACTGGCCTCAGATGATACACAGAGATTAAACATTTGTCTTGTACAGCATTGTTAAACTCAGAGATAAGAAGGAATTTGCACAATCCAGCAAGGGGGTTTTGAGCTGAAGTTACACACGATATAAGAGCTCTGAGAGCTGATTGGAGGGAAGATACACACCCCTTTAGACAGCACACAGGAGCAGAGCTGAGGCTGTCAATCACAAGTTGTGTGCTGGAGCTTCCTCCTGTGTCACTTTTTTATTTCTTGGTGTTGGGAAACTTGTCAGAAGTGACTCATGCTGATAGCAGAGGAACTACAGTTGTGCTCATAAGTTTACATACCCTGGCAGAAATTATGATTTCTTGGCCATTTTTCAGAGTCTATGAATAATAACACAAAAATGTTTCTTTCACTCATGGTTAGTGTTTGGCTGAAGCCATTTATTATCAATCAACTGTGTTTACTCTTTTTCAGGCTGGGTTCACACTAGTGCGACACGACATCTGTCCTACTTTGGATCCGACTTTGCCCTGCGACATGAAGCCGACATATGTCCGACTTTCAATGAACGGGGATCCGACTTGGATCCCCGCCAATATCAGGCACTGTGTTTGGTATGAATCTTGAGGGGGAACTCCAGGCCAAATTTTAAATAAAAAAACGGCATGGGTTCCCCCTCCAGGAGCATACCAGGCCCTTAGGTCTGGTCTGGATTTGAAGGGGCGCCCCTACGCCGAAAAAACGGCGTGGGGGTCCCCCCCAAAATCCAAACCAGACCCTTATCCGAGCACACAACCTGGCCGGCCGCAGGGGAAGAGGGGGGGACGAGAGAGCGGCCCCCCTCCCTCCTGAACTGTACCAGGCCGCATGCCCTCAACATGGGGGGTTTGGTGCTCTGGGGCAGGGGGGCGACCTGCGGCCCCCCCACCCCAGAGCACCCTGCCCCCATGTTGATGAGGACAGGGCCTCTTCCCGACAACCCTGGCCGTTGGTTGTCGGGGTCTGCGGGCGGAGGGCTTATCGGAATCCGGGAGCCCCCTTCAATAAGGGGGCCCCCGGATCCCGGCCCCCCCACCCTATGTGAATGAGTATGGGGTACATCGTACCCCTACCCATTCACCTGGTGGAAAAAAATTGCAATAACAAAACCACACAGCTTTTTAAAGTATTTTATTGCACAGCTCCGGGGGTCTTCTTCCGACTTCGGGGGTCTCCGGTGTCGTCGCCGCGCTCTCCAGTTCTTTCTTCTGCCGGGCCTCCGCTAACTTCTTTTTAGCTCTTTTGCTAACAGAGGCCCGGTCTTCTCCGTCGCCTTCTTCTTCTCCCGCTCTCCGGTTCTTCTCCCGCTCTCCGGTTCTTTCTTCCGCCGGGCCTCCGCTAACTTCTTTTTAGCTCTTTTGCTAACGGAGGCCCGGTCTTCTCCGTCGTCTCGTCCGGCTCTCCGTTGTCCTTCTGCCGGCCCCTCCACTAACTTCTTTAGCTCTTTTGCTAGTGGAGGGGCCGGTCTTCCCGTCGTCGCCATCGGCGTCTTCTTCCCTCTTCTCCTTCTCGATGTTGACGTGTCGCTTCCTCCCGCTGTAATACTGGCTCTCCGCTCCGCTCCGCATTAATATAGGCTTCCCATGATGTCACAGTCACATGTTCCCATGACGTCACAGTCACATGCTCCGGGGCCATGTGCCCCGGAACATGTGACTGTGATGTCATGAGAAGCCTATATTAATGCGGAGCGGAGCGGAGAGCCAGTATTACAGCGGGAGGAAGCGACGCGTCAACATCGAGAAGGAGAAGAGGGAAGAAGACGCTGACGGCGACGACGGGAAGACCGGCCCCTCCACTAGCAAAAGAGCTAAAGAAGTTAGTGGAATGGCCGGCAGAAGGACAACGGAGAGCCGGACGAGACGACGGAGAAGACCGGGCCTCCATTAGCAAAAGAGCTAAAAAGAAGTTAGCGGAGGCCCGGCGGAAGAAAGAACCGGAGAGCGGGAGAAGAACCGGAGAGCGGGAGAAGAAGAAGGCGACGGAGAAGACCGGGCCTCCGCTAGCAAAAGAGCTAAAAAGAAGTTAGCGGAGGCCCGGCAGAAGAAAGAACCGGAGAGCGCGGCGACGACACCGGAGACCCCCGAAGTCGGAAAAAGACCCCCGGAGCTGTGCAATAAAATACTTTAAAAAGCTGTGTGGTTTTGTTATTGCAATTTTTTTCCACCAGGTGAATGGGTAGGGGTACGATGTATAGGGTGGGGGGGCCGGGATCCGGGGGCCCCCTTATTGAAGGGGGCTCCCGAATTCCGATAAGCCCTCCGCCCGCAGACCCCGACAACCAACGGCCAGGGTTGTCGGGAAGAGGCCCTGTCCTCATCAACATGGGGGCAGGGTGCTCTGGGGTGGGGGGGCCGCAGGTCGCCCCCCTGCCCCAGAGCACCAAACCCCCCATGTTGAGGGCATGCGGCCTGGTACGGTTCAGGAGGGAGGGGGGGGCGCTCTCTCGTCCCCCCTCTTCCCCTGCGGCCGGCCAGGTTGTGTGCTCGGATAAGGGTCTGGTTTGGATTTTGGGGGGACCCCCACGCCGTTTTTTCGGCGTAGGGGCGCCCCTTCAAATCCAGACCAGACCTAAGGGCCTGGTATGCTCCTGGAGGGGGAACCCATGCCGGTTTTTTATTTAAAATTTGGCCTGGAGTTCCCCCTCAAGAGCAGTACAGCACAAGTCGCATGCCAAAGTCGGATCATGCAAGACTGCGGTCCGACTTTGATCCGACTTCAATGATAGTCAATGGGCTGAAGTCGGATCAAAGTCGGACCGAAGTAGTACAGGGAGCATTTTCAAAGTCGGACCGACATGTGTCGGACCAGTTAAGACGGCTCCCATAGGGAAACATTGATTTTCACACGTCATGCGACATGAGCTCCCAATGTCGGAGCGTTTGTCGCCCCAGTGTGAACCAGGCCTCAATCATAATGACAACAGAAACTACCCAAATAGCCCTAATCAAAAGTTTACATACACCAGTTCTTAATACCGTGTATTGCCCCCTTTAACATCAATGATTGCTTGAAGTCTTTTGTGGTATTTGTGGATGAGGCTCTTTTTCTCCTCAGATGGTAAAGCTGCCCATTCCTGACTCATCCACTTTACCAATCGCTCTGTTTCTGCTACTCTCTGTCAATCACTCCGCTGGCTTCCGCTCACCCAACAAATTAAATTCAAAATACTAACAATTACTTACGAAGCCATCCACAACTCTGCCCCTAGCTACATCACTGACCTAGTCTCAAAATACCAACCTAATCGTTCTCTTCATTCTTCTCAAGACCTCCTGCTCTCTAGCGCCCTCATCACCTCCTCCCATGCTCGCCTCCAGGACTTTTCCAGAGCCTCTCCAATCCTATGGAACTCCTTACCCCAATATGTCCGATCATTTCCTACTCTTTTAGCTTTTAGACTAACCCTGAAAACCCTCCTCTCCAGAGAAGCCTATCCTACCCATACCTAACAACTTTATTTTCAATTTCTCCATCTAATCATCCCCCACAGCTGTTACCTTTTGTTCCACTTGACCCTTCGTTCTAGACTGTAAGCTCTAACAAACAGGGCCCTCTGATCCCATGTAAATTATCAAGTACCTCCTTATTGTGCATCTTGAAACAGCCACACCACATATTTTCAGAGAGTCCTGTATTTCATCTGAAGTTATTTCAGTTTTTTTTTTTTTTTTGCATCCCAAACAATTTTCTTGGCAGTTGTGGCTGAAATTTTAGTTGGTCTACCTGACTGTGGTTTGGTTTCAACAGAACCCCTCATTTTCCACTTCTTGATTCAAGTTTGAACACTGCTTATTGGCATTCTCAATTCCTTGGATATCTTTTTATATTCCTTTCCTGTTTTATACAGTTCAACTACTTTTTGCTTTCCCCATGGCTCAGAATCCAGAATTCAGCGCAGCACTGGATGAAAGATGCAAGGGTCTGTCAGAAGTCAAGAAACTCATTGATCTTTTATACACACACACTAATTACAAGCAAACATATCACAGGTGAGGATGGTTACATTTAATAGCCATTCAAACCCCTTTGTGTCAACTTGTTTGCATGTTATCAGGCCAAAATCACCAGCGTTTGTAAACTTTTAATCAGGGTCATTTGGGTAATTTCTGTTTCCATTATGATTTAAAAAGAGTAAACACAGTTGATTGATAATAAATGGCTTCAGCCAAACACTATCCATGAGTGAAAGAAAAGTTTTTGTGTTATACATATTCTCTGTAAAATGGCCAAGAAATCATACATTCTGCCAGGGTATGTAAACTTATGAGCACCACTGTATACAGCAGAAAGAAATCACATTCAGTGCTTTGGTTAGAGACAAGTACACATTATATAAGGAGGTGCTTTGTTCGTATTTCATGTCTGAGTTAAAACATGTTTCAGTGGAAGTATCACCCACTCATCCCCCTTATACTTACCTATCTCAATCCAGCGCTGTGCCTTTCTGCAGTTGCACTGGTCTCTCTCGCAGGACAAAGAGGCAGCAGTGGGAGCCATTGGCTCCTGCTGAAGTCACTCAAATCCTGTGAGCAGGGAGCAGAGGTCAGAGTCAAGCCACGCTGTGTGTGTCTATATATGCTTACAGTTCGACTCAGCAGTGAGCCCAAAGGTGCACCTCCATAGAAAGTGGTTTCCTAAGATGCATACCTCCTAATCTTTTTGAGATGGAAACGAGGGGCACCTATTAGCAAAAGTATGCAGGCATAGGACACACCCCCTGCCATGGCCCCTTAAAGGAGAAATCTGCAAAAAAAATATTAGTTAAACCCACAAGTGCTTTTTTACCATTACAATTCCTTTATATTGGCTTTTGAAATTTACAAATGCAGCAATTTGGATGAAAGGTTTAGCACTGGGAAACACTTTTTGAAAGATAAAAAGTGCATTTTATATAAAACTATATAGATCAGACTAAAATTAGGGATAAATGAGAAGGAAAAAGGGACAGAGGGACTTTTTTGCAAATCAGGGACAGTCCCTCAAAATCAGGGACAGTTGGGAGCTATGTATGCGGCACACTGAGAACAGGAGGTGCCTGGATCGCCAGCGGGGGACCCCAGAAAATGAATTTTTGGTAGGTAGGTGCAACATGTGTATTATTAAAAAAAAAACAAAAAAAAAAAACAGAGCCTTGACAAATGCTTTAAGGACAGGTTGAATGGTAGCATTGGTGCTTTGGAGTAGTGGACGTACTCATTCCATTTTTATCCATCCATGATCCCCGAGCAGGTATGCTTTGCTGTTGGAAAGATCTTTGTCTGGGGAAGAACCACCTATTACCTATTGGTAATAATGTAGTGCTGTACCTCCTTTCCCAGCTCCTATGCCTCGTACACAAGACCGTTTTTTCCGGCAGGAAAGCTGCCATTACAGCTTTTCGCCAGGAAAACCGGCCGCGTGTATGCTCCATTGCAGTTTTCCCGACAGGAAAACTGCGGGAAAAAAAAGAAAACTTGTTCTTTTTTTTCCCGTCAGGAAAAAATCCTGCAGAGAAAACCGGTCGTCTGTGTGCTTTCCCGAGGGGAAAAAAAACGCGCATGCTTGTAAACAATTCGACGAATGCGCGGAAGCATAGAACGTAATTTCGTCGTAGTCTTTGACGTCACCCCATTCTTGGCATTCAAAAGTTCAGCGGTCTTTTGTGTGACTGTGTGTATGCAAGGCAGGCTTGAGAGGAATCCTGTCGGGAAAAGCGGTTTTTTTTTTCCTGCCGGGAAAACCGGTCGTGTGTACGAGGCATATGGTTTTCTTAGCATTGGGGTCTGCAATTAAACATTGTTTTTTTCAGAAGTTGGTGAAATCTAGCATTCTGCCATGGCCATTACAGTAGATTTAGTAATTCTCTGTGAGCATCATGCCATGTTTGTCAGGCAAGCTGTGTGCACTGTACCTGGTTTATCTTGTTGTTTGCATTGTGAGTGCCCCCCCCCCCCTGCACTAATATTAATAAGATAGCCTTTCCATTTTTCTTGGAATTCCTCTTAAGGGCTCATTCCTCTTAAAGGGGTTGTAAAGGTTCGTTTTTTATTTTCTAAATAGGTTCCTTTAAGCTAGTGCATTGTTGGTTCACTTACCTTTTCCTTAGATTTCCCTTCTAAATGTTTTTTTTCTTTGTCTGAATTTCTCACTTCCTGTTTCTCCTCACTAAACTTCACACCATCATCCGAGTGGTGTGGGGTCAGCCAGAACAGCTTACTGAACAGCTTACCGAGGAGGAACAGGAAGTGAGAAATTCAGACAAAGAAAACAAAGAAAAAAATATTTAGAAGGGAGATCTAAGGAAAAGGTAAGTGAACCAACAATGCACTTGCTTAAAGGAACCTATTTAGAAAATAAAAAACGAACCTTTACAACCCCTTTAAGGCAACTTTCACACTAGCGGGCCGTATGTCCGCTTTTTCATCCGTCCGTTTACGGATGAAAAAGGGACATACATTGGTTCCTATGAGATAGCGGGTGTCAGTGGATGAACATCCGCTGACACCCGATCTCCTCCGTGTCCGCAATCCTCCGTTTCTGCAGACGGAGGAAAATCCTATTTTTCAATCCGTCTGCAGAGCGGATTGGATGAACACGGACAGACGGTCCTTGTTCATCCGATCCCCCCATAGGGGAGAGCGAAGATCTGACAGGGCGGTCCCTGCACAGTGTGCAGGGACCGCCCTGTCATCCACCGGCTCAGCGGGGATCAATGGAGCGATCCCCGCAGAGCAAGCAGAGGTTCACGGATCCGTCCCGTGTGAAAGGGGCCTAAGTTATCTTATGGGCATTGTTCACACTATTGCAGAGCGGTGCAATGCATTTAAAAAAGGACAGCAGGCTGCATTTTTTCACATTGCAAATGCACAGAAATGCATTTAAATGCAGTTCACATAAAAACACAAAAATAAAAAGAAGAAGGAAGTAACCTAAAAAAAGGAAAAATTAGAAAAAATGCACCACAAATGCAGGCAAAATGCAAATGCAAATGCTGACATTTTGTTTGCATGCAGAAAACAAAACTAGTCTCATATATTTTGTGCAATAACAACTGAATATAACTGCCCTAGTAGACCTTCTTTGTTGAAAATGGCTCAAACTGTAAGCAATACTCTTGGTCTGGATTAAAAGCTTTGCTGGTTTTCTGAAAGTTCAGGACAAGCTTGAACATAGTTTGTCTGCTCATGGTTCTTTTACTGGCCGATATATAGCTGCTCTCATTTTCAAGTGCCTAATAGAGCACTATTTTAGTAAACAAACACTTCATGTCTCTTAAGGATACAATATCCCTCAGAAGATTGATCCATATGTCTGTAGCCAGTTGTTGCTGTGAAATACAATAGACCGCTCTCTAGACATTGCTAACAGCTGCATACAGCGAATGACAAAAAGCAATAGCAGCATGTGTGTGTTTCTTCCATCCTTTCATTTTTAATGTTGTGTGTGACATTCTGACTGTGATGTGACTGCACTACTTAAGTGTTTTTTTTACAGTATGTCATGCTTCATGAATTACTAGGGACACATGTCAAATTAATACTTCACACTATTCTCCTTTTTCGCCAGACTGTGTCAGCAAAATTGGAGGAAAAAGCGTCTTGACTAATTGACTTCAGTCATTTGGCTGGAGAAATCAAAGCAATTTGTTATTGTTAGAGATGTGAGTGGACAAGGGGAAAACATAATTACACAATCTGTACAATATGTTGTTAATGTACCTTTTTTGAATATTTAAATCTCCCACTGCCAAAACTTTTTTGTCACGTTAAATTGATTCCACAACGGTAGTTTTTTTTTTTAAAGTGAAATGACTAATGCTTTTCCTTTTTTTTTCCCCTAGCACCACCAAGGTTTACAAGAAGCCCTGTTGATCAAACAGGAGTATCAGGGGGAGTTGCATCCTTTATCTGTCAAGCTACAGGAGACCCGAGACCAAAAATAGTATGGAATAAAAAGGGAAAGAAAGTCAGCAACCAGAGATTTGAGGTATTAGGTCCATTGTTCTGTTCCTCCGTCAAAGATAATGCATGCATGGAGTTTTGTCAGCTTGTCCCATTTTTAAGCATTTCATGATATAACACAAACTTTATCAAGGCTCTTTGCTTGTCATTGCAGTTTAATATCAGATCACAACAGGAGTTGTTGTTGCATAGCAATTAAAGAGCCACTAGTTTCAAGTCACAAATAAACCCATATGATAAAGCTAAATTCAAGCAAATTATATTGTGAGCATTAAAACTGCACGTTGGGACTATACTGCTTGCAAAATGGTTAATGTATGCTGCATGTTGCTTACTGCATAGTGGTATGTTGTTGCCAACTGTCAGTGATTTCCAGTGAAAGTCATAGATTTGTATTTTTCCATGAAATGTTGCCGGTTTTTAGTCTGAGCAATCATAATCCCTTTCATAGGGTTTATCCACCTAGAGAGGGCTGAATTCAAAGACACCCCGAACATCAAAGTGAAAAAATTATGCAGCAAGCTAGTCCATTTTGCTGAAATTTCATTGCAACAACTCAAAATGGTCCTTAGTTTGTATGGCCCCCAAGTGCTTGTATGCATGCCTGACAACATCAGGGCATGCTCCTAATGAGACGACGGATGGTGTCCTGGGGTATTTCCTCCCAGATCTGGACCAGAGCATCACTGAGCTCCTGAACAGACTGAGGTGCAACCTGGCGGCACCGGATGGACCGAAACATAATGTCCCAGAGGTGTTCTTTTGGATTTAGGTCAGGTGAGCGTGGGGGCCATTCAATGGTATAAATTTCTTCATCCTCCAGGAACTGGCTGCATGCTCTCGCCACATGAGGCCGGGCATTGTCATGCACCAGAAGGAACCCAGGACCCACTGCACCAGCGTAGGGTCTGACAATGGGTCCAAGGATTTCATCCCGATACCTAATGGCAGTCAGGGTGCCATTGTGTAGCCTGTAGAGGTCTGTGCGTCCCTCCATGGATATGCATCCCCAGACCATCACTGACCCACCACCAAACCGGTCATGCTGAATGATGTTACAGGCAGCATAAAGTTCTCTGCGGCTTCTCCAGACCCTTTCACGTCTGCCCCATATGCTCAGGGTGAACCTGCTCTCATCTGTGAAAAGCATGGGGCACCAGTGGCGGACCTGCCAATTCTGGTGTTCAATGGAAAATGACAATCAAGCTCCACAGTGTCTGGCAGTGAGCACAGAGCACACTAGAGGACGTCGAGCCCTCGGGCCACCCCCATGAAGTCTGTTTCTGATTGTTTGGTCAGAGACATTCACACCAGGGGCCTGCTGGAGGTCATTTTGAAGGGCTCTGGCAGTGCTCATCCTGTTCCTCCTTGCACAAAGGAGCAGATGCCGGTCCTGCTGATGGGTTAAGGACCTTCTACGGCTCTGTCCAGCTTTCCTAGAGTAACTGCCTGTCTCCTGGAATCTCCTCCATTCTCTTGAGACTGTGCTGGGAGACACGGCAAACCTTCTGACAATGAAATGTATTGATGTGCCATCCTGGAGGAGTTGGAGTGCCTGTGCAACCTTTATAGGGTCCAAGTATCGCCTCGTGCTACCAGTAGTAACACTGACCCTAGCCAAATGCAAAACTAGTGAAAAACTGTCAGAAAAGATGAGTAGGGAAAAAAAATGTCAGACACCTCCACCTGAAAAAACATTCCTGTTTTGGAGGTCGTCTCATTGTTGCCCATCTAGTGCACCTGTTGTTAATTTCAATTAACTGCAAAGCAGCTGAAACTGATTAACAACCCTCTCTGTATACACCCCTCCCCCTCTGCTACTTAACTGACCAGATCAATATCCCAGGAGTTCTGATTCAAAAGTGTTCCTTTAATTTTTTTGAGCAGTGTATATTTTTGTAGTTGTTTTTCAGACAAATAATGCTATATTCGCTGATTCCTCTTTTATTGAATTGTATTGTAACTGTATTGTCTAATTTAATTTTGTAAAGTGCTGCACAAACTGTTGGGGCTTCATATAAATCCTATATTATAATAATAAAAAAAATAATAATAATATATAGGTCTTTCATTGGGATGTACTGTGAAATAGACCTGAATAGTAGGGAGGTCAGATTACACTGCCGGATAAGTCCCTTAGAAGGAGGGTCATAACTGTACATAAACAGCAGCCTCTTGGACCTGGTCCTTAGCACCGAGAGGCTGCATACATATTTGTGTTAATTGCTGCCAATACACCTGTGCCGAAAGTGTGCTCACTGCACAATCCTGGCACAGTTACTGTCACCTAACCAAAAGCTCCCGATCGCTCCTTGCAATTGGGAGTTTTAGAATCACGTGATCACCACAATCCTAAGCCCTGTTCCTCCTCCCATAAACCTCATAAAGGGCAGGGAGGCACTGGCGCTAAGAGGGTAACTAGCGTGTTGAATGGGATGTAAACACAGCTGAGTGCTGTAGCTCCTTCCCCTGTCAACATTTTAACTCTTGGTGTTGGGAAAAGCTGCCAGAAGTGAATCATGCTGATGACAGAGGAACCAGGCAGCAGAGAGAAATGACATTCAGAGCTTTGAAGAGAGATTAGTACACAGTATAGAGGGAAGTACTTTTATCATCTTTGAGGTTTATAACCACTTTAAGGAAGGCTGCTCTGTTTTGGATTCCCTGTCAGTTTTTTATATCTGTCTGTGTTGTGGAGATTTCCCCTCAACTCCTGTCAGAATAGAGAATAATATTAATTCTTTAAAACAGGGACACAAAAATAAAATAGTATTGGTAGAGAAATATTATAGTATTTTCTTTTATTGATGTTTGTTCCCTGTTGTCTGGGTTACATACACACCCATCAGTTTTTGTACAGGTGTTACAAGAACAGAAAATTGGGGAAAATCTCCCCAGTGGGATCACAGTCAGAAAAAAACCTTAATCGACATTGTAATTCTTCCTCTTTCTCATCAAAATAAGAAATTAAAATGTTGGCGTGAGTTTGACTCTTTCGAAAGGCCCTTGAGCAAAAGCCATAGCAGACAGGAATAGAACAATAAAAAATTCTGTTGCATGCATACAAAATAACTATAGGTATCCACGCAATGGACTTTGTTTATCAAAATGTCTAAAACAGAACTAAATGCCCATGGCAATCAGAGTCTTCTGCTCGTCCTTTCCTGTTGCCCCTTAGGAAACGGAATTGGAAATCTTATTGGTTGCTTCGCAAAACTGCAAAGCTGGTAATGAGCTTGTCAAAGGAAAGAACTTAATCTGAGAACAATCTTTTGATTCTCATGTGCCTCTTACTTGGGTTGCTGGTGACAATTTTGCTCAAAAATTTCAACATTTCTTATTTTACATTTATGAATTACCACTTTTAGAGGTTTACAAATTTTCATATATCTTTTGAGTGAAAGCTAATTGAAACACATTTCTTGATAATATGAGGTAGTAGAAGATGTACTAGGGTTTCAAAAAATACTGGGACTCCCTGCGATGTACTATATGACCTGGTTGTGCGCATGCCCACAGTCATCAATCAGAAGGAAGGATCAGCTCTATCACACAGACTTCTTGTAGTAAGTAGGTAGATTGATGAAAACATCTTGTTTATTGCATCTTAGGTTAGCGCTAAACAGCCTGAATGTCACATTGGCATTGTATACATTTAGTATTTGAATTTACCTTTTTCTTGTTTGGTCAGTTTACTTTGTATACATATCTCTGTCTGTCTATCTATCTGTCTATCTATCTGTCTATCTATCTATCTATCTATCTATCTATCTATCTATCTATCTATCTATCTATCTATCTTAGCACTTGCAATAATTCCCATTTGCCTTTACATAATTCATGCAATTTATACCTTTACAGTATAAAAATACAATGTAATATGCTAAATCAAGCATGTGTGCCCCTTGCAACTAAGGGGGGTTAAAGCGGAGCTCCAGCCTGGGTGAAAAAAAAATTAAAGTCAAGAGCTACAAATACTGTAGCTGCTGACTTTTAATATAAGGACACTTACCTGTCCAGGAAGCCCGCAATGTCGGCACCCAAAGTCAACCCGTCCATCGGCTCCGGGTGCAGACGTCAGCATCCTTACTAAGGGAAACAGGAAGTGAAGCATTGTGGCTTCACAGCCTGTTTCCTACTGCGCATGCGCGAGTCGTGTGGCGCTTTCTGAATGGCCCTGTCGTCTTCTGGGACACACACAGGTCCCAGAAGGTGAAGGGGGGAAGGAGGAGGGCCAAAAAAACAAACGCGGAAGTGACGTTCGGCGCTATGGCCCTGTGGTTTTGGTTTCTAAGGAGTTACATTTTGCCTGGAACTCCACTTTAAACGCTTAATTGTCTGAAATAAGTAACAATACACTTTTTATTATGTTCGTAAATAACTTTCAAGCTTATGCTTTTAAAGTCAACCAGTGCTTTTCTACATGATTTCTAAGGATACATTCACACGGGCGATTTTGCCCGGTGCAAATAGCAACATCAAGAATTTGCTGGTTCCTGCAGCTGTTTTTGCCACAAAGTGCATCCAGCAGCACGTTTGTAGCTGTGTGAACATCCACAGATAGCTGCGGCTGCCGCCTGTCAGCAAAGTGCACTGGTTCCGCGGCTACAAGTGCTAAAAACAGCTGTAGTAATCAGCAGGCCATTTGCACTGGACCAAATTGTCCTGGCAAATATGGCCTAAAATATGGGATGTATAGCACATCCATGTGGAAAAAAAAATGGTTTTGCTGGCTGTGTGACACCCCCCACCCCCCCCCACTGACAGAGTGGTCAGTTGACAAAATCAAGATTATTTTTTTTAGGAAAAATTTACCAAATTAAAAATTAAACTACTCAGTGATGTATTATATTTCTGAATCTGTTTTTGCCTTTTCATGTAAATAATGCGCAAAAAGGTATAAAAACAGTATATCAATAAATAAATGAATCATTAAAAAAATTGTGAAAGTGTAGGATAAAAACACTCATGCGTGGGTGGTCCTGTTTGTTTCAAGTTGTGGTATCAGGGTGGGCAATCCTGGCTGGGTCAGGAAGCAGTCAGGAATAACATTTCAGCAAAAGTAATAAACTTGACTCTCTGGGGCAGACAGGTTATAATTCACAAGGACAGGTTCAAATGCACATGCTTCTTTTAACATAAGCAAGGACCACATAGCCACAACAAGTGGTATAGAACCAACAGGTGGGTGTCATAACTACGTTGACAGACAGATGGCCAACAAGGGGAGAGAATGTAAAGTGGTGCAACCTATTAATCAAGGCTCTCTCATTTTATGGCTGTCCTAAAAATAACTCTTTTCAGTCACCAGGAATTGGAACCTGGTCTTGTTTTTCTTAGTCACATTCATTCAGTGTGTCTCTTGTGCAGTGCTAGACAGGTTAAGACCACAAGTGTGTGTATATGCAAACAGCACCGCAAATACCTTCATTAGATGAAGTAATGCAAATTTGCAGTGTTGTATTGTATTGTATGATTAGGTACCTAGAGATACAGAACCCCAAAGGCCTATTTTATTGGGGCAGAATGGTTAGTTTGCTAATGCTAATTTAATGGGTTTATTACAAGCATAATGCACAAAAACCTTATAATGTGTGTTATAGAAATGCACTGTCTTGTGGTGCTCTGCCTCGATGCGTGTATACAGTGCAACAATCCACTGTAGTGCACCTCTGTGCTATAGCACACCACAATACAAAGAAGCAAGCGCTTTGTGTGTTGACATGTGCTACATTTGAAAAACAATGGAGCAGGATTTATTTTTTCATGCATTGAGGCATATTTTCATCCAATTCTAAATGTTGCACAGGTTGAAGCACCCTTCGTTTTGGTATGACTAGACCATAACAATTTAGTTTGCTATTTTATTTTTCTCAATTCACCACTTTGAGATTCTGCTTTTTATGCAGTCTGTTTTGCATTTACACAGTAAAGTGGTAAAATCTGAATTTCATTTCCTTTCACTAGTCATCCCAGGGTTATCACTCCTGTAGACAGTTATGAATGTTATGAATTACATATTAGTTGGAAACAGTGATTTTTGAAACCATATTGCAGGAGGTAAATGAGGCCCCCTGAACTTCACCTTTTCTGCAATGAATAAACCCTGAAAGGGTTCTCGAGTATCATTATCTGGATCAAGAGGAGATTAGGAACTCTCTCTCCTTTAGGTTCTTCTGCATTATATATGAGACATTCAGGTTAGTGGGGAATACATCAACACTGAGACAAACACACGTTACATATACACACAGGACCCAAACACAGTTAGAATCCATGTTACACTTCATACATTAAATTGCTAATCTAATGAGATTTAGGAATACATAACAGAGAAAGTGTGCATCCCTTATATGTGTTATAAAGTTGAAAATACTGCTTAATATGGCCCTCAGTGAATTTCTTTGTTTCCGTCACTTCATTTCTGCTCCACTATTCATTCTGATTTAAGTGGAGTTTCAGAAAGGTAGGAAAATATCCCTTAATATACAGTAGTTATACAATATATTGATTAAACATGGAGAACATGCTTACGGAGGGGTCGAGCATAGGTATGACCTTGTCCAAACAGCAGGTTTGGAGGAGGAAAAGAGATGCCTCTTTTTTTCATGCTGCCATCCATGAGCTGGGTGAGTACCACTGCCATGATTTCTAAGGGAGAAAGGCTTTAAAGCCAAAGAAGAATAAGGTAAGGACATTCATGTGGTGTATATAGCTGACATCATAAAATTAAAATTTTTGCTTTAATCATTATTCAGTATTTGTCACAGTAATTGGCAGTATCAACAACACCTGTGACAGCTTTGCTTTCTTTCCACAGGTAATAGAGTTTGACGATGGATCTGGTTCCGTCCTAAGAATACAGCCTTTACGAACACCAAGAGATGAGGCAATATATGAATGTGTTGCTTCCAATAGTGTTGGAGAAGTTAGTGTGACAACGCGGCTCATAGTGTTACGGGGTAAGAAGAATGTTTTTTTCTAGAACTGTTGCTGTACACATTTTAAAAGGATTTTTAGAATTTGTCATGAATATTTCTACTAAATAACTCAAAATATGCAAACTATATAGGCAGTCTTATAGGAATACTATGGGAATAGTATTTGAAGGCAGGATAAATATGTCCATATTATAGCTGTTTTTAGTCTAATTTTGGAAAACAAAATTAGTAAGAAACGTTATTTGCATAAATAAATCCTAGAAATAATGAATTAAGATATTTTGTTACTTGTAGTCGTGGACCATATAAAGCTGGCTCAAGTAAACTCTTAAAATGTGTGTATTTTTTGATCCATGAACTTGGAGTCTTTAAAATGATTGCCTTTCACTCTAAACTCTAACAGTGCCTTCTTGAAGTTTCCCTGTTGCTATAATAAATATCTTTAAACCCTGGGAATATCAATGTACTGGGTCCCCCAGAGCTCTCATTGGTCCCTCCCTCTAACTTCCACTCATTACAGGTAACATTAGTTACATGGAGATTAGCAAGAGTAACCATTGAGAGCTGCTGGGGACCTAGGGGATTAACACACTTCGGAAGTGTCATATTCTCTTCAGAATTTTGCACAAGATTTGTCAGAATTGGAGTGGTGTTCATTAACGCAGGCAGCATGAAAGGGAGTATTTGACAACTTGTTTTACATGTATGGCTTTATGGTTTCAGAAGAACAGGCCAGAAATCAAGCTTGTATGGACTACTTTGCCACCTATACATAAGTCTGTGAATACAATAAGATAAGATTTGTTGTGAGCCTTCCTGGGCTGCTGCTACTATAATGGGCAGCCATGTCCTAACTATTTTATAGCCAGCCAAATGCAGACCTACTTATAGGAGGAAGCGTTAATGGGCATCTGTGCATCCAGAGCAGTTGCTTTGTGACACAGCTGTACCTTTGAATGCTAACAAAGATTTTGATCCTTTGCCGACTTTGGGGTTGCATAATTTGCCTTTTTTTTTTTTTTTTTATACGTGTAGGACACCAAAAATCTATGAATACAGTTAGCACTATATACTGTAGATGTTTAATTATTTTTTTCTTATTCTTGAAGTGTTACTAAACCCACAACAGTAAAAACAGTCTGTATATGCAGTAAAGCATGCTTTTTCTCACTGTGGAACCCAAGGGGTTAATCCTGTACATTGCTTAAAAAGGCTGTTTGACCCTGTCTTCTCTGTTCCTTCCCTTATTCCACAGTCCCCCATCTCCTGATAGAACAGAAGCTAAGGGACAAGCTGCACGTGCTCAGTTTGATGTATATTGTTAGAGAGCTTTTTTTTCCTTGGAAGAGTGCATGTGATCAGCACAGGTCCAGTCGGCACTGTCCAGACAGAGGGCCAGGGGTCCTACAGCTTTTTGGGACAGTAAGATCAGAATGAATACTCCGCCTACAGGCTTTAACCAGACACTGATAGAAGTCACAAGACTTCTTTAACTGCTAGTGAGAAAAGGTATTTAACTGTTTATATTTAAAAAGACTATTGCATTCCAATGTTCTGTTTTCTGTGGGAGACCAGATATAGTGAATGCAGGCTCCTGGGTAGTAACACTTTAAGTCCAGTTAGGTGACAGTAACAGGGCAATAGTGGCATAGCCTGTTGAGAAGAAATGTGGATACTTTATAGTGCCAGGCTTTGAAAGTGGTGCCTTTCTTTGATGACATTTTAAGTCTGTGGTCCTTACAGACCACTTTTACCTACAGGTAATCCTAGATTAAGGCTTACCTGTAGGTAAAAGAAATATCTCCTAAACCTACAGGGTTTAGGAGATATTTGCAGAAAAGACAGCACCGATGTCTACGGCGCATGCGCGTCATAGACAACGGCGCAGGCGCACTGAGCGTGCCGTTAGTGAAGGCGATCATGCCGTCACTGCCGACTCCCGCGCTTATGGTAAGTACCTCATAATGAGCTAGTATGCTATGCATACTAGCTCATTATGCCTTTGTCTTGCAGGGTGTATTTTTTTTTTTTCAGGAGGCTTTAATTCCTCTTTAATCACTGCATTTAGGGGCCAATTGATGTTAATAGTCATTGATCAGTCAGTGGTATGGCTTTTAACAGTATGTGATATGATACTGCATCCATTTATGTAATGTACTTGGCATCCAACATTGCACTTTAGAAGAAGAATTGCCATTGTACAATTTTTCCTATGTGCCCATATTTATATGCATGGTACAGAGTGAGAACCTAAAAGTCAAAAAACTATATTCCTTAAAAAAAGGAATTGATGTAACGCTTCCATTTTTGTTTAATGAAATCCATTTTATGAAACAACTTAAGCAAACGGTTGTGTTGCCAATTTGTAACCTCTGACCAGAATTACCATGTTTATTACAGTACCATTTTTATTAATGTTGCTTTTTTGAAGATGAACACAGTTATGCCTGCTGTGAAAATAGCAGTTTGCTGTTTATGCTATAGAGTGATCTCTGCTGGTGAGCCCAGCTTCAAACATAAAGAGCACAGCTGAGTGACAATAACACAAAGACTTTTCTTCTCTGTTATAAATGACTGCAATACAGAAAAAAGAATTCAAAAATAGAAATCCTACCAGGTTTGCAGTGCCTTTTCCTTGAAATAATCCATAAATGACAGAGTTTTACTTTGTATTAGAATGAATTAATTGAACAAACTTTTCCTAACTAAACAGACAATGCTGAATGACACAATACTGTAGACAGCTTAAACTAAAGATACTAAAAAGGAATAGCTGTAAGGAAAGCTGGGGAAGCCATAGCATCCCAGTTTCTGGGGAACTACAAGTCCCAGTATGCCAAGCTACCCAGAGGGCTTGTAATTACAGCCTGAACCAATAGGTATGTTGGTTATCTCAGCCTTAGTAATTGTATGTTTACTACAACTACAAAAATAGCAACATTGTAAATGGTAACATTTCACAAATTGCACTGTGTTAGTGAAAATTTGCAGAACATTTTTTTGAGTTTTTAAAGTAGAACTATAGGCAGAACTTGTATTTATTTTCAATAGTTTTTTTTATTTTGGATAGAGTGGAGGGAAGGTTATAACCCCTGTTAGATTTTTTTCCGCCACCTGTGTCCAATTACGTAGATTTTCCTTCACTTCCTGTCCCATAGCCAAACAGGAAGGGAGAGGAAATCCTTGCAAATTAAGGGAATTTCTTGGAGACACCCCAGGTCACCAGAACTAGTGTCCCCATTGAAAGATTTCCCCTCTATTACATTTCTGGGGACAATCCAAAATTTGGGATTTTCTTTTACTTTCACTTTTAATGATAATGGCAAACAGGACAAATAGAGAAGGTGAATCTCCTCAATGAGGGGCACAGACAGCAATACAAATTGACAGGTGTTATAATCCCTCTCCATTCTATCCAAAACTAAAAAGTCTTACACTTAGTTATACTTTCATATCCCGTGTTCATTAAAGGTTTTATACCTTTTAATGGATTGACAGATTTTAGCTTACTTAAACTTATCCTCATTTCAAACTCATCTGGTGCTTTTAAACATTAGTTGTTGACAAGTTATATAGTAGTGAACTAATAACATTTTAAATCTTTAGGAATGGTTACAAGTGTCAGTAGTAGGTTTATTTTCACTGAAGATGTTGAGTTTTAACTGGGGCTATACAGGCATACCCCACTTTTAAGTACACTATGGGACCAGAGCATGTATGTAAAACGAAAATGTACTTAAAGTGAAGCAATACATTTTTTCACTTCTAGGCTGTAGTGAGGGAGTCGGGGGCTGTAGTGGGGGTGCCAGGGGCTGTTATGGGGCTTCAGGGGCTGTAGTGGGGGTGTCAGGGAAACACTCACATGTAATTAGGCTCATCTGATGCAAGGGGGGCCCGCTCCAATCCATCCCCCGGACATCGCGCTGTGCACAGGAGGTGGGGCGGCGGCCAGGAAACAGGAAGAGCACACTGGAATAGGGTAGGCTACATGCTCAGAGCTTAAGTTCCTTTTACTGCGGCTGATGGTGCAGGAATGTTTGTGCATCGGACCGATACTGCATCCACCGAGGTAAGTATGAGTCTAAACAAAAAAAATACAAACCCATTCTTCTCTTTTAAGCACTTTCTATCACTGAAGTGCAGGAACTTTTAAGTAACTACCTGCTTAATTCTTTGATACATTTTTTTAAAGCGTATAATGCAGTCAATGTGGTTATCTTAAAGTATATCTATGGCAAAAAGTTTTTTTTTTTTTTTCATTTTGCATAGGGTAGGGAATGGTTAAATCCCCTACCAGTTTTTATTTGCCATTTGTGACACATTGGGGATATTTTCCTTCACTCCCTGTCCTGCAAACACAAGAGGAAGAAGAAATCTCTCCAAAGCGAGGTACGTTCTGTAGACATTTATCGCAGGAACCATTGGAATATTTCCCCTCTATTCCTGTTCTGGTAGCAACTCAAAACTTTGGATTTTTCCTTACTTTCTATCCCTGTGACAGCAGCCCAAAGCTCCTAACATGGACACGGAAAACATTACAAATCTGACAGGAGTCTAACCCTTCCCTAAATAAGATGTCTGGATGGGAGCATATGCTGTTGTAAAATCTGGATATATCCTTCAGCATTGATGGTGCCTTTCCAGATGTGCAAGCTGCCCATTCCATATGCACTGATTCACCCCATACCATCAGAGGCGCATCAGAGGCGCAGGCTATTGAACTGAGCACCGATAACAAGCTGGAAAGTCTTTCTCCTCTTCAGTTTGAAGGACTCCTATGGTTGCCAAAAATAATATAACATTTCAATTTGTCTGACCACAGAATAGTTTTCCACTTTGCAACAGACCATTTTAAAGGAGCTTTGGCCCAGAGAAGATGGCAGCGTTTCCGGATCATGTTCAGATATGGCTCCTTGATAGAGCTTTACCTTGCATTTTTGGATGGCACGTGAATTGTGTTTTCAGACAATGATTTCTGGAAGTATTCCTGAGTCTGTGCAGTGATGTCCATCACAGAATAATGCCTGTTTTTAACGCAGTGCCTTCTGGGGCCCCGAAGATCACATACAATACTGTGTTTCAGCGTTGTCCCTTGCGCACAGAAATTTCTCCAGATTCTCTGAATCTTTTGGATATATTATGTACTGTAGATGATGAAATATTTAAAGTGATTGTAAGCCTTAATTTTTTTTTATTTATTTAAAATAACAAACATGTCATACTTACCTCCACTGCGCAGCTAATTTTGCACAGAGTGGCCCAGATCGTCCTCTTCTGGGGTCCCTCGGCGGCTCTCGCGGCTCCCCCTCGCATCAGATAACCCCTTAGGAGTAGTGCTCTCACGGAGGGTTACCTTGTGAGCGCGCTCCCGAGTTCAGCATTCGGCGTCCATAAACATGAATGTCGGACTCGGCCCCGCCCCCCCGGCGCCCGTGTCATTGGATTTGATTAACAGCAGCGGGAGCCAATGGCTGTGTTGCTATCAATCTATCCAATCAAGAGCCGAGACCCCGTTCAGAGAGGGACAGTACATCTCCGCCGAGGGAAATGTCATGTTACTGACCTGTTGGCAATGAACCTAATTAGTTGCAAAATGTTCTCCCAGCTGTTTTTAGAACCACTTTTTGAGATTGAGACTTGAGATGAGATTTTGAGTGTCGCTGCCGTTAATTTTAAAATCACCTTATTTTTGTTCTTAAAACAATACATTTTCTCAGTTTAAAGTGATTGTAAAGGTTTTTTTTTTTAACCACTTGACCACTGGGCACTTAACCACTTCAATACAGGGCTTTTTGTACCTATTCAATACGGGCCTATTTTGGCACTTCTCTCCTACATGTACAAATCATCATTCTTTTGCTAGAAAATTACTCAGAACCCCCAAACATTATACATGTTTTTTTAGCAGACACCCTAGGGAATAAAATGACGGTCATTGCAACATTTTTTCTTGCACAATATTTGCGCAATAATTTTTCAAACGCCTTTTTAAAAAAAAAAAATGGTTATATGAATTAAAAAATAACAAAACAGTAAAGTTAGCCCAATTTTTTGGGAAAATATGAAAGATAATGTTACGCCGAGTAAATAGATACCTAACATGTCACGCTTTAAAATTGCGCACACTCATGGAATGGCGCCTAACTTCGGTACTTAAAAATCTCCATAGGCGACGCTTTAATTTTTTTTACAGGTTACCAGGTTAGAATTACAGAGGAGGTCCAGTTCTAGAATTGTTGCATGCGCTCTAACGCACGCGGCCATACCTCACATGCGTGGTTTGAACGGCGTTTACATATGTGGGCGACTTACGTGTGTATTCGCTTCTGATCGCGAGCTACCGGGGACAGGGGCGTTTTAATTTTTTTTTATTATTATTTATTTGTTATTTTACTTATTTATTTATTTTTTTACAATGATTTTACTTTTTTTTTTTTTTGATCACTTTTATTCCTATTTCAAGGAATGTAAACATCCCTTGTAATAGGAATGTGTGTGACAGGTTCTCTTTATTGAGAGATGCGGGGTCAATAAGACCCCACATCTCTCCTCCAGGCTGGAAAGTATGAGATCAGTGAAATTTTTTTCACTGATTTCATACTTACAGCCGCAATGGCGGCTTTGTTTACATTTGAGACTCGGGCGTGACGTCATCACATCGCGCCCGGGCCTCCGACGATCAAAGAGATGACTGGTGACCATCTGGTCACCAGTCATCTCTATGCTCATCACGTGACCCCACCAACGATGCCGGAAGATTCGTTCCGGGTCCCCGATCGCACGGGGGAGCCCGGAGAAGCACCGGATGGTGGCGGGAGGGGGGGGGGGTGTCCCCTCCCGCCGCCTATAAGAACGATCAAGCGGCGGAACCGCCGCTATGATCGTTCTTATGGTGCACAGAATCGCCGGCACTTCAAAAGGATATCTGAATGATGCCTCTAGCTGCAGGCATCATTCAGATATGCCCCTACAAAGCCGAGGACGTCATATGACGTCCACCCAGGATGGGAGATCCCATCTGTGGACGTCATTTGTCTATGGCTGGGTAGGGAAGTGGTTAAACCCCCTTAATAACCAGACCAATTTTCAGCGTTCGGTGCTCTCACATTTTGAATGACAATTACTCAGTCATACAACACTGTACCTATATGAATTTTTTGTCCTTTTTTTCACACAAATAGAGCTTTCTTTTGGTGGTATTTAATCACAGTTGGGTTTTTTATTTTTTGCGCTATAAGAGAAAAAAGACTGAAAATTCTGTAAAAAAATGATTTTTTTTTCGTTTCTGTTATAAAATTTAGCAAATTACAATTTTTTCTTCATAAATTTTGGCCAAAATTTATACTGCTACATATCTTTGGTAAAAATAAGTACAAATTGGTGTATATTATTTGGTCTTTGTGAAAGTTATAGAGTCCACAAGCTATGGTGCCAATATCTGAAAATTGATCACACCTGAAGTACTGACGGCCGATCTCATTTCTTGAGACCCTAACATGCCAGAAAAGTACAAATACCCCCCAAATGACCCCTTTTTGGAAAGAAGACATTCCAAGGTATTTAGAAAGAGGCATTGTGAGTTTTTTGAAGTTGTCATTTTTTCCCACAATTCTTTGCAAAATCAAGATTTTTTTTTCTCTTTTTTTTTTTCCACAAAATTGTCATATTAGCAGGTTATTTCTCACACACAGCATATGCATACCCTAAATTACACCCCAAAACACATTCTGCTATTACTCCCGAGTATGGCGATACCACATGTGTGAGACTTTTACACAGCGTGGCCACACACAGAGGCCCAACATGCAGGGAGCACCATCAGGCATTCTGGAGCACCCAGGCCAATTCTGACATTTCTCTCCTACATGTAAAAATCATCATTTGTTTTCTAGAAAATTACATAGAACCCCAAAACATTATATATGTTTTTTTAGCAAAGACCTTAGAGAATATAATGGTGGTCGTTGCAACTTGTTATCTCGCACGATATTTGCGCAGCAATTTTTTTAACGCGTTTTTTACGGAAAAAAAATGTTTTGTGCTAAAAAAAACAAAAAACCAGTAAAGTTAGCCCAATGTTTTTACATAATGTGAAAGATGAAGTTACGCCGAGTAAATAGATACCTAACATGTCACCCTTCAAAATTGCACACGCTCGTGGAATGGCGCCAAACTTTGCTACTTAAAAATCCCCATAGGCGACGTTTTAAATATTTTTAGTGGTTACATGTTTTGAGTTACAGAGGAGGTCTAGGGCCAGAATTATTGCTCTCGCTCTAACGTTCGCGGCGATACCTCACATGTGTGGTTTGAACACCGTTTTCATATGTGGGCGGGACTTACGTATGCGTTCGCTTCTGTATGCGAGCTCACGGGGACAGGGGCACTTAAAAAAAATATATATTTTTTTATTGTTCATTTTACTTTATTTATTTTAGTTTGACATGTTTTTCCGCCCCAAAATTTTTTTGGATCACTTTTATACCTATTACAAGGAAAGTAAACATCCCTTGTAATAGGAATATGGCATGACAGGTCCTCTTTACAGTGAGATATGGGGTCACTAAGACCCCACATCTCACCTCTAGGCTGGGAAGCCTGAAAAAAACCCAAAAAAAAACAACAATCCTGGCTTTGATCGTAGCGGTGAGTCGGTAGAAGCACCGGAGGGCGACGGGGGGGGGGGGGGAAACATCCCCTCTCGCCTCCCGTAAGAATGACCAAGCGGCGGAACAGCCGCTATGATTGTTGTTATGCTGTAGGGAATCGCGGGCTGAAAAAGCTAATATCTGAATGATGCCTGTAGCTGCACCCATCATTCAGATATCCCCGCACAAAGTCAAGGACGTCATATGACGGCCGGCGGGCGGGAAGTGGTTATTGCAGAGTATTGCCGGGCATTGCGGAGTATTGCAGGGTATTGCACGGGGTATTGCACAGGGGGTATTGTGCAGAGTATTGCACAGGGTGTATTGTGCAGGGTATTGCAGAGTATTGTGCAGGGTATTGCAGAGTATTGTGCAGAGTATTGTGCAGGATATTGCGCAGGGTATTGCAGAGTATTGCGCAGGATATTGCAGAGTATTGCGCAGGGTATTGCAAAGGGTATTGCAGAGTATTGCGAAGGGTATTGCAGAGTATTGCGCAGGGTATTGCAGAGTATTTTGCAGAGTATTGCGCGGGGTATTGCAGAGTATTGCGCGGGGTATTGCAGAGTATTGCGCAGGGTATTGCAGAGTATTGCGCAGGGTATTGCGCAGGGTATTGCAGAGTATTGCACCAGGGTATTGCAGAGTATTGCACCAGGGTATTGCAGAGTATTGCACCAGGGTATTGTAGAGTATTGCACCAGGGTATTGCAGAGTATTGCACCAGGGTATTGCAGAGTATTGCAGAGTATTTTGCAGAGTATTGCACAGGGTAATTTGCAGAGTATTGCGCAGGGATGGCTGAGCAGGGATGGATGGATTGCTGGATCTGTGACTGCAATTGTCACAGATACAGCCCACAGCTGACATGGGGGAGGGAGCGGACATGATCCGCTCCCTCCCCTCTCCTCTCACACTGTACCGATCGGTACAGAGAGGGGAGAGAGGAACCGGCGTCATCACATGACGCCGGTCTGTTTACAAGTGATCGCTCCGTCATTTGACGGAGCGATCACGTGGTAAACGGCCGCTATCAGCGGCGATTTACCGCGATTCGCCGGAGATTCCCGTGGCGATTTACCGCGATTCGCCGGAGATTCCCGTGTGCGCGCCCCAGGGGGCGCGCGGGAGCGCGATTCTGGGAGGACGTTACATAACGTCCTCCCAGAGTTAAGCAACCACCTTGTCGACGTTATTTGTCGGCAGGTGGTTGCTAAGTGGTTAAATAAAAAACATGTTATACTTACCTGCTCTGTGCACAGGTTTTGCACAGAGTGGCCCCAATCCTCCTTTTCTGGAGTCCCCTGGCAGTGCTCCTGACCCCTCCTCTTTATTGGGTGCCCCCACGGAGAGCTGCTTTCCTGAGTCCTGCTGCTGCGTCTATTGACACCGACAGCAGGACTCTGCCCCACCCCCGGCTCCCGTGCGCCCAGCATCTCCAGTCTCGGGTCCTCATTGGATAGATTGATAGCAGCAGGAGCCATTGGCTCTTACTGCTATCATTCTATCCAATGAGGACCTGAGACTGGAGATGCTGGGCTTGTGCTCATCGCTGGAACGATCGGGTTCAGGTAAGAAAAAGGGGGGCTCTGGGGGGGGCAGCTGCAGCACAAAAAGTTTTCCACCTTAATGCATAGAATGCATAGAATGCATTAAGGTGAAAAACCTTGAGACTTTACAACTCTAAAGCCTCGTACACATGGTCGGACTTCAAACAAACTTTTCCGTGGATTTTTGTCCGAAGGGAGTTGGCCGGGCACACCCATAGCATACACACGGCATGACTTTTCTGCAAACTTTTCTGCAAACTTTCCCAACATCACGTAGTTTACTGCTCTTTACCGCCACCCTTTGGTCAACATCTGTTATTGTTGGTGGATTTTAACATTGGTTCTGGGCATGCGTGTTTGTACTTCGGACTAAAGTCCGATGGATTTCTGTACACACGATAGGACTTTGCACCATAGGACTTTTGTTGCCGAAAAGTTTGTCCGTTTGCAGAGCGAACTTTTGTCCAAAGAAAACCGAAAAAGTTTGTCCGATGGAGCGTACACACGGTAGGATTTTTTTTAAAACTTGCTCATTTTGAAGTTTGTTGTCAAAAAGTCCTACCATGTGTATGGGGCTTTAGGCTCCATTCACATTAGCGTTGAGAAAGATTTTTAGTGTAACTTCAAATGTGACTTTTGGTCAGGGTTGCCAACTTTCAGTAAATTTACAAACAGTTTGCAAAATCTGTGGGAGAAAAAGAAACCCTGGACTGCCGCACTCTGTATAGACAGTTATTTATTCCAAAATTTCAGGTAAAAAATCCAAATTCAAAATAAATCCATAAATCCAAAACAACAAATGCAGATAGTGTGCATGCAGGGAAGGGTGGCTAACGCGTTTCACGTCACGAATTGACGCTTACTCATAGCTATACAGAGTGCGGCAGTCCAGGGTTTCTTTTTCTCCCATGCATCAGTGCAGAGCCAGCACCTGTGTGAGTGACCGGGCGGAAGCAGCTATTTGGTGAATTCTCAAGCTTTTGAGCGGTACGTTTTTCCTTTCCTCAGTTTGCAAAATCTGTAATTTTTGCATCTGCCCATGAATGTCCATTATGGACATGCAGTCTGCATGTTCATAATGGACATTCACAGACAGATGCAAAAATTACAGATTTTGAAAACTGTTTGTAAATTTACTGAAAGTTGGCAACCCTGCTTTTGGTGCAACTTTGATCTGACTTTATATTCTCTGGAACAAAGTCACATCAAATGTCACACCAAGGTAGTACAGGCACCTTTTCAAAATCGATGCAACTTAAAATCGCACCGATCTGAAGGGGTGACATTGCAAAAAACAGGCTGTGACTTTTCATGTGACTTGTCATGTCCAAACGTTGCATGACAAGTCACACAAGTGTGAATGGGCCCTAAACATTTGATATGTTTTCTGTTTTCTATTGTGAATAAAATATGGGTTTATGAGATTTGCAAGTTATTGCATTCTGTTTTATGTAGATTTAACACTTTTTTTTTGGAATTGGGGTTGTATCCAAATCTATGAGATCCAAGATGAGGCAGGGTGGTCCTTGCTTTGTTCTGGTCCCCACTCCAACACACTAACTTGACATTTTTTGTCTATCAAACTGATAAAGGTCAGCTTTGACCATAGGAATCTTGAAGATAAATATGGGTAATACACTGTATAGAAAAAAGTGATCTTTTTGTTCACTCCAACGAGTTACCTTTCAGATGCAACACATTTTCTTTAGAGAACTAGGGTGTTGGGTCAACAGCCAGTTGGTCACTGAATGCCAAAAGGACATATGAGAGCCTCACCTTCATTGTCCATACAGTATAGTTTCCTCCACAACTCTAAGCTTCTTCAACCCTCGTCTAAGCAAAGTCATTGTGTTCAGTAAAGCTTTTTGCTTGCAGCAAATCAAAATGTCATAGTATACTTCAGCTGCTTGTGTAAATATGGAAAATATGTTATGTTACCAAACAGATCTATTTAAAGTGGAGTTCCACCCAATTTTTTTTCCTTTTTTTTATTCCACTCCTCACCCCCTTACATGCCACATTTGGCATGTAATTTTTTTGGGGGGGGAGTGGGGGCTTCAGTAGGAGTGGGACTTCCTGTCCCACTTCCTCCTTCCGCCCTGGAGCCGCCTAGGCGATACGTCATATCGCCTTGTGGCGGCTCCTCCCTGTAGGCGATCACCTGGGACGTGACAGGTCCCAGGCGATCGCCTGTCCACTCACAGAGCGCTGCGCCGTTCGCGCATGCGCAGTGAGTGCCCGGCCGTGAAGCCGAAAGCTGTCACGGCCGGGTGCCCATACTGTGAATGGACGCGCCGGCGGAGGAAGGGGGAGAGGAGTGGAGCTCCAGGCGGCGCGTCGCTGGACAGTGGAGCAGGTAAGTGTATGTTTATTAAAAGCCAGCAGCTACACTTTTTATAGCTGCTGACTTTTAATAAACATAAAAAAAAGGGTGGAACTCCGCTTTAAGCTTTTTCTCAGCTTACTGTGTGGCAGGGGCTTTGGCAGAATTAAATGCTCGATAATTTAGAGCCATAAAATGGACATTTCCAGGAAGACTCTGCCAACATGCCATAACCTCTGTAGTCCTACTGGGAAAAGATTAATTCAGCCCTTTTGCCGATCAAATTATTGGCGTCTTAAGTAAAGTTGTTAATAGGTTTAAATTAGCTCATAGTGCAACTTATTAGTGCTTCAATTAAACAAAAATAGTAAGCATGCTGTGTAATAGCTTGAAATCCATCCATCAAACTTGTACGCAGAATAATATTTCAAAAGCGTCCCCACTTTATGTGCTTGCACACTATGTCACTTAGGCATGAGATGTTTGGAATTAGCATAGCCCGCACATTCTGCAATTACCTTGTCCCATGCTTTGCCACTAACATGGGTTGTATGCAAGGCTTAACATTTTCACTGCCTCAACAGCTTGTTGCTAACCTAGCAAAAATAATTCAAATGGAAAAATTTAAAATATGCCTGATGTTTTGTTGGAAGGTGATTTTATTGTTCTGCTTTAAAACATTAATCAGGGATACGATTTTGCAGCGTGTTTTGTGTGAAAGAGAGGTTTTATTGCTATTTTGCTAGGAAAAAAAAAAAATCTGCAGGATTAAAGCAAGTTTCCCTCACAATCATTCTGTGGCTACTATGGGGTAATGTATGTACTATGTTTGATCTTTTTTTTGCATAGGTATTGGTGGCGCAATGTCAAGTGTTACTACTTATGCTTCACTAAGGCTACATAAATCACCTCACTTCAATCTGTGACAAACCCTTGTAGCTAAAGAACAATCAATATTGCTTCAGTCACACATTAATGGATTTACCTCTCACTAGGTTAATCACATATATCAATAATATTGCACAGATCCACCTGGAAATAAGGTGTTTAAATAAACATATACAAGGTGTAGTGTATAGTCAGCATTAGAGCTAGAAGAGAATTTGTAGTGTGAATTATGTATAGGCGGCTTATTCAGTAAGGCAAAGAAACATGTAATGAGTAGCAGCTCAATTCAAATTAACCTTTTTTGGTCTGGCTTCCGTAAGCTGAAATCTAATTGGTTCATATGGGTTATTGCAAATAAATCATTTGAGTTACTTTATTAGATAAGCCAAAAATGTGAAAACACACTATTTTGGTTTGGCTGGAGTTCAGCAGTTACAAATATTGCATGGATTTTCACAAAATGCTTATTATTTCAGTACAGTTCTGTAATAATCTCAGAGGGAGCACTATAACCCTGAGTGACAACAGTCCCTGAGGCAGCCCCACACCACCTCATATTCACACACATTGGAACCCCAGCTCCCTCAAACATACTTTTTTTTTCATACAAACCTTTTTCCAGTATCTTTTGGCTGGCTATGCGAAGTAGTACCATTCCTCTACCTCATCTCCCTGTAGTGATGGTCCTTATGCTGCAAAAGAAACTCATATTGAGACATAAGCACCATTCTCTGCATCATTTTTCTGTGTGCCCAGGCCTGTGTGTAGACACACCTCCACCTCTCAGCCATGGTTGAGGTCTGGTTGTGTGAGGCAATATTTGGATGCCTCTGCCTGAGCAATTATTGACTCCCTCATACAGAAACCGGTTTTAGCCATGATTAAAATATGAAAAAAGTGGGGATATAATTGTCTATTTGCACCCAGATGGAAACAGAATGCTAAGTATTTTACTGCAATTCTTAAATGGAAAAAATACCGCGCTGTGCCTATACCCAAATAATAAAACTACCAGAAACAAGCAGCAGCTCAAATGTGAGATATATACACATGAACAAATAGCAAACTGTAAAGGAAGCTGCGCTAAAAAAAATAAAAAATAATAATAACAATAACCAAGTGATCAAAGTGCACAAAAAAATTCAATCTGTGTAGCACTGAAAATATATAAGTAAACAGTCCTCAAAAGATCATAAGGAAGTGATCCAAATGTCCCATACATAAGAAAAAACACCACTGAATGTTGCGTGTAGATGAAACTGGACTCTTGATAAGAGCAACACCAACAAACGTGCACCTCCACCACATAAATTGTGCGCTTACCGAAAGACAAGCTGAAAACAAGCCTGTATAGTTGATCACTATCCGGATTTGTGTCCAACAGCTGCTCACAGACATAAAGCAGAAGGTGAACCAGGTAAGCTCAATTCATCAAACACGCAGGGATTGACCATCGAACATGTACCATCTTCTCTGTACAAAAGGAATGTCCTTGCACAGTGTCATGTCTTCTATCTCTCTGAACACCATATCAGATCTCATGGTCACCACTCCCAGTGGTCACACTGGGAGTGGTGACCATGAGATCTGATATGGAGTTCAGAGAGATAGAAGACATGACACTGTGCAAGGACGTTCCTTTTGTACAGAGAAGATGGTACATGTTCGATGGTCAATCCCTCCATGTTTGATGAATTGAGCTTACCTGGTTCACCTTCTGCTTTATGTCTGTGAGCAGCTGTTGGACACAAATCCGGATAGTGATCAACTATACAAGCTTGTTATGGGGGCACCAGAGCCGAGCCACAGCTCCCTGTGTCCATTCATACACAGAGTTGTGGCCCTGCCCCCTTTATTTCCTCATTGGCTGACTGACTTTGATTAACAGCAGCGGCAGCCAATGGCGCCGCACTGCTGTCTCAGCCAATGAGGGGTGGAGTCCAGGGCAACCAAGACACTCCTGCAACATCACTGGATCTAGATGAGGCTCAAGTAGGTATTAGAGGGGCTGAGGGGGGCTGCTGCACACAGAAGTTTTTTTTATCTTAAAGCATAGACTGCATTAAGATGAAAAACCTTCTGCCTTTACAACCACTTTAATGCATTCTATGCATTAATGTAAAAAAAAAAATCTGTGCTGCAGGAGCCCCCCAGCCCCTCCCCCCATACTTACCTGAGCCCGATCCTATCCAGCGATGTGCACGAGAGCGGCATCTCTCGCTTTGGCCTCATTCCTCATGGGCATATTGATAGCAGTGGCAGCCAGCCTGTGTCAATAGACGCAGACTGGATGGCTCGGGAGCGAGCACACACGGGTGTACTCAGGAAAAGTGACTTTTCCTGGGGGCACTTGCTGAAGAGGAGGGGCCTAGAGTGTTTGTTATTTTAGTTTAAAAAAAAATACTTTAACCCTTGCAGTGTGGAGACACCCAACTGCATAGGTACATAGGTACATTTTTAAAAGCAGCCCACAGTTGGAATTCAAAGTATAACTTAAGGCAAAACGTTTTCTTTCATTTTGGATGAAGTGGAGAAGAATTAGAACACCTGACATTTTTTTTTTTGCTGTCTGTGCCCCTGTTAGCTAGATTCATCCTCTCTATTTGTCCTGTTTACCATTAGCATTAAAAGCGGAAGTAAAAGAAAATTCCAAAGTTTTTAATGAGAACACTAGTTCTGGTGACCTGAGGGTCCCCAAATGATTTTTTCTTAATTTGCAGGCATTGGGACAGGAAATGAAAGTAAATCTGTGAAAGTAAATTTGCACAGATAGCAAAAAATAAATCAGCAGGGTTTAAAACCCTCTCTTACTCTTTCCAAATTGGAAAAAAAAAGTTTTGCCTATAGTTCTAATTTAGGGATTTAAATGCGGTTCCACTTTCAGCCAGAAAGTGTAAAACCAGTTCATATGCGCCACAGACGTTTGATGGCCCAAATTCTTCTGCTGAAAGCTTTCACTGATCAATAGGGATGAGCTTTGAGTTCGAGTTGAACTCATGTTCGACTCGAACATTGCCTGTTCACATTTTCGCCGAACAGCGAACAATTTGGGGTGTTCGCGGCAAATTCGAAAAGCCACGGAACACCCTGTAAAAGTCTATGGGAGAAATCTAAAGTGCTAATTTTAAAGGCTTATATGCAAGTTATTGTCATAAAAAGTGTTTGGGGACCCGGGTCCTGCTCCAGGGGACATTTATCAATGTAAAAAAAAGTATTAAAAACTGCAGTTTTTTTCGGAAGCAGTGATTTTAATAATGCTTAAAGTGAAACAATAAAAGTGAAATATTCCTTTAAATTTCGTACCCTTCAGGTCTGGTATGGATTTTAAGGGGAACTCCACCCCAAATAAAAAAAAAATGGCGTGGAGTTCCCCCAAAAAACCATACCAGACCCTATATCCGAGCATGCAACCTGGCAGGCCGCAGGAAAAGAGGGGGGGACGAGAGAGCCCCCCCCCTCCTGAACCATACCAGGCCACATGCCCTCAACATGGGGAGGATGTGGACAAGGGCCTCATCCCCACAACCCTTGCCCGGTGGTTGTGGGGGTCTGCGGGCAGGGGGCTTATTGGAATCTGGAAGACCCCTTTAACAAAGGGGACCCCCTGATCCCGCCCCCCATGTGAATTGGTAAGGGGTACATTGTACCCCTAACATTTCACGAAGAAAGTGTAAACAAAAATGTAAAAAAAACACACAGACACCTTGGAAAAGTCCTTTATTAAAAAAATAAAAATAAAAACACATTCCAGCGATATAATCCAATGTCCCGCGGCGATCCGATGTCCAGCGCTGCAGTCTCCACTCGAAACATCATTGGCTGAGCGGACCTACACTGCGGAGGAAGTTCCCCATCAGGTCCGCTCAGCCAATGACGTAGGCGGGGTCTGAGGTATGAGGGGACGGGGGCGCCCTCGTATTTTAGACCCTGCCTACGTCATTGGCTAAGCAGACCTGATGGGGAACTTCCTCTTCAGTGTAAAAAAATGAATAGACCCGCCCCTTCTCACGTTCCCCATCAGGAGCAGACCTGATGGGGAACGTGAGAAGGGGTGGGTTTTTTCATTTTTTTACACTGAAGAGGAAGTTCCTCATCAGGTCCGCTCAGCCAAGACGTAGGCAGGGTCTGAGATACGAGGGCGCCCCCGCCCCCTCGTACCTCAGACCCCGCCTACGTCATTGGCTGAGCAGACCTGATAAGGAACTTCCTCCGCAGAGTAGGTCCGCTCAGCCAATGACGTTTCATGTGGAGTGGAGACTGCAGCGCTGGACATCGGATCGCCACGGGACATTGGATTAAATCGCTGGAATGTGTTTTTTATTTTTTATTTTTAATAAAGGACTTTTCCAATGTGTCTGTGTTTTTTTTTGTTTTTTTTTTACACTTTCTTCGTGAAATGGTAGGGGTACAATGTACCCCTTACCAATTCACATAGGGGGGCGGGATCTGGGGGTCCCCTTTGTTAAAGGGGACTTCCAGATTCCGATAAGCCTCCTGCCCGCAGACCCCCACAACCACCAGGCAAGGGTTGTGGGGATGAGGCCCTTGTCCCCATCAACATAGGGACATCCTCCCCATGTTGAGGGCATGTGGCCTGGTATGGTTCAGGAGGGGGGGGCTCTCTCGCCCCCCCTCTTTTCCTGCGGCCTCCCAGGTTGCGTGCTCGGATAAAGGGTCTGGTATGGATTTTTGGGGGAACTCCACGCCATTTTTTTTTTATTTGGCGTGGAGTTCCCCTTAAAATCCATACCAGACCTGAAGGGTCTAGTATGGATATTTGGGGTGAACCCCACATCATTATTTTTTTAATTTGATGCAGGGTTCCCCTTAATATCCATACCAGACCTGAAGGGCCTGGTAATTTAATTTGGGGGGGACCCCCAAACATTTTTTTTTTTTTTTTTATCAATGACTTTTCTATGTATTGCCGGGAGCCGACAATTCATTATAGCCATGAGTGGTTTTAAATGACTTTTTTTCCTTCAGAAATTACATTTTGTTCAGGGACAGTTCTAAGCAAGGGAAACAAACGCTGCATACTATACACCCCCCAGGTACGAAATTTAAAGGAATATTTCACTTTTTATTTTTCACTTTATGCATTATTAAAATCACTGCTCCCGAAAAAACGGCCGTTTTTAAAACTTTTTTTTGCATTGATAAATGTCCCCTGGGGCAGGACCCGGGTCCCCAAACCCTTTTTTGGACAATAACTTGCATATTAGCCTTTATAATTAGCACTTTTGATTTTGAACGTTTGAGTCCATTGTATTTAATAGTATTCTAAATTTCACGCAAACTTTAGGTCTGTTCGCAGGTTCTGGTGCGAACCGAACAGGGGGGTGTTCGGCTCATCCCTACTGATCAACTGGAATTTTTTTTTTGCACCGAAAGCTGTTAATCTTTATTTGATTTCTCACTGTGAAAAAAAGCAAATACTGGGTTCTCAAGGCCATGTATTCAATAAGCTCCAAGAAATTTTAGTTTTGGAGTTACTTGTCAGCACGTTTAGAACCGTGGAAGGGTGTTAGAATTAATCTTGGAGACCCTTGGCAAAAAAAAAGATGGGTAGGGGGTGTGAAGGTGCAGGTGTTCCATCCACAAATTGAAGCTCCAGGTTTTTTTTGCAAAATACAATATTTCATAAAATGTTATGCTCTGTTTGTGATTGACATAAAGTAGTTGAAAAGTAAGCAATTAATATCACGCAGAAATTCCTTTATGTCCGTCAGAAAAAAGCATGATGGAAACTGCTGGCTAACCCTGTTCTTCCTATAAGAAACAAAGCAGTCTTTTTTACTACATAAACTTATTCAGAATAATATTTTTCCCAACTACAACAAAGTACAGTAATATGTTTTAAATGAAGCTAGTTTAATGCATGTTTTGCTGTTGTCTGCTCAGTATTTTGCGTAATGATTGTGGACATTTTTATTGTTCAGAAAAATGAGTTATCCAAGAAAAAACAAGTAGCGATGGTGAACAATTGTTATGTTGCTGTAATTTCCCCATTTGTGATAAGTTGGCTTTTTCGCTGACTGGAAGGATAAAGGTTGCAAAGGCACAAATTGGCATGAAATCTTTTTCGATTGGATTCTTCAGCTAAAAGTGTGAATAATGTAAGCCAACAAATCTGATTGGCAGAGTTAATACAAATTTTGTTTTCAGATAAAGGAAGCAAAAGGTAAAAGGCTAACAGCTTATTTTGTGCGTTTAGCAATAAATATGGATTTGTTTGGCCTCAGCTGGCTGGGATTGCTGTGTAATTCATTTTTTTTTCTTCTATATCCCTACGGTTTCTTTCCCCTTCTGAGTATTTTTAGTGCAAACATCCACTCTTAGTGACATACAGATGCGTACAAAAGCAGGTAAAAAGTGATTTGTGACATTGCCCTGCAACCGAATTTCACTAATGATTTATTGAGGGTAAACATTTCAGCTTAGTCCACCTTAAAGTGGACCTGTCATTAATGTTCACCGTCCATAAAATCAGTAGGGCATATGTCATCATTACTGTGTCACTTTATGATTTTAAGAAAGCAGAAATGCCTCTCCCTTGTTATAAATACAATTCTGCTGCTCCTAAGCTCCCAGCCTAGGCAGTCTAGATCACATGATCTCTGGCTACCAATTATTAGGGACAGCAGATTCTTTTGTTGTCTGCCAGATAAATCCTGTCTAGTCTATTTGCAGTAAGAAAAGAGGATCAACACAAAGGAAACAGAGCCTGTGTATAAACTGAGTAAACTCAGCTGCCCCTGTGTTTTCAGATAATTCCAAACTATACATAGAAACAAGGTTAATTTGTTAATGCACATTAATACGATTGTTTACCTTAAGCTTATTTCCTTCACATATGCAGCTAAAACAAATGTAAAAGATTGCAGTTCTATTTACTGATGTGGTGTTGTACTTAAAGTGGAGCTCCACCCTAAATAGCAACTTTTGCTATTTGGAACCCTCTCCCCCTCCGGTGTCACAATTGACACCTTTCAGGGGGGAGGGGGGTGAAGATACCTGTCTAAGACAGGTATTTTCACCCACATCCGGGAGTCCTCTCTCCGGGAATCTGCGGGAGTTACGTCACTTCCCGCAGACTTCCCTTGGTGTTCTGGGAGACACTCGGCTCCCAGAACACAGGAGCACCAATCAGAACGGCGCAGCGCGACTCGCGCATGCGCCGTAGGGACCCGGGCATGAAGCCGCAGGGCTTCACTTCCTGGTTCCCTCAGCGAGGATGGCGGAGGGAGCAGCAGAGCGACGAGCAGTCGCTCGTCCTCTGCTGCGGACGTCGCTGGACTCCAGGACAGGTAAGTGTCCAAATATTAAAAGCCAGCAGCTGCTGTAGCTGTAGCTGCTGGCTTTTAATATTTTTTTTTCCGGCGGAGCTCCGCTTTAAAGTGGGTGTCAAGGATATGTGCAGAAAGATAATCAAGGGTGAAGATTTAAAAGCCCTTTTCAACTAGCAAATTACTGTTAGCATTGATTTACAATGGTCACGTGGCCATTGATACCTCAGTTGGGTTGCTTCCTCTCTGGGTGGTGGGTGGTATCTATTGAGGAGTGTAGTGGACAACAATTTGCTATAGCGAAGACACTTGTGTCCTTGGTCAACAGTATTAGGTGAAGGGCTCTGGTGCAATTGGCTTTCATGACTGGGCAGACACATTAAATGGCAGACAGCAGAACTTCTAATTCAGCTATGCTTTTTCACTATTCATTGTTTTCTACAGGAAGTAAGGTAGGAATTAATAGTGGTGTAATGGTTAGCACTCTCACCTAGCAGTAAAAAGGGTCGCTGGTTCAAATCCCAACCATGACACAACCATCATGGAGTTTGCATGTTCTCCCTGTGCCTGCATGGGTTTCCTCCGGGTACTCCGGTTTCCTCCCACACTCCAAAGACATGCTGGTAGGTTAATTGGCTTCTGTCTGAAAGAAATTGGCCCTAGTATCCAATCGAGCACCTTTGGGATCTGGTGGAACGGGAGATTCGCATCATGGATGTGCAGCCAACAAATCTGCAGCAACCGCGCAATGCTGTCATGTCAATATGGACCAAAATCTCTGAGGAATGTTTCCAACACCTTGTTGAATCTATGCCAAAAAGAATGAAGGCAAAAGGGGGTCCAACCCAGTACTAGCATGGTGTACCTAATATAGTTAATATATACGGTATATCTATATATATAGATAGATATATTATCTATATATCAAGAAGGTTAGGAAGGAATATACACTAAAATTACCACAACCATAATTAAGAAAATAAGACTCTAAAGCCGTGTACACACGATCGGTTTTACCGATGAAAACAGTCCGATGAATTTTTTTCATCAGACAAACCGATCGTGTATGGGCCCCATCGGTCTTTTTTCCATCGGTGTCAAAAAATAGAACATGTTTTAAATTTTTCCGATGGATAAAAAACCGATAGCAAATTCCGATCGTCTATGGGCAAGTCCATCGGTTAAAAAACCCACACATGCTCAGAATCAAGTCGACGCATGCTCAGAAGCATTGAACTTAATTTTTCTCGGCTCATCGGAGTGTTTTACGTCACCACGTTTGGAACGGTCGGTTTTTTGACTAATGGTGTGTGGGCAAGACTGATGGAAGTCAGCTTCATCGGTTTTCCGATGGAAAAATCCATTGGTTTAAAAACCATAGAAAATCCGATCGTGTGTACGGGGCTTTACATTTGACTGATAAACCTACAAATAGAGCTGCACAATAGAACTGCAACTGACTCTATAGAGCAAAGTAACAAAAAAAAAGGGAGAGTGCATGATAAAAATAGAAATCAAATAGACGGAAGAGATGTGTGCTTGAAATGGCGGAGTACAGATCTCTGTACAAATTCTGATCATACCTAGTTAGTTTAGCATAGTTAAAGTGACACTATAGGTAATTTTTTTTTTTTTTTAAATAACAAACATGTCATACTTACCTCTGCTGTGCAGCTCGTTTTGCACAGTGTGGCCCCCAATGCCATTTTCTGGGGTCCCCGGCGGCTCTTGCGGCTCCTCCCCGCATCAGATAACCCCCTCTGGGAAGCGCTCTCCCAAGGGATTTACCTTGCGGGCACGCTCCCAGATCCTTCATTCGGCGTCCATAGCTGCCGAATGCAGGACTCAGCCCCGCCCCCCGGCGCCCACGTCATTGGATTTGATTGACAGAAGCGGGAGCCAATGGCTGCACTGCTATAAATCTATCCAAGAGAACCGAGAACCCCGGGCAAAGATCCAGCGTGTTATCGACGCAGGACTTTCCAGGGCTCAGGTAAGTAAGTAAGTGGGGGGGCCGGTAATAGTCAGATGTTTTTTCACCTTAATGCATAGGATGCATTTAGGTGAAAAAAACAGGAGGGTTTACAACCCCTTTAAAGGGGTTGTAAAGGTTTGTTTTCTATTTTCTAAATAGGTTCCTTTAACCACCTCGCGCCCGCCGTATGAGAATATACGGCCGCAAGGTGGTTGTCAAATGCCGGGAGGCCGTTATTATACGGCCTCCGCTATTTGGCCACTGGGGGGCGCGCGAGCGCCGCCAGGGCGCGCGCACGTGCCCGGCGCTTCACTGCAATGCCGATGCGCGTGCCTGGCGGCCGCGATGTCCGCCAGGCACCCCCGATCGGCGGTTACAGAGACAAGGACATGGATCTGTGTGTGTAAACACACAGAGATCCATGTCCTGTCAGGGAGAGGAGACCGATGCTGTGTCCCTTGTACATAAGGACACAGATCAATCACCTCCCCCAGTCAGTCCCCTCCCCCCACAGTAACAATCACTCCCAGGGAACACATTTAACCCCTTCCTCGCCCCCTAGTGTTAACCCCTTCCCTGCCAGTCACATTTATACAGTAATCAGTGCATATTTATAGCACTGTTCGCTGTATAAATGTGAATGGTCCCAAATTAGTGTCAAAAGTGTCCGATGTGTCCGCCATAATGTCGCAGTCACAAAAAAAATCACTGATCGTCGCCATTACTAATAATAAAAAAAATATATATAAAAATGCCATAAAACTATCCCCCTATTTTGTAAACGCTATAACTTTTGCGCAAACCAATCAATAAACGCTGATTGCGATTTTTTTTTACCAAAAATATGTAGAAGAATACGTATCGGCCTAAACTGAGGAAAAAAATATAAAAAAAAAAAAAATTGGGATATTTATTATAGCAAAAATCAAAAAATATTGCTTTTTTTTCAAAATTGTCGCTCTATTTTTGTTTATAGCGCAAAAAATAAATACTGCCGAGGTGATCAAATACCACCAAAAGAAAGCTCTATTTGTGCGAAAAAAAGGACGTAAATTTTGTTGGGGAGCCACGTCGCACGACCGCGCAATTATCATTCAAAGCGTGACAGTGCTGAAAGCTGAAATTTTGCCTGGGCAGGAAGGGGGTATATGTGCCCAGTAAGGAAGGGGTTAAAGGGGTTTTAAAGGTTTGTTTTTTATTTTCTAAATAGGTTCCTTTAAGCTAGTGCATTGTTGGTTCACTTACCTTTTCCTTAGATTTCCCTTCTAAATATTTTTTTTCTTTGTTTTCTTTGTCTGAATTTCTCACTTCCTGTTCCTCCTCAGTAAGCTGTTCAGTAAGCTGTTCTGGCTGACCCCACACCACTCGGATGATGGTGTGAAGTTTAGTGAGGAGAAACAGGAAGTGAGAAATTCAGACAAAGAAAAAAAACATTAAAGCCCCATACACACTATCAGTTTTCTTGCAGGTTTTTCTCTTCAGGTTTACCAAAACCATGTAGTGCAAGGGCCTGCCTGATTGCATACGAATTGAAACTCTTAAGGTTTGACCTCATATTAGATGGTTTTGGTAAACCTGAAGAGAAAAACCTGCAAGAAAACTGATAGTGTGTATGGGGCTTTAGAAGGTAAATCAAAGGAAAAGGTAAGTGAACCAACAATGCACTAACTTAAAGGAACCTATTTAGAAAATAATAAACAAACCTTTACAACCCCTTTAAGTATGCAAAAGCATGAATGCTGTCTAGGATTTTATTAATTAAGCCTGCTTGTCTACACAATGAAAATCCGCCCTCCCTTTTAAAACATTTCTCAGTCTTTAAACTCATCGTGGGAATGCAAATGTTTCACTCAAGTAGCTGACTGACAAAAATAACAGTTGTTTCTCATAAACACCACCACAAAATGAAAACATACCCCTAAGGTTATTGTTATTGCCGCTTTAAAATTACAGACCTTAGGTTTACTTGTTAAGGCTTGATATTTGCATTTCCCTGTAATAAAAAGAATGTTTATTTGATGTATTTTAAATGGCTTTTTAGCTCATTTTCATGAAATTTGGCAACAAGAACACAGGGCCATAAAACAAAATGGGATCTGGATCAAGCTCTGTTGCAAATGACATCTCTACAACATTTCCTCTACTTTATTACCCATCATTTTTAGATTTTCATATTTTTTTTTTCTCATATTATTGCTTTTTTCCCCCTCATACATAGGTGCATGAACAAAATGCTAACCTAGGGACCTTCGACCATCCACAATACAATTTTCAAAAGCCTTTAGTAACTACGGGATAAATAAAACTCTTCAAGCAACAATAGTGAAACAGTGCATTCTGGGGATTGTCCTTTTCTATTTCACAGCTCCATTAATAATTGCAGGCTTTGATTAAAATTGATGCCTATTATTTATAGTAATTGCAATGTTCAAATAAAAATGTCAGACTGGTATATAGCTAGTCTAATGTGTTGATAAGAATATAAATGCTTCACTGTATCAAACTGAAGGCTGAGGAAAATATTTTTGGGTGCCAAAGCTTTAGTACATATTAAATAACTGTGGCACCATCTTAAAACCATCCAAAAATGTAGGCTTCATTCACATGGCATTTTTGTGTTTTACTGCTGCAAGAAGCTGGTATAATCCTGCTGCTGGTTTCGTAGGTGGATGCCGATAGCTGCTGCCGTGCAGCCTGTACAAAGCAATGACAGGCTCATATCGGCCACGGCTTTTCGTGAGTGTTCAGATGCAATCGCACATGGAGTGATTACCTGCTGTAGGGACAGATGGTCATCCTTAGACACAAACAGCTTGCATCCAGGGGTGGTCACCTGTCTCTAACCACAGGTCATTGCTCTGTACAGGCAGAGCAGCACCAGCTATCTGCATCCACCTGTAAAATCTTGTGCAACTCTACATAGAAACCAATCAGCAACCATGAACAAGGTATAATTCACATTTATGTGCAACATGTGGCAAGAATTCACTGTATTCCTGCAGTTGTATATACAGGTGTGAAAAATAAAAAAGGAGAGAGTGACCTCGTAACGCCCAAGCCAAATGTATCATACACATGCCTCCATCCCCATGTATATATGTAGTAAAGGGAAAAAGAAAGGTTTTGGGACTTTGAATGAGGCATGTGTATGTAGCATAATGAATGGAATGGAACCTATTTTTTCGGGTCATGCGTTGTGATTCCCTGTACAGGGCAGCACAAGATCCCGGAACAAAAAAACTCCAATTAAACATTTGATCAATTTATGGTTCATGAATACACATAGTACCCAATATAACATAGATTGTGTCATGTAAAAATGCATGACACACAGTTTCAAAAAGAAATCAACTGCTCTTTTTTGTATCAATTATGTATATTAAATATGTCAACTTGATCATGTTCATTTCTAATTTATTATTATGTTTCTTTTTGAAACTGTGTGTCATGCATTTTTACATGACACAATCTATGTTATATTGGGTACTATGTGTATTCATGAACATTAAATTGATCAAATGTTTAATTGGAGTTTTTTTGTTTCAGGATCTTGTGCTGCCCTGTACAGGGAATCACAACACATGACCCGAAAAAATAGGTTCCATTCCACTCATTATGCTACATACACATCCCTTATTCAAAGTCCCAAAACCTTTCTTTTTCCCTTTACTATATATATACCGTATATACTCGAGTATAAGCCGATATTTTCATCCCTTTTTTTGGGCTGAAAGTCCCCCCCTCGGCTTATACTCGAGTCAGCGAAATTGAATATTGTAAAATGTACCTGAAGGCTGCGGCGTCCATCATTTAAAACTTGCGGGCTCTTCCTGGTCCCTTCCGTGATAGGCGGAACTGTGTCTGCTGAGAATCGCCTATCACGAACGTTCTCTCATCCTCAGTTTCCCAGCAGACCTCCGTGATTGGCGGAAACTGAACACAGTGTCTGCTGGGATGGGTGAAGATGAGAGAACGTTTGTGATAGGCGATTCTCAGCAGGCAGTTCCGCCTATCACGGAAGAGACCAGGAAGAGAGCGCAAGTTTTAAACAATAGACGCCGCAGCCTTCAGGTACAATTTTACAATGTTCAATTATAATTCTAGGGAAACAGTGAGGGTGGGCACAGTGAGGGTGGGCACAGTGAGGATGGGCACATGTGAGGATGGGCACAGGTGAGGATGGGAACAGTGAGGATGGGAACAGTAAGGTGGCAATGGGCTTAGTGAAGTTGCAATGGGTGGGCATTGTTGACCCTCGGCTTATACTCGAGTCAGTAAGTTTTCCCAGTTTTTTGTGGCAACATTAGGTACCTCGGCTTATACTCGGGTCGGCTTATACTCGAGTATATACGGTACATGGGGATGGAGGCATGTGTATGATACATTTGGCTTGGGCGTTACAAGGTCACTCTCTCCTTTTTTATTTTTCACACCTGTAAATACAACTGCAGGAATACAGTGAATTCTTGCCACATGTTGCACATAAATGTGAATTATACCTTGTTCATGGTTGCTGATTGGTTTCTATGTAGAGCTGCACAAGATTTTGCATTCTCTAGTTTTATTAAATCAACTCCATTATCTCATAGCTATTCTGTTTCTTAAGTGTAAGCGGAGGTGCCGCGGGAAAAAAATATATTAAAAGCCAGCAGCTGCAAATACAGCAGCTGCTGACTTTTAATATATGGACACTTACCTGTCCTGGAGTCCAGCGACGTCCGCAGCAGAGGACGAGCAATCGCTCGTCACTCTGCTGCCCCCACCGCCCTCCTCGGTGAGGGAACCAGGAAATGAAGCCTTGCGGCTTCACTGCCTGGTGCCCTACGGCGCATGCGCGAGTCGCGCTGCGCCGTTCTGAATGGTCCCCTGTGTTCTGGGAGCCGAGTGTCTCCCAGAACACTACAGGGAATCTGCGGGAAGTGACGTGCTTCCCGCAGATTTCCCGCAGAGAGGACACCCGGAAGTGGGTGCAAATACCTGTCTTAGACAGGTATCTGCACCCCTCCTCCCCCTGAAAGGATGTCAATTGTGACACCGGAGGGGGGGAGTGTTCCGATGAGCGGAAGTTCCACTTTAGGGTGGAGCTCCGCTTTAAGTGTGCATATTATTCAAACAACCCTTCCATGGATAGTAGGTCATGTAGTTGGTATATGTCAGGGATACTGAAGAATCCTTCACATCTCCAGAGTAGATGTAGGTTCACAGTGAGTCCAGAAAGTGGCCAGTCTGTACCCTTTACCTCTGCAAGGAGAATTGAATTGGCTGTGCAGTAACTTACAAGCAAAGGTCTTTGTGTGTGCCTTGCTGGTGAGCTGATAGATGGTTAGAAGATCAGTTCAAGTAGCAAATTGTAAGGTGCAAATTTAGGAAAGATCAGATCAAAGTTCAAGACATGTTGCAGGCAGGTTTATTTGGGAACCTGAAGATATTAAGGGTTTGAGACAGGCATACAGTTTCTAGAATAGGCTGCAATCAAATCAGAATATCAGTCAGAACAGATACATTTTAAAACCTTACTGAAAGTGACAGGAAACCTTTTATAAGGAACTGAATTAAAACTAGCTGCCAGTTAACTTAAAGCGGGGGTTCCGCGGCCAAACTTTTTTTTTTTTTCTTCAGCATTCACTGGGGTATATGAATAGGAAGGTACACTCACTACTTTGGTCGCTGTATATAACCGTGGTCCGTTTTATCGGCAAAGAAGGACTTATAAAATCTGTTTGAGGGAGTTTCCATTTTGCTTGTGGGCATTGTGAAGCCCACAAGCAATCACTTCCTGGAAGCGGTGAAATCTCTCGAGATTTCGCGTCACGGTGTCTTGTCACATTCGGCTCCCCATCACAGATTGTCCAGGAAGTGACGTTTCGTCGCCGCCATCTTGCTACACCCCACACTCCTGCACAGTAATGATAGAGTGAGCAGGGGGCAAGCGGACATCTTGTTACACCCAACGGAGTTTTAGATTTCACAGTTATTTTCAACACAAAACGGATTTGCAAATATTGTATTTAAGCATATAAGCTCCGTTTTATGTTTAAAATAACTGTGAAATCTGAAACTTCCTGTGGGTGTAACAAGATGTCCGCTTGCCCCCTGCTCACTCTATCATTACTGTGCAGGAGTGTGGGGTGTAGCAAGATGGCGGCGACGAAACGTCACTTCCAGGACAATCTGTGATGGAGAGCTGAATGTGACAAGACAAGTCCCACATCGCATTGCGGCGCCGGGGAAAAGATAAGATACGCCTACTCCCGCGGGAGGGGAATCCCGGAAGTCACAGTTTAGATGGCTATATTAAGGTATTTATTTAAAAAAAAAAAAAATGTTGTGGCAATTCAGTATGTGTGCTGTGCAATGATTGTTTTAGAATAATGTTGTCAGTTTGGGTGAACCTCCGCTTTAAGATGCTCTTGGACATTGTGCCCATCTGCTGTACTGCATGTAGCTAGGAGAAGACACTGGCATATGCCCAGAACAGCTCAGCTAGCCAGGGGGTAGAAATGTTTAACTGGCATTTTAAATTCTGCATCAGGCAGCACTAATCATAGGCATACTTCTGACCTCGATGATGTCCCCAGATCATCTTCAGTGGTGCATTGGTAACCTTTACTTAGGCCTCATTTAGCCTAAGCAGAAATTGTAAAGTGTTTTCCATGCTGTTTAAAGTAAAATAAAAAATATATATTTTCATCACCATCCCTTGGTAATTAATGGAAGTAATCAGAAAATCTCTTGCTTATTCATGTAGCAATTGATTTTATAATGTAAAAAAGCCTATTTCTCTACAATTAATAGAAGCCATAAATCATAAGAATCTGTTATACTTATGTTTTTTACATTCAGCCTGGACATGGTTATTGCAGAGTTTCAAAAGTAATAGTCAAGGCATTTTTTTCAGCTGTAGGAATTCTTATTCTTATTCAATGTGCCTTACCATTTAAATTGCCCTGAAGCCGGCAGTCTTGATATATCAGGCACCGACTGATTGATAAAGTTCCTTTAGGCTGTAGTACATTCCACGATAAAATAAAATGGTGCTGATTCTGATACTTTTTGTGCCACCATGAAGCCTAAGCCTAAGGGCCATGTCACATTGGTGACCTTCACAGAGAGCACACACCTGCTTCTGCAGCATCATATCCAAACCACTGCAGAATCTCACTCACTAGCGAAGGGAGAAGAAACAGAACATAATTCCACTGGTTTGGCCAATGAGGGATGGGTGACGTAAAGCAGGTACGTGTTACCAATGTTGTTGCTGGAAAATTGCTACCAGCGATAGGATCGCTAGAGTGAGATGGCTTAATAGGAGCTTTGATGATGGTGATGGCAGAGAAATTGAGGAAATTAACCTCATGGCATAGAACAGTAGTCCTCTTAGTTTGCATCACCACTCAATTAATTCAGTTAATCCCCTTCCTAGTTTATGACCTTGAAATAGGAAGCATGCCAGTGATATTCAAGGATATGCACATACCTGGGGATTCTCTGCTGAAAAAAATATATTGCTTTAGTGATCTAACTTACCAGTAATGAAGTACATGCTACATTGTGTAGGCAGCTGAATCTTGTAGAAATTTTAACTGCAGGTATGCCCTGTCCTCTTCCTGTCTCTGAACTTATGGCACTATAGAGATTAATGGCTTTGTTATTTCTGTGGGGCTACTTAGAAAACATTTCTGATGAGAACCTGCCCACTCCTCCCACCTCCTCCATTGAAAAATGTTCTTTCTTTGCTTTCATTGCCTGTAACATGACCTGCGAATAGGGGAGAGTCTATTGAGTCACATTATTCTCTCCCTCATCCACAGATCATGTTATAGGCAGTAAACCAATGAAATAATATTTCTCAATGGAGGAGGAGGGAGGAGGGGTGGGCCCTCATTAAGAACATGTTCACAGCAGCCTCACAGAAGACCAGAAGCTTTTAACTCACAAAGTACCAGCAATTTAGAGACAGGAAGAGGACAGGGCATCCCTGTAGTGAAAATACCTACAGGATCCAGCTGGCTACATGGCATGGGACATCCTTCATTACAGGTAGCTCAACCTATAGATTTCATGGCAAACCTTCAGTTTATAGGTCCTGTTCACATTAGGTGATTTGGAATCAGGGGCAGAAGCATGGTGCTTCTGCCCCTGATTCCAAATCATAGAAAAACACATGTAGTGGGTTTGGTTGCAATTATTCTTAAAGGAGAAGTATGGCCAAAGCTATTTTTGCTAAACTTCTCCAATGGATCACAGGAGTGCAGTTCGTTCTGCACTCCTGTGACCCATTTTCAGCCAACAGCGGGCTAAAGCCCACTGTCAGCTGATGTCACTCAGCCGGTCTAGGGTCTGAAAAGATCCTGACCATATGGTCGGAATCTGCCCAGATGCCTGGACCGGGACCTGGCTCAGCCTCTCAGTGACCCACTGAGAGCCAGAGTCAGCCCCTCCCACCCCCTCCACAACCCAGCACTCCAGTGAGTGCTGGAGGGGAGAGCAGAGGGCAGCTGACTGACAATAAAGGCTCTCTGCTCAGAGTGGTGGGGGAGACCTGAGCGATCATCGTGATTGATCACTCAGTTCTCATTACAGAGCCAGTGGGGGACAGATGCAGCATCAGATCAATGCTGCATCCACGTAGGTCAGTATAATTGTTTATTTTTTTACAATTCCAAACTTCTCTTTTAATGGCACCCCAAACACGGTGTGATTCTGTTTAAAAATCGCACCCCAAAAGAAGCAGGAAATTCTTTTGAGCGACACACATCCATAGGGCAACCCATTGAAGTGAATAGGCTGCCCTATGTGCGAAGCGTGGAAATGTGTGGAAATCACACTTTTAAAATCTCAAGTGGGAATCACAACGCAATATCTGAACGAGTCCTTAAGAACTATGCACACATTGATCAAAATGGGTCATTTGAGGTATTTCCAATGACAACCAAGTACCTGAGGCCCAAGGTATACAATTTATTGAGCCCACTGGCACATACAGGGAAGCTGTCTGTTGAACAGCTGTCTGTGGCACAGGGTTGTACCACATCCGAATGAACACACATGCAGCATCAGATTTAACACTTTAGTGTGGTTCATCTGATCCCCTCTCCATGGCCCCCCTGCTTAGCAGAATTCTTTTTTTTTTTTTTTTTTAGCAGAATTCTTTTTTATTCAGTGCCAATGTGAACAATAGGAGAGGCATGACCTTTTGAAAAAAAAAATCCCCTAGATGCCCCTACTCCCTTGTCAGTTGGTCCTCAATATTGTGCATTATGTATTCCAACGCCAGTGATGTGGCAACCTAAATATTGTATGAGAATACTGTATTAAAATTCTCTGAATCCTTGTTAAGCAAGGCTAGCGCTTCAAGCTTTTTTTTTTTTTTTTTTTTTCCAATGTGATGTGCAGGGCTGGAGAATGAAGGATTAGGTTTGCAATTCCCTTTAAGAGTAATGGGAATTATGTAGCTAATCCCTCATACATAATCTTGAAAATGAACCTCTGAGTCTAAACCTAATGCATGGGATTTAAATACAAAAATAAATAACTTGCTACTCTGTATATTGCATACATCCTCACAGCAGTTGTCTTAAATAGACTGAGCTGGAGAGTGTCGGCTAATCCCTGCGGTGCTGCTAGGTCTTGCAGCCCATTGTACTGAAGGGAGTCTCTTTTTCCTTGATAGGATAGGAAATAAAAAGCAGAACACAATTTGATACAGGTTTGTGCTGAACACCCACGACCTGACTCAACAGAACTGAAATCCTCATAAGACCAAGGAAAAATAATGCAGCAGTATCTCCATGTTTTCCTTTTTTTAATCCTCTTCAGAATTCATCAAAAAAAAAATAAAAAAATCTGTGTGCCAGCTAATAATGTTTAGAGACAGCTGTCAATTTATCTTCACAAATATAAACCAGGGTTGCAGAGCAAAATCTGTAAAGGTGTGCTTTCTGATAAACCCACAATATATAGAATGTCTGCAGAATCATTTGTAAACATTCTTTCAAAGTGGCATACTGACTAAACGGAAATACCATAGAGATTTTTTTTTATATTTTTTTATATATACAAGAATCACAAATGTTAAACTTAACAAAAAACTTTTCTGCACCTCACTGCAAAGCAAACCTGCAGCAATCCAAGAGGAACTCCCACCAAAACCTATTTTGTTTATTTTTTCCACTTTGATAAACTTGGGAAAGCTGTACATGTTTTATTGCATTGGTAAGATTTCCCTTCCTTTTCTTTCCAGATGGCACTGATCGACCTCTGTACAACTGCCCTGTTGGATTTTTCCCGCTCGATCAGCAATGCAGGCTATAGCCTGCAACGGTGATCAATGTATTCTGACAGTGAGGAAATCTCCCCACTGTCAGAATACAATAGCTCAGCAAGCAGGATTCCCACATACACATCGAGTGTGTGGATGGGAGAATTGAATCAACAAAAAAAACTGACTCATCTATGGGCTGCCTTGGGGGCTCATAGTTGTTGGCAAATGTAAAAGAGTAGAGTAGAGTAAAGCCCTGTACACACGATCGGATTTCCTATGGATTCTAATTCTATGTATTTTTCCATCGGAAATCCGATTAAGCTGAGTTCCATCAGTCTTGCCTACACACCATCAGTCAAAAATCCGACCGTCCCAAGCGCTGTGACGTAAAACACTCCGACAAGCCGAGAAAAATGAAGTTCAATGCTTCTGAGCATGCGTCGACTTGATTCTGAGCATGCGTGGGTTTTTTGTCCGATGGAGTTCCACACAGATGATCGGAATTTGCTATAGTTTTTTTCCCCATCGGATAAATTTAAAACATGTTCTATTTTTTCTCACCGATGGAAAAAAGACCGATGGGGCCCATACACGATCGGTTTGTCCGATGAGAAAAGTCCATCGGACTGTTTTCATCTATAAAACCGATCGTGTGTACACAGCATAAGAGCCTAGTAACATACTGTACATGATCAGGTTCAGAACCTCCTGTGGACCTGGAAGATGCTACTTCTGCTGCTCGTGTTGCTGGAAAGGAACTATTTCTAAAGAATTAAGAGGTTGAAATGTGAGGTAACAAGATTTCTCCATGCAAATAACTAGCATGCACATTCAGTTGGATAAAGGAACATCCATCAAACTTTCTTCAAACTTTCTTCATGTGACATACAAATTACACATCACGAATGCACACAAAGCACAAAAGGATTACCCAAATTACATTTGCAAGCACCCAGCCTGTAATTTCTGCCATGTTTATAACTATTTCCACTTGAAACACATGCACACTTAGGGCCCATTCACACCAAAAGCCATGCATTTCTGCATGTACGTCAATGCGCGTTTAAGGCGGTGCATTTTTCCCTAAGCATTTTAGGATTTGTCTGCTCGCATTTTAGGGGCTTGTCTGCTTGCATTTCCTTTGAGGTCACTTCCTTCTTCTTTATGTTTTTTACTTTAAATCTTTTTTATTATGCGAAGAATGTCAAAACACAAAAGATTCATCGTACAATAAGGGTTGCACAGGCTGAAGCCCCAGCCAAAATACAGCGTAAATACAATGTCAATTTCCATCAGAACATAGCGCATAATATCAGACACTTAGACACTGGATGAGTAAATAAGCACATAAAAACTAGTAAAGTCCACAGGATCACAAAAGAAAATAAAATAAAAATGCCCATCCTGTTGACCTTACGCTAACCTGAAGCAAAAAACAGGGACTAGACCCAACCATGGGAGCAAATAACCCAATCTTGTAAAGGAAGAGAAGAAAAAAGCTAATGAAAAGGAAAAGAGGACCCAGTCGGGAGACCAGACTACAGGTCCCAGAGGGGGAAAAAGGCAGGGAAATAGAAGAGGAGGAAGAGACCCAGAAGAAGAACCTGCAAAAGCATTTTGAACCAGGAGGTCCTGAACAGGATACATAGAATAGGAAGACTCTTTCAGATCAATGTTAACATAACTAGCCCATGGTTTCCATACCTTCCGAATCCGAGGCACGAAATCTGTAAGCTTACTTGCCAGGTGCTCATTGAAACTTTGCGCCTAAACATAGCAATATGAACTGAGGGGCGCTTCCAGGATCAAGCTATGGCAAGTTTGGCAGCCAATAGCATAAAATGGATCAACCTTTGAGTAGAGCGCACATTGTCATCAACCTTTTCATTTAATAGAGCTATACAGGGTAGCTGTGGAACAGGTATATCTGTTACTCTCCGTAATTTCAGGGCATTCCCACCAAACGTGCTGCATGGTACCTAGGGAATGACAGCCCCGAAAACATGAAGATGAGGAGGTTGAAAATAGCCTCGCAAGACGTGCTAGAACCATATACCATCTCGTAAGGACCTTAACACTGGTCTCCACCAAAGAGTCATATAGTATATCCTTATAGGCAGCATGGAAGAAGGATTGCTAATGGTCCAGGTCTTTCTCAGAGGCTAAATTTGTGCCCCAATTCTTTATGTTTTTATGTGCACTGTGCTGCATTGCAGTGCGTTTACGTGCATTTACACATGTTTGCATTGCGAAAAAGGTTGCTGTATTTTTTTTCCACTACACCACTTTGGTGTGAACTATGTCCATTAGAGAAGACGGACTGTATATGCAGTCTATGTCCATTATATTATATGGACTGTATATGCAGTGGGAATGCATTCAAAAATGCATCCCACTGCACGTTTTGCGAGTGGGCACTCAGAATTCAAAAAAACTTCCACCCAAAATTCACACATTTTTACAATTGGATTCAATTGAAAAAGTGTGTGAATTTTGGGAGAAAATTGTGTTAAAACATTATTAAAGCAAAATGAAACCCTGCTATTCTTTACCCATCAATAAAGCTGCCATCTTAGCCTTTGATTTGGTTGAGACAGTTTGATCTGGAGTTGCCATGGTGCTGCACACTGATCAGTTACAACACCAGCAATTTGATGGCTTGACAGTTCAGTTGAGAGCACAAGCAACTGTGACAGTTATCGTTCACAGCATGCCTCGAATATAATTGTTTTGGGAAACAGTAAAATTAATGGGTTTCGCTCTGCTTTAAATAGATAGACACCTTTAAGGTGATTGCCTTGATGCCTCTGTGGTGGCTGCCAGCTGACTTCATTTGGCCCCTGGGCTAGGTAGTGCAAGAGCCTACCTGAGTGGATACAGATTGACTGAGCAGTATAGTGAGCATTCCCTCTGATGTCCATGTGAGGTGCCGAGAAGAAATTTTATACGTGGCGGATACTGCATGCATTCAATAAGAGGAGGATCAGAAAGTAATGATTGGGTTTTGCTGTTGTATATGTTAGACAGTATTTGGGTCTGGTGAGTTTGCACTCTTGATATTTGGTGGAGGCAAGACACCACGGTGGAGGATTTCATATTGCTGATCATCACTGTTTACATATGAACTTTATCATATATTGCTTGAAGGACACTTTATGCATGTTGTATGTGGTATAATAGATTTTTTAATCTTACAATTTTTGATCATATTGCTGATCATCACTATTTACATATGAACTTTACAATTTATATATTGCTTGATGGACACATTTTGGATAGGATTATCACATGTGGTATAGTTATTTTTTTATTTTATTTTTCTATATATATATTTCTCTATATATTGCAAAATGTGTTCAAGCTGGCCAACTGCATCAGAGTAATCCCTCTCTGGCCATTCCCTATGCTACCCTGCAAAATGCCAAATGCTTATTTGCTTATAGACTACTTTGGTGGATATACAGTGACTTGAAAAAGTATTCATACCTCTTGAAATTTTCCACATTTTGTCACGTTACAACCAAAAACCTAAATGTATTTTTTTGGGGCTTTACATGATAAATCAACACAAAGTGGCATATACCGTATTTTTCGCACCATAAGACGCACTTTTTCACTGCAAAAATGAGGGGAAAATGCCTGTGCGTCTTATGGAGCGAATATAGACCAGCGCCCCCCCCCCCCGCCTCCGCCAAATACCAAGCCAGCCGATCGGCTCCTCAACTGTGGGTTGCCTGCGTCTCCCTGTCAGGACGGGAGCGTCTGTGTGTCTGTGACAGGGAGCGTGTTCCCCCCTCCTTCTACAGGCAGAGCAGGCTTTCTATTTCCCCTCCTTCTCCAGTGCGGGCTCCGTGTGTTCCCCCCCCCCTTCTCCGGGCAGAGCAGGCTTTCTATTTCTCCAGGCAGTGTGGTCTCTCATGTCCCCCCCCCCTTCTCCAGGCAGTGTGGTCTCTCGTGTGTCCCCCCCTTCTCCGGGCAGTGCGGGCTCCATAGGTTCTCCCCCCACCTTCTCCAGGCAGTGCAGGCTTTGGTGTTCTCCCCCCCCAACTCCGGGCAGTGCAGGCTCTGTAGCAGCAGCACGAGCCGAGTAGGAGATCAAAGACACAGAGCAGGCTGTGTATGCATTCCATTTCCTCTCCCTTCTTCTGTCAGCAGTGGGGGTGGGGATTATTAAAGCAGCAGCAGGACTGAGCAGCTTTCAGAGGGGGACACTAAATTTCAGGCAATTCGTGTGCAGTAACCACTAGCAACTGAATGGTGAGTGGCAATGTGTAGTAACCTCTAGAAACCAATCAGTGCGCAGTAATGTGTAGTAACCTCTAGCAACTGAATGGTGAATGGTAATGTGTAGTAACCTCCTCAGAATATTTTTTTTCTCATTTTCCTCCTCTAAAACCTAGGTGTGTCTTATGGTCAGGTGCGTCTTATAGAGTGAAAAATACGGTAATTGTGAAGTGGAAAGAAAATGATAAATGGTTTTCCAAATTTCTTTACAAATAAATATCTGAAAAATATGGCGTGCAATTGTATTCAGCCCCCTGAGTCAATACTTTGTAGAACCACCTTTCACTTGAATTACAGCTGCAAGTCTTTTTGGGTATGTCTCTACCAACTTTGCACATCTAGAGAGTGACATTTTTTCACATTCTTCTTTGCAAAATAACTCAAGCTCTGTCAGATTGGTTGGAGAGCATCTGTAAACAGCAATTTGCAAGTCTTGCCACAGATTCTCAATTGGATTTAGGTCTGGACTTTGACTGGGCCATTCTAACACATGAATATGCTTTGATCTAAACCATTCCATTGTAGCTGTTTAGGGTTGTTGTCATGCTGGAATGTGAACCTCCGCCCCAGTCTCAAGTCTTTTGCAGACTCTAACAGGTTTTCTTTTAAGATTGCCCTGTATTTGACCCCATTCATCTTCCCATCAACTCTGACCAGCTTCCCTGTCCCTGCTGAAGAAGAGCAACCCCACAACATGATGCTGCCACCACCATATTTCACAGTGGGGGTATGTTTCACAGTGGGGGTGGTGTGTTCAGGGTGATGTACAGTGTTAGTTTTCTGTCACACATAGCGTTTTACTTTTAGGACAAAAAGTTAAATTTTGGTCTCACCTGACCAGAGCACCTTCTTCCACATGTTTGCTGTGTCCCCCACATGGCTTTTCGCAAACTGCAAACAAGACTTCTTATGGCTTTCTTTTAACAATCTCTTTCTTATTGCCACTCTTCCATAAAGGCCAGCTTTGTGGATTGCACGACTAATAGCTGTTCTGTGGACAGATTCTCCCACCTGAGCTGTGTATCTCTGCAGCTCCCCCAGAGTTACCATGGGCATCTTAGCTGCTTCTCTAAAGAAATGCTCTCCTTGCCTGGCCTGTCAGTTTAGGTGGACGGCCATGTCTTGGTAGGTTTGCAGTTGTGTCATACTATTTCCATGATGGATTGAACAGTGCCCTGTGAGATGTTCAAAGCTTGGGATATTTTTTTATAACCTAACCCTGCTTTATACTTTTCCACAACTTTATCCCTGACCTGTCTGGTGTGTTCCTTGGCCTTCATGAATCTGTTTGTTCACTAAGGTTCTTTAACATACCTCTGAGGACTTCACAGAATAGCTGTATTTATACTGAGATTAAATTACACACAGGTAGACTCTATTTACTAATTAGGTGACTTCTGAAGGCAATTGGTTCCCCTAGATTTTAGTTAGGGGTATCAGAGTAAAGGGGGATAAATACAAATGCACGCCACACTTTTCAGATATTGATTTGTGAAAAAATTTGAAAACCATTTTTCATTTTCCTTCCACTTCACAATTTTGTACCACTTTGTGTTGGTCTATCACATAAAATCCCAATAAAATACATGTATGTTTTTGGTTATGTAGCGGTCTCACCCACTCTCTCCCTTCTTCTTCTCGGCTGGTTAACTCGTCTAGGGGACCAGGGAGAGGGGTGATGTGCTGCCACCAGCTTGCACCTCTTATGTGTGTAGGGGTTTGAGCTAAGATCTTTACCTTTGGGTCTGTGTCCCTGTCCGGAGATTCCACTTCAAATATGACAGGTAGATAGGTGAATGTAGAACACTTTGCTCCCAGAAAAGTAAGCCCACATCAGGTGACAGTACAACATCTATATTTATTTCCGCAGAGATAAATATGCCTCTTTGCAAGCAGACAGGTTGATACAAACACGAACTTGGTGGGGAGAGGGTTCAGGCACAATCCTTTCGGATCAGAGAAGCTGTTAGGAGTTCACAACAACTTTTGGCGCACGGTCTCTGCCACCGACCATGAGGTTGGTCCCTGCCACAGACCGGGTGAACGATGAGGTCTCTGCCACAGACCTTAGGATAGCACTCTGCCACGACCTGATGTAGCTGGGTCTCTGCAAAGACCATAGAACATGAACTACCTTCTAATGGTGACCCCTGTTAGGGAGATGATCCATCCGGGACGTTCCCCAGAGGCCTGCACTGTCACAAGCCAATGCTGCGCTGGATCTTCAGGCCAGGTCACCTCCCTGGTTCTCCTCGCCCGAGACTCGGGTCCCCTCACTCAGTGGGCCTCTAGGTATCTTCTCCCACATGGGACCCAGTCGAAGGTACTGGACCCCAGGCCTCGGCTAGTACCTCACCCCAGGCCCAAGGTGCCTGGGATGGAACTTGAACTCCCTCGCACCCAGGCCGAGGGCACCTGGGCGCAGACGAACAGAACAGCAGCCCCCAGGCTGTAGGTGCCTGGGGCTCGGACCTCGTGTGAAAGATGTCTGCCCCCTTTATACCCTCTCCCAGCAGGCACAGCGGGTTCCCCGCCCCGCCGCACCACTGCTGCGAGAGGACACAAAGGGCACGGCCCTGCAATGATGGTTCAACCCCATCCCAAGGCGACAGTGCCACCCAGGGGCCGCAGGGAACTGAACACCATTATATCCTCCACGAACCAAATTGGCTATAGATCCCTAACAATTAGTGTATCTGGGCCATGCTACCACCCAGATACTCCCCCTAAATGTTAACCCCCGCTACAGTTATAACATGACAAAATGTTGGAAATTTCAAGGGGTGTGAATACTTTTTCAAAGCACTGTATAATGACAATATGGGGCAGATAAACACAGTTGGAGGAGCGCTAAAGACTCAAGTCTGGTCACTGATCTGCACTATACAACTTTTCCCCACCATAGTGAATATGTGTCACAGAATTCAAGAATGTAAAAATGTGGGATTCTTCAAAAAGCAAAAACATGCGAAGGTTAGAAATATTTTTTTTATTTATTTTTTGTAAAATATTTTTTGATGTTTAACCACTTGGCGCCCACGCTATAGACAAAAGACGTCTAGAGCGCGGCGCCTTCCTGCCGCAAGGACGTCCTCCTGTTTACTTCCACGATGCGTGCCGCCGCGGGCGCGCACGGGTGCCGATGCGCGTGCCTGGTGGCCGCGATGTCCGCCAGGTACCCGCGATCGGCTGTCACAGAGCCAAGGACGTGGATCTCTGTGTGTAAACACAGAGATCCACGTCCTGCTAGGGAGAGGAGACCGATGCTGTGTCCCTTGTACATAGGGACAACCATCGGTCTCCTCCCCCAGTCAGTTCCCTCCCCCCCACAGTAAGAATCACTAATAGGTAACACATTTAACCACTTCCTCGCCCCCTAGTGTTAACCCCTTCCCTGCCAGTCACATTTATACAGTAATCAGTGATACAGTAATCAGTGCATATTTATAGCACTGTTCGCTGTATAAATGTGAATGGTCCCAAAAATGTGTCAAAAGTGTCCAATGTGGGGGCGTGGCTTAGCGATGGCCGAGTAGAGACGTGTTCTCCCGGAGCTCCCGGCCCGATCCAGCCTAACGGACCTAATGCTACAAAAACCCACCCTGTGAGCGAGGAATGAGCAACACGAACAGGTGCAGGACTCGTTCGGCAACCCGTGGGACCCGAAATCCCGAATCTCAGCCAGACATCGCGCAATTTTTCCGGAGAAACCAGAGAGCTCTCCAGGCCACACCACGAGTACTGAGCATAGAGGCGAGCGGCGAAACTCCGACCATAACAACCCCCTCATTAAACCCTACGTCTCCGGTGGAGCCCGCAACCGAGATTGGTGCAGACGGGACAAGCTCTATCCGACCCCAGCGAACCATGGATGAAGACCTCCGCAAGATGCTGCAGGCCCTCCCCACGCGCGCAGACATTGAGGCGCTGCCCACGAGAGTGGACATAGAGGGCCTAATCCTGAGGATTGAAGAGGCACACAGCAAAGACATCCAGGAGGTGAGAGACGAGCTGCATGGAGTGGAGGAACGGGTCGCCTCCGGAGAAACCTTGCTGTCCTCACTGACAACCAGAGTACAATCACTGGAAAGAGCCCAGGAGACACACTCGAGAGCAGCCCAGGAGATGCAACTCCGCCTGGAGGAAATGGAGGACCGCAGCCGCCGCTGCAACCTGCGACTGCGGGGGATCCCGGAGGCGACGGGCCCGGAGGATCTGGCAGTAACTGTCACGGCAATCCTCAACACCCTCCTGGATAACCCACCTCCTACCCTGGAATTTGACAGAGTGCACCGTACCCTGGGTCCCAGATCTACAGACCCAGACAGACCCAGAGATGTCTTGTGCCGTCTGCACCGCTACACGATGAAGGAGACCCTGCCCTGGAAGGCCTGGGAACATGGGGAGATTGAGTTCGACGGAGCGCAAATACAAATCCTCCCCGATCTATCAAGAGCGACACTGCAGCGCCGCGCCATCCTGAAACCAGCTCTTGAAGTAGCCAGAGGACGCGGCTGCACGTATAGATGGGGATACCCTCTCGCTGTGCTATTCCGCAATGGGCGAACCTCCTTCACCGTGCGCACGACGGAAGACCTACCAGCCTTCTTTTCCTTTATAGGAGCAGAGCCGTTTCCCATACCAAACTGGCTGGCGCCACTATCGAGACCACCCGGCCGAACAGGCACCGCACGTAACGGCCCCAACCAGCATGGGCGCCCGCAGAGATCCAGAGGAAGGAACCGATCGACACCGCCAGAGGGCCCACGTGAGTCATAAATATGCCACAAACGTACCCACAGACAGTCAGCAATGAGTTAGCCCGTCCAATTAGACTACCCCCAGATTGCCAACCACTCCCCGGTTCCAGGGCTTTGTCTCACACCCAAACCTCTCTGTGAGAAGCGCATGAAGAGGGCGCACCGACACTCAGACAACACACACTTACCTGGAGAGGGGGAAGTCACCTAGCGGGCAAAGGTACTGGGGGCTCACCATACCCTATGAGTAAACCACTATCTAGCCCTGTACAGTCTAGACAATGTGCAACCATTACAGGTACAGTCGGGTGGACTCTGCCCCACCTCCCCACGAACCCCCCCCATGGAAGTTGTGGCTCACGGGAACCCACGGCGCCAGGCACGGACCCTCTGCATCGTACCACCCACCGCTGCCAAACAGCCGGGGCCCCTGTCTGATCTCTGCAAGAGCTAACGTTCAGAGAAACTTAAGAAGTAGGGATCGGACGAGACTTCCCGCAGCAGAGTACCATGCTAATGTCTGTCTCCTGAGGTGTGGAGACCGAACCGAAGGGAGGTGGGGGAGGGAGAGAGGGAGCCTCGCCAGTACAACGCTACACCTGAGCGAGGAGTTGAACAGAGACAAAACCCGGAACACTTTTGCTTTCTAGGTGACAGCGAACCCACAAAAGGGGTAAGATACGGTCTGGGGATGGCTGAGGCCACGATATACAGATGTGGGACCTCGGGAGGAGGGGGAGGGGTTTACGGCAGGACGCTGCTCTCCTTTCATGTTTTCCACAGAAGACCTAACTCCACTAAGGTTAAAGATACCGGGATGCCCAGAGACATGGAGGAGGAGGGGTGGGTCGATGGGTGCACGCAGGGGGGGAAGGGGGGGTCTTGTTAAGGTCTCTACAAGGCTCAGTTATACGGGAGCCGGACGGCATGTTACCAAGTTAACATGTTATGTTATGATGTTAGTATGTTATTATACTGTTAGGCTGACTGTCTGTGGAGAAAATGGTCTAGAAGATATATATGTGGCTGATATAATATATGAAGATAGATTCTCTGCACTTTAGAAATTGTTCACTTTTATGTTGTTGCTCAAACTCTCACACCTTCATAACACAAAAAAAAAAAGGTCTGGGGACCTGGAGAGGGAGGGAGCTCCCCCCGGGATCCCTCGCTAGACACACCTCCAACTAGGTAGACGCCTTGCCGGCTGGTGCCGACAGACGTTTGTACAGCGGATACGCTGACAACTTAGGGTGGGCTCCGCTGGTCGGAGTACACCAAGAGCATACTTGCTCGAGCAGCACCTGGGACGGACTAGGGAAGTCCTCTCTCACTCTCTACTCTTTTACCCCACACTTTCGCTTTCCCCATCCCCCACCCCCCCCCTTTTCCCTACCTCTCTCCCTTTCTACCTCCACCTTATACACCTCTATACAACCCCCCCCCTTCTGACCCCACGCGGCCATGGACACGATGCAAATAGTCACATTGAACGCCAAGGGACTTAACATCCCGGAAAAAAGGAGGATGCTACTGCATGACATGAAACAGATGAGGGCTGATATTGTCCTCATACAGGAGACACACTTTAAAGAAAACAAATACCCGATTTTGAAGAATAGGTTCTACCCCACAGTGTACCATTCCACCCACTCGGATGCTAAATCCAGGGGAGTGTCGATCCAGATTGCAGCAAGAGTCCCGTGGACTCTGGTTGATAGGAAGACAGATAAGGCTGGGAGATTTTTATTTTTGAAGGGGCTGATCGGGGGAGTGAAGGTGACTATTGCGAACCTTTATGCCCCGAACAACCAACAGGACTCCTTCATTAGGAAACACCTAGACATCCTACATGCCTTCTCGGAGGGCCAACTTATTGTAGGAGGAGACCTAAATACCCCCCTGATTCCCTCAGAGGACACATCCACAGGAACATCCTCGTCCTCTAGGGGGTCACGTAAAACAATACACACAGCCTTACACAATGCGAGACTGGTGGACGTATGGCGTCTGTTCCACCCCGGCGAACGGGACTACACGTTTTTCTCCCGTACACATCAGATATACTCACGGATAGACCATTTCCTGATCCCACACCATCAGTTACAGGCGGTAAAACATACGGCCATAGGGTCTATTACTTGGTCAGACCATGCCCCAGTTACAATGCAATACACACTGACCGACTATAATATAAAACAAAAGCAATCATGGAGGCTCAATGAGAACCTCCTCCAAGACCCAGAAACATTAGCAGACGTCACTAAGGAACTTGGTCACTACTTCCGTACAAACATTACTCCTGACTGCGACATGGGGCTTATATGGGAGGCACACAAAGCGGTGATCCGTGGAGTGCTAATAAAACACGGGGCAAGGATCAAAAAACTGAGAACGGCCCAGACTGAGATGCTACTTAACAAACTTCAGAAGCTAGAAACAGAACACAAACAGGCACCGACCAGAGCCATAGGGAGCGAACTCGACACAGTCCGAACACAGTTGACAGACCTGCTACAGTTCAAAGCCAAGGCGGCACTGCAGATCTCACGAAGGAAGTCCTATGAGTCGGGAAACAAATGTAGCAGGCTTTTAGCGCGGACTTTAAAAACACAGACAGCGGCATCTTATATACCACACATACACGCCCCAACGGGTCAAAAACGAACACTGCCCAAACAAATAGCCCATGAGTTCAAATCCTACTACGAAACACTATATAACTTAAACACCGCGAGACCATCGACAGAACAGATAAGGGACTATATAGGGAACTCTAATATGCCATCCCTGGAGGCAGAAATCTGTCAACTGTTAGAAGAGCCTATAACGCTATCCGAGTTGCAGGGCGCGATAGGGAGTACTAAACAAGGTAAAGCACCGGGGCCGGATGGCCTCACGGTGCAGTATTACAAGACACTCCTCCCCTCACTGGGTAATCACTTAGTTACACTCCTGAATGCCCTGGGCAAGGGGACAAAACTTTATGATACCACGATGCAAGCCCAAATAGCGGTGATCCCCAAGGAGGGGAAGGACCTGAGTCAATGTGGGAGCTACCGCCCGATATCTCTGTTAAACACAGATTTGAAACTGTTCACGAAGATACTAGCCATGAGACTACAGACATACATACCCCGAATCATCCACCTGGATCAGGTGGGATTTGTTCCCTCCAGGGAAGCGAGGGACAATACCACCAAAGTGTTGAGCCTGCTGTACCAGGCAACTCTTACCAGAACGCCAAGTGTATTTCTCAGCACAGACGCTGAGAAAGCCTTCGATAGGGTGGGCTGGGACTTTATGTTCAACACGCTGAAACATATGGGTGTGGGGGGTAACATGCTGAACTGGATTGCAGCAGCATACACACGGCCAGCGGCAAGGGTCAGAGTCAATGGAGTCATGTCAGACCCATTCCTGATCACCAATGGGACACGTCAGGGATGCCCTCTTTCACCCATCCTGTTCGCACTATCCCTTGAACCATTCTTAGCCCACATACGGCAGAACCCGGACATAACAGGGATACGGGTTAAGCTAGCCCAATACAAAGTGTCGGCCTACGCCGACGACTTGATGTTCACGCTCTCGAATCCAGTGATCTCTCTCCCGAACCTGCTAAAGGAATTCACAACATACGGCACACTTTCCAACTTAAAGATTAACTTTGCCAAATCAGAAGCGATGGGGGTAAATGTAACACCGTCCCAACTCACGCACCTCCAATCCAACTTTAAATTGAAATGGACAACAACGGCCCTGAAGTATTTAGGCACATACCTCCCTCAAAAAATCTCGGAAGTATACGATCTGAACTTCCCACCCCTTTTAAAAAAGGTCAGGACATTGCTACAGCAATGGCAAACGGGTCTTCATTCATGGCTGGGACGCTGCAACATCTTGAAGATGTCTATACTCCCGAAATTCCTATATTTAATGCAGGCACTGCCCATACATCTACCAACCACATACTTTAGGCAAGTACAATCCCTGTTCACGGAGTTCGTGTGGGCCGGGAAGAGACCTAGAATAGCCAACACAATTCTCGTCCTCCCCAAGCAGCACGGGGGCCTAGCACTACCGAACTTACGCGCCTACTACCAGGCGGTTCACTTGGGAAGGCTGTTGGACTGGTACCGCCATAAAGAGACCAAATTGTGGACTCAGGTGGAGCAGGCTCAACACACGATCCCTCTTCAGAGTACACCATGGTGCTATATGGGTTTACCACCAGAAGTCAAGCGACACCCGCTAATAGGGAACACATCGAAGGTATGCGCAAGCCTCATGTCCAAACTGACCCTTTTCACCCCAAACTCTCCTCTATATCCGATACTAGGCAACCCCTTTTTCAAACCAGGGCTGGGGGACGGACCTTTCCGTGCCCTGGCGGAGTCAGGGATATATCAGGCATCTCACTTTAGCTCTGGAGGGGAATGGAAATCGATTGAGGAACTATCGGACCCCACGGGTCCATTCCACCTAGATTTTTTGAGAGCTCTACAGATACGCCACTTCCTCAGCACTATCCCACCACCCTCAGACGCTGACCAACCGCGTACGACGTTAGAAGACCTTTGCGAGGACACGGGAGTCCTGTCCCATACCCTTTCCTTGACCTACACCCTCCTGAACAATCCCCCAGAAAACTTTGTTCCCCCTGGTTTACTTAAATGGGAAGAGGAGTTAGAGACACAGTTTAGCTCCACCAGAAGACAGCACATACTCCAACACACACACAAAACCTCAATCTGCACCAAGATACAGGAAACTAATTATAAAATTGTATCACGCTGGTACAAAACCCCAGTCCTACTACAAAAAATATTTCCGACGACATCGGATAGGTGCTGGCGATGTCAAACTGAAAAAGGGACCTTACTACATATCTTTTGGTCCTGCCCCAAGCTACAAAATTTCTGGAAGGTCATTCATGAGACAATACAAAAACTCACGGAGCGGCCCATCCCGGCTGATCCAGCATTTTTTCTCCTGCACGGGAATGACATCCCCATCAGGAAATATAAAAAATCAGTGATACGCCACCTGCTTGATGCGGCTAAGGCATGCATTCCGCTTTGCTGGAGGTCTGCCCTTCCGCCGTCCATCGATCTGTGGCTCCGAAAGGTAGAAGAAATAAGGCAAATGGAGGATCTTACCCTTTCGGGGCAAAAGAGACAAGAGATATTCACTAAAACCTGGCAAACATGGCATACGTTCATATACTCTGAGGAGGGCCAGACCTTGAGAGGAACCGACATAATAACTTAATCACAATACAACGCAGTAGTAGGGAAAACCAAAAACTGTACGGGAAGACAGACCAGTCAGTAAATGGAAGAGGGCATATGGATGATAGAGACTCCATGGCCGCGGACGGCCTTCCCCCCTTTCCCCTTTACTCCCTCTGTCTTCTTTCCCTAATCCCACCCACTTTTCCCCCTACACCACTAGTTTCTTTATTCTATTTCCCGCCCCTGCCTTGATTCCCCCGTGCTGCGGTAGCTCCCCCTGAGATAGGGGACCGCGGCCGGGGGGTTTGGGGAGAGGAGGGGGGAATTTTTTGTACAAAAAAAATACAATAAAAACGGAGGGCGGACTCCGCGGGACTGCAAACACTCATACAAACTCCCTACAGAGCCAGACAACTTAAGCTGCATGCAGGGGAAACTTCAGTGCAGGACACACATAGAGACGTAAGTTCACACAGAACCCCAAGCACACCACACTCTATCAACACACAGCAGCAGGCAATGCACTATACCCTGGTATGACACATGTTACTTAAACCCACAGGAAATGTTTAAGGGGACCAACCTGCTGTACATGCAAGTTTCATGTTGTTTGATTACTGTTTTATACTGTATGGTATATAGTACATATTACCCTGTAACCTGTTGGTCCTTGCGGGATCTGCTCCTTATGATAAATAAAAAATTAAAAAAAAAAAAAAAAAAAGTGTCCAATGTGTCCGCCATAATGTCGCAGTCACAATAAAAATCGCAGATCGCTGCCACTACTAGTAAAAAAAAAATAATAAAAAAAAGTCATAATTCTATCCCCTATTTTGTAGGCGCTATAACTTTTGTGCAAACCAATCACTATATGCTTATTGCGATTTTTTAACCAAAAATATGTAGAAGAATACATATCGGCCTAAACTGAGAATTTTTTTTTTTTTTTTTATTGGGATATTTTTTATAGCAAAAAGTAAAAAATATTGTGTTTTTTTTTCAAAATTGTCGCTCTTTTTTTGTTTATAGCGCAAAAAAAATTAAAACCGCAGAAATTATCAAATACCACCAAAAGAAAGCTCTATTTGTTGGAAAACAATTTGGTTTGGGAGCCACGTCACACGACCGCGCAATTATCATTCAAAGCGTGACAGTGCTGAAAGCTGAAATTTCGCCTGGGCAGGAAGGGGGTATATGTGCCCAGTAAGGAAGTGGCTAAGGAATGCAAAATCGAACACCAAGTGTATAAGTGTTAACCCATGAACTAGGCAGTCTTTACAAAATTCTAACATGGATAAAGGACATAGTAAGTTAAAAGGGGGGAGAAGGAATAGGCGGTGGTAAATAGGAAGGGGGGTAAGGGGAGGAAAACATGTTTAACCAACATTCTGTAAATATAGACTTAGTAGGCTATAAAAAAAACCTAAGGGGTGGAAGGAAGTAATTTGAATTTTACATGGAAAGGAATATATGATTTTACATTTTGACCATAAATACACTTTAGCTTGCCAACTGGTCAGTGGTTATGAAATGTTTCTTTCTGATTATTCTACCATGCTCTCAGGATGCTCTTCTCAAACAGACCTTGAGAGTTCAAGAATGTTTTTTTATTTTTTTATAAAAACAATACACATTATTATTATGCATTAACATTGCTCTATTTGTGACATTTCAGGAATGTTTTCATGCGAAGTTACTAATTGATGCCCGTCATTTAAGAAGTGGTCAGGGACATGTTTTCAACTGACAGTGTTCTTTTTAGCACAGAGAAGTGAATTTATGAATCAAGCAGCAAACTTATAGTACATTAGGCTCATAAAATGACTCATTACCGGGTGATTACCTGTAGTAAATTGTATTGTATTTTTGTTTAGCAGTACATTTGTGTGTTTCATTTTCTGGCAGTGTTCTCTATTGTTGAACAGCCCCATGCAGGGACACATTGACAAGACGATAATTTTCCTGAGTTGTTAAGCTTTATGGGCACTTAATAATTCAGATTCTTCATGGAAAGCAAGTTATGTATGCATTAATTGTGTGAGAAAATTTATGCCTGTGTTTTGTTTTATTTTTTCTTCTATATTTACCTCACATGCACTCTCAGTTATAGTCTTAGTGCAGGTTTGTTTGTTTGTCATTCATTGGAGAACATAGAAATTCAATAATTTTTTTTAAGAGTTGGGTTATACTATTGCCTACAGGAGTTTGGCACACTGGTAAAAAAAAAAAATGCTGAAGCCAGCCTCTGTATGAACCTGCCTCCAACTATCATGCTTTCGTTTTTTGCTAGTATCCTAGGAAGATGGATGGCTTATCCTCAGATCTTTGGAAAACATCTACCTATGATTTTGGAAGCCTTTTTGCTCTCCTCTGTTGACTGCAATCAAAATATTCCATACACCTTGGATATTTTTATTGTGACTTCACTCAAGAATTTCACATTGTGGTTTAAACTAGGCTCTACATAGCAACTATCCAGAGCAGCATATCCTCAGCAAAAGGTTTGGAGGCTGTACCCAAATCCTGCTGGACCAAAGATGGTGGGGATAGCCTAAAATGTAATCTTCAGGCACTGGGCTGTGTATTGTAGCACTCTGTAGATATGTGTATACTGTGTTAACTAGCTGCAGAGCACTTTCTGCATCCAGAGCTGTTGTACAGACTCTGGTGTGACCCAATCTCTGTAGACTCAAGTAGCTGAAGCACTGGAACAGTTGGTAGTTTTGGACTTCTATTCAAAATTCTTGTCACAGCCATCTCACAAACGTTTTTGTTTAAGGCCGAAGGAACAAAGTACTGACTTCATACCCTAGGTGAAGTGTTATGTGCACGTGCTTCATGTTTTTTTCTACCTGCCATACCTGATCTCATACCACTGCCTGCGTACTGTCAATTGGTCACCTCTTACCATCAGCCTATATTCTCCTACTGGTTCTGGGGGTACTTTCCATGGGTCCTGGAAAGAGTCAACATCTCAGGCTTCTTCAGCTCCAAGGTCTCACCAACATTTAAGGACCAGTGTGCCCAATGGCTAAAGAAATCTGTTCACTGAGGCTTAAAGCCTGACAGCTCTGACTGTTCTGGGCCTCCATCTCAAAGTGTGCTCAGTTATCATCTCTGTTTTTCAGGAAACTGCACATGACTCAGATCCACAAGCGGTTAATTCTGACCTGAGTGATGCAGTATGGACTGCTGTTCTAGACCTAGGGTCTTTTAGAGCCCTTGCAGCTGCAAAGATCTTCCTGGAGTTTAAGCCACTACACTATAAGGACTAAAAACCACCTGTAGGATCCTGCACTTCTCTTGAAGAATGTGATGGAACTTTTACCTTTTGAAGAGGACATCTATAGTGGCCTTTACCTACTGAAGATGCTCCAGTGATCCACTATAACATACTCATAACTAAACAGTTTGATGGTTTTCTCACCTTTCAAGATTTCACTAATAGGCAGTTGTACTCCCTATATGTCTGTGACTTCAGTTTGTAAAACAATGTAATTATGGATCAAATTCCTTAAAGATAACCTCTCCATTACAAAGGCAAGCCCTCATCGTATGGTGCAATTGGAAGAAATGTCTGGAGCCCTGCATAATTGCCTTGAATCTTGCAAAGTCATCAACTATGCCACTGACGGTCGGAGTGTGCTCCTGCTTCGACTTAGGAGGTCTGTGGATGGGGCAAAGTCTACTTCACCATCTAGCCAATGGACTTAAAGCCAGAGCACCTTTGCTCAGCTTTCTGCATGAAGGTTCATCCCCACTTCTTTAGGTGAGGGGCTGTTTGTTCTATCCACTAGACCTTTTCATAAGTTAGGTGCTCAGGTCTTTCCCTGTAGTCTTCACTCTAGATCCTTGGGTCAGACACTTCCTTAAATTGTTGCTTCTCATCATTCTGTTATTCCTCTACCTCATTGTGCAACTTCCCATGTTTGAGTTCCTTGTACCCTGGGACCACTGATTCTTGCTTTAGTAGGTACGTGTCTTTGGAAATGATATCTAACTTAAACTCTCCTCAGCCCTACCCCTTAACTTTAGAACTTCTACATGGTCACCATGGTTCAGTCTATATGACTCCCCTTTCTAGTAAGGCCTCAACTCTTCAGTGTCCTTGAACACTTCTGGACCCTGGTCCTTATGTGAATCCAATGCCTTTTCATGGCATTGTAGACTGACCGCTCAGGAGACCCCCCTCCTAAAAAAGTGAGTTTTCATGGTTTTTCTCAATCTAAAAAGTGCTGGGGGACCTATCATCAGCAAATGTCAGTTAGATATGAATTGCCAGCTATTTAACTCAAATAACCTTTAGTTACTTTCAAGTGCGGTTCTTCAGCTCAAGTCCTAGCTAAAACAGTCCTCTCACCTCTGTGGACTTTTGACCTTTTTCTTACATGAATAGCAGACTGACCTTCACTGAACAGAACCTGGATGATTTAGGGCATCTGTATAGTTGACCTGCTCTGTGATGGAGTGCATCTAGTGTGCCAATCACCACTACACTGTCTTTTCTGCAATCAACTTTTCCCTTTAAGATTTTCTCAACTGATGTTTCTCACTTTGAGGAATGGGGGTTCAGCATTTAGGTGCTCCATTCCTGCCTGGAAGGTAGTATCCATCTCTGTAAGGTCCTATGCTCTGGATGGTCATCAGACGAGACACTTTGGTTCCCTGCTACAGATTCCCTTGAAGAGGCCTTAGAGGGACCTAGTCATCGTGAGTTAGGTTCTCTTTCTGAAGCCAGGCTACATCCTTCTGAGGTGGTCTTGAGGGAGATTCTTCCTTTCTTCTTTTCTTTATCATGCAATTGTTCCTAATTTTGTTACTAGGGTTCTCAGTCCTTGCTTCTTGGTGGAGAATTCTGCTCTCTATAGGGATAGGTTGGGTGTTTTTTAAAATCAAATTAACGGTAAATGGTTAGGCAGGATTACATTGTGACTATCACACCCCAGAAACACCTATGTGTTTTGATTAGAACGCACCCCACTTATCCTTCTGGTCCTGGTGTTCTTGTACAGCAGTTTGGGTTATGGCATATCCTTATCCTTTGATGTGAGTATGGTTGATCACACCCCCCCTTTTCTTTCATGGGCATTTGGAGTTAGCATCCTTCATTTTTTCTTCCATCTTAGGGATCTTTCCCCCACCTTTCCATCCATTGCATTTTATTCTATGTGGACCTTCACATCCATGACACTCCCACACAATTTTGTTGTTTTAGCAGATAACATTCTTCTTTCTATGGACTTCTCTTTACCTGAAGTCAAGGGTTAGGCACACTAGGCTTAACTTTTCTCTGCAGTTGACCTTTTGGCTTTTCAATTAGACATGATGGAGTTGACTTACTAAAGGCATACAAGCTGTTCACATTGCAAGGGTAAAACAATTTTGTGCAAAGAAAAACCAATCACCTGCAAGGTAAATAAAAACAAATAAAAAATCAGTTCCCTGCCAGCCTGATGCAAAAGAAGAACCATTACTTCTTGTGCAGAAGCAGTGGTCTTTATGCAGCTGCTGAAAACAGCTGCAAGAAGACCACTGCTTTCACACAGAGAGCAAGGGTCTTTTTATCTGCAACATATGGGTAGGGGGCAGGCTTTTTCTCCTCAGGCTGGAGCTTTTTTTTTTTTAAGAAAACAAACTGTAAGAATGTATACAACATTTTTGTATGCACATGAAAAGTATTTGTGTGATATGAAAAGTAAAGTTTCATACAAAATGAAATATACCTATAAAATAATATAAAATATTCCAAAATCTATATAGGCATGACATTTTTCACTCATATAATTATGACTGTTTTTAGTAGCATTTTTTTTAGGTTTATTGATCTTTTAAATAGTACACTTGCAATCTGTTTATAGTTCAGGGTTGTGCATGACAAATGGAATATGCTAAACACATTGTGCAACAATCTCCCCTGTCCGACACCTGGAGGCTATCGTATTACAGCAATGTTAAAGATTGCTTTTTTTATGTATTTGCCCATGGAAACAATTACACTTTTGAAATGCTTCAAGAGCATTTAATATAATGGACTTTGTATGGTATGCTTCGGCTTTACCCTGTAGAGAGCACTCAGCCCATTCAGCTTGAACTCCATTTGTATCTAGTTCTTTATCCATTAATTTTCTCCTGACCTTGGGCATAAAATGTATGCTCTTTTGATGCTGTGTGCTTTGTGCAGAGAAAAAAAGAATAGCATAACCAATCCATCACCATTATAAATGATATAGCTTAAAACAAACATGGGTCAGAGATATATATTTTAGAAGCATATTTGTATTGATCCTATCACTATCTCGGGCTTAAAGGGGAAAACATTCATAGGTTATAAATGATGAGGAGAATGTTAACAAATTATCCTTGTATTATTGGAATTGCCACAAGTGATGCCTCAGACTTATCCATCAACACTGTTCAAAACAAAGTAAACTTTACAAGAGAAAATACCTACCGGTATGCTGAAAGTAGAAAGGCACACATTTTGCAGTACAGTATTTCAGATTTGCTGGGCCAGATATGGCCATTGTTTAGTAAGATTTACCTTGTATTTCATTTCATGCACTATTTCTCCAAGTTGAGCCCTCCTTATATGTACAATACTGATGAAATTGCAAGGTAAACTGCTAATGCTAGCCAGGGAACATTGCTTCATGTCACTTGGTTATGTGCTGTGCAATACCTCACTTATACTTTTAATGTCTTAGGTCAGTCTTGCAGTATTGCTAGGGGTCTAGTAGCAATTGCATGTTTTTTTTAAAATGCTCAGATTAAAGAACCATTAAATAACCATTTGGCAGGATTCCTTTGGTGTAAGATACATTCCTATAGCTTCCTTCATTATGGGAATATCCCATTTATTGACGTAATAGTATCACAGATACTATATAGCACTTAGATTTTGGCACACATTGTCCTTCCTCAGATGCTGGACATACTAAAAGGCCCGCAACAAATTAAGGAAAAAGGGGACACTTAAGGATGGACACTTAATTTACAGCTACAGTGGGTGCGGAAAGTATTCAGACCCATAAACATTTTTCACTCTTTGTTATATTGCAGCCAATTGCTAAAATAATTTAATTTCATTTTTTTCCCTCATTAATGTACACACAGCACCCCACATTGACAGAAAAACACAGAATTGTTGACATTTTTGCAGATTTATTAAAAAAGAAAAACTGAAATATCACATGGTCCTAAGTATTCAGACCCTTTGCTGTGACACTCATATATTTACCTCAGGTGCTGTTCATTTCTTCTTATCATCCTTGAGATGGTTCTACGCCTTCATTTGAGTCCAGCTGTGTTTGATTATACTGATTGGACTTGATTAGGAAAGCCACACACCTGTCTATATAAGACCTTACAGCTCACAGTGCATGTCATAGCAAATGAGAATTATGAGGTCAAATGAACTGCCTGAAGAGCTCAGAGACAGAATTGTGGCAAGGCACAGATCTGGCCAAGGTTACAAAAAAATTCTGCTGCACTTAAGGTTCCTAAGAGCACAGTGGCCTCCATAATCCTTAAATGGAAGACGTTTGGGACGACCAGAACCCTTCCTAGAGCTGGCCGTCCAGCCAAACTGAGCTATCGGGGGAGAAGAGCCTTGGTGAGAGAGATAAAGAAGAACCCAAAGATCACTGTGGCTGAGCTCCAGAGATGCAGTCGGGAGATGGGAGAAAGTTGTAGAAAGTCAACCATCACTGCAGCTCTCCACCAGTCGGGGCTTTATGGCAGAGTGGAAGGACGGAAGCCTCTCCTCAGTGCAAGACACATGAAAGCCTGCATGGAGTTTGCTAATAAACACCTGAAGTGCTCCAAGATGGTGAGAGATAGGATTCATCAACAAAGAGTGAATAATTTAAGGGTGTCTTAATACTTTCCGTACCCACTGTATATGCAACAGCTGACACAAATGGACAACTAGTCAATGCTGTGTTGGAATTCATTTGCAATGTAACACAAATCAGAAGATTCATAGGTACAAACTATATATCTGTATGCGTTCAATCATACAGGAAAAGAAGTTAAAGGGGTTGTAAAGGCAGAAGGTTTTTTTTTTTTTATCTTAATGGATTCTATGCATTAAGATAAAAAGCCTTCTGTGTGTAGCAGCCCCTATAATACTTACCTGAGCCCCATCTCTATGCAGCGATGTCCACGAGTCCCTCAGCCTTCGGGGACTCTTCCTCCTGATTGGCTAAGACACAGCAGCGGTGCCATTGGCTCCTGCTGCTGTCAATCAAAGTCAGTTAGCCAATCAGGAGAGAGAGGGGGCAGGGCTGAACCGCAGCTCCATGTCTGAATGGACACACAGAGTTGCAGCTCAGCTCGGGTGCCCCCATAGCAAGCTGTTTGCTGCGGGGACACTCAACAGGAGGGAGGGGCCAGGAGCAATGGAGAGGGACCCGAGAAGAGGAGGATCCAGGCTGCCCTGTGCAAATCCACTGCACAGAGCAGATAAGTATAACATGTTTTTTTAATTAAAAAAAAACAAAATAAATATGAAACTTTAAAATCACTTTAAGAGGAATGTGCTTAAGGCTAGGTTCACAATTTATGCAGGGATAGGACCATGTGTAATTGCATGCTTTCCTGCACTTGCGTAAAAAAATGAAAGAAAAGGGGCTGCTATTAGCAGACGTGCAGGGGTTCCAAAGCCCTGGATGGACTGGAGACTCGGGTAAGTATTTGGGGGGGGTAGAAATACTATTACTACTAATATTTTTTACCTTAATGCAGGAAATGCACTACATTAAAAAATGGTATGCCTTTGCAACCACTTTACGCAGAACAATGTGCATTGACCTGTAAAAACTCCATGAACCTTGTATTCTGCATGCTTTGTTCATTAGAAAGCTGAAGTGTGGTTGGTTGCTGTAAATACCAGCCTACTTTCCCTCATCGTTCTTTTTAAAGTGTATCTGTAGGACAAAAATGTTTTTTAGCTGTGAATAGAGTGAGGTAAGGATAGACCCTCTGTCAAGTTGTTAATGCTGTTTAAGTCCCCATCGGTGCGCTTTAGCTTGGCGTAGCAAATCCACAGTGAGTATATTATTGACTGACTATGTGTCAATATATATTCAACTTATTTTAGCAAAATGTATTCATTGAGGGAGGCATTGTTATATTTTACTGTGAACAGTTTTGTTAGGGCTAATTGTAGAATTGCATTGCATAGAGCTTTGTCAATATTTATAACTGGGAGATACTGTAAACCTATGTGACCTAAAAAATAAGTAACGACATTCAGACATGATTATACACTTTAAAAATATTAAGTATTCTTAAAGTAAAAATAGAATATCTGACTCTGGACTTATGGGCGAGCAAAGCAAGAGAAATGTTTGCTTAGGAGCATAACTTGCTATGGGTATATGTTTTACTTGAACATAACCTGTGCAGATCAGTATGATCAGATTATGATTTAAATTAAAGACAAGTATTGAATAAACTATAGTGATTTGATCTAAATTTGTGCATATAGCAATTGAAATATTCAGATTTCATTGTTCTGGATCTGCTTCCTTTCTAAAACCGTTAGTACTATCTACTGTATATAACGTTTTGTGCTCACAGAGGACTTAGTACAACTTATTGCTACCTTTAGGATAGGTTTTAGAGGTTAAGTTTAACAGCTTGCTTAGTTTTAAAGGGACACTATTACAGATTTTAGAAATGTAAAATGCAGGTTCAGCAAAAGAAAATGGTATATGCTCACCTGTCCCACTGCCTGTTCCTCTGATTTTGACTCTTTTGCAGACCTCTTCACATCTCATACACTTCTGGGTGTGTCAGATGCCTGGTCTGCCACTATTTCCTTCCGCTGCCCCTTAAATCACTTCAGAGTCAGTGGAAGGAATCACACTGCATGACGTGAGACACAGGAATCTCACATTCCTGAAAGTATCAAATAATGAAAATGGGATTTACTTTAAGTGCTTGATCTGTCACCTAATTTGCAAAACTAACCTCTGCATGATATATACGTTAGGACTGTGGAAGCTGTGGCCAAAACAGAAAGCAAAGGACTAGCCTCTTGTGTTACTTGTGGTCTCTGTGCAGCTTACTATGCCTTGTTCTAAAATGTACCTCCTGTGTGGCGGTAACCAGCTTGGTAAAAGCATGCCGTTGCTTTCTCTCCTTTCTAGAAAGTAGGGAGCGACAAATCCAATGAGACTAGCAGTCATAAGTAGTGCCTGGGATCTACATTTTAAATGTGTCTGTAGGCACATGAATACCTAGTCACCAGACATATTTTCACTTTTTCCACTTTATTGGCTGCTATACTTTGTATCCTGTGGTATATTGGGTCACAGAGCTTGTCATGTTATTATTTTGGTTGGCTTTATACAGCATCAAGTTACAATTTAGGTTATATATATAGTGGGTATAGAAAATAATGAGACTCTGTTAAAATAATCACATTTTGTTGCTTTGCAGCCTGAAATGCAGACAAACGTGTTTTTGGTTTAACCAGCTGTATTTACTCATCCAATGAAAGATATAACACCAACATGTCAGAAAAAAAAAGAAAACTGAATCAAGGGGCCCTACTGCAAGGAGTCTACCTTATTCCTATTTTTGACAGTTATCTGACACTCTCCCCCTCTCTCCAGTGCTCCAGGATGCGGGTGGTAGCTTGCCATCCTCATGTACAATGCAGGAATGCATTGTACTTATTGATGTCCAAATGTGACCGCCAGCCAGCCAAGTGCTGAAGAGAAGAGGCTTTGAGAGGACCAGTCACATGGTGTAGGAAGCCTTCCTGAGCAAGGAATAATGCAACTATTACACCTTATTCCTCTATGCCTAGACTTAGTAACCGTTTAATTATTGCAATGAAGAGTGCTCCATATACAGTGTAGCACTACACCGTACGAGCTGCTGGTTATATTTTTGGGCCTTGCCGTTACCTGTCTGTTCCCCATACCCGCCATAGAGGTCCCATTGAGTTGTTCACAGATGTCTGCACCAAACACTTATGCCGTGTACACACGATCAGTTTTACTGATGGTGACAGTCCGATGGACTTTTCTCATCGGACAAACCGATCGTGTATGGGCCCCATCTGTCTTTTTTCCATCGGTGAGAAAAAATAGGACATGTTTTAAATTTATCCGATGGGAAAAAAAACGATAGCAAATTCCGATCGTCTGTGTGGAACTCTATCAGACAAAAACCACACGCATGCTCAGAATCAAGTCGACGCATGCTCAGAAGCATCGAACTTAATTTTTCTCGGCTTGTCGGAGTGTTTTACGTCACAGCGTTTGGGACGGTCAGATTTTTGACTGATGGTGTGTAGGCAAGACTGATGGAAGTCAGCTTCATCGGATTTCCGATGGAAAAATCCATCGGATTAGAATCTATAGGAAATCCGATCGTGTGTACAGGGCTTTAGTCTCTTTTCCAATGGTTTTATTAAAGAACGTCAGTTAGACGGATGGAGGGTTAGGGGAGATTCAGGTACCTTGCTTTGCGGATCACGGGTACTTCTTTGATCCAGAGGACAAACGGTTTCCACACTGAATCTAGCAACCACCGGATAGGCCTCTCTCACTGACCTAGCAGCCAGTGCGAAACTCGGTCAAAAGTCTCTGCCACAGACTTGATGAATGTAATGGAGTGGTTGTACAGTCCTCTGCCACAGGACGGCATAACCACACACTTTGCACAGTTTAAAAGACACAGCTACACACAGTACCAGTTTCTTTCAGCCAGCCGGCAGCACTGTGAGGTAGATTGGTCAGGAAGCGTCCCCCAATTGAGTCTCCAGGCTCTTCTTGAGATTGAGATACCAGCCCTTTCGCTCGGTCCTCTCTAAGAAAAGTCCTCCCCTGGTTTCTCAAATTGCTCGGCTTCTTCCCGCAGGCAAGACAGCACGGGACCACCCCTGGACCAGTAGGCCTCAGAAGCTCCTGGGCCTACTATCAGTAACGGAGCCTCAGGCCAGCAGGCCTCGAGGAAGAAAAGCTGCTACTACATACCTGAGGCCAGGAGGGCCATCAGGTCAGGATCGGAAGACCCCGTAAAACGGTGTCTGTCCCTTAAGTACCCTCTCCCAGAATGCACATCGGGCGAACTACTCACACTGGGCTGTCTCTGGGCGAAGAATACTCAACACACCCAGCCTGCTGCATTTCCAACCTTGACCTGTGGTGACAGCGACACCTACATTCAAGTGGAAAATGCGCAACACAGCTGGACTGGAACAGAAACCAGCAATTTAAGACAATCATTCTGACCCAAACTACAGCTCAGATAACATAAATTTACATATAGCGCCTACTCAATAGGAGCAGGGTGCTACACAAGTATCTCACAAAAGCGAGTACACCCCCATCACATTTTTGTAAATATTTTATTATATCTTTTTCACGTGACAACACTGAAGAAATGACACTTTGCTACAATGAAAAGTAGTGAGTGTACAGCTTGTATAACAGTGTAATATTGCTGTCCCCTCAAAATAACTCAACACACAGCCATTAATGTTTAAACCGTTGAGAACAAAAGTGAGTACACCCCTAAGTGAAAATGTCCAAATTGGGCCCAAAGTGTCAATATTTTGTGCGGCCACCATTATTTTACAGCACTGCCTTAACCCTCTTGGGCATGGAGTTCACCAGAGCTTCAAAGGCTGCCACTGGAGTCCTCTTCCACTCCTCCATGACGACATCACTGAGCTGGTGGATGTTAGAGACCTTGCGATCCTCCACCTTCCGTTTAAGGATCCACCACAGATGCAGAATAGGGTTTAGTTCTGAAGACATGCTTGGCAAGTTCATCATCTTTACCCTCAGCTTCTTTAACAAGGCAGTGGTAATCTTGGAGGTGTGTTTGGGGTCATTATCAGGCTTTCTTGTGCATCATCTTTAGAAGAGGCTTCCTTCTGAGATGACAGCCATAGAGACCAATTTGATGCAGTGTGTGGCGTATGGTCTGAGCACTGACAGATTGACCCCCCACCCCTTCAACCTCTGAGCAATTCTGGCAGCACTCATACATCTATTTCCCACAACCTCTGGATATGATGCTGAGCACATGCCCTCAACCTCTTTGGTTGACAATGGTGAGACCTGTTCTGAGTGGAGCCTGTCTTGTTAAACTGCTGTATGGTCTTGGCCACTGTGCTGCAGCTCAGTTTCAGGGTCTTGGCAATCTTCTTATAGCCTAGGCCATCTTTATGTAGAGCAACAATTCTTTTTTCAGACCCTCAGAGTTCTTTGCCATGAGGTGCCATGTTGAACCTCCGGTGACCAGTATGAGAGAGTGAGAGGGATAACACCAAATTTAACACACCTGCTCCCCATTCACACCTGAGACCTTGTGACACTAACAAGTCACATGATATCGGGGAGGGAAAATGGCTAATTGGACCCAATGTGGACATTTTCACTTAGGAAAATACGCACTTTTGTTGCCAGCGGTTTAGACATTAATGGCTGTGTGTTAAGTTTTTTTTTTAGGCCACAGCAAATTTACACTGTTAGGCCTCACGGACGTTTTTACAGCCGCGTTTTTGAGCGTTTTTTACAGCTTAAAAACGCATGTCCATGTTATTGTATAATTTTTCGACCGTATTTTTTTCGAAAAAACAAACAAACAAAATAAAAAACCCTGGAGCTCAAAAACGCATTTTTGCGCGTTTTTTAACGCTTCGCGGTTTTTTATGCCTAACGCCGACGCCGTAAAACGCACTGGTCCTGTTTTTTTTTTACAGCTTAAAAACGTCTATGCTATTTGCAGCTCAAAAATGCCTAGGTGGGCATGAAGCTATAGACTAACATGGACAGGCATTTTTAAGCTGTAAAAAACTCTCAAAAACGTGGCTGTAAAAACTCCCTTGTGTATGTGGCCTTATACTAGCTGTACACTCACTATTTTACATCATAGCAAAGTGTTATTTCTTCAGTGTTGTCACATGAAAAGATATACTGTATTTATTGGCGTATAACACTCACTTTTTTACCCTGAAGATAGAGGGTAAACTGTGCCTGCGTGTTATACGCAGGGGGCTATGGAAAGTTTTTTTCCTGAAAATTCCCTCTTAAAGTTAGGGTGCGTGTTATACGCCCGTGCGTGTTATACGCCGATAAATACGGTAATAAAATATTTACAAAAATGTGAGGGGTGTACTCACTTTTGTACTTTTGTGAGATGCTATATATATATATATATATATATATATATATATGTGTGTGTGTGTATATATACACTTTTCCTATTTCAACATACCAACATATGGTTAATTCAATTTTTTTCTGTTTTTAGCTTCATCTGGAGATAATGACTGCACTTTTATTTTGGCTTCTAAAAACTATTGTGAATCCTAACAATAACAATAGCAAAACAATGTGGTCTGAAATTGCAATATTCATTTTAGAAATATTACATTGACCTTTTCCATCAGGAAGAGAATACCTTATCTTTTGAGGTCCTTAGTTTTACTTTGTCAAAGGTCAAGAGTCAGCTTCTCAAAATCATTGTGCTTATAGCCATTTCAAGCAGCTGTCTGTGGCAATCATTTTGCCAATTTCTAGGCAGGTGATACGTTCAATGCTGGAATCAAAAGGTCTTCAGAGAGATGAAAGCAAAATCTTTGCTCTCCCTGGAAAATAGCTTCGTGGTGCCAGAGAAAACATCAAGAAAAACTGTTTTAAAAAGAATGAATACACATTTTCAGTATATATTTAGGTAAAAATTTGCTTCATTATTGTTTGTTATTCTCTGTACTGATTCTGCTTTTCAATGTAGGATTTAGAAGACATTTGTGACTATCATCAAGCTTTGATTTTGCCCTTAATGCCGCGTACACACAATCGTGATTCACGGCGGTGAAAACACCGCCGTGAATCACGGCATGAAAAAAAATGAAAAACTAGGGAACGGCATGTTCCCCCACACACGACCGTTTTTCCCGTCATTTTTTTCTTTGACGAGAAAAACGACCGTCTGTGGGCTCCGCGGCAGTGTCTCCCTATGGGAAAACTGCCGCGGAAAAAAATGATGGAAAAAACGATGAGAAAATTTAGAACATGTTCTAATTTTTCTCGTCATTTTTTCTGCCGTTTTTCTCAACGAGAAAAACGGCATAAAGCCCACAGACGATCGTTTTTCTTGGCGAAAAAAAAAAATGACATTTTTCCCGACGGGAAAAATGATCGTGTGTACGCGGCTTCATAGCCTTTCAGTGAGTTCTGGGTACCGATGCATTTCAACTGAGCTTACCAGTCATTATTTTCTCCCCGTAAGCACACAACCATTTAGAGATTACCTAGTGTATTTCATATTTTAAATTCCCTAAATTACAAAACGTTTTATCATCAGAAAGTTCAACATATACATAAGTATCACTAAAGAATATATATATATATATATATATACATAGATCTATATATATATATATATACTGTATATCTATTGATCTATCTATGTATGCATATATCTATATATACAGATAGATATATACCGTATTTATCGGCGTATAACACGCACAGGCGTATAACACGTACCCTAACTTTAAGAGGGAAGTTTCAGGAAAAAAACTTTCCACAGCCCCCTGCGTATAACATGCAGGCACAGTGTACCCTCTATTTTCAGGGTAAAAAAGTGAGTGTTATACGCCAATAAATACAGTATATATATATATATATCTATATATATCTATATATATATATATATCTATATATATAGATAGATAGATATGTATATATATATATATATATATATATATATATATATATATATATGTTTGTTTGTTTTTTTATACATTTTTTTAATCTCATAAAATGTTATATTATACTGTATCTCTTACCTATGTTTGCACCCTTTTCTGCACTCCCAATGGAACCTCACAATTAACACAAATGTAGTTAATGTAACTTGTCTGTGCAGTAACCCTTTTAGGTTAATTGAAAAAGTAATTTTCACGTTTATGCATTGGGATAAAACATGGTAAGCGTACGTTTTACTGCAACAGTAACATGTGAACCACTGTATGGTGCGTTGTGGTGTCATTTATTTTGAATGGCACCCGTGTCCACTACCACTGTAGCAGGCAACACAATCACACAGCAGTGCACATGGCGGACGTTGTGGTGCATTGCATTCGAGAAAAGGTTCACATGCATTTTTGTGTGCATTAGAATGCCTAAAATGAATGTGCTGCCTTAACACAGCAGAATGACAAACATGTCTTAATGTCTTTTCAGTTTTCTTCTATTCTCCAGAAAACCATTAAGTAATATAATGTAACCTTATATACCTTAAATAATAAAATAATAATAATAATAATTGATATCTATCTATCTATCTATCTATCTATTTCTCTCTCTCTCTCTCTCTCTCTCTCTCTCTCTCTCTCTCTCTCTATATATATATATATATATATATATATATATATGCATCTATAACTATAGATAGATAGATATAGATATATATAGATATATATACAGCGCCTTGAAAAAGTATTTATACCTCTTAAAATGTTCCACATTTTGTCATGTTACAACCAAAAATGGAAACGTATTTTATTGGCATTTTATGTGATAGACCAACACAAAGTGGCACATAATTGTGAAGTTGAAGGAAAATGATAAATGGTTTTAAACATTTTATACAAATAAATATCTGAAAAGTGTGGCATGCATTTATATTCAGCCCCCTTGACTCTGATACTCTGATACTCCTAACTAAAATCTAGTGGAACCAATTGCCTTCAGAAGTCACCTAATTAGTAAATAAAGTCCACTTGTGTGTAATTTAATCTCAGTATAAATACAGCTGTTCTGTGAAGCCATCAGAGGTTTGTTAGAGAATCTTAATGAACAAACAGCATCATGAAGGCCAAAAACCACACCAGGCAGGTCAGGGATAAAGTTGTGGAGAATTTTAAAGCAGGGTTAGGTTATAAAAAAATATCCCAAGCTTTGAACATCTCACAAAGCACTGTTCAATCCATCAGTAAAGCACAAAAGCATTAATCAGAGAAGCAGGCAAGAGCACCATGGTAAAGCTGGAGGAGCTGTAGAGATCCACAGCTCAGGTTGAAGAATCTGTCCACAGGACAACTATTAGTCATGCACTCCACAAATCTGGCCTTTATGGAAGAGTGGCAGGAAGAAAGTCATTGTTGAAAGAAAGCCATAAGAAGTCCAGTTTGCAGTTTGCAAGGAGCCATATGGGGGACACAGCAAACATGTGGAAGAATGTTCTCTGGTCAGATGAGATCAAAATTCAACTTTTTGGCCTAAAACCAAAACGCTGTGGGGGAAAACTAACACTGCGCATCACCCTTAACACACCATCCTTACCGGTAAACATGGTGGTGGCAGCATCATGTTGTAGGGATGCTTTTCTTCAGCAGGGACAGGGAAGCTGGTCAGAGTTGATGGGAAGATGGATGGAGCCAAATACAGTGCAATCTTAGAAGAAAACCTATTATGCCGCGTACACACGACCGTTATTCATGTCATGCAAAAAAACAACGTTTCCTCTCAAGCCTGCCTTGCATACACACATTCATGAAAAAAACGCTCTAGCAATGCACGGTAACGTACAACACGTACGACGGCACTATAAAGGGGAAGTTCCATTCGAATGGCGCCACCCTTTGGGCTGTATTTGCTGATCCTCACGTTAGTAAAGTTTGATGAGAGACGATTCGCGATTTTAAGCCTCGTGCTCTTCAGTCCGTTACAGCGTGACGAATGTGCTATCTCCATTCTGAACGCTTGTTTTACCAGAACGAGCGCTCCCGTCTCATACGCATGCGCATTTTTTTCCCCTCGTAAAAGCGTACACACGACCGTTTTTCACGACGTGAAAAAGAACGACTTGAAAAACGACGAAAAAAAATAGAGCAGGTTCTAAAAAAAATCCGGGCAGTTTTCTCGTCTAGAAAAATGCTATGGAGCATACACACGACCGTTTTTCACGACCAATCTAAAAAATTTAATTTTTCTCGTCATGAAAAATGGTTGTGTGTACGGGGCATTAGAGTCAGCAAAAGACTTGAGACTGGGGCGGAGGTTCACCTTCCAGCAGAACAACCACCCTAAACATACAGCCAGAGCTACAATGGATTGGTTTAGATCAAATGATATTCATGTGTTAGAATGGCCCAGTCAAGGTCCAGACCTAAATCCAATTGAGAATCTGTGGCAAGACCTGAAAATTTCATGTTCACAGAGACTCTCCATCCAATCTGACAGAGCTTTAGCTATTTTGCAAAGAAGAAAGTGCAAAAATGTCACTTGAGATGTGCAAAGCTAGTAGCGACATGCCTAATAAGAAAACTTCAGGTGGGCTGAATACAGGTACCTGATTATGACAGGTACCCACTCCCACTGCCGGTCAAATTGCCACTCCCACTGCCCTCCCCCCATCCCCGCAGCCTCTTGGGACACGTCACAGGAGACTGTGGGACCGTTCATAGGACTCACAATTGTGCAGTTGGCCGCCGGCTGTGAAGCTGCAAGGAGTCACAGTTTGGCTGCCCACAGTTAATATGTCGGCGCCTGCACCTAAAAACTGGCAAAGTGCTGGGTCAGGTGAGTTTCAAGTTTATGTAAGTGTCAGCAGTATTTGTAGCAGCTGACTTTTAAACTCTTGTTTACAGGGTGAAGATCCTCTTTAAGGATACCATTGATACCATTATTGACAGTGTAGACTTTTGTTTAGCATTAGAGCAGCTGGAGTATGCTCACACCAAGGTTTTCTGCATAGGGTCTCTAAAATTGCCCAAGTCTGCTAAGACCTTCCCAGTCCACAAACTTTAAGCCCAATTCCAAAAAAGTTTGTATCTTTTTTTATAGTACCTTTTTTAGTACCACTTTGCCCAGCTTTTTGTTGCCCGGTCCCAACTTTTTTTGAGACATGCTGCAGACATCAATTTTAAAATGACCTTTTTTTTTTCTTATAATGGTACATTTTAAACATTTGATAGGTTTTCTATTTTCTATTGTGAATTAAATGGATTTATGAAATTTGAAAAACATTGCATTCAGGGCTTACAGTTCATGTAGACCTACTGGACAATAGGTTAAAGTCCTCTTCTCAGTGAGTTCCCCCCAACCCCCACGCACTTATCAGAGTGGGGAGATGTTTGTCAGCTTTTTCAACCTTCTGGCACTAGAAAATGTGTCCAGGATTTCAATTTCGGGGCTTCTAATTTGAGTTTTAGGCTCTACCTCTGGTTCTTTTGGCCCTTTGAACCTATTAGGGATATTTCCTTTTCAACCTTACTCTCAAGGTGGCCTTTTTGCTGCTATCCCCTTTGTGCTAATGGTCTCTGACTTAGTGGCCCTATCCCGGAAAGAACCTTTTTTGTTGTTACACAAAGACAAGGTTGTCCTGAAGCCTAAAGCTTCTTTTCTTTCTAAGGTGGTTTTCCTCCTTCCACCTCAGCCAGGTTTTTACCTTCTTATGTCCTGTTATGAAATTTTGCCCATCTCCACTAAATTGATGTGCAGGCCTTCTCTGATGCCATTTATGCTAAAAGTTGCTACAAGCTGCTCTCTAAATCTGGGCCTGCTACAGTTTATGTGCTATGTTGCCCACCCCTCAGTGATTAAAGACCATGTGTAATGTACTGTACACAAAAGAAAAAAAAATGGATTTTTAAATTACCAGTAAAATCTCCTTTGTGGGGTGCAGTACAGGATACAGGTCCCTCCCCTCTATACAGTGTGGTCTCCCTATTGCTTGCTTCACAACTGAGGGTAGTTGAGAGTGGGAGGAGGTATAGAGGGGATGTCCCTGCACCCTTTTTTGTTTTGTTGCCAGTGTATAACCCACTGAAGGTAGTTGAATATAACCCATGGCTAAAGACTAAAGATCCTGTGTCCTGCACTGTACTCCAAGAAATACATTTTATTGGTGAGTAAAAAATCATAAATCTTAAAATAAACTTAACATTTTAAAAATTGATAAAGTAATCTTAGTATTAATGGCTTCACAAAAATGTCTCTGTTTTCTTTGCCAGGGCTTGAAGTTTAGCTAATGAATACAGTATATTTTAGTTAATGGGAAACAGGAACTATTTCCTGCAACCCTTTAATTTACAAAGATGAAATAATGAACAGTTGCGCAGCAATGAAATATTGAACAATGGCCAAAAGCAACTGATTGCCGAAGTCACCATGAGAACTGACTATTAGTATAATTCAATTGGGAAAGACAATCTGACTCAATGCTGTAGGCTATACGCTATTCCCGATCTGTCACTCACAGCGAGTTAAAAGACCTTTTTATGTGTTTGCTGTTTCCCAGTGATGTGCCAAGTGTGGACACAGACGTTAGATTGTTAGCAGGTTCTTCTGAACTTGGATTGTGAATGTAGAACAAAAACAGAGAGGAAGAAAAGATGACATCACCAGCTTGGCATGCACTGGAGAGCCGGTATCCGTGATACAGTGCATGACTGCCTACTGAATAGACAATGTGAAAAGGAACACAGCATCATTAGGAGGTGCTTTTCTTAGCTCATAGAAACCCTGCATTGTTTAGAACCATTATATTGCAACACGCAACAAAGCAATAATAAGGCTGCACCATTGATGTGTATGTTCATCCTACATACAAATCACACCATTGTGGATCATTTATATATGTAAAGTGTTCCATACATCATATTTTTAGGTGCAGGCTCAACTGTTTTTTTTTTTATGTTGTCTAGAATATGCTTCTCTAATTAGTCCTCTCAGAATTATGTATTTCCATTACACTGTTCACTTATTAATGTTATTCATAATAGAATATTTTAATTATGCCAATATATCAAATAGAAAGAACACCTTCCTAGCAGATGCGTAATTTTAACTTTTAAAGGCTAAGTTCAACTTTGGGGAAAAAAGAATAAATGCACTTATTTTTTCAGAAAAAAAAAGCGCATTTATCATTTTTTCCCCAAGGAGTCTGCAAAGCATTGCAGCAGCAATGAGTAGATCAGACTGTCATTTTGAAAGCTGCTGGCTTGTGAATGAGATACGAGGATTCTCAACAACATCCTTACAGGTAATTGAGAAATACTAGCCGCCTGTCGTGTTTTCTCAATCACAGATCTCTGGGAAATAAATGATGTGACTGTAAGGGTGGAGCCCCACACTACCATGCTGTTTTTGAAATATGACAGGGAGTACAGGGAGAGGAACCCCTGCCCACTGTCACAGGGAAGGGGCGTGTGTCCTGGAGTATGTTACATATTACACCCTAAGTATGAATGTAACATGTAACATGCTCCAAAGGTAAACTTATCCTTTAACCTGAATATTACAAATATAAATAACTAAAATTGAGCAGAAAATTTCTACTTAGACTGGCCATAAATTATACAATTTCTCTGTACAATTTTCCTTTAGATTTACCAAAACCATATAATATGAGGTCAAATCTAAATCTAAATCTTTCAATTTGTATGCAATCAGGCAGGCCCTTGCACTGCATAATTGAAGATAAATCTAAAGGAAATTGTACAAGAAAATGGTATAATGTATGACAAGCTTAAAGTGATATTAAAGTCTTAGTTTTTTTGTTTAACCACTTAAGCCCTGGACCATTTTGTTGCTAAATCACCAGGCCACTTTTTGGGATTCGGCACTGCGTCGCTTTAACTGACAATTGCGCGGTCATGCGACGTGGCTCCCAAAAAAAATTGACGTCCTTTTTTTCCCACAAATAGAGCTTTCTTTTGGTGGTATTTGATCACCTCTGCGGTTTATATTTTTTGCGCTATAAACAAAAATAGAGCGGCAAATTTGAAAAAAATGCAATATTGTTTACTTTTTGCTATAATAAATATCCCCAAAAATATATAAAAAAAAAACATTTGTTTTCCTCAGTTTAGGCCGATATGTATTCTTCTACTTATTTTTGGTAAAAAAAATTGCAATAAGCATTTATTGATTGGTTTGCGCAAAAGTTATAGCAGCTACAAAATAGGGGATAGTTTTATGGCATTTTTATTAATATTTTTTTTTTACTAGTAATGGCGGTGATCAGCGATTTTTATCATGACTGTGACATTATGGCGGACACATCGAACACTTTTGACACCAGTTTGGGACCATTGTCATTTTTACAGCGATCAGTGCTTACAGTGATTACTGTGAAAATGACAATGGCAGTGAAGGGGTTAACCTGTAGGGAGCGCTGAAGGGGTTAAGTGTGACCTAAAGAGAGATTCTTACTGTTAGGGGCGTGGCTTGGCGTGACACGTCACTGATCGTTGTTCCCTATGACAGGGAACAGATGATCACTGACAGTGTCACTAGGAAGAACGGGGCAAGGTTTGTTTACACTTACCTCTCCCCGTTCTTCAGCTCTGTGACCCAATCGCGGGACACCTGCGGCGATCGGGTCCGCGGGCGTGGTCACGGATTTCCCGACAGGGTCGCGAGCGCGCCATCACCGGCGCGTGCAGCCCACGGCTCGCACATTAAAGGTGACGTACCTGTACGCCAATGTGCGCAGCCGTGCCATTCTGTCAGCGTACATCTTCGTGCGGCGGTCGGGAAACGGTTAAATATAAAACAAACATGTTTTGCATAGAGCAGTCCAGATATTTCTCTTCTTGGGTCCCTTTCCGGCGCTCCTGGCCCCTCCCTCCTGCCTCCACAGAAAGCAGCTTGCTATGGGAGCACCTAAGTCGAGCCGCTGCTCTGTGTATCCATTTAGACATGGAGCCACGGCCCAGTCCCGCCCCCTCTCTCTGCATTGGCTCACTGACTGCCTCAGCCAATAAGGAGGGACAGTTCCGGACAGCTGATGTAACATCGCTGGATCGAGATGGGGCTCAGGTAAGTATTAGAGGGGCTGCTGTACAGAGAAGGTTTTTTTATCTTAATGCATAGAATGCATTAAGATAAAAAAAAAACTTATAACTTTAGAACCACTTTAAAGGGGTTGTAAACCCTTGTTTTTTATTTTTTTTAAATAACAAACATATCATACTTACTTCCACTGTGCAGTTCGTTTTGCACAGTGTGGCCCTGATCCCCCGGCAGCGCTTGCGGCTCCTCCTCGCATTGGTAAACCCCCTGGGAGAAGCGCTCTCCCTGGGGGTTACCTTGCGGGCGCGTTTCCGAGTCCAGCATTTGCATGCATGGACACAGAATTCCGGACTCGGCCCCGCCCCCGGCGTACGCGTCATTGGATTTGATTGACAGCAGCAGAAACCAATGGCTGCGCTGCTATCAATCTATCCAATCAAGAGCTGAGAACCCCAGGCAGAGAGGTACATCGCGTCTCCGCCAAGGGAACAAACAGGCTCAGGTGAGTAAAACGTGGGGGCTAGCGGGCTGGTCAGTTTCAGAAGTTTTTTCACCTTAATGCATAGGATGAATTAAGGTGAAAAAACACAAGGGTTTACAACCCCTTTAAGGTTAGATAAAAAATTAACCAAGTATTTACTAATGGGTGGCTGTCTACAAATGGATTAACATATTTTGAAAATATAAATTTAAACAGACCAAAGCTATTTTTTGGTATTTGGTATTCCTAATCTTGTAAATGTCAGAATTCTTAATGTATAGGCTAGGCAATCCTGTTCTTATTATCTAAATACTCACTACTAGAGGTCGACCGATATGGGTTTTTCTCTGGCCGATGCCGATGCCAATATATAGAAATTGGGGCGGCCGATGGCCGATATATGATGCCAATTTTTGTGGCCGATTTTTGTGCCCGATATTTTAGGCTGATTTAAAAAAAAAAAAAACCTCACCCACTCCACTCCTTCCTGCTTACTCCTGTCACTCTAGCACACACTTGATGTCCTCAGTACAGATGGCACTGGTTGGCACTGGCAGGTGGCACTGGTTTGGAACTGGCAGGTGGCACTGGTTTGGAACTGACAGATGGCACTGGTTGGCATTGGCAGGTGGCACTGGTTTGGAACTGACAGATGGCACTATTGGCACTGGCAGGTGGCACTGATTGGCACTAGCAGGTGGCACTGGTTTGGAACTGACAGATGGCACTGGTTTGGAACTGACAGATGGCATTGGCAGGTGGCACTGATTTGGAACAGATGGCACTATTGGCACTAGCAGGTGGCACTGATTGGCACTGACAGATGGCACTAGTTTGGGACAGATGGCACTGATTGGCAGTGGCACTGGCAATCGGAACTGGTTGGCACTGGCAGGTGGCACTGATTGGCGGGTGGCACTGGCTGGCAGTGGTGGGTGGCACTGGCTGGCAGTGGCGGGTGGCACTGGCTGGTGGCACTGATTGGCACTGGCTGGTGGCTCTGACAGATGGCACTGATTGGCACTGGCTGGTGGCACTGATTTGCGGTGGCTGGTGGCACTGGCTGGTGGCACTGATTGGCACTGGCTGGTGGCACTGACAGATGGCACTGATTAGCACTGGCTGGTGGCACCGATTTGAGGTGGTGCTGACAGATGGCACTGATTGGCACTGGCTGGTGGCACTGATTGGCAGTGACACTGGCAGGTTTCACAGTAAGCTGAGTGTAACTGTGAAACTGACAACAGAGAGGAGAGACAGAGAGCTCTCAGAATTGAGCTCGATGTGGGAGTGGGTGGGACTCGGCCGGGGTGGACGGGACTCGGCCAGGGTGGGCGGGACCCAGCAGCTAAATTACACCAGCCAATGATTGGGCTGCTTTAGAAAGGGGGTGGGGTCACATACTTGTAGCGGCCCGCCCAGATACCATCCCATTGGCTGGTGTAATATAGCTGCTGGGTCCAGCCCACCCCCGACATCGAGCTGACAGCTCCTCTCTCTCTCATCTCTGTTCACACACTCAGCGCGGCACTTGATGCTGCCAGAGCCGCTGAGTGTGGAGAAGGAAGGACTGGAATTGTAAAATATCGGCGTAATTTTGATAATAATCGGCCGATGCCGCTTTATCAAAAATGGCCAAATATCGGCCGATATATCGGCCAGCCGATATATCGGTCGACCTCTACTCACTACCATTTTGTGGCAAGGAAACAAACAGGCTGCACTCTGATGGCGTCATGTTCAGCTAATGTTTATTGCACAAAGCCACAATAACAAGTCCCATGTTCGGGACCGCCCAATCTAATGCATTTGACCCATCAGGGCATAATCATCTACAGAAAAGCACTGATGATTGAAATGCATTAGTGTGAACTGTCCTGAGGCGGAAACTTTTTTGTTATGGCTTTTTGCAGTAAAGATCAACTGTATTTGACGTCATCAGAGTGTGACCTGTTTGTTGCCTTGTATCGGTCTTGGAACATGGACATCTCCCTTTAGCCTGGCACCCGAGCTTTGGAAGAAAACAACGGGTGGTAGCAAGCTTGGCAGTGAAGGATAACTTTACATATCATGTACAATATGAGATTGTCTGTCTTGTTACTGAAGAAGAAATTGACTGCTGTGGGCTACACAGGTCCTTCCTTTAACCGTTGTAGCAGTAATCCAGAGTGAGGCTCGGGGTGAATTTTCATTACCAAAAGTGGTAACCCCAAGCCACACTGGGGATTGCATCGCAGTATCCTGGTAAAGTTACTTACCTTGACCCCAGGATCCTGTGATGTCCCCCCGCTGTGTCTGCAGGCTGTGTACTCCTCTCGATTCATCACTGTGCCGCACTCCGTTCCCTGAGAGTGTCGCGACGCACGGGGGTGGAGCCCGGCTGCAAATTCAAAAAAGTGAAAAATACATAACACTAAGATGTAAGATTACATTACTGTATCAAATCATTTCACCTCCCTTTTGTCCCTAGTGCTTTGTTCAGTGTCCTGCATGCACTTTTATATTATATATACTGTTCCTTCTGCCTGGAAACTTGAGAATGTCCATGGCAACCAAAAAGTGTCCCTCTATGTCAAAAGCGGTTTTAGATCAGCTAGAAAACAGTGATAGTAAATTGGAACACTTGCAGAATTTAAGTATGGACAGAGGGATTTTTTGAGTTTTTTTTAACGGTGCCAGCAAATAGTGAATGCAACTAATAAAGTATATAAAATGACAGAAATGTTATTATTACATACAACACATAATTAGGTAGACATAAACATGGGAACATCTTGTCTTCACAAATGTTTTGATCTAGTCACTCGGGGTGACAATTAGATAATTATCCCGACATGTTTCGCCACCCTGGGCTTCTTCAGGAGTTATATTAAAGACAAAAGATGTAGCACCACATCCGGGCACTCCTGCCTTCAGCCGGATGCCAGGTAAGGGGCAACAATCACCAGGTAACGCACGTGGATGCCAGTGAATGCCCAATCAGACCAGGAGCATAAGCTGTTAAAATGCAGATAAACCAAGGGTTCCAAGTGAGGATTATAATCTTAGTTGTCAGAATGTGAAAACAAACAATGGAGATGCTTGTATGGAGCAAAAGCCAAGCGTGGTCACCCTTGGATTTCTGACTTGCAGCTATAGTGATTTGTGGGAAAATTCGTCATTAAACATTGAAAGTGACGACAGTGACAATTCTGCAACTGAGCAAATTTCAGTGTTTTTAAATTGATTACATTATTGAATAAAATTTATTATTATTATATTATTATTTTTATAATTATTTATAGTTATTTATTATATTATAGTTTATGATTTCCTGTTTCAAACTTTATCATACCCGGATGTCTACTAGACTCTTGTTTGGACAGATTGAAGTGAGTTATTCCTAAGAATTGCAGGCCTATAATATAAAATGCTAAATTTCCATGCCAAACAATGTACCGCTTTGAGCTTCAAAAATCTGACATAATCATACCGCCAGGGAGGTTAAGACACTTTTGTTGCATAGGGCCTACAGTTATTTTTGTTCAGCTTCAATGTTATAATGGTCTATTGAAATTAAGTAATATTGCTACGTAGATCCAGAGAATGAATTATAAATGCAGATTGGATAACTTAGCACATTTTTGTTATATCTCACTAAATACAGTATACTGTAACAAAATAATAATATTGCATTATATTTTAGTAGAAAAAGATAAAAAAATCACCAACAAGTCTCATAACTTCGAAATGCAACGCCCTTGTATTTATGTGTTATTTTTTTATTTTGCTTTTAAAATAAAAGAAAACAGGCATTGTATAACACAATGCAACATATACATAGAACTATTTAACCCCCTTCCTGCCCACACCAATTTTCAGCTTTCAGCGCTGTAACATTTTGAATGACAATTGCGCAATCATGCAACACTGTACCCAAATTACATTTTTATAATTTTTTCCCCACAAATAGAGCTTTCTTTTGGTGGTATTTGATTACCTCTGTGGTTTTTATTTTGTGCGCTATAAACAAAAAAAGAGCGACAATTTAAAAAAAGAACACAATATTTTTTACTTTTTGCTATAATAAATATCCCAAATGTTTTTTTTTAAAAAGCAATTTTTTTCCTCAGTTTAGGCCGATATGTATTCTTCTACAAATATTGGTAAAAAAAAATTGCAATAAGCGTATATTGATTGGTTTGCGCAAAAGTTATAGAGCCTATTGATTTATGGCATTTTTATTATTATTATTTTTTTTACTAGTAATGGCGGTGATTTTTATCATGACTGTGACATTGGGGCAGACAGATCGGACACTTTTGACACTATTTTGGGACCACTGGCATTTATACAGCGATCAGGGCTATAAATATGCACTGATTACCGTATAATTGCCACTGGCAGGGAAGGGGTTAACACTAGGGGCGATCAAGGGGTTAAATGTGTTACCTAGGGAGTGATTCTAACTGTGAAGGGATGGGACTGACTAGGGGAGGAGACCGATCAGTGTTCCTATATACTAGGAACACATGATCTGTCTCCTCTCCCCGGAAAGGACGTGGATCACACACAGATCCACGTTCCTCCTCTTTTACGAGCGATCGTTGGTGCCTGGCAGACATTGCGGCCGCCGGGCACGCGCATCAGCTCGTCATGTGACTATGGGCGGGGAAGGAAGTGGTTAAATAGTGCGCAAAAATGACAAGATTCAACATTGTACAGCCATAGGATTTGTTAGAATGCTAAGTTTGTGTCTTTTGATGGCTTATTTCCTGTAAAAAAATTAAATATTATGTATAAGTGATGCTGAACTGAAAAAATATATTTGTATTCAAAAAGTTACCAAACCAAACAGCTGTTACAATAAAGGCATGTGCCATGTAAATATGGTTTGAACATAGCCAGCACAACAGAAATTAACATATATTACCTAGGAAAAGGTTGAATTGTGCTATTGGATAGTACAGTAGTATAGTGTATACAGTGTGCGCCTTGTGTAATAGCAGATGGAAGACCACTGATGTCTTATTCTTGTCTACTTTTTATCCTGGTACAATGTAGATCTGATGTCCACATTATAGGTGATCTGAATAAAGAGGAGCTCTTCATTCTGTTCATTGGTACCTGCATGTATTGCACACTGCTGTTATTTAATCCTTCAGAACATATTGATCCAGCCCAGTTCACAATAGCAGTGGTCTATACTTCAGATAGCAGAGGTGTTGTAATCTCAGTGACAGATAGTATAATACTGGAAATTATAGTGTTTTTCCCCAGCATTTCTCCAATGGAGTCTAAGCATAATAGCAGGGTTTTACAGAGCGAAAGCCAATGTTTGCAGAGGTTTCTTGGAAAATAAACGATAGGATGTAAGTATATAGTGAAAATCATCCTTCACTCTTCTAAAATACATTTTCCAGTATCTGGTGCATGGTAAATTATATGGGATGTAATGGAAGGTAATTTACAATCCTGAGAGGGGTAGAACATTATCATTCATGTATAGAGTGCACTTTCAGTATTTGAATAAGTAGTGATGGGACCAAGTTGACTGAACCCTCTCTAAAAAATGTAGCTTGAAGATGGTAAGCTGGTTTAGATGTAAGTTCATAGCTATAGTATTACATTTCTCCCAATCTAATAATGCACTGTGCTTACTAATAAATAATATGTACATTTGGAAAAATTAATGCAATTGCCGTTTCTAGAAAACAAGAACGAGATATGATTTACATCCAACGCTGCTGTAGTTTTTGCAAGATAAATGTATGAGTATATTTGTGTATACATGCATACATTATGGACTTAATTTACTAAAGGAATTCAAACTGTTTGCTTAGAGAAGTGAATGTTCACTGAAGTTAGTTAATAGGATAAAGCTGTGTTCACTTCAGTCAAATATGTTTTAGCAGAAATCTCTCACATATAATTGGGTTATCAAAGTGAACATAGGTTCATCTTATTTACTGTAATTTATTTTGCAAAGTCAGCATTCACAGCCTTTACATTTTGTGTTATTCAGCCCCTTCGATAATTTCAGATAAGCTTGCATTTGTTCGGAACCTGACTAATGCCCTGTACACACGATCGGATTTCCGATGGAATAAAATCCGATGGAATTTTCCGTCGAAATTCCAATGAAGCTGACTTCCATCAGTCTTGCATACACACTGTCAGACTAAATTCTGAACCTCCAAAGCGCGGTGACGTAAAACACTTCGACGAGCCGAGAAAAATTAAGTTCAATGCTTCTGAGCATGCGTCGACTTGATTCTGAGCATGCGTGGATTTTTCTCCGATGGAATTCTACACAGACGCTCGGAATTTCCCATCGGAAAGATGGAGCCCACACACGATCGGAATTTCCGATGAAACAAGTCCATCGGATTTTATTCCATCGGAAATCCGATCGTGTGTACAAGGCATTAGGTCCAAACCTGGAAGCCTGCTGTCATTCTTGGTTCAGTGGATTTTGGGCAGGGCATTTTCCTACCTGCGGTTGGCATTACCAATGGGTAGGGATGCTTGGACCTTTCCAATAAGTAGCTGAATTTACTAGAGCCATGCTTGATTAAATAGCAAAAACAGAGTGTCACAGTTGTAACATTCATATTGTAAGATAATCACTTAATTTTTTGTGATATGGACATATTTATTTAAAGGTCTCATAATATAGGATAGAAAGATAGATAAATAGATAGCTAGGTAGATAGATAGATAGATAGATAGATAGATAGATAGATAGATAGATAGATAGATAGATAGATAATGCTAATATTCTTTTATTTCTGTTTTCAGAGGATCAAATACCACGTGGTTTTCCCACAATAGACATGGGCCCTCAGTTAAAAGTGGTGGAACGAACACGTACGGCCACCATGTTATGTGCAGCCAGTGGAAACCCTGACCCTGAAATTACTTGGTTTAAAGATTACTTACCTGTGGATACGAGCAACAGTAATGGGCGTATTAAACAACTGAGATCAGGTAGGATTTCGGTACTGCTAACCCCAAAAAGCTGTTTTCTCTCACTTTGTTGTTTGCTTTTTATTTGTAGGTAAAGATTTTTCTTCCTCCTTTTCTTCTGGCGTCTTATTAAGTGTGTTTTCCATGTCTGTGGTGTTGTCATAACCAAAGTCTATCTGTGTGCGGATGTGTGTGTGTGTGTTCTGCAGCTTCTGTTTAATCCTCATTCGCCACTGCTGTGACTGTACTTCAATACCTTTCATTTATTTTATTGCTCTAATGCGCTATCTGACAGATCCATTCCTCTTCCTTTTTTTCTTTCTTCTTTAATTTCAACAAATCTACTTTAACATTGTACTTCATTTAGAAATTAGAAGTATATAGTTTAGCAATTTCCCAATGCTAAACAAATGATTAGTCAGCAAGAAAAAATGCTCAGCCATTTAACAGTACACCTAAAAAATGTGCTCTTACATTATCTTTTACACAAACATTTTTAAACATAGGCACATGTACATTTTTTGTTAGCCAGAAAATAATTAACAGCAGCCAATACAGTTGTCACTACTGTATGTAGTTTGCTTAAATTTAAATTGTATAACTAAGCAAAAAAAAAAAACATTTATTAATTGTACAATACAGGGTACAATCTCCTATAATTCCAAGGCCATTAGGTAAGTCAGCTAGCTGCCTTCACGTGATTTGACACTGGAAAAAAATAAATAAATAATAAAACTGTAAGGACAGCCCTGTGTTGCACCTCCTACTTCCAGCAAGCCTCATATTTTTTGCTAGTGTTCTTGAGTGAAGAGACATCTTCTCAATGATCTCGGAAAAGCAATCTTCCTTTTTTTTTTCTTGGATTTTTTCTTAATATGACTTTGTTATCAATTTTCCTGGCTGTTATATATTGGTTACTGCATCTTTACATCTTCTGGATTGGTTGACTCCTCAATGCATCTCAAGTTGATTCTGCTGTCAGGTTTCCTGGCTGCTACATAGCAACTACTGCTTCTTTGCAGCTTCCAATAGGCTGACTCTATGGTGCAGATTTGGAACACTATACCTGGACCTTGCCCGAAAGAAAATTGAATTTAATCCTGCGTAAAGGTTCTCAGTTTGGCATGTGGTGCAATACGATGAGTTAGCCAGTTTGGTGAGTGGGGACTGATGACCAAAAGTAGTGGTGGAAGCAGATTGACTGCAATGCATCTTTAAATTGATGCCTTTTTCCTCAGCCTTAGAGCTAGGACCAGGAGTCCTACTGTACACCCCTTCACTTTAGTCACTGTTCTGTGCATGCCATTGACCTGTTTTCTCCTTCTCTGCTCCCTGCTGGCTTTGGCACCACAATCTTTGGATGCACCTGGGAATTTCCAAATGACTGGTCACATTTGACTTAACCCTTCCTGCTCTGAAGCAACAGTAGTTAGTGCCCCTAGTGGCAGATTACAAGGGTACCATGCTATTTTTCCTTCAGGATATACTCCTAATACCTCAGGTGCTGTCCCCAGTCCGCCTCAGACCTTGGAGACATCAGACAACAGGGGCTGCAAATGGGCCCCATCATCCTCACCCTCTGAGTCAATTTCTGAGACTCATTTAACCGTTTCTGCATTTCTTGAAGGGAAGGATGTAGATGACTCCTCCTCAGAATGAGTGCAGAAGGAATCCCAACCCACAGTCATTTCTCCAAATCCCAGGGATACTGTTGCTGTCTTTATCAAGGCAGTGAGCAAGTGCCTTGACCTAGAGCAGCCTGCATCAGACTGCTTTGCTCTTAAAGCCTGTGCTGTTCAGGGACTGGCACTCCTGAAGAAGATGTTCAACCCCTTCTAAACATTTTGCACAGCAATCATATATATGAAGGAAGGTTCCTTTAAAAAGTAGACTATCCTCAAAAAGTACTATCCTTGTGGTAAATTTAGCCATCCTAATAAAACTCTAATAAGATTCTTCTCGTGCCTGTTGAGGGGTTCTTCTTTTTAAAGACTATGTGGACAAAAGGCTGGAAGCCTCTTTTAAGTATTTATTTTCTCTGACAAACTTTGCCATGCAAACTACAGTTGCTGCCTGTTAGACCTTTACTGATTGTTCAAGATCCATGGTTCAGGAACCTTGGTACCCTGGTACAGATCTTTCTGCTTCCCAGCAACTTACGCTCCTACCTATGGCCTTTCATTAGTGTATGAATGGCCTAGCACACTTACTTCACTAGATTTCTAGAATGGGTCTCCTCTAAATTTATGTGAGGGGCACCATTTAGCTCAAATGTAGGTCTGCTGCGCTCGCCTGCAAGAAGTGTCTTCTTTGAAGCCCTTTAATAGGTTTTCCTTTTTGGTGAGTTCGGGGGCACAATAGTAACCTTTTGGAAAAGATGGAGGCAAGATATGTTACTATTAAGCCTTCAACTCCATTGACTAAGTAGTATACCTTTTGTTTCTTTCAGCTCTTAGGTTTTCAGCCCAAGGCTTGGAACACTGTTCTGCCACATGGCTTAATTCTCCAAACTGGCCAAGGAAGGCAACAAGTCCCTTTCACAAAAGGGGGGGATGTATGTCGGCCTGAACATTTCATCCACGGACTACAAACTGGAGTTCTGGTCCTTGCTTCCATATCCATTCCTGACAGATTCTCTACAAAGAGTGGAGGCTCTCCATGCTGTCATACCTTAGCTCCTTGCGCAGGAGGTAAAATGCAGCTTTTCAGTTTTTAGATGTGATGACTGGCTGCATTAATTTCCTTTTTTAGGGTCTGTATTTTATTTTCACCTGTTGATCTGTCCAGTAAGTCTGTTATTTTCCATCTTCCTTGTTGTTCAGCAAAAGTGGCAGTAAGAACATTGAGGCAAACCATTTAACACTGACACTGAGGTACTTATATTGATCAGCTTTTATTCATATATGTAAAACCTTGATGCCAAAAGAAACAAAAAAAGAAAACTGTTGCTGTAATCGCCAATGTTATTTGGGGCTCAATTTGTTGGCCAATTCAACCTAAATGTGCTAGGGCAAATCTAACACTACCCTCTCCCCAGAATGACAATGCTGTTGTCCAAAGGTGTTTAATTTTTCTCCTCCAATGGAGCAGAGACACCCTAAGACTGGAAGCGTGCTACTGGCAGGATCAACAGGTGAACATAAAGGAAAATATCCTAAAAAGAAAGCTAATGCAGACACCACATTTAGGGATTGGTAAACTTCAACATATTATTTTGAATCTGGGTTTAAAACTGATTTAATTCTGGAATAGGAAATGTTTTAAGGTTTATTCCAAATCTTCTTACATCCCCCTAAGCAAAAGGAGACATTTGTTCCATGTTCTCTGTGGGCCCTCCCGGATTTTACAGATCTTCTGTCCCAAGGACCTGTTTTCCCTTCTGCTTCTTGGTCGCTGGCTTCAATGGCTTGGCTGTTGAAGCCCAGGTCTTGAAGTACAAGGGCCTTCCAGACTGGTTCATCCCTATGCTTTTAAAATCTGGAAAATTGAGATCTCCCAAAGTCTATAATTGCACTTGGAAAGCTTACCTCTCCTGTGCGAAGTCTGGGACTTCCATACCAGAAAGTTCTATGTAGCACAAATTCTGTCTTTCCTTCAATCTGACCTTGATCGGTGGCTAGCCTTAAATAACTTCAAGGGTTAGATTTTCTACTGCCAGTCTTCTTTTTAAAACCACTTGCTTTTAACTCCTTGGTAAAGGCATTTATACAGGGTGTTTGTTAACCCCCCCCCTGTACATTCTCCAGTGGCTCTATAGGATCTTAACCTGGATCAGGCCTTGTGCATCCGTAGACGTACACAGTGCCGGTAAGCCATGCCCCCACTCCTTCCTCACAAAAGTTCCACAGCAGCAGGAGCCTATGGCCCAACTGCCCTCAGTGTCTTGTGAGACCAGGATGTGAGGGGAGCAGTACTGCAGCTGAGATAGCACTGGAACGGTAATAAGATCCAGGTAAGTGTTTATGAAAGGCAGGCGGGGGGGGGCTAGGAAAAATAGTTGGGCATTTTATACTTTATTGCAGAGAATGCATTAAGGTAGGAAAAAAACATTTGAACTTAAGAACCACTTTAAGATCTACCATGTTGATGATCAAGTCTCCTCTGGTGCAAGTTTGGTTCATAAGCTGCTCTCAAGTCCATTCCTACCTCATTAGTTTCGTGGGCTTGTTTGTGTTATTTTCTTTGTTGGCCACCCCTCAGTTGGACTGTTTTTGAATGTTCCAATGGTCTAATACAAGGGTCTTGTAACTTTCTATACAAACAGCCAGTTTACTCTTGTTCAAACTTAAGGGGTCAGACTATGACCATTGGGAGTAGAAAATGCACTGGCAACAGTGGGAGTTACCAATGCCATGGGCTTGGTGGTAATTGGGAGTAAAAACATTTACATAATTGGTGTCAGTGGGAGGAATAGTGCCCCATCATTGGTGTCTCATTGCTGTGTTGCCCACCCCTCAGACTGTTTTTGAATGTCCCAATGGTCTAATGCAGGGGTCTCCAAACTTTTGAAACAAAGGGCCAGTTTCCTCCCCTTCGAACTTTAGGTGGACCGGACTATGACCATTGGGAGTAGAAAATGCCCTGGCATTGGTGGGAGTAAACAGAAGCAAATACATTTATATCATTGATGCCAGTGGGAGGAATAGTGCTCCTAAGGCTGGATAAAGGCAAGCAAAGGGCCACATCTGACCCACGGCTGCAGTTTGGTGACCCCTGGTCTAATGTACTATAATGTACAATTGGGAAAATTGAATTTTTGTCTTACCTGTAAAAGTCTTTCCTTGAGTATATTACTAGGCACAGGTTCCCTCTCTTATGTTCCTTTGGTCCACTCCTATTATTTCTTGATAACAAAATTGAGGCCTCCTGGGAGTGAAATGATTTTGTTTTTCCAGTGTCAAGTCACCTAAAGGTAGCTGCATTATCCAGTGGTATAAGAATGAAGGATCTTGTGTCATGTAATGTACTCCAAAAAAGTATTTTACACGGTAAGATGAAAAACCTATTATTCGGTAAATCTCTGCAAAAAAAAAAATACCTTTCTTCATGTTTTTCCAATGTAAAAATGCTGCAAAGACAAAAAAAATAAAAACTGTTCATCTTGTCAAAATCTTGTAAGCCTCTAATTTTCTTTAGTGAGCTGCTCTGCACTGAAATCCCAAACAGTGTTGTCAGCCCTGTCCAGTTGTCCCATGTTGGACTTTGAAACAGACAGAACATGGGAAATGGAAATGTGTTGCAGAGATGTACATTTTGTTTTTCTTTTTTGCCCAGACATGCATTTTATAACTCATTCATAACAAATTAATATATGTAATAACAATTGTGCTTGCCCTAGCCTCATATGGCTTTACATTCTATTTTCTGAACCTGTAGCACCTTCTCAGTGTTTTTCATGCTATTCCTGACTTACCTTTTTTCTTTGTCAGTTTGAAACATTATGGAAGATGTGACATGTACACTGCAGGAGTCCTTAAGGGGCCATTTATACCAGTGCACTTTAGTAAACATTTAATTAGAAATGTAGCCATGTTTACACAAAATGTGGGAGTAATGGCACTGTTCACACCAGTGCCAGCACACTGCTGTAGTTAAATGTATAGACCCATGTTCGGCTAACCTCCAGCTTCCTCACAGATCCTGAGACTCATGTTATGTTGCTAACTAACGGTGGCATACTAAACATTAACATATAACCCTGATATAGCAGTAAATACTATTATATACATTCATTTTATCCTAATAAATTACCAAGTACGTTTTTTCTTATACTACGGATAAATGATCCTGTAGACAGGAGGAAACTTGAGTCCTTTTTTTTTTTTTCTTTGTAGACAAGACAAAGACTATTGAGGCCCATTAAGGTTTCATGTGTTGCTGTGGCCTTAAAGTGGTATTAACCCTGAAAGCAAACATTTATTATATTGCAACTTACCAATTCTTGGATATAGTGGCTGCACATTTTTTTTTTTATAGGTTTTCTTTCTTTTATTTTCACCTTTTGATCTAGCCAGTAAGTCCGTTGTTTTTTTAAATGAACTCCCCTGTAGATGTAGCATTTACTGAGATGGGACAAACCATTTACGACTGTCAGGGGTGCTTACAATAGTCAGCTCTTATTTTTTTATGTTAAACCTTTATCCCAAAAGGAATAACAACTGTTGCTCTAACTGCTTGTAAAGTGTGAGCTTGAGTTCAGCTTCAGTTTGTTAATTATCTAAATTTGCCATCTGACACTCTCCTCCCACAAGACTGACAATGCTGCTGTCCAAAGGTACCCCCTGTGTTCATTCATTCAGAGTAGAGGCACTCTAATATAGGAGGTGTGTTACTGTCTAGATCACCAGGTGAAAATGGAGAATGAAGACCAAAATTGATTGGTTAACTGCAATATGTACAAGTTTTGTTTTGGGATTGATCTCGCTTTAATTATACGGTTGCACCTAGTTTGGCTTACAATTCTTTGTCCCTTATGAAAGGAATTCTTTATCAAAAAAAAAAAAAAAAACGCTGAGAAGGGGTACCTATTACCAAGTTAAAAAATCAGATGATGCATTTTTCTTATCCTGGTCATATACAGGGCCATTTATTTGTTGGGAAACACTCAGAGCTTTGGGACCTTCCTTTTCACTTCACTATTTGGTCAGTGCTGGGCAGATAGGCACTATCTTCTGGTCTCATGTTGTCTCAATCAGGTAACAAGAACAGAAGTCAGCTAAAAATATCTCTGTGTCACCTGTCACTGGTTTCCTAAAGGAAATTACTATTGCTTTGTCCGATGAGATTGCAGCATGCTATGCCCCTTGCATGTTGTGCAACAATCAGTATCCTCAAAACTCATAATTCCAGCACTGGGATTCGCTGCACCAATCAGCTGATGTTTGCGGGCCTTGTATGCTGAATACTAAACTTTCTAACACATATTAAAATCTCCATATAGGATAACAAGTGTTTATTGCATTCAATGAGGCCACAGATGGACATATATTGTAAATGATGCTCGGATCACTAGCATCAATTGCAAATAGAACGTTGTGTTGTCTATTTTCATCCTTACTAGCAACATTTTAGATCTCTGTAAACTTTATCTCAGCATTGTAAACACTAATTTAATAATCAATGTAGATGCAGATGAGAAATAAAATGAGAAATAAAATGAACAAAACAATCCAAATTTAAAAATACTGATAGATGTATGGCCTTCCAAAATGTCCTGTGCTGTTTAAATTGTCTTGTTAAGATTGTTGTGAGCAGAGCCTGTGTTTACATATCAGTGTCAAATTTTAATATTCACAATGTGACATAGATAAAGTAGAATGATAGAGCTTTAAAAAAAGTGCCGAAACAAGGAATATAATCATATTTTTATGCTGTCTTTCTTCTCTCTATTTTAATCTACAGAATCTATTGGTAAGTGCTTAGTCTTCCAACGCACTAAACTCCTCCACCAGCCTCCATGCTTAGACAAGCCCTAGTATTTATAATACTGTTAAAATGCATGGCATGCATTTTACAACTTTCAGCCAGTGTAGTCACACGACCTTTGTAGTGTTGCGCACACCTTCACAAAAGTATTGTTGTTGTAGCAAGCTTATCCAACACCTTTCTTCAAGGAATTGTCCTTTAGCTCCACTTATCCTAAAATAGATGTTGTTCCTTGACCTGTACCACAGTGTTTGTTACCCAATCTTCCTTCACATAATTATTAGCTAAATATAAAAACAAAAGTCCTGTAAATAGTACCAACCACTGTGAAATTGTATTTTGAGGATTACAAATATACTATGAAGCCCCCAGTAGTCTATTTTTTGTACTACTTGAAGAAGCTTAGTGCCGCTTTGGGTCCTTTGCTTTTTGTGGTACAGTGCTATAGGCACTTAGTATACTCCTGTTTTCCTTTCTATTTTGTAAATCTAATTTAACTCTTCTTCCAAAACACTAGCCTCCTTCTTCTGGTACTAATGATTCTTCTTTCTAATCTTATTTGCATTCATATTATCCACCCAGGTGGTACACCAATAAGAGGTAAGATTGCTGAACTAAGAGTCGCAGAATGATCTTATTCACTCTTTTTTTGTCTTTCCATTATTCCTGTATCAGTTATTTATCATTAAAAACAATGTAGTTTTATTATGTATTATTTTACCACTGGTTCATGTGTCTTTTTCATCATTTCTGTTTTCATTTAATACAATAATTTTAAGTTGTGATATGCTTCAAAGAAAGCATATCAAGGTCCTTTTGGCCAAAGCCCAGTCACAGCTTTCCATTTGTCCCTCTTTTTTCTTCTTCTTTTTTTTTTTTTTTTTTCTTCTTTTTTTGTCCGACTGATTGGAGAGGAAAGAAATAATTTTTTTCTTCCTTAGCTGTTCATGTTCTGGACCTAAGCCACTTGGTCTAGGGAACAGTTGGAGACATGCAGAAGACAACCAGGAATAACGTCTTTTTGATCTTGTAATAAAGAGATGTTTTTGGTTTTGGTCTTGTATTGTTCTTCTATTTTTTCTTTTTTTCTTTTTTTTCTTGTAGCACAATTTAAAAAAAAAAAAAAAACGTTGACATATCTTCTTGCAATTTCACAATATTGTTTTTCCCTTTCACTTAAATATTCTTGAATTTCTTCACTGACTTTTTGGATCATCGATTCTCCAGGTGGTGGAAACCCCAGGTTTACAACATTATATCTTACAAAAATGCTTGTCGTACTGTTTTTTCAATATGTTAAAGCAATGTTTTACAACTCTTCTTGTTTCCTTTTTTTTTTTTTTTTTTTTTCTTGGGTTTTGTGACACCACACTGCTAATCCCACCTGTGGATTTTGATGGGTGTCTTAGGGGCCTACTGAGGACCTCAAGCAGTGTTTGGTTGGTTTCTTCTGGTCTTGGCAGCAGCCATTTTTTTCTACATTTTATTTTCTAACTCTTTGTTTTCCAGCTAACATTCTTAAATTGTAAGTGGTACTGAACTGATTCTCTTTAGAGTCTGCATGTCTTAAGGGAGTTTTGTTTCTTGAAGTATGTATCTTTTTACTGATACTGTCATTTATTAAATCTTTTTTTTTTTTTTTCTTTTATGAAAAGCAGCATTTTTGATCTTGCTGCACATTTTTTGGTTTCCCTAAAAATAAAAATTTCTTAACAATCTATCCCTGTTTGATGAAATTTGACACTTCTTAAATTTATCCCTGTTTGATTAAATGCACCTATTTTATATGAACACATTTAATTAAATTGTGTTGACAAAACATAGGATATATTTTTATTTCAAAGCCATACTTTCTTGAAGCAGTTTCACTCATTTCCATTTTAATTAAAAGTTAACAACGTGAAAATAAATGCCTGTTTTATATGTACTTTTTAGTTTAAAATAACAGTTGATAAACCAAAATGTTAATTTTACCATTGCATTGCTCTTTATGTGCAATCCTTACCAAGAATCGGCGTTGGTTGGACCTTCATGGTTTTCTGTGTTGGTAATGTCTGATGGGAGATAAGTGTCATTGTTTCTGACTTTGTTCTTGGCTGTATATTTTATATTTGAACAGGTGCACTTCAAATTGAGCAGAGCGAAGAATCTGACCAGGGCAAATATGAGTGTGTTGCGACCAACAGTGCTGGGACGCGCTATTCTGCCCCTGCAAATCTATATGTAAGAGGTAGGAATGACAAACGCTTGGTGTCCCCATTCTGCAAGCACAGGGGCTTTTATTTTCAGGATGTTCACAGTCACTGTCATGACAATAAAAAAGTGAAGAGCAAATCAATGAATATCCAGGAAAAACAAAATGTATAGGTCTTTACCTATGGGTTGTAAGTATATAAACACTAAAACTATTGTTTTTTGCCTTTACATGTGTGTCTTGCTTTGCTTTTTGGGGTTTTTCTATAGTTATTTTATGTATTGACAACATAGTTTATTATTAATCCCAGATTAATAGCATTTGTGCTGATTTTCTACTGGGTTGCAGTTTTGAAGCATCATGATGGATTCAAATGTTCACTTCAGTGTGTAGTGAGATAACCTTCTAACCTCAAAGAGCCTTATAGAGCATAACTGTTTATTCATCACTCTTATTTTACTACTTTGCTTCTTTCTTTATATATTTTTTTTAAATTAACATACTTGATGATAGAAGTAACCCCTTAAACTACAGTAATGAACTGACTTGCATCAAAATATACTGGTAACCCGCATGATTTATGAGGCTGCGTTCAGATAGCATTTTACCCTAATCATTACAAAGAAAAAGCAAATTTGCTGTAACCATGTTGGGTGAGGATTCTGTCCAGACCAAAAGCAATAAATAAATAATAATACAGCATGTCCTTAATGTCAGCGTATGAAAAGGACTCCCCAAATTTTAACCTGCGTCAGCTCATTGCTGTAGTGATAGCAGTTTTTGGAACAAAACTAGGTAACATAGTCATATGCTATTACTATTTCCTTTTTTACATTCAAAATACAAGCTGATTTGATGCGCCACAGAGGACTCTTAATGGAACACGTATGGAGTTTAAAAACAATGGCTAGCTATTGTGTCTAAACTGGAGCAATGCTATAGTATAGGGAGGTATAACAAGTAAAAGATGTTCAAATAGCAGTTGAAAGCCTTGATATGGCCTTTTTACTCTCTCTGTGTTTCCCTTGTTTTTCTCCTTTCCTCATTTCATTGTGTTCTGCATCAAACCCCTACATCCCTCAGAGCTGCGAGAAGGTTGGTGTGTTTTTTACTTTTTACCCACCTTACAAAAATAATAATTCAACAATAACAAAGAATACAAATGAAATGAATGTAGCTGCATTGTGTTTTTTTATTTTATATATTTTTTTTTACATAGCCTTTTTTTTTGGAAGTGCTTCTACGCTTGCTGTTATTTAATTCTGATGCATGCGAGAGTGATCTTGAGTGCATGGCAACCTTTCATACAGTAGTATTTCTGATATCAGTTTAATGCCTGTTTAGACTGCTGCTTTGCCATACACAGTAATGATGTAGTGCATATTGGTCAGGCATGGGAACGTGCTGTGTATCCTAAGGGCCGCTTTTAAGATATACCTAAATAGTGTCTTTGCATGTTTAGTTACTGCTTGTCTTGTGGTAGTGTAATGTGCTTGCTCTCCCCACACTCCTGCCTGCTACACCTTCACAAGATCATCATATATTTACCTTCTTCAATAATTCACGCTAAATATAGGCAAGTTTTCTTTTTAATGCCACAGTTGCTTGCCTACCCTTATAAATTGAATTTCTCGATCCAGCTGGGGTTGGTGTTGCTGGCTATAAACAAAGGTTTATTTAATAAACTAGCGTGCAGGGCTGTAGTTTGAAAATCTACAAGCATTTTAATATTTTAAGGGATTCTCTCTAAAAATTAGGCATCTGCATCCCAGATTTTCCTGCCTCTGCTTTCATCCCTTCTTGGATTATTTTATAGGAGTAAATCTGGTTTGCAGTGATCAAACATGAATAATAATAGCAGTGGTGGCCTTGATTAAAGAAAAGATGTAATTGCAAGCAGCTGAATATGAAAGTGATATAGGTCCATGTATTTTTGATACAGACACATGCCAAGTGTGACTATATAATAAAACAGCCCTGAATGCATACAAATGTGCTGTTGCTCCAACATACAGGACCTAATCACATCTTTGCTATCTTTAATTTACCTTGCACTTTTCTGATCAAAGATATGTTGTGATTAGTTTAATACTGTATGTGTTGGCAGACGTTTGATATTAAATAATCATTTTATCGAACTCAATTTTCCATTAATCAGCCAGAAAATAGGCAATTCAGTTTACCATGAACTGAAATGCCCAAAACACCCCACCGCTGCTGTCATATTAAACTTAATGTAAAAGTGTTTAAGTGGGCAGTGACTCATCATATCAGGACTAGTCTTGATCTGCCATTAACGTTTTGGGATATGCTCCCCAAATTTTGAACTATTTTTTGGGCAACTTCATTGTTTTACATATTTTATTTTTTATTTAAATTTATCCAAATTACCATACGTTTATTGAGTGAAATATTATCCATATATCTAAATATCCAGCTGAATTTTTGAAGCATGAATATATGTCTCTTTTAGTGTACTGGTGTAGGTCCTGTAGATGCTTGCGATAACTACTTTTAACCTTTTAGTTTCCATCATACATTATGCCTTGGACGCCTGTCTTATTAGTAATCCAATGTTCCCGGTAGATGGTCCTTATCCTATAAGATTTGGATGTAACTAAACTACGAATGTTACCCTGCCATACTCCTCTTTTCAATACATTCACAATCATAGTGTCTAGAGATGAGCGAGTACCCAAAAATTTGCTTCTCGGTTACTCTGACCAATCAGTGCTCTTTGTTCTTCTTTATGGGTTTGCTTCCACTGATATGGCTGTATTTGATACTGCTACACTGTCTCTTTTTTATCTATTTCTATTCAAGTTTTAGATTTAAAGTGTTTTGTGTGCCCCAAAGATACCAGCCTACATTACCAGGCATGTAGCTGAGTCTCCTCTGAAAACATTAGAATGAGTAGGTCTCCCTCTGCAAACTTTGATCCAGTGCAGACGAACAAAAAGACTGGTTTCAGCCAGGATGGTAGCTGTGTGCTCACAGCCTCTGATCAGCAGGGGAACCAGTCCATATGCCTGGGGTGCCAAGTTGGAATCTTTTTGGAGAAGAATACACAATACACACTGGTATTGATTTACTAAATGAATAAAGGCAGATCACTTACTATAAAAAATATTCACTTTGCAAAGAAAATGTTCACTTGGCTTATTAAATAAGGTGAAGCAGTATTAATTTTAAATACCCAATCATTTACAAGAAGAAACTAAAAAAATAACAGAATTTGTAATTGTACAGTTCGGGAAACAGGACCATTAGTCTTAAGCCAAGGGTTATATGATGCTGCCTTCAGGTGATTGGACACCAGTAAAAAATTAAAACTTTGCATGGCACAGCAATCAGAATGCTGTATCCGGGATCATCAGTGGCCTACAGTGCCTGGCACAGGTGGCCTTCACCTTTCTCACATCAGCGGAGGTTGTGAGTACCCCTCTGGTGACATCTTTTGCATTGCACATTACAGATCACAGGTGCAAGGGACAGGGGTTATATGGTAGCTCAGAATAAGTACATGGTTCTTTAGGGGGTGGTAGTCTATCTCCAGGGGCTCTATTTTCTTATTTTCAGATAGTTTCCCCTAGTCTGATTCTCTTTTTTCCTCTGGACACTCAGCTGGCTTTTCATTTCTACCTATTTATCTAAAAAGGAAGATTTCTCCTCAGTGCCTGACTTCATGGGCAGACTCTTAGGCCTTTGATTACAGGGGCCACAAGCCTTTTCCCTTCAGTCTACCCTCGTGAGTTGATCCTCAACTTTGCCTTTGAGACAGACATACTCCCTGAAGAGGAGATAGCTGAGGAAAACCCCCTCTCCTTCTGAGGATTCAGATCAGGTTCAGGTGCTCAAATTTCATCCACACTTTAGAATACCATTGCTACCCTTGTTGACAACTTGTAAACACTTGTTTAGAATTAGAGCAGCTCGAGTCTGCTCACCTCAGAGCCACCTGGAGGGGATCCCTTAAATTGCCCAAGCCTGCTAAGACTCTCCCAGTCAAATTGCTTTTAGAGCCTGTACTATATTGTGACTGGCCTCACCCTGAAAAAATGATTTGCTTCTCCAAAATACTTTGCTCACATTATTCTATTGAAGAAAGTTTCCTGAAAAAAGAAATGGTCCCTGTAGTTGTTGCTTCTCTGGTAGCTTGTGGGATCCTTGCTGTTTGTACTAAGACCCTAGCTCCATCCTGTGAGATCCTTCTGTACACCACCAATTAGAGCTTTAACCAATGACCTTATGTTACTGCATTAACACCATGGCGATTACACTCATGTATTCAGGATGAGGCTTCTCTCTGTCCATATGCAGATCATTTTACTCAAACGCTGGCCAGTTTCATTAAACCACCAATCTAGTTCCTTAGGCCCCCTGAAGCCATTCTTCTAACTCATTAGGTATATTTCCTTATTTGACTTTGCTTGCAAGATTGCCCTTCTCGCCGCTGTCACCTCTGTACAGAAGGGTTCTGAGTTAATGGCCATATCCTGGAAACATACTTTTCTAATGTTATACAAAGGCCAAGTAGTTCAGTGGTTAAACACCTAAGGTAGAATCCACCTTTCGCTTTACTCAGAGCAGTGTTCTTCCTTACTTATGTCCTGCTTTGAAACATCTTAATTCAATTCCTCTCCATTGTCTTGATGTGGTACTCACTGTGAGAGTCTACCACTCGGCCACAGCCTCTTGTAGACTATCTGATTTCCTGTTTGGGTTCCTTGCTTCTTGCTACACCATAGCTAAGGTGGATTGAACAAGTCACTATTCACGACTATGGTGTAAAGCAGTGGTCATCAACCCTGTCCTCAGGGCCCACTAACAGGCCAGGTTTGCAAGATAACTGAAATACATCACAGGTGATATCATTTGCTGCTCAGTGATTGCAGTATTCTTGTCTGCATCTCCCCAAGGTAATACATAAAACCTGGCCTGTTAGTGGGCCCTGAGGACAGGGTTGATGACCACTGGCGTAAAGAATATGGTTCCTCCCTTATCTGTTAAGGTGCACTCTACCAGATCCATTAATGCTTCATTGGTATATCAGCATCAGGCACATGTTTGTCAGATTTACATGGTTGCCACCCTGTCTCTAGTTCACACATTTGTTACGTTTTATAAGGTGAATGCTCAGGCCTCTTTTGATGGCAGTTTCGGGCAAAAGGTACTACAAGCTGCTGCTGTCAGAGTCTGTCGAGCCTTTCTTGACCTGTGACATGGGTGGACCTGTTGGCATTGTTTGCTGTGTTGCTCACCCATCACCCATGTGATCTGTGCTGTACAACTAGGAAAATAAGATTTTTAACTTTCAAAATCTGTTTCCTAGAGTACAGTAAAGGACACAGCCCCCCCCCCCCTGTTTTTCTACTCTCCCTATTGCTTGCTACAAAGCTGAGGCTATCTAGGGGTGTGAGGGACTAGATGCTTCTCCTTTGCATGTGTTCAATTACCTAAAGCGGGCTGCATCCCATGGTTTAAAACTGATGATTCTGTGTCCTGCATCGTACTCCAGAAAACAAATTTTACTTGTAAGTCCAAAAATCATATCTTTGCTTGCACATGATTTAATAATTGATGTGAACACAGCTTCCCCTCATTTACTTAGAAGTATACACTTTACAAATTGGGAATACTCCTTTTCCTTTAGTAAATCAACCCTACTATGTTTTGCTTAAACTTTAGGAAAACTCTGGAAGAGGAAGCTGGCAGTTTGAATATAATCAGATTAGTGGTGATTTGAATGATATTTACAAAGTGCATGTTGAATTGTACACTTAGCACATTGATTCGCTCATGTCTAATAGTAACATGTTAACAACTTAACAAACTAATCCTAATCTAATAATACTGCCCCTCTTGTGTTACCCTCTCTTTCTCTAAAACCCAACTCTTGTCCTAGTCAGTGTTTTAGCTGTGTATTATAGTATCACACACACACACACACACATATATCCCTTTTTAATTATTCCAGAAAAGTAATAACGGATTTATTTAGAAATAGATGGTATTTTTAATGATATAAACAGCTCCCAAAGCATGGTTGCCTAGACCTCAGTCATTTGCTTGCATGCATGACTAAGTCCAGTCCAGAACTGGCTTTGCCTTGTGATGCCTTGTGATGATCAGTCTTTCTGTATATATTAATTTATGTTTTAGTGTTAGTGTTAGGCCTGTAGGCTGCATCCAGTTTTGAGCCTGAAAGTGAGCTCACCGAAACTTTCAGCACTGAGTCAGGGCTGCGATGTGACAATGTGGCTGATCACATTATTCCACATCGACTGGAAGCAACTCAGCACTTGAGGCTATGGAATACAAGCATGCTGGCAATCCTCCAGTTTTTTTATTGAATATATATGTATATGTATATATACATATGTATTTGCATGGTGTCTGTGTATTGTACAGTAGTTGGTATATTGTTGGGGCCTGATAGGTGCAAGTAAATGTGTTTAAATGTCTTAAATTCAGTATATTGTAATATGTTTTTTTCTTTTAGAAGAGTCAGTGTGTATATACTTGCTATATACATTATGTGATATAAACCTTGAGCTTCAATTATGTCTCTCTGATGTGCATGTCATAATGCTGAAGATTCATATACTCTGTTGGATATGTTGTCATGTATTTCTTTTCTTTATTTTGCTCAGTTCGTCGAATTGCTCCAAGGTTTTCTATTCCACCCACCAATCACGAGATCATGCCTGGTGGAAGTGTCAATATAACTTGCGTTGCAGTAGGGTCACCAATGCCGTATGTGAAATGGATGCTGGGTGCAGAAGATCTCACACCTGAGGATGATATGCCAATTGGAAGAAATGTACTTGAGCTTACTGATGTCAGACAATCTGCTAATTATACATGTGTGGCAATGTCAACCCTTGGTGTTATAGAAGCAATAGCACAAATAACTGTTAAAGGTAATTAATATTTGTAAATTTGTAGATACCGATAGCGCTCTGCTTACATTCTAACAGGGTTTGCCACTCTTAATGGAAAATAGAATCATATGTCATGTCATACTCCTTTCCCTCTTTCTAAGCAGCAGTGCATTTCTCATTGCATATACACTTGTGTGCTTTAAGCAGATTAAATGTAACTTTTCAGATAACAAACTGTCATTTTAGAGGGGGCTGAGTAGAGTACTATAAGACATCTGGTTTATGCTTAAAAGACATTGCAAATCTTGCAGAAATAATTTTGAATTCTACTTGCAATGTCAATCATGGACACACTTTTTAATTGACATAGAACGCCATGTTAACCATAAACATAAAGAGGTGATTTTAGCAATGTATTTGCACCAAAAGTCTTTTGCAGGAAACACTGTCAGACTGGAAGCAACCTATTAATCATGCTTATGCATGGTTTTTAATGTGCAAGTGTGACAGCTAACCCAGGAATTGCAATGTCACTACTTGCACAGTTTCTAAGCTGGACATGCTGTATTACCTGTATGCAACCTCACTCTTGGGAACATCCCCTAGTATTTCCGGCTATGGCCGTCTTGAGTAAGGGCAGTTGATTAATGTAGCATTTGGTTCCTGGAGTTCATCTGCCCTTAGCTCAGGTATGTAGGCAGTAGGGTGTGCCTAGCTGAGAAAACCCCTCATCCCCTCCTGAAGACCCTGGCATGTATGACATTGTTTGCAGAGGGCTTGAAATCAGGAAGTAACTGAAGAAATGTAAAAAAATAAAAAAAGTGTAAGGCAAGTAAATATGATATACTTTCTTATTTATTTACTAATAATATGATATACTTTCTTATTTATTTACTAATAACATGATATACTATCTTATTTACTAATACTAGCAGCATAAGGCCCTATGCACACAGGATGTTTGCCTACCTCTCTTAAACGCATGTAAACGTATTTATTCTGACCAATGAAATAAATTAATACTCAAGTGTGCCTAGCGATAATGCACGTTTAGATGCGTTTACACGCATTTATATGCATCCAGCATTTGGTTGTTTTTTTTTTCCCTCTAAACACCTATGTGTGCAAGGACTCATAGGCTTAACATGGAAGCCCGTTTAGAGGCAGAAAAAAATGCCAGATTCCCCTAAAAGCAGCATTTTAACGCTCAGTGTGCATGAAGCCTAAGGATTACAAAATAGTCAATGTTTACAAAGAGAGTGAACTTCTGCTTTAAGCGCAATAGGGCATTATTTAATCCTAGTGTCTTCATTTTATTTAAAGCCTTACCAAGGCCACCTGGAACTCCTGTGGTAACTGAAAGCACTGCTACAAGTATCACATTAACTTGGGATTCTGGAAATCCTGAACCTGTCACCTACTACATCATCCAGCATAAGCCGAAGAATTCTGAAGAATCATATAAAGAAATTGATGGTGTGGCAACAACGCGCTATAGTGTTGCAGGTCTTAGTCCATATTCAGAGTATGAATTTAGAGTTGTTGCAGTCAATAACATTGGACGGGGTCCACCAAGTGAACCTGTCCTAACAAGGACTTCAGAACAAGCTCCGTCCAGTGCTCCTCGGAATGTGCAGGCCCGCATGCTGAGCTCAACCACCATACTTGTTCAGTGGGAAGAACCTGAAGAACCCAATGGACAGATACAAGGTTACAGAGTCTATTACACTATGGAGCCAACACAACACATAAATAGTTGGACTAAATACAACGTGGCTGACAGTCAAATTACTACCATAGGAAATCTGGTGCCTCAAAAAACATACTCCGTGAAGGTCTTAGCATTTACTTCAGTTGGAGATGGACCCCTTTCTAATGAAATACAAGTCATAACACAGACAGGAGGTAGGTACTACTTTATGTTACTGGTTGTGTTATATTTACAGTCTCCTAGAGTTCATTTGGAAAAATGAATTGTTGTTTATCATTTATCACTTTTCTTTCAGTGTTTACATATAGATGTGAGAACATTTTTGAATACCTTAGATAAAATACATTAAGTCATCAGTTTTATCAAGTATAAAGTAAAAATCGTGTAGTGCAAAAAAAATAGAAAAGAATAATAATAAAAAAAAAATTAAAGCATAGATGAGATTTCTCTCAAATTTAGGTCAGTGAAACTGTGAAAGGCATGTTTGAAAGAAAAAAAAAAATACCATATGGTTATCTATTGCCAAATTCACAATATTTTTTCAATGAAACTTAAAGCAAAATAAAAGGACCAATACATTTATTTTGCTTTAAGTTTCATTGAAAAAATATTGTGAATGGTTTTTTCTCCCCCCTTTTCTCTCTCCCCTCCATTTTGTTGTTTTTTTTGGCTTGCTTTTTAGAGTAGAAAAAAGGGAGGGGATGGGTCAACACTTTTTTTTTTTATTACATAGAGGTACCCCTGTTCGAGGTGATACCCTAGTACTTTAAATCTGGGGCTAGGTTTTGTTTTGAGTTCATGACCAAGATGGGAAAGGTATTTTCGACTAATATGTTGATACTAATTATTATATTTTTGGATAAACCAGCTCCAACGTGTTGGATATGAGTTTGTTGTCCTGTATTATGCTACCTTAAATATGTATGTTTTAATGGATAGAGCCCCTTTTTATCTTTCTGAAATAAAAGCTTAAAAAAAAAAAACTTAAAGCAAAATAAACCATAATCCCAGGAACATTTATTATTCTTACACACCCAAATCACATTCTAATCATAGCTATACTGTTATTGTTGCAAATGATCATCATTTACTAAGTCCTTCACCCCTTTATGGATTTGTAGAAATAATGTATATATATATATATATATATATATATATATATATATATATACATACATATATATTTACAGTATATATTATAATACTTACCGTATACTTCTGACTATAGAAAAATGGCTTGTTTAGCTTGCACAGTTTCCGGCTACCCATGTTGATTGTACAGTGAAACTAGTAAGGTCATTCTTGTCTCTTTTGTAAGCAAACTCTATCTGTTAAATAGCACTATGCAATGCAAAGAGCCTGCTGTCCCTTTTATTGTAGAGGAAGGTGGAAAGATAGCATTGGTTCAGTAGGTTTACCATGCTGGTATTGTTATATGAGTATTGATGTTGATATAAACAATCTGGTTCCTGGGCAGGCAGCTTCTACATCCCAGAGGATCTCCACAGTCTCATTGGCTGCCAGATAAGCTGCTGAAAAGACCTGTGCTTGTAATTCACATTGGGAAAAGTATAATTGTGGGTCCAGTTCACTTCTGGTTTGTTCACATTGTTGTCAATCAAGCCCTGATGAAGAAGGTGCTCTTGGACCCCAAAATGAGCTACTTTTTTGGTTGTACCTCTGACTTTTATCGGAATAAAGTTTTATCTGGACCTCTTAGCAGTGGTGTGGAGCTTCAGTTGAAAATGTTTATTTGTGTCTTAGTCTGGGTCTTGGTCCCCCCCCCCTTTTGGTGTTTTTTTTCCACTATGCACCCTTCCTAGTGCTTTCTTCCACATCATCCTCTGTGTCTGGTTGTTTCCCACTTCTGAAACGAATGTCAGCCAGCATTATTCAACCAGTTCTCTGTGAACCCAGAAGGGGCACCTGCCCTGGGCACTGTGTTGAAGGGGTGCACAAAAGGAATTTAGCTACTTGCACTGCTCCTAACTGACAGGAGTGACCGCAGCATCACTTTTGTCAGAAAGAGCAGGGACCAATAGTTGCTGGAGGAAGGATTCTACTCTCTGCTTCCCCACCTGATTTTACTTCCCCCCCCCTCAGCTGCAGCCTTAGGGCTCATTCACATGGAAAGAAGGAGGGCAGTTAAAGTAAATGGTTGGGCCTCAATTTTATGAACCCCCAACCATGCCACCACAGCAATTTATTGGAGTGGGTCCATGTTGCAACTATGTACAGTGCACACGGCTGCAGTGCAGTGGGTCAGCATTTTCAATGTTAAAACAGGCAGTGAGTAGGTGACATATCACCTTCTCACCACCTGTCAAGTGATCTGCCACAGATTGTTTTTTTGGGGGAACCAATAATAGCCAATAGCTCCCCTCCCCTTACTCCTTTAAAGCCCCCCACCGATTCCTTCCTGTTTTATGCACCCTTCAGGTCCCAGCTCCCCTTCCTTTTATTCATCCCTTAGACTTTGATGCCAATCAGTCTTCCCAAATTGACACCAAGAATGCAGTCGCATTTTTCCTCCACTGACACTGATATAGTACTATTTTCCCTCTTAGCAAAACCACCTTTTCCTTCCAGTGACACCACCAACACAGGGGCATTTTTTCCTTCAAGTGACACCACCAACACAGGGACATTTTTTTCCTTCCAGTGACAACACTGACACATGGGCATTTTTTCCTTCCAGTGACACCACACACAGAGGCATTTTTTTCCTTCCAGTGACACCACCAATACAGGGGCATTTTTCCTTCCAGTGACACTACCAACACAGGGGCATTTTTTCCCTTCAGTGACACCACCAACACAGGGTCATTTTTTTTCCTTCCAGTGACACCATTGACACAGGGGCATTTTTCCCTTCCAGTGACACCACTGACACAGGGGCATTTTTTTATTCCAGTGACACCACTGACACAGGGGCATTTTTTCCTTCCAGTGACACCACTGACACAGGGGCATTTTTTCCTTCCAGTGACACCACTGACACAGGGGCATTTTTTTCCTTCCAGTGACACCACCGATACAGGGGCATTTTTCCTTCCAGTGACACCACCAACACATGATCATTTTTTCCCTCCAGTGACACCACTGACACAGAGGCATTTTTTTCCTTCCAGTTACACCACTGACACATGAATTTTTTTTTTCCTTCTATTGACACCACCAAAGCAGGGATATTTTTTCTTTCCAGTGATACCACTGACGCAGGGACATTTTCCTTTCCAGTGACACCACTAGGGCAGGTTTCCATCTTCGCCCTGGGCATTGGATGACGTTTTCTCGCCACAGTACTGTAACACTGACCAATATACAATAATGTATATTTTTGTTTGAATGCTTACACTACTATACATTTTCTGAACCATTTTTTTAACATGCTACAGATTTTACAACACTTTACAATGACCATTACTCATTGTTCATCTCCCATGTACTTACCAATATTGCAAGTAATAATAAAGATTATACCCTGCTCTAGTGACACTAAAATAAATATTGCTTTTTATTACAAGGAGGAAGATTATGCATGTCATGATATTTTGTACCACTGGAAAAGTATATGATATTCATGTCTCCATCCTTTCCCATGAATGTATTTCTTTCAGGAAAAAAAAGTTCTACTGAGGCTTATGTGCTTTTGTTTGTGCTTAGTAGAAAAATTGTGTCATCATATAGTCTTAGAAATGTTTCACCGCTTCAGTAGTAATTGATCCATAGTGACAGGAAAATAAAAGCATAATGTTACATAATAAATTCTAGTAAATGAACCTAATGCTTATGTTTTTTAAGAGGTAATACAACTTTTATTCGTTCAGTTCCCAGTCAGCCACTCAACTTCAAAGCTGAAGCAGAGTCAGAAACAAGTATATTATTATCCTGGACACCCCCACGGTCAGACACCATATCCAGCTATGAGCTCTATTACAAAGAAGGAGATCAAGCAGAGGAGGTAATTTGTGGATTGTTAAGATGCAGATGCTTCTTTTTATTGAGATATGAAGTCTTATTAAGCTTATATACATTTTATGTTAAAGAAATGTGGTTTTGTAACTTATAATCATAACTACCTAATGTGTGCTAGGTGCAAACATAGATACACAACCATAAGAAAAAATAAATACTGTAGCCTTACAAGTCAGTAGAACAATAAGCAGTACTTTAAAGTGGCTCCAAAGTCTAGGTGTTTTTTTTTTTTACCTGAATCAGTTTCCTGCATTAAGGTAAACAACACTTTCTTTAGACCTCTCCAATACATGAGCATTTCTGTAGTTTTTGTTTCTTTAAAAATACTGAAAGTGCAGAAAAGTACTCTTTGATCTTGCCAGAATTCCAGTTAGGTTCTACGTTTCTGTGCACTATGCACTTTGCACTGAAATTCCAAGCCAGAAAACTTTCCCCCTATGTGATGGAGATGGGAAGAAGTAAAGTCTGAATCACAGGTGTGCAGCATAGGGTGACAATGCTGCTTCTTAATAGGCACAGTATAGTAAGTGAGTGTTATCACTCAGGCCCCTTTCACACTGGGGCGTTTTTCATGCGGTTTAGGCGCTAATAATAGCGCTGTTATACCGCATGAAAAAATCCTGCCCTGTGTCTTCAATGTGAAAGCCCGAAGGCTTTCACACTGAAGCGGTGCGCTAGCAGGACCGCTCCAAAAGTCCTGCTAGCCGCTTCTTTACAGCGGTAAAGGAGCGGTGTGTTCACCGCTCCTTTACCGCGGTCTCCCATTGAAATCAATGGGACAGCGTGGTAATACCGCCCGCAAACCGCGGCAATAGCCGCGGTTTGCGGGCGGTATTAACCCTTTTTCGGCCGCTAGCGGGGGTTAAATTAACCCCCCTAGCGACCGCATACCGCGGTAAGAACGACAGTATAGCAGCGCTGAAAATCGCGCTGCTATACCGCCACCGCACCTGCCCGCCCCAGTGTGAAAGGGGTCTCAAGGACTTTTTAAGCTTGATCCCCTTGATCACCTGGAAGTAGTTTAAGCTTTATTATCCATACAATTGTCTTTAATGGGTTACAGTTAACGTTCTCACCTGGTAGCTGTTGATGTGTTTATTTGTGAGCATTTTTATTCTACCTAATTCTGTTATTCTTTACATGATTTCAAGTAAATGTTTACAGGATTCCTTCGACAGATTTGGTCTCCTGACTTTTGATTTATTTTTTTTCTTAGTTATCTATTACAATTGATCCAAGCTCTTCATATCGATTGCAAGGACTGAAGCCAAACACTTTGTACTACTTCCGGTTAGCTGCTCGTGCTCCACTAGGCCTTGGCGCCTCAACTACAGAAATTTCTGCCAAAACCTTGCAGTCAAGTAGGTGTCTTTCCTGAATTGTTTTTGTTCTCTATGTAATCAGTTAATATCTGGTATTAATAGAGGCTAGCAAGGTCACTTTTCTTCAGGATAAAGAACATTTATCTTGATTAAACTGGCCACCTACGTTACAATTAGATTGTACAATCTCTGTAAAATCTCTTTGAGATTTACCAAAAACTGTGTTGAGGGCCTACCTAAATGATCAGTCATGTAAGCCCTCCTGTTACATAAAAAGAATGTACTTTCAGATTGTAAGGTGTGTGGGCTTCTCTGTTTTTGACCTGTATGATGTGTGTTCTTTTCTAACTGTGCTAACAGATGATTGGTTGCAGATGTTAGCAGGTGTATAGAACCTTCTGTGTAACAGACTTCCCATTTGCATACTTTTGGATTGCGATGCAGATCTATAAAATACATTTGTGTGGAAATATGAAATCTGCATTTGGTTTCTGATTACTGCTGTGGAACAGATTACACATCCAATTTTAATCTGTCACTGTGCACATGTTCTTAAGATGTAATTGGATTTTAAGGCATAAGTCATTCATTTGTGAAAACAAAAAAAAATAACATTCTGATTCATTGGTTTTGGGTTAACAGGCATTGTATAAATTTACCTCACATCTTTTAAAGAATATGTTCCTTAATTAAAATATAACTAAAGCCAAAACTTTTTTTTAGTTTTATATAGAGGGGAGATGGATTAGAACACCTGTCAGTTTTTATTGCCGTCTGTGCCCCCATTAGGAAGATTCACCCTCTCTATTTGTCCTTGAAAGTGAAAGTAAAAGAAAATCCAAATTTCTGGGTTGTCCCCAGAAAAGTAATAGAAGGAAAGTCTTCCAATGGGGGACACTAGTTCTGGTAAATTCACTTCCTGTTTGCCTATGGAACAGGAAGTGGAGGTAAATCTCCACAATGGGCTCAGAGGGTGAAAAACAAATCTGACAGTTGTTTTACCCTCCCTTACTCTATCAAATAAAATAAAAAAAGGTTTGCCCATAGTTCTACTTTAAAACAGTGAACTAGTATGCAAACTATTTTTATGGAACGATGTGAAAGGACTGAGATTTAATTTTAGAAATGCCGAAATCCTGAAAGTCACAGGAAGTTTGGATATGCATGACTGATGAATAAACTCTAGACTTGGATATTATTGTACAGTCCTTATAAAAAGCAAAAAATGTTAGAAGCAATACAAGAGCAGCCATACTCCAAATGATTAGGACAAATCTGTGTGATTCCCTAACCTGTGTTCCATATTCTGCTCTGGGCCAGTGAATCCAGATTCATTAACTGAAGTGCTGCCCTGGATTTCCCAACACTTGAATCAATTTCTCGCCTTTGTATTATGTGTTTTTATATTGTAGATCTTCTACTGCAAACGTTAGCTATCCTTATTCAAAGTCTTCAAACAGTGGGGTTTATTTACCAAAGCTGGAGAGTGCAAAATTAGGGTCCCTTCTGCATAGAAACCAATCAGCTTCCAGGTTTTATTGCCAAAGCTTAATTGAACAAGCCGAGGTTAGAAGCTGATTGGCTACCATGTACAGTTGCAGAAGATTCTGAGTGCACCAGTATTAGTAAATCGACCCCAGTGTAATTCCAGCAATTCCTGTTAAGAAGAACAACATCTCGTCTGCTATTTGTGCTCCCGGTGACCTGTCGCCTTAACATTCACCTGTAGTTTAATTTCAGGCAGCACTGACGTCATCACATCATAAGCTCTTAGTGGGAGATTTCAAGTAGATTAGCAATGATTTTGCTTGCCCAGCTCTGCCCAACCATATCCAGCATCTACTGCCCACTATGCCTACCCTGTCATGAGGGCACTTGGGAGATGCAGAGTCCACTGTGGAACCCACCTAATGGTATTGTGAATGAGCGGGGTAGCTGATGACATCAGTGGCCATTACAACGTATATTACAGGGCTGTGGGGTAAGATAGACAAAAATATATCATTGCCATTTGTGGAATGACAGAGGGATGTCATTGGGCTAAGAAAAGAACATGCTTGGAGGCTTTTCTTTTCCCAGGGGAGGCATGTTCTTTTCCCAGGGGCTGGGAAAAGAACATGCTTGGAGAAATGCTTTATTCATACAGGTGTTTTACTCACAAGACAATCCCTTAAAGTTGTAAAAAACAAGAGATCAGTGGTACAGTATGTGATTTGACAGATCTGGACACAGCAGGAGTCAATCAGTTCAGGAGAAAGGCAGAACGGCAGTCTGCCTCTGTAAACAAGGCAGATTGCCGTTCTGTGAGAGGGAAATGTGCTGATCTTGTATTCCTGCTAAGCAGGAAGACAGATCTTTACATTCCCCCAGTCAAAGCACCTCCCCCACTGTTAGCAATCACTCCTAGGGAACACATTTAACCCTTTGATCGCCCCTGATGTTAACCCCTTCCCTGCCAGTGTCCTTAGTACAGTAACAGTGCATATTTTTAAGTACTGATCACTGTATTAGTGGCACTGGTCCCCAAAAAGTGGCAAAAGTGGCAGTTAGGTGTCAGATTGTCAGCCGCAATATCGCAATCCCGCTATAAGTCACTGATTGCCGCAATTACTAGTAAAAAATAAAAATAAAACAAATAAATAAATATAAATATACCATAGTTTGTAGACGCTGTAACCTTTGTGCAAATCAATCAATACACACGTGTTGGGATTTTTTTTACCAAAAATATGTAGCCGAATACATATTGGCCTAAATTTTTTTTTTCACAATCAAAGATATATTGGCCTAAATTGATGAAGAAATTCGATTTAAAAAAAAAAAATATTAGATATGTTTTATAGCAGAATGTAATTTTTAATATTTTTTTCAAAATTGTCGGTCTTTTTTTGCATATAGTACAAAAAATAAAAACCGTAGATGTGATCAAATACCCCCAAAAGAAAGCACTATTTGTGAGAAAAAAATTACATTCATTTTTTTGGGGTACAGCGTCCCACGACCGCGCAATTGTCAGTTAAAATAACGCAGTGCCGCAAAACTTTCGGAGCTGAAGTAGTTAAAGTATTTGCTTTTCAAACTAATAAACACTCCATTCTTGCATATAGTTTTTATATCATACAGTCTCTGCTTAAAGTAGGGTAATAAACAAACCATGCTTGTGTGTATCCTTCTCAATGTTTGTCACAAGACAGTATTTTGCATGGTGAGAATAGACAATAGACATACAAACTCAGCTACATAATTTCCTTGGAAATCATTTTAAAATATTTAATACAGCATAGGAAATGCAGAAAATATCTATAATGTAATATCCAAGTTAAAGAGTTTAAGTTTCATACCATGCAAATTACAAAGTATCACATTGTATTGTTAATATTATCCAAATCAATATCCTTTGACAATTCAGGTGATCCTGTTAACTTTAAATATTCTATAGGGGTCTTTGAAATCCTTTTATTCGCCCATTGTCAAAAAGGTTGCAATCATTAGCAATCAATAGTCACAGCAGTTTGGTCTGCAAGCTATAGGCATGAGTTATTAAGAATAATCCTGACTAATGTCCCAAGATAACTGCAAACAGCTAAACAGATTGAGGGAAGAAAAATACTTGTTTAGCTTTCCTAGCAGTTTGAATTGGATAATTTTGCATCTTTGTGCAAGTCTAATTCACCACCTTCCTGCCATTCTTAATTAAAACACTAGAATTTCACACTGCATGGGTAATAACCATCCAGATTTTGTGAGGATCTATAGAAATGTCTCCTAAACCTATAGTTCCTGCCCTTGACCAAGATTTCTCATTGTACAGGGAGTTTGATTTTAATTATATTTTATTCTTAAAAAATTAACATTGAGTTTTCTTAACAGTAACTCTGGTTAATAGTTAATTACTACCTTATTGAATTGAATGATATCGCTGTTTTGATACTTTGAAAAGACATGGCGGTAGATGTTTATTGTTAGCATACATGTCCCCTTGAATATAAAAAAAATATATATATTAATAATTATAATAATCTTGAGAGCTGGTATAGCAACTGATGGAGTTTGGTAAGTAGAAGTAAAAAGTCCAAACCAACAATGCTGTTCTCTTTGCTGGTAGGTAACCTTTTGCATTAGATTTTCATTACACAAATAAGTTTGCATGCTTATCGTAGATCCAATTTTCAGTGATTGTTTTCCACTGTTATTTGGGATTCAACAAGCCTATAGAGAAATGGGTTGTTTTATGTAAAAGTTCTGTTTAATTTCAGTACATTTTTCCTGCTGGTTTGACACTTAAAGCATGTTTTTAAATCACTACTTATTAGCCTAAAACTCTCCATTTTTGTAATCGAAAAAGTACATGTTCACTTAGGTAGTCATTTAAAACAGACTACCTAATATCATTGAACTTAACATGCTTTAATTGTTTCCAGTATTAGATACTGGAAGGAATTGAGTAGGTTATTTATTGAAGGAGAATATGTTGTACAGGTAGGTAATTTAAATGTCAGGCTTCACCATCATACGTCCTCATCCACGTTGTCCCCTTTGTCCATTTTTATTTTTATTTGAGTCTGTTCATTTTAACAAGCCAAGGTACATTTTGTTCCCTAAAATATTATATTTTGGTTCTCATTTTGTTGCCCAATTTAGTTATTTTTTTTTTGGTTTTGTTTCTATTTGTTTTTTTTTTCCTTTCTTCCTCATTTTTTTATTTTTGGATCATTCCTATCTATACACTTCAACTTCCCTGTAATGCTTTACTGAAATCAGAGCCATCAGCTCCTCCACAAGACATAAGATGTAACAGCCAAAGCTCTACCAGCATCTTGGTAAGTTGGCTACCACCAGCAGAGGACAAGCAGAATGGTGCAATCACAGCTTATTCCATCAAATACACTGGAGTTGATGGAGAAGATAACAACTCCCATGAAATTACAGGCATTTCCTCAGAAACTAGAGAGTACCTATTGGAACAGCTGGAAAAATGGACTCAGTACCATATCTCTATGATCGCTTACACTGATGTTGGACAAGGCCCAGAGAGTGCCTCCGTATTGGTTCGGACAGATGAAGATGGTATGTTTCCTCCTCTCAATCAGTATATACCTGTTGCTTCTCTTCAAGCCTCTGTATTTCCATTAAATAATGGGAAGATTTTTTTTTTTCAACACTTTCTTTTTTCTCTTTTACAATGCCTTTTGGCAATCTTCATTTTTCGTCTTCTACTGACTAAAAATAGCTGGAAACATTTATTTTTCTTCTGTTTCCTACATTCTTGGCTTTTTTTCTTGTTTTTATTTTTTTGTTTTCTCCCACCTCAGTTCTTATACTAATCTTGACATTTCGATTTCTTTGAGATGTCTCAATCTTTCCTTTCCTCTTGATTTTTTTCTTTTTTTTCTTTTCTACCCTGTTTTTGTGGAAACTGATGCTCAGTTTACTCATTTTGCTGTCTTGTATTTTGTGATCATTGTACTACCAGAAAGAATAAAAAAGAAGTTTAGTAATCTTTCAACTTTTTACGTGAAAACCAATCATTTTTTAAACATTTTGTTTTTGTCTTATTATTTTGATCAGTACAACCTTTCAACTTAAAGTGCTTTGAATTTTCAAAGCATCTTCCTTGGCTTTTTTACATTTTTACATGTTTTTCTCTTATCCAGATACCCTTTTTCTTCCATTTTTGCATCAGTCATGTTTTTTGATCTTTTCACTATTTAGTAGAAAATAATAGTTTTGAATTTTTATTTGTTGCATCAAAAGCTTTTTATTCAATGGGTGGGACCAGTGGCTGTAATTTTGTTTTTTATCAAATGATGTTCTTCCAGTTCCTAGTGGTCCTCCTCGCAAAGTCGAGGTAGAGGCTGTGAATTCGACATCTGTTAAAGTGTTCTGGCGCTCCCCGGTGCCTAACAAGCAACATGGTCAAATCCGTGGATACCAGGTCCATTATGTGAGGATGGAAAATGGAGAATCCAAAGGCCCACCCATGCTAAAGGATGTCATGCTGGCTGATGCACAGGTAATTGCTTTTTATCTGCATATTAATATGTCTTAATTTGAGTATTTGCATATAATTTTTATAGCAATAGCTTACTATTAGCTAGCAAATGATTGTTTACCTATTGTGTCTGGTTTATTTTTATGAATATTAGAGTTACACTGATACCAGTATCGGTATTGGTGCTGATACTAAGCAATTGCACGGTACTCATACTCATCAGTAAAAAATGGTATCGGTGAAACCCTAATGAATATATGAAAGTAGAATTTTAAAGCACCCTGGTGTTTTTTTCCAAACCAATTTAAAATAACTTATAAAGGCCATAGTCAAAGATTCACTTAGGTGGCCCCCTCCCCTCCCTCGACACAAAGTTTATTATTTTACTAAAACTGAAGCGGGCAAAATCTGGTGCAACTCCAGGTTTTATTCCCAAAGCTTAATTGAACAAGCTGAAGATTGAAGCTGATTGGCTTCCATGCACAGCTGCACCACTTTCTGAGTGCACCAGCTTTAGTAAATCCACTCCAAACTGTCTAAAAGGACTGCTCATCTGTCCTTAGAGTAACTCCTCCTTCTTTTTCCAAAACGAGTTACATAGCCAATTGGTCTAAAACATAACTTTTATTTACTTGTATATATAAAAAATTACGGTGTGTAAGAATATATATCCACTTAAAGGGGAACACCTCAAAAAAGAGAAAAATGAGAGAGCACCTCGGTGGTCACTTGTCTAGTTGCAAGCAGCACCCATAACTACAATGCTGCCTTCTCTCTGGAGCTTACTTTCAAAAAATGCGGTCATACCGCCTGTGTTGGTAATCTTCTGTTCTATAAATTCTATATAATTCATTGAAGGGTGGGATAAATTACAAACTGAGAATACCCTCAAGATGATGTAATATCTTTTAGATTTTGAGAGATCTCAGTTTGAGGAATGAAATAAACAGCTCAAAGTAGAACAAACTAGTATCCTCCAATTTAACCACTTCCTTACCGAGTCATAGTAATATGACGTCAGCAGGAACCCTCCCTCCCTCCAGGGGGACGTCATATGATGTCCTGAGCTTCTCGGGCCGCTAGGGGGGGGCGCGCCCGCCGCATCGCCCGGGACCCGGAGCGCGTGCCCGGTGGCCGCGATGTCCGCCGGGTACCCGCGATTGCCGCAATCACGGCAGGACCATGGATCTGTGTGTGTAAACACACAGATCCATGTCCTGTCAGAGGAGAGGAGACGGATGTGTGTTCCCAGTACAGAGGAACACACATCGGTCTCCTCCCCTTGTGAGTCCCCTCCCCCTACAGTTAGAATCACTCACTATGGAACATATTTAACCCCTTGATCGCCCCCTAGTGTTAACCCCTTCCCTGACAGTCACATTTGCACAGTAATCAGTGCAGTTTTATAGCACTAATCGCTGTATAAATGTGAATGGTCCCAAAAACGTGTCAAAAGTGTCCGATGTGTCCGTCGCAATGTCATAGTCACAATAAAAATCGCAGATCGCCGCCTTTACTAGTAAAAAGATAAAAATGCCAGAAATCTATCCCCTATTTTGTAGATGCTATAACTTTTGCGCAAACCAATCAATAAACGCTTATTGCGATTTTTTTTTACCAAAAATATGTAGAAGAATACGTATAAACTGAGGATTTTTTTTTTTTTAAATTGTGATATTTATTAAATCAAAAAGTAAAAAATATTGTGTTTTTTTTTTCAAAATTGTCGCTCTTCTTTTGTTTATAGTGCAAAAAAAAAAAAAACGTAGAGGTGATCAAATACCACCAAATGAAAGCTCTATTTGTGGGGAAAAAAACATAAAGATTTCATTTAGGTACAGTGTTGCATGACTGCACAATTGTCATTCAAATTGCGACAGCGTTGAAAACTAAAAATTGGTTTGGGCAGGAAGGGGGTGAAAATGCCCTGTATTGAAGTGGTTAAAGATCACCCAGACTTTAAAAAGTTTGAAGAAAAGTTACAAAAACAAGTTGAACAACATAAAGAATAAAGAATCTATAAAGATAAAAAAAAAATTTGTAAGAGGCTCCCTAGACTTTGCTAGTGGCAGAGTGTACAATTGGTCCCGGAAGCAAGTCACCACAACCCCACAACCATCCAATCACTCAGACTCAGATACAGCACAGGAGTCAGAGAGCTCAGAGACAGAAGGAGGAAGTGACAAGCAAAGTGACCAAGAGAAACACAATACCTATAAATACACTCAGTTTAGAGTTTTGGAAAAGAGGGGGAAAAACAAGACCTCCTAGAAATAGAGAGGATCATTTTTTTAGAAGAAACTTCCCAACACCTGAGGAGCCGGGACAAGTGGGGATAGACAGGAACCAGGAGGGGGTGGAACAAACACTAACAAACCCCCCTATCCACCATAGAACTGACAGACGCACACATAACGGTTCTTAAAAGACGCCTCGCCTTTGTACCCACCCAAGACTTTGACCTATTTAAGTGGGTAAAGGACATCCACTTATTTGTCAGAAAACTCGCTTTAAAGAAGCGAGGGAGGAAAAATAGAGATAGTAGGACCCTTCTCCCCATATAAATTAAAGAGCGACCATACCCCACCCTTCCCGAAAGGAAGCCATATCCAACTTTTTGTAAAGTTGGTTTAAAAAGATTTGCAGACCCTGTTGGAAAAAAGGAATGGGCAATATAAACATTTTAATCTCACCTTTGCTGAGTGGACCACCTTACAGAAGTTGCGTAAGAACTAGTCACTGGTGATCAAACCAGCAGACAAAGGGGAGAATATCGTCCTTATGGAGAGAGCGTTCTATCTTAAAATGTGTTATGACATTTTAAGAAAGGAAGAGAGTTATGAGATCTTATCAAAAGATCCAACTCCTAAAAAATTGAGTTGACAGTAAACTACTCTCCGAGGACAAATCTTCATTTATTTTAACCACTTCCCGCCCGGCCTATAGCAAAATGACGGCCGGGCGGTGGTTGCGTTATCCTGACTGGGCGTCATATGACGTCCAGCAGAATAACAGCCTCCGCGCGCCCAAGGGGGGGCGCGCATCGCGGCGATCCGTGGTGCGGTGTGTCAGTCTGACACACCGCTACATCTATCTCGGTAAATAGCTTCCGACGGAGGCTCTTTACCACGTGATCAGCCGTGTCCAATCACGGCTGATCATGATGTAAACAGGAAGAGCCGTTGATCGACTTTTCCTCACTCGCGTCTGACAGACACGAGTAGATCGGCGGCTCTCCTGACGGGGGGGGTTTGCGCTGATTGTATATCAGTGCAGCCCCCCCGCGAATGCCCACACTCACTGGACCACCAGGGAAGCCGCTAGGACCACCAGGGAAGCGGGCAACATGTGGATGGCCAGGTATGTACCCCATGGCCATCCACATATTAAAAAATAAGTTCAATAGATGCCAATCAGTGCCCACAAATGGGCACTGACTTGGAACATTATGGACGAAAAAAATATGTGATGCCCAGCAATGCCACCCATCAGTATTATCAGTGTCACCCATCAGTGTCCATCATTGTCCATCAGTGCCACCTCTCAGTGCCCATCCATGCCCATCAGTGCCCACCTATCCCTGCCCACCAGTGCCCATATGTGCCACCTATCAGTGCCACCCATAAGTACCCATCAGTACCACCCATAAGTACCCATCAGTGCCGCCTATAAGTGCCCATCAGTGACGCCTATGAGTGCCCATCAGTGCCGCATACCAGTGCCACTTATCAGTGCCGCCTATCAGTGCCCATCAGTGCCGCCTATCAGTGACCATCATCAGTACCCATCAGTGCCACCTCATTGGTGACACATCATCGATGCCCATCGGTGCCACCTTATCAGTGCCCATCAGTGCAGCCATATCAGTGCCCTTCATTGAAGAAGAAAACTTACTTATTTCCCCCAAAAATAACAGAAACAAAGAAAAACGTTATTTTTTTCTAAATTTTTGGTCTTTTTTTATTTGTTGCGCAAAAAAATTTAAATGGCAGAGGTGATCATATACCACCAAAAGAAAGCTCTATTTGTGGGAACAAAATGATAAAATTTTTGTTTGGGTACAATGTAGCATGACCGCGCAATTGTCATTCAAATTGCGACAGCGCTGAAAGCTGAAAATTGGCCTGGGCAGGAACGTGTGTAAGTGTCTGGTATTGAAGTGGTTAAACAACCATCCAACCATTGCAACATTATACACACTCCGAAAGGTGCATAAACATCAACAACAACCACCAGGTTAACCAATTGTGTCCGGAAACTGTAATTTGACAGTAATTTGACAGAAGGAACTAGCAAATATATTGATTTTATTATGAGGCCATTTGTCTATGAGCTACCTTCGTATATCGAAGATACACAAGATTTTGTGAACAGACTCACAGACATAACTTTAGAAGAACATATGTGGCTAGCTAGTCTAAATGTCCAATCTCTTAGATACTAGAGGAGTAGTCTTTAGAGCACACACAGAATTAATTCTTGAACTCCTTAAATACATCTTGGAGCATAATTTTTTTCTGTTTAATGATGCAATTTATCAGCAGAACAAAGAAACCGCTATGGGGACAGCCTGTGCACCAACATATGCCAACCTATTCCTGGGATGGTGGGAACGAACCTGGGTAATCACTGAGGAAATGAACAACTTCACCTCGCAGATACTTTTGTGGGTCCGTTTCATTGATGAAGTGTTCATGCTATGGAAAGGACCTAAAGAATATTTTGTAGAGTTTGTAGCCCAGTTAAATGTAAACAACATTGGTATGTACTTTACGAGTGAGATCCATTATGACAGTATTAACTTTTTAGATCTCACCATTAAAAGAGATGCAAGTGGGGCTATTCAGACTAGTATATACCGTAAACCAACTTCACCTAATGCCCTACTTAATTTAACAGCTAAAGTAGGATTGCCGAAAAGGTAACCTAAATAAATGATTATTAAAAACAGAAGTAAGATGGATCTTCTGTTTAAACTCACAAACCCCAAATGGGTTAAATGGGTGTTAAATTGGTTAAATGGGTGTTCATGCTATGGAAATGCCCAAAATAATGTTTTGCAGAGTTTGTAGCCCAGTTAAATCTAAGGCCTCATGCCCACGTACGTTTTTACAGCCACTTTAACCCCTTCCATACCGGGCCATTGGAAAATGACGCCGGCAGGAACCCTCTCTCCCTCCGGGTGGGCGTCATATGACGTCCTGGGTTTGAGGGGCGATATCTGAATGATGCCTGCAGCTAGAGGCATCATTCAGATATCCTTTTTTTCAGCCGGCGATCCTGTGCACCATAAGAATGACCTCCCGCCGCTTGATCGTTCTTATAGGCGGCGGGAGTGGACCCCCCCCCTGCCGCCATCTGGTGCTTCTCCGGGCTCTCCCGTGCCATCGGGGACCCGGAGAGAATCGTCGGCGCTGGTGGTGGGTCACGTGACGAGCATAGAGATGACTGGTGACCAGATGGTCACCAGTCATCTCTATGATCGTCGGAGGCCCGGGCGCGATGTGATGACGTCACGCCCGGGTCCTCAAATGTAAACAAAGCCGCCATTGCGGCTGTAAGTATGAGATCAGTGAATTTTTTTTCACGATCTCATGCTTTCCAGCCTGGAGGAGAGATGTGGGGTCTTATTGACCCCGCATCTCTCCATAAAGAGGACCTGTCACACACATTCCTATTACAAGGGATGTTTACATTCCTTGTAATAGGAATAAAAGTGATCAAAAAAAAAGTGTAAAAAAAAAAAAAGTAAAAATAAAAGTAAAATAATAAAAAAAAATAATAACATTTTTTTTTTAAACGACCGTCCCCAATAGCTTGCGCTTTGAAGCGAACACACACGTAAGTCCCGCCCACATATGTGAGGTATCGCCGCGTGCGTTAGAGCACGTGCAAAAATTCTAGCACTAGACCTCCTCTGTAACTCTAACCTGGTAACCTGTAAAAAAAAAAAATCAAAGCGTTGCCTATGGAGATTTTTAAGTACCGAAGTTTGGCGCCATTCCATGAGTGTGCGCAATTTTAAAGCGTGACATGTTAGGTATCTTTTTACTCGGCGTAACATAAGCTTTCATATTTTACAAAACAATTGGGCTAACTTTACTGTTTTGTTATTTTTTAATTCATGAAACCATTTTTTTCCCCCAAAAAAGGCGTTTGAAAAATTATTGCACAAATACCGTGCAAGATAAAAAGTTGCAACAACCGTCATTTAATTCCCTAGGGTGTCTGCTAAAAAAAAACATATATAATGTTTGGGGGTTCTGAGTAATTTTCTAGCAAAAGAATGATGATTTGTACATGTAGGAGAGAAGTGGTATAAAAAGCCCTGTATGGAAGTGGTTAATGAGCATTTTTTGCAGCTTAAAAACGCCTCTCCATGTTAACCTATGGCCCACCATGAAGTTTTTTGAGCTGTAAATGGCATAGCCGTTTTTAAGCTGCAAAAAAAACCCAGGACCAGTGCGTTCTGAAGCTCCAGCGTTAGAGCTTTAAAGACGTAAGACGCCGGCAAAGGGTGTTAAACGTGATTTAACAAGGCTTAACCCTGTGTTAAGCCTTGTTCTGCATTTCTTTCTCTATTCAAAATCAATGGTTCACTATGGGAGCCCATTGATTTGAATAGAGGTTGCACCAGAAGTCGGATCAAGATGATCCGACTTGCGGGGCGACTCGTGTGTTGAGAATCTTGAAGGGAAACCCCGCGAAAATGAAAGAAAAATTTTTGTGTGAGGTTGTCCCTCAGGACGATAACAGATCCTTCGGTGAGCAAGCGCCCCCCCCCCTCGTAGACCATACCAAGCCACATGCCCTCAACATGGAGGGTTGGTGCTTTGGGGCAGGGGGGCACTGCGCCCGATAAGCCCCCCGCCCGCAGACCCCGACAACCGACGGCCAGGGTTGTCGGGAAGAGGCCCTTGTCCTCATCAACATGGGGACACGCACCAACCCCCCCATATTGAGGGCATGTGGCTTGGTATGGTGTAAGAGGGGGGGCGCTCGCTCGCCCCCTTTCCTGACCTGCCGGGCTGCGTGCTCAGATAAGGGTCTGGTATGGACCCTGGGGGAACCCCCACGACATTTTTTTTTGGTGTGGGGGGTTCCCCTTAAGATCCATACCAGACCGAAGGGTCTGGTATCGTCCTGGGGGAACCTCACGCAACAACTTTTTTTACATTTCCGCGGGGTTCCCCTTCAAGATTCTCCAAACACGATTCTGCCCGCAAGTCGGATCATCTTGATCCGACTTCTGGTGCGACCTCTATTCAAATCAATGGGCTCCCATAGGGAACAATTGATTTTGAATAGAGAAAGAAAAAGGCGGCTGAAAGCTAGCGAGGCAAAACGTGCATTGAATTCAATGCAAAACGCGGGAAAAATCGCGTTAAGAACTCAGTTTTTTTCCTGGCGTCTGTACTAGCTTTACAGCCCATTTTTTAAAACGTCCGTGGACATGTAGCCTTAACAACATTGGTATGTACTTTACGAGTGAGATCCATTGTGACAGTATTAACTTCAGACTAATATATAACCAACTTCAACTAATGCCCCCTTTCACTGAAATAGCCATCAACCAGAATCTCTGAAACTTGGTATTCCAACAGGCCAGTTTTTGAGAGCCAAAGAAACCTTTCATGCTGAAAGTGCTCTACTAGTGGAACGCTTCAGTAGATGGGCCTACAAAACACGGGATTTAAAAAAACTCCTACCTTAGTGTTAAGTATGTTCCTAGACAAAATGTATTGGGCCCAAAAGAAAGAAAAGCATACCCCCAGGCAGGCATGCAAATCATAGGGACTTATTACAATCAATCAGGACAGATATTCAACATCATTAAACAATACATGGGGATTCGGCATGATGATAAAGATCTATGTAAGATTCTTCCAAAGAACTCCCTGGTCACATACAGAAGGGGCAAGAATCTGAAGAATTTGTTGGTGCACAGTCATCTGGATAAAGTTTCAAAACAGCAGCCGAGTTCCACCTGGCTGCCAGATCAACCCAAGGGTTGTTTTAGATGTGGTTATTGCAAAGCATGCAGATACATTCCCACAACTAAAGAATTTAGTAACCCTAAAAATGGTGATATGATCTAGTTCCAGTAATTTTTTTAACTGTAGCTCTGAAGGAGTCATCTATGCTGCTCAGTGTCCATACACAATCCGCAAAATTTAGGTGACGTGTTTTGGAACATATCAATGACATCAAATTGAAAAGAGAAAGAACTGTTGCAAGACATATGCGGGAAATACAACCATTGAATTTAAAATTTTGGGTCATTGAACAGCTAAAGCAGGGTCCCCGAAAAGGTAACCTAAATAAACGATTATTAAAAACAGAAGCAAGATGAATCTTCTGTTTAAACTCACAAACCCCATATCGGTTAAATGAGGGGTTCATATTCTTACCTTTTGTACATAATTAATGTGCGTGCAGTGTACGACTGGATGTCTTTAAATACAGTTTGACATATATAGAACATAGATGTTGTCCATATTGTTGGGTTATTAAGAAATAATAAAACAGTGTATAAGATACAGTATATAAAATGGGCAGAATATACATTCATTCTTTATAAATGGATTTTTGAGTAAAAATAAATAATAACAGGCATAATTCCTGTGAAATAAGTCACTTATTATGGAGATGTACATAAAAAGAGCAGGGGGAAAACTGCTTCTCCATTATGTCCACAGGATGGCACCAGATAGTCGAATACCCTGTGGATGCAGCGGCCATCTTGAGGGATTGTCTATAAATAGAGGAGGACTACAAGCCATTTTAAGATTTGCCATGTGGGGATAACTTTACACCACTTGCATTATTTTTCTTGCACTATGCACCCCTAATTCTTTTTTTATTTCACTATAACCCTGACAAAGCCTATTTTTAGGTGAAACATGTAGGTGTTTTCCCTTTGGGGAGCACTTTGTTTGTTGGGATACATGGCTTTTGTGGGGGAATAACACCTGAGACTAATGAGAGACAAACGGTGGTCGGTTAAGTGGGCAGCAGCAATCCATATTAAGGGACAGTTTTAAGCCTATAGAATTGATAGCAATTTTACCTAGAGTCAGTAAACTAGACTACCAACACAGGCAGTGTGACTACATTGATTTATAAACAAGCTGCAGAAATGTCAGTATAGGCTAAGTAATTTGCTATACAGGCAGTGTGATCTCAATATTATCTGTCAAGGATTCTATAACATTTTCAGTAAGTGAATTTAAAGTCAGAACTACCAGTACAGGCTGTGTGACCGCATTGATTGAAAGCAAGCTGTCATTATAGGTTGAGTAGCCTACTATACAGGCAGTATGACCTAAATTACATAGTATCTGTCAGGAATTCTATAGAATTTATATAGAACAGAAGATTACCAACACAGGCAGTGTGACCGCATTTTCTGAGAGTAAGCTGCAGAGAAGGCAGTATTGTAGTTATAATAATAACAGGCATGATTCCTGTGAAATAAGTCACTTTATGTAGTTTTCCCCCTACATAAAAAGAGCAGGGGAAAACTGCTTTCTCCATTCTGTCCACAAGATGGCACCAAATAATTGAATACCCGCACGTGTGCAGGCGCAATGACGTCATGACATATATAGACGTTGGGCGGCACGTGCATGATGACATCATGACGTAAGTATACTTCACACGCCTGCGGATGCAGCAGCCATCTTGAGGGATTGTCTATAAATAGAGGAGGACTAAAAGCCATTTTAAGATTTGCCATGTGGGTATAACTTTACAGCACTTGCATTATTTTTCTTGCACTATGCATCCCTAATTCTTTTTTCATTGCACTATAACCCTGATGAAGCCTATTTTTAGGGTAGTTATGGGTGCCTCTTGTACCTAGACAAGTGACCACCAAAGTGCTTTCTCATTTTTCGATTTTTTTAGGTATTTTGCCTTTAAGTGGATATATAATCTTACACACCATAATTGTACATATGTAAGATACTAAAGTTTATGTTTTAGACCAACTGGCGATGGTGCAGTGGGCTACACACCCTCTTTTTGGAAATAGTGTCTGCCAGATCTGGTCCCTTAGACATTAAGGCATTGTAAGCTGATTAGTAACTCCACTTATGTTGAGAAATAAAAAAAAAAAATTCCCCTCTGAGTGATTTATGTACATTACAAGGGTTTTAACAAACTTTGTTGCAGATTTATACCTTTTGTTATTCTGAAGGAATAGCTGTTTGTTTGTCTACGTCCATGCGCATAGTGAATCTGTATGGGAGTGGTTTTCTAATTATCAATCAGCTGATGCACCTGCAAGGCTCTAATACAGAAAGTTACAGGGTCTGCATCACTTTAAATGGGATTTCCCTTTGAGAGTATCTCACCAAAAATGAATTTTTTGTTGCAGAGAATGCTCAAAATCTTACTTGTAAATTAGTGCAGACTACTGGAAAAATCTGTAAATCAAGCACACAAGCAGGAATTTTTATTTCTAGGGGGCATTCTGTACACCGTCTGTGTAGAGAATGCCTCCAGGTAGCCATATTGCATTGCATTTTATAGAAAATTAAAGTGCTGCATATTGAAAAGGAAAGGTCATTTTTAATAACATTAAATTACAATGACTTGTGTCGCAATTGTATATGCTATATTATAATTATTTTATTTCCTATTTTTTTTCCCACGAAAGTGGAATTATCCTTTAACCACACATAATCACTCCTCATGTGAACAGCTGTGGTCATTGTCAGCCAGTCATTGATTTTTACAGGCTTCCTGTCCACAGCTTATCACACACACCTGGCTATACCTACTGCAAAATATGGTGATCTGGGTAGTGTACGACAAAAAACGACCGTATTTTCAAAATAAAAATGCTAGGTTCTATAACTGTTTATGCAATGTATTACTAAAAGTATAGTTTACATAAAAATGCATATATAGTAAACCTTCACCGTGTTCGCGCTATTCAAATATATCTCTTTCAAATGACCAGACCCTCAAGGACCCTCAGGGTTTTTTATGGTAAAGTGGAGCTCCACCCAGAAATGGAACTTCCACTGGTCAGGCCCCCCTCCCTCCAGTGTCACATTTGGCACCTTTCAGGGGGGAGCAGATACCTGTCTAATCCAGGTATTTGCTCCCACTTCCGGCGAAAGATTGCCGCAGTATCCGCGGCAATCTACGCCATGTCCGGCCCCTCCTCTGTTCCCCCTGTTGTCTTCTCGGAGACACGCAGGTCCCAGAAGACAGCAGGGACCAGTCAGAACGTGCAACGCGACTTGTGCATGTGCTGTAGGGAAACAGGCTGTGAAGCCGCAAGACTTCACTTCCTGATTCCCTTACTTAAAGTTGTTGTAAACCCTAAAAAACAAACAAAAAAAACCCTGCAAGACAAAGGCATAATGAGCTTGTATGCATAGCATACAAGCTCATTATGTATTACTAGATCGAAGCCTGCGCAGCGGTCCTTGACCCCCCTTCGGCTGCGGACATCTCTCCCAGAGCTTACTTCCGGGCATCGCGGCTCTGGAGCTGTGATTGGCCGGAGCCGCGATTACTTTACTCCCGCACATGCGCACTGGAGCCGCCGGTAACAGCACATCTAACTGAAGCAACGACACAACGTGCCATTGCTTCAGTGTGCATGTGCCGATCAGTTCGGCACATGCAGACACAGTGGGATATCTCCTAAACCGTGCAGGTTTAGGAGATATCCAGGGTAGCTACAGGTAAGCCTTAATATAGGATAGAATAATGTAGAATAAAGTGTGTTGTAAGGGTTTACAACCACTTTAAGATACTGACGTCTCCACCCAGAGCCGAGGCATGGGTCGGCCTCGGATGAGGACATTGCTGGCTCCCTGGACTGGTAAGTGTCCTTATTTTAAAAGTCAGCTGCTGACTTTAAAAAAAAAAATTGCAGGCGGAACACCGCTTTAACTATGTTTGTGAGAAAAAGTTTATAAACTTCTGAAAATAATCAGTGAACAACTGAAATTTGAACAAAGTAATGAATACAAATTTCTACCTACACATTAGGGTTTACTAAAGTAGTGGAGGCTGTTTACAAAGTGTATGTAAATAAATAAGGTGAAACTGTTTTCATGTTAGCCAACTAATCATGAGCTAACAAAAATGCATTTTTTTCTCTTGCATATTTTGGGTATTTAAAGTGAATACATGTCCACCTTGTTTACTAACATTCACTTTGCTAAGTGAACAGCTCCTACTCCGTGAGTAAATCAAGCACACCTATCTTTATTAAACAAGAAAACTAAACTGACAACAAAATACACTAAAAGTATTGGGACGTGCTGCCCCGACTGATGGCAGATATGTCAGTGGAGAGCGGACTTCAGACCGCTCTCCGCTGAAAACGGGTCACAGGAGTGCAAAACGAATTGCACTCCTGTGACCCAGAGGAGAAGCCCAGCCTAAAAAGCTCAGGCTGGTCTTCTCCTTTAATTAATGTTAGGTAGAGAATGATATATATTTTTTCAAAAATGATGTTCTGCCAGTGTAGTTGAATGTAATCTTACAAGGTTTTAAAAGTAAGACAGCTGAACAATAATAAAATGTATCATATTGTTGCAAGCTGTCACATGCAACTCAGTGAGCCTAATTTACTAGCACAAATAAACCTAAGCAGGGATGACTCGTTATTGTACCATGTGCATTGCGGGCAACACACAAAAGGTATAAAATCTCTGAACCTACGTAACTGATGGTATACTGATGTCCGATGCATACAATACAGTCCTAATCTGCTGTTTACACACTGGTCACACCAATCGCGACATTGAAATCGTACTACTTCACTTGAAACAGCACGATTTCAAAGTAGCATGTGAGTGCTACTTTAGGTGCAACTTGGAAGACATCTGTGCGATTTCAAGCACAGGTGTCTATGCAAGTCTCACCTGAAATTGCAAAAGTAGTGCAGGAACTACTTTTAAAATCAGTGCAACTCAGTCCGAGTTGCACCAATTTGACCGCATCTAATGCACCAAGTTGCACTGGTGTGACTGGGGGCTTAACATCTAGAAATGCTGGCTTCTCTATCTAAAAAACTTGTTTTTACTTAAACATAATATTGAAAAAGAAATGTGACTTATTCGCTTAGCAATAAAGTACAGGTGTGCAAAGCGAAACAGTGTGTCAAAAAACCCTGTACACTGTGGTGCCAAAACAGCCAAGCATACTGGCATTTGTCATTGGTATCTCGATTCTAACCACTAGTATATGGAAACTCATAGATGGGCTACTTGAACATGTTCACTTGAACGTGTATGCTCCGCATATGTTTCACTGATGCTTTTTACAAATTGAGAGGATTAACAGTCACATTTAATCGTAGCTGTGTGCACTTAAATCAGCTTACACATAATTTCTGTTCTCAGATGCATAAGAACTGGGGGGGGGGGGAGGCAGCAAAACACCGAACTGCCCAGTGAATGGCTGTGCAGAGGGGGCATGTCAGGACAAGCCTGATCATTGGAGGAGAGCAGGCTGAGTTCCCAGGATAGCAAGAGAACTGACCACAGTGTGTTCTCTTGTTTAGTGTGGCCAGTTTTTGATAGGAAAGCAGAGGGACAGGCAGGGACACCAGGGATTTCATACAAATGAAGCAATACAAAGAGAACAGGATACTTTTTCATACAGCGGGCACATATCAGGAATTTGAAATGTTGGGGTAACATGTTCTTTAAGCGCAGTGTGTAACTTATCACAGAACAACAGTAATGCCCCGTACACACGATCGTTTTTCATGCCGTTAAAAATGCCATTTTAAAAAATGGCCATTAAAAATGATCGTGTGTAGGCTCCAGAGCATTTTTAACGACGTGAAAAACGGCCATTAAAAATTCCGGACATGCTCTCTTTTTTCACGTCGTTTTTCATGTCGTTTTTTTTAACGACGTGAAAAACGATAGTGTGTATGCTTTCATGACGTGAAAAAAAACGCGCATGCTCAGAATCAAGTATGAGACGGGAGCTCTCGTTCTGGTAAAACTAGCGTTCGTAATGGAGATAGCACATTCATTACACAGTAACGGACTGAAAAGCGCGAATCGTCCCTCAACAAACTTTACTAACATGAAGGGTGGCGCCATTCGAACGGAACTTCCCCTTTATAGTGCCGTCGTACGTGTTGAACGTCACTGCGCTTTGCTTGATCGTTTTTTTTAATGATGGTGTGTACGCAAGGCAGGCTTGAGAGGAAACATGAAAAAAAACGAGGAGAAAAACGTCGGTTTAAAAAATGACATTAAAAACGATCGTGTGTACGGGGCATAACATGTATGATAGTGAAGTCTTAAGTCCTTGCCATGAAATATTAAAGAGTATATCTCTGTAGAATTCTTCCATCTTGCCTAGGGTACCAGTGTACCAACTTTCAGGACTACAATGGCTAGATTTCTCCAAAAGCAATTTTTTTCCCCCTCCAACAAGGACAGTTACACGATCACTTTTAATGACTAAAGCAGTTGGGAAAATTTGGAAGTTTGTTGAAAATGTGTTGCCACTGGAGTTCCTGAAAAAAATAAGAGAAGCCAGCCTTTGATCTAACAACCACACAAAACTATACTCCTTTCAATGCACGTGAGACATATACATGAAAAACTATGTTTAATTTGTTACATTTCTGTGGCAAACATTTAGCTGTATTTTCTTGGTTTACAGGTTTGCATAACTTAAAAATTATAATATACTGTATATATATATCCATTCAGAAATGAAAATTTCTAATTATCTGCAAAATGTTCAATTAACTGTATATTGTTTGTGTAGCAAAACTAATTTCAGCTAAACCACTACAAAGAAAAAAACACTAAAGTAAAATTACACAAACCTTAATAAAATCCTCAACAATCCTTTGTAGATTTAATTTTGTTCAAAACAAAGCATTTTCCATATAGCCATCATAGGTATATAGATTACGCCTATGCTAAGTAGTAACTAGATCATAAAGGGAGTGGGGTAATTTTTACCCTGCAACACAGGGGTAGGGATGAGCTTCGAGTTCGAGTCGAACTCATGTTCGACTCGAACATTGCCTGTTCGCCCGTTCGCCGCACAGCGAACAAATTGGGGTGTTCGCGGCAAATTCAAAAAGTCTATGGGAGAAATCTAAAGTGCTAATTATAAAGGCTTATATCCAATTATTGTCCTAAAAAGTGTTTGGGGACCCTGGTCCTGCCCCATGGGACATGTATCAATGCAAAAAAAAGTTTTAAAAACGGCCGTTTTTTCGGGAGCAGTGATTTTAATAATGCTTAAAGTGAAACAATAAAAGTGAAATATTCCTTTAAATTTCGTACCTGGGGGGTGTATAGTATGCATGTAAAGTCGTGCATGTTTCCCGTGCTTAGAACTGTCCCTGCACAAAGTGTCATTTCTGAAGGAAAAAAAGTCATTTAAAACTCACTCGATACATAGAAAAGTCATTGATAAAGAAAAAAAAAAAGCGTGGGGGTCCCCCCAAATTCAATTACCAGGCCCTTCAGGTCTGATATAGATATTAAGGAGAACCCCGCCGCAAATTAAAAAAAAATGCGTGCGGTTCCCCCCAAATATCCATACCAGGCCCTTCAGATCTGGTATAGATTTTATGGGGAACTCCACCCCAAATTTAAAAAAAAATGGCGCGGAGTCCCCCCAAAAATCCATACCAGACCCTTATCCGAGCACGCAACCTGGCAGGCTGCAGGAAAAGAGGGGGGGACGAGAGAGCGCCCCCACCCCCTCCTGAACCGTACCAGGCCACATGCCCTCAACATGGGGAGGATGTCCCCATGTTGATGGGGACAAGGGCCTCATCCCCACAACCCTTGCCCGGTGGTTGTGGGGGTCTGCGGGCAGGGGGCTTATCGGAATCTGGAAGACCCCTTTAACAAAGGGGACACCCAGATCCCGGCCCCCCCATGTGAATTGGTAAGGGGTACATTGTACCCCTACCATTTCATGAAGAAAGTGTAAAGAAATGTAAAAAAACACACACCGACACCTTGGAAAAGTCCTTTATTAAAAAAAAAAAAAAACATTCCAGCGATGAAATCCAGTGACCCGTGGCGATCCGATGTCCAGCGCTGTCCGTCATTGGCTGAGCCTGAGCGGACCTGATAGGGGAACTTCCTCTGCAGTCTATTAAATGTATAGACCCGCCCCTTCTAAAGTTCCCCATCAGGTCCGCTCAGCCAATGACTAGGTGTAAGGCTGAGGACCTGATGCGGAACATGAGAAATGGCGGGTCTATTCATGAATTACACAGACATACCGAGGGGGCGGACCTGATGGGGGAATCTCCTTCACTGTGTAATTCATGAATAGACCCGCCCCTTCTCATGTTCCGGGGGGCCAGGATCTGGGGGTCCCCTTTGTTAAAGGGGTCTTCCAGATTCCGATAAGCCCCCTGCCCGCAGACCCCCACAACCACCGGGCAAGGGTTGTGGGGATGAGGCCCTTGTCCCCATCAACAGGGGGACATCCTCCCCATGTTGAGGGCATGTGGCCTGGTACGGTTCAGGAGGGTGGGGGGCGCTCTCTCGTCCCCCCTCTTTTCCTGCAGCCTGCCAGGTTGCGTGCTCGGATAAGGGTCTGGTATGGATTTTTGGGGGGACTCCACGCCATTTTTTTTTAATTTGGGGTGGAGTTCCCCTTAAACTCCATGCCAGATCTGAAGGGCCTGGTATGGATATTTGGGGGGAACCGCACGCATTTTTTGTTTTAATTTGCGGCAGGGTTCCCCTTAAAGTGGTTGTAAACCCACTTTTTCAACTTGCACCTACAGGTAAGCCTAGATTAAGGCTTACCTGTAGGTGCAAGAAATATCTCCTAAACCTACACGGTTTAGGAGATATTTAGTTAAATGACAGGCGCCGCTGTCTACGGCGCATGCGCGCCGTAGACAACGCTGCATTCATGGGGTTAATCCCATTCACAAATTTGGCTACTTCCCACACGTCCGAATGTGACGGCTCCCGCGCGCATGCGCATAGTGACGTCTCCGCCGCTCCGGCCAATCACAGCGCCGGAGCGGCGCTGTGATTGGCTGGAGCGGCGATACCCGGAAGTAACCTTCCGGCTATCGCCGCAGAGATGGCTGCGGCTGAAGAGGGAGACGAGAACGGCTTCGGGGGCCCCGATCTAAGGTAAGTGATGCATAATGAGCTATTATGCTAGTCATATTAGCTCATTATGCCTTTCTCTTACAGGTCGTTTAAAAAAAAAAAAAAATATGATATAAGGGTTTACAACCACTTTAATATCTATACCAGACCTGAAGGGCCTGGTAATTGAATTTGGGGGGACCCCCACGCTTTTTTTTTTTTTTTATCAATGACTTTTCTATGTATTGATAAAAGCCGACAATTCATTAATAGTGAGTTAAGAGTGAGTTTTAAATGACTTTTTTTCCTTCAAAAATGACATTTTGTGCAGGGACAGTTCTAAGCATGGGAAACAAGCGCAACTTTACATGCATATTATACACACCCCCCAGGTACGAAATTTAAAGGAAAATTTCACTTTTATTTTTTCATTTTAACCACTTAATGACCGCCCACCGCCGATTTACGTCGGCAGAATGGCACGGACAGGCAGAATCACGTAGATCTACGTGATCGCCTTTGTGCAGTTGGGGGGTCCATCCGGACCCCCCTTCACTGCAGTGAGCGGCCGTTAAGTGTTCGGGAGCGATCAGGCATGAGGGGGCGGCCGCTCGATTCCGCCCCCCCCCCTCGCGATCGCTCCCGGCCAATGAAAATGCTTCCTCCGCCATGTGATGTAAACAAGGCTGGAGGAAGTGATGTCATCTCCCTCGCCGCGGTCTTTCCGTTCCCGGCGCCGAGCAGAGAAGAAGCAGGTTAGTGCACCAACAGTCCACTGACACGTAGGTACACATAGGCACACAAATCACCCCCCAGTCACCCCCAGATCACCCCCCAGGTCACCCCAAAGCCCCCAATCACAGTGTCACTGATTGCAGTGATCATTTATTTTACTGATCACTGCATTTAGTGTCATCTGTGATTGTAAAAAGTGTTAGGTTAGTGACAGTAACGCTAACACCCACGCGCAAAGCATACACCCCCCTTAGTGGTATAGTATCTGATCAGATCTGATCAGATCTATACTAGCATCCCCAGCGGTTTAGGGTTCCCAAAAACGCAGTGTTAGCGGGATCAGCCCAGATACCTGCTAGCGCCTGCGTTTAGCCCCTCCGCCCAGCCCAGCCCAGCCCACCCAAGTGCAGTATCGATCGATCACTGTCACTTACCAAACACAACACACATAACTGCAGCGTTCGCAGTGCTTGGTTTTTGGGGCCCTGTACGCGGCTAGGCTCCCAAAAAGTCCCACACATGTGGTATCCCCGTACTCAGGAAAAGCAGCAGAATGTATTTTGGGGTGCAATTCCACATATAACCATGGCATGTGTGAGCAATATATCATTTAGTGACAACTTTTTGTACATTTTTTTTTTCTTTTTGTCATTATTCAATCATTTGGGACAAAAAAAAAAAATATTCAATGGGGTCAACATGCCTCTCAGCAAATAGCTTGGGGTGTCTACTTTCCAAAATGGGGTCATTTGGGGGGGTTTTGTGCCATCTTGGCATTTTATGGCCTTCAAAACTGTGATAGGTAGTGAGGAGTGAAATCAAAAATTTATGCCCTTAGAAACCTTGAAGGCGGTGCTTGGTTTTTGGGGTCCCGTACGCGGCTAGGCTCCCAAAAAGTCCCACACATGTGGTATCCCCGTACTCAGGAGAAGCAGCAGAATGTATTTTGGGGTGTAATTTCACATATGCCCATGGCATGTGTGAGCAATATATCATTTAGTGACAACTTTGTGCAAAAAAAAAAAAGTTTGTCATATTCCCGCAACTTGTGGCAAAATATAAAATATTCCATGGACTGAACATGCCTCTCAGTAAATAGCTTGGGGTGTCTACTTTCCAAAATGGGGTCATTTGGGGGGGTTTTGTGCTATTTTGGCATTTTATGGCCTTCGAAACTGTGATAGGTAGTGAGGAGTGAAATCAAAAATTTGCGCCCTTAGAAATCCTGAAGGCGGTGCTTGGTTTCCGGGGTCCTGTACGTGGCTAGGCTCCTAAAAAGTCCCACACATGTGGTATCCCCGTACTCAGGAGAAGCAGCAGAATGTATTTTGGGGTGCAATTCCACATATAACCATGGCATGTGTGAGCAATATATCATTTAGTGACAACTTTTTGTAATTTTTTTTTTTTTTTTGTCATTATTCAATCACTTGGGACAAAAAAAAATATTCAATGGGCTCAACATGCCTCTCAGCAATTTCCTTGGGGTGTCTACTTTCCAAAATGGGGTCATTTGGGGGGGTTTTGTACTGCCCTGCCATTTTAGCACCTCAAGAAATGAGATAGGCAGTCATAAATTTAAAGCTGTGTAAATTTCAGAAAATGTACCCTAGTTTGTAAACGCTATAACTTTTGCGCAAACCAATAAATATACGCTTATTGACATTTTTTTTACTAAAGACATGTGGCTGAATACATTTTGGCCTAAATGTATGACTAAAATTGAGTTTATTCGATTTTTCTTATAACAAAAAGTAGAAAATATCTTTTTTTTTCAAAATTTTCGTTCTTTTTCCATTTATATCGCAAAAAATAAAAATCGCAGAGGCAATCAAATACCATTAAAAGAAAGCTCTATTTGTGGGAAGAAAAGGACGCAAATTTCATTTGGGTACAACATTGCATGTCCGCACAATTTACAGTTAAAGCAGCGCAGTGCCGAATCCCAAAAACAGGCTTGGTCCTAATGGTCCGAAATGGTCCGGGGCTTAAGTGGTTAAGCATTATTAAAATCACTGCTCCCGTAAAAACGTCATTTAAAAAAAAAATGTTTGCATTGATACATGTCCCCTGGGGCAGGACCCGTGTCCCCAAACACTTTTTAGGACAATATCTTGCATATAAGCCTTTATAATTAGCACTTTAGATTTCGAACGTTCGAGTCCATTGTATTTAATAGGGTTCTATAGTTCACGCGAATATTTGGTCTGTTCGTAGGTTCTGGTGCGAACCGAACAGGGGGGTGTTCGGCTCATCCTTGCACAGGGGGATACGATTTTGCTTAAAAATTTGTATATCAGTCCTTAATCAGTTCAGAAATTTCCAGCAAGCAGTTCTAATATATAGAGTTGAGTGAGCAACCAATATTTTTGATCCATTGCTCTTCCTCTCCTCCTAGTACTTGAACACATCTAAAAAAAAGTACAGCTTAAAAAAAAACTGTTTTTGTTTTTTTGTGATGCACTTTTTTAAAATATTTATTGATTAAACATGTAGTAACCACATAAACCGAGAGAAATAAGGGGGCTGCCATTGCTGACTTCCTCCTGAAAATGTTATACCTGTCACCGACTTTAATACTTACTGGCTTGGTACAAGCATGCTAAAAGAAAGTGAAAAAGTGAAGTCACAACTCCTGATTTCTATACTTGTCAGTGACCCACAAAATACCGATGCTATGGAAAAGTAGAAGTTTCAGGAGAGGTCAACAGTGATTAGCAGTAGCAGCCCCCATACATCTGGAAATGGATTTCCTTTACACAGGAAGCTACAAATCCAAGATGTGAGATTTTTCTTTTCAGAGACACATGTTTTCCTGTAGCTTATTGCCAGTGATTAAATGCATTGTTCCCTTTTTACTCTCTGGTCTATAGCCTAGCTCGAATCCAGAAAATCATTAGTAATTATAAAAATGCTTTTTAATTAATCTGGTTTTCTGTTTTGACATATTGCTTCTTTGCCTTTGTATAAAGGTAGAGCACAATATTGCATTCAAGGGTCACTTTTACTAGGCTCAAGCATGCACTTTGCAAATTGCAAAACCTAAAAATATTTCTAACTATGTGATTTTCAATTGGGATGATAAGATTTCTGACATAGATATAAAAAAAAAAAACATAGAGTATTTAATAGATAAAAACCTGCAAAGTGATTATTTTTTTAGATATTGTTCCATGACCGATAATGGTTTGTGTTATTATTAAAGGTATTTTTTTAATTTGCAAAAATCTGTGTGAGTGATGAAGAAATATATGTGGTCTCTTAATGAACCATTTCAATCTAATAAATAATAAAAAAAACATTAAAATCTGGTGCCCCATAATTTACTAAAAGCCCTGTAGAATACCATACCAATAAACCAGGGATTCCTAACCTTTTACAGAGTGCCAGTGGATTGGCCAATATGTCCCCAAATCCATTTCAACAGATTGTCAAAAAATCATTATCATCACAAGTTCTGTCAGGTACCATTTTGATTTTAAAAGATACCATTAGTTGGGTTTTACTTTAAATATAGACAGCTAGGAAAAGAATATCTGAAAGAAAACCATAAGGTTATAAAAATGCTATATCACAAATACACAAGTTAACCACAAATCCTGACATTTATGCTGTTGTTTTTGTGCAATCAAGACATGTAATTGAGGCATTGACAATGCAACTCACACTCCATCTGACACATCAAGCCAAATTACAGGTTCAATAGTAAAAAATAATTCTTAAATTTTCTTAATATTCAGTCCTATACCCCCACCATTTGGTTTTCACACCTCCAAGGTGTGCTGATACCTTCAAGCCCTGTACACACGATCGGTTTTACAGATGAAAACAGTCCGATGGACTTTTTTCATCGGACAAACCGATCGTGTATGGGACCCATCTGTCTTTTTTCCATCGGTTTTTAAAAATAGAACATGTTTTAAATTTTTCCGATGGATCAAAAACCGATAGCAAATTCCGATCGTCTATGGGCAAGTCCATCGGATAAAAAACCAACGCATGCTCAGAATCAAGTCGACGCATGCTCAGAAGCATTGAACTTAATTTTTCTCGGCTCATCTGAGTTTTTTACGTCACCGCGTTTGGAACGGTCGGTTTTTTGACTGATGATGTGTAGGCAAGACTGATGGAAGTCAACTTCATCGGATTTCCGATGGACAAAACCATCGGATTAGAATCCATAGGATATCCGATCGTGTGTACGAGGCTTCAGTTCTTCTGTAATAAAGGAATTAATACATGGGACAGTTTGATAGCAGATTGGAATACTTATGCCCTGTACACACGATCGGTTTTACCGATTAAAACATCATCGGACAAACCGATCGTGTATGGGCCCCATCGGTCTTTTTTCCATCGGTGAGAAAAAATAGAACATGTTTTAAATTTATCCGATGGAAAAAAAACGATAGCAAATTCCGATCGTCTGTGTGGAACTCCATCGGAGAAAAAACCCACGCATGCTCAGAATCAAGTCGACGCATGCTCAGAAGCATTGAACTTCAATTTTTCTCGGCTCATCGGAGTGTTTTACGTCACGGCGTTTGGGACGGTCGGATTTTTGACTGATGGTGTGTAGGCAAGACTGATGGAAGTCAGCTTCATTGGAATTCCGATGGAAAAATCCATCGGATTTGAATCCATAGGAAATCCGATCGTGTGTACAGGGCTCCAGACTAATGGCTATGTAGCGCCAAAAGGGCTAAACAGCATCAAGTTCTCCAGAGGCTATTATATTACCAACTTGTGAGATGTGCAAAGATATGATAGTTTTAGGTAATAATGATGTTCACCAGAACTTATTTGGTTTTCTTCTAAGTTTGGGTAATGTTTTTCTATACTATATAGCAGGGATATGCAATTAGCGGACCTCCAGCTGTTGCAAAAAATAGTCCCATCATGCCTCAGCCTTTGGGTGTCGTGCTTGTGGCTATCAGAGTCTTGCTATGCCTCATGGGACTTGAAGTTCTGCAACAGCTAGAGGCCCGCTAATTGCATATCCCTGCTATATAGCATGCCCTTTTAATAAAACTAATACCAATAATATTTCCCAGCTTACTGACCAGCCTGCAACCAAACAACATATCCTGTCTAACAGTATGTGTTAAAAACAGGGGTTTAGTTTGCACACATTTGCAAATACAGACAGTTAGGACTGCAGATAAGACTGGGGCACCCTGAAGTGACTCTGCAGCTTACGTATGTATTTGAAAATGCGTGCAAATTAAACCCCTGTTTTTAACATATACTGTTAGACAGGATAATTTGGTTGGTTGCAGGCTGGTCAGTAAGTTGAGCTGAGAATTTTCTTTGTTTTTTGTTTGACATACAGTAAGGTCCATATACAGTATCTCACAAAAGTGGGTACACCTCTCACATTTTTGTAAATATTTTATTATATCTTTTCATGTGACAACCCTAAAGAAATTACACTTTGCTACAATGTAAAGTAGTGAGTGTACAGCTTGTATAACAGTGTACATTTACTGTCCCCTCAAAATAACTCAACGAACAGCCATTAATGTCTAAACCTCTGGCAACAAAAGTGAGTACACCCCTAAGTGAAAATGTCCAAATTGGGCCCAAAGTGTCAATATTTTGTGTGGCCAACATTATTTTACAGCACTGCCTTGACCTTCTTGGGTATGGAGTTCACCAGAGCTTCACAGTTTGCCACTGGAGTCCTCTTCCACTCCTCAATGACGACATCACGGAGCTGGTGGATGTTAGAGACCTTGCACTCCTCCACCTTCCGTTTGAGGATGCCCCACAGAAGCTCAATAGGATTTAGGTCTGGAGACATGCTCGGCCAGTCCATCACCTTTACCCTCAGCTTCTTTAGCAAGGCAGTGGTCGTCTTGGAGGTGGGTTTGGGGTTGTTATGATGTTGGAATACTGCCCTGTGGCCCAGTCTCTGAAGGGAGGGCATCATGCTCTGCTTCAGTATGTCACAGTACATGTTGTCATTCATGGTTCCCTCAATGAAATGTAGCTCCCCAATGGCAGCATCACTCATTTAGCCCCAGACCATGACAATCCCACCACCATGCTTGACTGTAGCAAGACACACTTGTCTTTGTACTCCTGACCTGGTTGCCGCCACACACGCTTGACACCATCTGAACCAAATACGTTTATCTTGGTCTCATCAGACCACTGGACATGGTTTCGGTAATCCATGTACTTAGTCTGCTTGTCTTCAGCAAACTGTTTGCGGGCTTTCTTGTGCATCATCTTTAGAAGAGGCTTCCTTCTGGGACGCCAGCCATGCAGACCAATTTGATGCAGTGTGCTGCGTATGGTCTGAGCACTGACAGGCTGACCCCCCACCCCTTCAACCTCTGCAGCAATGCGTGCACTCAACTTCTTTGGTCGACCACGGCGAGGTCTTTTCTGAGTGGAACCTGTCCTGTTAAACCGCTGTATGGTCTTGACCACCGTGCTGCAGCTCAGTTTCAGGGTCTTGGAAATCTTCTTATAGACTAGGCCATCTTTATGTAGAGCAACAATTATTTTTTTTCAGATCCTCAGAGAGTGCTTTGCCCTTAGGTGCCATGTTGAATTTCCAGTGACCAGTATGAGAGACTGAGAGTGATCACACCAAATTTAACACACCTGCTCCCCATTCACATATGAAACCTTGTAACACTAACAAGTCACATCACATCGGCGAGAAAAAATGGCTAATTGGGTCCAATCTGGACATTTTTACTTAGGGGTGTACTCACTTTTGTTGCCAGCAGTTTAGACATTAATGGCTGTGTGTTGAGTTATTTTGAGGGGACAGCAAATTTACACTGTTATAGAAGCTGTACACTCACTACTTTACATTGTAGCAAAGTGTAATTTCTTCAGTGTTGTCACGTTAAAAGATATAATAAAATATTTACAAAAATATGAGGGGCGTACTCACTTTTGTGAGATACTGTATATTTGGGCACAGGCACGATTTTCATACTTTTGGCTCTGTATGCCACCAGAATAAAATTTTAATGAAACAATCCAAATAATTTTGAAGTGCAGACTTTCAGCTTTAATTCAAGGGGTTGAACAAAAATATCAAGTACAAATTTTAGGAACTGCAACCATATTTGTACACAGTCCCCTATTTTCAGGGGCTCAAATGTAATTGGACAAACAAATATAATCATAAATTAAATGTTCCTTTTTAATATTTTGTTGAAAATCCTTTACTGGCAATGACTGCCTGAACCCTGGAACCCATGGACATTACTAAAGACTGGGTTTCCTTCTTTCTGATGTTTTGCCAGGCTCTAACTGCAGCTGTCTTCATTTGCTCTTTGTTGGTCTTTTTGCCTTTAGTTTTGCCTTCAGCAAGTGAAATACATGCTTAGCCACTTGTCCCCCGCCCACTGTCAATTGACGGCGGGCGGAGGACACTCTCGTTCTGGGAGGACGTCATATGACGTCCTCCCTTTAAAACGAGCTAGGAGGCGCGCGCCTGCCGCGTTCACAAGGCCCCGATGCGCGTGCCCGGCGGCCGCGATTGCCGCCGGGCACCCGCGATTGCCCGGGAAACGAGCAGGAAAGTGGATCTCTGTGTGTAAACACAGAGATCCACGTCCTGTGAGGGAGAGGGGACCGATGGTGTGTCCCTTGTACATAGGGACAACCATCGGTCACCTCCCCCAGTCAGTCCCCTCCCCCCACAGTAAGAACACATTGAGGGAACATATTTAACCCCTTCCCGCCCCCTAGTGGTTAACCCCTTCCCTGCCAATCACATTTATACAGTAATCAATGCATTTTTATAGCAGGGATCGCTGTATAAATGTGAATGGTCCCAAAAATGTGTCAAAACTGTCTGATGTGTCCGCCGCAATATCGCAGTCACAATAAAAATCGCAGATCGCCGCCATTACTAATAAAAAAAAATAAAAAAAATGCTATAAATCTATCCCCTATTTTGTAGATGCTATAACTTTTGCGCAAACCAATCAATACGCGCTTATTGCGATTTTTTTTTTTACCAAAAATATGTAGAAGAATACGTATCGGCCTAAACTGAGGAAAATTTTATTTTAAAAAAAAAAGGGTATTTATTATAGCAAAAAGTAAAAAATAGTGTTTTTTTTTCAAACTGGACACTCTTCTTTTGTTTATAGTGCAAAAAATAAAAACCACAGAGGTGATCAAATACCACCAAAAGAAAGCTCTATTTGTGGGAAAAAAAGGACGCAAATTTCGTTTGGGAGCCACGTCGCACGACCGCGCAATTGTCATTCAAAGTGTGACAGCGCTGAAAGCTGAAAAATGGCTTGGGCAGGAAGGGGGTTTTAGTGCACAGTAGGGAAGTGGTTAATTGGGTTGAGATCAGGTGATTGACTCGGCCCTTGCAGAATATTCCACCTCTTTTCCTTCAAAAGCTTCTGGGTTGCTTTTGCACTGTGTTTTGGATCACTGTCCATCTGTACTGTGAAGCACCGTCCAATCAACTTTGCTGCATTTGGCTAAATCTGTTCTGACAGTATATCTCTAAACACTACAGAATTCATCTGGGTGCTTCTGTCTTCTGTCACATCATCAATAAACACCAATGACCCAGTGCCACTGGAAGCCATGCATGCCAATGTCATCACACTGCAAGCTCAACCATGTTTTATAGATAATGTTGTGTGCTTTGGATCATGTCATGAGCTGTTCCAAGCCTTTTCACACTTTTTTCTTCCCTTCATTCTGGTACAGATTAATCTTAGTTTCATCCATCCAAAGAATGCTTTTCCAGAACTGGTCTGGCTTTTTTAGATGTTTTTTGGTAAAGTGTAATCTGACTTTTCTATTCTTCAGGCTTATGAATGGTTTGCACCTTGTGGTGAACCCTCTGTATTTTCTCTTATGAAGTCTTCTCTTGATTTGACTTTAACAATGACCTCCTGGAGAGTGTCCTTAACTTGTCTGGATGTTGTAAATGGGCTTTTCTGTACCATAGAGATGATACTGCAATCATCCACCACTGTTGTCTTCTGTGGACGCCCAAGCTTTTTTATGTTGCTGAGCTCACCGGTGCGTTCTTATTTTCTCAGAATGTACCAACTGTTCATTTGACCACTCCTAATGTTGCTTCTATCTCTCTAATGGATTTGTTTTGTTTTTGAAGCCTTACAATGGCCTGTTTCACTTGCATGGACAGCTCCTTTGAATGCATGATGTAGGTTCACAGCAATAGATTTCAAATGCACACTTAGAATCAACTCCAGACCTTTTATCTGCCTAAAATAAGAAGAAATAACGAAGGAGTAGTCCCCACACCTGGCCATGAAACAGCTTTTGATTCAACTGTCCAATTACTTTTGGTTCCTTGAAAAAAGGGGGGGTGGTTATTCTTATGAACTGTAATTCCTAAACCCTTCCCTCACATTAAACCTGAGAGTGTGCAAGAGCATCAGCGGGGGACTTGAAAATCTGGGGTTTAGGCCCGCTCTGTGCAATTCCATTGACAGAGCAGGTAAGTACATTGTTATTTTAAAAGAAAATTTAATTTACAATCACTTTAACATCACTATACTATGTATGCTATAATTTTAAATAGCTTACTATTATACCCCTTATTGATAGATAGGGAAATAAAAGTTCTTTAAAATCCCCACATTTCACAGATAGCTCTTCATAATTGTATTATTGTTATTTTTTCTTTTCCACCTCCTTTACTCTAAAACAGTGGGAATATGATGATACTACTGAACATGTGAGTAATAAGGACTTGCTGGTTTTAAGGTGTTTATTTTCAGCGTGCTGTGTGTATTTTCTTTTTTTTTTCCTTTTTTTTTCCTTTGTTATTTGCACAGACGCATGCTCTAACATTCCACATTGGTTTTATGTTTGACTTTTTCGATTTGGCATGAAGTTCATGTTTATAAAAATAGCCAAAATAAATTCAGTGACAACAACAAACTACTATATGCAGTATTGATTAAATGGCTGCTGTTTGAATGGCTTGTATTAATGTTGCTTTAATTGGGCTGCATCTCCAGTAAGAAGACCATTGATGTGCATTAATGATAACATTTTATTTTAGTGTTCAGTTCTACAGCTATGTGTTTTGTTTTTTGTTTTTTATTCTTGCAGTCTGATGCATGAGTTCACTCAAAAATGTGTTGCTTTACACACCAAACGTTTACATCTTTTATGAATCAAAGTTGAAAATGTTTTCAAACTCCTACAGTAAAATATTCTTTGACCTTGAAAGTAGGGAGTAACACTTACAATCACAAAAGACAATCTATATCAGTTACCTTTGACATATTTATTTATTTACATATATACAGTACATCAAAAGCATTTACTTCAGTGATTACAATTCAGAAAGCTGAAATCTGGTCTTTAAATTGCTTTACTAAGAAGGATGTACGTGAATACACAATAACACTGAAGACCCGTGAAAAAATTGATTGCATGTGCACAGCTTAAGGGCAAGATAGATATAGGAGCTTTCAATTTAAACTCACCCTTATGGAGCATGACTTGTTCAAGTTAATTAGAGGATTAACAAGGATTTTTTTTTCAACATATTGTGATATTATAATGTTTGGCATTAACATAACCCCCCCCCCCAAAAAAAAAGAAAAAAGTAATTAAGGAGAACCAAAAGTCTGTAACTGATTGGGATTCCAATTCCTCCTTACTTGGCACCTAACTAGTTATACCAATTCGATAATATAACCTATAGGTTTATAACTTATGATCAGGCTGTATCTATTTATTGGTGACCCACTACTTCTTAGTTACAATCATGTAGCCTGGAATCTAGTTCTGTCTTGCAGCAGTAACCAGGAAGGTAGGGGCCTTTTATTGCTAGTTTTTAGCAAGGAAGAGCAAGAGAAGGCATGGGAGACCAGGTAATTTACATAGCTTGAGCTCACATTAAAAGTTGGTGTGACCTCACAATAAATGTATGCATGAAAAAGGTTTTTTTTTTTATATATAAGATACTGTATTTAATTATCCACATAAATTATATATTTTTATATTTATAGTCAAATACATTTAGAGTGATTTTCATTATTCAGCATGTTTTGGACTATGTTTTTTTAATTTTGTTTCTTTCTGGCCAGATAAATTCCCTCAAGCTGACACAAATCACAAAAAACCCAGCCCCCTTTACATAGTTAGTTTGGTTGAAAAAATACATCCAGTTCAACCAACAAACTACAAACTAATTGTGATGGATGCATTCTGTAGCTAATAAAAAAAGAAGTGGCAAATTAGTGGGACTTTTAATGAGGATAGGTGGGGCCATTCAATCCCCTCCTCCATCCCTAAGTTAGATGATTGATAAAGAACAGAGAGTGGGACTTGACATGAAAGCAAATATAAATATGCAATACAAAATAACTTTAATTGGTCAGAATGACTGTTTCTGCGTGTACATATACATGTCATTTCAAAACTGTATGCATTTTGCTATACGTAAAGATACATATGAACATTGAGTCAGACCAAAAAGAGCATGATAAAATCATTCCAACAAGGAGTTTATAAGGTAAAAAGAGTTCAAGGATCACATTTACAGGGAATGTTCAACATAATTTAGCAATCAAACATTTTTGTTGGGGAAAAAAATCAAATGGCTGTCAGAAGAATTTGAATGGATTGAATAGAGCGTCCGTGTTACATAGAGTAAAGGTAGACTAGTCAGTCGATGTGGGTTCTACGCGTTTCAGGGCCTTAAAGCCCCTCATCAGGAACAAGACCGTAGTCAGTATCTGCGAGTGAAAAGGGTAAGAGTTATTGTTCGGTCCTTAAGAAATGTGGGTAAGTATAAGAAGTGATGGTCCCCCATCCATCACACAAACACTCAACCCACTAACTTACATGTATGTCTGAGCAATAGCCGCGCGGCCGTGATGACGATGAGCCAAACAAAGAATGCCACGGATGGGAGCTGAGGAGGCGGGGTGGGCGGCAGCCGGACCACAGGGCGTACACCCCAACAGAGTCATAGTAGTGGTGTAAAAGGAAAACTGGTGAAAAAGACCCCAAAGGAAGGGAAATCTAGGGAAAAAGGAAAAAATGTGTGATGAAAAAATGTCATGTGAAAAAGTTGTAAAAAATAAATAGATATGTATAAAATGGAATAAATAAAATGACCATCACTTCTTATACTTACCCACATTTCTTAAGGACCGAACAATAACTCTTACCCTCTTCACTCGCAGATACTGACTACGGTCTTGTTCCTGATGAGGGGCTTTAAGGCCCTGAAACGCGTAGAACCCACATCGACTGACTAGTCTACCTTTACTCTATGTAACACGGACGCTCTATTCAATCCATTCAAATTCTTCTGACAGCCATTTGATTTTTTTCCCCAACAAAAATGTTTGATTGCATATTTATATTTGCTTTCATGTGTCTCACAAAAGTCCCACTCTCTGTTCTTTATCAATCATTCTGTAGCTAATAATTCTTGTTAAAAAAAAAATTTCTAATAATTAACTCAGAAACCATAGATTTAAAAACTTGTAAACAGAAAAAAAGGAAAACCAACCAAACCCCATTATAGTTATTCTTTAATTCTGTTAGAAAATCATACTATTAGATACAACTATTATTATAACTACATAAAATATACATTAATAGGATAAATTAAGTACATTTGTTTAATTGCCGTGAAGGAATATTTTCCATGTAGGTACACAAATAAGAACAAAATAGTACTCAGAATGTAATAAAAGGAAGAAAACAACAATAAGAATAATGACAGTGAATTTTCCCTTTCCCTATACCTAATTTCAGGAAATGTTAATCTCTGGACTGCAGCCTGAAACAGCATATGCCATCACTGTGACAGCTTATACAACAAAAGGAGATGGTGCTCGTAGCAAGCCTAAAGTTGTGACTACAAGTGGTGCAGGTAAAGCTCTTAGTACTTGATTCTTGTCATACAGCAACACACTGAAACCCGTTCCATCTGCAAAAAAATGCATTCAAGTAATATATTTTTTTTTTATGTGGACCTGGGAAGCAGACAGCTATATCTCAAAAACCCTGCCTTTATAATCAGATGTCATGTACAGTACATTGCACTAGATCTGAGAATGACCTGTGTTTTTAGCAATGTAGAAATAAGAAAGGAATGCCAGGTATGTGAAATCAATGCTCCAGCTGCAAATATTTTAGCAGTGAAACACAAAGTTTCAAGAAGTGACTTATGATTATTCTGGTATCTCATTAATGAAGGAAATGTGTGCTAAAAAAAAGGCCCCATCGCTTTACATATTTTGTGAATCAAAACTATTTTTTTCTTTAAAAAAGCAACCACATTGTAGGGGTTAATAGCTTGTTTATGTTTAGGGGACACAGAAAAGTAGATATACTTACCTGATCCTCTGCTCCTTCAGGCTGCTAGATCAGTTCCCTCAGCATCCCCCCCACGTTTCAGCAGTCTAACGTCCTGACAGAAGGTTGAGTAACCCTGTATTGGACATGTTGATACCGAGGGACAGTCCACTGCCAGAGCGCAGGGGAGCACCATCTTCTGGGGGATCAGGTAAGTAAAAAGGCTTCTCTGCACCCTTAAAAAAAAACAAAAAAAACAAGCAGTTAATCCTTGCAGTGTGGACACAACCCCACAACAAAGGACTTTAAGAGTAGATTATTCACAAGCAATATCATCATTAAATTTAGTTTTATGAGTGTTGATTTACTAGACTGCAAAAAAAAAAGGAAGTTGATGAAGAAGGTGGGAAAGTATATTTAGGACTCCCTTATTTCTGGAGTAATACTTACTCTGGATGATACTTACTACAAGTTGATATCACAGGCTTCTATTCTCTCTAACCAGGAAGTACCTACAGTTTGCAAAAGAACATTGTTCTTTAATTTGCTGATGGAAAAAACATTTAAATACACTATATTTGTCTAGTCTTAATTTATTACTCAGCCCCGCCCCCTCTCTCCTCATTGGCTCACTGGTTGTGCTTGACCGCAGTGGGAGCCAATAGCACCCGCTGCATGATGTGCATCAAGCAGAGCTTGAATCAGACTGTATGTTAGGTGTAGAAAAGGTTATACACAAGCTAGCTATTTCTCATTCCAATAAGATAACTTCTTTAGTACAGCATGGGAAGAGTAAAACAGCTGCTGTTTTTTTCCTCATTAAATGAGGGAAATATTTTAGAAGCAATTGGGTTTTACTGCTGCTTGAATGAGGATTTGGGCATTAAAAAAGTATTTGGACCTTAAAAAAGGATTTGGACATTGGCAAACAAAAAACAGTGGTCCGTCTGTTATAATCCCTCACATTAATTGTCCTGCTGAAGAATACATTTGGGGATCAGTCAAATGCCTTGCTGATGGTATGGCATGATGAATGCCTGTATTTCTCAGCATTAAGGACACCATTGATCCTGAGCAAATCTCCAACTCCAGTTGCAGAAATGCAGCCCCAAACTTGCAAGGAACCAACCATGCTTTACTGTTCCTTGCAGACACTCATTATTGTACCATTCTCAAGACCTTCCTCCAGTGCCGGGACAAGGTCATCTAGAGCCCAGTGCAAACATGCCAAATCTCGCCCCCCCAAAATGTATGAGCATTATGTGTCAGCAAAAATCCTCTCCCCCCAAAAAATTGAGTGCTAATCTGCATGCTTAGCTCTAATACTCTGATTCCACGTATGCTCCCAGCATAAGTCCCCCCCTCCCCAAAAAAATCCCCCTTCCTAGCACAAATTCTCTACCACTCAAATTTCCCCTCCGAGCACAACCCCCCCCCCCACTCCAAATCCCCCCTCGAAGCACAAATTCCCCTTCCCCAGCCCCCACCCTAGCACAAAACCCCCCTTCACCTAAATCCCCCCCTGGAACAAATGCCTCCCATAATCCCTACTAGCACAAATCCCCCTCCCCCAAAAATTCCCCTTCCTAGCACAAATCCCCCCTTCCCCCACCATATTGCCTTTTCTAGCACAAATACCCCATTCTAGCAAAAAAAAATCACCACTTCTGGCACACCTCCCCAAATGTTGCTTTCTAGAACAATTCTTACCTCCTGCCACCCCCTCCCATCACAAATCCCCTCCCCCCAATATTCTTGTGGTGCCCTTGAACCTCACATGATACCACAGTGCCCAGGGCAGCCTAGCACAAATCCCCCCCCATCATATTGCCTTTACTAGCACAAACTCTCTGCAAATCCCCCATTCTAGCAAAAAATCCTCTTCCCCCATCTCCCAACCCCCCCGAATCAGCACTTCTAGCACACCTCCCCAAATTTTGCCTCCTAGAACAATTCTTACCTCCTGCCAGCCCCCCCCAACACAAATCCCTTCCCCCAATTTTCTTATGGTGCCCTTGAACCTCACATGATACCACAGTGCCCAAGGCAGCCGCCCCTCCCACCCACCCCTTATCACGGCCCTAACTTCTGCAAGCAAACTGCCTCCTGCTACTGCCAAATATTTCAAACTTAGACTTAGCAGTCCAAAACACCTGCTGCCATTTTGCTGACCCCAGTTCCTATGTTTTAGTGCATAGTTGAGCCGCTTAGCCTTGTTTACATGTTGGAGGTGTGGCAAGAATTCATGATGGTTTGAAGTCAAAGGGTAGTCACACCAATTATCAATTTGATTTAGATTTTTCTTCTATACACTCACTTTACATTTTGTAAATTGATAAAAATAAACCATTAAAATATATATTCTTAAAGCATTCTTACTTCATAGCAGTCCTTAACACCTGCCTAAAACGTTTGGACACACACACATATACCGGTATATATATATATATATATTTATTATAATTAAATCTGTCACTGAGGGTCTGTCTGTCCAACATATTTTGTCCTTAAAAGACATCAGGAATTGTACAGCTAAATATGTGATCTTTAGCAGTCTCCATTGTATTTTGGTTTAATTGGGTCTACCTACATGAACTTTATTACACGTCAGGCTCAAAATTTCAAGGATACACACTTCACTTTGCCGCCAGGTAGACAAGGCTATTTCTTTTTAATAAACCAAACTCTTTTCTGATGTAATTCTTTGGAAGTCCAGCTGTATTTCTTATTTTCTTTAAAGGCACTACCAATCAAGGTTAAAAAAATTGTCATCAATGTGAGGGCTGCTGCTAGAATAAAAGCAATTTATGACATATATAATTTAGTGACAGCTTCTAGCAATCTCTTCACTGGAAACTTGAAGGAGTTATTATTCCATTTCTGTGGACTCTCCTTGCTTTGCTTATGCTCCATTGGCTTTAATAATGGTTCGAACACATAACAAGAATAAAGCTGGGAATTATTTTCTCTAAACACGCTTTCCTTAAAGTTTTTTACTATTTCCTTTTATTTTAGCGAAGCCAAATATAAACTGTGTAATAGCAATGGCTAATACAAATATTCTAACTGCAATAGCATGGGTCACAAGGAAAGGCAGCATAAGTTAAATTACAAACCTAATTAACTAATTAAAGAGCCCTATAGTTCTGTTTATCATACTTCAGTCTAATTATTTGAAATTATGTGACACACAATCTGTATCTTTTCTCAACTTTGGGCCAACCCTTATAGGCAGGTATTTAAATATACCCTGAGTTTTTTTTATTGTATAAAGTGTAAGGAACAGGAAATATACAGATATTTTTGTTGTTCTAGATAAAGCCTCAAGCTATAATGAGTGACAGTTATGTTTGTGATGCAGAGCCTACAAGGTTGATAAAAGATGAGAGACAAGAATCTGTACATTGACTATTAGCTGATAACAGATTTTATTATTAAAATATGATTGGCTTGTGCAAGTCTGACAACTCAACCTGCAGAGCTCCTAAGATGAAAGATGTGTCTATTAGAAGTTATAATAAATAATTTAGAAGTACAGTCTATGGAGTCTGAATTCAAGTTTAGTGGTCCCATGGCTTTGTGGTGCCAGGTACAGTGGGTACGGAAAGTACTCAGACCCCCTTAAATTTTTCACTCTTTGTTATATTGCAGCCATTTACTAAAATCATTTAAGTTCATTTTTTTTCCTCATTAATGTACACACCCCATATTGACAGAAAAACACAGAAATGTTGAAATTTTTGCAGATTTATTAAAAAAGAAAAAGTGAAATATCACATGGTCCTAAGTATTCAGACCCTTTGCTGTGACACTCATATATTTAACTCTGTCCATTTCTTCTGATCATCCTTGAGATGGTTCTACACCTTCATTTGAGTCCAGCTGTGTTTGATTATACTGATTGGACTTGATTAGGAAAGCCACACACCTGTCTATATAAGACCTTACAGCTCACAGTGCATGTCAAAACAAATGAGAATCATGAGGTCAAAGGAACTGCTTAAAGAGCTCAGAGACAGAATTGTGGCAAGGCACAGATCTGGCCAAGGTTACAAAAAAATTCTGCTGCACTTAAGGTTCCTAAGAGCACAGTGGCCTCCATAATCCTTATAATGGAAGACGTTTGGGACGACCAGAACCCTTCCTAGAGCTGGCCGTCCCGCCAAACTGAGCTATCGAGGGAGAAGAGCCTTGGTGAGAGAGGTAAAGAAGAACCCAAAAATCACTGTGGCTGAGCTCCAGAGATGCAGTCGGGAGATGGGAGAAAGTTGTAGAAAGTCAACCCTCCACCAGTCGGGGCTTTATGGCAGAGTGGCCCGACGGAAGCCTCTCCTCAGTGCAAGACACATGAAAGTCTGCATGGAGTTTGCTAATAAAAACTTGAAGGGCTCCAAGATGGTGAGAAATAAGATTCTCTGGTCTGATGAGACCAAGATAGAACTTTTTGGCCTTAATTCTAAGCGGTAGGTGTGGAGAAAACCAGGCACTGCTCATCACCTGTCCAATACAGTCCCAACAGTGAAGCATGGTGGTGGCAGCATCATGCTGTGGGGGTGTTTTTCAGCTGCAGGGACAGGACGATTGGTTGCAATCGAGGGAAAGATGAATGCAGCCAAGTACAGGGATATCCTGGACGAAAACCTTCTCCAGAGTGCTCAGGACCTCAGACTGGGCCGAAGGTTTACCTTCCAACAAGACAATGACCCTAAGCACACAGCTAAAATAACGAAGGAGTGGCTTCACAACAACTCCGTGACTGTTCTTGAATGGCCCAGCCAGAGCCCTGACTTAAACCCAATTGAGCATCTCTGGAGAGACCTAAAAATGGCTGTCCACCAACGTTTACCATCCAACCTGACAAAACTGGAGAGGATCTGCAAGGAGGAATGGCAGAGGATCCACAAATCCAGGTGTGAAAAACTTGTTGCATCTTTCCCAAAAAGACTCATGGCTGTATTAGATCAAAAGGGTGGTTCTACTAAATACTGAGCAAAGGGTCTGAATACTTAGGACCATGTGATATTTCAGTTTTTCTTTTTTAATAAATCTGCAAAAATGTCAACAATTCTTTGTTTTTCTGTTAATATGGGGTGCTGTGTGTATATTAATGAGGAAAAAAAAATACTTAAATGATTTTAGCAAATGGCTGCAATATAACAAAGAGTGAAAAATTTAAGGGGGTCTGAATACTTTCCGTACCCACTGTACATGTTAACAATAACAGGAAAAATGCAGAATAAGTAGCTTTAATAGATTAGCAGATTTATTCCCAACAGTATAATCCTGGGACTGCTTCCTTTCCTGAAAATGTGTAGTAAAAAATGTTAGTATGGATCAGTGACATCAGTTATGTAGGTTAAATATTTAAGTCACATTCACACAGCCATCTACATGCAGCCACTGAATGCCAGCTGCAAGAATCAGTGGATTCTTGCAGCTGGTATGAGAGGGGCATGTGAATAGCAGCAGCCGTTCAGCCTATTTAACCTAATGACAGGCTGACAGTGGCTGCTGATGTTCACATGTAGCCACACACAAGGCGGTTACTTGCAGTTAGGCACAGATCTTCAGTCCTACATGCAGTCAGCTGTGTTCAGGCTCAGACATCTGCCCCTCATGGTAGGTAAATGCACTGTGTGGCTACATGTGAACAGCAATGGCCACTTTTAGCCTGCCATTAGTTTAAAACGGCTGAGCCGTTGCTAATCACATGTTCTGGTCATTCCAGCAGTAAGAATCTGCTGATTCTTGCCTCTGGAATCCAGCAGCTGCATGTAAATGGACAAATTGTCTGGGGAGAAGCTGTAATGTTTTACCTTTGGCAAACTTCCACTGGCACAGGTATAGAGAGATATTTAACGGTATGCGTTTCTACATCTTAGTAGAAGTGTGTCTGATTCTCTAAAGGCTGTAAGAAACATTAAGGTTTTACAATGGTTTTTAGCACTTCTATGAGAGGTACTTAGTTTTTCCATAAGAATTGTGGTAATACTGAATTTGCAAATACTGGAAATATTTAGAAAAGTGCTACCCTGAAATCTAGAAAGCTAACATTATTTTTAATACATGCCATAGAAAAAAATTCATATTTTCCTGACTTTTTATTTAAATGGGGGAAAAAATTGAATCCTTGTTTGAAAAACACATCTACTAATGGTAAAGCTTTATTATTATTATTATTATTATTATTACTATTATGGGGAAAGTTTCCATGCAGATTGTTTCACTTATGATTGTCATGTCACTGACAACACAAACTCAACTGCCTTGTATGGCCATTTTTTCCAGTGAACTGTACTAAGTTAGCATGCAAGGCATATCTGAATTAAACAAAGTTTTTTTCAGTTCCAGGCAAACCTCGGCTTGTCATTAACCACACCCAGATGAATACTGCTCTTATTCAGTGGTATGCACCAGTGGAATCTTTTGGTCCTCTCATGGGCTATCGTCTGAAATATGGTCGCAAAGATGTGGATATTCTCACTACACTAGAGTTCTCAGATAAAGAAGATCACTTCACAGCCAAAGAAATTCACAAAGGAGCATCATATGTCTTTAAGCTATCAGCCAGAAACAAAGTGGGCTTTGGGGAAGAAAATATACAAGAAATTACTAGACCAGAGGATGTTCCAAGTGGATTTCCTCAAAACCTGCATTGTGACAGCATGTCATCAACTTCAGTGCAGATAACTTGGCAACCTCCCATCCTAGCAGAAAGGAATGGTGTAATCACAAAATACATTCTCCTGTACAGGGATATCAACAATGCAAATCATCCAGCTGAAGTGCCCATTGTTCCTGCTGACACAACTGTGACTCTTACCACCTTAAAATCTGATACCACTTATGATGTTAAAATACGTGCTTACACAAGCAAGGGTCCTGGTCCTTATAGTCCAAGTGTCCAATTCAGGACGCTGCCAGTAGATCAAGGTAGGATTTGTCTGCTTGAGTCTCTGTCCTTAGCAGAATTTATTTTCTTGGGAAAACAGGGTATGGAAGTGCTTGCTAATCCTGGAGAAACTTCTTATGTTATTAGGGCTACAATTCCATAAGGTAACGTATAACAAGCTTAATACATTTTAAAGGCATTTTTTCATTGTATCGCTACTTCCTGCATAACTCTTTCAGGTAAGGTAACATTTTAACTTAGCTGGAGCCACGAAAACCATACTGCAGGTTCTTATCAACCCATTTCTCCTTCAGCTTATTTCAGGAGTGGTGTGCATAACTGTAAATGGTTCAGAAGCAAATGGGTGTTCTGTTTAAAAAAGAACATTTAAATACCTTTTTTATACTTTTCCAGCAGTGTTCGCAAAAAATTTCCACGTGAAAGCTGTCATGAAGACATCAGTGTTGTTATCATGGGAAATTCCAGAAAATTACAATTCTGCATTACCATTTAAAGTAAGTTTTTTTTTCTTTTAAGCAAGAAACTTAAGGTGGTCATAAAGTGGAATATTTTATTCCACACACCAAACTAGGAATACATAATTGCACAGAAAGCACCGACATCAGTAGAATGGATCAATGTGATAAACACGACAGTGTGGAAAGAAAAAGTAGTCCTGACTAGATGCGACAACTTTAACAAATTTAAAATACTGTGGGAGCCCTGGTTGAGAAGAATGGGATGCCCGCCCTAAAGAGAAGAGAGGAGATTAACTAACAACTGTTAGTAAGCCTTAGGAGTTGCAGTGAGGAAAAGAGAGTGAGAGCAGTAGCAAATAGATAAAGAAGAGAAATACCCTCAGAGAGTATAAAACAGGAGTAGTGGTTGCAGTAGGTTTGTGTGAACAAAAATAAGAGGATGGGTGGGAGGGAGGGAAGGGTAAGGGGTAAAGAGTAAAGAGGGCACTTTTAAATGACACAATGTGATGTATATATAGATATTGTTAAATGTGAAGTAGTTGTTTTGTATTGGTGAAAAAAAAAGAATATTTAAATAAAAAAAAGGAATACATAATTGTGAATAATTCGGTACACATTGTTCAGATGAAGTCTGACTTTGATTGTGCTGGTGATTTAATGCAGATATTCCAGATTAGATTGCAGATATAATGTAAGGTCTGTTTTTTTGAGTAGACCCCTGCCCCAAACCTAAAAATGTAACATAAAAACACACATTTTCATAGTGATTTTTTTCATGCAGTTTTATGTGGGGGGGATATAATAAATGGACCTTGAATTGCGAATCAAGACCCACTTTAATACTGCTCTTATTATTCATCTATGTAAGATAGACTGTTCCAAACAAAACCTCATTTTTGGATTCAGTCAGTCATTCTCAACCCTTCTATCTCAGAAGGACCCTTGAAAGAATTTGCACCTCTCTGGGAACCCTTGCTAAAGCTAAATCATGGGTGGTCATTGGGAAAAAAAACTTTTACATTGGTGGCTAAAGGGAAGAATACCCCTTTTAGTGGCGGTCTGAAGGCAGCTGACTCTGCCAAGTGGCATTGACCACGAGACTCAGCTAGAGCTCAAAGAACCCCTTGCAAACTCTAGAAGAACCCTAGTTGTGAGTGGCTGTCGTAGACAATAAATACATTTTTATGGAAGGTGGCAGGAGAGAAATTGGCTTCACCTGTTGCAGACATTCCCAGTGCTGGTATATTTTTAGAGAGCCAGTAGGAAGCTGTCAATGATTCTAACTCTTATAGTCAGTTTTTCCCCTAATACTTTTCAAGTGACACTGGTTTCCCCCAGAGATGTTACTGGATTAAATCATCAAATGTCTATGGACACATCAAAAAGAACTTGTCAGGATAGAAATATGGGAGCTGCAATTACCCAGTCAAACTAAGGATGAGAGGTCACTCAATGTCTGACATGTTTTAGGGCTGTGATGGCATGACTTCTCAAACTGTCTCCATTCGTTTGAATATGCTGTGGGTATGAGGTCAGGCTGTTTGCAGGCAGAAACTGTTAGATTGTGTAGTTTAGCCAGGTCAATAAGCTTACATAATAACTCCTCAGTCTCTTCTTGCGAAAGTGCAAATTTTACTTTTTGCACCTCTTATAAAAGCACTGACATTATGTTTCTGATACAAAGGGGTCAAATCACTAACATTTAGCGCATGTGATAAAGGTACTATGTTACTTATTTGCATGAATTATCACAAGTGGTAAGTTAAGTACAATTCACCAAAAAAATAATAAACGATTTTGCGGTAAATAACGAAAAAAAACGTGCGGTATTGTGTTAGGTCCAATTCACAAAGGAAACTGGAACTAAAATAAGGTGAGATATTTAACACCATCCTTTTGGTGAACACCCACAGAACAGAACACCCACAGGAAGGGGCACTATTTCACCCACAGAAAGGGGTGCAATGCTACCCTCAGAGAGGGGTCTAATTCCACCCACAGAGGACCCACAGAAGGTTGACACTATTCCACCAGCAGTGGACACACAAAAATGTGGCATTATACATACCGAATACACAAGTATTTTTTTTTATTAAATCAAAAAGGCATGACGTGCAGTGAAAATCGAATGCTAATTTCAAATAAAATTTAACATCAAGAACGTAAAAAAAAATTAAAATAATAATAATAAATAATAATATATATATTTTTAAAGTAAACGTTAGACAGCTACAGCGAGAAATTACCTCTTGAAGTGGCCACTGTAATACATTTGGTTATATGCACCATTACAACAAGTTAAACTTGGATAAATAAATAAAAATGTTTATAAAAAAAATATATAGTGCAGTTTTCTTTAGTTTCCATAATATAAACATAGGCAGCAACACAGAATTGGGCCAAAAACATAGAAAAGAGCACTTTTAACAACTCAAGAAGGCCATACATTTGCAAAAAAAACAAATTTTTATGAATGTATGGCATGATGGATTTATTAAAGGTGCTTGGATTACAAGCATCAAGAGACATACATTTTATAAATTCTTTATTTAAGAGAAAAGGACATGCGGATACACACAGAGCTCACAGATGCTTATCAAAAAACAGCAAACATTCCCCACCCCCTCATGAGTATAGATATTACATTGGAGATATAAAGCCCGTTGTCAGGGGGGGGGGGGTCACAACAAGTGTCAGGCTTACAGGAGCTCTCCGCCCCCCCGCACGGCCGTATTTTTGTGGCAAAAGCCGATTTAGATAAAAATAGAAACGTCAAGCCCGTGAGAAACAGGCTTGCACAGGCCAACACTCTAGTGTTGGTAATACAGAAAAAGCAAGGAAAGTAAGAGAAAAGAAAGCAAGGAGTGCAAGAATACAAGAGGGGAAGGGGGGGGGGTGAGAGAAAAAAAAAGCCTCCAGCCACAGCCTCCCCGCCTGGGGAGCAGTCATGTTCGATCCTCTCAGGTGGATCAAGCCATTAGGAGCCCGCATTCCTCCGAGAAGTAAAATTCGTGCCAGAAGTACCATGTTTTGGAGAATTTCTCACTTAGGCCTCTTTCCGTTGCTAACAAGTCCTCCATGTCATGGACAGCCTTCACTCTGCTCAACCAGCCCGCCACCGATGGAGGCTGAGTCTGCTTCCAATTCAGCGGGATGCAACCCTTTGCCGCATTGATCAGAAGCGGCAATATGGACTTTCTATAGCCCTTAGTTGGGATATTGTGGTGGTGCAGAAGGAAGAGCTCAGGTGACAACGGCAACTCTCTGTCCGTAAACTTTTGGACGATGCGGTGTACCGCAGACCAAAATGATTGTAAGATGCGGCATGACCAAAAGATGTGGAGGAGCGTACCAACCTCCTCCCCGCACCTCCAGCACTTGAGCGTGCTCTGAGGGAACATCTTGTGTATCTTTTCCGGAGTGTAGTACCAACGGGACAGAAGCTTATATTCCATCTCCTGGTGCCTTGCACTGATAGAAGTTGTTTGAGCGAAGAGAAGGATTCGGTCTACCTGTTTCCCCGTAAGTTGTAGGCCCAGCTCCCGTTCCCACTTGGTAACATAAGGCGGCCTAAAGTCCGGAGAGGGAGAAACTAGGATTTGGTATATCAGGGATATTGCATGTCTCAACGGGGACAGGTCCAGGCATAACAACTCAAAAGGTGTCAGCTGCCGCCCATAAGCACTTGGAGAAGGCAACGTGTGGATGAAGTGGGCCAGCTGGACCTTTTGCCAGAATGAGAGCCCAGTCAGAGCAGGGTCCTCTAGGATTTGTCGTCGAGTATGCCATTGGTCGTTTGTGAGAAAGTGTCGCACCTGAGACCTGTCCACCGGTTTCAGCGCCAGGAAGCTAGGGTCGTTGAGACCCGGACTAAAAGCCGGGTTGCCCACAAGTGGGGTAAGTGGGGACGGGAGCGGTGCAATCGAGTGACCACGGAAGGCCTTCCAAGCTGTCCTTATCGTCACCCCTACTGTGGGGTGATCAGAAATCTCCTTTGGCAGGGGAGGCTGGCACCAGGGCAACGATTCCAGGTGAGCCCCAGTCAAGGCTCGCTCAATCTGCACCCACTGCTTCAGAAGGCCGTGACGGCACCAATCCAAGGCCCGCGTTAAATGACAAGCCTTGTGATAGAGAGTAACGTCCGGTAGGGCTACACCACCCTTCACCTTTGGCAGCCGGAGAATTTTCTGCGCCAACCGCGGGGGCTTCTGGGCCCACACAAACCGAATTAGCGATCTGTTAACCGCCTTCAGGAAGGACGCCGGCACCCGTATGGGTAATGCCTGAAAGTGGTATAACAGTCTAGGTAAGACATTCATCTTCACAATGCTACAACGGCCAAACCAGGAAAACAGGCCATGCTGCCACTCTTGCAGATCTTTTTTAACGGCCGTCAAAAGGGGAGGAAAGTTGAGGGAGAAAATCTCCTCCGTCCTGCTGGGTAACAAGATACCCAGATATTTGATATGGGACATAGCCCATTTGAAAGGAAAATCAACCCGGAGCAGGTCAGTTAAAGGAGGAGGTAAGGCGACCCCAAGTGCTTCCGATTTCTGATAGTTAATGCGAAACATTGACACCTCTTCGTATAGCTTCAGTTCCTTGAGTAAGTTCGGAGTGGACACAAGGGGGTTGGTCAGGAAGAAGAGCAAATCGTCTGCGAAAGCCGCGATCTTGGGGGCCAGGGTGGCGTCCAGGCGTGGTCCCGTTATGTCCGGGTTGTCTCTAATGATACGCAGGAAAGGTTCTAGTGTGAGGACGAATATCAGAGGCGACAAAGGGCACCCCTGTCTCGTCCCATTCGCAATCTGAAACGGTGAGGAAAGGTGGCCATTCACCTTGACCTGGGCCGATGGGCAGGAATATATTGCCAACATCCAATTCATCATGCGTTCCTGCAGGCCAACCCAGCGGAGAGTTTCAAACAGGAAAGGCCAACTCACCCTGTCGAACGCCTTTTCGGCGTCCGTCGAGAGGAGCAGCATAGGGGTTTTACGCGTCTTTGCAGCGTGGATCATGTTGATTGCCTTAGTCGTGTTGTCCCGCGCCTCTCTAGTAGGAACAAAACCGACCTGGTCGGAATGGATTAGTTGTGGCATTAAGTCAATCAAACGCATGGAAAGCACCTTCGTGAATATCTTGAGATCGACATTGAGCAGCGAGATCGGTCTATAATTTTGGCATCTTAGTGGATCTTTACCCTCCTTCGGGATCACGGCAATGTGTGCTCTCAAGGCATCCGCCGGGAGGGGCGTCCCCTCCCCTGTAGCATTATACGCAGAGAGAAAATGCGGAAGCAATACTTCTCCAAAAGTCCTGTAATAGAGAAGGGAATATCCGTCCGGACCCGGCGCCTTCCCCAAATGCATGCGCGACATTGCCACTCTCACCTCCTCCACTGAGAGAGGCCTGTCAAGCTCGATCAGGTCCTCCTCCGAAATCCGGGGGAGACCAGACCTCCTCAAATAGTCCCCGATCTTCCTCCCTGCATTCGACATTCCCCCCACAGATGTTGGACTAGGGAGATTATACAAAGTAGTATAGTATTCCCGGAACATTTCCGCGATACCTTCCGTGGTGTGAACCCTGTTGTGAGAATCACTAATCAATTCAGGAATGAATGTACGCGCCCTCTGATCTCTCAGAGCCCTCGCCAGCATCCTACCACATTTGTTGCTATGCTCGTAGAAAGAACGGCGGCACTTCGGAATCACTGCTTTGGCTCTAAACAGGGCCAAGGAGCGCAGCTGGTTTCGCAGGGCTGTCAACTCAAGAAGGATCTGGGAAGCGAGGGATTGTTTATGAGCCGATTCCAAAACCCTGATTTTGTCTAAAATGTCCACAATTTGTTTCGCTCTCTCCTTCTTGATGCGTGATCCCATTCTGATCAAGAGGCCACGAATGTAACTTTTATGGGCTTCCCATACCATTGTCGGGGCCACCTCCAAGTCAGCATTCGTGGCGAAGTATTGTCTCAGTTCTCTAGAGACCTCTTCCTCCACCTCGGGCAACTGAATTAACGAGTCGTTAAGCTTCCATGACCATTGTCTCTCTGCGGGGCAAAGCAGATCGATGTCTATAAAGACTGGGGCATGGTCTGAAAAGGTAATAGAACCAATCGAGGCTGAGGAAACCCTGGACAAAAGCGCCTGAGGCACCATGAACATATCAATTCTGGTATACGAGTCATGGGGGTGCGAATAGAACGTGAAGTCTTTGTGACTTGGATGAAGGATACGCCATACATCCACCAAGTGGAGAGCATGGAAGTTTTTCTTAAGGCGTTTAAGTGAGGCGTAAGAGATCTGGGAAACACCCCTAGATGAGTCCAGGATCGGGTCCATGACAAAGTTCATGTCTCCACCCATAATCACCATCCCTTCAGCAAAGTCAACCAATTTGGTCATAATTGGCTCCAGGAAGGCGATCTGGTTGGCATTTGGGAGGTACAGATTGACCAAAGTCACCAGGGACCTCCCCAGCGTCCCCTTCACAAATAAAGCTCTCCCCTCTGCATCCCCCCACTGGTCTTTCAATTGCCATGGGGTATCACCCCGAATCAGGATACTCACCCCTTTTGACTTAGAGTCCGAGGAGCAACTGTGGTACACTGTCGGGAAGAAGCGGCCATGCAGTCTTGGCAGCTTATCAGCACGGAAATGTGTCTCCTGCATGAAGCACACATGGGCCTTCATATGTTTTAGATCGGTTAGCACCATGGAGCGATTCTCAGGGGTATTCAGCCCCTTCACATTTATAGAAACTAGACGCACAGGCTCTGTTTTACCCGTGGGCATGACTGCGGCCAGAAGAGGCAGGAAAAAAAAAAAAAGGGGGGGAAGGGGGAGGCTAGGAGGGAAAGGACAGAAGAGAGCAGAAGAGGAGAAAACAAAGAAACCTAGTACACCTCAAGCGTAAGGGAGACCTAGTCTCAGTGCACCCCAGTAACCCTGAAAGCAGGAGTCACTTGACGGGTGCGACCCTATGTGGGGAAAGTGTTTGAACACAGCAGGGGTCGGAGGCTCCCTAACCCGACCCACTTCAGATGCTACAGAGAGCCGGATGGTTCTCAGAACAAAGTGGCCTGACAAGGATGGCCCAGCAGCCCGGCAACGCCGGCCCCGGGCCCCAACATGGGGCGCCGGAGCCCCGGCGCAACCCGCCCCCCAGGCCAGACCCCAACCAGGACAAAACATTAGCACAGTAACCCATCACACGGCCCAAATACATGAAATGGACATTTAAACATCTTAGTGCAGAACAAAGAACACAACCCAAGTAATTATAACCAGGAGGCTTAGCAAGAGAACTTATAAATAGCGCCCTAAAAACCAAAAAACCAAAAACCCAAAAAGGGGGTCAAGGGGAAAATGCACACACCGGTACCGAAAGCTCAGCTTTGGCGCCCCCGCATGCCCAGGACGGGGGAGGCCCGGCCAGGAGAGCGAGGACCGCACAAACAAACCGGCCCAGGAGGGGGGCCCCCCCAAGGAGGAACCCCCCACCGCAACCCCAGCATGGGTCCCACCCCGGCCCCCCCTATAAACAGGGGGGGGTGGGAGGGGAGGACAGAGGAAGGGGGAAGAGGGGGAGAAAGAGGAGGGGGGAAGAAGGAGGGAGAGGGGGGAGGTAAGGGAGGGGTAAGGGGGAGGGGAGGAGGAGAGGAGGAAAAGAGGAGGGGTGAAGAGCGGGGAGGGGAGAAGGGAGGGGGTGAGGGGAGGAGGGTGGAGAAGGGAGGAGGGTGGAGAAGGGAGGAGGGAGGAGAGAGGGGGGGAGAGAGGGGAGGAGAGAGGGGGGGAGAGAGGGGGGGAGAGAGGGGGATGATGAGGGGAAGAGAGGGAGGGGAAGAGGGGGGGAGAGAAGAGGGGGGGAGAGAAAAGGGGGGGAGAGAAGAGGATGGGAGAGAAGAGTAGGGAAAACGGGGGGTGAGGAGGGGGAGAGAGAGAGGGGGAGAGGGGAGGGGGAGAGGTGAGGGAGAAGGGGGAGAGACGGGGGGAGAGGGGGGGAGGAGGAGGAAAGAGTATGGGAGGGAACGGGGAGGGGGAAAGGAAACGAGGAGGGACGTGGGGGGGGAATAAGGGAACGAGGAAGGGGGGAGACAGGGAAAGGGGGGGGAACGAGCAAGGGGGGGAGGGAGCACATATCAGTATACAGCATCCCCATATCCCTGGCGCCCGCCCACACAGCATCCCACCCATCCCCCCCCAGCCCAGGCATTTCAAAACGGCACAGCAAGACCTCCCTCCCCTCCCCCCCCCCACAACCACCCCCACACAAAAAACACCCGCCATTCAATCAAGTGACAGTCTATGGCTCCCCTTCATAGCTTGTCCTCAGGTGGGTTCCGAGAGCGGGGCGAAAAATAAAAGTCAGCAGGTGGGGGAGAGGGGGGGCGGCCCCGGGGCGGCCCCACCGAAGAACGGCTCACAGTCACACATAGCCCGGAGGATGAGAGGGAGAGCCAGGGGAAGACGCCTCCACCGGAATGGGGTGAAACAGTCACCGAGGCTCGGCCGTGAGCAGCAATCACCAGGGGGGGAAGGGGAAGGGCAAACCCGGTCAGGCGGCCCCCGCCAGAGCGGGGGTGATCCCACAGGGCCAACCCGACCAAGCTCAGCATACACCCGGGACGGGGGGAAGGGGAACGGCACAGGGCAGCTGTCCAATGAGTGGGATCAAGAAAAGTCCATAGCATGAACTTGTAAAAAAAAAAAATAAAAAAAAAAAAAATTATTTTTCTTTCCCCTTCCCCCTTCCCCAGTTCTCAGTGTGTGCCATCCCGTATCAGAAAAAACTTACAGTAGCAGGACTGGCTGGTCAGGCCGCGTTATCCTGGGCTCTAGCCGGCAGCTGATCGCCTCTCCTTCGTCTGGTGGAGCGGCGCGGCAGACCCGGTCCCGGAGCTCTGGGAGCTTGACGAGGATCTCTAGCTGGAAGCGGTTTCAGCCAATCAGCCAGGTGGAAGGGTTCCATACCCAGAAAAAGGAACAGGTCCGGGAGATCTGCATGGCGCCTCAGCGTGAAGGAATTTCCCCCCTTCCTGAGCGATAGCTGGAGCGGAAAGCCCCATCTATATGGCACCGCATCTCGCCTCAGCCGCTCCAGAAGGGGTTTCAACATAGCCCGTCTTTGTAGTGTTGCTCTGGACACATCAGAGTAGATCGACAGCTCCGCTCCATCAAAGTCGATCCGGTCTTTGGTCCATGCCGCCCTGAGAACTTGCTCCTTGTGTGCATAGCGGTGCAGGCGGCAGATGACATCTCTAGGGCGGTCAGGATCCTGCGGCTTCGGCCCCAGTGCGCGGTGGACTCTGTCGAACTCCAGGTTGGCTGGAGTCTCCGGGCCTAGAAGCTGCCGGAAGATAGCCAGGACAGTGTCCAGGAGATTCTCCGGACCCGTTGCCTCTGGCAACCCCCGAACCCGGAGGTTGTTGCGGCGACTCCTGTTTTCCTGGTCCTCGGCCTGGAGCTGCACCTCACCCAGCCTCTCCTGGAAGGCCTCCTGGCCCTTTTCCAATTCGGTGACCCGGAGCTCCAAAGCGCTCCTCTCCACCTCACCCCGTCCGACTCGGTCGTCCAGTGCGTGAACCTCAGAGCGAAGCCCCTGGAAATCACGGCGGTGCTGCTCCTCCATTCGCGCCATGAGGCCTTCCATGTAGGCCTTAGTCGGAAGCGCCTGTAACAGGGACCTGATGTCCGCGTCCGTCTGCGAGCATCCTGCAGATGCCACAGAGCCACCCTGACTGTCATGAGAAGGCACCAGGAGGGAGGGCAGCCCCTCTAACGAGCGCGGGACACCCTGCTGTGAGACAGCCATGGATGTGGAAGGTAAGTCACCCTGTCCTCTCCCGCCACGTGGTGCTGCAGGGGAGTTAGCTGTCGGAGCCGGGGATGTAAGAAATCTTCTGATCGATGCTTCTGGGTTAGCAGATCTTGATCCCCTGGTCTTCCTCCGTCTCTTGTATGTCATTTCAGGGTTGAATTTGCTAGCCAAATGTCCATTTCAGCCATCGATTGCAGGTCGGGAGTCGGGAGCTCAAACAGAAAGCTTCCTCACTCCGCCATGTCCAAGCCAGGCCCAAGAGACATACATTTTAAACCAGTAGTTCAAATTTCAATACCTTCAAATACAGTATTGAGTACTGTAAAAAAAAATGTTAGATTAAAAAATTTTATTTTGCAAAAGAAAAATAACAAACATGTTAAAAAGTTAAATATTATAAGGAAATTACCTTAACCACTTGGCGTCCACGCTATAGCCGAATGACGGCTACAGCGCAGACCTGAATTTCCGGGAGGCAGTCAATAGACGTCCTCCCCTTTTCTCGCTCGCCTGAGACACTAAGTCACTGAGACTCGGGAGATCACAGATCCGAGTAAGGGGCCGATCCCGACCCCTTACCACGTGATCAGCTGTCAGCCAATGACAGCTGATCACGTGATGTAAACAAAAGCTCGGTAATCGTTTTTGTTTTCTCCTCACGCTGACAGCGTGAGAAGATAAAAAAGCCGATCACCGGCTTATGTGCAAGGGACATCGGTCCCGAAAAGGAAGGAGGCAGATGTGCCCACAATTACCACCTGCCAGTGCCCACCAGTGCCAACTATTAATACCCACTAGTGCCACCTATCAATGCCCATGAGTGCCACCTATCAATGCCCACGAGTGCCACCTATCAATGCCCACCAGTGATGCCAATCAGTGCCTCATCAGTGCCACCTAGCAGTGCTGCCTATCAGTGTAACCTACCAGTGCTGATCAGTGCCCATCATTGCCACCCATCAGTGCCCATCACTGCCACCCATCAGTGCCCATCTCTGCCACCTATCAGTGCCCATCACTGCTATCTATCAGTGACACCTATTAGTGCCACTTCTAAGTGCCCACCAGTGCCACCTATCAATGCCCTTCAGTGCCACCCATCAGTGCCACCTCTCAGTGTCACCTCTCGGTGCCCAACAGTGCCACCTATTAGTGCCCACCAGTGCCGCCTATCAGTGCCCACCCTTGCCGCCTTATCAGTGCCCATCAATGCAGCCCATCGGTGCCCATCAGTGCAGCCCATCGCTGCCCATCAGTGTAGCCCATCGGTGCCCATCAGTGCAGCCTCATCAGCGTACATCAATGAAGGAGAAAAATTACCTGTTTGCAAAATGTTATAACAAAATATAATTTTTTTTTTTTTTTTTTTTTTATCTGTCTTTTTTATTTTTTAAAACAAAAAATAAAAACAGTAAGCAAGTGGTTAAACAATCCTTAACCTCTAACACCTGTGATAAAAAGATCATGACAAAATACAGTTCGTTATTTAACACAAAATTCTTAGTGAATTGAACTTTCACAACTATTTTACCGCATTTTATTTGCCATTATTTTACTCTTATGCCGCGTACACGTGGCCGTTTTTCATGACGAGAAAAATTCAATTTTTAAAAATGGTCATGAAAAACGGTCGTGTGTATGCTCCAGAGCATTTTTCTCGACAAGAAAAATGGGCGAAAAAAAATTAGAGCCTGCTCTATTTTTTCTCGTCATTTTTCACATCGTTCTTTTAAAAAACAAAAACAAAACGGTCGTGCGTATGCTTTTACGAGGGGAAAAAACGCGCATGCTCAGAATCAAGTATGAGATGGGAGCGCTCGTTCTGATAAAACTAGCGTTCGGAATGGGGATAGCACATTCGTCACGCTGTAACGGACTGAAAAGCACGAAGACTGAAAAGCGCGAATCGTCTCTCACCAAACGTTATTAACACGAGGATCAGCAAAAGCGGCACAAAGGGTGGCGCCATTCGAATGGAACTTCTCCTTTATAGTGCCGTCGTACGTGTTGTACGTCACCGCGCTTTGCTCAAGCGTTTTTTTTTCATGAACGTGTGTATGCAAGGCAGGCTTGAGAGGAAACACGAAATATCACATTGAGAAAAACATAGTTTTTTTCCATGACATGAATAACGGCCGTGTGTACGCGGCATTATGCCTTGTACACACAATCGGTTTTCCCGGCGGTAAAAAGTTCACTGGGAAAACCGAGAACCTGCTTGGTAGCTTTTTTCCCCTACACACGGCTGGGTTTCCTGACAGGAAAACTGCCATGAGAGCTTTGGTCGGGAATCCCGGCCGTGTGTATGCTCCATCGCAGTGTTTCCCATAGGTAAACTGCCAGGTTAAAAACCGCTGGGGATCCCAGCAGAAAAAAAATAAAACATGTTCTCATTTTTCCCGCCGGGATTCTATGCGGTTTTACTGTCGGGAAAACTGCGATGGAGCATATACACGGCCGGGATTCCCGGCCAAAAGCTATCATGGCAGTTTTCCTGCTGGGAAAACCGGTCGTGTGTACGAGGCATAAGTGAATCGACCCCAAAGTATGATGAAGCTATTTAGAAATGGAGTAAAGGTTTTTAACAAAGTGTGTTTATTTGTTAATGTGGTGCTGTGAAATAAATAGCCTTAAACTAAAAAACCATGTCATTGTAATAAAGCCTGCAAACATTAATTGCAGGCTTCATTTAGGCAGAAGCCCCTGCCAAATCTTGTAGTATACAGAGTGCCCCTGGGCACCACTTACAATTATTTTGCTACTTATTGTTGATACTTATACTCACTATACATGTGTGCTGCATCATTAATAGTCCTACTGTCTCTCCTAATGAAGCCCTAAGTTTGACAAAACTTATTTGGATTTTGGTACATGCTATTTAAGGACATTAATGTATAACCTCTCTATCTATTGTGTACGTATTCTGAGGGTCAGTTTTAGTGTTTGTAAAAACAAAAACAAAAAACAGCAGCATTTCTAAGGAAACATAAATTAATAAGGAAAGAGGCTGTTGTATTGAACAGTAACAGTATTTTCATACTGCCAAATGGAATAGTAAGTGAGACAGGTTGTACATATTACCATTTTTAGTTCAGGCACATTTGTAAATCTTGGAATGTATCAATTTTGCATATTTAAAGTGGTGTTAAACCCAAAACTAAAAATGTAATATATTGCAGCATAACAGTCTTTAGATGTGGTGGCTACATTAGTTAATTTTTTTTAGATTTCTTTTCCCCTCTGTTTTCACCTGTTGATATGGCCAGTAACACACCTCCTGTATTAGTGTTTACACTTTGGATGGAGGAGCACAGGACCACCTTTGGACAGCAGCATTCTCAGTCTGGGAGGAGGGGATGAACTAGCAGATTTAGATGCACTAAACAAATTGAAGCCAAACTGCAGCCAACAATTTGTGCCTTGTGTGATTCTCTTACAGCAATAGACCAGAATGTCTTGCTGCATCCTCCCCCTGCTCTTCTCATGGTGGTTCAATATATCATCACAGCTCTTTCAAGAAAAGTTATATATAACCTATTAAGTCTGATAAAGAGTTATTTTCCTCTATAAAAGGGTTTGGCTAGCATCAAGGCTTTAAAGTGGCCTTACTGAATTATATTCACTTCATAACATTTGGGATTTCTCTTCCTTGGGTCCCACACTGCTACAAACTTCACTGTCCACTATTTCCAAGCAAACTAGAATCATTGTTTTCCAATGGACCACCTCTATATAAAACAGATACAGCTGCAAAATGGGATAGTACTGTTTCTAAATGTCCAAAAATTTTATTTACATAGATGAGAGGTCAAATGGCAACTTGTTTTTTTTATTGTTTTTATTGAGAAATTTCACAATATAAAACAGAGTATAAAACTGTATAACAGGTACAAGAGAGGAGGGGTAAACTCCAAAACATAAATGACAGAGTCAATTGTAACAGTTCAATTGTACAGGGAACATTTAGCCATAGTAATAGAGTATTAATTAAATAATAGTTATCAGTAGTGTAAAGTAATCAGATCAAACACATCAGTGGGCTGTATTAAGCCTTTCCCTCTACATGTCAAATTTCTTCCTAGTGCCACAATTGTTGGCCAGTAAGGATTCATAAGTATAGTGAGACTGCATGGCTTCGAGAGCTTCAGATACATTGGGTACTGTATTGGATTTCCAATTTCTCGTTATTAGTGATCTGGCTTCTAATAGTATATGTGTGATCACAGTGTGAATGTATGGAGGGAAGGTCTCAACACCCAGGTTTAATAAAGCCAGCTCAGGGTATGGAGCTGTAAAGATGTCTGTAATGGAGGAGATTTGACGGAATATGCTGTTCCAAAAGCTGGTTAAGTGCTTACAAGACCAGAACACATGCATAATATCCCCCCCCCCCCACACACACACACACACTCCCTCCAGCACAGAGGGCAACTTGTTTTTAGTTAAACAAAGAAATGCTGTTTAAGAAAAGGGTTATGCTTTGCCAGCTATATAATCTAACAAATAATTCACCTTTTAGATCCTTTACGATGATGGAAAGAAAGCTGATGAAGTGGATGGTCGGGCAACCCAGAAGCTCATCAAAAACCTAAAACCAGAAACATTATACTCATTTGTTCTTACGAATCGGGGGAACAGTGCAGGAGGTCTACAGCACAGAGTGGCAGCAAGAACAGCTCCTGATGTCCTAAGAACAAAACCTGTTTTTATAGGGAAAACCAATTCTGATGGCATGATAACTGTGGAGTTACCAGAAGTCCCTGCCAACCATAAAATAAAGTAAGTCTATTCTATGTAGTTATATTTTTAAATATGTTTAGTTTTCTCTGGTGATGTGATGTGCTGTGCATAATAAATAGGTGTTGTCTTAATGGAATTTTATTAGTAAAAGGCAAATTGGCTGTTCACTTTGCAAGGAAATTTTCACTTTGTAACGTGATTTTTCCTTAGCTTAGTGAATGAGGTGAAGCTCTACTGACTTCCATCATCATCATTATAGGCCAGTTTGGTGCAATTAGAATCACCATTTTCCTCTTGTGCTCTATCTTTTTGAGCAGATGAGGCAGAATTCATACCGGAAGGTGTAGATTGGCCTGAACTGAGACCTGGGAATTATGAAGGCATCACAGACTGGGGCTAGATTGAACTGCTGTAAGCTCCAGGGTGTTGATCGGAAGCTTGGTTTCCACTGGTGACCATGTTCCCTGGACCATGAGGGACTGTTCCAGGTTGACAGGATGTTGTTTTGGAGAGCTCTTGATTGAAATTGGACAAATAGTTCATCCTTGAAGAAGGCTATTATGAGGCCTGTAACTCTCATGAAAAATCTTATTTTAGGATGACTCTTTGATCTCACATCTCCAATGTGGGTTCTGAGAGAAATAATTTTATTTTCTGGAAGGAAATCCTCTCTGGGGTGATTCAACCTGTAAGAGGTGAGCGAATTCTGCGCTATCCCTGGTGCTAAATGAACACTGTGATGTAAATAAAAAAATGTGATGTAGTTGATGCAGCAATCTTGAAGGAATTAAATACTAAATCCAGAACCAATAAATTAAAACAGAAAAAGATGCGCAAAAACTGTATAAATAATGAATGACCAAGGAATCCGTGAAGGATTCACATGTGACCAAAAAAGGATTAACAAATAGTGAAATAACCTGTATCACTAAAAAAATATATGAATAAAATTAATTAGTGATATACACGTGTGCTGTGAATAATTGTGATAAAGACACGTGCTTAAATCTAAACAAAAATGAATGAATGCTACAACCAACAATCACATTGAAACAAATGATTTAAAAGTCCATTGAAATTGTGGATATATATATGAATGAGGAATGCAAAAACTGTTTAGCTACGGAGAGTCCCAAATGAGAGGAAACACAGCCAACTGCAGTAGATCCGACACGCTCTGTATATGTTAACGTGTTCACCTATGATACTGGCAAATCCATATGACATATACATCCATAGGGTTGGGAAAAAGCAGCCAGATGGCCTCTTACCAGAGATGAAGGACTCCTATTACGGGAGTCAAACTCGCATGTAGATCTGAAGATATCAGCCGTGGCTTAGGCTCCTGGGTCAGCTGCAAACACACCTCCGTGTTTCTCCTCGGATCACCTGGGCTGTTTCCTGAGTATACAAATTGGGACTCCTTCTCCGCTCAGCAACCAACACACCTTCATGGGTTGTCTGACAAAAGGCTGAATGGATGAAGCCGGTTCTTGGATGTTCGGCTTAATAGCAAAGTGCAGTAAAAAAAATTAATGAGAAAAAAGAGAGGAACTTCATGTGCAGTAAAATGTTGGTGTTTTATTCCCAAAAAGCTTATTATAAAAAGCACATAAAAATAAAGATCATGAGCATACACACAGCTGCAAAGGTTCAGATTGCTTGCTGGTGCGTGGTGACGTCACAGAAAACGCTCCTACCGACGTGTTTCCCTGTAAGAAGCATCGACTGGGAATGGAGATATGGTTCAACCTGCCTGGAGTGATCCAATTGTTATAGACTGCACTTTCTATCTGTTCATGAGCAGGGAATATTTAGAAAGATTTAGCATGTATCTTTGTACCCAAAGGAGCAATGTAAGATAGAGGAGAAACAAGCTGCACAATACCAAAGCTCATGCGGACAGCAGTATGTAGTAAGCTTGTTGTGTTAAGCTCCCTCTGCAATACAGAAGAATGTGAAGATAAAGTAATATATAAAAATAAAAAGATTAGGCTAATGCCTTGTACACACAATAGGAATTTCCGATGCAAAATGTCAGACGGACTTTTTCCATCGGAAATTCCTACCGTGTGTGTGCCCCATTGGAGTAATTCCGATGAATTCCATCGGAGTTTAAAAATAGAACATGTTCTATTTTTCTCTGATGGAATTCCATCGGAATTCCAATGTGCTTTTGGCCGGAGAATACTCCGACCGTGTGTACGTGGCATTAGAATAATTTCTCTGTGAAAAACAAGCAGTCCATCACCTTAGGACACCAGCAAAAAAATGAAAAAATTAGGATCCTATTGTGAGGGATATGGTTTTAGGGGAGGAGACTTGGGGGTGTCTTCTCAAAAGCTTTGCCAGTGTCCAATCATCTGAAGAAACAAGCCTATAAACCAGGGTCTATGAGCACTTGCCTGTGTCCTGTGCTGTATGATTAAAATATAATTTTTTTGTTTACCCTACATATTTTTAAGTACAGTAATCTTGAGTTTTTTATTTTTTTATGCTTGTGCCAGTTTGAAAACATGTCACTTTAAGCAGAACAAAACTTTTAAAACTTTTTTTTTCTTGGCATGTGGTTCATGCACGCAGCTGACCGTGGTAGATGCTTTCTAATCAACTCCACACCAGACTGCGAGGAAAAGCAGGTACACAGGTCACTAGCTGATTGCTTCGCTATCGTTGTCTGCTCAGCCAGAGACGAGAACACTCCTGCATCACTCCAGGACCATTATGGTGCATCCAGCGCCCTGGAGAAAGGGCAAAACCAGGTTCCCGGAAACAATAGTGCATTTACAGTTTTTAATGACTGCTTTGTTTCAAAAGCTGGCCCCTGAACTGCCAATCAAAAAATCGGAATTTCACAGGATACACAGGGCCCCCTCAGACTATCTGACTATCTGCTGATGGCCCCCATAAGCCATAATTGTGTGCCTCCACTTCTACCATACTAGTGAGTGTCGGTCCTCTCTGGAGTTCCAGGGACGCACATACTAATTGTTCACCAATCTTTCCCCAGCTACTATGGCTAGTAGGAGGGAATTAAAACCCACCCTGCAAGTGCTAAAATCAAATCAAATATGTATCACTGGGGGTTCCCATTCAAGCTACAATTTCTGCACAACGGCAAGTCTTATGCAGCGTACACACGACCAATTTTTCATGACGAGAAAAATTCAATTTTTTTATTTGGTCATTAAAAACGATCGTGTGTAGGCTCCAGAGCATTTTTCGCAATGTGAAAAATGGCCATTAAAAATTTGGAACATGCTCTATTTTTTCTCGTCGTTTTTCACGTCGTCGTTTTTCTCATCATGAAAAACGGCCGTGCGTAGGCTTTAACGACGTGAAAAAAAAACGCGCATGCTCAGAAGCAAGTTATGAGACGGTAGCGCTCGTTCTGGTAAAACTAGCGTTCATAATGGAGATAGCAAATTTGTCACGCTGTAACGGACTGAAGAGCACAAGGCTGAAAAGCGCAAATCACCTCTCACCAAACTTTACTAACACAAGGATCAGCAAAAGCAGCCCAAAGGGTGGCGCCATGCGAATGGAACTTCCCCTTTATAGTGCCATCATATTTGTTGTACGTCACCGCGCTTTGCTCAAGCATTTTTTTCACGATAATGTGTAGGCAATAATGAGAAGAATCACATCGAGAAAAACTTTGTTTTTTTCAATGACATTAAAAATGGTCGTGTGTACGCGGCATTACTCACGACAGATCATGAGGCCAATCATTGCCTGGAATCCTTAAATCTTCTGCCTTCGGAGGGTATCCTATATTAGTCTGAAGGATCTCACTCTCCTTATTCACAATCATAGGTACAGTGGGTGACTGCGAGATTGTATTTCCAGCGTGATCCCATCGCCCTGGAAATCGGCACTGCGAGGCTGTACTTCTAGCCGCCCCCAGGAGATGCAGCGTGTCCATAGGAATCCATAGGAAAAAAAAAATGAGCGACAGGGCTCGCAGAGGGTCAATATCGCTGATGCAGAGCCGGTTTTAGACACAATCTCACGGTCACCTACTGTACGTTCCCTCTGCCCTCCCTGCTTACAGAGAGACAGCCTTGGTCAGGCTTTGAATGCCTTTCTGGTTTCTCAAGTGGCTGATCTAACAGAACCAGGATGAGTACGCCTGAACTACTGGTGGTCTTGATGTTTCAGTCTGAGCCAAGCTGTTTTTTTTCTTCCATCTTCTTATAGAGGTGAATAGGCTAACCCTCCCTTTTTCTCCTGTTAACTCGTTTAGGGGAATGCTCCCACCTCTGAGCAGATAGGAGTGCGATCCCTCACTCATTGCTCCTTGTTCTTTAGAGATACTGAGCCATGAGCCACAACTCAGACTGTTATTTTCAAACTTAGTCCTGGATCTTCCTTGGGGAAGAAGGTTGGTTTTCAATTGGAAGTTCATGATGTTACATCTGTATAAGTTACTCTGCTTATTTGAGTCTTTAGTTTATTTGAACATTCCCCTTTAACAGCATTTATGAAGTGAAGTGTACAGCGCTTCCTGATGCGGATACAGAGGTGTACAGAGGTGTTGGTCTCGCTTGGTGCCTTTTTTTTATTCCCCTCTAGTGGAATGCTATTGTTTTTATGCTGATGGAGGGAGAGTCTCTTTGCTAGTTATCTCCTACCCTCCATGGACACTCGGCCTTGAGGCTTGGTTTAGAGTATTATACTTGAATATGACTACGTTCTGGATTTTCTTTATGGCAGGGCCATTTGTTGCTGACATATTTTTTTGTATGGGTCATCCAACTTATACAAACGCTTAGACTAGTAATATCATATTTTGAACATCCTTCCTGCACTAGGGGTTACAGTTGGAGCCCTGCAGTAAGAGTGTTCAGCAACTACCTTATCTTGTTTTTGACCACCCTATGGTAATATAATAGCGCATTTGCAGTTGTAGGCTACATGGGCTGGTTTTGCCTGGTGTACGTTCATTCCCATGGCAGAGAGACCTGTACTTTTTTTTAAATAATAGGTGCCCTATGTCTTTATCTTATATTAGATTGTGTCTTTGCAACTCTTACGCTATAGCACTGCAGTGTGTTCCATTGTCCCGATCTGGTTTGTCATGTTACTACGATAATCAGTGCCTATTTGGTGCCCTTTTGAGTAGTGCCCTACTACTTACCCTTTCTCTCCCCCTCCTCTATCCAGGCCTTTTTGACCCTGTTTGGCCCCTGCAGAACTAGTTAACCTTTTTTTTGTATTTTATTAATTTTCCCCTCTTTCCCTTCCACCTTTCTTCCTGCCTTTTCCACTTCCTCTCTGATCCCACCTGGCAATGTCCCTGACCGTAATCTCTCTAAATACTCAGGGTCTTAATTATCTCCAAAATAGGGTTAAAGCTCTTTGTTAATTTAGGTCTCGTCATTCAGACGTGGTCTGCTTACAGGAGACTCATTATCAAAAAATCGATAAGCCATGCATTAAGAGGGCTAATGTCCAAAGATCAGATGAGGTTTATCACATGCAGACAAGCAAGCAATAATGCACTTTCTCTCCTGCTCCATATACCCAGCCAACAGAAAAGCCTGTTAATGTTTGTTTCCTTGGACATTGAGAAAGCATTTGATTCTTTGGGTTGGAATTATCTGAAGTTTACGCTTCAATGTTGTGGCTTTGGTCCCCATTTCCTTACCTGGATTAGGGTCCTATACGGTTCCCCACATGTGCATGTACATTATGTGGATGGCTCTTTTTGACATATTTGTTGGGATTGTCCAATGAGTATAGGTTTTGGAATAGGGTCTATCAAATGCTTTATACTGTTACTAATAAATCATCCTGCAAGGACCTCTATGTAGCCATTTTGAACAGGCAGCCTGAGGAGTGTGCCAGCACACAGTTTAAGATAGTTATGCACATTCTTACAGCAGTGAAAAGGGTTATAGCTAGAGCATCCAGTACCCAGACTGTGTCTTTTGTGGGGCTCAAACACTGAGTCTCTCAAGTTATGCTGTTTGTAAAAATGACTGCTAGATAAAACGAGAGAATGGCAAAATTCTGAAAAATATGGGAACTGTGGATTGAATCCTACATGCCAACCACCTTTGACCCCGATGGCCCTAATTCCTTAGTGTTATGAAGCTTTTGGGGTAGTGAGATGTGTGGGTAAGGTGACCAGAACCTTGGCTTAGCTCACATTTTTTATTAAATGCCTTCCACCCTCCCTCCTTACCTTCCTTCCTTTCCTTTACCTCCCTTTCATTCCACCGCCCCCCCATGTTTGCCACTTGATCTTCTTCTGCTCCATATTATTCCCTGTCCCCCGTTTTAGTTTGTGCCTATGGCTCATGGCATAAATTGGCACACACATTTCACTCTGTGATGCCATGTGTACTGTTGCTTGCATTTATTTGCTACTGTTTATTTTATTGCGTTTTGTGTTCCATTGGTGAACAATATGTTGATTTAGACCTTTTTTTGGATTTGCCTTTTACTTTGGAAAGTAATAATTTATTGAAAAGAAAATGTATTTTTGGACAAAGAGTTATTTTGGTGGAGGATGCTTAATTTTTCTGCAAAAAAAAAAAGAACTCCTTGACCCTACCATTTTTTTATCATTTTGCAATGTGCATACAGTGCTTCCGGAAACACACAGCGCTTCACTTTTTCCACATTTTGTTATCTTACAGCGATATTCCAAAATGAATTCAATTCATTATTTTCCTCAAAATTATACAAACAATACCCCATAATGACAAAATGAAAGAACTTTGTTTGAAATCTTTGCAAATTTATTAAAGGTAAAAATCTAGAAAAATTGCATGTACAGTTCATAAGTATTCACAGCCTTTGCTCAATACTTTGTTGAAGCACCTTTGGCACCACTTACAGCCTCTTTTTGAGTATGATGCTACAAGCTTGGCACACCTCTTTTTGGGCAGTTTCTTCCATTCTTCTTTACAGAACCTCTCAAGCTCCATCGGGTTGGATGAAGAGCGTCGATGCAGAGCCATTTTCAGATCACCAGAGATGTTCAATCGGGTTCAAGTCTGGGCTTTGGCTGGCCACGCAAGGACATTTACAGAGTTGTCCCATAGCCACTCCTTTGTTATCTTGGCTGTGTGCTTAGTGTCATTGTCCTGTTGGAAGATTAACCTTTGCCCTAGTCTGAGGTCCAGAGTGCTCTTTCATCAAGGATGTCTCTGTACATTGCTTCATTCATCTTCCCCTCGATCTTGACTGGTCTCCCAGTTACTGCCACTGAAAAACATCCCCACAGCATGATGCTGCCACCACCATGCTTCACTATAGGGATGGAAACAAATACAAAAAAATCTGCGCTGCTAGTGAATGTGAGCAGCTACAATACCAATAGACAAAAAGGTGCAAAAACAATAACAAATAAAATGTAGCGCTAATGAATATAACTGAAAATATTAATGAATAACACCCTGTGAAGAGAGATAACAATCCAGAATCCAATATCAATAGTCCAACATGATGAAAACCAAATCAAAAAGTCTCTGGTAGTGATATCAAAGTAAGTTTGTGATTATTAAATAATACTCCAATGGTACTCCAAAGAAGATATTCGTGATAATAAATCCAAACAATCTTGAGTAAATGTGCAGATAACCACCACCAATACAAAGGAGGCTTACCGGAATCAGTGGACCCTGCTAGACATACGTCTAGAGGGTCGGATCAAGCTTTGGATATATATCCCTGAAGGATCCTCAACTGGTGATTCCCCAAAGGACGTCACTCACGGCAACCAACGGTTGAGGGATAAATGAGAACTCCTCTGCTGCCAGTTCCAACAATGTGTCCTCTGTCCTCTCTACTTCCTCCTGACTCACCTCTCAGACTTGGAAGGTGAATAACTCAACACCAAGTTCACTGACCCTGGACACTGGACCCTTTATATATTTGTACATGATGATCATATCCCCCCTTAATCTCCTCTTCTCAAGAGTGAATAAATTCAGTTCCTCTAATCTTTCCTCATAGCCAAGCTCCTCCCTACCTCTTATCAGTTTGGTTGCCCTTCTCTGCACTTTCTCCAGTTCCCCAATATCCTTTTTGAGAACTGGGGCCCAAAACTGAACTGCATATTCCAGATGAGGTCTTACTAATGATTTGTACAGGGGCAAAATTATATCTCTCTCTCTGGAGTCCATACCTCTCTTAATACAAGAAAGGACTTTGCTCGCTTTGGAAACCGCAGCTTGGCATTGCATGCCATTATTAAGCTTATGATCTACCAAAGCCCCCAGATCCTTCTCCACTACGGATCCCCCCAGTTGTACTCCCCCTAGTATGTATGATGCATTCATATTAAAGTTAGTGCATAACTTTACATTTATCAACATTAAACCTCATCTGCCACATAGTCGCCCAATTAGACAGAGAATTGAGGTCAGCTTGTAAGTTGGAGACATCCTGTAAGGACGTTATTCCACTGCATAGCTTGGTGTCATCTGCAAAGACTGAAATGTTACTTTTGATCTCAGACCCAATAACATTTATAAAGATATTAAAAAGTAAGGGTCCCAGCACTGAACCTTGGGGTACACCACTGCAAACCTTAGACCATTCAGAGTAAGAATCATTTACCACGACTCTCTGAATTCTGTCTTTTAGGCAGTTTTCTAGCCATTTACAAACTAATATTTCCAATCCTGTAGACTTTACCTTACACATGAGCCGTGTGTGGGGAACTGCAAAATCAAAGTATACCACGTCCACCGCCACACCTCTGTCCAATGTTTTACTTACCTCTTCATAAAAAGAAATCAGGTTTGTCTGACAACTTCTGTCTTTCATGAATCCATGCTGTCGGTTGCTTAAAATATTTTTTTTCCAGCAAAAACTCGTCTATGTGGTCTTTTATTAATCTCTCCAGTATCTTCCCAACTATAGAAGTTAAACTAACAGGTCTATAGTTACTTGGTAAAGACTTTGTTCCCTTTTTAAATATAGGCACCACATTGGCCCTGCCATTAAATTTGGACATTTGAAGTACTGCACTATGGGAGAATTTTTTTGCTTTTGTTTTCCATCTTCCGAGTTCCATACGAGCAGTGGGAATTCTAGCAAGAGATAAGGTTCCTGGGGAGACCCAATTCCCTGCGCTTGGTGAGACCAGTATTTAGTGGTCACAGAGTTCTGGTAAGCAGGATATAATTACTCTCACCCGGGTGTGGAATCAGGATCTCATCTAGTGCAAAGGACTATCTTTTTCTCCTCACCTCCAGCATTTTTATCTACACGAAGCACGGATACTGGTCTTTATTTCATCTGCTTACATATGAACTGCTGATTTGGGACTCCTCATTAGTCTTTTTTCTGAGCATTTTTTCACCTATGTTTTTTATTATTATTTCTAGTTAGTGCTGCACCATTTGCATTTTATTATCTGTTTGAGACCATATTTGACTTTAGGGTACTGGCAACTGTTCTTTATAACGTTATATCTATTTTTCAGGCGCAGCGTTAGCCTTTGTTTTTTGCATCTTTAAGAATGTAGCCAAGCGCTGAGACAATGTAACTCCAGAGGCATTTAAAGCTGGATGCGCACTATACAACTTTCTTTCGATTTTTTCCTTTAGATTTACCAAAACCATATAATATGAGGTCAAACCTAAACACTTTTAATTTGCATGCAATCAGACAGGCCCTTGCACTACATATTTGAAGCTAAACCTAAAGGAAATCTAACAACAAAAGCTATATAGTATGTATCCAGCTTTACTGAAGTTACATCATCATTGTCTGCTATAATTTTTTGCCATCATCAGGCAGCACCATTATTTTAATATGCTGTTGATAAGACAGCTGCTTACAACATGACACTGAAACTTAAATTAGTGAAAAAAATAAAAAAGTGCAATGTCTGCATCTTGACATTAATATGCTAACTATTAGGTTACAGGTCTTCATATAGGAATAGAAGATGCAAAATCAATTTCATTTCCAATTACAATTTGTGAAAGTTGTAAGGCTAAATATAGATGCTAATGTGTACAAGTTGTGTTTAAAATAAAAAAAAAAGGTCGCATGTAAACGTAAACACTGGAAATGCAGTTGCTTGTTGTCTGCATTAATGAGTAGTTGCCTGTGGTGCATTGTAAAAAATGACTCCTTATTCATAAGTTTGCTTTTAAAGGTGTGCTGTAGCGGAAGAACTGCTAAGTCTGTAATTAATTCAAAGAATTAATTTATGGTAATATAGAGCAAAATGTAAATTGTTCATGTGCCACTCAAAGAATGAAACAACAGACATTTGAAGCTGATTAAAGGAATGTTGACATTTAGTTGATTTAAATAAAGTTTTTGGTATTATTATTATTAATATTAAAAAAAAAACATTATTTTTCTGGTTGGTGAAAAATGTATTGAAATGTTAGGCAGATTTTGGTAAAAGCAGCATGTACTAAATCAGCATGAAGCAGAACTTCACTCTCTCAATCAGCATTAACTATTTTCAATCCTTATGCTGCTAACATTAGTAAATAGATAGGAAAGTATATCATATTTACTTGTTTTAAACTTTTTTTTATATGTCTTCAGTTACTTCCTGGTTTGCATGCCTCGGCAAATAATGTCATACGTCCCAAGAGTCTTCAGGAGGGGAGGCAGGGTTTTTCTTACCTAAGCACTCACTCTTGCCTGCATGCCTAATCTAAGGGCAGATATATTCCAGGAAGTAATTGGTACATGAAGCATCTGCCTTCATTTAAGTTGGCCACGGCCAGAAATGCTAGGGGGTATTTTTCAAAGTGATTGCTCAGCAAAATTAAGCATTGAATCATGGATAGATGGGTGAGTTTGCTTTGAATATTAAAAATGAATTAACCACCTCGCGCCCGCCGTACGAGTATATACGGCCGCGAGGTGGTTGTTACATGCCGAGAGGCCGTGTTTATACGGCCTCCGCTAATTTGGCCATAAACACACAGATCCATGTCCTGTCAGGGAGAGAGGAGACCGATGCTGTGTCCCTTGTACATAGGGACACAGATCGGTCTCCTCCCCCAGTCACTACCCTCCCCCACAGTAGTAATCACTAATAGGGCACACATTTAACCCCTTCCTCGCCCCCTAGTGTTAACCCCTTCCCTGCCAGTCACATTTATACAGTAATAAGTGCATTTTTATAGCACTAATCGCTGTATAAATGTGAATGGTCCAAAAATAGTGTCAAAAGTGTCCGATGTGTCCGCCATAATGTCGCAGTCACGTAAAAAATCACTGATCGCCGCCATTACTAGTAAAAAAAAAATATGTAGAAGAATACGTATCGGCCTAAACTGAGGAAAAAAAAATTCACAAAAAATTGGGATATTTATTATAGCAAAAATCAAAAAATATTGCTTTTTTTTTTCAAAATTGTCGCTCTATCTTTGTTTATAGCGCAAAAAATAAAAACCGCCGAGGTGATCAAATACCACCAAAAGAAAGCTCTATTTGTGCAAAAAAAAGGACGTCAATTTTGTTTGGGAGCCACGTCGCACGACCGCGCAATTGTCATTCAAAGCGTGACAGTGCTGAAAGCTGAAATTTCACCTGGGCAGGAAGGGGGTATATGTGCCCAGTAAGGAAGTAGTTTTTAAATAGCATTTTTGGTGCCCCCCCCCCCCCAGTGATATGGGTATTTATTGAGTTTAGCGGTGTAGAAATGTGCATGGGTCGTGTGGCCTGGCCCAAGCTGTGCCTCAAAATTAGTCCTTTGACTAATGTTACTCATCACAGGCTCTTAATCCTAAGCAGGTTACTCTCTCTAACATACTAACATAGTATAAATAAAACCTAAAAATATAAAACTTTTCACTAAACTACCTCTTGTCTGATTACACAAGTATGACTTCCACAATGGGAAAATCGTTTTCAATTTTTCATTGAAATACCAATGGATGGATTTGGCTGGGTCTGAGCTCTTTCCTGCATTTCTCTGTACATGACTAGCGCCGTATATAAAGCCTCCACACTTACATGACAGTGACAAGTTTGGAAGCATCTATTGTCATTTGCAATGGCAGCTGTGTATTGCGTGCAATAGACCTGCCCTTTTAGCAAGGAGAACCAGTAAACATTGGTATCTGTAAAAGTTATATATAAACGTGATTTATTTATTACTCTTTTTCATTGGTTCATCATATTTATTGCAATAATTATTCTTTTCTTACAGAGGCTATTACATTGTTATTGTACCTTTGAAGAAATCCCGTGGAAAGTTTACTAAGCCATGGGAGAGTCCAGACGAAATGGAACTAGATGAGGTAATGTTGAATAATATGCATTTTTATTTCATTGTTTTGCAAAATCCATTGTTTCATTGACGATTTTTAAGCAGTTTATTTACAGTCTTTTTGGCTAAAATAAAAAGAAGATTCTTGGCACTGTCCATATGCCATTTCTACATAACATCAGTATGAATTGCAGCCTGGACTTATAATTTGTATTGTAAGCCTGCGGGGACAAAATGTTTAATTACTTAAACTAAAGCACAAAAATGTCCTGATCTTCTCTCTTTGTAATAAATATTTTATTCTTTGCTCAATGCAAAGAAAGATGTTAAAGTTCAAAGAGGTGAAATGATTATACAGCAATGGCTTAATCTCTATGGATATGAACTCCATTAAAGGTCTGGTTCATTAGTAGAATCGGCTAAATCTGAAACAAATGCTAAATTGCAATTTGCAATGCAGTTTAACTTTTGACCTGTACTTTGTGGTTCTTTTCATACCAACTAATGTTCCTGGTATGTCTGCGCCATGGTTAAAAAGTTCTATAAGGAAACAAATGTGACTTTGTGGTTTGGATGGTAGAAGCCATCATCTTATTAACCACATGATTAAGCTTATGAAATCTTTTTGCAGGGTAAATTTAGAAAAATTAACTAAAACGCTTTAACGATTGCACTATGCAGTATAGCATTCGCAGGGCTAGGCAGAAACAAATGGTGACAACCTCTCTTGCTGGCTTCATCGCTTTTGCCAACCATTCAGTGGGATTATTTACCAGTATCGGCATGTTTCACCCCCTTCATTACTGGATAATTTTTCAGTTTCAGTGCTGTGTACGTCATGGGGACCAGTGACACGAATACAGTGATCAGTGCAAAAAATATGCACGGTCACTGTACTAATGACACCGGCTAGGAAGGGGTTAAATGTCAGGGGCGATCAAAAGGTTAACTGTATGCCCACCCAGTGTTTTCTCACTGTGTAATAGGTGCTTTTACTAGGGGAAGGCTTAGCAGGAACCCAGGATCAATGCCTTCCCTACTGACAAAATGGCAATCTGCCTTGTTTACATAGGCAGACTGCCCTTCTGGCACTCTGCCCTTACGATCGACGGGTGTCAGCATACAGCGAGTTCATGGTACCTACAGATCAGCTCCCGCTGTGTCTAATCACTGCAGGAGCAGGCCACTGGTGGTGTGCATGCATGCCGCAGATCTAGAAGTGTCGTATCACATACTAGGTAAGTGATCCGGTGAAGAGTGGCTGCTACAGTAAATCTGCGGTGGGTGGTCGGGAACTGGTTAATAACAATCAAAAATGCCAGGTCAATATGAAAAACTCCAAAATTACCCCTTTTTGGATGTAGTCGCCCCCAAGGTGACACGCTCTTTTGCAAATGATAAAACATGCCAGAATTGGTGGGGTTAAAATATGACACTTGGCAAGGGTACATTAAATGCACAGGTTTTATACAGAGGGATCAGGAAGTGAAATGGTTAATGTGCAGGTCACATACAATAGAAGGCTGAAGATGAAGGGGTCAATGTACAGATGTGTAGGATAAAGGATGTAAAGGGTCCTGTCAGGTCAGGGACAGGATAGTGATAGTCATGCCATTAAAGTCCAGCATTAGCAGGATATAATGCCTGCAACCCCTTTTTCTCTGCTTTATTTCCTATTCATAATTATCTCTCCTAGCTGTCCTAAAAATAATAATAAAAATAATAATATCCTATAAAAAGATACAAAACTTCTGAGTAATACAATGTATAAATGTACAGTAAAAAGAATGCCCCACCCACCAGAGAAAAGATTCCTTAAAAAAAAATGTAGAGATTGTTTGTATACTATTTACAGAAACTAAAACGTACAATTCACAGAGTTTTAATTGTGGAGAAATCATTCTTTAATTTACATTGTATTAACATTTAGGGCCTCTCCAAATAAATTAATAAGATCATGATCACTCACGTACTGTTATCTTAGACTACACAGATATCAGACATTACAGGACCTCCTAGCAACTTTTACCAGCTAACAATACGTTAGTTTGTAAAAGTTTGTAAAAGTTGGGAAAACAAGTTAAAAAAAATTAACGTCAATATAAAACAAACCTGAAAACTGTTTAACAGTCAAAACAAAGCCCTCTGTATCCTGCAATCAATTGTCCATTGATGTGATACTTCTGTGGTAACGTGATAGTGGGGAAACATTTCTGTGCTGCATTTCAAACTCAGTCGTTGCAATTTTCATAGGTCCCTCACCTTATGTTTCTCTGTATAGTCTTTTGCAACATGGCACAGTGTATTTGTGTTGTCACAGCTTGGCGCTGAATAACTAACTGCCTAGCATGCCTCTCCAGTGAGGGTTATATGCAGCAAGTGAATGGGAGGTGTATATTTTGGGGTTGCCTATACGTTAGAAGGTGATGTGTATCTGTCACTTATACCCTCCCACAAAACCTGCCATTTGTAAATGTTATTTCTTTCTCATCCATTGAGGAAAATAGGAAGTCATAAGTCATAATTGTCGGGTTATACTGCTGCCTATAGGAGGATTGGACACTGGCAAAAAAAATAAAAAATGCCAGATCCTCACCGGCTACCAGAGGCCTGAGGCCTTGCCTCGTACCCTGAGGTTAGTTGCATCACCTTCATATGGTCACAGCAAACAAAACATCTACGCTACGCACAAATGAGCCAGCTCCAACAGCATGATCTCCTCACTACAGGGTAATCATGCTCCCTCCCTTGCTTGTACATGTAGTGCTCTTCATGTTCTTCATGGTTTTATGCGAATAAAGGCATTTGGATCTCAGTTTGGTTTGCAGCCATCCAAGATTTTCCTTTCATCTATATGGTCACAATATGTATCTAAAGACGGAAGGGTCAGTCCTGCTGCAGTGGGTGACCCCAGCTCTTACTCTCCTGACAATTCCAGGCATATTTACCCTGTGCATCTGAAAGCACCGGTGTCTTTAATCTGAAATCTAGTTGCTCTGTGATTATAGGGTCTACTTAATTAGAGTCTTCCTTAGCAAGAGTATGTACTACTCTGTATCTGGAGGGTCAGCATGTTATCTCCGTTCTTGGGCCTTTTAAGGGTTCCTACAGCTGCAAAGAACTTCTCATTGTACTCACTGTAATGGGTGGGCCCGCGGAACCCAGAAGTTCTTAGAAAGTATGAGCCAGAAAATAATGGACATTGAGAATATGTCTTGGATTGCTTTAAAATGGGTCTGTAATAGTAAACCACAATATTCCCCAGGATATCTGTAAAGGACTATTTACTGGTTGTTTGATTCTGAACTCAACAGGTTAATTGAGAGATGCTGATGTGTTCAACTTCAACCACCTGGCTGCCTGTGTAATGTAGATTAAATCCAGACTAGCTTCCAAAGACCTTTTCATTGTTGTTTGTGATGATGTGGATTGGAGCTTGGTAGACCGTCTGGCTGCCTATTATGGGATGTTTAAGTGTCTTGGTGTGAGGAAAGGGGGGGGGAACACTCCAGCAACCCCTCCTGCTAAGACTGTTTACTGAAGGAGAAGTTTGAACACACCTGACCTGTATCACCATTGTCATTGGACAGTTTAACCCGCCCTGTTCCCCAAGGATGGGAGGGAAGTGTTTTGAAGAGAAGTGTGTTACCATGTGCTTGCAATAAAGATTCATTCCCTGTTTTGGAACTTCAACACAGAGCGTTGTCTCGTTTGTGCGGGGAGAATTATTTGTATGGGGTCTTATTCGGCTGGTTGGAGTGTCTGGTAGCTGCTGTGTGTTCGGGAATGGAATATATTTAAACAACGTTAACCCCTGTCGTTACACTCACTATTTATCTTTCAATGTTTTTTATTCAAGTTTTCCATAATACAAAGTAAGGACCATGGCATTGACTTTAACAGTGTATAGTTTTCATAGACAGAGTAGTATACAAGTACAAACACGGATAATCCGCCTCCTTCTTGGAAGAGGGTGTACTCACTATTTAAGGTTTTCCTCTATGAGGAATGGAAGCACCCTGGGAGGGCTTGTACTCCCCCTGAGCAATTGCTGAATCTGGTCCTTTTTGGAATAGAATTTGTAAAATAGCAGTTTATACCCACTGTGAATCTGCCAGTGGCCCACATTAGCAGAGAAACAACTAGGCTAGTAGAATGCTTTCTAGGGCCCCACACATGCCAGATTCTGTTGCTATCATCAGGGAATCTGTGAGCCGGTCCCCTGCTGATTGGAGCAGAGCGGGCAGATGACACAACCATGTCCATTCAGTGTCTGCAGAGCAGACACAGACAGAACCTGCTCTGCTCTATGGTTGTTCAGGAGTAAACAGACTCCACTGTCTGTTTACACCTGGCTACCTCCGATTTGCTTAGCATAAACGGAAGAGGATGGAGTCCTCTTACATTTTTTTTAGTGGGCTGAATTGGACCCGGAAGTAGGCGGGTGTAAATTGACACAAGTCTGTTTATACCCGCCTGTCCATAAAGATGAACTGACCTTCCTATAAGGTTCACCTGAAAAATTGACAAGCAGACCGGTCTGAAAAAGGCCTTATTTTTAAGGATTCTACTGAGCAACAGCTACTGTAGAAGCCTCTTTAAAGCAGAGTGTAAGAAGAAGATGTCTGGGGCTGTATGTTTTAGCTGTGATAACCTGCTGAGGCATGTAGATTTGTGTCCTATATTGGTCTGTTGTCCATACAAATGCAGAGATCACTCTGGTTAAGGTGCTGGGAGGCAGATGATGTATCCAAGGAGTGCCTCTGAGGATGAGGTAGTCCCTGGGCTGATGAACCTGTCCCCAGTTCTAGGGCTGGTGAGAACTCCTCTTCCCACTTTTGGTAAGCTCCTGACATTTGAGAATGCCCATCTCCTGGACTATACATTGCATTTCCAGAACAGGTAGTTCATTTTACATGGTGGAATAATTACCTTAGCAGGTCTCCTGACCTTACATACCCTTACCATCTAGGAGGAACAGGAGCTCTTGTTGTAATGAGGCAGTTGTTTTGGTTCCTGACTTGATTGAAATCCTGTTCTACTCAGTTCCGTCTTCAGAAGGCAAGCTCCTTACAACTTCTGTACATGGGAAAATGGTCCACACACTAAGGTGTGCTGTAGGTAGATGATGTCAGAGGTGAACCCCATAATACCCTGGGTCATCTGCATACTGAAAAAGCTATTTTTCTGATGCAGGTATCCTCTGACTGTTACAAGGAGTGCCCTAAAGACTAAAAAGGATCACTAGGGTTTAGGCCTTGCTTCCTTGGCTTGGGTTTAATCAGGTGAATGTTCTTTGCCATCATGATAAGACTCTTAACTGTTGCTCCACTGATTATGATGCAGTATTAGATCTGTGTTGGCACTTCCACTACTGTGACAGTGTAAGGCTTCAGGCAGATTTTCCCCTACGGCTGTCCCAGGGATCCCCCCTTCTTCTTCAGTCAGTTCTGTACCGAATCTCAGCCTTTGGAAAGGTGTTCCCTCCTCACGTCTCTCATGCTTAGTGAGTTCTTCCCTGTTGGAAAATGTATTATTTCTCTTACCGTCCATGGACTGACACAGCATCTTCAATCTTGACAAAGTGGGTTATGTTCCTGCTCATAGGAGAAGACTAGGCAGAATGTTAGATGTTTTAACATACCTTCCATTACGAGAGCTGAACAGCCCCACCCAGGGGGCAGTCCCTCCGGACATAACCCTCCTACCTGCAGCCAGCAGCCTCAGTTTTTTCTGCCTAGCAGAGGAGAGGACGTGGCTCTCTTCGGAGCCAGTCTCTTGAAGAAATATTTTTATTCCTTTTGAATTTTTATTATTTTATTTTTGAGAATTCTTCTATCAACAGTCGGCTGGGCAACAGGTTGGGTAGTTGCTATCCTCGTAGTCTTCCCAGTCCGACCATCGAGCGTGCTGATCCTCGCTCAGCGTGAGATCACTCCACGACATACCCCACGGCTCCAGGGGTGGTCGGTGAGCTTTTTGCTCCAGGGTCCACATATGTCTGAACAGTTTTGCTGTATCTTTCACAGTGGACCGGGCCAACAGCTACTCAGTACTGTACTGTGATAGGCCTGTCAGGAACACACCAGTGGGTCTGGTGTGCACTGACTGGGGGTGCCTGGGGGCCATTCTGTCCCGTGGGGGTCCGTGGGGGTCTGCATTCTATGTGGAGATGCTTCTTATGTGAACCTGGGCCTTCTGTTTTACTATGTTTTTTCTTTTATATTGAAAATTGCATTGGCGGCCATCTTGCCGTGGCCACGCAGTGGCGCACTTATCATTGCGGCGGGCATTTTCTTGAAGTTGCGTGCTTTTTTTGTGCTAGTTGGTCTCTATCGCTGCCTAAGAACGGCGTGATTCTCCTCACAGTCAACACACTGTTCACTCGCGCTGAGAGCGGGACACAGGCAGCAGAACCGAGCGGTCCTAGCCGGGTTGGTGAGTCCCCTGGGTAACCCCCCACAGTCAGTGCAGCCTGAGGGTAGACTTTTTTCTCACATTTTGACAAAGTCTCAGAGGGTGCTGTGGTATCATGGAGTCAGTGTCACCTGCTTCCCCATTCATGTCAGAGGCAACTGGCAGTGCTTCTGCACCTGCGGTCCCTATGGACCAGTCGTCGGCAGTCCTGGAATCATTTGTTGCGGCGTGCGATTGCAAGGGAGCTTTAAAGTGCCCTCTCCCCACACCATCTCCAGGGGAGTGCTCTGATTCTGATATGGGCATTGCTGTGGCACAGGCCCCTAGCTCTGAATTTTTGGATATTTTTGACCAAGACATTCCTTGTGAGGAAGACTCCTTATCTGGGTCAGTACATGACAGGAAGCTTGTTAGTGAACTCATTGATGCTGTGAGGGACACTCTCAAGCTGGATGCTGCGGCTGAAGAACCTCTGGTGGAGGCAGTCTCCTTTGGCTCATTTAAAAACTTAAGCCCCGGACCATTTGGTAGCTAAAGGACCAGAGGTGAATTCAGAATTTTGCACTGCGCTGCTTTAACTGTAAATTGTGCGAACATGCAATGTTGTACCCAAACGAAATTTGCGTCCTTTTCTTCCCACAAATAGAGCTTTCTTTTAATGGTATTTGATTGCCTCTGCGATTTTTATTTTTTGCGATATAAACGGAAAAAGACCGAAAATTTAGAAAAAAAAATGATATTTTCTACTTTTTGTTATAAGAAAAATCGAATAAACTCAATTTTAGTCATACATTTAGGCCAAAATGTATTCAGCCACATGTCTTTAGTAAAAAAAATGTCAATAAGCGTATATTTATTGGTTTGCGCAAAAGTTATAGCGTTTACAAACTAGGGTACATTTTCTGGAATTTACACAGCTTTTAATTTATGACTGCCTATCTCATTTCTTGAGGTGCTAAAATGACAGGGCAGTACAAAACCCCCCCAAATGACCCCATTTTAGAAAGTAGACACCCCAAGGAAATTGCTGAGAGGCATGTTGAGCCCATTGAATATTTTTTTTTTGTCCCAAGTGATTGAATAATGACAAAAAAAAAAAAATAATTACAAAAAGTTGTCACTAAATGATATATTGCTCACACATGCCATGGTTATATGTGGAATTGCACCCCAAAATACATTCTGCTGCTTCTCCTGAGTACGGGGATACCACATGTGTGGGACTTTTTAGGAGCCTAGCCACGTACGGGACCCCGGAAACCAAGCACCGCCTTCAGGATTTCTAAGGGCGCAAATTTTTGATTTCACTCCTCACTACCTATCACAGTTTTGAAGGCCATAAAATGCCAAAATAGCACAAAACCCCCCCAAATGACCCCATTTTAGAAAGTAGACACCCCAAGGAAATTGCTGAGAGGCCTGTTGAGCCCATTGAATATTTTTTTTTGTCCCAAGTGATTGAATAATGACAAAAAAAAAAAAAAAAATTACAAAAAGTTGTCACTAAATGATATATTGCTCACACATGCCATGGTTATATGTGGAATTGCACCCCAAAATACATTCTGCTGCTTCTCCTGAGTACAGGGATACCACATGTGTGGGACTTTTTAGGAGCCTAGCCACGTACGGGACCCCGGAAACCAAGCACCGCCTCCAGGATTTCTAAGGGCGCAAATTTTTGATTTCACTCCTCACTACCTATCACAGTTTTGAAGGCCATAAAATGCCAAAATAGCACAAAGCCCCCCCAAATGACCCCATTTTGGAAAGTAGACACCCCAAGCTGTTTGCTGAGAGGCATGGTGAGTATTTTACAGCTCTCATTTGTTTTTGAAAATGAAGAAAGAACATTTTTTTTTCTTTTTTTTTTCAATTTTCAAAACTTTGTGACAAAAAGCGAGCTCTGCAAAATACTCACAATACCTCTCAGCAAATAGCTTGGGGTGTCTACTTTCCAAAATGGGGTCATTTGGGGGGGTTTGTGCCATCTGGGCATTCCATGGCCTCCGAAACTGTGATAGGCAGTGAGAAGTGAAATCAAAAATTGACATCCTTAGAAAGCCTGAAGGCGGTGCTTGGTTTTTGGGGTCCCGTACGCGGCTAGGCTCCCAAAAAGTCTCACACATGTGGTATCCCCGTACTCAGGAGAAGCAACAGAATGTATTTTGGGGTGTAATTCCACATATGCCCATGGCATGTTTGAGCAATATATCATTTAGTGACAACTTTGTGCAAAAAAAATAAAATAAAATAAAAAATTGTATTTTTTCCGCAACTTGTGTCAACATATAAAATATTCCATGGACTCGACATGCCTCTCAGTATATAGCTTGGGGTGTCTACTTTCCAAAATGGGGTCATTTGGGGGGGTTTTGAACTGTTCTGGCATTTTATACACAACATTAGGAAGCTTACATCCACTCTTCTAACCACTTGAAGACAAAGCCCTTTTTGACACTTTTTGTTTACATGAAAACATATTTTTTTTTGCAAGAAAATTATGTTGAACCCCCAAACATTATATATATTTTTAAAGCAAAGGCCCTACAGAATAAAATGGTGGGTGTTGCATTTTTTTTTTCTACACAGTATTTGCGCAGCGATTTTTCAAACGCATTTTTTTGGGAAAAAATACACTTTTTTATTTTAATGCACTAAAACACACTATATTGCCCAAATGTTTGATGAAATAAAAAAGATGATCTTAGGCCGAGTACATAGATACCAAACACGACATGCTTTAAAATTTCGCACAAACGCGCATTAGCGACAAACTACATACATTTTTAAAAGCCTTTAAAAGCATTTACAGGTTACCCCGTTAGATTTACAGAGGAGGTCTACTGCTAAAATGACTGCCCTCGATCTGACCTTCGCGGTGATACCTCACATGCATGGTGCAATTGCTGTTTACATATGACGCCAGACCGACGCTTGCGTTCGCCATGCAAGAGCAGGGCAGGACAGGGGTGCTTTTTTTTTTTTTTTTTTTTTGTTATTATTAATTTTGCTTTTATATTTTATTTTTAAACTGTTGCTTCCATATTTATTCATTTTTATCACTTTTATTGTTATCTCAGGGAATGTAAATATCCCCTATGATAGCAATAGGTAATGACAGGTACTCTTTTTTGAAAAAACTGGGGTCTATTGGACCCTAGATCTTTCCTCTGCCCTCAAAGCATCTGACCACACCAAGATCGGTGTGATAAGATGCTTTCCCAATTTCCCAATGGCGCTTTTTATATCCGGGGGGGGGCATTCCCTCCCACTGCTTGTAAAAGCAGTCCAGAGGCTAATTAGCCACTAGGATTGCTTTTACATGAAAGCCGGCCGCTGGCTGAAAAGAATGATACCAAGATGATACCTAAACCCGCAGGCATCATTCTGGTATAAACATTCAAAGTCCAGCAACATACCAGTACGTTGCTGGTCCTTGTTGGACATGTATTGTAATCTTTTTTTTCATGCAGCCTGTTGGCTGAACGAAAAAAAAAGATTGATCGGTGGGTATGCCCACCATTAGAATACCGCCCTTCATCCACCCACTTCTAATGATGGGCATACATGCACCATTTATATATGCCGAAGCATGGGGGCATCTTCTCGCAAAAGTTATGCCGCGTACACATGGTCAGACTTTTCCACGGGCAAGCCTCCGTCGGAATTTCGACCGTATATACACGGCATTAGGAGCAAAATCGCTCCTCCGCTCCTGCTGCCCCAATGCTTCGGCATATATGCTTTTTTTTTTTAACTGTGGTGGTGAAATCACCTCCTACAGCACTGGAGTCGCAGGGATCAGGCCTGTCTCTGCGAACGCTGCAGTTATGTGTGTTGTGTTTTGCAAGTGACAGTGATCGATCGATACTGCACTTTGGTGGCCTGGGCTGGACGGAGGGGCAAAACGTTTTTGGGAACCCTAAACTGCTGGGGACGCTAGTATAGATCTGATCAGATCAGATATTGAGCTGATCAGATACTATACCACTAAGGGGGTTGTATGCTTCACGCGTGGGTGTTAGCGCTACTGGCACTAACCTGACGCTGCCTGGGGTGTGACGCAGACCCTCTCTGATGCTAAAACCTAACTGATATCACCCGCCGGGCGATCAGGGGGTTAAACCTTTATTGGGTTATATACGGCGGGTGCCCTGACACTATAAAAAGCAAACTAACTAACCAGCGTCACCCGTAACACTTATATGATGATCACTGGTGAAAGGGTTAACTAGGGGCAATTAGGGGGTTAAAACCTTTATTAGGTAATATATGGGGGTACCTGACGCTATATAAAAACCTGACGGCGAACCTAAAAAAATTTTACTGGCTACCTATCGGCATCACCGACACTAAGACAACGATCATAAAAACGATTGCTTAGCGACAGTGGTGATAGGGGGTGAAAGGGTTACCTGGGGGGCGATCAGGGGGTTAAACCTTTATTAGATAATATATGGGGGTACCTGACGCTATAAAAACCTGCGGCGAACCTAAAAAAAATTACTGGCTACCGATCAGCATCACCCACGCTAAGACATCGATTAGAAAAATGATCGCATAGTGACGGCGGTGCTAGGGGGTGAAAGGGTTACCTGGGGGGTGATCAAGGGGGTTACACCTTTATTAGGTAATATATGGGGGTACCCGACGCTATAAAAACCTGCGGCGAACCTAAAAAAAATTACTGGCTACCGATCAGCATCGCCGACGCTAAGACATCGATCAGAAAAATTATCGCTTAGTGACAGTGGTGATAGGGGTGAAAGGGTTACCTGGGGGGGCGATCAAGGGGGTTAAACCTTTATTAGGTAATATATGGGGGTACCCGACGCTATAAAAACCTGCGGCGAACCTAAAAAAAATTACTGGCTACCGATCAGCATCACCGACGCTAAGACATCGATCAGAAAAATGATCGCATAGCGACGGCGGTGCTAGGGGGTGAAAGGGTTACCTGGGGGGTGATCAAGGGGGTTAAACCTTTATTAGGTAATATATGGGGGTACCCGACGCTATAAAAACCTGCGGCGAACCTAAAAAAAATTACTGGCTACCGATCAGCATCGCCGACGCTAAGACATCGATCAGAAAAATTATAACTTAGTGACAGTGGTGATAGGGGGTGAAAGGGTTACCTGGGGGGCGATCAAGGGGGTTAAACCTTCATTAGGTAATTTATGGGGGTACCCGACGCTATAAAAACCTGCGGCGAACCTAAAAAAAATTACTGGCTACCGATCAGCATCACCGACGCTAAGACATCGATCAGAAAAATGATTGCTTAGTGACGGCGGTGCTAGGGGGTGAAAGGGTTATCTGGGGGGTGATCAGGAGGTTAAACCTTTATTAGGGGGGGTTAGGGGGCTACACTGGACCTAAAACTAAATGTAGTGACACTTTTACAGTCACAAATGTCACTGATTGCAGTGATCACTAAATAAATGGTCACTGCAATCAGTGACTGGGGGCTGGGGGGGGCTGGGGGGTGATCTGGGGGGGCCTGGGGGGGCGATTTATGTGCCTATGTGTCCTGGTGTCAGTGTGCTGTTTTGTGTACTAACCTGCATCTTCTCCTGTACGGCGCTCGGTATATGTGAGCGCCGCAGGAGAGATGACATCACTTCCTCCTTCCTGGCAGGCAGGGGAAGCTCTCTCATTCGCCGGGAGCGATCGAGAGGGGGTGGCCGGAATCGAACGGCCGTCCCCTCATGCCGGATCGCTCCCGAAGGTAAAACGACCACCCACTGTAAAGAAGGGGGGTCCGATCGGACCCCCCAACTATACAAAGGCAATCACGTATATGTACGTGATTCTGCCTGTCGGTGCCATTCTGCTGACGTATATTTACAGTGGGCGGTCATTAAGTGGTTAAAGTTAATCCTTCTAAGAAGGTTTTTCCCTATACACCTTTCTTTGACAGATTCATAGACCAGGTTTGGGACAAACCGCAGAAGTCCTTTGCGGTCTCGCAGCGTCTGGCCGTTAGGTACCCCTTTGAGGAGAGCCTGATTAAAAAATGAGCCTCTCCTCCGGTGGTCGACCCCCCGGGTCACCCGATTGAATAAAGCCACAACTCTCCCAGTTGAGGGTACCCCTGCCTTTAAGGACCCTACTGATAGGAGGTCGGAAGTGGTGAGCAGAGCCATGTTCACCATGCTGGGATCCGCACTACGTCCTCTTGTAGCGGCGACCCTGGTGTCTCAGACACTCACGGAATGGGCGAAGATTCTGCACCAGACTGTGCAGGAGCATAATCTTCCTCCGGATTGCATTGCACTGGCTGACCAAATGGTACAGGGCCTGGTGTATGTGTGGGATGCCACTATGGACGTTGCCCCCCTAATCTCTAGGGCCTCAGTGTCTGCAGTGGTTTTGCGTTGCCTGATCTGGTTAAAATGCTGGTCTGCTGACCTGGCCTCTAAGAAGCTCCTGACGGATTTGACTTTCAAGGGCGGAAGGCTATTTGATGCTTCCCTGGATGACATTATTAAAAATGTCACGGGGCGTAAGAGCACCCTTCTTCCTCAGCCTACTAAGGCAAAGGTGCCACGCCATAAGCCAGTTTCAGGGATTTTTTTTTAATCTGTTTGTGGTCCCAAAGAAGGACGGAGTCCGTCCAATTCTGGACCTCAAGGCCCTAAATGCCTTTGTGAAGGTTCGGACATTTCACATGGAATCCATTCGCTCTGTGATTGCTGTGCTCCACCCGGGGGATTTTCTGGCATCCTTGGACATCAAGGACACCTACTTGCATTCTCCAATCTGCGCAGGTCACCAGAAGGTCACTATCAGTTTGTGACTCTTCCCTTCGGTTTGGCGTCAGCACCGCCGGTTTTCACCAAGGTGCTTTCCCCCGATTCTAGCTTTGCTGAGACAGCGAGGCATTGCTATCGTGGGCTATCTAGATGATCTTCTTCTGAGAGCAGACTCTGGCTCAGAATTAGAGGAAAATGTGGTAATAGCCAGTCAGGCCCTCCGAGAATTCGGCTGGCTGCTGAACATTCATAAGTCGGTCCTGGTTCCTGGTTCCTGGTACCTAGGATTGATCCTTGACTCCTCGGAGTGGAGGGTATTTCTACCCTTAGAAAAATTGCAGACTCTTCAATCTGTGGTACGGGTGCTGACATCCCGCAAATGGTCGTCAATCCGTTTTTGCGTGAGGGTCCTGGGACTCATGGTGGCTTCCATCGAGGCGGTGCCGTATGCCCAATTCCACCCTCGAGTCTTACAAAAGGAGATCCTATCTTGCTGGAACAAGTCTCCATTATCACTGGATAGTCATATCCAGGTGAGTCACCTGGTCAGGGCATCCCTGACGTGGTGGCTGAGATCCCCGGCCCTTCAGTCAGGGAAGTCGTTCCTTCCTGTCCAGTGGACTGTGATCACGATGGACGCCAGTCTTTTGGGCTGGGACGGAGTCTGGGGAGTTCTGTCAGCTCAAGGGCTCTGGACTCCGGACGAGTCCTGTCTGCCGATCAATGTCCTGGAACTCCGGGCAATCAGACTGTGCCTCTCCTCGTGGTCAAGGAGACTGCAGGGACGCTCAGTAAGGATCCAGTCGGACAACACCACAGCGGTGGCTTATGTCAACCATCAGGGGGGAACTCGGAGCTCAACGGCGGCGTCCGAGGTCACTCACATCCTAAGGTGGGCGAAAAGAAACGTGCCGACTCTGTCGGCTGTTTACATTCCAGGAGTAGACAACTGGCAGGCGGACTATCTGAGCCACCAGATGTTGGACCAGGGGGAATGGTCCTTGCATCCAGAGGTGTTTCACCTCCTTTGCCGGAGGTGGGGCACACCGGATGAGGACCTTTTGGCCTCTCGACTCAATCGCAAGGTGTCGAGATTCGTGGCCAGGTCCAGGGATCCCTAGGCAGACGCGTCAGACGCGTTGGTGGCCCCGTGGGGTCGGTATCGGTTGATTTATGCCTATCCTCCACTGAAGTTGCTTCCTCGCCTTCTTCGCAGGGTGGAGGCCAAGGGGATTACGGTGATCCTCATCGCTCCAGATTGGCCTTGGCGTCCTTGGTACGCCGATCTTGTGCGCCTAGTGGTGGACGTTCCATGGTGGGAGGACCTTCTGTCTCAAGGTCCCATACTTCATCCTGCTTTACAGTCGCTGGCTTTAACGGCATGGCTATTGAAAGCCAGGTGCTGAAGGACCATGGTCTCTCAGATTCGGTCATCTCGACCATGCTGAGGGCACGGAAATCTTCCTCCAGGAAGATATACCACCGTACCTGGAGAGTCTACATTGCTATGTGCGAGGAGCTGGATTGGCATCCACGAACGTATTCCGTTCCCAGGATCCTGCTGTTCTTACAGCGTGGTGTGGACAAAAAGCTTGCTTTAAGCACCATTAAGGGTCAGATTTTGGCTTTAGCTATTCTCTTTCTGCGGCCGCTTGCAGGCCATTCTTTGATTAGTACCTTCGTAGGGGGGGTCCGCCATGTGCTCCCCCCTATTAAACCACCTCTTCCTCCTTGGGATTTGAATTTGGTGCTCTCGGTTCTTCAGGAACCTCCTTTGTAGAACATCAGAGAGATTCCTCTCTTAACTTTGTCTCAGAAGGTGGCTTTCCTAGTAGCCATTACTTCTGTCAGAAGGGTTTCTGAATTGGCGGCCTTGTCTTGCAAACCGCCATACTTGGTCCTCCATAAGGATAAGGCGGTGCTACGCCCACAGCCTTCTTTTCTCCCGAAGGTGGTCTTGGCCTTCCACCTTAATGAGGACATCGTACTTCCATCTTTATGTCCTCGTCCTTTGCATCCTGGAGAGTTTGCGCTCCACACATTGGACATGGTACATGCCTTCCGGGTGTACCTGTCTGCTACGGCTTCGATTCGGAAGTCTGACTCGCTGTTTGTGTCTGGTCCAAACCAGGGCCAATTGGTTTTGTCTGCCACCATTTCCCGGTGGATCAGGCAGACTGTCATACAGGCCTATGCCCTTAAGGGGCGGGCGCCTCCCTTTCCGGTTACGGCGCATTCAACCAGGTGCTTCCTGGGCTTTCCGACATCAACCTGGTCGTCTGCACATACCTTTTCAAAGTTTTATAAGGTTGATGTGGCTACATCTTCTGATGCTTCCTTCGGCCGCAAGGTTTTGCAGACGGCTGTTTAAAGTTGCAACTCCTCCGTTGAGGAACTCTGCTTGTTTGGGGTGTAGTTTAGTTTTTCCTTGATACTGTTCCCACCCCTCGTTCTTTGACACTGCTTTGGGACGTCCCACTTTGTCAAGATTGAAGATGCTGTGTCAGTCCATGGACGGTAAGAGAAAATAGGATTTTTTTGTACTCACCGTAAAATCCTTTTCTCTGACGTCCATGGACTGACACAGCACCCACCCCTCCTTTTTTGTGTTGTACTAATTTAATACAAACTGAGGCTGCTGGCTGCAGGTAGGAGGGTTATGTCCGGAGGGACCGCCCCCTGGTCTGGGCTGTTCAGCTCTGGTAATGGAAGGTATGTTAAAACATCTAACATTCTGCCTAGTCTTCTCCTATGAGCAGGAACATAACCCACTTTGTCAAGATTGAAGATGCTGTGTCAGTCCATGGACGGTAAGAGAAAAGGATTTTACGGTGAGTACAAAAAATCTAATTTTTTGTCCCATATCCTGCTTTGGTCAGATTGACCAGTTCCTGATTATGGTCTGTGTTTAGGGGTTCCTCTCATACTGTGGGGTTGATTTATTAAAACGGGAAAGTGCAACATCTGATGCAGGTCTGCATAGAAACCAATAAGCGTTCAGGTTTTTTTTTTGTTAACACTTAATTGAACAAGCTGAAGTTAGAAGCTGATTCGTGTGAATTTTCTTGTCTTTGACATTTTATCCCCAACTCTTGCCATCCTCCTACTAAATTTGGTCTCATGCAGTGCCAGATTCGGGCGTTAAGCTTCACGCAGTCTGTTTAGCCTGTTCGCGATTATTTGTTGTTGCCCATCTCTGAGTTTGACTGCTTTTGGATGTCCCGACCGTATATGATTTCCTGTGTCCCTCAACGTACAATAAAGAAAAAAATGATTTTTGTATTTCGCATAAAATCCCTTTCTTGGAGTCCAATAAGAGACACAGGTCTTACCCCTTTGTCTTTATGATCATGCTCTGTCTGGTACTGCTTATTGCTAAACTGAGACTCGCTGGCAAAAGGAGAGGGTTAGCCTGAGCTGGGACACAATGGTTTGCCTGTGTCCAATGTGCCTGTAGACAGCAGTGTAATCAAACAGTATATTACTTCCTGTGTTCCTCAATAAACTCCAAGGAAAGGATTTTATGCTAAGTACAGAAATCCTTTATTTTTAATACCTAGAGTTATATCATGCATTCCAAGCTCAGTCAGGAAACCTAATTGTTGCTCTTCCTAATGCCTTGTACAAGTTAAAAGAACAACTGGCTCAATTGTCAGTTGTGTATGCACATGTATTTTTTAAATGTTTAGCAAAATACCCCCAATAAGAGCAAAATAAAATGCAGAACTAAGGCCTAAAACAGACACAGTCAGAAAGCTTACAAGTACTGCCTCTGTAACCAATCAGCTTCTAGCTCCCATTTCCAAAGCTTAACTTAACAAGCTTGATAGCAGCTGATTGGTTGCTATGCACAGCTGCTCCAGATTCTGGCTGCTCTGGTCTTAGTAAATTTCCCTCACTGTATAGTACACCAAAATTACTGCATACTCCAAGCTGAGAGATAATTCTTGCAATATCAAATGGGGTTAGAATTCTATAGATCTCTTTCATTTGATGCTGTCACTTTACCATGCATACTGGATATTTATTGTATTTCAGACTATGATGACCACATCTAGTGATGAGCCGAACACCCCCGGGTTCGGTTCGCACCAGAACCCGCAAACGGACTGAAAGTTCGTACGAACATTAGAACCCTATTAAATACAATGGATGCGAACGTTCGAATTCTAAAGTGCTAATTATAACAACTATTATGCATGTTATTGTCCTAAAAAGGGTTTGGGAACCCGGGTTCTGCACCAGGGGACATGTATCAATGCAAAAATAAGTTTTAAAAACGGTCGTTTTTCGAGAGCAGTCATTTTAATGATGCATAAAGTGAAAAAAAAAAAGTCAAATATTCCTTTAAATATCGTACCTGGGGGGTGTCTAAAGTATGCCTGTGAAGTGCCACGTGTTTCCCGTGTTTAGAACTGTCCCTGCACAAAATGACACTTCTAAAGGAAAAAAAAAGCCATTTAAAACTGCTTGCGGCTTTAATGTAATGTCTGGTCCCGGTAATATGGATGATAATCTTTAAGAAAAATGGCATAGCTACCCCCCCATGACCCCCCCCCCTACCCCAGCCCATTACCAGCCCCTTTGGGTCTTGTATGGATATTAAGGGGAACCCCGCACATAAAATAAAAAAGGCCCTATATACTCTGAACAGCCGTATACAGGCGGTGCATACAAGACAGGGACTGTAGGTTTGTTCTTATGTAGAATCTGTTTGTAATTTTGAACAGGTACATTGTTGAAGTGTAGCTCCAGCCCAAAAATCTATTTTTAAACTTTTTGGAAAACATAGGTAAGGGTTATCACCCCTGTAACATTTGTTTTGCTGTCTGTGTCCCTGTTCAGAACATTTCACCTCACTTTCCGTCCCAATGACAACTGTTTTTGAAATGTGGTGTTTTTCTTGAAACAAGGATTGCCGATAAAGCATCAGTACAGAGGAGACACCTTTCTCCCATATTTATTCTTACAGGAGAGAATTTTCCTTCCTAGTGGTAGATTTCCTCTCACTTCCTGTTGTCTTCTTGCGTTTGCAAGTAGGAGTCGTTTGTAAGTTGGATGTTTGAAAGTAGGGACCTGCCGTATATACTCTGCAGAAATAGGCCCCTTAGTTGTTGGTGTTGGCACAACACTGTAAGCACTCACAGTTACTCTTGGTTGGTGCTGGAACGCCCTGCTGTCAACTATTATATCAGGAATTTTAATTACATATAATTGTTGAACAGTGGTAGTAAAAATTGGGCCTTTGATGGTGGTGCTGGTGCCACAACACTGTAAGCCCTGACAGTTACTCTTGGTGGGTGCAGCAATGGGCCCTGCTGTGAATTATTAGATCAAGAATTGTAATTGCATGCCCCTGTTGAACTGGGGCTGAAAAATTGGGCCTTAGGCACTGGTGGCACAACACTACAACCCCTCACAGATACTGTACTTGGAGCACAGCAATGAGCCCTGTTGCAAAGTATTGCTTCAAAAATTGTAATGACACGCCCCTGTTAAACAGGGGCTGAAAAATTGGGCCTTAGGCACTGGTGCCACAACACTCCAACCCCTCACAGATACTGTACTTGGAGCACAGCAATGAGCCCTATGGCAAATTATTGCTAAAAAAATTGTAATTACACGCCCCTGTAAAACAGGGGCTGAAAAATTGGGCCTTAGCCACTGGTGGCGGCACCCATAAACAAAAATGATCTTCCAAGCTATCATCATCAATCGTATCATTGAGGACTCGGAGGAGGAGGATAGCCAGTCAACATAACAGCACAGGCACTCAGCATCAGCATCAGTCTTGAAGGGATGTGACATGTTAAAATCAATTAGTCTGTTATATCAGCATCAGGTGTGTGGTAGCTGGTGGTGATCCAAGACTGGTTCATCTTGATGAAAGTCAGTCGATCAACAGAGTCGGTGGACAGGCGCACCCTGTGATCTGTGACAAATCCTCCAGCAGCACTGAATGTGCGTTCCGTAAGAACGCTGGATGCAGGACAGGCCAGTAGCTCAATTGCATACTGTGCAAGCTCTGGCCAGTGATCCATCCTCAAGACCCAGTAAGCCAGAGGATTTTCGGTGGGGAAGGTGTCCAAGTCTGACCTTGCCCCTAGATATTCCTGCACCATGTTTATCAGACGCTGGCGATGGTTGCTGGAACCGATCATACTTTGGGGCTGCGGACTAAAGAATTGTCTGAACGCATCGGTCAGACGGCCACCTTCCCCACCGCTCCTTCTTTGACTGGCCGAAGCCTCAGCAACTCGTTGTCCAGGACCAGGAGTTTGTAACCTCCCAGTCTCTGGGAACGCGTTGTACAGACCTTTCTGCAAGGCCTCCCGGAGTTGTCTCATCCTCTGCTCCCTCTGCGACGGTAACATAAGGTCTGCAACCTTACCCTTGTACGTACCGTGGATCAAGGAGAGTGGCCAGCCAGTAATGGTCCCTCTCCTTGATCCGAAGAATACGAGGATCCTTCCGCAGACTTTGCAGGATCAGGGAGGCCATGCAGCGTAGGTTTGCTGAGGCATTCGCTCCGGAGTCCTCTGGGTCACTAAGGACGACATGATCCGCAGCCACCTCCTCCCAGCCACGTACAAGTCCACTGGTTTCTTGGGACTGTAAATCATCCCTAAAAGACTGCTGCTGATGATGCTGAGTGCCAGCCTCCACCTCCATGCTGACACAATCCTCCTCCTCCTCCTCCTCCTCCTCCTCCTCCTCTTCCTGTGCGATGGGTGGGACAGAAGGAACACTGTCTGGGTAAAGGGGGCCTTGAGAGGCAAGGAAGTCCTCCTCTTCCTGCCTCTGTTCTGCCTCAAGTGCCCTGTCCATTATTCCACGCAGCGTGTGCTCCAACAGGTGGACAAGAGGTACAGTGTCACTGATGCATGCACTGTCACTGCTCACCATCCTCGTGGCCTCCTCAAATGGTGCCAGGACAGTGCATGCATCCCTGATCATGCCCCACTGGCGTGGAGAAAAAAAACCAAGCTCCCCTGACCCTGTCCTGGTGCCGTAGTCGCACAGGTACTCATTGATGGCCCTCTGCTGCGTGTGCAGCCGCTGCAGCATGGCCAACGTTGAGTTCCACCTGGTGGGCATGTCACATATAAGGCGGTTCTTGGGCAGGTTCAACTCCTTTTGCAGCTCAGCCAGGCGAGCACTGGCATTATAAGATCTGCGGAAATGCACACAGACTTTCCTGGCCTGCCTCAGGACATCCTGTAAGCCCGGGTACCTGCCCAAGAACCGCTGCACCACCAGGTTAAGGACGTGAGCCACACAGGGCACATGGGTCAGTTGTCCCTGTCGGAGGGCGGAGAGGAGGTTGGTGCCATTGTCGCAAACCACCATTCCTGGCTTAAGCTGGCGTGGCGTCAACCACCTCTCGGCCTGGCCCTGCAGAGCAGACAGGACCTCTGCCCCAGTGTGGCTTCTGTCCCCCAAACACACCAGCGCAAGCACGGCATGGCATCTTTTTGCCTGCGTACTTGCGTAGCCCCTTGAACGCCTACGGAGCACCGCTGGTTCCGAGGACAAACCACAGGAAGAGGCCATGGAGGAAGAAGAAGAGGAGGGGGTGGAGGAGAGAGGTGTGTCACAACCAGTAGTAGCATTTTGGAGGCGTGGCGGTGGAACAACCTCCAACACTACTGCACCTTGTCCTGCATCCTTCCCAGCTGCCAAAAGAGTGACCCAATGGGCCGTGAAAGAAAGGTAACGTCCCTGTCCATGCCTGCTGGACCATGAGTCAGCGGTAATATGCACCTTACCGCTGACCGCCCTGTCCAGCGAGGCCAAGACATTGCCTTCCACATGCCGGTAGAGAGCCGGAATAGCCTTCCGTGAGAAAAAGTGGCGTTTGGGAACCTGCCACTGAGGAACCGCACATTGCACAAACTCACGGAAGGGGGCCGAGTCTACCAACTGAAAAGGCAGCAGTTGAAGCGCTAGCAATTTAGCCAAGCTAGCATTCAACCGCTGGGCATGTGGATGGCTGGGAGTGAACTTCTTTCGACGGTCCAGCAGCTGGGGCAGGGAAATTTGCCTGCTAGAATCGGACGTCGGTGTACTGCTAGCAGAGTGGCCGCAAGTACTTGGCTGTGACACACCTAATTCTACACCTTCATTCCTCTCAGTGCATGTTTCAGAGAGGACTGAAGTTATAGTGGGGTTGGAGATCCCAGCTGATGCGGTGCAAGGAGAGGTCCGCTTTGTTCTTTGGTGTGGGTCTTTGAGGTAGGCTTGCCAACGAGCTGCATGGCAGGTCAACATATGTCTGGTCAGGCATGTGGTACCCAAGCGGCTGATGTTTTAGCCACGCGATATACGCTTGAGACATATGTTGCAAACAGCAGCTGTGCGATCTGATGCACTAGCCTCAAAAAAGGCCCACACCAAAGAACTTTCTGAATGACGGGCAGAGGCAGCGCCCTGCACAGGCGGAGCTCTGCGGTGTGATTCCGTCGGTGTACTGCCCTTACGCTGGCCACCAAAGGGCATCCTGCCTCGTTGGAGATGTGCCTCCTCCTCATCCTCCTCCTCCTCCTCTCTCCTATTAGGCACCCACGTGGAGTCAGTGACCTCATCATCCCCTCCCTCCTCATCACTGGAGCCAATCTGGCAGTATGCTGCAGCTGCTGGAACATGACTGCCAGATTGGTGTCCTTCTTGAGCATCCCCTCTGTCTGCTCTCACGCTACTGCCTTCCTGTAGCTGGGTTTCATCATCAGACCCTTCGAAACGCTGGGCATCCTCCTGGAGCATGTACCCAACACTGTGCTCAAACAGTTCGGGGGACTCCTCAGGAGGAGGACATGGTGGGTCTAGGGAAGGAGTGACTGATGATGAGTCTGACATTGATACCAGGGAAGAGGACGCTTTGGCAGCTGCTTTTCCAGTACCCTGAGCCTGGGTGAGAGAGGATGAGGAGGAGGAGGAGGGCTTGGTCATCCACTCTACCAAGTCTTCGGCATGATGTGGCTCAACATGTCCAGCTGCCGAAAAGAAGGACAAGCGTGTCCCATGGCCATGTGCTGATGACAATGCACCGCGTCCACGACCAGCACTGTTGCCCCCAGACACAGAGCCTGCTTGCCCTCTTTTATTGCCTCCTGACTGTCTGCCTCTCCTTGTTTGCCTTCCAGACATTCTAATAGATGGCCTGCAGGGAGATGGGAAAAAAGCAATAAGGGCTACCTTCAGGTGTCCTTCTCTGTCCCTTTACTTAAGGATTTCTAAATATGGTTGAGGATGATTCCTTTTGCACAGAATAGCACAACGACAATTTCCCTGACTGTCCAAAAAAACAAGGATTTCAAAGATGGTTGATGAGGAATGCTTTAGCACACTATAGCACAAGGAGAATTTCCCTCACTGTCCTTCCCTGTCCCTAGAAACAAGGATTATCACAGTGAAAGAAACTGACACTCTTCCTACCTATAGTTTTCTGTCCCTAGAAAAAATGTTTTTTTAAAGCACACTATAGCACAAGGAGAATTTTCCTCACTGTCCTTCCCTGTCCCTAGAAACAAGGATTATCACAGTGAAAGAAACTGACACTCTTCCTACCTATAGTTTTCTGTCCCTAGAAAAAATGTTTTTTTAAAGCACACTATAGCACACAGAGAATTTCCCTCACTTTCCTTCTTTGTCCCTAGAAACAAGGATTATCACAGTGAAAGAAACTGACACTCTTCCTTCCTATAGTTTTCTGTCCCTAGAAAAAATGTTTTTTTAAAGCACACTATAGCACAAGGAGAATTCCCTCACTGTCCTTCCCTGTCCCTAGAAACAAGGATTCGCACAGTAAAAGACACTGACACTCTCCCTACCTATAGTTTTCTGTCCCTAGAAAAAATGTTTTTTTAAAGCACACTATAGCACAAGGAGAATTCCCTCACTGTCCTTCCCTGTCCCTAGAAACAAGGATTATCACAGTGAAAGAAACTGACACTCTTCCTACCTATAGTTTTCTGTCCCTAGAAAAAATGTTTTTTTAAAGCACACTATAGCACAAGGAGAATTCCCTCACTGTCCTTCCCTGTCCCTAGAAACAAGGATTCGCACAGTAAAACACACTGACACTCTCCCTACCTATAGTTTTCTGTCCCTAGAAAAAATGTTTTTTTAAAGCACACTATAGCACAAGGAGAATTCCCTCACTGTCCTTCCCTGTCCCTAGAAACAAGGATTCGCACAGTAAAACACACTGACACTCTCCCTACCTATAGTTTTCTGTCCCTAGAAAAAATGTTTTTTTAAAGCACACTATAGCACAAGGAGAATTTCCCTCACTTTCCTTCTTTGTCCCTAGAAACAAGGATTATCACAGTGAAAGAAACTGACACTCTTCCTACCTATAGTTTTCTGTCCCTAGAAAAAATGTTTTTTTAAAGCACACTATAGCACAAGGAGAATTCCCTCACTGTCCTTCCCTGTCCCTAGAAACAAGGATTCGCACAGTAAAACACACTGACACTCTCCCTACCTATAGTTTTCTGTCCCTAGAAAAAATGTTTTTTTTAAAGCACACTATAGCACAAGGAGAATTCCCTCACTGTCCTTCCCTGTCCCTAGAAACAAGGATTCGCACAGTAAAACACACTGACACTCTCCCTACCTATAGTTTTCTGTCCCTAGAAAAAATGTTTTTTTAAAGCACACTATAGCACAAGGAGAATTTTCCTCACTTTCCTTCTTTGTCCCTAGAAACAAGGATTATCACAGTGAAAGAAACTGACACTCTTCCTACCTATAGTTTTCTGTCCCTTGAAAAAATGTTTTTTTAAAGCACACTATAGCACAAGGAGAATTCCCTCACTGTCGTTCCCTGTCCCTAGAAACAAGGATTCGCACAGTAAAACACACTGACACTCTCCCTACCTATAGTTTTCTGTCCCTAGAAAAAATGTTTTTTTAAAGCACACTATAGCACAAGGAGAATTTCCCTCACTTTCCTTCCCTGTCCCTAGAAACAAGGATTATCACAGTGAAAGAAACTGACACTCTCCCTACCTATAGTTTTCTGTCCCTAGAAAAAATGTTTTTTTAAAGCACACTATAGCACAAGGAGAATTCCCTCACTGTCCTTCCCTGTCCCTAGAAACAAGGATTCGCACAGTAAAACACACTGACACTCTCCCTACCTATAGTTTTCTGTCCCTAGAAAAAATGTTTTTTTAAAGCACACTATAGCACAAGGAGAATTCCCTCACTGTCCTTCCCTGTCCCTAGAAACAAGGATTCGCACAGTAAAACACACTGACACTCTCCCTACCTATAGTTTTCTGTCCCTAGAAAAAATGTTTTTTTAAAGCACACTATAGCACAAGGAGAATTCCCTCACTGTCCTTCCCTGTCCCTAGAAACAAGGATTCGCACAGTAAAACACACTGACACTCTCCCTACCTATAGTTTTCTGTCCCTAGAAAAAATGTTTTTTTAAAGCACACTATAGCACAAGGAGAATTCCCTCACTGTCCTTCCCTGTCCCTAGAAACAAGGATTCGCACAGTAAAACACACTGACACTCTCCCTACCTATCCTTCTCTTTCCCTAAACTAAAGGAATCCAGGTTAAGCAAGAAAAAAATAAATGTCACTGTCCCTGCCTATGCTTCTCTTTCCCTGCTCCGGAACACACTACACTAGGCCGCCGTGCTGGCGGCCTTTTATAGTGTGGGGCGTGTACTAAACACCCTCAGCAATAATTGGCCACAGGCATCCTGCCTGTGGCCAATCATTGCTCTCCTCGCTGCCGGCGCTGTGATTGGCCAAGCATGCGGGGTCACAGTGCATGCTTGGCCAATCACAGCGCCTGGATGACACTGCGATGGCGTAGTGCATTGTGGGCCGTTCGCGTCACTCGAATTTGGCGCGAATGGCCCAAATCGTTCGATCTTCGTCGAACGATCGAACAGCCGATGTTCGAGTCGAACGTATGTTCGACTCGAACACGAAGCTCATCCCTAACCACATCCATAAAGTGCTGACCAGATGCCTTTTTCTGGTGCAAAAATTAATAATACAGAAATAAGTGCCATCTCACCCGACTATGAAACATTGGGTATCCTATGTTAACCTGATATTAAAGTTTAAAGAGTTGATGTGTCAGCATAGATATATCAATCATGATTTCCAGAACATCTGGTCTGAATGGCTGCTAACACCTGGCTTGGTTTCCTTCGACCTGCTTCAGAAAACATGCTTATGCAGGAACTGCCTGTACAGTTTTACGCATGAATTCTTGAACTATATGTATATATTGTGACTTAACAATTATTCAGTGCACACATTGGACATTATTTGTATGCTGGCATAATTGTGCTTACTGGCATAGATGCTTTCCAAATAATCTTTTGTAAAACATAAATCAGCTCGATCGTCATCAGAGTAAGATACGGTTGTAATGCAGTGATAGTAATTTAGTAATTTCTCTTATATTATGAACAGTAACAGTTATGCTATCTTTTTTAAGCAATGCAATTGAAAGAAAAACTTGAGGTTCTTTTAAAAAATCAAGCCTTACAATTACTGGTAGTAATATAAAAAAGTTTAGAAATACTTGTGATGTCACTACAGTTTCCTGGATTACAAAAGTATTGCCCATGTAGTATGTAACTGTCCAGTCTCCTTGTGTCAGTCAATAGTGGAGTCTTTAGATGGCCAGACAGCCAGAGTACAAAATGTTTGGCTCTGCCCACCAGCAGAACAGCATGTCTGGCCAGGACAGAGTTGCATTACAATTCCAGGCAGAGACGTGAGGAAGCATTATGAGCCAGTCTGAAAATTACTAAGAGGCAGCATGGCTCAATTAGACGACAGTAGCGAATAGGGCAGCCCCAGATAAAAGAGCCCTTTCACACTGTGCCGCCCTGAGCATCGGCGGTAAAACGGCGCTATTTTTGTCGGCGCTTTACCGTTGGATTTGTGGCACATTTCCGCTAGCAGACGAAAAAGGCTTAAAACCGCTCGCAATGCATTTTGCCGGATGTACGGTGGCGCATTGAGTTCACCGCTCCTAATGCGCTCCTAATGCGCTCCTAAGAAGCTGCTGGCAGGACTTTTTCTGATGCCCTGCCAGCGCACCACTCCAGTGTGAAAGCCCTGAGGTTTCAAACTGGAGTGAATGGAGCAGCGGTTTTAGGGCGGTTTGCAGGCGCTATTTTTAACGCTGTAGCGCCTGCAAAATGCCCTCGGTGTGAAAGGGGTCTTAATAAGAGGCAATGTACAGTTCCTTGAAAAAGTATTCATACCCCTTGACATTTTCCTGATTTTGTCATGTAACAACCAAAAACCTAAATATATTTTATTGGGATTTTATGTGATAGACCAACACAAAGTGGCACATAATTGTGAAGTGGATGGAAAATGATAAACGGTTTTCAACTTTTTTTACTAATAAATATGTGAAAAGTGTGGCATGCATTTGTATTCAGCCCCCGAGTCAATACTTTGTAGAACCACCTTTCGCTGCAATTACAGCTGCAAATATTTTTGGGGATGTCTCTACCAGCTTTGCACATCTAGAGAGTGACATTTTTGCCCATTCTTCTTCTCAAAATAGCTCAAGCTCTGTCAGATTGGATGGAGAGCATCTGCGAACAGCAATTTTCAAGTCTTGCCACAGATTCTCAATTGAATTTAGGCCTGGACTTTGTCTGGGCCATTCTAACACATGAATATGCTTTGATAAACCATTCCATTGTAGCTCTGGCTGTATGTTTAGGGTTGTTGTCTTGCTGGAAGGCGAACCTCCACCCCAATTTCAAGTCTTTTGCAGACTCTTAACAGGTTTTCTTCTACATTGCCCTGTATTTGGCTCCATCCATCTTTCCATCTACTTTGACCAGCTTCCCTGTCCCTGCTGAAGAAAAGCATCCCCGCAACATGATGCTGCCACCACCATGTTTCACTGTTTCACAGTGGGGGTGGTGTGTTCAGGGTGATGTGCAGTGTTAGTTTTCTGACACACATACTGTTTTGCTTTTAGGCCAAAAAGATATTTTTTGGTCTCATCTGACCAGAGCACCTTCTTCCACATGTTTTCTGTGTCCCCCACATGGCTTCTCGCAAACTGCAAACTGGACTTTTTATTTCTGTCTTTCAACAATGGCTTTCTTCTTGCCACTCTTCCATAAAGGCCAGATTTGTGGAGTGCACGACTAATAGTTGTCCTGTGGACAGATTCTCCCACTTGAGCTATGGATCTCTTCAGCTCCTCCCGAGTTACCATGGGCCTCTTGCCTGCTTCTTTGAATAATGCTCTCCTTGCCTGTCCAGTCAATTTAGGGGGATGGCTATGTCTTGGTAGGTTTGCAGTTGTGTCATATTCTTTCCATTTTTGGATAATGGATTGAACAGTGCCCTGTGAGATGTTCAAAGCTTGGGATTTTTTTTATAACCTAACCCTGCTTTATACTTCTCCACAACTTTATCCCTGACCTGTCTGGTGTGTTCCTTGGCCTTCATGATATTGATTGTTCACTAAGGTTCTCTAAAAAACTTCTGAGGGCTCCACTGAACAGCTGTATTTATACTGAGGTTAAATTACACACAGGTGGACTATATTTACTAATTAGGTGACTTCTGAAGGCAATTGGTTCCACTAGATTTAAGATAGGGGTATCAGAGTAAAGGGGGCTGAATACAAATGCACGCCACACTTTCCACATATTTATTTGTAAAAAGTTTGGAAAACCACATATGATTTTCCTTCCACTTCACAATTATGTGCCACTTTGTGTTGGTCTATCACATAAAATCCCACTAAAATACATTTATGTTCTTGGTTATAACATGACAAAATGTGGAACATTTTAAAGGGTATGAATACTTTTTCAAGGCACAGTATGTATAAACATACACAAGTTTAAAATAATAAAAATTTTGTTAAAAAAAAAAAAACCCTTAGAAGTTATAAAGCAGGCAGGGAGCAATAGCAGGCATTGGGTTAACCTTCACATAGATGATGATGATGCCTGTCAGGATCCTATTATTTACACGAATAGAAGGTAACCATAACAACACTTATCAGGTATCTTATTCATATGTGCCTTGATAATGCTGTGTGATTTTGATAAAGCTGATCACTCCCAGGCAGTTCATGAGATATGAAACAAGCCAGCACTGACTTCTGCACTGTCTTTGATTATTCAATGATGGCATGTCGATGAGTGAAAACTATGGCGAAGATAAATACAAGTAAAATTTGACAAGATTGACACCTTACATTACATATAATTACAATACATATAATTAAAATACATGCAATACATATCTATATATAACCACATATGATTTTTACACTCACTTCTGACACCCTTCAGTGTAAAGAAAATATTTTCTAAAGCTTACTCGGTTGCAGCAACTTAAAGGTATTGTTTGAGGAGAGTTGAAAGAAATTGGGGTTGATTTCCTAAACTGGAGAGTACAAAATCTGGTGCAGCTCTGCATAGAAACCAATACACTTCAAGGTTTGTTTGTTTTTTGTCAAAGCTTAATTGAACAAGCTGACGTTAGAAGCTAATTGGCTACCATGCACAGCTGAACCAGATTTTGCACTCTCTAGTTTTGGTAAATCTACCCCTTTATTTACACCAGCAAACTTCAACTTTAATGTATATATTTACAACACCAGGGAAAACATATTGGCTTTCACACCCAATACGTTTAGGCTTCAAAAAAAATTTCCCTATCTATTTATCACTATAAAGCAATTTTGGAGAATTTCCCATGTTCAGAGTGGAAAGATTTATATCTGCTATTCAGTAGACTGGCATTGTATATACTGGATTATTATTGCTATCAGAGTATCATTACCAGCAGTTTATACCATGAACTAGACTTTTCTTTGAATTTTCCAGGGAGGGCTAAAATGTTTAAGGATATAACATTTGATATAAATGTGAGCAAATGCTCAATTTAAAGGATCAGGCAGGGGGTTAATGGAGATCAGTATCTTCTTATCCTAGGATAACCTAGGTAACTAAAGACCACATTGTTTCCTAAGTAATAAAAGAAGTGAAATGGATAAAAGTAAAGCAAATCATGCAGATGATTAATTATAAACCATTATAAGGCACATTACTAATACTATGATGAAATGCTGAAAACACACTATTACAAATTAAAGCCATTATTTAACCCTGGGTAACCCATCAAATAAAAATCACCAAACATCCCACATACTGACATCAACAGTCTTTTTAAAAGCACACATAGTCTCTAACACTATTTAATATCCAGAAACATTGTGAGACAAACGCTTCAGTATAACCTTGAACATTTCTACTACAATATAAAGTTTCAAAGGAATAAAAAGGAGTCACATTGAACTTTGTGGAAATTACATTGTATGGGTATGTGAAGCTAGTTCCCATAACAAAGGACCATTTTAATCATTCTGTACTTTGTGGTGCGTTAATGTGTGTAATGATTTGATAAAGAACATTTATTAATTCAGAAATTTTTGGGTCAGAATGGGTTGCTGCCCACTTTGTACCAGAATAATTGAGAGTTGAGGCCTCATTGTAGAATTAATGGTGGAGGAAATAAGATATGCATTGACTGGAAAATGAAAATGATTCTCAATAAAGAGTCCTTTATATATATATATATATATATATATATATATATATATATATACAGTGGGTACGGAAAGTATTCTCAGACCCCCTTACATTTTTCACTCTTTGTTATATTGCAGCCATTTGCTAAAATCATTTAAGTTCATTTTTTTTCCTCATTAATGTACACACAGCACCCCATATTGACAGAAAAACACAGAATTGTTGACAATTTTGCAGATTTATTAAAAAAGAAAAACTGAAATATCACATGGTCCTAAGTATTCAGACCCTTTGCTGTGACACTCATATATTTAACTCAGGTGCTCTCCATTTCTTCTGATCATCCTTGAGATGGTTCTACACCTTCATTTGAGTCCAGCTGTGTTTGATTATACTGATGGGACTTGATTAGGAAAGCCACACACCTGTCTATATAAGACCTTACAGCTCACAGTGCATGTCAGAGCAAATGAGAATCATGAGGTCAAAGGAACTGCCTGAAGAGCTCAGAGACAGAATTGTGGCAAGGCACATATCTAGCCAAGGTTACAAAGAAAATTCTGCTGCACTTAAGGTTCCTAAGAGCACAGTGGCCTCCATAATCCTTAAATGGAAGACATTTGGGATGACCAGAACCCTTCCTAGAGCTGGCCGTCCAGCCAAACAGAGCTATCGGGGGAGAAGAGCCTTGGTGAGAGAGGTAAAGAAGAACCCAAAGATCACTGTGGCTGAGCTCCAGAGATGCAGTCGGGAGATTGGAGAAAGTTGTAGAAGGTCAACCATCAGTGCAGCCCTCCACCAGTCGGGGCTTTATGGCAGAGTGGCCCGACGGAAGCCTCTCCTCAGTGCAAGACACATGAAAGCCCACATGGAGTTTGCTAAAAAAAACACCTGAAGGACTCCAAGATGGTGAGAAATAAGATTCTCTGGTCTGATAAGACCAAGATAGAACTTTTTGACCTTCATTCTAAGCGGTATGTATGGAGAAAACCAGGCACTGCTCATCACCTGTCCAATACAGTCCCAACAGTGAAGCAAGGTGGTGGCAGCATCATGCCGTGGGGGTGTTTTTCAGCTGCAGGGACTGGACGACTGGTTGCAATCGAGGGACAGATGAATGCGGCAAAGTACAGGGATATCCTGGACGAAAACCTTCTCCAGAGTGCTCAGGATCTCAGACTGGGCCGAAGGTTTACCTTCCAACAAGACAATGACCCTTGGCACACAGCTAAAATAATGAAGGAGTGGCTTCACAACAACTCTGTGACTGTTCTTGAATGGCCCAGCCAGAGCCCTGACTTAAACCCAATTGAGCATCTCTGGAGAGACCTAAAAATGGCTGTCCACCAACGTTTTACCATCCAACCTGACAGAACTGGAGAGGATCTGCAAGGAGGAATGGCAGAGGATCCCCAAATCCAGGTGTGAAAAACTTGTTGCATCTTTCCCAAAAAGACTCATGGCTGTATTAGATCAAAAGGGTACAAATACTAAATACTGAGCAAAGGGTCTGAATACTTAGGACCATGTGATATTTCAGTTTTTCTTTTTTAATAAATCTGCAAAAAAATAAAAAATTCTGTGTTTTTCTGTCAATATGGGGTGCTGTGTGTACATTAATGAGGAACAAAATTTTACTTAAATGATTTTAACAAATGGCTGCAATATAACAAAGAGTGAAAAATGTAAGGGGGCCTGAATACTTTCCGTACCCACTGTGTATATATATATATATATATATTTATATATAACTGTTTATATATATATATATATATATATATATATATATATATATATCCACTTGTCCCCCGCCCACTGTCAATAGACGGCGGGCGGAGGACACTCTCGTTCTGGGAGGACGTCATATGACGTCCTCCCTTTAAAACGAGCTAGGAGGCGCGCGCGCCCGCCGCGTTCACAAGGCCCCGGTACGCGTGCCCGGCGGCCGCGATTGCCGCCGGGCACCCGCGATTGCCCGGGAAACGAGCAGGAAAGTGTATCTCTGTGCGTAAACACAGAGATCCACGTCCTGTGAGGGAGAGGGGACCGATGGTGTGTCCCTTGTACATAGGGACAACCATCGGTCACCTCCCCCAGTCAGTCCCCTCCCCCCACAGTAAGAACACTTTGAGGGAACATATTTAACCCCTTCCCGCCCCCTAGTGGTTAACCCCTTCCCTGCCAATCACATTTATACAGTAATCAATGCATTTTTATAGCAGGGATCGCTGTATAAATGTGAATGGTCCCAAAAATGTGTCAAAAGTGTCCGATGTGTCCGCCGCAATATCGCAGTCACAATAAAAAATCGCAGATCGCCGCCATTACTAATAAAAAAAAAAATGCTATAAATCTATCCCCTATTTTGTAGACGCTATAACTTTTGCGCAAACCAATCAATATGCGCTTATTGCGATTTTTTTTTTTTTTTACCAAAAATATGTAGAAGAATACGTATCGGCCTAAACTGAGGAAAATTTTATTTAAAAAAAAAAATGGGTATTTATTATAGCAAAAAGTAAAAAATAGTGTTTTTTTTCCAAACTGGACGCTATTCTTTTGTTTATAGCGCAAAAAATAAAAACCGCAGAGGTGATCAAATACCACCAAAAGAAAGCTCTATTTGTGGGAAAAAAAGGACGCAAATTTCGTTTGGGAGCTACGTCGCACAACCGCGCAATTGTCATTCATAGTGTGACAGCGCTGAAAGCTGAAAAATGGCTTGGGTAGGAAGGGGGTTTTCGTGCACAGTAGAGAAGTGGATATATATATATACATATATATATGCATTTATCACATAAAACATTTGGTGAATGGAAAACATATTTCTTCTTTTACCATAAATAACACATTAGTACCATAAATGCCCTTTTAGTGCCTTTAAGTGATATTAAAGTCTACATTTTCTTTTTGATATTTCTACTGCTAATGCCAACTTATATTATATACTGCTTTTCAGTGTTGTGAAGAGTGCATTCCCCTGCCCCAAATGGTCCCTTTATTGCTGGCCCCACTTTACAGTGTTAGGGTGGCCCCTTTTCTTTGCAGGGTCCTATCTTTGCATGCGCGTTCCCAGCATGAGACTTCAAAGGGACATTGGTATGCTTTGTGCACTGACACACATACACAACCTGAGAGGACAACAAATCCCAAAGAAACACTCTACTCCTCTCCCAAAGGAAAATGACTGGCAATGGCTCCAGAGGCAGAGTTGTCACTTTAAAAGCAAGGAAGAGGAGAAGCATGTCTACCCTATGATGTCCTTTGGTCTGCTTTTGTATGTTGGTGCAGACCGCATCCCCACAAACTTTTATCAGTAATTGGGAGGCACATGCACACTTGCGCTAGGCATAATGAAAAATGTAGTCCTGAAGAATATACTATGGTAGATAGTAATAATGTAAGGTGTATGCACTACCTAACAGGAAGTTCAGGGAAGTGGTGCAAAGGAAGTGGAAGGATGCTAATGTACATTTAGGGAAAATTAAATGTTTTAAAATGTTTAGTAAGGAAATGTTTACTTCCCTGGGCTAAAAGAATTATTAAAACAGATCTACACCCAAAAATGAAAGTTTATCTTATTGTCTCTCCCAAAAGCAAGTACTACTTTAACACTGTTAAGATGTCTCAGTCGTGTTACTTCATTCTCTTCAGAAAAATGTACCATTTAATATGCTGTTTCCTTCTTGACAGTCAGTGGATTGCAGTTGATTTAGCTAGAGACCAGTTCCTTGACCCTCAATTAACCTCTCAACTGCATTAATTTGAATACATTATCTATATCATGGAGGAGAGTTATTGCTAGATTATAAGTTAAATAAAAATATATTTTTTTATTTGGTTTTTATGTTCAGAATTATTTGGGTATTACATATTTTTTTCCTGTTTTAAATCTTTCCCTTTTAATTTTAATTTTCTGTTTAACACTTTTCTTGTTCAGTTTTTATGTTTAACACTTTCCCTGCTTATCTTTAAGATCCAACTTCAAGCAACTAAAAGTGTATCCCTTGCAGTGGGGCTACAAGTGTTTCTCCTCTCCCTTAGGCCAAACAATTCATTAAAAAAATTCCTGGAGTTGGGGGTTCAAATTTACTGTATAGTTTAAAGGATATGTGCAGTTTAATATGAAAATAAAACGTATGCCTACATGACACAGAGGAGAGCCACTGGACACTAAGGGGTTGATTTACTAAAGGCAAATAGACTGTTATATATTGCACGTGATTGGGTATTCTTTGCAAAGTGAAGCTTTACATCATTTACTAAGCTCTGGAGCAAATGCATGTGTAGAGTGCAACTGCACTTTGCAATGTGCACAGTCTATTTGACTTTAGAAAATCAACCCCTATGTAACTCCTTTAGAATTAGATTTTTGGCTTGTCTTAACATCTGTTATATTTACAAAAAAGACATAATACTGCATGTTCTGTTTTATTTTTTCCCCACGTTCAATCTTTACAGGGAGAATAGATCTTAGTTGCTCTTTGCTTATGCTTGCTTGTGCTCCTAGTTGTCAAGGCCAGATGGAAGGCAGATCTTTTACTACCTTTAGTATTAACCACTTTCATACCGCCATATTCTGGTACTCCTCTCCTACATGTAAAAAATAATTTTTTTTTTTGCTAGAAAATTACTCAGAACCCCTAAACATTATATATGTTTTTTTTTTGTCCAAAAAAGGGTTAAAAAGGTTAAAAAGGGTTAAAAAAGAGTGATCCCAAAACTGTTCACCTAAGCAACCAGACCCAGAAGCAGACACTGTGCTTGTTCCACAGCTGAGAGGACACTTCTCCATGCCATCTTTTGGCAGGTCAACACTACAGCGACCTACTCTGCTGGAAAAAAATCATTTTCTTGATCACAGACTGTACACTGGCCACAGCAGGCTTCTATTTCTATATTCACTTACAAGCACTTCTACCTCTGGAAATAAATGGGCACAGCCATTGTTTCCTACATACATTGTTCTCTTTTATTATACTGCAGTTTTCACATGCTATACCAGACCAGTTGTGATGATTGTCCTTGTGCTGAATGGCAGATTACTGTATCCCATAGCAACATGTTAAGGAAATGATTGGCATGTTTTCCATTGAACCCTTGTGAGTGAATCACTCTTTTTATTAATTTCAAGGTCTCATGTTTAACCACTTGAGGACCGCCGCACGCCGATGTACGTCGGCAGAATGGCACGGCTGGGCACATGGGCGTACAGGTACTTCCCCTTTAAGAGCCCAGCCGTGGGTCGCGAGCGCGCCGCCGCCAGCACGCTCACGACCTGGTCCTCTTCTCCATGACTGTCCCTGCGGGAACAGCGGACCCGATCGCCTCTGGTGTCCCGTGATCGGGTCACAGAGAGGAAGAACGGGGAGAGGTAAGTGTAAACAAACCTCTCCCCGTGCTTCCTAGTGAGCCTGTCACTGATCGTCTGTTCCTTGTCATAGGGAACGACGATTAGTGACGTCACACACTAAGCCACGCCCCCCACAGTAAGTAAAACACATCAGGGCACACTTAACCCCTACAGCACCCCCTCCTGGTTAACCCCTTCACTGCCAGTGTCATTTTCACAGTAACCAGTGCATTTTTATAGCACTGATCGCTGTGAAAATGACAATGGTCCCAAAAATGTGTCAAAAGTGTCCGATGTGTCCGCCATAATGTCGCAGTCACGAAAAAAATAACTGATCGCCGCCATTACTAGTAATAATTTTTTTTTATAAAAATGCCATAAAACTCCCCTATTTTGTAAACGCTATAACTTTTGCGCAAACCAATCAATAAACGCTTATTGCGTTTTTTTTTTACCAAAAATATGTGGAAGAATATGCATCGGCCTAAATAAGAAACAAAAAGGTTTTTTTATTTATTTTTTGGGCAATATTTATTATAGCAAAAAGTAAAAAATATTGAATTTTTTTCAAAATTGACGCTCTATTTTTGTGTATAGCGCAAAAAAAAAAAAAAAAACGCAGAGGTGATCAAATACCACCAAAAGAAAGCTCTATTTGTGGGAAAAAATGGACGCCAATTTTGTTTGGGAGCCACGTCGCACGACCGCGCAATTGTTAGTTAAAGCGACGCAGTGCCGAATCGCAAAACGGGGCCTGGTCCTTATGCTGCATATTGTTCCGGGGCTTAAGTGGTTAATGCATTAGTTATGCCCCTGATGTCTTTTGTTTATGCACAGTTATTTGTTTTCCTATCTGGCATTCTGCCACCACATTGGGGCATTGATCTTGCCAGGTAAGCCTGTTAAGAAGTGATCTGCCTTACTGTTCATCCATTTCTGTGGATAGTGGATATAAGGAATATACCTCAAAGGGTGGATGAGCAGAAGGACAATATAAGTATATATGTAATATTCCTGTTTCCTTGACTGCTTTCAGCTGCTGAAAGACATTTCACGGAGGCGAAGAAGTATTCGTTTCAAGAGAGAAGCTGACTCAAAACCCTACATTGCAGCTTACTTTGATATTCTTCCAACGGAGTTTACCCTGGGTGATCAGAAACACTATGGCGGATTTGAGAATAAGCCACTGCAAAATGGACAAGAATATGTGTTCTTTGTGCTAGCTGTCATAGAAAACACTGAAATGGTGAGTAATATTAAATTGCTATTGATCTTTTATTGTCAAATATAATGTAAATCCCTAAAGAATATATAAGGGGTAAATTAGAAAAGGTTCACTGAGCTCAAGTTAGTATTATTTAATTTTTTTTCTTTGTTTGAAGCAAGTGCATTCTTGCTGGAAAGGAAAAACGTACCGCTCAAAAGCTTGAGAATTCACCAAATAGCTGCTTCCGCCCGGTCACTCACACAGGTGCTGGCTCTGCACTGATGCATGGGAGAAAAAGAAACCCTGGACTGCCGCACTCTGTATAGACAGTTATTTATTCCAAAATTTCAGGTAAAAAATCCAAATTCAAAATAAATCCATAAATCCAAAACAACAAATGCAGATGGTGTGCATGCAGGGAAGGGTGGCTAACGCGTTTCACGTCACGAATTGACGCTTACTCATAGCTCTGAGTAAGCGTCAATTCGTTTGGATTTTTTACCTGAAATTTTGGAATAAATAACTGTCTATACAGAGTGCGGCAGTCCAGGGTTTCTTTTTCTCCCATGCATTCTTGCTGGACTAGTGATTCTCTACTATATTATCTTATAATAACAAACATGATGAAAAGCTTTTATTAGGCAATGTTGTAAAATACCTGTCCAGTCAAAATGGAGTTAGTCAAGCAGTTAGTGAGATGTCCCAAGCTTGCATATTATTAATGGTCTTGATGCCACTAGCCTGTTATCACAATCTATTTCTGATGTTAAACCTGCATGGAAAAAATGGCTTTTGGTGTTCCCAGCTCACAGGAGGAATGCACATTGATAGCAACTGCAAATGGGCAGGGGTGTCTTTGTTAACTCTCATTAGAGTTTGAAATGGCTATTTTTCATGTAGAGCTCATAAATAAAAACTGATTTCTCCATGGGTATGATCAGGAAGAATTGTAAAATTGTATGCAGTAGTAGTTTGATACATTTGTGATAGGTTTACTTACACAAAGCTCCATAATTGACATACAAACTTTTAAATGCATGCAGTTTAAATTACATTTGCAAATATCTATGATTTCCAAAAATTGTACCACAACCCCCGAAATCTCAGTTCTTGCTGGCTTAATTAACTTATGGCTTTACCTAAAATCTGAACACAACTTAAAGCAGAGTTCCAGTAATTTTTGTGTTTATTAGTCAGCAGCTACAAAAAGTTTAGCTGCTGACTTTTAATAAACGCACAATCAACTTGTCCCAGGATTGGATCAACTTGTCCCAACTTGTCCCAGGGTCCCAGTCAGCAGCTACAAAAAGTGTAGCTGCTGACTTTTAATAAACGCACAATCAACTTGTCCCAGGATCCAGCGATGTGGCCACCCGGACAATCAATTCTCTCCCTCTCCTCTCCTTGGTGCCGGCATTACAACTGTGGGCAACCGGCTGTAAAAGCTTGCGGCTTTACAGCCGGGTGCACACTGTGCATGCGCGATTTGCGCTGCGCCCCCTGAATGGTCGAGTAATCTTTTGGGGCCCCTAACATGTCCCAGAAGATTGCAGGGAGGGAGGGGGAGAGGAGAACTTCTGCTCGGATCACCTAGGCAGTCCGAGCGGAAGTGGGAGCAGGTACCTGTCAAAACTAGGTACCCGCTCCCCCCCCAAAAAATAACATGCCAAATGTGGCATAGGAGGGGGGTGCTTAACCACTTGACAACTGGGCACATAACCCCCTTCCTGCCCAGGCGAAATTTCAGGTTTCAGCGCCGTCACACTTTGAATGACAATTGCGCGGTCGTGCGACGTGGCTCCCAAACAAAATTGACGTCCTTTTTTTTCCACAAATAGAGCTTTCTTTTGGTGGTCTTTGATCATTTCTGCGGTTTTTATTTTTTGCGCTATAAACAAAAATAGAGCGACAATTTTGAAAAAAACACAATATTTTTTAATTTTTGCTATAATTAAAGCAGTTCTCCCGCGGCCTAATCGTTTTTTGTTTTTTTTTCATGCCATTACAAAGTATTCTGCCGATTACATGTCTACTCACGTCTCCGTGTCTTTTAGTCCACTGCATCGCTATTCAGTTAGAAATGATAACTTATATTCCCTTTTCCTACGGATTGCCATTTTGCTTGTGGGCATTAGAATCCCACAAGCATGTACTTCCTCCTTGCGGCGAATGCTGAACTCCCAGCATTCACCGCTTGTTCTTGTTTTCGAAATCGAAAACTCCGGTGGGTGTAACAAGATGTCCGCTTGCCCCCTTCTCACTCTATCATTACTGTAAAGGAGTGTGGGGTGTAGCAAGATGGCGGCGACGCAACGTCACTTCCGGAGCAATCTGTGATGGGTAGCAAAATATGACACTACACCGGCGTCGCAGAAAGTTACCGCCCCCTTGTCAAGCGATATCTTGCAGCAAGGCTCGGCAATGAATACTGGGAGCTATGACAAATGCTCCCAGGTTACATTGCGTTACAAGAATATGACGTAACTCCCGCAGAATTCCCGGAGCAGAGGAGACAGGAATCAGATATAAAATGGAGATTTATTAAGGTACTGTACAGAAAAATAAAAAAACAATGCCCGTTTCGACATTAATTACATTATGTCCATTGAATAAGATAAGGTCTAAAAATCGGGTGGAGCTCCACTTTAATATCCCATTTTTTTTTTAAAAAAGCTATTTTTTTCCTCAGTTTAGGCCGATACGTATTCTACATATTTTAGGTAAAAAAAAATTCGCAATGAGCGTATAGTGATTGGTTTGCGCAAAAGTTATAGCGCCTACAAAATAGGGAATAGAATTATGATTTTTTTTTTTTTTTTTTACCAGTAATGGCGTCGATCTGCGATTTTTTTTTTTGTGACTGTGACATTACGGCGGACACATCAGACACTTTTGACACATTTTTGGGACCATTCACATTTATACAGCGAACAGTGCTAAAAATATGCACTGATTACTGTATAAATGTGACTGGCAGGGAAGGGGTTAACCACTAGGGGGCGATCAAGGGGTTAATATGTTCCCTGCTAGATGTTCTTACTGTGGGGGGGAGGGGACTGACTGGGGGAGGTGACTGATGGTTGTCCCTATGTACAAGGGACACACCATCCGTCTCCTCTCCCTGACAGGACGTGGATCTCTGTGTTTACACACAGAGATCCACGTCCCTGGCTCTGTGACAGCCGATCGCTCGTACCTGGCGGACATCGCGGCCGCCAGGCACGCGCATCGGCACTCGCCTGACACGGCGGGCACAGTTTTTCCCCAACGCGCACCCGCGGTGGCGTGCATCGCGGAAGTAAATAAGAGGATGTCCATAGACGTCCTATCAGCAATTGACGACCGCTTTGCGGATGTCTTTTTCTTATAGCCCGGGCGCAAAGTGGTTAAAGTGGAACTTCCTCTTTTTGGTTGGAGCTTCACTTTAAAGTAAAACTATTGAGATCCCCTGCAATAGGCATTTTTGATGATATGGCTTTAAAGGTTCAGACATGTTGGCCTAATAGAACTCTTAGATAAATTAGATAGCGATTAAAGACTAAGTTCAACTTTTCAAGCAGAATTTCACTTTTCATAATAAATAAATGCCTTTTCTAATGTATTTTGGCTGAAGCCATCCTAGTGTGTTTATCTCTCGCTTACCTTGTCCATGGAAGCTTTCAATCTTCACCTTTCTTTTAGAATTTCTAAAAAATGCTTTCTGCTTCCATCACTTCCTGTAGATCATATCCCATCATGCACTGCCTTAGTGCATCACAGAATAGGTGTGTATTACCACTCTGGACCACACCTCCCTTATTACTACACCACCTCTTAGTTTATTTCCATCCATATTCCTAAATCTTTTCTTAAGGGGACCATACACATTACCACATGTTTGTACACTCTCCTATAGATCTACCATCAGCTATGTAGTGTTAATACAAATTAAATAGATTATTCAGGTGGGTCCAAAGTTGTGGTAAATCTAAAGGACGCTGTACAGAGATTGTATGACCATCTTTAAACAAATATATAAGGAGGGAGTGGATGGAGATACTCACCTTTCAGGCCCCGTTCACATCTCCACCAAGCTGGAAGCATTCCCACATGCATTTTTTTGGAGGGGGGTGGGGCGTTTCTTCACACACAGGGCAGGCTATTCACTTTACTAGGCTTGCCATACGAGTGACACACGCCCCAAAGAAGCTCCAAAACTTTTTTCAGAGCAGAGCGTGGCACGGTTTTTAACACAGTTCTTGGTGCGCTTGCCTATTGCAAAGTAGCTCATGGAACATTTTGTTGTGGTTTGCACTTTTTTTTAACTGCGTGTTTTGCTGTGTTTGTCTCTAGTGTTTTCATGCGGAAAAATAATATTTGTTTATGTGTTTGGGGTGCCATTAACAATTAATGGCATCAAAAGTGTGACTAGCTCATTTTAGGTGTATAAAGGTGGCCATACACCATATGATCTGATTGTACAATCTCTGCACAATCTCCTTTACCAAAACAATATATTAGGATGACACACCTATCTATCCAATCAGTCTGTATCCAGTTAGGCAGACCCTTGCATTACATAGTTGTTGGTAGATCTAATGGGGATCTAATGGGGATTGTACAATCATATTGTATAGAGTATGGTGAGCTTTACAGACTTCCAGGGACACACTTCTCCTCTTTTAAATACTGTAGTTTTGTTCCACATAGACTGTTATCACTCAGCTTCTGCATACTCTGGAAAATTAATGATCTAAGCAAGAAGACGGTAACATATAAAACTAGGAAGAGCCTGGCTGTGTATTTGATGAGAACAGATAATGATATAGAGACTTATAATGATTGCATGTGAGTACAGATGTGTGCGGGAGCAATCTCCTGGAGGGGGAGGGTAGGTGTTGAGTGTGTTAATGAGGTCAGCTGGTAAACTACCTCCTTCTACAGGTTTTTCTGTCCCAAATACACATTTTAAGATAGAGCTGAAGTAATGGAATAGTTTTTTATGGAACACACTGGAGGTTTGAGGTAAGGCATGTCCTAAAAGACAGGAAGCTTTTTGTCTGCAAAAGAAGTACATTAATGGTTTATTGGAACATAGGGGAGCTGGAATTTAGAAACAAAAAGGTGAACTTAGCCTTTAAGGCTGACCTTGCCATTTAGAAATCAGTTTGATAAAAATGTTGACAAGAAAAATATCACACTCTTCAAAACAGTCATGTAAGAAGCTACAGTAAAATTGGTAAAATCTTTTCAATGTATAGAGTTCACTTTGAAATAGTTTTTTTTTCTAAATAACATTTAGGTTTTAATTAAATTACATAATAATGGTAAGCTGTTAAAATAATAAAAGCAGTGCAATTGCAGGTAGTCTTTATAGTGCATATTCTTTAGAAGATGACTGGTTAAATGTTTGTGATGTGCTCATTTTGGGAAACATTTGTATGCTGTACTCTTTGAAATGGATCACATATTAGCTAACAATGGCACTGTGACTACTTGAAGTGTGCCTTTATTAACATCATCAACATATGCAAAACCGATTAATCAGAGGTGATGAGTCTTTACAAGGGATCTCACATTATAAAACTGGTTTTGCAAATGTATTTCTTTTTTAAATTTGTATAACAATGAAATGTACTTTTTCTCATGCTTGTATTTCAGCAAAGCAATTCATTCAAAGCAAGCTCCATTTTTTTCCGTTATTATTTCTTGTAATGAGTAGACAGCATATGAGCTACAAAATATTGCCAGTAGTGGTTCCAAAGTATTTTTTTAATAGTAATATGATTATCTTGTTAGATGAAAGCACTCCATACGAAAGTGCAGTTTGTGTAATTATAATAAAGTATTGTGGTAGCCTTTGTGGATATATACAGTATATATATATATATATATATATATATATTTGTTTATGTGTTTACTGTATGTGCAGGACAGTGATTCATGGGACAGAGGAAGTACTATGATTTTGAGGGCTAGAAGACTGGATAATAAAATTTGGAAGAAGCAGGCGGGCACTATAAAAAATTTGTTTGGCTCAGCGCATATTAAACAAATTATCTGCATGCCGGAACGGACTGACTACTGCTTTGGTTGTAATATACTGTAGTAGCTTATGCTACATACTGTGTGCAGAGCCACACTGCCAGATATTTAGAGAGTTGGTTGTGCCTTGTATTTTTTCAATTAACGCAAGGCTTCCTCTGATTTGTATGCATTTTTAAGGACTATTTGGTTAGGTGGTGGTGGTGATTGTGGTGCCAAAAACTGTTTCATTTAATAATGGGCATTGTAGGGCAGATAGGGTAAGGGCAATGAAGACTGTTAGGCGGAAACTGGTCTTTCTGTCTATTGGAGTGCGGTCAACCTTCATTACCTTATTATTGGAAACTGGCCTAACCCTTGTGCTATTATGTGTGAAACACTTTCTGCATCTGTAAGTAAAGATTGGTTTAATAAAATTATTTTTTAAAGTGTATCTAAAGCCAAAAGTTTGTATTTTTTAGTTTGGATAATAGGGAGAAGTTAGCAACCCTGTCAGCTTTTTATTGCTGAAGTGAAAACAAAAAGAATGCAAGCTAAAATGTCTAATACAGGTCCCAGGCAAGCCAATACATTAAAAGGATTCATGAAATTAGGGCTAAATATAAACATATTTGATAATAATTACTGTAAACGTATATTTCTTAAAAACATTTTTTTAAATTGTATAGCCAAAAATATATGACAAAAAATATGTATACACCAATATTTATAATAATACAGTATGTATGTGGAGTTCTCCCCTGCCTTTTTGTTTTCATCACATGTATATACACTTGGGACTCCATGATATCTCTCCCGTGTCATGTGGGCAACTTACTATTCCTTCTTGATAATGACTATAGCCAGTGCTCCTAAAGTGAATGTAAACACGCACATATACCCTGTGAAGTGAACAGCCTCAGATGATACACGGAGATGAAACAAATCCTCCTACATAGGTTTTACATGTATATCTGCTGTCTTCAGCTTTTTATACTGTTTAGAAAGTGCACATCCTGGTAGAATTTTCTCTTCCTGATTCACCTGTGGGTGTTGATTCTTGCCATACACTGTGAGATAGCTGATTGAAGGAAAGGCACACACCCCCCTCCACATAGGCAGAGACTTGCAGAGCTGTACTTTGAATAGACCAGCTTTCTGCTAATCTATTTATAGCGCCCACCCTGACACAAAATTCAGCCTGGTTTTATCACAGGTGTCGGAGAACAGAAGAATGGAGCAGGAGAAAGCTATGGGACGTAGGACTTTGAAGGGAGATAAGAAAACACTGCAGATACAGAATATGTGCCCAGCTCAAATTTAATGATTGAGGTTTACATCCACTTTAAAGAGTACCAGTGGGCAAAATTATAATCTATAAAGAATAACTTAATGCGCAAACCAACAAACTAAATTAGGTAGAAAATAAAAATGATAATAAATAAAGAGGAACCAAGCAGCAGCCAACACCCAAATGTGTCCCCACATAAATAAATATTGAGAAAAAAGTAAATGTGGCACTACCTAAAAATAGCTGACACACCTAGTGCTCACAGTAATTAATATTGGCATAAAACGGTAACAATGCAGAATATAATCAAAGTAACAAATAACCTGTGCTGCAGAAAAATAATAATAATTATAACAAATAATAATAATCAACACATCGCTTCAGTGAGTGAGACATAATAAAACACAAAAGTGTCTCTATACATAATAATGTAGTCCAATAAAAAACATGCAGAATAACAATCCAATCCAGAGTGCACATGAAGAAGAAAGATTATTGAAGGAACGTGGAGTAATAGGAAAAAATCCAGAGTGCAAATAACATCAATTAATAATGTGTTGTGGTAATGTGGTCACAATTCTTTTCACCATCCAGAGTTCACCCAGTGAGTTCTAGTAGCTCACCTCAAGCAGAGACCACAAGGGTCTAGCAGTGCCTTGATGAATGAGGCAATTTTGAGGTAATTAGGACCCCTTTCACACGTTGTGGGTGTTAGCAGTAAAGCTCCGCTAGTTTGGGGGCGTGTCCTGATGTGAGAGCCGGCAGACGTGTATCTGGGGAGCTCCAGGTATCCTGACCTGAATCCTTTGCCATCCGTGCACCTACTTCGCTCAAACTGGTGGATACCCGTGCCAGTCTGTTCCCCTGTGTCCCCTGTCTTATCCTGGGCCGAAATTGCAGAGATTCTCTGCCCGAGATGCCTGCACACCAAAACTTCCACACACCTGCGGCCGCCACCATCTTGCCAGCCTGTGATATTCTGGGGAGACCTGATCCCGGCTTGCCTGGAGGTAAGAGACTGTCCTCCGACCACATCTGCCTGCCCATCCACCCTCCTGGCATGATCCGGAGGCCCGCCTGGCTGCTGGAGGGGTCCATGGAGGCCGCGACATAGTGCGGCCTAGTGAAGCCTGTGAAGCACCGGTATTTCCTGAACCGCCGTCCCGCCGGAGGTGCACCGCGGCCGCGAATCGCCTGTCTCTTCATGCCCTGTCACTCCTGCCAAGACCGGGGTGCTTCCCAGCAGAGATTGCTTGTCTAGGCCGGCTGAGTTACTCCTGGGGCCTAACATCTCCTGTCCTCTGCCACCCCTTTGCCTCAGTTTTACTGCTCTGGTTCCAGCATTACATCCCTACCACCTTGACCCTGCTTGTGTGTCTGCTGTGAAGTGAGGGGCTGCTGGCGACCACTGACGGCCTGTCCAGCTTGGGATCTGCCTCTGTCTGCGTGTCTGCTGTGTAGTCCGGGCTGGTGGCGGACGCTGCCAGCCTGTCCAGCTTGTACTCTCCTGGGACTCAACACCTGCTGCCAGCTTGGGTCGCCCCTTACCTGCCTCCTGGTTGCTCATCCGTACGCAGACAAATATCCTGTATAGGGGGCCCCCTTGGTTAACTGTCAGATGTCCTCCTCCTCCAAAAAAGGGAAGGGGTCCTCTAAGACCGCAAAGACCAACACACCACTCCGGCTACCACTGCCGTCTTCCCCACAAACAGATCCCATATTGGTGGGACGGCTTTGGGCCTTGCTAGCCGACTTGGAGATGGATCCTGTTGAGGCTCCGTTGGCAGAGGGGCCAGCCCCACTGGCTCAAGACGGTACAGCTATGATCCTTGCTGCGATCGAGCAAACGAGGACCTCGCTGCTGGTGTGCATTGACCACCTCGCTGAAGAGTGTAACCTCATACGAAACGACCTTGACAAAATACGGGGTAGAATGTCCGAAACCGAGTCCAGAGTGTCAGCCACCGAAGATCTTACGGCCTCCCATGCCGCCTCCATTGCCGAACTGCAGCGCACAGTACAGTCCCTTGTCGCAAAATCGGATGATGCTGAGAACAGGCTGAGGCGTAATAATGTCAGAGTCCTGGGTCTGCCTGAGGGAGAAAAGGGGGATCACCCTGCTGTATTTGCGGAGGAGTTCTTTAAAAATCTCTTGGGCTTTACGGACGTTCCCCCTACTTACGTGGTTGAAAGGGCTTACCGGGTGCCCACGGGCCGAGCCATCCCGGGAAATCCTCCCAGGCCTTTTTTGGTCCACTTCCTTAACTATCGGGACAGGGACAGGATTCTCTCGGAAGCCCGCCAACATCCCACGCTCAAATATTGCAACTCATCTGTCCTCCTTTTCCCTGATTTTTCGGCGGATTTGCAGAGAAAGAGAAAAACCTTTAATGATGTTCGCAAACGACTTAGAAATAAGAATATTAAGTATGGCATGCTTTACCCAAGCCGCTTACGAGTCCAACATGATGGGGCAGTCCGCTTCTTTGACAACCCAGCAGATGCTGACGACTGGCTGACCAACTTGCGCTGAAGGGTTCTTCTCACTGATCCATCTGATGCACGGATCTTCCACATCCTTGTCTGCTCTATCCTACTATACTTTATATAACCACCGGAGTTACCTCAAATGTTCCTTTACACGTGACCCCCACGTGTTTTTGTTTGCCCCCCTTTTCTCTTTTTTTTTTCTTTCTATTGAGTCGCTGACTTTGTTGTTCGCTGACTTTGTTGCTACTGGTTTTTGGTATCAATATCCCCCGTCCCTCTGCTCCCTGTTCTCACAAGACGGAAGAGACACTGCCCGTTGGCGGAGTGGGCGGACTAACACCAGAAGTGTAGAGCCCCTAGATTAGGGGTTAACTTGCACCCTTTCATTCAAGTTTTTTTTTTTCTGGGTAAAAACTATTCCCAGACCTTCCCCACTGTTAGGTGGAAGGCTGAGATATAGTAGGATAGGCACCCGTGCCTGGGAAGTTTTATTAGGGATTTAGCTATCCCTTTGTTATTATGTTGTGTTTTTTTTTTATTTTTCTGTTTTGTGTTATGCTTGAGTACTGTCAGTATTTTCTGCACTGTGACCGGGATCTTGCTGCTCATGGGGTGCACCTGTACATGCCCTTTAGCTTATCTCTTCAATTATTCCTCCCCAGCGCCCGATGGCTAGTCAATTAGCTGACTCCTTCACTGTCCTTTCCTGGAATGTCAGGGGTCTTAACTAAAAATTTAAGCGAGCCCTTTTATTCCAATACTTAAAATCTCACTCCCCCCAGCTTATTCTCCTCCAGGAGACTCACCTCATAGGCAGTAAGGTTTTGACTCTTAAAAAACCTTGGATACAACGAGCGGTACATGCCACGTATTCCACATACGCCAGGGGTGTGTCGGTCCTCGTCCACAAGAATTTCCCCTGTGTTATTGAGGAGATCCGTACTGATCCCCAGGGGAAATTTGTGATAGTGGTGTTTACGTTATGGTCTATCAGATATATTATTATAAATCTGTACATCCCTCCCCCGTCTTCATCCGCAATATTGTATGAGGTTCTGGAAAAGATTTCACCTTTCTGCCCGGGGAGGGTTCTGGTTATGGGAGACTTCAATGCCATTTTGTCGCCTGAGCTAGATAGACCTACCCCGCCTAAGAAACAGTGTATGGACCTCTCTGCCTGGGCTCAGGCGGTGGGGCTGGTGGAGGTCTGGAGGTGGAAGCACCCTACCACAAGGGCTTATTCGTGCTTTTCGGCATCCTATAAAACTGCGTCACGGATAGACCTAGCCTTCTCCAACCCTGCACTGTTAGCGGATGTGTTGGAGACGTCATAGCTGCCTAGCGGGCTGTCTGATCATAGTCTCCTGGTGGTGGTGCTTCGCTCCCCGGCATCCCGGAGCACTGCGCTCTGGAGGTTGGGCACACAATGGGTCTCTTATCCGGACCTTGCTGACAAACTGCCGCCCCTGCTGTCTGAGTTCTGGGAAAATAACAAGGAATCCTCTTCTCCCGACATTGTTTGGGATGCCTTTAAAGCTTTCACGAGGGGACAGTATATTTCTTCTATTGCTAGCATTAAAAAACAACAATCGGCTGCTACTCTGGTGCTGCAGACGGCTGTTGATGAACACACTGCTACGTATAGTAATGACCCCACCCCTGTTCACTTTGATCTGCTGATGGCGGCTCAGCGGGAACTGCAGTTACACCTGGCTGAGGTCACGCGACTCGAATCGTATAGGGGTACACAGAGGGCCTTTGAACACGGTGATCGAAATGGCCGCCTGCTGGCCATGATGGCACAACATGACCAACCCCTTACCCATGTGTCTACCTTACAGACCCCGGGGGGAGGGATGGTGTCCTCCCCCTCTGATATCCTACAGACTTTCAATTCCTTTTATGGCACTTTGTACTCGTCCGGTCTGTCCTCAGATTTTCAGCCTGAGTCGCTGAGCGCTTGGCTGGCTCTCTGACCACGAAAGAGAGACTTTGGTCCAACCTTTTACGGCCTTAGAGGTCATAAAGGCTATCCGGTCCTTCCCCCCCCGGCAAGGCGCCGGGGCCGGATGGGCTTCCGATAGACTTTTATAAGACTCATGTGGAACTTTTAGCACCCCTGTTGGCACAATTGTATACCGTATGTCTGGCAGACGGTGGTCTGCCTGGTTCTATGTACCATGCCTACTTGACACTGATATATAAGGCCCCCAAAGACCCCACTTCCTGTGCTTCATATCGCCCTATTGCACTACTTAACACTGACTTTAAAATTCTGACTAAGCTTCTGGCCCTTCGGTTATATCCCATGCTACCTTCAGTGATAGACCCAGACCAGACGGGTTTCATGCCCCGTAGGTCCACAGATGTTAATCTCAGGAGGTTGTTCACTAACATACACGCTCACCACCTTAATATGGGTTCTCGGGCGGTGGCCTCTCTAGATGTGGAAAAGGCCTTTGATACAGTCGAGTGGCCCTTTTTATGGGAAACATTACGCAGGATGGGGTTTCCTCTTCTATTTATCAAGTGGCTCCAGGTGATTTACAAATGCCCCACTTCCTCGGTGCGCTTGGGGGGTGGACTATCTGTCCCCTTCGGGCTTACCAGGGGAACGAGGCAGGGCTGCCCTCTCTCTCCGGCTTTGTTTGCCCTGGCTATCGAGCCGGTGGCGGAAGCACTTCGCACCTCACCGCACATTAAGGGTCTCCGACTCGGGTTGCTGGAGGAGAGGGTAGCCTTGTACGCTGACGACATGCTGCTCTTCCTCAATGATGCCGGCCCGTCCTTGCAGGGTGCGCTAAGTATTCTGGACACCTTTGCTGAGGTCACTGGTCTTAGGGTAAATTGGTCTAAATCCCTCCTGTTCCCGATTGATCCAGCGGCCAGGTCCACATCCCCTCCTGATAGCCCCCTCCTGTGGGTAGATTCCTTTAAATACTTAAGGGTGCATGTCTCTGGTTCGGCCTCTGACTTTATATCTCTAAATCTCACCCCAGTACTTTTAGAGTCCCAGACGAAACTCAGATCCTGGAGTAACCTGCCCCTGTCATTATGGGGGCGAGTTAACCTCATAAAAATGAAGATTATCCCCAAGCTAACGTATCTTTTCCGCCACTCCCCACAATGGGTGCCCAAGTCTTTTTTTCAAAAATTGAACTGCATCTTTTCTTCCTTCCTATGGGGCCCTTCTCCTCCCAGGTATCGATTGATGACTCTAATGAGGCCGCGAACGCAGGGCGGCATGGCATTTCCGGACTGTTATAAGTATTACCTCTCCGTGCAGTTGGTGACAGTGGCGTGGTGGCTACAGCCGGACAGAACGAACTCGTCGACAGTGCTGGAAGCGACAGTGGTCGGTTCGCTGGAAGCTCTTCAATTGTTACTTTTTAGGGGCCCTCGTGCCCCTTATCCTCTGACTCCCTCTATGCTTACCACCCTGCGGGCATGGCGGACAGGGCTAGCCATAGAGAAATGTAAACGGTCTGAGATCTCCCCCAATGCCCCTATCTGGCTGAACCCTAGCCTATCCCACATCTATAAAATCCCTGACCCCTCCGCGTGGACAAAATACGGTATCAAACTAGTGTCACACATAGTATCTCAAAACTCCTTACTCCCGTTCTCACACCTCTCCTCACAGTACAACCTACCCAACCATTTCCTATTCAGATATCTCCACCTGTCCCATGCATTTGCGGCACAATTTCCACAATCTTCGTGTATTGTGGTGCAGTCGGAACTGGAGAGGACACTTAGATTTAGCTGTGGAGAAAAGCCCACCTTGCATCTCTATTCGTACTTGATCTTTGTGTCTCTTCCACCTCTTGACAAACTCTGGAATAAATGGCAGACTGTTATCCCCACGTTGGATAATGATGACTGGGATGATGTGTGGGACCTCCCCTTCAACACCCTAGTCTCCATGTGTGACAGGTTAGTGCAATACAAAATAGTTCATAGGGCTTATTTCACCCCACACAGACTTCACAGGATGGACCCTACTCATTCCTCCGAGTGTTGGAGATGTGGCGCCTCACCGGGCGACTTCTCCCACATCTTCTGGCATTGTTCAGGGGTCCAGCGATATTGGGAAATGGTGCTGGATTTGGTTAACAAAGTTGCCTTAGTGGATGTGCCTTTGACAATGGAGGTGTGCCTTTTGGGGCTCATTGAGACCATTGTGCCGTCCTCTGCCAAACGCACGCTAATTACCCTGCTTCTCTTCTATGCTCGCAAGAACATTGCTATGCAGTGGAAGAAGCCTGCCCCTCCCTCTTTGATGCAATGGAAACGCTTAGTGAACAGCAGCCTTCCTTTATACAAGGATACTTATGCTAATCGGGGTTGCCCACTGAAATATGACAAGGTGTGGCGCACTTGGTTAGCAGAGCCTGAAACTGCTTAGTGAGTTGGGGGTGAACCAGGTCATCCTTTTCTTTAAATGACCTCTGATATGTTTTTATTGACTAGTGGGTTTTCTCATATTGTATACCCTCCTATATTTCCCTTGGGCGGTATTGGTGTACCCTTCCACTGTTTTGCATTGTATCGCTGGGTTCTCGTTGCAAACTGTATTATTTATGTACATGCTATTTTTCTATGCTGTAGGTGCTTAAGCTGTGTGTGTTATATGTGTTGTAAAACTTCAATAAAAAATAATTATAAAAAAAAAAAAAAGCTCCGCTAGTTTTAGGGGCGCTTTTCCGCTGTTATATCGGCACTTTGGCGCTGCTAGCAGGGCGCTGCTTTCAAATCGCTTTTAAGGTGCTTTGAAAGTGGCACCTATTTATTTCAATGAGCAGGGGCAGTGGAGGAGCGGTATGTACCCCGCTCCCCCACTGCCCCAAAGATGCCGCTTGCAGGACTTTTTTTGCACCGCCCCAGTGTGAAAGCACTCTGCCTTTTACACTGTTGCTGCAGAAGAGGCAATTTACAGGAGTTTTACATGCGCTAAAATGCCTGTAAAGTGCCTCAGTGCTCCCTGTTGAATAGAGGAGAGGAGAAGTATGAGAGCTTGCTGGGAGAGACTTTAATTAACGTATTTATCGGCATATAACACGCACTTTTCCCCCCTTAAAATAGGTGGGCTGCCTCGGAGGGGAAGGACGGAACGAGCGCCACCGAAATAGACAGAGCCGGATATCCTGTGAACTCGGCTCGGCTCACAGTCACGCCCAGTCCCGCCCCTGGACAGCTCCTAGCTTTAACGTCCCGGGCATTGGACCAGTGTTATGTCCATCATAGGAGTCGGGCCAACGGATGGGACTGGGCGTGGCTGCGAGTCGAGCCGTGTACACAGGAGATCCAGCTCTGTCTATTCCAACAATGGCAAGGCTGCAGATGGGCAGTGATCAGGCTGCAATGATGGGCAAGGCTGCAGATGGGCAGTGATCAGGCTGCAATGATGGGCAAGGCTGCAGGTGGGCAGTGATCAGGCTGCAATGATGGGCAAGGTTGCAGATGGACACTGATTAGGCTGCAATGATGGGCAAGGCTGCAGATGGGCAGTGATCAGGCTGCAGATGGGAATTGATCAGGCTGCAATGATGGGCAAGGCTGCAGGTGGGCACTGATTAAGCTTAAATGATGGGCAAGGCTGCAGATGGGCACTGATCTGGCTGCAATGATGGGCAATTGCGAGGCTGCAGATGGGCACTGATCAGGCTTCATTAATGGGCAATGGCGAGGCTGCAGATGGGCACTGGTAAGGCTGCATTGATGGGCACTGACCCTTATTTTGCTTCAAGTTTCTTTATTTAAAATTACATTTTTTTTTAACTTCCCTCTTAAAATTAGGGTGCGCGTTATACGTATGTGCGTGTTATACGCTGATAAATACGGTACCTCAAAATTGCCCCATTCATCCCTTGGTCTGTGATCTGAGGAGAGGAGTTTAAAGTGTGTCCTTGTGCATGGATTTCATATATTCAAGGCGCTGTTAGACCCTTGTGGTCTCTGCTTGAGGTTAGCTGCTAGAACTCACTGGGTGAACTCTGGATGGTGAAAAGAATTGTGGCCACATTACGTTGGATGGGAAAAGGAGTGTGACCACAACACTATTATTTGACGTTTTTCCTATTACTCCACCCACATTCCTTTATTCATTTTTCTTATTTATGTGCACTCTGGATTGGCTTGTTATTCTGCATGTTTTTTTTTTATTGGACTACATTAATATGTATAACTCATTGAAGTGATGAGTTGATTATTTTTATTTGGTATAATTATTATTATTTTCCTGCAGCACGGGTTATTTGTTACTTTGATTGCTTTCTGCATAGTTAGTATACACCGCTCCTAAAACGCCTCAAAGATGCACAGATCCAGTGTGAAATCACTCAGGCTTTCACACTGGAGTGACAGGAGAGGCGCTTTACAGGCGCTTTGCACAATATTAATTATTGTGAGCACTAGGTGTATCAGCTATTTTTAGGTAGCGCCACATTTATTTTTTTCTTAATGGGCAAAATTAAAAATGAAATATATGATACAGTCTGTCAACAGCATAACATAGGATTTTTTTCTGAGTCCTCCCTGTATCATAGTTTTATTATCTGTTGATCTTGCCATAAAATCGTACAAAAAACACCGCTTTTAAATCGATCGTACAATAATCTGATCGTTAGTACGCAGCTTTCATCCGAAATTTATCTGTAGGGACAAGCACTAAATGTTTTCTTGTACGATACAAGATCATACGATTTTCGTTTAATTAGTACAGTTTTCGTCCAAAAATACAATGCAAATACAATGCAATATATTACATCACTTCAGAATTTTTATTCTGTCATACGAGAATTTTTTAACTTTAGTAACCTCTTTATTTTCGATATAAAAATAAACGAACAGCCATTCATCTGATAATCTCATCATGTGTATCAGGCTTTAATTAGACCAAGTTGTCCAGCAAAAATGGACATTATAAGGTTAACACAAACCATTTAACACTGGCATGGTGCTAAAAACCTTTATCCTAAAGGGAAAAATAAACCGTTGCTGCAACTGCTTAAAAAAAATTATAGCTGGAGTTAGACTTTAAGGTGTTATTCACTTAAGTAAGGTTCATCTAAATCTACCAGTCCATCTATCCCTACCCTTTCCATGGTGGACAATGTTGCTGTCCAAGGTTGGCTATGTTGCTCCTCCATAAATACAGTAGAAGAGTGAGTGTACCTAGTTTCTCCTATGTTTTATTGCTGCCTGTGTCCTCAGAGGGGAAATTATAAACTTTAAATTGTCCCTGAAACATAAATAGAGGGAAGATCTTTTAATGGGGGTACTTGTGGTAACAGTTTTCTAAAAGAGGAATACCTTCACTTTGCTGAGATTTCCTCTCACTTCCTGTTGTGTCTCTATTGGGATGTTTAATAAATTGCCTCAATAATGGGACATAGATGGCAAAAATAAAGAAGTTTTCTTTCCCAGAAAATGGCTTTACATATACCTTAAACTTAATTAGCATATCATAAATCTTGCTTTACCTTCAACTTTTTTGTTGTGATTGTCCTAGTTGGGCTAGAGCTCTTGGCAAGCAAACTGAGCAGGCAAGTCCAGACTACCAGGTACTGGGCTTAATTCCCTCTGGAAAATTCCAGAACTTTCCTAGACCAAGTAGGACATATAATCTTACAAGCATGTTCTGAGTCTGCTCAAGGCTCTCCAACCAGGGGTAACTGCTTAAAATAGCTCAAATGAGTATAATTCCTATAGCTTCCTTGACTGGTGATACTATGCAAAATGTTTCATTGAATCTTCTAGCTTTATAGATTAAAACCTGCCTTGTGTTACTTCTAATTACCTTAGATATGACTTGCATTAACCTTCTATTTTTCCACTTATAATACCTAAGAATGTAATTAACAGTGTATTGAATAATATCTGAATGGTGTGTGACTCTTGCAAATGTGAAGAGTGGTACCAATTTCCTCATTTCCTGTTCAGAGATGCTCTGCAATTGATAGACCTTCCTCTCAGAGATTATTACAGAAAGTACTGAGGCATGAACTTTCCAGCAGTTATATATTTTAAAATGTCTGTGGAAAATGAAAGGTTCCTGCTTTGTCTGGGGATTGCATGAATAAATAGCTTTTACGGGCAAACATCATTCCAGTCACATGATAACAGACATGAACGGAAAGTTATATTTTGGAAATTTATAGCTAATATGTAAGCAAATTACAGCTTTCTGTGAAAAGATTCAACATAGATTGCACTCTAATTTGTTTGAGCACAACATAGATTTTTTTGATTTTTTTTTAAACATGTGAATAAAACTGCATTTTACAGACATGCTAAGCACTTCAGCATTTCAAAATAATGATTGTGCCTATATGGATTTAAACATATGGCTAGAGTGCAGAATTAAATCATGCAGGTGTAATAACATAATGACTGATGTCAGTAAATTTATTTAGGATAATGAATTTTTCTTTATTATTGTTGAGCCATATCACAGATTTGTGGTTCATTATCCATATTCTGTTTACTGTCTATTATAGAATCATGAGCATTGATGCACTGAGTAGGGGTCATTGCCAATGTATGTAGATGGTTATATACTGACAAATCTATATTATAGTGATTTGCAAGGCTAAAACTACACAGTTGATTAAATGTATTTGCTGCTGAAAGATTTAACCACTTGTTGTGGTGCTGTAACTTCCAACAAGCTTTTTCTTTCAGTAGCAAAAATATTTTATTATATTGTAGCCCAATGATTAATTTTAACTGTTTAGGATGAATCTGTATGTTGCATATTCATGGTAAAACAACACGTTCACTTTAAAGACATAGTTAGCCTTTACCAAAAAACTGCCTACACAGGTAAGGGGTGTCTGTAGAAAAAAAAAACTGTAGTTTTGACCGAAGCTGAAATTGAATAGTGCCTTTGCTATAGAAGTAGGTCATATATGTACCTCCTGAAGCCTGACTGCAAAACTCACAGAGATGGTATCATCCCATCCTGCTATGTTGCTAGGACATTGCTAAGACTGTTACTGTTCATCACAGAAGCAAGTTCTTTCTCTATTTTAAACACCCTCACATGTGGTTTCTCTCCCTGGTGCAGTAACTTTAAGCTTAGCATTTTAGAGCTTACTCCTGTGATGTTGTGGGTGAACAGTAACAGTGGGTAGTGCCTTAGCAACATCCTAGAAATAGGGATGAGCTTTATGTTCGAGTCGAACTCATGTTCGACTCGAACATTGGCTGTTCGCCCGTTCTGCGAACAGCGAACAATTTGGGGTGTTCACGGCAAATTCGAAAAGCCACGGAACACCCTTTAAAAGTCTATGGGAGAAATCGAAAGTGCTAATTTTAAAGGTTAATATGCAAGTTATTGTCATAAAAAGTGTTTGGGGACCTGGGTCCTGCCCCAGGGGACATGTATCAATGCAGTTTTTTCGGGAGCAGTGATTTTAATAATGCTTAAAGCGAAACAATAAAAGTGAAATATTCCTTTACATTTCGTACCTGGGGGGTGTCTAAAGTATGCCTTTAAAGTAGCGCATGTTTCCCGTGTTTATAACAGTCTCTGCACAAAATGTAATTTCTGAAGGAAAAAAAGTAATTTAAAACTACTCGTGGCTATAATGAATTGTCGATCTCGGCAATACAAAGAAAAGTCATTGAAAGTCATTGAAAAATAAAAATGCGTGGGGGTCCCCCCAAATTCAATTACCAGGCCCTTCAGGTCTGGTATGTATATTAAGGTGAACCCTGCGTCAAATTAAAAAAAAATGACGTGGGGTTCCACCTGAAAAAAAAACATACCAGACCTGAGGGTCTGGTATGGATTTTAAGGGGAACACCACACCAAATTAAAAAAAAAAATGCTGTGGAGTTCCCCCCAAAAATCCATACCAGACCCTTTATTCGAGCACGCAACCTGGCAGGCCGCAGGAAAAGAGGGGGGGACGAGAGAGCGCTCCCCCCCCTCCTGAACTGTACTAGGCCACATGCCCTCAACATGGGGAGGATGCTTTGGGGGTCTGTGACCCCTCAAAGCACCATGTCCCCATGTTGATGGGGACAAGGGCCTCATCCCCACAACCCTTGCCCAGTGGTTTTGGGGGTCTGCGGGCGGGGGGCTTATCAGAATCTGGAAGCCCCCTTTATCAAAGGGGGCCCCCAGATTCTGCCCCCCCTATGTGAATTGGTAACGGGGTACATTGTACCCCTACCATTTCACAAAATAAAGTGTCAACATTTTTAAAAACCACACACACCGTTGTGAAAAGTCCTTTATTAAAAATAAAAAAGCCATTCCAGCGTTGTAATGCAGTCTGTCCAGCGACAATCCATGTATCTCCAGCGATGCGGCGAGACTCCAGCGATGATCGACGCACATCTTCCCTGCACTGGAGCCTCCCGGCTAATGACGCGCAAGCAGTGTTGACAGTTATTTTATAACCGAGGTCGGAAACCCCCATGACGCGTTAGAGGGGGCAGGGTTACCCCTCCCGCCCCCTCTAACGCGTCATGGGAAACCCCCGTGACGCGTTAGAGGGGGCGGGGTTACCCATCACGTCACAGGGGTTTCCGACCTCGGTTATAAAAGAACTGTCAACACTGCTTGCTCGTCATCAGCCGGGAGGCTCCGGTGCAGGGAAGATGTGCATCGTTCATCGCTGGAGACTCGCCGCATCGCTGGAGAATGATTCATGGATCATCGCTGGACAGACTGCAATACAACGCTGGAATGGCTTTTTTTATTTTTAATTAAGGACTTTTCACAATGGTGTCTGTGTGGTTTTTATAATTTTTAACACTTTCTTTTGTGAAATGGTAGGGGTACAATGTACCCCATTACCAATTCACATGGGGGGGCCAGAATCTGGAGGTCCCCTTTGTTAACCACTTAAGCCCCGGACCAATACGCAGCATAAAGACCAGAGGTGTTTGTACAATTTGGCACTGCGCTGCTTTAACTGGTAATTGCGCGGTCATGCAATGTTGTACCCAAACAAAATTTGTGTCCTTTTCTTCCCACAAATAGTGCTTTCTTTTAATGGTATTTGATTGTCTCTGCTATTTTAATTTTTTGCGATATAAACTGAAAAAGACCGAAAATTTTGAAAAAAAATGATATTTTCTACTTTTTGTTATAAGAAAAATCTAATAAACTCAATTTTAGTCATACATTTAGGCCAAAATGTATTCAGCCACATGTCTTTAGTAAAAAAAAATGTCAATAAGCGTATATTTATTGGTTTGCGCAAAAGTTATAGCGTCTACAAACTAGGGTACATTTTCTGGAATTTACACAGCTTTTAATTTATGACTGCCTATCTCATTTCTCGAGGTGCTAAAATGGCAGGGCAGTACAAAACCCCCCCAAATTACCCCATTTTGGAAAGTAGACACCCCAAGGAAGTTGCTGAGAGGCATGTTGAGCCCATTGAATATTTATTTTTTGTCCCAAGTGATTGAATAATGACAAACACTAAATAAAAAATTTACAAAAAGTTGTCACTAAATGATATATTGCTCACACATGCCATGGGCATATGTGGAATTACACACCAAAATACATTTTGCTGCTTCTCCTGAGTACGGGGATACCACATGTGTGGGACTTTTTGGGAGCCTAGCCGCGTACTGGGCCCCGAAAACCAATCACCGCCTTCAGGATTTCTAAGGGTGCAAATTTTTGATTTCACTCCTCACTACCCATCACAGTTTTGAAGGCCATAAAATGCCAAGATATCACAAAACCCCCCCAAATGACCCCATTTTGGAAAGTAGACACCCCAAGCTATTTTCTGAGAGGCATGGTGAGTATTTTACAGCTCTCATTTGTTTTTGAAAATGAAGAAAGAAAATACTTTTTTTTTTTTTCTTTATTCAAATTTTAAAACTTTGTGACAAAAAGTGAGATCTGCAAAATACTCACCATACCTCTCAGCAAATAGCTTGGGGTGTCTACTTTCCAAAATGGGGTCATTTGGGGGGGGGTTTGTGCCATCTGGGCATTCCATGGCCTCCGTAACTGTGATAGGTAGTGAGGAGTGAAATCAAAAATTTACACCCTTAGAAAGCCTGAAGGCGGTGCTTTGGTTTTGGGGTCCCGTACGAGGCTAGGCTCCCAAAAAGTCTCACACATGTGGTATCCCCGTACTCAGGAGAAGCAACAGAATGTATTTTGGGGTGTAATTCCACATATAACCATGGCATGTTTGAGCAATATATCATTTAGTGACAACTTTGTGCAAAAAAAATTAAAAATTATTTTTCCCGCAACTTGTGTCAAAATATAAAATATTCCATGGACTCAACATGCCTCTTAGCAAATAGCTTGGGGTGTCTACTTTCCAAAATGAGGTCATTTAGGGGGGTTTTGAACTGTGCTGGCATTTTATGCACAACATTAGGAAGCTTATGTCACACATCATCCACTCTTCTAACCACTTGAAGACAAAGCCCTTTCTGACACTTTTTGTTTACATGAATACATTTTTTTTTTTGCAAGAAAATTTCGCTGAACCCCCAAACATTATATCTTTTTTTAAAGCAAAGGCCCTACGGATTAAAATGGTGGGTGTTGCATTTTTTTTCCACACAGTATTTGCGCAGCGATTTTTCAAACGCATTTTTTGGGGAAAAAATACACTTTTTTAATTTTAATGCACTAAAACACACTATATTGCCCAAATGTTTAATGAAATAAAAAAGATGATCTTAGGCCAAGTACATGGATACCAAACACGACATGCTTTAAAATTTCACACAAACGCGCAGTGGCGACAAACTACATACATTTTTAAAAGCCTTTACAGGTTACCACATTAGATTTACAGAGGAGGTCTACTGCTAAAATGACTGCCCTCGATCTGACCTTCGCGGTGATACCTCACATGCATGGTGCAATTGCTGTTTACATATGACGCCAGACCGACGCTTGCGTTCGTCTTTGCGCAAGAGCAGGGCGGGACAGGGGTGTTTTTTTTTTATTATTATTCATTTTGCTTTTTTATTTTATTTTTAAACTGTTCCTTCCATTTTTTATTGTTTTTATAATTTTTATTGTTATCTCAGGGAATGTAAATATCCCCTATGATATCAATAGGTAGTGACAGGTACTCTTTTTTTGAAAAAATATTAGACCCTAGATATTAGACCCTAGACCCTAGATCTTTCCTCTGCTCTCAAAGCATCTGACCACACCAAGATCGCTGTGATAAAATGCTTTCCCAATTTCCCAATGGCGCTTTTTATACCTGGGGGGGGCATTCCCTCCCACTGCTTGTAAAAGCAGTCCAGAGGCTAATTAGCCGCTAGGATTGCTTTTACATGAAAGCCAGCCGCTGGCTTAAAAGAATGATACCAAGATGACAACTAAACCCACAGGCATCATTCTGGTATAACCATTCAAAGTCCAGCAACATACCAGTACGTTGCTGGTCCTTGTTGGACATGTATTGTAATCTTTTTTTTCCCATGCAGACTGTTGGCTGAATGAAAAAAAGAGATTGATCGGTGGGTATGCCCACCATTAGAATACCTTCCTTCGTTCACCCACTTATAATGATGGGCATACATGCACCATTTATATATGCCGAAGCATGGGGGCATCCTCCCGCAAAAGTTATGCCGCGTACACACATCTGACTTTTTGACCATACGCACGCAGCATTAGGAGCAAAATCACTCCTCCGCCCCTGCTGCCCCCATGCTTCGGCATACATGCTCTTTTTTTTAACTGTGGTGGTGAAATCACCTCCTACAGCTCTGGAGTCACAGGGATCAGGCCTGTCTCTGCGAACACTGCAGTTATGTGTGTTGTGTTTTGTAAATGACAGTGATCAATCGATACTGCACTTGGGTGGGCTGGGCTGGACTGAGGGGCAAAATGCGGGTGCTAGCAGGTATCTGGGCTGATCCCGCTAACACTGCATTTTTGGGAACCCTAAACTGCTGGGGATGCTAGTATAGATCTGATCAGATATTGATCTATTCAGATACTATACCACTAAGGGAGGTGTATGCTTCTGCGTGGGTGTTAGCACTACTGGCACTAACCTGCCGCTGTCTGGGGCGACGCAGACCCTATCTGACCCTAAAACCTAATTGATATCACCCGCCGGGCGATCAGGGGCTTAAACCTTTATTGGGTTATATACGGCGGGTGCCCTGATGCTATAAAAAGCAAACTAACTAACCAGCGTCACCCGTAACACTTATACAGTGATCACTGGTGAAAGAGTTAACTAGCGGCAATCAGGGGGTTAAAACCTTTATTAGGTAATATATGGGGGTACCTGACGCTATATAATAACCTGACGGGGAACCTAAATAACGAAATAATTAACTGGCTAACCAGTTTCACCAGTGACACTTATACGGTGATCACTGGTGAAAGGGTTAACTCTAGGGGCAATCAGGGTGTTAAAACCTTTATTAGGTTGTATATGGGGGTACCTGAAGCTGAACCTGGCAGCGAACCTAAAAAAATAACTGGCTACCTAGCGGCACCAGCGACACTAATACAGCGATCAGAAAAACGATTGCTTAGTGACACTGGTGATAGGGGGTGAAAGGGTTACCTGGGGGGGGCGATCAAGGGGTTAAACCTTTATTAGATAATATATGGGGGTACCTGATGCTATAAAAACCTGGCGGCGAACCTAAAAAAATAACTGGCTACCTAGCGGCACCAGCGACACTAATACAGCGATCAGAAAAATGATTGCTTAGTGACACTGGTGATAGGGGATGAAAGGGTTACCTGGGGGGCGATCAAGGGGTTAAGCCTTTATTAGGTAATATATGGGGTACCTGGCGCTATATAAAAACCTGACGGGGAACCTAAATAACGAAATAACTAACTGGCTAACCAGTGTCACCAGTGACACTTATACCGTGATCACTGGTGAAAGGGTTAACTCTAGGGGCAACCAGGGGGTTAAAACTTTTATTAGATAATATATGGGGGTACCCGACACTATAAAAACCTGGCGGTGAACCTAAAAAAATAACTGGCTACCTAGCGGCACCAGCGACACTAATACAGCGATCAGAAAAACGATCGCTTAGTGACACTGGTGATAGGGGGTGAAAGGATTACCTGGGAGGCGATCAAGGAGTTAAACCTTTATTAGGGGGGGTTAGGGGGCTACCCTGGACCTAAAGGGACCTAACACTAACTGCCCTGACACTTTTACTATCACAAATGTCACTTATTGCAGTGATCAGTAAATAAATGATCACTGCAATCAGTGACACTGTGAATGGGGGCTGGGGGTGACTGGGGGGTGATTTATGTGCCTATATGTCCTGGTGTCAGTGTGCTGTTGGTGCACTAACCTGATGTCTTCTCTCCTCGGCGCTCTGGACAAATAGAGCGCTGCATGGAGAGATAACATCACTTCCTCCTGCCTGTGTATACATTACACAGGCAGGGGAAGCATTTCATTCGCCGGGAGAGATCGCGAGGGGGTGGCCAGAAACCAATGGCCACCCCCTCATCACAGATCGCCCCTGAAGCGATACCGACCGCCCCATGTACTGGGAGGGGGTCCGATCGGACCCCCCACCCGCACAAAGGCAGGCACGTACAGGTACAAGATTGTGCCTGTCCGTGCCATTCTGCCAACGTATATGTACATGGGGCGGTCGTTAAGTGGTTAAAGTGGGCTTCCAGATTCCGATAAGCCCCCCGCCCGCAGACCCCCACAACCACCGGGCAAGGGTTGTGGGGATGAGGCCCTTGTCCCCATCAACATGGGGACATGGTGCTTTGAGGGGTCACAGACCCCCAAAGCATCCTCCCCATGTTGAGGGCATGTGGCCTGGTATGGTTCAGGAGGCGGGGCGCTCTCTTGTCCCCCCTCTTTTCCTGTGGCCTGCCAGGTTGCGTGCTAGGATAAAGGGTCTGGTATGGATTTTTGGGGGAAACTTCATGCCATTTTTTTTTTTATTTGGCGTGGGGTTCCCCTTAAAATCCATACCAGACCTGAAGGGTCTGGTATGGATATTTGGGGGGAACCCCACGTAATTAAAAAAAATAATTTGACGCAGGGTTCCCCTTAATATCCATACCAGACCTGAAGGGCCTGGTAATTGAATTTGGGGGGACCCCCACGCATTTTTTGTTTTTTTTATCAATGACTTTCAATGACTGTTCTCTGTATTGCCGGGAGCCGACAATTCAGTATAGCCGCGAGTGCTTTTACTTTTTTTCCTTCAGAAATTACACTTTGTGCAGGGACAGTTCTAAGCACGGGAAACAATCGCTACTTTACAGGCATACTATACACACACCCTAGGTACGAAATTTAAAGGAATATTTCACTTTTATTGTTTCACTTTAAGCATTATTAAAATCACTGCTCCCGAAAAAACGTCTGTTTTTAAAACTTTTTTTTGCATTGATACATGTCCCCTGGGGCAGGACCCGGGTCCCCAAACACTTTTTATGACAATAACTTGCATATAAGCCTTTAAAATGAGCACTTTAGATTTTTCATGTTCGAGTCCCATAGACTTTAACGGTGTTCGGATGTTCAAACAAATTTTTAGCCTGTTCGCATGTTCTGATGCGAACCGAACTGGGGGGTGTTCGGCTCATCCCTACCTAGAAACAAGGCAGGATGGGCTGATGCCTTCTCTGGGAGTTTTTCAGTCATGGTTCAGGAGGTACATAAATGACATACACCTATAGCAAGGGTATTATTAACGTGGATCAAAGCTGCATAGTTTGTTTTTATCTACAGACACCCCTTACCTAAATAGCCTTTTTTTTTTTTTTTTTTTGGTAAAGATGAACTATGCCCCCATAATGGCTTATACATATTTTACATTTACTTCCCTGTTGCTGGCAGTGTGGGGAAGAAGGCCTGCGTAGCTCCAAGTCGATCTTAGTTAGCGCCCACACAAGGATGATGACTCTCTGCTTATCCCTTGTAATGATGCTCTGCCTAAGCATCTAATTGCTAAGCATCAGTGATATCATGTGTGAAGAAAGAAAGCCCCATGGTCCCCATGAACTTGAATTTTCTTAGAAGGAGAACTAGGGAAAGGTGAGTATAATATGCTGTGGGGGCTGGCAGCAATGTTTACCTGTTTATTTTCCCTGTATGGGCAAAGCACAAGGTTACCATAAGTTTCCAAGTTTTTAAATAGATGTTTTACATATGCTTTAATGAATCATATAAAATTGCAAATAACCCTGTAGGACTGGGAGCACCCATGACACCAGTTGGACAAAGTATTCTGGGTTCTCTAAAGAGGAAGCACAGCAGTAGCCTTTTTCTCTGATTGAAACTCTCTATGGAGTTCAAAAGCGCAGGAAGTAGTGGAGGAGGAATACCATGCTTTTTATTCACAAGAGAATATATATACATATATATTTACATCAATTTTACTTGCATAGAACTTTTTGAGCATTGTCACTGTATATAAGCTGATATGAACAAAACTGTTAGATACTGATTCATAACTGCATATTTTCAGACAATGTATGCCACAAGCCCCTATTCAGATCCAGTTGTCTCGATGGAACTTGATCCACAGCCAATGACAGATGAAGAAGAGGGATTGATATGGGTAGTGGGACCAGTTCTTGCTGTAGTTTTCATCATCTGTATTGTGATAGCAATTCTTCTTTATAAGAGGTAAGTTTTACTGGATTTTTGTGTAATTGTGTGCAATAAAAGTGACACATGGAGTTCATGCAGCATAATTCTATTGGTATTTGTACAAAAGTGATATAGAGGGTGAGATTTACTAAAACTGGTGCACACAGAATCTGGTGCAGCTGTGGATGGTAACCGATCAGCTTCTAACTTCAGGTTGTTCAATTAAGTTTTGGCTACTCTGCACAGTCCCTATGACAAAGCTTCCGGTGGGTGGGGCAAAATGCATCAGGGTGTGTGGATTGGTGGAGACATGTAGGCTGAGGTCGTTCCTTATCATTTATTCACCTGGGCTATTCAGGAGTAGCGGCGATCCTTTCCTCTTAATGTATATGCTTTATAAGATCACTTCAGTACATTCACATTTAGTGTAACCTAATTTACTAATAATATTCAAATTCATATTATAATTCAAGACTATTTATGTTAACTTCCACAAATTCACAGTTCATTGTATTGGTAATGAAAGAGTTTTTAAACCAACTGGTGTTTAAATAATGTTTTCCAATGCTAACACGTCAAGCTGAACTGACGTCAAAAATGTAGTTTAGTTACACTGCTTTGTCCTGCCACTGCTATGAGCATTACCATTTACAATCATAAAATATTTACCCACGCTCTTTCACAGTCCGACCAGCTACTGGTTCTCTGTGAGGCAAGACTGCTTTGCTGCCACCTTCTAAGGTGGCTCATGGAAATTCATGAGTTAGAACTTCAAGTTTGTAGATAGTTTCAACATACTTTCCGTACCAGCGAATTGTGGTGGTGTACATAAAGTGAAATTATGGTCAGCATATGTGAAAATTCAGTTAAAACACATAATAATGGGATATTCAGTTTCATTATGATTTTATTTTATTTGTGCTTAATTGCTTGCATATAATATAAGAGTCTGTAGCGCGCTCTGTGTGTTAGGTAACTATCAAGTAATACATATAAATTTGGAGCTTTACTTGTCATCTAACATTTAACCTTTTTCTTTTGTGCTTCTTTAAAATGGAGCAGTAAACCAGACAGGTGAGAAGTGTTTCACAGTAGTATAAATACTGACCAGTGTGTGTGTTTGTGTATACTGTATATACATATATGCATTTAGGTTTTTAACAGATGTTCCTGGGCCTATGCCCTAAGGAAGTTTGGAGGACTAAGTAGCATAACTGACCCACTGCACAAAAATCTACTGACAGATCTATAGAAGCAATGATAAATCTTGGAACATACTTCTCTACTTTGGCTGTGTGTGAAATGGCTGGGACCCAGACACTGTACAGAGAAACACTGAGAAACCACAACATATCCTGTGCAGTATGACTTAATGTACATAACTTTATAATGCACACTCAGGACATACTGTACATGCATTATTATAAGTTTTACTTTATTACTCGCTCATGATACTATTTAAGATTTCTGGCTCAGAGCCTATATTACAGCTCAAGACATTTTAGCTGCTCCTCTGCAACAATGAATAAAAACTATAAAAAGGTTCTTCAGAATTGTAAACTATAAGTGCATCCCAATGAATGTCATACTCTTCTGGCTGTAACAAATTAGACATTTTAGAATATCTGCATAATATATGTCTAAGAGTATAAGTTAAAAACGTTTTACTATTTGAAATGTAAAAACATGTTGTTAGAGAGGAACTGAGACTAGTATAAAGTTGAACCATATTTTCTGTGGGTGAAAAATAAACAAGAAAAAACCTTTGTAATGCTAACAAATACACTATAGCTGACTTACCAAACCATTATTCAGTATTCCTATTCTAATTTAGCTTTGTTATTCGAAGTGAAGACCTTGCCGGCAAGTCACAGAATTTATTAATTTTCTCTTCTTGAGCTCACTTGCAAGACTTGTCGAGGCTTACTTTCTGTAATTAGTATTCAGCTTGCTGATATCGTCACCTACAAATAATTAAATGTTTCCAATACTTCTGTATAGGTAATAAACTCCTCGTCTTTGTTATGCTAAAAGTGCACAGAAAATGCTTGCCGAAAATGGCACTGGCATGAGATTTTATTAAGATAGGAAACTGATGAGTTCTTTGTCACACATTAAACAACTCAGCCATGGCTTGAGCTCATTGTAACTGTCTTCATCCAAAAGGTGGTAGATGATTTCAAGCATGCAAAGCCAGAGAAAAAATTGCAAGGGGAATCAGTCAGTGTTGTCCAGAAAACAATTAGCCATATGTTTACAAAAAGCAATAGTCTTGGCTCCTTAACACAATTGAGAAACCCTAGTAAATTGATAACATATAAATGAGCTAATATGCTATTGTAGGCCTCCATCTGTTTCTATGTCAGTGGTCTGTTAACAAAAAGTAATACTTTTCCCACTGACATCTACTATACAGAAAATTGAGACAGAGTTCCAATGAAATTCTGGATAAATGTCCACAAAAAAGGAATAATATTTGAATGAAGGTCACCTGAGCACGCAGCATATTTAATAAAACAGTTTCAGAATGTTGTTTTCTAAGTACATATAAGTAAATGATATAATAGCAACTCACTCAAGTAAATTGATTTAAATTGAAACAATTGTCTACTTAGTTTAACAAGTGCCAGGATAACTTTAAAATGGTTCTGGTTCTAAAGTCAAAAGATATTTACCTTATTGCATTACCAGCTTTAACTCCTTCTTGCCAACCATCTCCCGATCCTTTAAAAGGAGGGGGGCTTTCAGTTTAGATAACCTTAAAAATGTTAAAAATAAAACTGAGCTTGCGCAATAAATGATTTACTATAATCTTCATAGTGTGAACTTAATAAAGTGCAATTATTGAAAAATACCAACAAATTTCAAGTGCTCAGTAAAGTGCTTTTTGTGCCATAAATACAATGTGTGCAATTCATAATAAATGTGTGTCACATATATAATATAATAAAACAAACTCATAAACAGTCCATTCAAAAATGTAAACAGTATATATATTAGTGTCCTGTGTCCATTTTCATTAGTGTGCTAATTTTTTTTGCATAGACTCTAGAGAATAAAATGGTGATTGTTGCAATATTTTATATCACACTGTATTTGCGCAGCAATCTTTCAAACACAATTTTATGGGAAGAAAGACACATGAATTAAAAAATAACAAAACAGTAAAGTTAGCCCAATTGTTTTGTATAATGTGAAAGATGATGTTACGCCGAGTAAATAGAAACCTAACATGTCATGCTTTGAAATTGCGCACACTCGTGGAATGGCGACAAACTACAGTACCTAATAATCTCCATAAAAATTAACGGTTACCAGGTTAGAGTTACAGAGGAGGTCTAGTGCTAGAATTATTGCTCTCACTCTGACAATCGTGACAATACGTGACATGTGTGATTTGAACACCGTTTACATATGCGGGCGCGACTTATGTACGCATTTTCTTTGCTGCGCAAGCTCGCGGGGACAGGGGCGATTTAAAAAAAAGTTTTCTTTTTTTTTTTACATTGTCACTTTTATTGCTGTCACAAGGAATGTAAACATCCCTTGTGACAGTAATAGGTGGTGACAGTTTTTTTTAAAAATTGCGCCATTGGCAGCCGAGTAAACTGGAAGTGATGTTGTGATGTTGCTTCCCTGTTTCCAGAAAGAAGACTGGAACAAAGCCGTTTCCGGCTTCCTTCCAGTCTTACTCTAGCCGGCGGAAGTGCTGGATCATGGATCGGGTCTCTCGGTAGGACGGGAGGCCCGGAGAGAGCGGCAGAAGGCCGCAGGAGGAGGGGGTGTCCCCTCTCACTCCTTCGTGATAACAGCCGAGCGAGTTTTATCCACATCGGTTGTTATTCCTGAAGAGCCGAACGCCCGCTCTAAAAAACGGTAGCTGCATGCATCATCCCAGTATGACCCCTTAAAGCTGAGGCCACATATGTGCGTACGGTCGGCGGGAAGGGGTTAAACTTCTGATCATAAATTAATAGCATTTGGTTGTTCACATATGTATTTATTTAATAGTTTATTAATATATTAATATATAGGTTTACTGTTGCTGTATATTTTTGTTGCACTTATATGATCGTGTACCTATACTGTTGTAATGCCGCAAGCTACACTGGCAGATTGTCTCTTACTGTAAGTTTTCTTATACAGGAAAAGGACGGAGTCAGACTCGAGAAAGAGCAGTTTGCCTAACAATAAAGAGATCCCATCCCATCATCCCACTGATCCTGTTGAACTCAGGCGTCTTAATTTCCAGACACCAGGTGAGTAGTATGATTCTCAATCATTAGTTTACACCAGTGGTCTCCAAACTGCAGCCCGAGGGCTGGGTGTGGCCCTCTGCTTGCGTTTGTCTGGCCCTTTGGGCACTATTCCTCCCACTTATAAGAGACACTATTCTGCCACCTGACACCAACAATGGGGCACCATTTCTCCCACTGACACCAAAAATGGGGTACTATTCCTCCCTATGATACCAAGGACTGGGCACTATTCCTCCCCTAATACCAAATGTAGCAATGCTTACTCCCACTGATGCCAGGAAACATTCCAATCCCGCTGGCCATAGTCCGGCCCTCCTAGAGTCTGAAGGACAATAAACCGGCCCTTTGTTTAGAATGTTTGGAAACCCCTGCTTTACACCAATGAAAGTATCCCAAGTCTTTTTTTAATCTGATCATTTAAGTCTATTTTTATATTGCAAATCAAAACTTGTGTATGTGTGTCAAATATGGAGTATTTTTGTCTTTTACATTTTTGGAAAACACTTATTATGAGACATACTGTACTATGTTTGATACTCATATTTTAAAAATAAAAATCTAACATTAGGTTTTTGTTTTTCAGTATTTTCTTATAAATTCCCCAAACAACCTAAAGTTTAGTGTTTTTGAGGTACGGCATGATCACTTAAAGGCTAGGTTTACACTTCCGGTTATGACTCCGGGTCTTTAGGCATTCAAACAGGCAGTAATGAAGCCACAAAACGCAGAACAAATTCTAGTGTAAATGAGCCCTAAGGGTGTGAGGTGCTTACAGCATCTGTTGTGGAAACAGTCCTAATTTTATTAGGATTATCCTAATTCTGGAAATAGGTGTCAACAACGGCTGTAATCCATCCAAATAAAATCTATATGAGTTGAAATACATAAACCATTAATATGTAAACATTTTAGATTTTTTTTTGCTTACTGTATATACTCGCGTATAAGCCAAGGCACCTAATTTTACCACAAAAAAATGGGAAAACGTATTGACTCGAGTATAAACCTAGGGTGTCCATCTGCATGCCTCACTGTGTCCATGTGCATGCCTCACTGTGCCTTACTGTGTCCATGCCTCACTGTGTCCATGCCTCACTGTGCCCATGCCTCACTGTTCCCATGCCTCACTGTGCCCATGCCTCACTGTCACTGTGCCCATGCCACACTGTGTCCTTGCCTCACTGTGCCCAATCTCCCTACCTGATCTCCGGTGCTGTGTGTCTAGACTGACGTTTAACATGGGAGTCTATGGAAGGGGTGTGTGCCAAGTTTGGGGTCCAGGGTACCTAGGGCCGGCCGGTACCGGGTCCCCAAAATCACTGGAGAAATTACTGTTTAACATTGGAGTCTATGGAAGGGGTGCACGGCTTTGAAAATTCGGTGCTTCCTGGCCATAGGTCCCCTGGACAACAAACTTTGCACACTTGTAGATGAAGAGTGGGGCTACATGTGTGCTAAGTTTGGGGTTCAGGGGACTTACGGCTGGCCAGGATCAGGCGCACAAATTTGAAGATGGACACAGACTCAAATATAAGCCGAGAGGGGCATTTTCAGCACAAAAAAATGTGCTGAAAAACTCGGCTTATACTCGAGTATATACGGTATATATATTTTTTCCTTAAATCACTTTTTAAAAAGTTCAGAATTGAAAAAACAAATACTTAATTTAATTAGTAAATATTTTTGCAATGCTTTTATCATAATCATATTTTTAGTGTAATTTTTTAAAGGATAATTTACAGACTAAAATCTACAATTTTTAACTACAGTAACACAGTTTTATTAACTAACACTTAGTTTAGATTTAAAAAAAAAAAATTGGCTGAAAGATACATAGAAAATATTTTTTGCTTGGCAATACGAGAAAAGGATGCCTTGTTTGTCCTTTAAAACAATATATATTTGGTCTAAAAGGGGATTCAAGTGTTAGAGCTGAAGTGGTTAATTGTGTCATATTTCTAACTATAAAATGCTGGAGAAATTGCTTTAATTTATTTAGCATATACGATCTGAGAATAATATTATAAATTAGTCGTAATAGTAGTAGTGGGTTGTTAAAATATTGGCCAGCACCTTTGCCTTTCCAAATACTGTTAAAAATTGCAGTGCCTTTAAGTGTTTGCACTGCTATTCCAGAACCTCATAAGACTACAGGTATTAGATGTCATAAATCTATGTTAAAGCCCATTTAAAACCACAAAGAGAAAGCTTTTACTTAATCAATGAGACTTCAAGGTGATTGCCTAAACATATTAGTTATCCTCCAGCCATGAAACCATGTATACATTTATATATAAAAATAACAGCTTTCAGTGTTTATTAATTAGGTAAGAATGGCTAATTAGGCTACATCAATATTTAAATAGATGAGATGGTTGGCCTTTCATTTAGCAGTCTTTACTGACTCAGCAGGTTATTAAACTACATGGAATGACCTGACACAAAGGGCATTATGTCTATTAGCTCTGAAGATATATAAAGTAGGAAATAAGGTAAGCCGATTATTTAATAGTTGCCTACAAGGCTTTGAAATTTCTGCAAAAAAAATATATTTATGGTAACATCACACAGATTAAATGTATTGACATGGCTGTTCCTATATGACTGTCAACCAGTTGTGGTATGAGAATAGGCCTACCAAATTACATTCTATTTAATAACCACTGTAGTCCCCAACAGCATTTAAAAATGGCACAGGGATAGTGACAATATATTCTAGAGCCACCCCAGTGCCATTTGAAATGGTCACCCAGCCTCAGTAGTTTCTGCAGCCCCCATTGGCAGTAGCACTGGAAACGACAACTGTTCATGATAGTTGGGGTCCAGCGCTAAGCCAAGGAGCTGAAACAATCAGTTCTTGGGCTTTTGCTCTTGCTCCATAGGAGTGCCTGTAGAAGATTGCTGTAAACATAGTTCTTTTGCATTATGTTTACATCGGAAGCAATGAGACATTAAACGATTTCCTCGGATATCCTAAAAGCACATATCATAAAAATAAATACAAAATGTATTTGCTGCCTGCATAGCAGTGTAGCATCAAAAGGGGAATAAAGCTATCCTAAAGTAAAACGTATATGTTCGCTTTGAGCTTTACCATCCCTCTGCATTACATAAAATTTACACTATTATGATATTTTAATCAGCAAACTTTGTTAATTATATTTTGTGGTATACATATGGGGGTTCTCAAAATAAAACCAAGAAAAAATGATAAATATATCCAAATTTTGTAACAAATTAGGCCTTATCTGCCCCAAAAAAGTGATGTATAATACGTTACAATAGACTAAAAACACTAAAAAGTATAATCGAGACATTACCAAAAATGAAAAAAATGCTCTTGGACGTAAGGAGGTTTAGAGGAAAAATGACCTGAAAAATTGAATGGTTAAGGAACTAGAACTATGTACTTTTTTCCCAAAAAAGCTAAATGCACACTCAAAATACTTAAAAGGATGGTTCATCTGTCAAAAGGGTTTTTATTTTTGTTGATCCTGTCCTGATATTTACAAAACTCAGCCACACATCACATTCCCATCTGACAAAGCCTGATTTTCATATGCTGCGGTGAAGTAACACTTTCTGGATTTGTCCCTCCCTCAGCCTGTGTGACTGGACAGTTAAACGAGAAGCAGCACACTGATTAGCTCATCTCTCTGTCTCACCTTGCTCTCTCCTCCTATCAGTATGTCCTTTGTTGGCACTGCATCACAACTCAATGACTCCTTGTGGGGTTTCTCCCAGTCTGAGATGTGCTGTAAATTGGATTTCAGGTGCATACATTAGAAAAATACACCTAGTGATGTATTAATGACTACAGAGCTGTATTATTGTGTGTCTTTTATATTTGCCTAAAGTTCAGCTTTATATTGTCTGCTGGATCAACTTTGGTGTATTACATTATATTTCTGAATTTAGATTTATTTTTATTTTTAATCTAAGCCTCATTTTAAGCCGATAAAATTAATTTATGTTTTTGTTTGAATAAATAAATAAACCACATTACTAACATTATGCTCCCGGCTGCAGTTTATGGTATAAAGACCCAAGAGGGACTACATTACATAACAAACCCACTTAGTACAAGGATTGGAGTGGGTCACATATGCCAACTTGTACAGTATGTCTCTTTGTAACGCCTACTTTTTGATATGAAAAAGCCAAATCCTTTGTTCATTAGGGAGCACCATGGTTTGGTTAAAGTAATATACCATAATTAATATTATTAGTCATGTAACACATCACTGTATGTGCATGATTTTGTGTCTGTGAATTTTGTGTATGTGCTTAACAATCTGATTCTACTGTTGTTACTAATGTGTTTCCCGTCTTCAATTGGCTTCTGCTATTTACAGCTTTGAACAGAAATTCAGTCCCATACGCCTCCCTGATTGGCTCTGTGTCTTCCCCCTCTAGTCAAACTACCACTCAGTCTTTATATGATAATAACTCTCTCCCATGATTCATTCAAAAAGGTCTAAACATCTTGGTCCTTTTTTTTCTGTGCTGTACAAGTACACTTAGGCCTCATGCCCACGGACGTTTTTACAGCCACTTTTATGAGCGTTTTTTGCAGCTTAAAAATGGCTCTCAATGTTAGCCTATGGCCTCATGTCCACCATGACGTTTTTGAGCTGTAAATGGCATAGCCGTTTTTAAGACAACACACCACACCAATCGTGCTCACAATCTGCTTACCAGAAGGTGAACATTTCAAGCGTTGTTAGCAAATGATCCGACTTGCGGGGCGACTCATGTGCGGAGAATCTTGAAGGGGAACCCCGCAAAAATGTAAAAAAAAATTGCGTGAGGTTCCCCTCAGGACCATACCAGGCCCTTCGGTCTGGTATGGATCTTGAGAGGAACCCCCACACCAAAAAAAAAAATGGCGTTGGAGTTCCCCCAGGGTCCATACCAGACCCTTATCTGAGCATGCAGCCCGGCAGGTCAGGAAAGAGGGGCGAGCGAGCGCCCCCCCCCCCCTCCTAGACCATACCAAGCCACATGCCCTCAACATGGGGGGGTTGATGCGCCCCCCCATCCCAAAACACCTTGTCCCCATGTTGATGAGGACAAGGGCCTCTTCCCGACAACCCTGGCCATTGGTTGTCAGGGTCTGCGGGAGAGGGGCTTGTCGAAATCTGGGAGCCCCTTTAATAATAAGGGGGCCCCCAGATCTCGGCCCCCCACCCTATGTGAATGAGTATGGGGTACATCGTACCCCTACCCATTCACCTGGGGGGAAAAAGTGTCAATAAAATAAACACACTAGACAGGTTTTTAAAGTAATTTATTAGGCAGCTCCGGGGGTCTTCTTCCGACTTCGGGGGTCTCTTCCGACTTCTCCGCTCTCTTCTCCCGCTCTCCGGTTCTTCTCCTGCTCTCCGGTTCTTCTGCCGGGCTCCTCCGCTATCTTCTGCCGCTCTATTGCTAGCGTTGGCCCGGTCTTCTTTGCGGTCTTCTTCCCTCTTCTCTTCTTCGATGTTCACACAACGCTCTCCCCCGCTGTAATACCATTTGCGCGGTTCGCAATGACTTATATAGGCATGGGGCATGGTCACCGGGTGATGTAACCCGGTGACCCCGCCCCATATGACATCACATTCCCATCATGCCCCGGGACTGTAACGCCATAAGGGGGCGGGGTCACCGGGTGACATCACCCGGTGACCAGGTCCCATGCTTATATAAGTCATTGCGAACCGCGCACACGGCATTACAGCAGGGGAGAGCGTCGTGTGAAAATCGAAGAAGAGAAGAGGGAAGAAGACGGCGGAGAAGACCGGGCCAGCGCTAGCAAAAGAGTGGCAGAAGATAGCGGAGGAGCCCGGCAGAAAAAGGCAGAAGAATCGGAGAGCTGAAAAAGAACCGGAGAGCGGGAGAAGAGAGCGGAGAAGTCGGAAGAGACCCCCGAAGTCAGAAGAAGACCCCCGGAGCTGCCTAATAAATTACTTTAAAAACCTGTCTAGTGTGTTTTTTTTTATTGACACTTTTCCCCCAGGTGAATGGGTAGGGGTACGATGTACCCCATACTCATTCACATAGGGTGGGGGGCCGGGATCTGGGGGACCCCTTATTATTAACGGGGGCTCCTAGATTCCGATAAGCCCCTCTCCCGCAGACCCCGACAACCAATGGGCAGGGTTGTCGGGAAGAGGCCCTTGTCCTCATCAAAATGGGGACAAGGTGCTTTGAGGTGGGGGGGCGCAGTGCCCCAAAGCACCAACCCCCCCATGTTGAGGGCATGTGGCTTGGTATGGTCTAGGAGGGGGGGGCACTCGCTCGCCCCCCTTTCCTGACCTGCCGGGCTGCGTGCTCGGATAAGGGTCTGGTATGGATCCTGGGGGGGCCCCCACGCCATTTTTTTTGGTGTGGGGGTTCCCCTCAAGATCCATACCAGACCAAAGGGTCTGATATCGTCCTGGGGAAACCTCACGCAATTTATTTTTTACATTTTCGTGGGGTTCCCCTTCAAGATTCTCCGCACATGAGTCGCCCCACAAGTCGGATCATCTTGATCCGACTTCTGGTGCGACCTCTATTCAAATCAATGGGCTCCCATAGGGAACCATTGATTTTGAATAGAGAAAGAAAAACACGTCTGAAAGCTAGTGCGGGGAAACAAGCATTGAATTCAATGCAAAACGCGGAAAAAATTGCGTTAAAAACGCTGCTTTTTTCCTGGCGTCTGTACTAGTTTTACAGCCCGTTTTTTAAAACGTCGGTGGGCATGAGGCCTTACTGTATATCCTTCACATCAATCAACCATTAGTTTTAAAAAGTATTTTATTGTCCTATGTTGACTATGCACTACCCACATTTCTCTATAGGGGTGCTTGATCTGGATTACCATGATGCATTCTTTGTTTCCATGTAGCTGTAACTAAATGAATTTCTGGTACCTGGCTCACCGCTTTATAAATTTATAATGAATACAGCCATTCAGGTTACGGATTTCTGATTGTTCAGTAGACACTGCAGGTTTAAATAGTAATTTAGGAAAAAAAATGCATTATTAGAGTAAATTTGTATCATGATGGATTTTTTACCATTTGAAATAGACTTTAAGCCCCCAAAATTGATCAGTGTTTTGTTTCCATTGCTAACAAATTCTTTGGGGTGTGCTAATTCAAATCCACTAGCCAGTTATTCCTCCATTATGAGCTGTGGTAGGGTCATGGTATATCATGGATGTGCTTCTCCAGCCTCCAGCTGTTGTTGAACCTAATACTAATGATACTTGGTCAGTTTGAGTCTCCTTGATCAAAATGTTAAACACCTATACTGATAGTGTTGTGCAATGTTAATGCAAGCCTTGCTTGTTGCAAGTGAACATGTCTGCAGCTGGCAGGTTGCTGTAGTCCCCCTTTAGGCCCCTTAAGACAAATCCTAATAAGACAAAGATGTTTACACCTGAGGTAGATTGTAGACATTTTTCATGGGTGGGGCTTGGAACTCTTTAAGAATAACTACACTTTTTTCTGTGTCCATAGCTGTAACCCTCACTCTACAATCTGCTAATAGTGAAAAAAAAATTGAGGCTTTTGATTATCATTGTTTTCTTCTAATAACAATTATCACACAATTACTGTGCATGCTATATTATGAGTGTTTTGCATGTTGATGTCCCACACTATAATACTGGTTTAATGTGAAAATCACTTGTCTTTCCATTAACACATTTTAATTTTATATCACCCCTTTGCTTTACAAATGTCTTCAAAACTGAAGTATTTCATTTTATCAAAACAACATAGGTTTCCCACTGAATTTTTTCATGACATTATCCCGTTTTTTATTTATACACTCATTTGCTTTTCAGGTTCAGGTGTCGCCGGTTACACTGGTAACCTCCATTCTTCAAGTTAGTTTCATTCATTATGCATTAGTCATGTCAATTCTCCCTTTTCTTCTCTTTTAGGAGGCTTTCATGTTCTCTTAGCTCCCTACTTTTTCACCACTTAATCAAAGTTTCCATATCATTTGGTACAGAACAAAGGGTTTGAAACAATGTAAAATAAATGCCTCTACCTGTGGTCTAACTGTATCACATTCCTTTAATAAGCTAACATCATGATTCAATGCACAATATTGGCCTTTTGGCTAGGCGAGTTGGCTTTGGGAATACTCTTGGTGACCACTGGAGATGAACGGATTTCATAACATAGCTTCCACAAGCTGTTTAGATTCCATCAGTCAGTTTTGTTTTGTTTTTTTGTTTTTTGTTTTTATAAAAGAGAATGGCCTTACCACTTAAAAAAAGTGTTCCAGGACTTCAGGCTTAGAAGTTGTCATCCCCACAGCTAATGGCCTTCAAGTATATGGTTGTTTTTCTATGCTAATACCATTGCACCCCTATGTTCTTGAGCATTGGGCAGATATTTCAAAAATAAGAGTGCCCTAAGGCACCAGTATGGTAATAATAAGACTCATTATGTGGTGTGGGAATTGGGGGGTTATGTTCAGTTTACGTAGGATGAAATTCCTACCTCTAGTCAATGAATAAAAGAGTCACTTTCCTGTTTTCCATTCACCAAATGCAAAGTGAAGTGAAAAAAAAAAACTTATTTAAAATTACCTAATCCAAATCAAAGCAATTTTTCTATGGCAACTAATTTGGCAATATCAAACAAAGGTTTTTTAGTAGTATTGTCTTTCAAGAGTTGGTTATTAATATTCTTCCTACTATATTTATAGTACAAAGCAATGAGGCCAAGCTAATGACAAAGGAATACGCTACAAAAAACTAGATCAACAAAATTAATGAAAACACAAAAAGCATATTCATAAGGCAGTTTAGAAAAGTTGCCAAAATAAAATAGTAAAAGAGGGCAGGGGGAAGTAAGGGTTAGGAAGGGATATAGTAAAGGATAGCAATGTTTTAATTGAGAATGAATTAGTAATTGCATCTAGTTTAAAAAAATAAATAAACGTTTTTTCTTTTTAAGGTTGCTTGAGCAACTTTGTAAAAAAAAAAAAAAAAAAGCATTGCTATTAGTTGCTGCTAAGAGATGCATCTAACTACATTGGGATGGATTTACTAAAGACTAAAAGACTGTGAACTTTACAAGTGCAGCTGCACTGATTTTCCTTTAAAAATGTAAATGTGGTAAAGCTTCACTTTTTTAAGAATATCCAATCAGGTGGAAGGAAAAAAAAAAAAAACCCATTGTGATGGAAATCAGCAGCACTTTACCACAGTTACTAAGCTATGGGCATAATGGGTGCAACTGCATTTGCAAAGTTCTCAGTTTATTTTCTTTCTGTAAATCAACCCCATAGTATCAATTTTTGTTTACTTTTTTACAAGTACTCACGCTGTAAAACATGCATCTTCCAACATGTGTTAATGCTTCTATAGCAGCTCTGCTACAGGGATAACAGTCTGACAGCAGGTCCCTTAGCCACATGTCGGGCATGTGGTCAGCTGGGAAAGCCTCTGGGAAGTACAAGATATTCCTAGGTTTTTATCTGGTTAGGGAAAAAAATTCTTCCCTTCTCTGTTCGCTTCTTTTTTTTTTTTTGACATATAAGTTTTTTATTTTTCATCAGAAAAAAATCATTACAGAATCATAAATATTAAAGATGATTACAATTGACTCAACAAAAATCTCAGGTATTATTACCATAGAAACTTAGACAAATTATTATCGTAAAAAACAATACTGACAATGTTTAAACAAAAAGTAATAATATAATAAGTAATATAAAAGTAATAATAATCTGTTCGCTTCTTTGTGAAAAAATAATCCAAATAGCTAATAGAATGGGACTTCAATTCCTTAAAAAATCTGAGATTATAAGTACTTTACATTTCTTCCCTTAACTAACTCACGGCTCCAAAATGATTGAATCTGATAGAGATTCACCAGAGTTCACGCGTTGGCTTTTTGAATGACTTCATACTGTAATAAACATTCCATTACAGTGTTTCTTTCATCTTCAACCATAAACAGGTTGTTTAAGTAGGAGATGCATTGTAGGACAGCAGAGACCATTAGGGGCTGGTAAATTGAATATAAACCTCCTTCTGGATTTCATTGTCAATCCTACAGTGGGTCAGAAGGGACCATTGCTGATTACTACTTGGATTAGGGGTTCTTAACAATGACAAAGGGTTTGAATTGACATAGCAGGGGTTTACACCTCTCATTATAGGTGTGCCAACCTGTAAGCCTGAGGTGCTGGGCTGATGTCTTATAGGGGAGTGCAAACTGAAAATCAGAAGAATGAATCCAGTGGGTTGGCTAGTAGAATTGTTTGTGGATATTTGTAAGTTATGAATCAACCTTATCTGCGACAAGTCCTGAAATCTGTTGGTTGGTTCGCTCATCTCTAGTAATGTCTCTTGCATCAAAGCTTATCCTTCCAGAGCATGTCCACCTTTAAGTAACCAAACTTATCTGCCTGCTTCTCACACATGCAGCATTTACTACTTACACATTAATAATCATGTTGCTGTTTTTACTGTGCCTTGTATGTGTGTACATGAATTGACATGTGCATTTGTCTTCAAATTGTATCCCCTTTCCTTTTTAGGCATGGCCAGTCATCCTCCTATACCAATACTAGAACTTGCTGATCACATCGAAAGATTGAAAGCTAATGACAACTTAAAGTTTTCTCAAGAGTATGAGGTATTATCTTTATTTCTTCTTAAAATAAAAATTAAGATTTTTTTTTTGGTGCAAATGAGTTATTTTATTTTCTTAGTCATACCGTTCAGGACACATGATCTTTAGTCATTACAGTTGGTTATATGCAGCTACCTTCAAATGATTAAAGACTGGCAAAAAGAAAAGGCTTCAGGGACATCCCCCTAAATAAGCCCTCCCATTCCCACCTAGCCTCAGTATTTTGCTAATGTCCTTGGATGATGGACCCTTTTCTCTGTACTAGGAGAAGCTAACCTTCATCCTATGGAGGTTTTCTCTTTTCTATGATAATTTCTCTATCAAGATTGTTCATCTTTCAAGATCCCTGGCTGCACCATAGCTGCTTTGGCATCTACTGCAGCTTCCGGATTGGTTGACTCTTCAGTTGAGCATTGGAGGATCACACCTAGACCTTGCTAGTTTAAAAATTTGGTGCCAGCCTTTAATCTTCATAAGAATACTGGATCCTGCTTAGGTGCTCATCTTGGCATCATGTTGAGTTAGCCATAGGGTGCTATACAGGGACAGAGCCATGACTCTGAAGATCCCTTAGGGAGCATGCTTAACCTGGGATGCAAAGCCCCCTTTTATTCCTGCCTACAAGACTTCCAATCAACACTTTGGTCTGTTCACGGGCCCCAGGTTTTAAGTGCACTGCTTCCAAGAGATACACAGTGTGGGTTACCTGTACAATCTCCTGCTAAATAATCAGCCCTTCCTATCTTTGTGAGACAATTTTCAGTGGACACCGCAGACTCCATGAAAGTCCCTAGAATCTTCTCAGAGATTGAAATTCTTGGGCCTGATGTTAAACACAACTTTGTCCAGTATCTTTTGGCACTTTGTCCCTTCTAAACTCTTGTCCAGCCCCTCAAAGCCCAAAGTAGACCCTCACCTCATGCCTGCATGAGGGTCTTAGTTGTCATGGTTGTCTCCTTTGAGGCTGTGTCAAATGCCTATTTTCACTCCTGACCATTGCAACACAAAAATCTGACAGCATGGGACAAACAGACCCAGTCCTTGGACAGCACCATGCATCTGATCCAAAAGGCCAGACTCCTTCTGACGTGTTGTATTTCCAGTCCAGCACTGGTGTCAGTAAATATCTTTTCCCCAAGAATGTGGAAAGTGCTTGCAGCTGATGTTAGCCTGTTGGGCTGGGGAGGAGTCCTTAATGCAGTGAACTTGGTCTTTAGAGGAAGCCCATCTTCCCAGGGTAATTTGGAGGACTCCTGATGAGAATCCATTTGGATCATGCCATGGCCGTGGCCTACATCAACCATCAAGGGGGCTCCAGAAGCTTCACCACTCAAGAAATAGTGAAGTTGATCCTCTCTTGGGCAGAACTGTACTGTGGCCCTGCCCCCCATCCACATTTCAGGCGTGGAAGATTTTCAGGTGGCCTTTCTCAGTTATCAGCATCTAAATCCAGGGGGAAAGGCTCTCTATCAAGAAGGGTTTCAAGCCCTTTGATACAGATGGGGAATATCAGATGTGGACCTCCAGGGACGCTCAGGCCTTCACAATGGGTGCTCTGGTTACTCTGCAGGATCAGATAGGACCAGTTAATCTATTCCTTTTTGCCACTCTAGCTTTTCCCTTGTCTGCTTTGCATAATTGAGATGGAGCACATTCTGGTGATACTCATTGCAATGAACTGGCTCAAAAGGAAGTGGTACTTGGACATACTCGGATTCCTGGCAGACTCTCCATGGGTCATTCCAGTTCTTCTGGACTTTCTGTATCAAAGACCAGTCCATTATCCTGCTTCTCAGTGGCTGGCTTTAAAGACATGACTGTTGAAGCTCAAGTTCTAAGGGACAGGGGCTATCACATTTTTTCATCTTTATTCATGAGACCTGGGAAGTCCATGTCTACCTTTGCACCTTGAAAGCCTATTTTTTGTGGTGCAAGTTCAGAAAATTTAATCTTTGGAGTTACTCCATAGGAACCATCTTGTCCTTCCTCCTGTCTTGTCTAGATAAGTATCTGGCCTTCAGTACAATCAAAGGAAACTCTAAGGCAGGGTCTCTGAGTTAGCAGCCTTATCCTGTAAATTGCCCTTCCTAGTGTTTTTTCCTCTCTTTGTCCTGCTCTAGAACATCCAAAGGAAATTCTCTCAACTGTTTTGACATTGTATGCTATGTTAGAGTATATCTCTCGGCCACGGCCTCTTTTAGGCAGATTTATTCTTTGTTATTCCAGAGAACACTTAAAGGGGACTCCTTTTTTGCACTCCATCATTTATAGGTGAATTAGACAAGTCATAATTCAAGCCTATAGTCTGAAAGTTAGGTTTCCTCTCATCTCTATGAAGGCACAGATCTGTTAGTGCTTCACGGGCTTTTAGCATCAAACATCGTATCGTCAGATTTTTCTCAGATTTGCAGGGCTGCGTCCTGTGCTTTACGACCAAGAACATAGGAGTATGGTATAGAACTCATATCTAACCCTCTGTTAACATGATCTTCCTATTGTGTGGTACAGAATGGAGGCTAGCTGTGAAAGGAATGGCTTGTATAGGGGGATGTCCCTGCAACCTTTATTTTTCGCCAGTGTCCTATCACCTGAAGGTAGCTGCATATAACCCATGGTAATTGCTAAATATCCCGTGTCACATACTCTAAAGCCTCGTACACACGATCGGATTATTCGACAGAAATTGTGTGATGACAGGCTGTTGTCGGAAAATCTATTTGTATGCTGCATCGGACGATTGTTGTCGGATTTTCCGCGGATAAATGTGGGATAGCATGCTTTAAAATTGTCTACCAACAAATGTGTGTTGTCGGATTTTCCGATCGTGTGTACACAAGTCCGTCGGACAAAACTCCAAAGTACAAACACGCATGCTCAGAAGCAATGCTCACCATAACACAACATTAGCAGAAGTTGCCCAAAGGGTGGCGCTAAAAAAAAATATAGTTTTGTGTTTGTTGGCTGACAGTTCTTTGCCGTCTGTATGCAATACAAGTTCCTGGGCAACGCCCTTCGGACAAAAGTCCTATGCTTTGTTCGATGAAAATCCGATCGTGTGTACGAGGCTTTAGAAACAGACTGGCTAGTCAAAAATCCTATTTTATTTATTAAAATAATTTTTTTTGGATTCTATGCTAAGGTAGTCAGTGATTACAAAATTAATGAAGATTTGCATATTACATGGTACTTGAATAATAAGAGTGGCTGCACAGAATTTCTGACATTGTGGTTACTAACACAGTTCATATATATGTATCTGAACTCTGTGTTTAGCTGTTTGGATGAAGTTCCAATTTAACCAGGAATCTTTAATTTTATTATATAGAAATCAAGATGATGCTAATTTTATGTTTATTCTTTTAAAATGGGCACCCTTTAGCATTTTCAATACTCTTTCTCAAACACCACTACTCTATTACTGTGTTGATGAGCAAAATGCATTACTGCGATTACCATTAAGCTTAATTCATTCATTACATTCCCCTTGATTTGCTAATTACATTAGTGTCCCTAATGTGATATAAACTTACTAGTATCATTCTGTCATTTATCTTAATAGTCACAAGTATGCTTCTACTAGGAAAATTAAATTGGAGGTTTCTAACACATTAGCGGCTTTTTATTGTATTAGGAATAATGCAGTGCATTTTCCATTTCGCCTAATACAAACCTGTTTCAAAGAATAGTATTTTGGTGAGATATCAGAGTCTTATTAGGTGGGCAATAATGGCCAATACAATGGATAATGCTGTGATAACACCATTTAGATCAGGATAAGCATACGTGTTAACAAAAATTAAGAACTATAAGTAATACAGGACATACAGTATATATACAGTTGTCAAAAGCCAATGAACAAAGTCACACATTGTTAAATGTTAAAGTGGTTTAAAGGCTTAACATTTTTTTTTACTTTATGTGATCAGGATCCCTCCAGCCCCTCTAAATACTTACCTGAGCCTGATCTTGATCCAGCGCTGTGCCCGAGAGCAACTTCTCTCTCCGCTCTCTCTCTACTCACAGCACAAAGAGGCAGCAGCTGGAGTGATTGGCTCCTGCTGCTGTCAATCAAATTCACAAGCCAATGTACAAAGTCATATGTTAAAGTGGTTTTAAAGGCTTACATTTTTTTTTATTTTCTCTGCTCAGGATCCCCTCAGCCCCCCTAACACCTGAGGTCCCTCTCTGTCCAGAAAAATCCACAAGTTTCTCAGCTCTCCGAGATTCTCATTCCTGATTGGCTAAGAAACAGCAGTGGCGCCATTGGCTCCCGCTGCTGTCAATAAAAGTCAGCTAGTCAATCAGGGGAGAGATGGGGCGGGGCCCGGTCAGGGCTTCCGTGTCTGAATGGACACAGGGAGCTGTGACTTGGCTCGGATGCCCCAATATCAAGCTGCTTGCTGTGGGGGCACTGAACTGGAGAGAGGGGCCAGGAGCACAGAAGTAGAAGGATCCAGGCTGCTCTGTGCAAAACCACTGCACAGAGGAGGTAAGTATAACATGTTTATTATTTTTATAGGAAAAAAAAACAAGCCTTTACAATCACTTTAAGTCAGACATTTGTTTGGAAGGGTAGGAAAAGAGACCAAGTACAAAGGAGGGTCTTACTTTAGCAAATAAATAAGTTCTTAGAACACTATCCTGTTATTTGTTGGTTAGTCTCAGTGTACCTTACTAGCTAAAGGAAAATGATACATAAGTTGTGGAGACCGCCACATGTTTGTGTAGCTAATTTCTGTTTAGGGGCAGCCTTAATTGAACAATGGCTTCTTATATCTAAATTATTTGTCCCTCTTTTTGGAAATATAATTAATTCAAAACAAGGTGTGCATGCCCACACACCAAGAGACCCAGGGACGATGTCTAAAGACTATTAGGACTTTGTTAGATTGATTTGTTGGGTGTGTGTGTTTCCACTTATAGGGAGGGTATATTCAAAACATTCCTCCCCGTCTGGTTACCTCTATCTACACTGTAGCAATTAGAAGGAGTATATTGGGCAGATCTCAGAATTACCTGCCACTAAATCTCCTCCCTATTCGAAGGCACTCCTGGAAAAGTTTCTATTCTAACTGGACTAAAAAACTGTCCTATGCTGCAGTATACTAATCACTCCTATCCCTGATCTAGGAGATTAGCCAGACTGATCAAAACCCCTCCCCACCAAATTTATCCCCATGTTGAAGTGATTGTGCACCAAAAATCCTGTGAACCCAAAATAACCTACATGTTTCGCTCAAAAATAGAGCTTGGTCTGGGGTGCAACAAATAAATCATAAGTGCTCAAAGAATAAAGTGCTATAAACACCACATGGCAATTGGCGAATATTCTCTAAGCTGCTTCTATTTATAGATATTTCTTTAAATGGCTGCTCCTAAAAGGACCAGTGCCGACTAGTGTTTCTTTAATGGAACATCTTTTGTTTCTATTGTTTTTTGTTTGTTTTTTTTATTTATTATATATGCCATCTCAAAAGTAATTTCCCATCAAAATATAATTTTCCTGCACGAGTCACCATTTTGTGCTAAACACACTTCAGTCCGAAATCAATATTATAAATACATTTTTTTTTGGGGGATTCTTTAAGATACTACTCCCCCACAAAAGGTAAGTAGGTGAAGCCTTTGTTTAGTCCCACTAGGAATAAACAAAGGCTTCACCTTCTTACTGTTTATGTGCTTTATCGGCAGGTGAATATGCGAATCGAGGACAACCCTAAATAATAGGTAATAGGGGTTTTAAAAAAGCATAGGGGAATAAAGTTTCTCTTTAAAAACATTATAAAACCGTTTACCTACACCTTGTGGTTTTATCTGCATTGATAATGTTGCTTCATCTGTTGCCCTGTACACACAGCCTGTAGTCAAATATCTTCACATTCCTGTGTCAGAAATTTCTGTTTGGCTACATTCACACCGGCGAATTTTAGCGGCAGGAATCTTCTGCTTCGTGCTGCGGCTTTGAGCGTCTAGGTGCAGCCATCGAAACCGTTCACTATAATGACAGGTCACCAGTGCCCCCAGCCGTTCACAGCTCTCTGCACAGCCAGTTATTACCTGTTTTTAATTCAGTGCTCTGAGGGCCCGAAGATCACAAGCATCCAATATTGCATTTCGGCCTTGTCCCCTGCGCCCTTGAGATTTCTCTGGATTCTCTGAATCTTTTGATGATATTATGTGCTATAGATGATGATATATTTTAAGGCTAAGTTCACCTTTGTTCACTTTTTTTTTCCAAATTCCAGCTCCCCTATGTACCACTATAGCATTAATGTACTTATTTTGCAAACATAAAAAAGATTTTCATTTATTCTACACACACTTACCTCACTGTGCTCATGGCTGTTTGAAAATACTGCTCCATTACTTCTGCCTTACTTCCTGGACAGACTTTAGGTCATGGCACAGAAAAGAGTTGACCAGCTGAAGGTAGATGATGCAGGGTGTGTGCTAATGAGGTCAACTGGTCAACTTCTTCCTGTGTCATGCCCTGAAGTCTGTCCAGGAAGTAAGGCAAAAAGGTGAACTTAGCCTTTAAAGTATTTGCAATTTTACTTCTGAGGCACTCAATTATACTACTGACCTGATGCCAATTAAACTAACTAATTGCAAAAATGTTCTTTCAGCTCTTCCTTGTTAGGAAACACTTTCTTTGCCAGCTTTTTGTTGCCCTGTCCCAACTTTTATGAGACACTTTGCTGCCATCAGTTTCAAAATCACCTTAGATTTCCTAACTGCTTGCCGACTGCATAACTTTGTTATACAGCGACAGAGCGGCTCTCCTGCGCCAGATCATGTACCTGGTACTTTATCCGGCAGTTCAGGGTAGGGGGTGCTGCGGCTGTGCTGTGATTAGACACAGCCCAAGCTGATCAGTGGGTGCCGTCCAATGGACGTCCGCCAGCACCCGCTGATCGGCGAGGGGAGACACAGAACAGAGCTCTGTTCTGTCAGCAGGGATGTGATGGATTTTCTTTCCCTGCAAAGGGATTAAAATCTATCAGATCCCTTAGTAAAAACAGCACACATAGTACATAAAAACACTGGTTACAAAACACCATTTAATCCTTTGATCGCCCTTGACGTTTAACCCCCTTCCCAGCCAGTGTCACTCGTTCCCACAAAGTGTCAAAAGTGTCAGTTAGTGTCAGACTGTCCATCACAATATCGCAGTCCTGCTAAAAGTCACTGATTGCCACCTTTACTAGTATAAAAAAAAACTTGCAGTATATATGCCATGGTTCGTAAACGCTATAATTTTTGTGCAAACCAATCAATATATGCTTATTCAGATTTTTTTACCAAAAATATGTAGCAGAGTACATATTGGCCTATATTTATGAAGACAAAAGAAAGCTCTATTTGTGGGAAAAAATTACATAAATTTAATTTGGGTACAGAGTTGCATGACACAGTGCCGTATCACAAAAAATGGCCTGGTCATGAAGAGGAGTACATTTTCCGGAGGTCAAGTGGTTAAAATAGTACATTTTCTCAGTTTAAACATTTGATATGTTTTTTTTAATTTCTATTGTGAAATAAATACAGGTTTATGATATTTGAAGATAATTGCATTCCACTTTTATGTAGATTTTACATAGTGTCCCAACTTTTTTAGAACTGGGGTTGTATTTTCCACAAGAATGCATAGCAATGAGGAAATGCTGGTGGCACATAGCATCTTTTATAACAGAACGTGTCCCCATATAAAAAAGAAGAGCTAGAAATGTGTGTTCATAGCTCACAACCTAATCTTTCTTAGTCAAATATCTTATAAAATCCTCATTCACTGCTTTATGTTATAAATATGACTTATACAATAAATATTTTTAAAGGCGAAGTATGACCAAAGCTGTTTGGTCATACTTCTCCTGCAGGTCATAGAATTGTTGCCTTGTCCTGTGACCCAGATTCAGCCAACAGCGGGCTAAAGTTCACTGTTGGCTGATATTGCAGTGCTATTTCAGGCTATTCAGGGATCCCAACAATAATGTTGAGATCCACGCAGATGCCTGGCTGGTAGCTGGCTCAGCCTCTCAGTGCACTGCTGAGAGCCTGAACCAGCCTATCCCTCCCATTCCATAGTCCAGCTCTCCAGTGATTGCTGGAGGGGCAGAGCACAAAGTGGTAACTGATCAGCTGTCTTTGATCGCTTAGTTCTTGGTGTACCAGCAGGGGACAGCTGCAGCATCGGATCAAAGCTGCAGCCATCTAGGTCAGTATGTAAATTTGTTTTGTTTGATTCCCGCACATCTCTTTTAAAGATTAGCCCATTAAAATTTAGTTTCTTGATATATATTTAACCACTTGACCACTGGGCACTTAAACCCCCTTAATAACCAGACCAATTTTCAGCTTTCGGTGCTCTCACATTTTGAATGACAATTACTCAGTCATACAACACTGTACCCATATGAAATTTTTGTCCTTTTTTTCACACAAATAGAGCTTTCTTTTGGTGGTATTTAATCACTGTTGGGTTTTTTATTTTTTGCGCTATAAGAGAAAAAAGACTGAAAATTTTGTAAAAAAATGATTTTTTTTTTGTTTCTGTTATAAAATTTTGCAAATTACTATTTTTTCTTCATAAATTTTGGCCAAAATGTATACTGCTACATATCTTTGGTAAAAATAAGTACAAATTGGTGGATATTATTTGGTCTTTGTGAAAGTTATAGAGTCCACAAGCTATGGTGCCAATATCTGAAAATTGCTCACACCTGAAGTACTGACGGCCTATCTAATTTCTTGAGACCCTAACATGCCAGAAAAGTACAAATACCCCCCAAATGACCCCTTTTTGGAAAGAAGACATTCCAAGGTATTCAGAAAGAGGCATTGTGAGTTTTTTGAAGTTGTCATTTTTTCCCACAATTCTTTGCAAAATCAAGATTTTTTTTTTCTCTTTTTTTTTTTTCACAAAATTGTCATATTAGCAGGTTATTTCTCACACACAGCATATGCATTCCACAAATTACACCCCAAAACACACTCTGCTATTACTCCCGAGTATGGCGATACCACATGTGTGAGACTTTTACACAGCGTGGCCACATACAGAGGCCCAACATGCAGGGAGCACCTTCAGGCGTTCTGGAGCACCAAGGCCAATTCTGACATTTCTCTCCTACATGTAAAAATCATCATTTATTTGCTAGAAAATTACATAGAACCCCAAAACATTATATATGTTTTTTTAGCAAAGACCTTAGAGAATATAATGGTGGTTGTAGCAACTTTTTATCTCGCACGATATTTGCGCAGCAATTTTTTTAACGCGTTTTTTACGGAAAAAAAATGTTTTGTGCTTAAAAAAAAAAAAAAACAGTAAAGTTAGCCCAATGTTTTTGCATAATGTGAAAGATGAAGTTACGCCGAGTAAATAGATACCTAACATGTCGCCCTTAAAAATTGCACACACTCGTGGAATGGCGCCAAACTTCGCTACTTAAAAAATCCCCATAGGCGACGCTTTAAATATTTTTACTGGTTACATGTTTTGAGTTACAGAGGAGGTCTAGGGCCAAAATGATTGCTCTCGCTCTAACGTTCGCAGAGATACCTCACATGTGTGGTTTGAAAACCGTTTTCATATGTGGGCGGGACTTACGTATGCGTTCGCTTCTGTATGCGAGCTCACGGGGACAGGGGCGCTTTAAAAAAAAAAAAAAAAATGTATTCTTCATTTTACTTTATTTATTTTAGTTTGACATGTTTTTCCGCCCTAAACATTTTTTTGATCACTTTTATACCTATTACAAGGAACGTAAACATCCCTTGTAATAGGAATATGGCATGACAGGTCCTCTTTACAGTGAGATATGGGGGGGGGGGTGTCAATAAGACCCCACATCTCACCTCTAGGCTGGGAAGCCTGAAAAAAATACAAAAAAAAAAAACAACAATCCTGGCTTTGATCGTAGCGGTGAGTCGGTAGAAGCACCGGAGGGCGGCGGGGGGGGGGGGGGACATCCCCTCTCGCCTCCCATAAGAATGATCAAGTGGCGGAACAGCCGCTATGATTGTTCTTATGGTGTAGGGAATCGCCGGCTGAAAAAGCCGATATCTGAATGATGCCTGTAGCTGCAGGCATCATTCAGATATCCCCGCACAAAGTCAAGGACGTCATATGACGGCCGGAGGGCGGGAAGTGGTTATTGCAGAGTATTGCCGGGCATTGCGGAGTATTGCCGGGCATTGCGGAGTATTGCCGGGCATTGCGGAGTATTGCCGGGCATTGCGGAGTATTGCCGGGCATTGCGGAGTATTGCAGGGCATTGCGGAGTATTGCGGTGTATGGCAGGGTATTGCGGTGTATGGCAGGGTATTGCGGTGTATGGCAGGGTATTGCGGTGTATGGCAGGGTATTGTGGAGGGTATTGCACAGGGTATTGTGGAGGGTATTGCAGAGTATTGTGGAGGGTATTGCAGAGTATTGTGGAGGGTATTGCAGAGTATTGTGCAGGGTATTGCAGAGTATTGTGCAGGGTATTGCAGAGTATTGTGCAGGGTATTGCAGAGTATTGTGCAGGGTATTGTGCAGGGTATTGCAGAGTATTGCAGAGTATTGTGCAGGGTATTGCGCAGGGTATTGCAGAGTATTGTGCAGGGTATTGCAGAGTATTGTGCAGGGTATTGCAGAGTATTGCACCAGGGTATTGCAGAGTATTGCACCAGGGTATTGCAGAGTATTGCACCAGGGTATTGCAGAGTATTTCGCAGGGTATTGCAGAGTATTTCGCAGGGTATTGCAGAGTATTGCAGCAGGGTATTGCAGAGTATTGCACCAGGGTATTGCAGAGTATTTCGCAGGGTATTGCAGAGTATTTCGCAGGGTATTGCAGAGTATTGCAGCAGGGTATTGCAGAGTATTGCAGCAGGGTATTGCAGAGTATTGCAGCAGGGTATTGCAGAGTATTGCACCAGGGTATTGCAGAGTATTGCACCAGGGTATTGCAGAGTATTGCACCAGGGTATTGCAGAGTATTGCAGAGTATTGCACCAGGGTATTGCAGAGTATTGCACCAGGGTATTGCAGAGTATTGCACCAGGGTATTTTGCAGAGTATTGGCAGGGTGTATTGCAGAGTATTGGCAGGGTATAGCACAGGGATGGCTGAGCAGGGATGGATGGATGGCTGGATCTGTGACTGCAATTGTCACAGATCCAGCCCACAGAGCTGCTGCTGCCATCCGCTCCCTACCCCTCCCCTCTCACACTGTACCGATCGGTACAGAGAGGGGAGGGAGGAACCGGCGTCATCAAATGACGCCGGTCTGTTTACAAGTGATTGCTCCGTCATTTGACGGAGCGATCACGTGGTAAACGGCCGCTATCAGCGGCGATTTACCGCGATTCGTGATCCGCCGGGTCCTCTGTACCCGGCGGTCACGGAGTTTCCCGTGTGCGCGCCCCAGGGGGCGCGCGGGAGCGCGATTCTGGGAGGACGTTATATAACGTCCTCCCAGAGTTAAGCAACCACCCTGCCGCCGTTATTTGGCGGCAGGTGGTTGTTAAGTGGTTAATATGGGCTACCTGCTGATGGATAATAGGTCTGCCACATCGGATAGACTAATCTATGCATATATTCATATTTTACTCATTGCTGTTGGTTTCGTTTTTTTGAATATATTGGTAGTGCATTTATTGATATACAGTAGATACAACAGACAGCATTTTAATATTTAGTACCTTACTCCACTGTGTTTCCCTGCAGGCTTCAGATATATTCAGTAGATTTGACCATCTGGACTTTAATCTTATGGAAATATACAGAGGGTGTTGCATAAAATGCTGATGGTCATGCCCTAGTACAGAGATGAACTGCTGAATGGCTGATAAAGACATCTGCTTGACTTGTTATACTTCTAAGCTGCTTTAGTCGATTGTAGCTAGGAGTATATTTGACGTGGCATGTATCAGTATTGGACAAGAGCACAAACCTGCATTTCAAGTTTGCAAAAAAATAAAGTGCGTTGTGAGAATGCTGATTGTGTGACGCACATCCTTGCCAGCCTCATTGATTGTATGATTACATTGCTCCCTAATCAAGTAATGATTAGTTGAGTCACCTTTATCAAGTTATAAAAATGTGGATTAAACCAGAAATGTTTCCAAGCATAATTTTATGGATAGTAGAAAAATATTCTGGTAGAAAATGTTTGTATTTTCTAACTAGAATTAATTTTGAATTGATACAAGTCCGTAATAATGGTTGTTTTCAATTTGAATGGGCTATTTTCTCTGGCTTAAAATATGTACATGCACTAACAAATAGCTTGAATATTGAAGCACATGTGGATAATACATTTCTATTGTAAACATGTATAAAAAAGCCAGCATGGATACATGAATCGAATTTTGTCTGGTTCTGCATGGACCGGCCAAATTTAGATCCATGTATGGTCAGACTGATTGTACCCGATTCGATCCATTGATTGGCTTGGGTACAACCAGCATGTTGGATTTTTCAACATGCGGTTACTGCCATTGGCTATAGCTGCTACCAGTAACCATTGTATTCTGCCTGCCGGGAATGCTCCCCACGCCCCTGCCCCCCCACTGGCAGAATACAATAGCACAGTGGGAGGCATTCCCCCATCAACAATGACTGTGTTAATGGGGGAATTGATAGATTTTCTTTCCTTCCACCGATGATGGAAGGAATGAATATTATTATCATCTATGGCCAACCTTAGATCTCCCACTGTTCTAACCACTAGAAGCCCACAAACTCCATAAAGAAATAATTACTATAAGGCATCAGCTTTCAAAAAGCTTCTCAATAGCTTTGGCAAAGTCTGTCATGTATATGATATTAACAGCATGACCCTGTATGTTTATTAGACATGCATGATACAACAATATTTCCATATAGACAGCTCATGAAAAATGAGAAAGTGGCAGCACAAGACATATTTGAGTACCAGTGCTATGATGGCAGATAGTCAGTGATGCAGCTAGCCCTCCCATGACTGAACTATTAAGACATTTAATATTTATTTCCTAACACCTCTGCCTTTCCATGATCAAATGCTAGCACATTTAAAATACTGCTCTGTTTGGCTACTAGTCTAGTCAGTAGTATGCCAGCTGCACTCTCTTGTTGGAAACTAGCAGGCCACAGCATCAGAAACTGTCATCAGATGTTTATTGATGTATTGGTCATTGATTGGTAGGGTCGGGTGTGCCAGGTGATAAGTATCTGTAAGTTCTAGTATTTCAGGCATGGGGCAGGTGTTCTGTCATTGGGCTTATTTATGCAGGAGTGTGAATTAGGAAGATAATGTATCACAAGCATTTCAAACATTTCTAGAATAATTATTGATGAAATTTGTAAAACTCACAAATTGTTTTGCATCCGTAGTAACAGTATATTTCCGGGTTTATTTTAACCCCTTTGTTGCCAAGGAAGTTAGGTTTCTGTTAAAAAAAAAGAAAAAGAAAAAAAAACTACTTCCAGTTGACTAGCTAAGTAAGCCTTATGTTCTTGGATTCCTCATTTGCTTATAAGCTCATGGATACTTCAACAACCATGAGCTTATAACAGAAGGGTCCCCCTGACTTTGCTCATTAATGAATAACTGTGGTGAAGAGCTGAAAAGTCCCTGATCAAAACCATTTATTAACCCCCCCACACACGCACACACACATACACACACACACACACACAACACCACCACCAGCTACCCCACTCTTTGCCATACTTCTGACAGTTCGCCTGTCTGTGTGTCCATCATGTGCCTTCTGATGCCTGCTGTTCCCCCCACCCACCTCCTTGTGCCCCCCAATCCCTCTAATGCCTCATACACACGGCCGGGATTTTAGACGGGAAAAAGTCAGTTGGGAATCCCGACGGGAAAAAAGAGAGAAAAACTCAGACGGAGCATACACGCGGTCAGGATTCCCGACGGGAAAACCGGCCGTGTGTGCAAGGCATTGGGCTTTCCTCCTGCCCCACACTGCCCTCACCCCCTCTGTGCACTCAAGATCCTGATGCTCCCCCCAGCTTCTCTGTGCCTTCCGATCGACCTCTCTGCGCCTTCCATCTCTGTACCTTGCCCTGCAATCACCAGGATTTATCCCTCCACATCAGATTATTGGTGCACAGTGCTTTGCTACAATGCATCAGTCGTTTTTCTTTTTTATAATATTTATTCAACTCCATGCACAGCAGCCCACTGCAATACCCCACATTGTAATGCACTAAACTGTTATAAAATGTATGCCTGCATAATTTTTTCAAAATGCACACCGACACAGCTCATACATATCACTGTGGATTTTTAATATAAATTTCCTATTTACAGCTTTACATACCGGTGATTTTTATCATTTCACAAAAAGACATAATTTAACTTGTACTAAGATGTGTTATTCATTAACCACTTCCCGCCCGCTTAATAGCAAATTGACGTCCGAAAAGTGGTTCTGTTATCCTGACTGGACGTCTATTGACACGCTGCATCTCCGATCGTGATAAGAAGCCTCTGTCAGAGGCTTCTTACCATGTGATCAGCTGTGACCAATCACAGCTGATCACCGCGTGAACCAAGAAGTGCCGGTAAATGGCATTTCTCGGTTCACGCTGACAGGGAGAGCCGATCGGCGGCTCTCCCTGTCAGAGGGGGGGTCTGTGCTGATAATCAGCACATTGATTATCAGCACAGCCCCCTCCAATGTACCAATCACCTGCCAACCAGTTCCCCCATAATAAAGGATGCCAGTGCCCACCGCAGTGCCAATCACTGCCCACCACAGTGCCAATCATTGCCCAGCAGTAACACCTGCCAGTACCTCATCATCAGTGCTGCCCATCAGTGCCACCTGTCAGTGCCAATCAGTGCCACCTGTCAGTGCCCATCACAGCTGCCTGTCAGTGCCCATCACAGCCGCCTGTCAGTGCCCATCAGTGCCGCCTGTCAGTGCCACCTATCAGTGCCCATCAGTGCCGCCTATCAGTGCCCATCCGTGCTACATATCAGTGCTGCCTATTGGTGCCCATCAGTGCTGCATATTAGTGCCGCCTATCAGTGCCCATCAATTCTACATATCAGTGCCTCCTCATCAGTGCCACTTTATCAGTGCCGCCTCATCAGTGCCGCCTCATCAGTGCCCATCAGTGCTGCCTCATCACTGCCCGTCAGTGAAGGGGAAAACACAATTTTATGACAGAAACTAAAAAAATATATATATTTTTTTAAATTTTGGTATTTTTTAGTTTGTTTAGCAAAAAATAAAAAACGCAGAGGTGATCCGGTACCACCAAAAGAAATCTCTATTTGTGGGAAGAAAATGATAAAAATTTAGTTTGGGTACAGTGTTGCATGACTGCGCAATTGTCATTCAAAGTGTGACAGTGCTGAAAGCTGAAAATTGTCCTGGGCAGAAAGGGGCGTAAGTGCATGGTATTGAAGTGGTTAAAGTGTTACTAAACCCACAACAGTAAAATCAGTCTGTATATGCAGTAAAGCATGCTTGTTATACTTACTTTGGAACCTAAGGGGTTAATCCTCTGCATTATATAAAAAGGCTGTTTGATGCTATCTTTTCTGATCCTCCCCTTCTTCCATTGCCTCCAATCCATTTTCTGAAAAGACAGAGCTTTGGAGTCACTCTGCACATGCTCAGTTTGGTGTGTATTGCTAGAAAGTTTTTTTTTCTTCGGAGGGTGCATGTGATCGGCACAAGGCCAATCAGCACTGTCCAGACAGAAAGTCAGTGGTCCTGCAGCCTCATAGGACAGTTAGAGAAGAATACTACTGATGAGAAAAGGTATTTAGCAGTTTATATTTAGTAAAATAATTGCATTTTCATGTTTTGTGTACTGTGGGAGACCAGATAGAGTGAATGCAGGCTCCTGGGTTTAGCAACACTTTAACTTAAAGTGGTTCTAAAGGCTCAACATTAAAAAAAATGTTTTACCTTAATGCATTCTCTATATTAAAGTAAAAATGTCCCAGTAACTGTATCACCACCCCCTTATACTTTCCTGAGGTTAAAAGTAGAGAGCAGGGCATGTCAGTGAAAGGGTTAAGGCATAGTATCTGTACTTAGTGTTATCTTTTTAAGCCAATCTTCCTCATCCAGCACTGGTTGACTTCCTGTTATGCTTTTTAGTTAAAATGAAAATTTGCCTCCTGTATGGGAAGTAATCTTACAAATGAAATTAATACATTCAAGGAAAAATACTTGTAAAATGTTTTACAACTCTTGAGAATCATGGATCAGAGGTTACCTGAAGCTGACAGTTGCTTCTCATCAACAGGCTGAACTTACATAGGAGTTGGTTTAATAAAGGCAAATAGGCCGTTTACTTAGTAAAGTCAATTTTTGTCAGGAACCATGAATCAGACTGAGACAGAAGTACAGTTAAATCACACTTGTTTAATAATAAAAAATAAAAAGGCAAACAGAGTAAGCGTAGTAAAACAAGCCAGGGTTCAGTAACCAGAGCGGGTAGTCAGCCAAGCCAATGTCCAAAAGCCAGGGAAAAAAGGTAGAGTCCAGAAAGCAGGATCTGTAGCTAGAGGGAACGTAGTAAAGCAGGTCTTCAACTGGAACGCAGGAGAAAGTCTGTAGTGATGTTAACACAGGCGAAGGTGAAGAGCAAATTAACTGGAAGTCCTTAAGTAGGCAGCTGACGAGCGGATCATCAACAGGTGGATCACTGGAGAGATGGAAGCTGGCAATTAGCTGACAGCTGAGCTACCAGCACAGAGAAGGAAGGGCTGAACGCAGCTCTGACAATTTTCACTTTTTTCTTAGCTTAGTGAACGAGGTGAAGCTCTGCTGATGTCCATGATACAATTATTAATTTTTTACAGGTACTTATATGGCACTGTCAATTTACGCAGCGATTTACATATATATTTAAAATATAAAATAGCTATAGTGAACACACCAAACAATGTAGCAGCTGGCACGCAAGGAGCTTTTGTATGTCTCATTTCTGATGAGTGCATATTTTGGGTGAAGGTTTACTCGCACAGAAATTTATTGCGGATCTTTGATATTCATGAATACCACTTTCTGCTTGATATTTTGATGTCTTTGGTGAGCGCATAGTACACTTATGGGAAAAGAGAGGTTTGGGACTTTGGATGAGGCATGAAGTCAAGACTAACAAGCAGTCAAAGTAGGACATTTTTTTTTTTTCTACAATCATGAATAGCAAAAAATTATAATAGTATCAAACATGGAAAAGTGTGGTATAGCAAAGCCATGTGTGTAATCATGCTGCATGTCAGCAATATCATAACATATTACATGGTACAATGAAAGAGACTATCCTCCACATAAACATATCACTTGGGACAACATATTGTAGTGTAGTCTGTTGTAATTACAGTAAAAACATATAGAACCATCTGTAGAGCATGTAGCATTGGTGTAAACCCAACGCGTTTTTGTGATAATTGCCCACTATTCATGCTGCATGAATCTATAATAAAACATAGGGTAAATATGACAGTAGTCTAGTAGTTAATCCAGGGAAGGGGTGATAATAATTGCAGAGGACAAATAGTATCCCTTAGTACTCACGTTGGCCTGGTATGTGTGCGGCCGGAAGGTGAGGACCACTGGGAATGCCCCCTGTGGGAGCTGAGGTTTCGAGACTCAGGAGGAGACAGGGAGCACTTTTTAAGTCACCCCAAAAAAATGTCCAAGTGATGAATGAAAATGGGCTCCACTTCTGTAAATATAAATGGGTAGGGTTTAATAATCTATATTAGTGTATATATTAAAAAAGTAGGACAAGCCCATGACCAAATGAAGGGGAATAGAAATCAGCAAACTATAAAAGTTGACATTGGGCCCAGAGCCATGATCATATAGTTCGAAAAAACTGTGAGGAATGTGGTATAGGGGTATAGTATGCCACATACCAATGTGAAACCAAAAGTTGAACAATTAAATCAAGTAGTGCAAAACGTGAAAATAAAAAAAAAACTCACAGTGGAAGGGCCTTGAAATACACATCCGGAGCCATAATTGCATGTGTGTACACAATAAGCTACACAAGGCTGCGTGCTGCCTAGTGAGCGGGTTAAATACTCCCTGCATCCCGCCCAGTGTCACGCTGACATGACGGTGGAGGGGAGGCTTCCTCGCTAGAGCGGCCAGAGCCGCCCACCGAGGCTTGGACATCTAGTCACAAATGTCAGTCAAAAAAGATGGATATGCACGCATCAGCAATGCGACGCCCGTCAGGACGTCACACACTCGGGGCGGTGGCTTGGTGCCAATGCGTAGCGGACGTACTCGCCCGAGCCCCCGCTCCCAGCCACCAGGCTGGAAGAAGAGAGGAAGGGGAGGGACACCGGTGCTGCATCGCTGCTCCCAAAGATGGACAGCACAAAGGCCCTCAACATCCCCCCAGAACACACAGTCCAAACCAACCTGAGCATAGAGATGTAATAAATGTAAAATTTGTTGTAGAATTTTTATGGCCAGAGAGCCTGGATAAAGGCAAACGGTCCAAAAACCAAACCACCATATATTATGGGGGACATGCATTAGTGATTATAGACTGCATGGTAGCCTGATCTCTGCCTCCATCCCTAGATGCATAAACAATGGAAAAAGGGTGGGACTTTAAATGAGATGCATGACAACATGCATCTCCATCCCTAGTTCTGATTAGTAAAAGAGAGGTTTGGGACTTTGGATGAGGCATGAAGTCAAGGCTAGCAAGCAGCCAAAGTAGATTTTTTTTATTTTTTATTATTCTACAACCATGAATAGCAAAAAATTATAATAGTATCAAAAATGGATAAAAACATGGAAAAATGCCATGTGTGTAATCTTGCTGCATGTCAGCAATATCATAACATATTAAATGGTACAATGTAATATAACTGTCCTCCACATAAAAATATCACTTGGGACAACATATTGTAGTGTAGTCTGTAGTATTTACAGTAAAAACATAGAATCATCTGTAGAGCATGAAGCATTGGTGTAAGCCTGATGTGTTTCATGGGATATATGCCCACAAACAGCATCCCTTAAACCCCTTTCACACTGGGGCTAAAAAAAGCGCCTGTAAAGTGCCTGAAAAATGTCTCCCCTGCAGTGTCATTGAGGCGATGTGCTGGCAGGACGTTAAAAAAACATCTGCAAGCAGCATCTTTGGAGCGGTGAAGGAGCACACCGCTCCTGCCCATTGAAATAAATGGGCAGCGCGGCCGAACCGCTGGCAAAGCGCCGCTTAGCAGGTGGTTTAACCCTTTTTAGGCCGCTAGCGGGGGTTAAAAGCGCCCCCCGCTAGCGGCCGAATACCTCTGCAAAAACAACGGTAACGCGCCCGCTCCACAGTGTAAAAGCGGCCTTAGTACTCACATTGGCTTGGTATGTGCAGTCAGAAGGTGAGGACCACTGAGGGGGATATTGTGATGTCTTTGGTGAGCGCATAGTACACTTATAGATTACGTATTGGATGGACTTCTCACATACTATACTATATATTTTTTTGCATGGTTGCATATAACTCGCTTTACTATTAATTAGACTTTTCATTAGCTTATTGCTTTGGATATATACTTTTTCACTCTTGTTAAGCACTTTACATATACTGTATATATATAAATATATATATTATACATTCAAATCAGTCCCTGCCCTCAAGGAGCTTACAATGTTAATCCTTAACTCATAATCATACATTTGAGACAGGGGCCAGTTAACCTACCAGCATGTCTTTGGAATGTGGGAGCACTTAGTCACTGTGCTGCCCAATCTTGTGAAAATTAACCTTTCAAAGTGAACCCACTGTACTTGTTTAGAAAATTAACCCTATATTGTCTAACAACTTCTATGAGTACCAAAGATGCCCTGTAGTTGATCACCTTTCTTTTAGTTATTGAGATCTAATATTTGACACTGTCAGACAAATCTGAAGACAAAGAAAGTAAAGATAAATAAGAGAACATAAATAAATTCTTTATAAACTTGTGTATTTGCATACATGCATAGGCTCATTTATAAAGGCTGAGCTCACAACATGGGTAACCTGCTGTGAATAATGCTATTCTCTAATCTGAAACACTCTGAGCAGCTCATAGGAGTTTAAAACAAATCAGTAATAATCTGAAACACAAGAAGCCTTGCGGCTAGAGCCAAGTAGTCAGGTAGTCATTCTGGGCCTGGCGGCAAATAGGTACGGTAACTTAAAAATGTATATGGAAAATTGTGTAACCCATCATAGCAACCAATTTCCTTTCGTTGTTCTGACTTTTTAAACAAAGTTGAAATCGGATTACTTGCTATGAGTTACTCATCATTCTCCTTGCACTGACTGAAGGCCAAATTGTGAAACTTGAATATGGCATCAGGCTAATCCATCTTTCACCATAATTATTGAGCTGCAATAATAATATGTTTTAACCTGTTTTGTTGTGTAAAAGCATTGAGAAAGATTTATGGGCAGTCATACTTCAGTGGGAGCACCTGTGCATCCACGTGCAGTAAAATATATTATCACCAGTACTTACAGGACAAAGGCTAAGCACATACAGTTTATATTGATATGACTGTATTAAGATAGTTTATGTAAAACGTGGTATTTATTATTTCTATAGGTTAAAATGGCTATTTAATCTGAATATGGCTTTACATAAGAGAATTGGCAATACGATTTGCATATGAATACGATATATGAAACCGACAATGCTATAGTTGGAAAAAAAACTTTTTTGCTGTAAATATTGATTTGTTTGGGCAAAAAAGATTAGAAATCCACACTAATTTTCTTAGATTTGTAATATGAACAACATACTACAATGCAAGCAATACACACATATCATCACAAAATATGATATCTGCATAGTATTGTTTAAAAAAGTGAACCTGTCATTATCAAATGGGTGCCTAAGGTAATTCATTTTCAGCGGAACCCCTAAAAAAAATGTAAAAAAGGGATTCTTCAAAGGTGTGATTTTAAATGGACCGCAGGCAGTGGTAAGTATAAAAAATTTAAAATTTTATTAAGCTGTACAAATGACATACAACAGAAAAACACATAAATTGCCAGTAATAAAAACATGTAAATGGGGTACAGATAAGGAGACCATCTGAAAAAGAGGAGCCCACAGGCTGGTGGTCGACGCGTTTTGATTACACATATAGTGTGGCTCTTCCTCAGGGTCTATACGGGCTTCAACACTTCAAAAGCTGTGACTCCCAAAAACATTCCACCGGAAAGGGACAGGCATTCAAGTAGTAAGAATCAAAAAGATCCATCAGGGCCAGACAGGGAGCGCCAACCCAAAAGCTATGGACCGGTATGCGTTCCCAAGGGTTGCTCATCATCGCTTGGAGGCTGCCGTATTAAAGCCTCCAAGTGATCACGAGCAACCCATGGCAACCCCAATGTTTTTGGAAATCACAGCTTTTGAAGTGTTGAAGCCCGTATAGGCCCTGAGGAAGATCCACACTATATGTGTAACCGAAACGCGTCGGAAACCAGCCTGTGGGCTCCTCTTTTTCAGCTGTCTCCTTATCTGTACCCCATTTACATGTTTTTATTACTGGCAATTTATGTCATTTGTACAGCTTAATAAAATTTGTAATTTTTCATACTTACCACTGCCTGCGGTTTATTTAAAATCCCACCTTTGAGGGATCCCTTTTTTACTCTATGTATTCGGGATGGGACGTACAGGCAGTACAGTCATTTAGATGAGGCAAATCCCCATTTTCATACCCTAAACATTTTTGTGCCAGACTGTGCAAGGGTCCTTAGACCCCCTCATAACTGAGAAAACTCATAATCCCAATCCCGCCTGTCAAATAGCAGAGCTTCTCCTGCACCCTGAGTTTCTTGAATTTGGCAGTCCTAATGTGCATAGACAAATAGGAAAACATTGGGCTGCTTCTACAGGCAAAATGCAAAACTGTAAAAGCAGCATTTTTTTTAAGCCAGGGTGCATAAACCCTAACTGTGAGTGACATTTTTTTATTGGACTCCATAAACTGTATACATTAATGTAAACAAAGACATCAAATACATTATAATGCATTTATTTACATTCAGTTATTACACTAAAGGATTTTTGTACATGATTTATGGACTTTTAACATTAAATAAACTTCTCTACATTTCAGTGAAAAAAAAAGAACACTACATTTTAAACAGTAAAAATAGTGTTGCTGTTCACACACCAGTGAAAGCTATTTTAGGACAAATTTGTAATTTCTTTTCAACCAAAGATTTGTTTTCTATGCCTATCTTTGTGATCTGTCTTTAGAATATGTTAATTACTGAACCATGAATAGTTTGCTTTTTACAAGAAATTGCATTGGTACAGTTTGTCATTTTTGATGCTAAAATCTTTTTAAAATAACAAATCCATTATGTGTTCCATTATGTTGCCTTTTGTTTCATTTACAGTCTATTGACCCAGGACAACAGTTCACATGGGAACACTCTAACCTAGAAGTTAATAAACCAAAGAACAGATATGCAAATGTAATTGCATATGATCACTCACGTGTTCTGCTTTCAGCTATTGAAGGTAAGGTAATGCTTCTTCCCTCAGTAACTGCAGTATTAACTTATTATCATTTAACAAACAGCTGCTTTGCAACATTCAGTTAGTCATTCTATCAAGATTTGCATTTTATGTTCTGTGTCTGCATGCTGAACTGGTGGTTAAACAGTTAGCTTTGGGTGCTGCAAAGAAGATAGCTAAAGAGTTTAGAACTCTGTCAAACTCATCATTGGGGCTCGTTCACATGTGCGTCAATACCCTGTGTTTATGCAGCATTTATTTAGCATTTAATGCTTCATAAATGCCTGCCATGAATATTACAGTGGCGCTTCACAAGAGCAGTAGCATTGTGTTGTGTTAAAAATAAGCTACCTCCATTGATTTAAGTGACAATGCTCTATGGCCACACCTTAACATCACCTATAGCGTTTATGGCATGTTAGCAAAGCATTTATAAAGTATTAACTGGGAATTGGAGGAGAGACAGTGGAGGTTCCTGTATCCCAGAATGCAATGGGAAGTAATAGAGAACTAGATCAGAGCAGCCCCAGCCACTTCCTCTTTGTACAGAGCAGCTATGTGGTAACACTATTTGTTTCCACAAAGCTGAGCTGGCCAAAATCAAGTGTCAGAGAGATCAAAGTATACAAATCCATCTTCCAGAGAATTCACAAAAATGTCTGCTATCACGCTACAACATAACCACATCTCCAAGAAGATAATTTCCATTACATCACCTTTTCAGCACTTCATAAACACAACGAAAGTACATCATAAATGCTATAGGAGCGTTAATCAGTATTGCTCCATTCTTCATAATCAATGCACATGTGAATGAGCCCTTAAAGTAGGGCATTAGAAATCAGTAGATTTAATTCACTTTTTTTCAGTTGCTACTAAGCTAATCAGTGACTGGTAAGTTCGTATATACATTTTGATCTGGGCAACATTAAATACAAATAAACATAGCCTATAAGCATTTGCTATAGTCAGCTGTGTGTGCAGCCAAATAAGATCTTGGCAGTATGGAGATGCAAAGTAACAAAGGTGTATTGACTTACACAAACCTATCACTTTACAAAAGTTATTCACTTGTGGAAGTAAAAAAAGTGGTGGAAAAATGGACAATTGACTGAGATTGCTGAATCTTATACCTTTGCTTCCAAATCTGAATGCATCATATATAAGTACATATTTTGTCTGATTGTCATTTTACCAGCAATATACGTGCATTTAAGTGTATCTACACTGAAATTATGGTTTATTGCAAAATATCAGTCCATAGATGTGGAATCTGCATTGGTTTCTTTTTTATAGTTTTTTTTTAAATGTATATTTACCTGGAAATCCTGAGAATAACACGCTTTCTGGCCTATGGTGGCTGTGCTTACATAAACATTATTTCTAATGTTTTCTAATGTTATTTGTGGAGGGAGCCTCGGTAGAGAGGTAGCCTCGGAAAACATTATTTTCTAATGTTATTTGTGGAGGGAGCCTCGGTAGTCTCTGTAGGACAGAACTGCAAACACACAAAAACCTCTCTTCAATCTAATTATGCAGGGGCAGTTGCTTGGGAGGAAGATAACATCGTTTGATATACCAGTTCAATTCACTAGAACTTACCACTGAGCTTAAAACCCCTACACAGGAGACAAATTCCGGGAAACATTGGCCGGTTAAAAAAAAACAGCCAACATTTGGCCCATGTGTATGGCAGCTGGTCCAAAAGAGGCTGGCCATTTGGCCAGCTTCTGTCGGATGAGCATGCTGAAAAACCAGCAGCTGACCGTCTCCCGATCAGTGTTCGGAGTGTTCTGGCGAAGAGGCTGTCCCCTTGTCAGAGCACAACAGCCCAGCGACGGAGCTAACAGTTTTTTTACCCTTAAACTTGCTATGTTGAATGGGAAAAATTTATAAGCTATTATACAATTTTCTAATTCAATTTCCTTAAGATTTACCCTTAACTATGTAGTGCAAGGGCCCATAGTGTGTACCAGGCTTTAGGTTTACATATGTGAGGTTCAGGAACGCATGTATAATCACATGCATTCCCTAACCACACAGAAATACACTAAGTACTTTGCAAATTGCAGTTGCGCTCTTCAAGAGCAGTTGCTCCAGAGATATAAAAATGAGCAGTAGCTCCGATGACTTCCATCATCCAATCATGTGCAAGCAAAGATGCTGTTTTTTTTAAATTTTCCCTGCACATGATTGAGAACTCTTTGCAAAAGTAAAGCTTTACCTCATTTACTAAGCTCTGGAGCAACTGCACTTGCAGAGCACAGTTTATTTACCTTTAATAAATCAACCCCACTACTGTTTAGCAGACACACAGAGGTGCCATTCATTCTTAATGGCACCCCCATGCATTGGCACCCGCACACCATGTGGTTCCATACATTGTGTTTTTAAAAAAGGGTCAGGGACTGGTAAGCTACTATATATACAGTACTTTTTTGTTATTTGGTTTAAATATCCTTTTAAAGTGTTTCTGTAAGAGAAATGTGCAGGTAATTAGTAGGGAGCCAAAAGATGCCTGCAATAGATAGGGCTACACTTTCTCACAGTGTCATTCTATATGATCACCATGTTTTAGTATGCTGCATTTGATTTATAATGGAAGCAGCATAAGATACAGTTCTATAAATGTAACAATATATACTAAATCACAAAATACTATGCAAACAAGTGATTCACCAAATGAAAAACACTCATTCACCACTGCGCCAAAGAATGAAAAAAGTGATTGTGTAACAATCAGTGAATTAAAGCCGATACTTTCAATACATAAAATAATCAACCTTATCACTTGAATTCAATACTAAAAGTCAACAGCAGCGCTAAAGTATAACCACTTGTCCCCCGCCCACTGTCAATTGACGGCGGGCGGAGGACACTCTCGTTCTGGGAGGACGTCATATGACGTCCTCCCTTTAAAACGGGCTAGGGGGCGTGCGCGATAGCCGCCGGGCACCCACAATTGCCCGGGAAACAAGCAGGAAAGTGGATCTCTGTGTGTAAACACGGAGATCCACGTCCTGTGAGGGAGAGGGGAGCGATGGTGTGTCCCTTGTACATAGGGACAACCATCGGTCACCTCCCCCAGTCAGTCACCTCCCTCCACAGTTAGAACACATTGAGGGAACATATTTAACCCCTTCCCGCCCCCTAGTGGTTAACCCCTTCCCTGCCAATCACATTTATACAGTAATCAATACATTTTTATAGCAGGGATCGCTGTATAAATGTGCATGGTCCCAAAAATGTGTCAAAAGTGTCCGATGTGTCCGCCGCAATATCGCAGTCACAATAAAAATCGCAAATCGCCGCCATTACTAATAAAAAATAAAAATAAATAAAAATGCTATAAATCTATCCCCTATTTTGTAGACGCTATAACTTTTGCGCAAACCAATCAATACGCGCTTATTGCGATTTTTTTTTTTTTTTACAAAAATATGTAGAAGAATACGTATCGGCCTAAACTGAGGAAAATTTTATTTGAAAAAAAAAATGGGTATTATAGCAAAAAGTAAAAAATAGTGGTTTTTTTCCAAACTGGACGCTCTTCTTTTGTTTATAGCGCAAAAAATAAAAACCGAAGAGGTGATCAAATACCACCAAAAGAAAGCTCTATTTGTTGGAAAAAAAGGACGCAAATTTCGTTTGAGAGCCACGTCGCACGACCGCGCAATTGTCATTCAAAGTGTGACAGCGCTGAAAGCTGAAAAATGGTTTGGGCAGGAAGGGGGTTTTCGTGCACAGTAGAGAAGTGGATAAATGACATGATAAATTACGGTATTGCTTAATTACAAACATGATGAATTACAGGTTCATAACATTGTGATGACGACAGCTTTTATCATCTTGACTTTGTCCTGGGAGTCCGAGGACAAAGTCGTGATGATGAAATGTGTCGGGACGTGGCTGTACGGCAACTAGAAGGGATGTTTAGGTTATCCGGAGAGACGTTCTGGTGAGGTTCGGAGCTCGGTGAGACATTGCCTGCTGGCTATTTGACTGTAACCGCTACAACGCACTGGGCTTTATTACACACAATGCTCGTTTTATATGTGGAATTTGTAAGTGCAATGTTTGAAGATTTTATTCAATAAATGGATTACAGTTTGAGGCTGGGTTCACACTGGTCCGACAAACGCTCCAACATTTGGAGCTCATGTCGCATGACGTATTAAAATCAATGTTTCCCTATGAGAGCTGTCTTAACTGGTCCGACACAAGTCGGTCCGACTTTGAAAATGCTCCCTGTACTACTTTGGTCCGACTTTGATCCTACTTCAGCCCATTGAATATCATTGAAGTCGGATCAAAGTAGGATCCTTGTCCTAACCATCCGACTTTTGACATCCGACATGGTGATTACAGCAGCAGTAAAAGGAATTTATCTCACCCTGTGATTGTTTTGATTGGTCAAAGGACAAGTCAGACTAGCACAAAGTCGGATCAAAGTAGTATCCTGTTCATGAAAGTCAGATGGATGTAGGACCAATGTAGGACTGATGTCGCAGAGCAAAGTAGGATGAAAGTTGTATGACTGTCGTGTCGTACCAGTGTGAACCCAGCCTTAGATATATTACACTAGTGGAGCTTTCTTTTGTCTCTCCTCTCCTATGAGCGTGTTATACCTTGACTGCAATAAGTGGAGAGCGGTGTGCTGGAGATATTAACCCTAAGGGGGTAACTGCTCTTATGCCAAACACGCGAGTGTGAGGCAAATAGCTCTGGTGAGTTTACATCTGATGGGGAGAGGTGTCTAATACACTTATGGTGTTGTGTGAAGATCTTGTCACCCTTTAGAGGACCGCTTCCCTGCACTTTGGCATCTTTTTCGCCTCACTTTGTAACTTTATTTTGTGGACTTTATTCACACTGTAGTAATTGTAATATTTTGTCACTCTTTTAGATATATTTTGAAGTCCTTATGCATCATGTTTGTAATTAAGCAATAACGTAATTTATCATGTCATTTATAATTTAGCGCTGCTGTTCACTTTTAGTATTGAATTCAAGAGATAACGTTGAATATGCTAAATCATGTGTTCACCTTAGAGATCTGTTGTTTGCCTCGCCTTGCAATAGACACAAATCTAATGTGATAACTGCATCTCCTCAAATGCTCTTTTCTTAGTCATGACAAAATCATTGTAAACCAATTTAGTGTTTTTTTAAGTACAATATCTGTTAATATATATAAGTACTAAACATGTAAAAGTTTCATGAGTTTTTATAGAAACCCGAAGAGGTTTGAGAAAGGTTTGAGAAAATATCAAATTCAGCGATGTTATAGTGCTTAAAATCACTGCACACAAAGTATTAGTTTGTCTCCTGTATACTCTGTAGTGACTGTCTATAATGTAGGATTATTTTCCAGATTATTTGCCCACTCTTGTTTGCCATCTTGTCCTTGCTCCATGGGTAACCCTATTTTATAAATAAAACACATTCTAACAAACATCATCAAATATGCTTTTAACAATGGGTAGTCACAAATATCCATTCACACAACATATCCCTAATATACAATTTTGTGGATGGTGTTATGAAGAACAGTTTAGCACCTTGGTGGAAAAAGTATTGCAATGTGTCCAGCAGGGAATAGTGCAAATTGAGTTACACATAATAAAACAAGTCAAGAAGCTACTTGTTTTGTTCCAAAGGAATTTCCATATATTTTGAGATCATAATGGAGCAAAGAATCTGTTTAATATATTTTCGGAATATAGATAATAAATTAGGTTCTAAATGTCCCTTGTCAGCCATGATGTGTTTGTACTACTGTGCAACTAAATTCAAAGTCCTGGAAAAGATGTGACATTTTAAATCTATAGCATTTCTGTTGATGCATGTTAAGGAGGAAAAAGGCAATGCAAAAATCTAATAAAAATGTATTAAATATTTTCTCATTTCCTTGCGTCAGGCACACATGACAAAAGTCCCACTGCTATCTTATTCCATTATTTCAAAACAAATGATCTCAGCTGTACTAGGTCATTAGTAACAGACCAGTTGTGTCTTTCTTTAATCTCTGAGAACATTAGCCTGAGGAGAGGGGGCTTCTAAGCCATGTATAGGAGTGCATAAAGATACTATCCATTTTTCACCAATTATTTCACATGCACAGAATCCAGCAGTCAAATGCTCAGCAGGCAGCATAAATGGTTTATTCTGATACTTTGTGTACAGATGAATCTTTTTTATAGTGTTATTATATTTTATTATTCAGTATTTATATATGAAATGAAACATATTTTGCAGTGATATATAAGGCATACCTTAGACAGAATTCTTCCTAAAAAAAATGTTTTGCTGCCTCAAAGTCTCACAGAGCACCACATAGATTGTCAGTATATTTTCAAGTCTTGCCACAGATTCTCAATTGTATTTAGGTCTGGACTTTGACTGGGCCATTCTAATGCCCCATACACACAATCGGTTTTCCTGTTGGAAAAAGTCTGATGAGAGCTTTTGGTCAGGAATCCCAACCATGTGTATGCTCCATCAGACTTTTTCCAACAGAAAATCTGCTGGAAAAAGATAGAGAGCAGGTTCTCTCTTTTCCCCTCAGGAAAAAAACTGTTAGAAATTTCCGATCGCGTGTTCAAATCCTGACGCACTAAATTCCGATGCATGTTCGGAAACAAATTGCTCAGAAGCATAGAACTTAATTTTGGCCCCTTTAACATCAACGACAGCTTGAAGTCTTATGTGATATTTGTGGTTGAGGCTCTTTATCTTCTCAGAAAGTAAAGCTGCCCATTCCTCTTGGCAAAAAGCCTCCAATTCCTGTAAATTGTTGGGCTGTCTTTGAGTGGCTCAATGATATTGATGTCAGGAGACTGAGGTGACCACTCCAGAACCTTCACTTTATTCTGCTGTAGCCAATGACAGGTCGACTTGGCCTTGTGTTTTGGATCATTGTCATGTTTGAATGTCCAAGTACGCCCCATGTGCAGCTTCCTGGCTGATGAATGCAAATCTTCCTCCAGTATTTTTTGATAACATACTGCATTCATTTTGCCAACAGTTTTGACCAAATTTCATGTGCCTTTGCAGCTCACACATCCCCGAAACATCAGCAATCCACCTCTGTGTTTCACAGTAGGAATGGTGTACAATTCATCATAGGCCTTGTTGACTCCTCTCCATATTATGCGTTTTTGGGTGTGGCCAAAAAGATCAATTTTGGTCTCATCACTCCAAATGACTTTGTGCCAGAATGTTTGAGTCTTGCCTCTATGCTGTTTGGCATATTGTAAGTGGGATACTTTATGGCATTTGCGTAGTAATGGCTTTCTTCTAGTGACTCGCCCATGCAGCCCATCTTTCTTCAAGTGCCTCCTTATTGTGCATCTTGAAACAGCCACATCACATGTTTTCAGAGAGTCCTGTATTTTACCTGAAGTTATTTGTGGGTTTTTCTTTGCATCCCGAACAATTTTCCTGGCAGTTGTGGCTGAAATTTTAGTTGGTCTACCTGACCATGGTTTGATTTCAACAGAACCCCTAATTTTCCACTTTGAACACTGCTGATTGGCATTCTCAATTCCTTGGATATCTTTTTTTATATATACGAAGTAGATGCAGCGCTAATAGCATAGCAACAAATTTTTCAAGTGAAAAAGAGGATAAAAAAAAAAATTAAGGCAGAGTCCCAAAAAATTCCAGTCCATAAATGAAGGGTTAAACAACACCCATCCATGTAATATATAGATGATAAAATTGCAGAGGAGAAAAGTAGTAGTCTCACCAAACACAGGGAAAACGCTCTCCCCAGGACCCTTAAGGTTGTATGGAACTGCAGCTTTTTTTCACTTGAAAATTAGAAAATTTTGTAATGTTGCTATGCTGTTAGCGCTGCATCTACTTTGTATATATCTATTTGTTTGAGTTTTCGTATTAGACTTTATGGTGTTGGCAGCTATATCTATACACTATATTCATATATAGTTTTTTTTCCTTAGTTAAGTTATTTCTAGCGCAGCGTCAGCCTTCGGGTTCTTTTTTCCACATATCTTTTTATATCCCTTTCCTGTTTTATACAGTTCAACTACCTTTTCCCGCAGATCCTTTGACAATTCTTTTGATTTCCCAATGACTCAGAATCCAGAAACGTCAGTGCAACACTGGATGAAAGATGCAAGGGTCTGTCAGGACCTTTTATACACACACATTAAAGTGGTTGTAAACCCATGTGAATTTTTTTTTTTAAATCACCTGTAAGAGAAAGCCATAATGAGCTAATATGACTAGCATAATAGCTCATTATGCATCACTTACCTTAGATCGGGGCCCCCAAAGCCGTCCTGGTCGCCCTCTCCAGCCGCAGCCATCGCTGCGGCGATAGCCGGAAGGTTACTTCCGGGTATCGCCGCTCCAGCCAATGACAGCGCCGCTCCGGCGCTGTGATTGGCCGGAGCGGCGAAGACGTGACTCCGCGCATGCGCGCGTGAGCCGTCGAATCCGGCTAAGTCGTCGAATGATGGGACTTAGCCGGATTTGTGAATGGGATTAACCCCATTATTGCGCCGTTGTCTACGACGCGCATGCGCCGTAGACACGGATGCATGTGGTTTTTAGCAAATATCTCCTAAACCGTGTAGGTTTAGGAGATATTTCTTGCACCTACAGGTAAGCCTTAATCTAGGCTTACCTGTAGGTGCAAGTTGCAAAAGTGGGTTTACAACCACTTTAATTACAAGCAAACATATCACAGGTGAGGATGGTTACCTTTAATAGCCATTCAAACCTCTTTTTGTCAACTTGTTTGCATGTTATCAGGCCAAAATCACCAGGGTATGTAAACTTTTGATCAGGCTCATTTGGGTAGTTTCTGTTGTCGTTATGATTTAAAAAAAAGTAAACTCAGTTGATTGATAATTAATGGCTTCAGCCTAACACTAGCCATGAGTGAAAGAAAATGTTTTGTGTTATCATTCATATTCTCTAAAAAAATGGCCAAGAAATCATAAATTCTGCCAGGGTATGCAAACTTATGAGCACAACAGTATATAGATTAAGTGTCTGCACTTCTATGGACACACTAACTCGATCCTGTTAAAGGGCTGTAATATAGCATCATCATATATCCAGCTTGTTGCACAACAAGCGATATTAAACTATAAAAGCATATCATATCATATTGTATCCCACCAAATTTTAATGGTATCCATCAATGTACAATTGCAGTCGAAGTCTTAAAGGCTGCGTTCACATTTTGTGTTTTGTAAATGCACCACATTTTGATGTCATAGGCATAGGGCAGTCTATTGATTTCAATGGGTTGCCCCTCGCACCAAAAGCAATTTTTTTTTCCTGCATTTGGGGTACCATTAACAATAAATGGCAATGCGAGCATGACAGGTGTTTTTCAGGAATTTCACAAATCACGCGATTTTACGCATATTCACAAAATACCAAAGTGTGAATGCAGCCTAAGTGAATTGATTTCTTATTATTGTAATTTAAACACAGTCCAGCCTATTGCCCCTTTCTTTAACCTGCTATTTTAATTAGGGAGAAAGAGTTGCAACTCTATACTTACATATTTACATACTTACAACTTGATATGGATATGTATTCTGGGCATTCATAAATGTTCTTTACGCTTTTTTGCAAATGATGCAGTCCTTAGTCCCACATTCACTATTCAGTGAAGGACAGACATGTACCACAGAAGCAATAAATCATGTGGCCCAGCTCATCTTTGCTCTCTGAAAAGAAAACAACAAGCAATCAGCCAAATACTTCTGATGCTTTATAATATTTTTTCTTACAGCAGTACTGTACTGATTATTTAGTCCTTGTATCCTGCACATTTTCATAAAGCTGCATCATACTGATTTGTGTCACTACGCCTTTAGATTTAGGAAGTAAAAATGTGTTGTTCATGTTTTTTCTCCTGCCAAAATATGGTTTGTTGTGTATATATATATATATATTTTGTATATTTGTTATACTTGTATATATATATGACCATTTTGCCTGACAATGAAGGAGTTAAGCATGGAGGTCAAAACTAGTTCACAATAATCTAGTCTGTAATCATCTTGTCTATGTGCTGTACAGTCACTGACATTCCCAATGCAATCCCGTTACACTCGGTGCCTACTAAATGGGTTTAAAGTTTATACAAATAATGTGCTGAGCTATCATATTGCCTGCTCTTTAAAACGTGTGTTATTAGTTTTCATATAAACCTGCACAAACCACATCACGTCTTTACTGTAAATCCAAAAATGATTTATTTAGAGTCTTTTATTGCCTATACTTGGAAAGCTTCGTCATAATTTCTGTCTATATATCAACCGTGGACCAAGTCGACCAAGGTCATCTGCTCATTATTCTTCTAATCTGTACAATTCCTTGCCAGAATAATGTTTGATATATCTCCACTGCTGCTTAAATCAAAAGCATCTTAGTTTGACTTGGGTTTCTCATGATTGTTTGCATGATAGCTTTCTGTAAGTGATTGACTGCTAATCACTGAATCTGTGATACCAGGAATGAAAAATGAATATTCTTTTTACTCCTGAATTATGCATATTGCAAATCTAAAGCAATATGCAAGGTTGGTGATGTTCCTGCCTACATCAGTAACTAATCCATCTTTAAAGAAGATCATTCAGCTAAACTGAGACAGTTGATTTCTTGTACATGGGAAAGACAGAATAGCTGAGCAATTCTTCAGTCTTCTACATGCCCCAAATCATTTTCAAAACAAGTTGAAGCCAAAATGTTATCCCATTTCATATTTATCCATTTATTATTAAAGACAATATTTTTTCTTTGTGTTTTTCATTTGGCTTGGGTATCAGGAGCCTATAGGCAGGGAAACTACCAGGTGCCAATCACTTTATCATACCTTAAACCACATAAATCTTAGCCCAATAAAGTGTACTAAAATGTAGAAAGAAAAAATAGCAAAAAGTCATGCTATTAGGGACAGATGTGGTGTAAGCCTTGTAATACCACACCAAAGAGCTAAAAGCCTGTTTATAGTAAGGCCATGTTAGGGAGTCAAAACAATGTTATATTACCAGGGGCATAAACAACATTCTACACTAGCACCTAGATGCACAGACCTTGAGTGCCTTTTGTTAAATCTGTCCCTGTTAACAATAAATGTGGCCGACTTCTGCCAGCCATAAGCTGTGCCATGCCCCTCCAGCCTGTGTCTTAGAATAACAGGGAGGAGAAGCCACCAGCAATCAAGATGTCATATCCCACCCCCATTATGTTTAGCTTGTTAGTGGGCATGGAGGAGGAAGGAAGGAGTGGGCTGCCATTTACCACTGTGTATACGCCCACATGTGTTACTCTAAAGTCACATGGGCTGCTCAGATGTGATAGGGATTAAATACTCAGCATAGAAACTCACTGAAAACTGAGTATGTGCAGAGCTGCCACCACTGCTCTATAAAATCACCAACTGCATTGGGGACATAATCAAAAGGAGGAGATAGAGAACAGCAGGTTAAATTTTTGCAGAATACAGACAACAAATCTTACTGAGTGAGTATCAACAGCATAGAATATACCATTTATTGAAAAAAAAATTATTATGTGAGTATAGTGACACTTTAACCGCTTCCTGCCCGCCATATAGCAGAATGACAGCCGGGAAGTGGTTTCATTATCCTGACTTTGCGTCATATGACGTCCAGCAGGATAAGCCGCGATCACGCACCCGCAGGCGCTGCGATCGCTGGTGTGGTGTGTCAGTCTGACACACCGCATCTCAGATCGAGGTAAAGAGCCTCTGACGGACAACGTGATCAGCTGTGTCCAATAACAGCTGATCACAGTGTAAGCAGGAAAAGCCATGTATCAGCTTTTCCTCCACTCGTCCTGACAGACGATTATCAGTGCAGCCCCCCCAAGGATGCCCACCCAGGACCACCAGGGATGCCCACCCATGGCCGGCAGGGAGGCCCACCTATGGCCAGCAGGGATGCCCACCCATTGCCAGCAGGGATGCCCACCCATGACCACCAGGTAAGCCCACCAGGAATGGCAATCATTGCCCATTAGGGATGGCACTCTGTGCCCATCAGTGATACCTGCCAGCGCCTCTAATCAGTGCTGCCTATCAGTGCCATCTATCAGTGCTGCCCATTAGTGCCCACAGGTGCCCATCAGTGCTGCCTATACGTGCCCTCCAGTGCCACCCATGAGTGTCCATCAGTGCCACATATAAGTGCCCATCAGTGCTGCCTATGATTGCCCATCAGTGCCACCTATCAGTGCTGCTTATCAGTGCTGCCTATCAGTGCTGCATATAAGAGCCACCTCATCAGTGCCAATTAGTACTGCCTCATCAGTGCAGCCTCATCAGTGCCCATCAGTGAAGGAGAAAACATTTTTATTTACAAAGTTTTGTAACAAAAACAAAAAAATTTATTTTTTTCAAAATTGTCTTTTTTTATTTGTAGCGTAAAAAATAAAAACCTTAGAGGTGATCAAATACCATCAAAAGAAAGCTCTATTTGTGTGAGAAAAAAAATGATAAAAATTTATTTTGGGTACAACATCAAATGACCGCGCAATTGTCACTCAAAATGTGATATCGCTGAAAGCTGAATATTGGTCTGGGGAGGAAGGTGTATAAGTGCCCTGTATTGAAGTGGTTAAGGTTAAGTGTTATAAGTAGTAATTAAAAAGTAAAAGTGTGCGTAAACCCTAGCAGTGAACTTTTCTTATTTGCTCCCTTTAGACTGTAAATACATTATTGAAAACTTTTGTTTGTTCGATGAGTGCAAAAAAATACTTGTTTGTCTTTGTTGCACTGTTATCAGTTACCATTGTTTTCAGCTCTGTCTGTGGGCTGCAGAGCACCTCCCTTCTATGTTTTAGAGATGAGGAGAGGGGGGAGTGTTCTGTAGTGCTAACACACTTCCTGCCCTATGGCCATAGCTCTTCTTCTCCAAAGATACAGTATAGTGATTAAATGCTGTTATTTTAGGACAGAAAATGGGTGACTGGCAGGATAACCAGGCGAAAATAAAGAAAAAAGGCTTGAAAAGGGAAAACAATGTAGCTACCATAACTAAGGACCAGTAATTTTCAATATATTATATTTTTGTTCTTGGGTATAGATATACTATACTTTAAGTAATAGGTTAAATATAAGGATGCGTGTTAAAATTAAATTCAGGCAAAACTTTGTAAAGACTGTTAAGAACTAGGATTTAGTGTTAAAGGGGGATTAAGTGTTACTGTCAACTTTATAGCAAGATACATTTATTTTTAAACTTGCTCCAAAGTGTATGTCCACTTTTACAGCCAGATTGGGATAACACCTACTTTATATTTTCAAGAAATATGGCAGGGATCAGTAAGAAATATTTTAAGCTAAATATGGAACCAACATCCCTATAATACTAGAGACAACGAGAAAATTGGAGATGTGGGACTTTATGCGGTGCATCATATACAGAGATCACTTCAAAATCGTTTTAGTATAAAAATATACAAAATAGTTTATTTAAGAAATAACATAAAAATACGCAAAAAACTGTATATTCAAGGATATAGGTGTACACAAAACATCCTATCAGTATCAATGAATTCCTGTAATTCCATATATGTTCTTGTCCATTTAAATCAACATGTTTCGCCGGGGGTGGCTTCATCAGGAAAGGACATATGGGAGAAAAAGAAACCCTGGACTGCCGCACTCTGTATAGACAGTTATTTATTCCAAAATTTCTGGTAAAAAATCCAAATTCAAAATAAATCCATAAATCCAAAACAACAAATGCAGATATTGTGCATGCAGGGAAGGGTGGCTAACGCGTTTCACGTCACGAATTGACGCTTACTCATAGGCTTCATCAGGAAAGGACATATAGTTTAATTTACATAGAGAAGATCATTGTACAGTCAGCTCTCCAATTTAGCATGGGAGTGTGGTCCACATGGAAGCTACTCTATGATGCTGCGAAGTGACAGATGGAACCTGTCCAATTGCCAGATCACCCGTTGGGAGGGATTTGATGTATATATCATTCTAGTCACTTTCAAACAGTGTACCCTAAAACCCTACTAATAAAATGTTAGAAATAGTGAGAGACGAATGAAGATCAAATCCCCAAAACAGCAAAGTCCACACCATTCGGGAGCCTGAGAGGAGTTTGGACACAATAGCAGGTGTGGACTTTGCTGTTTTGGGGATTTGATCTTCATTCGTCTCCATATATATTTCTTCCTTGCATCCTCTACTGTTCCCTGCCATTGCCCCTGATGTGCAAGATGTAGGGATTACACTAGCAATAATATCATGCTAGGGCAAGATCTGATACAGACTTTGATGTCCCCCCATCCTACCATACTAGCAAGTCACCTGCATTTGTCCATCCAAGGCTCTCACTATTTCTAACATTTTATTAGTAGGGTTTTAGGGTACACTGTTTGAAAGTGACTTGAATGATATATACATCAAATCCCTCCCTACGGGTGATCTGGCAATTGGACACGTTCCATCTGTGACTTTGCAGCATAATAGAGTAGCTTCCATGTGGACTGCACTCCCATGCTCAATTGGAGAGCTGACTGAACAATGATCTTCTCTATGTAAATGAAACTATATGTCCTTTCCTGATGAAGCCACCCCAGCGAAACATGTTGATTTAAATGGACAAGAACATGTATGGAATTACAGGAATTCATTGATACTGATAGGATGTTTTGTGTACACCTATATCCTCGAATTGCGTATTTTTATGTTATTTCTTAAATAAACTATTTTGTATTTTTTTATAGTAAAACTATTTTGAAGTGATCTCTGTATATGATGCACCGCATAAAGTCCCACATCTCCTATTTTTCTCTTTGTACCTACTTTATATTTGTTAAATGTTCCCATTCACATAGCATTGGGGGGGGGGGCGAAAGCAATCAAGATGACCACTCATTGACAGAGTTCCACTCCACCACCGGATACTCCAGCCTGATCCGGCCACCCTACCACTGTCAATAAGCTGCTACCCATCTCTCATTCTGCGGAGATGTCCCGAAAGTGGAAAGACCGGGTACAGCCTCAGAAAAGCATCCGTTTTCTTCATGCCTGCCGACCACAATCAACACCAAAATGGTGCCTGCATTGACGCCTGCAGCGAAACTCATAGGCCTCAACAAAATGGCCGTGACCACGTGCCATGCACAGTTACCTTGGCATCTGCGCCCTCACTACAGCAGGGTCACTGGCCTTCTATGGCGGCATCACAGACTAATTTGGGTACCTTTACTCCTTCCACCAGGAGACCTGTTAAATCTAAGCCGTGGATTAAGGCACCAACTCTGGCTATGCAAAGGGAAGCACCAGGGGAGGTAAGCGACCATATGGAGGACTCCATCCCCATAGAGATCCCATAGTTGACTTCCCTAACACCAACACCCATATACTTGACTCCACAATGAAAGAAATGTTGGTGTCTCTGCGGGTTTCTCTACATGCTGACATCACCTCCTCTCTGTGAAGGGTCAGAGACAATGTAGATGACCTGGATGAAAGGATGTGTTATGTAGAGACAAAAATGTAAGAATTTTCCTCTTCCTTCAACGCCTTGGTTGACTCGAATACTGCCTGGCTAAAAGCTAAACTTGCAGACTTGGAGAACAGATCCAGGAGGAACAATGTAAAAATAAGGGTTTTCCTGAGTCTATGCTTCCGGATCAACTACTCGCATACATTCAACAGATGCTTCACTCCATCCTCCCTAACATCTCTGTGACAGAACTAGTTGTGGACAGAATTCATTGTCTCCCAAGACCGTCCCACTTTCACGACAACATCCTGAGGGACGTGATTCCATTTCTTCCACATTAAGGTGCAAGTTCTGTCGCTCTTCAGAAGCCCTGAGTCTGTGCCTTCACTATCTGCAGCCTTTAACATTTTTCTTGACTTCTTCTGCTATACCATGCAGCTAAGGGAAAATATGCTTACAGTGAGCAAGGCTCTCCATAACCCTCATATTCCATTCAAATAAAGATACCCGAACCACCCGCTGGTCACGTTCAATAAAACAACGGTCAAGCTCTCCACACTGGAAGAGGGACCATGATTCTTTAGGTATCCTCCCTGAGATTTCATCTTCTTGCCCAGGACCTACCCCTGCTACTCACCTGTCAGTGGACTAGCAAGTTGCCAAGAAATCATCTGGCGGTCGGCCCGCTACATCTACTACCTGATCCCCAAGAGGTAGTGTGAGTATGACCATCGCAGTTCAAGACCCCTCACTTTATAATGTGCAAGATGTCATGCTAGAGCTCTTAAACGTAATTACTACGCATCGGGAAATAGAGCTGGTAAACTACTGGCAAAAAGACTTGCAACTCAATGTTCCTAAGCAAATTTTTTTTTTATATATCAGCCGGTAGATAACCATAAAATAGGCAACCCACAGGATATAACTGACTCATTTGCCAGTTATTACGACTCTTTATATAATTTTAAAGATGGTCCTACCACTATCCAACCTTCAGACTCTGCAGTAATAGAGTTCCTTAACAAGCTGAACTTACTTTCTCCATGCAACTCCAAGATCTTAACTTGACATTCATGTTAAGGGAAATGTTGAAAACTATAAATACTCTAATGGCAAGTCACTGGGGCCAGGTGGCTTTGTGTCTGAGTACCACAAAACTTTTCAGCATACTCTGGCACAACACCTTATGTCCCTATTTGATGCAGTGGCCTCCCCCTCTGCTTTCTCCCTGGAAATGCCCAGTGCACACATAGTAACTAACCCGAAGCCCAGTAAAGTCAGTCCCTCAAAATCCCTGCCTTGTATCGTTGCTAAATGTAGATGTGAAAATATATGCCAAATGAATAGCACAGCGGATAAGAATACTTCCTATGCTGATTAAGACTGACTAGTCTGGATTTCTGCCTGGTGGACAATCTTCAGCTGCCACGAGATGAATAATAAATGCCATCCACTATGCCAAAACTGCTCAGATACCTTTTTGTTGTTATCAATTGATGCTGAGAAGGGTATTTGTATCAGGCCATTTATACTCTCTATTCAAATTCCTCTGCACATGTTTACACATCAGAAATGTTGTCAAAACCTTTTTTGATTATTGAACCATTATTGAACCATTTGCGGAATTGATCAAATGACATCCAAAAATCTCAGAATTACACACTGGGCAACTACAACATACCATTCAGTTATTTGCTGATGATGTAATCTTGCTACTAACTGTAATATTGCTACTAACTAATCCACATACCACTCTCCCTTATGAACGTCAGGTTTTGCAAATGTTTAATACTGTATCTTACTATAAGGTGAACTTTTCAAAGTCTCTTATCTTAGATTTGGGCCTCCCAGAACCCCTAACATCTCAGTTAAAATCACAGCTGCCATATACATGGAATTATAGAGGCAGTGTCGGCCCAAGACATTGTGCTGCCTGGTACCAAAAATGAAATGCTGCCCCCCCCCCCAAAAAAAAATCACGCCCACCAAAATGCCCCCACATCCATTATTTTATATTATGATAACTAAAGTGGACCTGTCATGGCTCTATACATGTATATAAGAGTGTAAAGAGGACCTGTTATGGCTCTATACATGTATATAAGAGTATAAAGTGGACCTGTCATGGCTCTATACATGTATATAAGAGTATAAAGAGGACCTGTTATGGCTCTATACATGTATATAAGAGTATAAAGTGGACCTGTCATGGCTCTATACATGTATATAAGAGTATAAAGAGGACCTGTTATGGCTCCATACATGTATAGGAGTGTAAAGAGGACCAGTCATGGCATTATACGTGTATATAGAAGTATAATAAGGACCTTACATGGCTCTATACATGTATGTAGGAGTATAAAGAGGACCTGTCATGGCTCTATACATGTATGTAGGAGTATAAAGAGGACCTGTCATGGCTCTATACATGTATGTAGGCGTATAAAGAGGACCTGTCATGGCTCTATACATGTATGTAGGAGTATAAAGAGGACCTGTCATGGCTCTATACATGTATGTAGGAGTATAAAGAGGACCAGTCATGGCATTATACGTGTATATAGAAGTATAATAAGGACCTTACATGGCTCTATACAGGTATATAGAAGTATAAAGAGGACCTGTCATGGCTCTATACATGTATATTGGAGTATAAAAGGACCTGTGCTTGGTCGGCAGCCGCGATGCCACCCACGATCGCTCCACAGAGAGCCAGAACGGGGATCTGTCAATGTAAACAGACAGATCCCCATTCTGACAGGGGAGGAGAGACAGATCTGCTGTTCCTAGTGATTAGGAACAGAGATCTCTCTCCTCCTCCAGTCAGTCCCATCCCCCCCAGTTAGAAACACCTCCCCATTTAACCCCTTTCCAGACAGTGACATTTACACAGTAATCAGTGCAGTTTTATAGCACAGATCGCTGTATAGATGTCAATGATCCCAAATATGTGTCAAAAGTGTCCGAACCTGTCCACCGCAATGTCGTAGATCACTGCCATTACTAGTAAAAAAGTTAATAATAAAAATGCTTGAAGTGCAGCGGGGAGTGGAGCGGGCAATTTGCCTCACAGTGCAGGGGGCAGTGCCGGGACAAAGTCAACCAGCACCCAGGGCGAACATGCTAAGCTGCGCCCCCCCATGACCAATTATCTTACACACACACAAATACATTATATATATATATATATATATATATATAGTGCAGAGGTCAGAATTGGATAGATTACAAAGTACAAGGATCAGGAGCAGTGTGTACAGTGTTCAGAGGTAGAGTATGTACAGTAATATACAATGTGCAGAAGTCAAGAGCAGTAAACTGCAGAGTACAGAGACCAGGAGTATATACACCCTAGTGCATAGCAGTAGCCCCTATAAATTATATCAAATTTAGTGTATGTGTCATTATCAAATCTGACCAAGTGAAATATATAGCACATGAATATGGAACCAAAATACCAGTGCTGCAAACAAAATTATGAAGGGGCGAATCCCAAAACATATAATGCGAACAACTCATAAATATTCAATTACATATCACATGTGGGACCAAAATCCCTGTGCTGCAAAAACATTTTGTGAGGGAACTGTAAATAAAAAATGTAAAATACTATAACATATAATGTGAATAACTCCCAAATATTCAAATAACTCTAGTCAAATTCTTATGGTTCATTTGTACACAATTTAGTTTTGGAGTTACTACCAAACTCCCAGTGCTGCAAATCAAACACACAGTGCAAAGTAATATTAAAGTGCACTATAAAAAAACAGTCCACTAGAGCAGTGGTCTCCAAACTGCGGCCCTGGGGCCGGATGTGGCCCTTTGCTTGCCTTTATCTGGCCCTTGAGGCATTATTCCTGCCAATGACACCAATGATGGGGCATAATTCCTTCTACTGACAAAAAACGGGCACTATTCCTCCCAACGACACCAGATCGCACATTGTTAACTCCCACTGGGCACAGTTCGGCCCCCCTGAAGTCTGAAAGACAGTAAACTGGCCCTTTAGAGAGTTTGGAGACCCCTGCACTAGAGAGCAAGTGCTCTTGTGCACATTGCTGGATCGAGATGGGGCTCAAGCAAGTGGCTGACAGATTCCTCCATCCACACAAGTTGGATGGATGTGGGAATTGTATTCTGACAGCAGGGACTCTCCCCTATCAAAATACACTGATCAGCACTGCTTCCGTTTGGCTGCAAACAGCTAATTGAACAAGGATTTCCAGCAGAAGTGGATATAACAAATCGGTTTCTGTCTAACAGAGAGGGTTACACATCGATCAAAAATTCAGACCCTGCTGAACCCAATGAATTCTTTGCTGTGTATTCAGTTTTACCTTGTACTTTGCTTCAGCGGGCTCTCTGCAGTTCTGTTACTGGTCCCCTGCAGCTCCTGTGTCAGTTAGGAGTGACAGTGGTCACACTCCAGCCTCCACTTTGGACCATACAGGGTTAATCTTCCTCTATATGTGATAGGGAGGAGGAGGAGAGCACTGGAGCTGGCTGAAGCATAGAATCAAGTAAAAAAAGACTATACAGTATCCCCCTTCTCCCCCCTCCCCCACACTGCAAGAGTGGACTTTCTTGAAGTTGGGCTGGGATAAGAAATCACATCCTTTGCTGTGTAATGTTATATTCTTGAACAGGTTAGGGATTAGTGTGATATTTCAGGTGCTACATATATGTAATCCACATACACATTATATCTTATTAAAAAATCATTCTTTTTAGAAGATATAATGTGTATGTGGATTACATATAATGTAGCACCTGAAATGTCACACTAATTCCTAACCTGTTTAAGAATTTTACTTTCAATAAACCTGCAGTGAAAAGTGCAGGGCACGTTTATAATCACAGTATATGGAATGCAGAGCAGTCGGGACTCACAGTAGAAGAGGATCCAGCCTGTCATCCGTGATTTACACACCTTCACTCTGCTCTGGAGGAGGAGCGCTTTGCTGTGTGCTGGGCGGGAACCAAAGATCGATGCTGCAGTGTGAGGTTCTCTTTCTGCTCCGCCCACATGCACTTTCGCTGGGACTGTACCAGCTCCGATCCAGGGGGGGGGAGACTCATAGGAACTCAAGAAGGGAGCCTAGAAAGGGGTGCATCTGCTGCCGCAGAGCAGTGAGCAGGAGCGCATAATCCTTAAATTAGGCAGACAACAGGGGCATACAAGTTTTACAGCTACATTTTGTGGATAGATTTTTCTGCTCACAGCTTTGCCGCCCCCCTAAAAGTGCCGCCTGGTACAATGGTACCATCTGGTCCCATGGTAGGGCCGGCCCTGTATAGAGGGATCCCATACCTGGGTATCAAGCTCTCCCCTAATCTACAAAATGAAGCAAAACAAAACTACAAACACTTAATAGGGAAAATTACTAGTGAACTTATCCGACTACGAACTCTTAATTTGTCATGGACGGCAAAACAAGCCTCCTTCAAAATTAGATTTTACCCCAAATTTTGTATGTATTCAGAACACTTCCAATCCCGGTACACCCAAAATATTTAGCAAATCTTACTAGACTCTATAAAAGATTCCTTTGGAATGACAAAACTTCTAGAGTGTCAAATTCAATTATTCTCAAACACAGATGTGCAGGAGGAGCTGCCTATATTGATTTTGCAAACTTGTTAGTTGCTATCCCCCTAGGACAGCTCAGAAGTTGGTTCCATCCGACCACGGATGTACCTTGGGTAAACCTTGAGCCTACCCTAATTCCCAGAGGAAACCTTTAGCATTCCTTGTTATAAGATGCCTAGAAACCCTGAAAGCTGGATACTCTCTTGCCCACTACGAACGCCCGAGATACGAACCTCTCCTACTTACGAACCGGGCGCTGCGGGGACACTCTGCCATTTTGGGCGGACCGTCTGCTGTTCTGCGCATGCGCGGCCAGACGGAGCCTCGGGAAATGTCCGTAATTGGCCGCGCATGCGCAGGACGGCATTCGACGGAACATCGGAAAACATCGGAAATGTCCGTAATTGCCGGTCTGCGCATGCACGGCCGACTTACGAACATTTCCGACATACAAACAGGAGGAAAGTCCCTAACGGGTTCGTAACCCGGGGACCCCCTGTATCCATATCAGCCTTCTAGCATGGAGAAAGTTGCTAACCAGTTCTCATGTAGCGACCCATATCTCTTTATTACCATTCCTGATAAAATGTATGGAATTCAGTATACCCTTTTTCACCATTCAACCATGGTCAGAGAAAGGTTTTAAGAATATCTTAGACTTATATGCCAATAATAAACTTAAAATTTGGGAAACACTTCAGGATAAATGTAGGCTCCTGTGTAAGGAAAGATATCAATACCAGCAGATAACCCATGCCTTACATGCTCTCCTTACAGAACTCAAATGGTTGATAAAGTCTGGACAGCCCTGTTGTCTAATGAGCACCCTAATAAACCGACAGCCTATTTTTAGAACCTCTTACATGATAAATTAACTTCTGTCAAGAATTCTCCAATGCTCCAATGGGAGTCTGACCTGTCAACATTAGGGATGGGCCGAAACCCCCCCCCCCCCCCGGTTTGGTTTGCACCAGAACATGCAAACAGGCAAAAAGTTGGAGTGAACATGCAAACCCTATTAAAGTCTATGGGACATGAACATGAAAAATCAAAAGTGCTCATTTTAAAAGCTTATATGCAAGTTATTGTCATAAAAAGTGTATGGGGACTCGGGTACTGCCCTCGGGGACATGTATCAATACAAAAAAAGTTTTTAAAACAGACGTTTTTTCAGGAGCAGTGATTTTAATAATGCTTAAAGTGAAACAATAAAAATGAAATATTCCTTTAAATATTGTGACCGGGGGTTTCCCCTTAGTCTGCCTGTAAAGTGGTGCATCGTTGCAATGTGTAGAACAGTGCCGCAGCAAAATGACATTTCTAAAGTTAAAAATGTAATTTAAACTTGCTTGTGGCTGTAATGTATTGCCCAATCCCGGCAATATAGATAAAAAATAAAGAAAAACATTGGCGTGGGTCCCCTCCCTCCCCAGTCCATACCAGGCCCTTTGGGTCTGGTATGGATTTTAAGAGGAACTCCCCGCCAAAATGTTTTAAAAAATTGGCGTGGTTTTTTCCCCCCAAAATCCATACCAGACCCTTATCCAATCAAGAAGCTTGGAGGACAGGCCACATGCCCTCAACATGGGCGGGTGCTTTGGGGGCCATTGGTTGTCAGGGTCTGAGGGTGGGGAGCTTATGAGAATCTGGAAGCCCCCTTTAACAAGGGGGCCCCCATATCCCAGCCCCCCACCTATGTGAATGGGTATCGGGTACATTGTACCCCTACCCATTCACCAAAAAAGTGTCAAAAAGTTAAAAACACAACAGACAGTATTAGACAATCCCTTTATGAAAAAAGAAAAAAAAGTGTCCTGCGATGTACATCCTTTGTCAATCACGGTCTTTGACAGCTGTTATATAGGCAAGGGCGGGGCCACCCGCTGACGTAACAGAAAGACCCCGCCCCATCAAATGTTACATGATGTCAGAAGGGGAGGCAGTTTTTTCATATTTTTTTCCTGTTTTTTGGGTCTGTCGGGCTGCGTGATTGACGATGGATGTACATCGGATAAGGGTCTGGTATTGATTTTGGGGGGACCCCACACCAATTTTTTAGAACATTTTGGCGAGGAGTTCCCCTTAAAATTTATACCAGACTCTAAGGGCCTGGTATGGATTTAGGGGAGGCCTCATGCCGGTTTTTTTAATTCTGTCATAGGGCTCCCCTTAACCACTTCAATGCACTGTATTATATACTCTGCACTGTATATATATATATATATATATATATTCTACATTGACTGCACTGTATATATATATATATATATATATATATATATATATATATATACTAGACTGCCTGCACTGTATATATAGTCTACATTGAATGCACTGTACATTCTATTGGCGGCTAGGACTACCATCACTAGAAGCTGAAGGCAAGCATCTAACCCTTGGGATACTAGAGATTCTAAAAACAAATTTCAAGAATGAATACTTATTGGCTCTTAGAAACTACAGATTTCCTAGATTCCTTAAACAGTGGAAATCCTGGATATGCTGGTATAATGATACATGATTGCTCTTACTATGGACTACCCATTATCCCTGTTGTTGACTACCCACACTGAGATGCTATATGTAATTGATGTCTTTGTTTTGTTTTGTTTTCTGTTACTTCATACTTGTGCATACATGTTACAGGGACCACTGAAATTTGCTCTATGTTCACCTCTACCTGGTCTGTCTGACAGATGTATTAAAACCTAATAAAAATCTATTGAAAAAAAAAAAAAAAAGATTTTTGAGGGCAACCATGAAGTAAAAAATACATTTTGAAAAGAAAAATGGTATGCTTTGTGAATCTGATTATACCAATTCTGACATTTCCCTCTTACAGGTAAAAATTATATTTTTTTTGCTAGAAAAATACTTAGAACCCCCAAACATTATATATATTTTTTAAAGCAAAGGCTCTTGAGAAAATGGGTGTTGCAATTTTTTATGTCACACAGGAGTTGTGCATCGTTTTTTGGGGGAAAGATACACTTGAATGAATTTAGTGAACATAAAAATAATATAATACAATTTTTTGGTAATATATAAAAAAGATGATACGCCAAGCAAATAAATACCAAACCTGTCACACTTTAAAATTGTGCACACCCGTGGAATAGTGACAAACTTGGGTACTTCAAATAATAATGCAAATTTTGGGGAGAAAATGCACTTTAAAGAATTTCAGTGAATACAAACACCAGTTTACACAGGAGGTCTGGTGCTAGAAATATTGCTCTCACTCAGACGTTTGCAGTGATACCTCACAGTGTGGTGCGATCACTGTTTACATATGCGTGTGGGTTTATCTTTGCACATAAACATGGGGGGATGCGGAGCTTTACATTTATTTAAATTTATCATTTATTTTATTTACCTTTTTTATTTTTACACTGTTTATTGCATTTTTTTTATCGTTTTTATTGCTGCCACAAGGAATGTAAACATCCCTTATTACAGCAATATGCAGTGGAGAAATCCAGCCCCTTTAGCCACCTGGAAAAGATATCCAGCGGCTGCTTACCCGCTCGGATTACTGTTACAATTAAAAAATAATTTCCAGGGTTAAAACATTATAATGGATCATGGTTTTAGTCTTAACCATGATCCCGACACAACCGCTTCCATACCAGGCTGTATATATACGTATGGGGGTAGGGAAGTGATTAATTGATGGAACCCTAGCAGAATCACTGTAAATACATTTCTCAGCCAATGCTAGATTGTATTTTGTAGAACATCTGCATTCCAGTCCTCATATTTATCTGTAGGCCCTTTGCTGGAGCCACAGAAACTCCAAAGGTCTCAAGCTTACAAATGTGTTGCAGGGTTAGCCAGCACATTGCTTCCCCTACACCAGTGGCGGCTGGTGCTCCATCGGTCGGGGAGGTGGCAGACAGACCTGACCACAGACATCCCCTTCGATGCTCCAGCCCCGATGCTCCATTCCCCCCACTCCCCCGGTCGCCGGCACGCTCGCTTGCCCTCTGGCCCGCCAGGCCCTCCGTCAGCCCTGCACTAACCCCATTCAGGTCACGGCAGCAGCTTCCCCCCTCAGTCTCTTCTGTTTTCTGTCTTTCGCTTCTCCTACCAACCAGTCGGGTCTTAGGACTCCCGGCCAATGGGGTCTTAGGACTCCCAGCCAATTGGGTCTCAGGACCCACTTCCTGATTGGCCAGGAGGAGAAACAGGAAGACATTAGTAAATATTCATTTGCTAATGTCACACAAAAGGGTGGGCTCAGGGTGCAGTGTTCTGCTCCTCGAGCCCACACTTTTTTGAAGCCAATTAGATCCTCCGGTTCTAATCACGTGTTTAAAAAAAAATAGAAATCTATGCATCTGGCGCCATGCATGTAGATTAGGGGCCGGACACATGGATTAGGGGGGCGGCCCCTGCGCCCCTAATGAATGTCCGCCACTGCCCTACACGATCCGCACTGAGGGAATGGGATCAGGGGTTCAAAAACATAGGCACAAATTACTGACCAACAAATATAGTTAGTAAATTTAATCCCATACATTAGTAACCACTCTCAGAGATTGGGGCCTGACTGCTATGCTCAACTTTAAAAGTGGTTCTAAAGTCTACACGTTTTTTACCTTAATGTAATGCATCCTCCTCTTTAAGGTAAAAAACACTTGGCTCCCATCACTGTTTCAGCGCTGTCTCAGCCGCAGCACCAATTCCCTCTTTTCCTGTTTGCACAGGAGACTTTGAAGGCAGTGGGAACTATAGGCTCCTGCTGCTATCAGTCAAACTGCTGTGAGGAGGGAGCGGGGGCATGGCTTACTGCCGCTGTGTGTGTGTCTACGGGCACACACAGCCCAGCTTGGAAGCACACATGCATCAGTTCCTTCTTAGCACCTGGCTTCCTAAAGAGGCACCTGGAGCAGGGAGAAGGTAACAATGGCGGAGAGGGACTTCCAGTAGAGCAGAAGACAGTGTTCTGTTTGCACAGAACAGGTACGTATGACCTCTTTTTTATTTAAAACAAAATATTCTTTAGTTTCACTTTAACTTTAACATTTTAGTATCACTTTAGTAGGATTGCACAAACGTTAATGTTTGTGTAATCCTACTGATTTCAGCATTGGTACCCCCATGGTAAATAAAGCCTGGTATATGCTTTAGCAACCAGATTATGTTGCATTTTCGTGCTGAGTGAAGATAGTAATTGAAATATTCACAATTTAGAACATAGCCATCTGTGGAATTTGGGAAAAATTAAAAATAACGCATGAACAACTTTCTATAATATTACATGTTAATAATAATTTGATTCTTTGACAGAGAGAAGAAAAAAAAATACCCATATGTTGGGATTATTAAGTCCCAGTTAAATCTTTTTTTTGTGATATACCCTCTAATAAAAAGCAATATTTGGTCCTGTTTTAACTCAAAAAGTGCAATTGTGCTTTTCCCATACAGAATAAAAAACAACAGGTTTGTTTAAAGTGATATAGAAAATTAAGTACTGTAAAGTGATATTAAAGGTATTTTTTGTAAAAATAGCAAACATGTTATACTTTACTGCTCAGTGCAATGGTTTTGCACAGAGCTGCCCCAAACCTCCTCTTCTGGGGTCCCTTACTGGCGCTCCTGGCTCCTCCCCTCTACTGAGTGCCCCATAGCAAGCCCTCTGTTTCCTCCTCACTGCCTTTGATTGATAACAGCAGGAGCCATTGGCTTCTGCTGCTGTCTCTGAACCAATGAAGGGGGACAGAGCGGGAAGAGCCGCTGCTGTCGTGCACATCACTGGATAAAGATTGGGCTCAAGTGAGTATTGGGGAGGAGGGGGTTCTGCGTGAGGGGAAGCTGCACACAGAAGGTTTTTTACCTTCATGCATAGATCACTTTAAATGTGTTTTTTTTTTAATCCAGTGCAACTATGCCCCATCAGTCGGAGTGAGTGATGGAAGCCTTGTAAGTGTTGATACTAGGGCTGTGGAAATTAACTATTAATTCCTCGATTAATCGATACATTTTTTTGATCAATCAAAATTATTTTGATCGGTACTCACCTCTCCGCCGGCTTCCGGGTCTTCAGGGAGTTCCGTCGGAGATCTGGTGACGTCATGGACACCGGCGGGGCTTGCCGTGTCCATCTGAAGGGCTCCTTTGCTGTGCCATCATATCTGCATGCCGGCGGGACCTTACTATCTGCCACACGCAAGGGTTGTTACACTCAGGGCCGGCCCTATGATGGGAGCGGGTGGTACCATGGTACCAGGCGGGACTGTTAGGGGGGCGGCAAACTGATGCCCGCCAGCCAGCCCACTCCGCTGCCTGTGAGGAGCCCGGCGCCGCTGAGGACACTCACAGGTGGGGGGGCAGTCAGCGAGTGAGCAGGCACGGGCAGGCGCCGCTCCCTGTGAGGAGCCCGGTGTACCGGCGCCGCTGCCTGTGAGGACTCTCACAGGCGGGGGGAGGGGGCAGTCAGCGAGTGAGCAGGCACCGCTCCCTGTGAGGTGCCCGGCGCCACTGCTGTTGGTGACAGGGGCGGGCAGAGCATGCGCAGCATGGGGGGGTTGGGTTGGGAGCAGTCAGCGAGTGAGCGGGCAGCGGAGCAGAGAGATGATGTCATCTCTCCCCGCCGCCCTGCATCACCACAGTTTCACCCTCACTGTGCAGCCATGGGCAGCAGAGAGATTATATCATCTCTCTGCTGCCTGCCTTCACTCTGGGACACAGCAAGTGACAACCCGCAACGTGTGACAGGTGACGTCGTGACAATCCGCAACGTGTGGCAAGTGACAATACGCAACGTGTGGCAGGTGACGCTTGGTAAGTGACAATCCGCAACGTGTGGCACGGGACTATCCGCAACGTGTGGCAGGTGATATTGTGGCAAGAGACAATACGCAACGTGTGGCAGGTGACGCCGTGGCAAGTGACAATCCGCAACGTGTGGCACGGGACTATCCGCAACGTGTGGCAGGTTACGTTGTGGCAAGTGACAATCCGCAACGTGTGTCAGGTGACGTTGTGGCAAGTGACAATGCGCAACGTGTGACAGGTGACGTCGTGACAATCCGCAACGTGTGGCAAGTGACAATACGCAACGTGTGGCAGGTGACGCCGTGGCAAGTGACAATCCGCAACATGTGGCATGGGACTATCCGCAACGTGTGGCAGGTGACGTTGTGGCAAGTGACAATACGCAACGTGTGGCAGGTGACGCCGTGGCAAGTGACAATCCGCAACGTGTGGCACGGGACAATCCGCAACGTGTGGCAGGTGACGTTGTGGCAAGTGACAATCCGCAACATGTGGCAGGTGACGTTGTGGCAAGTGACAATGCGCAATGTGTGACAGGTGACGTCGTGACAATCCGCAACGTGTGGCAAGTGACAATACGCAACGTGTGGCAGGTGACGCTTGGCAAGTGACAATTCGCAACATGTGGCACGGGACTATCCGCAACGTGTGGCAGGTGACGTTGTGGCAAGTGACAATCCGCAACGTGTGGCAGGTGACGCCGTGGCAAGTGACAATCCGCAACGTGTGGCAGGTGACGTTGTGGCAAATGACAATCCGCAACGTGTGGCAGGTGACGTTGTGGCAAGTGACAATGTGCAACGTGTGGCAGGTGACGTTGTGGCATGTGACGTGGCAAGTGACAACCCGCAACGTGTGGCAGATGACAATCCGCAACGTGTGGCAGGTGACGTGGCAAGTGACAATCCGCAACGTGTGGCAAGTGACAACCCGCAACGTGTGGCAGGTGACGTAAGTGACCATGCGCAACATGTGGCAGCTGACAATCCGCAACGTGTGGCAGGTGACAACCCGCAACGTGTGGCAGGTGACAACCCGCATCTGGTGGTGGAGTCCGAAGCAAAACTGAAGTACAAACACACATCACAAGTTGTATGAGACATGAGAGCCTCTGAGAGGGACTTGCCTTGCCCAGCCCTGATTAACCACTTAAGGACCGGAAGGATTTGCCCACTTAAAGCGGTTGTATGGCTTTGTTTTTTTTGTTTTTTTAAATAACAAACATGTTATACTTACCTCCACTGTGCAGTTCGTTTGGAAAAGAGTGGCCCCGATTCTCTGGTTCTCGCGTCCCTCGGCGGCTGTCTTGGCTCCTCCCTGCATCAGCTAACCCCCTTCTGGGAAGCACTCTCCCAAGGGGGTTAGCTTGCGGGCGCGCTCCCTGTTATACACGCTGCGTCCATAGACACAGCGTGTATGACTCGTTCCCGTCCCCCCCAGGGCCCGGGTCATTGGATGTAATTGACAGCAGCGCGAGCCAATGGCTGCACTGCTATCAATCTAGCCAATTAACGCCCAGACTCCGTGGAGAAGAGGACGCCGGGGGACGCGCACAGCAAGTGAACGGGCTCAGGTAAGTAAAACAGGGGGGCTGGGGGGCAGTCATTGCCAGGTGTTTTTTCACCTTAGTGCATAGGATGCATTAAAAAAAAACACGAACCTTTACAAACCCTTTAATGACCAGGCCATTTTTTGCGATACGGCACTGTGTCGCTTTAACTGACAATTGCACGGTAATGCGACACTGTACCCAAATAAAATTGATGTCCTTTATTTCCCACAAATAGAGCTTTCTTTTGGTGATATTTGATCACCTCTGCGGTTTTTATTTTTTGCACTATAAACAACAAAAGAGCAACAATTAAAAAAACAAACAAACAATATTTTTTACTTTTTGCTATAATAAATATCCCAAAAATGTATAAAAAAATAATAATTTCTTCATCAGTTTAGGCCAATATGTATTCTTCTACATATTTTTGGTACCAAAAAAACACACTTAGCGTACATTGATTAGTTTGCGCAAAAGACATGGCGGCCGCCCGCCATGCACAGGTCCCTTTATACTCCTATATACATGTATAGAGCCCTGACAGGTCCTTTTATACGCCTATATGCACGTATAGAGCCATGGCCGGTCCTCTTTATACTCCTTTATACATGTATAGAGCCATGACAGGTCCTCTTTATACTCCTTTATACATGTATAGAGCCATGACAGGTCCTCTTTATACTCCTTTATACATGTATAGAGCCATGACAGGTCCTCTTTATTATCCTTGTATAGAGCCATGACAGGTCCTCTTTATACTCATTTATACATGTATAGAGCCCTGACAGGTCCTTTTATACGCCTATATGCACGTATAGAGCCATGGCCGGTCCTCTTTATACTCCTTTATACATGTATAGAGCCATGACAGGTCCTCTTTATACTCCTTTATACATGTATAGAGCCATGACAGGTCCTCTTTATTATCCTTGTATAGAGCCATGACAGGACCTCTTTATACTCATTTATACATGTATAGAGCCATGACAGGTCCTCTTTATACATGTATAGAGCCATGACAGGTCCTCTTTATACTCCTTTATACATGTATAGAGCCATGACAGGTCCTCTTTATTATCCTTGTATAGAGCCATGACAGGTCCTCTTTATACTCATTTATACATGTATAGAGCCATGACAGGTCCTCTTTATACATGTATAGAGCCACGACAGGTCCTCTTTTTACTCCTATACATGTAAAGAGCCATGACGGGTCCCCTTTAGTTATCATGATATAAAATAATGAATGTGGGGCCTTTTGGTGGGCGTGATTTTTAAATTCTTGGTCCCAGGCAGCACAATGTCTTGGGCCGGCCCTGGTTACACTTCCCTCTATCAACCTGGGATTCTACAGCCATCCACTGGGAGTTGTGATAGTTCCCGTCACGAAACATCTACATGCCGCTGGACTGATGTTAACCCCTCCTCATCTGGATTCAGCAGTGGTATCTTTGTACACATTTTTATACCAGTATCACACTTGGCTACATGTTTTTACGACTGCTTTTGCTACCGTTTGGTATTACTCGCACCATTTTTACAGTTTATGTAGCTACATTGATTTTATCTCCAGTGCAATATTTATTTTGTTACCTACTTGAAGACTATAAAAGTTTTAATGCTATTCCCATCGAGCGCTGCCTTTGTGTGTTTTTTGTATCCTTCTATCCGTTTTTCCAGTGGTTGGTAGCTGCACTGGAAATTGGCCTGCAAGGAGATCAGCTAAAAGTAGTTGGATCTGTATGTGCGTTATAATTAATCGAAATTAGTCAATTAATCGATTTAAAAAAAATTGATTATTCAAACACGAAAATTTTAATTAGTAACAGCCCGTACACATGATAGACATATTTCTCCCTACACCCATGTAACAAGGGCTGGTCACATGAGAGGAGTGGGAGAGAATCACATGTTGCTCCATACTCTGCATATACAGGTAAGTACAAGCTATCTGAATGCAACGGCATAGAAGATGAGCATGTGCTGTTAGGCAGCAAGATAGTAAAGGGAACCTTTGCTTTGCCTTGCATAGATAAATGTTAGATTTACTTTAAGGTAATTTTTCCCTCCACCTCCAGGAGCATGTCTATTTCAGTGAACAATTTGACAATGTCAGGAAAAGTCTTGTTACTCTCCACCAATCAGAAAATGGATAGGTGAACTTTTCTAAAAAGTCTTACTAGTATGAGCACAGGCACAGTCCTTGTAAAACATGTTCATTGTCTGTTCTATGGGCTACATGCAGCCATCTTGTACCTTTCATTCAGCCCTCCAATTCTTGCATGTGTAAGAAGACCTTAAGGGTTTATAGCGATACATCAGTAAAAAAAAATTTAACTGGTCAATTTTAATCCTATTTGCCACAATAAAAATATTTATTTTTAGTTGTCTTCTAGTAATGTTATACACAGCATTAGTGGTTTCATAGAAGGTGACAAGGGATGAGCTTCGAGTTCGAGTCGAACTCATGTTCGACTCGAACATTGCCTGTTCGCCCGTTCGCCGAACAGCGAACAAATTGGGGTGTTCGCGGCAAATTCGAAAAATCTATGGGAGAAATCTAAAGTGCTAATTATAAAGGCTTATATGCAAGTTATTGTCCTAAAAAGTGTTTGGGGACCCGGGTCCTGCCCCAGGGGACATGTATCAATGCAAAAAGAAGTTTTAAAAACTGCCGTTTTTTCGGGAGCAGTGATTTTAATAATGCTTAAAATGAAAAAATAAAAGTGAAATATTCCTTTAAATTTCGTACCTAGGGGGTGTGTATGATATGCATGTGAAGTGGCGCATGTTTCCCGTGCTTAGAACTGTCCCTGCAAAAAATGTCATTTTTGAAAGAAAAAAATGCATTTAAAACTGACTCGCGGCTATTAATGAATTGTCGGCTCAATACATACAAAAGTCATTGATAAAAAAAAAAAAAAAGCGTGGGGATTCCCCAGAATTCAATTACCAGGCCCTTCAGGTCTGGAATGGATATTAAGGGGAACCCCGCCGCAAATTTAAAAAAAAATTGACGTGGGGTTCCCCCAAATATCCATTCCAGGCCCTTCAGATCTGGCATGGATTTTAAGGGGAACTCCACCCCAAATTTTAAAAAAAAATGGCGTGGAGTCCCCCTAAAAATCCATACCAGACCCCTTATCCGAGCACGCAACCTGGCCGGCCGCAGGGGAAAAGGGGGGGACGAGAGAGCGCCCCCCCTCCCTCCTGAACCGTACCAAGCCACATGCCCTCAACATGGGGAGGATGTCCCCATGTTGATGGGGACAAGGGCCTCATCCCCACAACCCTTGCCCGGTGGTTGTGGGGGTCTGCGGGCGGGGGGCTTATCGGAATCTGGAAGACCCCTTTAACAAAGGGGACCCCCAGATCCCGCCCCCCCCCCCTATGTGAATTGGTAAGGGGTACATTGTACCCCTACCATTTCACGAAGAAAGCTTAAAAAAATGTTTAAAAAAACACACAAACACCTTGAAAAAGTCCTTTATTAAAAAAAAAAAAAAAACATTCCAGCGGTGAAATCCAGTGTCCCGCGGCGATCCCGGTGTCCAGCGCTGTCCTTCATTGGTTGTGCCTGAGCGGACCTGATGGGGAACTCCCTCTCAGTATTTTAAATGTATAGACCCGCCCCTTCTAAAGTTCCCCATCAGGTCCGCTCAGCGGACCAGATGCGGAACATGAGAAGGGGCGGGTCTATACATGTATTACCAAAGTGAGAGCAGTTCCCCATCAGGTCCGCCCCCTCGGTATGTCGGACCCGCCTACGTCATTGGGCTTGAGCGGGGAACTTCCTTCACTGTGTAATTTAAATTTACTTAGTGAAGGAAGTTCCCCGCTCAAGCCAATGACGTAGGCGGGTCCGACATACCGAGGGGGCGGACCTGATGGGGGACTGCTATCACTTTGGTAATACATGTATAGACCCGCCCCTTCTCATGTTCCGCATCTCGTCCGCTGAGCGGACCTGATGGGGAACTTTAGAAGGGGCGGGTCTATACATTTAAAATACTGAGAGGGAGTTCCCCATCAGGTCCGCTCAGGCACAACCAATGAAGGACAGCGCTGGACATCGGGATCGCCGCGGGACACTGGATTTCACCGCTGGAATGTTTTTTTTTTTTTTAATAAAGGACTTTTTTAAGGTGTTTGTGTGGTTTTTTTTTTTTTTTTTTTTACGCTTTCTTCGTGAAATGGTAGGGGTACAATGTACCCCTTACCAATTCACATAGGGGGGGGCCGGGATCTGGGGGTCCCCTTTGTTAAAGGGGTCTTCCAGATTCCGATAAGCCCCCCGCCCGCAGACCCCCACAACCACCGGGCAAGGGTTGTGGGGATGAGGCCCTTGTCCCCATCAACATGGGGACATCCTCCCCATGTTGAGGGCATGTGGCTTGGTACGGTTCAGGAGGGAGGGGGGGCGCTCTCTCGTCCCCCCCTTTTCCCCTGCGGCCGGCCAGGTTGCGTGCTCGGATAAGGGGTCTGGTATGGATTTTTAGGGGGACTCCACGCCATTTTTTTTTTAATTTGGGGTGGAGTTCCCCTTAAAATCCATGCCAGATCTGAAGGGCCTGGAATGGATATTTGGGGGAACCCCACGTCAATTTTTTTTAAAATTTGCGGCGGGGTTCCCCTTAATATCCATTCCAGACCTGAAGGGCCTGGTAATTGAATTCTGGGGGACCCCCACGCTTTTTTTTTTTTTTTTATCAATGACTTTTGTATGTATTGCCGGGAGCCGACAATTCATTAATAGCCGCGAGTCAGTTTTAAATGCATTTTTTTCTTTCAAAAATGACATTTTTTGCAGGGACAGTTCTAAGCACGGGAAACATGCGCCACTTCACATGCATATCATACACACCCCCCAGGTACGAAATTTAAAGGAATATTTCACTTTTATTTTTTCATTTTAAGCATTATTAAAATCACTGCTCCCGAAAAAACGGCCGTTTTTAAAACTTCTTTTTGCATTGATACATGTCCCCTGGGGCAGGACCCCGGTCCCCAAACACTTTTTAGGACAATAACTTGCATATTAGCCTTTATAATTAACACTTTAGATTTCGAACGTTTGAGTCCATTGTATTTAATAGGGTTCTAAAGTTCACACGAACATTTTGTCTGTTCGCAGGTTCTGGTGCGAACCGAACAGGGGGGTGTTCGGCTCATCCCTGAAGGTGACTATCCAGTTTCCAGCTCAGGAAGTTAATGTGTCTAGAAGCACCTGTCTAGCACCTTAAGCCTAGAATTGAAATAATGATGCTATTGATAACCTACACTGCTTTCTGCCACCTCTCTGAAACAAAAAACTATCAATTCCATTACTTATATTAGTAATGCAGTGCATTTCCAGCAGCATTGCCAGTAAAGAGTTTTAATATGCCAGGAATATTTTTACAAATAATCAGCATGAGAATAACCGTTGTTTACAGCTACAGACCTTCCTTTAACGATCTATTGATTAAAAGATAAGTGTATTGTTTAGATCTACCATAACTCATGGGGTGATTTTTATTACAAACCAATTATACATTATATATAGACAAAAATCATTAATTTGCAATTGATTGGAAAGCACACAAACAGCTTACCCAAACTTGAGTTTTGTTTTGTAAATAGACAGCCCTAGAATGAAAATCAGATACTGTTCTGTGATTATTCAATGCATTCTGACAAATAAGTACAACATGCACAGTGAATAAAATAAACAAGGTTTTTTAACCGGTTGTATTATTTTGTTTTGATCATTAAAAAGATGTGAAGTGAGCAGAGTTATGCTGTCCTTACTTGTAACATTATGATGTTAATGAATATAACAATCTTTTTAATGAAGGAATCATATATTTCAACAGCTAATTTCAGTAAATAGGTGATCCAGTAAGTATATTATCTAGTTAATTGAGAAAAACTATTGGATTCTGTGGAAAATTTGACAAATGTGATTAAGTCAGACATTCATAAGTTTAATGATCATTTTCAACTTAGGGATTATCTGGAATGGACAAATTTAAGACTGAATGATAATATACTTTTACATGTACAGTAGGTGCCGCCGATATTGTGTCAATCTCGCCGCTTCTAGCGGCGAGATTGACACCCTACGAGTCACATGTTCCCATGACGTCACAGTCACATGCTCCGGGGCCACCCGGAGCATGTGACTGTGACGTCATGAGAAGCCTATATAAATCTCTGCGGACCGAAGATTTAGCATTACAGCGAGAGGAAGCGACAAGTCAACATCGAGGAGGAGAAGAGAGAAGAAGACGCCGACGGCGATGATGGGAAGACCAGCCCCTCCACTAGCAAAAGAGCTGGAAGAAGATAGTGGAGGGGCCGGCAGAAGGACAACGGAGAGCCGGACGAGACGACGGAGAAGACCGGGCCTCTGCGAGCAAAAGAGCTGGAAGAAGATAGCGGAGGCCCGGCAGAAGGAAGAATGAACCGGAGAGAAGAAGAGGGAAGAAGGCGACGGAGAAGACCGGGCCCCACTAGCAAAAGAGCTGGAAGAAGATAGCGGTGGCCCGGCAGAAGGAAGAAAGAACCGGAGAGCGCGGCGACGACACCGGAGACCCCCGAAGTCGGAAGAAGACCCCCGGAGCTGTGCAATAAATTACTTTAAAAAGCTGTGTGTTTTTTTTATTGCCATTTTTTTCCACCAGGTGAATGGGTAGGGGTACGATGTACCCCATACTCATTCACATAGGGTGGTGGGCCAGCATCTGGGGGGCCCCTTATTAAAGGGGGCTCCCGGATTCCGATCAGCCCCCGCCCGCAGACCCCGACAACCAACGGCCAGGGTTGTCGGGAAGAGGCCCTGTCCTCATCAACATGGGGACAGGGTGCTTTGGGGTGGGGGGGCCGCAGGTCGCCCCCCTGCCCCAGAGCACCAAACCCCAAATGTTGAGGGCATGCGGCCTGGTACGGTTCAGGAGGGAGGGGGGGCGCTCTCTCATCCCCCCTCTTCCCCTGCGGCCTGCCAGGTTGCGTGCTCAGATAAGGGTCTGGTTTGGATTTTGAGGGGGACCCCCATGCCGATTTTTCGGCTTAGGGGAGTCCCCTTAAAATCCATACCAGACCCAAGGGCCTGGTATGCTCCTGGAGGGGGAACCCATGCCAGTTTTTTTATTTACAAATTGGCGTGGAGTTCCCGCTCAGGATTCATACCAAACACAGTGCTTGGTATTGGCGGGAATGCACGTCGGATCCCCGTTCAATACAGTGCCACGTCTCCTCGCTATTGCAGCGAGCGCGAGATGTGTCGCCACCCTGTCGCCGAGATGTCGGCACCCCTGTCGCCGAGAATCTCCATGATAGGATCGCGATGAATATACAGTACAATGTCGGCGGCACCTACTATATGGGAAGTGGTTGTAAAGGCAGAAATTTTTTTTATCTTAATGCATTCTATGCATTAACCACTTCCCTACCCGCCCATAGTCAAATGACGTCCACAGATGGGATCTCCCATCCTAGGTGGACGTCATATGACGTCCTGGGCTTTGTGGGGGAATATCTGAATAATGCCTGCAGCTAGAGGCATCATTCAGATATCCTTCTGTTCTGCCGGCAATTCTGTGCACCATAAGAACGATCATAGCGCCGCTTGATCTTTCTTATAGGCGGCGGGAGGGGACACCCCCCCCCCCCTGCCGCCGCTATCCGGTGCTTCTCCGGGCTCTCCCATGCCATTGGAGGCCTGGAGAATGAATCGTCCGGCGCACGATAGGAAGCATAGAGATGACCAGTCATCTCTATGACCGTCAGAGGCCCGGGCGCGATGTGATGACGTCACGCCCGGGTCCTCAGATGTAAACAAAGCCGCCATTGCGGCTAGTAAACATGAAATCAGTGAATTTTTTTTCGCAATCTCATGCTTTCCAGCCTGGAGGAGAGATGTGGGGTCTTATTGACCCCGCATCTCTCAATAAAGAGGACCTGTCACACACATTCCTATTACAAGGGATGTTTACATTCCTTGTAATAGGAATAAAAGCGATCAAAAAAAAAAAGGAAAATAAGTGTAAAAATAAAAAAAATTAAGTAAAAAAATAAAAATAAAATTTAAACGCCCCTGTCCCCGGTAGCTCGCAATCAGAAGCAAACGCACACGTAAGTCCCGCCCACATATGTAAACGCTGTTCAAACCACATATGTGAGGTATCGCCGTGTGCGTTAGAGCGCGTGCAACAATTCTAGCACTAGACCTCCTCTGTAACTCTAACCTGGTAACCTGTAAAAAAATCTAAAGCGTTGCCTATGGAGATTTTTAAGTACCGAAGTTTGGCGCCATTCCATGAGTGTGTTCAATTTTAAAGCGTGATATGTTAGGTATCTATTTACTCGGCGAAACATCATCTTTCATATTTTCCCCAAAAATTGGGCTAACTTTACTGTTTTGTTATTTTTTAATTCATGAAACCATTTTTTTTCCCCAAAAAATGTGTTTGAAAAATTATTGCGTAAATACCGTGGAAGAAAAAAAGTTGCAATGACCGTCATTTTATTCCCTAGGGTGTCTGCTAAAAAAACATATATAATGTTTGGGGGTTCTGAGTAATTTTCTAGCAAAAGAATGATGATTTGTACATGTAGGAGAGAAGTGCCAGAATAGGCCCAGTATTGAGGTGGTAAAAAAAGCCCGGGGTTGAAGTGGTTAAGATAAAAACCTTCAGTGTGCAGCAGCCCCCCTCAACCCCCTAATACTTACCTGAACCCCGTCTCGATTCAGCGATGTTGCGTGAGATCCTCGTCTGTCGGGGACTCTCCCTCCTGACTGGCTGAGAAACAGCAGTGGGTGCCATTGGCTTCCACTTCTGTCAATCAAAGTCAGTAAGCCAATGAGGAGAGAGAGAGGGGGTGGGGCCAAGCAACGACTTTGTGTCTGAATGGACACACAGACCAGCAGCTCGGCTCGGGTACCCTCTAGCAAGCTGCTTGCTGTGGGGGCACTCGTCAAGAGGTAGGGGCCAGGAGCAATGGCGAGGGACCCCAGGAGAGGAGGATCTGGGTTCTTATTAAGTAAACTGTATGCTTGCACTTTTTATTTGATTGCAAAGACATTGTACAATCAATCATTTAGAAAGCTGAACATATACAGTAATTTACAGGCCTCTTGGTATTATTAAGGCTTTGTTCACACCATGTGCAGGGAGCTGCGTTTTTTCTGTACCCGTCTCTGCAAGGGCACAAGAATATGTATTTATTTTTCTGCACAAAAAAACACACACGACACCAGTGTTGAATAGGGAACATTGTTTTCTTTATGTATTTGCAGAAACCACCTCCAGAAAATGCAAGTCTCTACACATGGTGTGAGCAAGCCCAAATTATTCAATGCAAATCAAACCCATGCTTTTTTTCCATCAGTTTTTATGCATTTATGGTGTAAATGATACTACTGGTACATTTTATTTTAAGCTGTTCCTAGTTTAATTTTTGTTTAAAGCTACCATTTACATAATTATAAAATAGCTAAAGTGACATAATTGTTGGACAGAAGTATGTAAAATGCTGCTAGCTTTCCGGGTCCACTATAATGAGAACAGATGATCAGTTAGAAGGCAATCAGCAGAATTTCACTTGGATCACCCTGACTGGCGTGCATGGAAATTTCAGGCAGAGAATATTTTTAAATAAGTGCTTATCTTTCCACAGACTTTTGCTCTTCTAGATCCTTTAGATGAATTATTTATTCTGTATTGATACTCTAAAATGGTACCAAGAGTATGTATACTTTAATATACTATCTGGAGATCACAAGAAGAATGTGTTTTGGCTGCAGTGAATCTTGTTGTTTTCCAATATGCCAGGCCTTCTGGAAAATGCCATAGCTGCATTTCAAATTTTAACTAGGAATAATCACTAAGCTTGTGTTTGGGCCTTAATATCTACTATTTGCATAACACTAGACATATTATTTTTAATTCTATGTATGGTAAACCTTTGTCTGATATTTTACTTTATGGAATTTTAAACTAGATAAGCTATGTGTATGCCTGTGTTTAGTCTAAATAAATAACAATAATAGGAACAATTTGTGAGCTTGGAACACATTTTCCATCTTAAGCTAATTCTAGGAAATATGAAACTATAGCAAAATAAAACATTTGTTTTACAAGAAATTCTTATGGGACATTATAACCCATTCTGCTGCTGTCCTTGTTTTACAGGCATACCAGGAAGTGACTACATCAATTCCAATTACATTGATGGTTACAGAAAACAGAATGCATATATAGCAACACAAGGACCTCTTCCAGAAACCTTTGGAGATTTCTGGAGAATGATGTGGGAACAGCGCAGTGCTACAGTCGTAATGATGACCAAACTGGAAGAAAGATCAAGGGTAAATCGTTTTATTATTTTAATTTATCATGCGTTTATTTATGTGTGTTTACAGTATATACATCCCCACGGTTTATGGTTATAAAAAACGGTGTGTCTGAATGATTTTAGAGGCAGCTCACAGTTTCACAGTTCAAAGCACACCTTGCGTTTATAGATATATAAATCAGTGACCACCAACCTCTCCATTGTATTATTAACACTTACGATACATGCAAGTGGCTCACACAATATAACACTAGTAGAAGAGTATATTTTCACCATTCAGGGAATAATGGTGATTCTGCTTTGCAATGCAGAATACTGTATATACCTGTTTAAATTATATATTTTTTTTTGAATATGAAAAACTATTTACATTAGTCTCTGCCCAAAGGAGCATACAGTCTAATGTGCCTACCAGAATAATTGAGAAATTCTCTAAGCTGGATTGTAGTAATAATCATCTAAAAGAGCAAGAACCTGAAAGAAATATGTCACTATATAAAGAATTATTTGTTAAAGTAAAACTCAAAGCAAATATTAAAAGCACAGTTTACTCTAGTTAGCTGTTCATATAAAAAATAATGTATATTTAAACACTGCAACTATTTGAATAGCATTATATTAACCACTTCAATACAGGGCTTTTTGTACCTATTCAATACCGGGCCTATTCTAGCACTTCTCTCCTACATGTACAAATCATCATTCTTTTGCTAGAAAATTACTCAGAACCCCCAAACATTATATATGTTTTTTTATCAGACACCCTAGGGAATAAAATGACGGTCATTACAACATTTTTTCTTGCACGATATTTGCGCAATAATTTTTCAAACGCCTTTTTTTAAAAAAAAAATGGTTTCATGAATTAAAAAATAACAAAACAGTAAAGTTAGCCCAATTTTTTGGGAAAATATGAAAGATAATGTTACGCCGAGTAAATAGATACCTAACATGTCACGCTTTAAAATTGCGCACACTCATGGAATGGCGCCAAACTTCGGTACTTAAAAATCTCCATAGGCGACGCTTAAATTTTTTTTACAGGTTACCAGGTTAGAATTACAGAGGAGGGCTAGTGCTAGAATTGTTGCACGCGCTCTAACGCACGCGGCGATACCTCACATGCGTGGTTTGAACGGCGTTTACATATGTGGGCGACTTACGTGTGCATTCGCTTCTGATCGCAAACTACCGGGGACAGGGGCGTTTTAATTTTTTTTATTATTATTATTATTTTTTTTCTTATTTATTAATTTTTTTACAATGATTTTACTTATTTTTGATCACTTTTATTCCTATTACAAGGAATGTAAACATCCCTTGTAATAGGATATGTGTGACAGGTTCTCTTTATTGAGAGATGCGGGGTCAATAAGACCCCACATCTCTCCTCCAGGCTGAAAAGCATGAGATCAGTGAAAATTTTTTCACTGATCTCATACTTACAGCCGCAATGGCAGCTTTGTTTACATTTGAAGCCCGGGCGTGACGTCATCACATCGCGCCCGGGCCTCCGACGATCATAGAGATGACTGGTGACCATCTGGTCACCAGTCATCTCTATGCTCATCACGTGACCCCACCAACGACCCCGGAAGATTCGCTCCGGGTCCCCTATCGCACGGGGAGCCCGGAGAAGCACTGGATGGCGGCGGGAGGGGGGATGTCCCCTCCCGCCGCCTGTAAGAACGATCAAGCGGCGGAACCGCCGCTATGATCGTTCTTATGGTGCGCAGAATCGCCGGCACTTCAAAAGGATATCTGAATGATGCCTCTAGCTGCAGGCATCATTCAGATATCCCCCTACAAAGCCGAGGACGTCATATGACGTCCACCCAGGATGGGAGATCCCATCTGTGGACGTCATTTGACTATGGCTGGGTAGGGAAGTGGTTAACTTTCTCTATTCCCCACACGCCAAAAACCAAGCTGAAAGTGCAAGTGCGCTAATACTAACATATTTTAGGGGCTAAGTTTGTAAGAGATCTCTAGGTGGGCGTAAGAGACGTGATAGGACAAAAAGGATACTTGTTTTTAAACCAGTGAGGGATTGAAGACAGGAGGCGACAGAGGAAGGTCCTGAGCTAATCAGATTGAATGACTATATGACCGGTGATTAATAGAAAGAAATTAAATTGAGGGTTTTTTACTTTGCCAAAATTTTATGGAAAAATCTGGGGACATTTTAGTGAAATTATGACAATCAGCAAGTATTTAAGCTAGTTAGGTGTACGTAGTGATTCCAATTTTGGGTACTTTTTTTCCTTAAGAGGTGAAATTAGCTTTTAATAGTGCTTGTATATTAGGAAAGCTGTAACTATTATAAATAAAGAAAACAATCAGTGCACACAAAAATCAAATATAGAAATACAGTTTCAAGCTGTACACAAAAAGGCTAATCACAACACCTCCAGTATATGTAGAAAAAAGTAATATAGTGCAGCGCAATATACAAATAAGTCCATAAATGTATATGGAAAGATGAATGAATATTCAACAATGCAGGACAAAGACACCTTGTGATGTAAAAAGATTCAGAAGGCACTGAATATCCGAAGTGACCGTTCCTCCACCAGCAAACGTATGTTCTTACCGGATAAGGTGGACCTCTGAGCAAACAGAAGGTCTAGAAAGCTTGTATCCACACATAGGATAAGGGTGGTCAGTCAATCCGGCGGCATATGCAGCGGTGGAATGCAGCAATGGAATCAGGTATTCCAAGGCAATGAATAAAAAAATAAAAACAATCTAAGTGTACTCCGTTATAATAGATTGTTTTATTAAAAAAATATTCCACAAACAATAAGATGTTGGTTGGCCATAATATAAAAGCTAAATAAGCAATATGAGAGCCAAACCAACTGGTGCTAAAAAGCCACAGTATAAAACAAGCAGTGTGTCAGAGATGGCTGCGGGTGACGTCCGCTCGATAGCTCCTCCCCCGTACGCGTTCCATCCTTACGGGACTTTGTCAGCGTGGGGCGGGGCTATCACGTCACCAGGATATTTAAATACCGTCCCAGACACCATGGAGAGCGCGCAAACCGGAAGTTCTGGGACCGGAAATCCAAGAACCGGAATTCACTGTGGAAACAAACAAGCTCAATATCCTATGGGGAGACGGGTCATCAGATACAAATATGGAATAAAATCCTATACATTTTGACAAAAAAGGAATTGAGAATTTGTAAGATACAAAAAAAAAAAAAAAACCTTAGAAGTATACAGGAAAAATTATTAAAAATCCTTTATATATAAAATAATAAAAAAACGGACCAAAACCCGCGGCCATCTCTAAAAATAAAACATCTTATTTTTTGTGGAATATTCTTTTAATAAAATGATCTATTATAACGGAGTACTCTTAGATTGTTTTTATTTTTTCATTCATTGCCTTGGATTATCTGATTCCATTGCTGCATTCCACTGCTGCATATGCCGCCGGATTGACTGACCATCCTTATCCTATGTGTGGATACAAGCGTATTAGACCATCTGTTTGCTCAGAGGTCCACCTTATCCGGTAAGAGCATAAGTTTGCTGGTGGAGGAACAGTCACTTTGGATAAGACAGTGCCTTCTGAATCGTTTTACGTCTCAAGCTGTAACTATTGCCTGTTTATTGTTTGCATATTGTCAAATCTGCCTGTTGCTAAATTATTGTAGCGACCGCCCATTTGTTGCTCGAATATTGTCATGATTGTTCAGTTGTTGCCTATGTATTATTACAGTTGCCTATTTGTTGGGTACAAATTTTAACGTGTATATAGTAACAGTTACCTGTTTGTTTTCCATGTGTTGTCAGGTTTGTTTTTAGTATTTTGTTTTTTTTGCCAAGCTATTGTCACTATCTAACTATTCTGCTATTATCCCTGTGTTGCACCACAACTCCCCACATGCACTGCTATTAAACCTTTTAATACTTTGTGGCATGCCAGTCACTGATTGGTTGCTAGGAGTGGCTTGAAGGGCATTACAACAATTGCAAAGCAGCAAGGAAGGTATTCTCAAAGGTAAATAATATTTCTTCAAGCAATTTTTGACCTAAACAGCAACATTGGCCACAATAAGCCTGATACACACTACAGTTTTTTTTCCGTGCAACCCCACGGGTTGCACAAAAAAAAACCTGACAGCTCGGGTCAGGAGCCGCTGTACTAACTATGCGAGGTTAGTTCAGCGATCTCCCCCGCTTAGCTGTTGTGTTCTGACAGGGGGACAGCCCCCCCACCAGAACACTCAGATAAGTGCTCTCTGCCATTGGCTGAGAGCGCAGATATGGAGTCGGTCGGCTGCTGGTTTTCCAGCATGCACGTCCGACATACACACATGAGCAGAATGTCGGATGGTATTTTTTGTACCGGCAAATGTCTCTTGACATTCTGCCCGTGTGTGCAGGGCTTCACGCTTATTTCCACTATAATAGAGTCACATACAATATATGCATGCTTCAACCTGGCATTTAGCCATATGTCTACAGTTTCAGTTAATGTGTATTATAGCATAGATGTTGCTTACTTAGCAGTTTTTGTTGGTGACAAAAGAATGTAAAAGTAAGGAATTCATTAATCACATCACACATCAATCTTTTTTGTGGATGGCACTGTAAGCTTCATTCCACCGCAAGGTCACTTTCTATGTGAGATGTTCTCATTACTCTCATTAGTGAATGTGCTGCATTGCATGCCATCTTTATCCACTATTTAGTTTATGCTCCAGTCACTTTCATTTCTACATTAATAATGGCCATAACTTTAGCTTGAAAATGTTAGGAGGATGTGTGACTCCATATTATTGTTCAATATCAGCAGTGGATTTTTTCGAAGATTAACTGTTTCTTCTCCAACAGCCATAAATGAATAGCAGCTAAAAATCCAGCCAAAGTCTTCTCTTGGGTAAAGTCTGAGCCAGTATGTGGCTTGTGATAAGCCTTTCAGGCTCAGCTATCCCTCCTTGCATAATGTTGATAACATTCCCCAATGGGTTTTATAAAGCCCAGATCAATTTTGTCCACACAGACTTCTGTTAGATCAGTTCGGCAAATGCTATATCCTGAGCTTAGATATCTATGAACAGAACAATTTCCTACATGATCTAATGGGAATGAGTTTGGGGTTCCCCTACAGTGGAAAAAACAAAGCATATATGCTAAAGTATTCACAGCGATCTGACTGTACTCGACCACAAAATATATAGGAAATGGAGTGAAAGTGTTTGCACATGCCTTTTAATTTATTTAATTTAATTTTAAGTTAAATTGTAAATTCCAAAAATGATTTTCCCCAGCTCATGTTTCTTACTCGAGATCCTGAAACACACTTTCAGAACATGAGAACAGTAATGGGGCTGTGCTTATCACTGATGCAGTTAGTGACAAAAACAGAACATTACAATCTTATTTATAATTTATCAGTCCCTAATGCAGGAACTGATCATACCACCAGTCCTGTATGTGCACATGTGTAGTACATTATTAGAAGCCTGTGCTGGCCACTGTTGGTCTCAATACATATCTGGAAGTGAGCACACTCCAGTATAATAAGGGACCTACATAACCTTTTAAAGCTTGGACCGATGTATATATGTATGTGCCATACCTGTGAGCTCCCTGTGCAAGCTGGAAATCACTATAGTAGACAACACTGCTACATTGATCTCCAATAACTTCCAGGTCGCTTGTAACACTAACGAGTCACATGACACCGGGGAGAGAAAATGGCTAATTGGGCCCAATTTAAAAAATGTCACTAAGGGGTTTACATACTTTTGTTGCCAGCCGTTTAAACATTAATGGCTGTGTGTTGAGTTATTTTGAGGGGACAGCAAATTTACACTGTTATACAAGCTGTACACTCACTACTTTACATTGTAGCAAAGTGTAATTTATTCAGTGTTGTCACATGAAAAGATATAATAAAATATTTACAAAAATGTGAGGGGTGTAGTCACTTTTCTGAGATACTGTATATATACACTAAAATGAGTGAGTGATACTAATGTGCAAAAAGCATGTTCAGTTGCTGCTTATCACTGGCATGTGTTCCCACATCCAACAAAATTATATCAATTAACCAAAACTATATAAAAAATCTAAAATATATTTTTGCAATTCATATCGGTGATCAACAATTGAAAATTCATGACTTTCTAAAATCACACAGTGAATAAATATAAATATATAAATATACATATAATTGTAAAATTACATACAAAACCGCACTCAGTAGTGAATGAATATATAAATAAATTATAATTGCAAATAATAGTCCACTAATATTTTGTATCAGCCACAATTGAGGAAATTGCATCAAGACATGCGTGTTTCAATCCAAATGCATGTGTGGAAAAAGTGCTTCACCGCTGTGCTCCACCACTTGTTCAAGGTGCTTCTTATCTCATGAAAGACCCAATTGTAGGGTCAGACGTAGCCTTCCCAGATCCCTGGGTATTAGCATTGCCGGAATACACCAAAAGATACTCCAAGAGCTCCAGAACCAGGTTACACGCCACTTCACAGGACTATTGCCTTCCAACTCAGCAAGGGATATATTGAATAAAAACTCTCATAGTGTAGTATGTAAAACCACTTTGCTATTTTATTATAAAAATAAATAAATAATTACCAAAGGAGGTGCACATTCTAATCCAGTGCACTGCATACAAATCGCTTGTTTAAATTGCATGGACATCCATAGAGCAGCTAAGATGGCCTCTCACCGACTTCTGGGCATGATAACGTCACGTGGCTCCTTTATTCATCCACTACTGAGTGCGATCGCACAATTGTAGTGGCTTTGTATATAATTTTACAATTATATGTATATTTATACAGTGAGGGGAAAAAAGTATTTGATTCCCTGCTGATTTTGTACGTTTGCCCACTGACAAAGAAATGATCAGTCTAATATATAAATGGTAGATTTATTTTAACAGTGAGAAACAGAACAACAAAAAAATCCAGAAAAACACATTTCAAAAGAGTTATAAATTGATTTGCATTTCAATGAGTGAAATAAGTATTTGACCCCTTTGCAAAACATGACTTAGCACTCGGTGGCAAAACCCTTGTTGGCAATCACAGAGGTCAGACGTTTCTTGTAGTTGGCCACCAGATTTGCACACATCTCAGGAGGGATTTTGTCCCACTCCTCTGTCCAAATCATTAAGGTTTTGAGGCTGACATTTGGTAACTTGAACCTTCAGCTCCCTCCACATATTTTCTATGGGATTAAGGTCTGGAGACTGGCTAAGGCACTCCAGGACCTTAATGTGCTTCTTCTTGAGCCACTCCTTTGTTGCCTTGGCCATGTGTTTTGGTCATTGTCATGCTGGAATACCCATCCACGACCCATTTTCAATGCCCTGGCTGAGGGAAGGAGGTTCTCACCCAAGATTTGATGGTACATGTCCCTGTCCATCGTCTTTAATGCGGTGAAGTTGTCCTGTCCCCTTAGCAGAAAAAGACCCCCAAAGCATAATGTTTCCACCTCCATGTTTGACGGTGGGGGTGGTGTTCTTGGGGTCATAGGCAGAGTTACTTCTCCTGCAAACATGGCGAGTTGAGTTGATGCCAAAGAGCTCGATTTTGGTCTCATCTAACCACAACACTTTCACTCAGTTCTCCTCTGAATCATACAGATGTTCATTAGCACTACATGTTCTTTCTTGAGCAGGGTGACCTTGCAGGCGTTAAAGGATTTCAGTCCTTCATGGCGTAGTGTGTTACCAATTGTTTTCTTGGTGACTATGGTCCCAGCTACCTTGAGATCATTGACAAGATTCTCCCATCTAGTTCTGGGCTAATTCCTCACCATTCTCATGATCATTGAAACTCCACGGGGTGAGATCTTGCATGGAGCTCCAGACCGAGGGAGACTTTACTCAAAATGCAAATAAATGTATAACTTTTTTGAAATGTGTTTTTCGGGATAGTTTTGTTGTTATTCTGTTTCTTACTGTTAAATTAAACCTACCATTAAATTATAGATTGATAATTTCTTTGTCAGGTGGCAAAAGTGCAAAATCAGCAGTGGATCAAATACTTTTTTCCCTCACTGTATATTTATTTTATTCACTGTATGATTTTAGAAAGTCACACATTTTCAATTGTCGATCACCTATATAAATTTCAAAAATATTTTTTATATTTATATATGGTTTTGGTTGCACTGCACTATTAGTTTATATAAATCTGCTTAGTCAGTGGTTTGGAAAACTGCTTAAATTACTCTTCAGTGAAAGGGAAAGGTGCTGATTGACCTATTAACATCAGGTGAGAGCGAAGAGTGAATGGTGGTGGGACCCTTTCCTTTATGATGCCACAATAAGGGATCACTGAATTATTGCTCAAGTATCAACTTACCTTACCTAGGTGGATGTAGCATGGGTCTGATGCTGCATCTGTCCACCGGCACCTCTGCACTGAGAACTGAGCGATTGAACATCCCCGACCACTCGATTTTCAGAGCTCCGTGAGCAGAGAGCTGTAGACTGTCAGTCACGGCTATCTCACATATATATAAAGAAGAAAATTGCGCTGCCTGTAAAAGAATAAGCTGCTGACATAAACAATAAAACGGTATTGTGAAAAGACATAAAAATAAAACAAATGCAGCGCTAACCTAAATAAAGTAAATATCAGTGACGGGAATAAACCTTAGGGGATAGGTACATGGATGTTCTCTACCCAGGTATTCAAATGGTGATAAATGAAGAACATGTGTAATACGTGTAAAGTGTGACAAAGTAATACACCAAAAACACATAAATCTTCCAATAAAGCGTCCCATGTGAAACTCAAGCAAAAAATTAAGTCTATGTATAGTCCGTGATGGACCTACTGAATCCACTATGAGATTTTAAAGGTGTTCACGTTGTAAGCCGTGTTGAAAACAGCAGGGATAGGTGTAAAGATGCGTTCCAACGTCTCCTGTACACAGGTAGGTAATGAATACTCTTACCGTGAGTCTGATGTAAATAGGCCTGGACGGGAACTCCAAAGTAGATGCTCCAATGTGGATATCGCGAACCTCTCCTCCCGGTATCACAGCTGCGATGGTAGGTGATTATCCAAAAAGATGTAACTTTTTATGGACTATCCGTTGGAGGTAACGCTTTGAAACACGATGTCATAAAAAGAAAAAAATGGATGGCTCCATATGGTGTAAGTAAAACCAGGGTATGGTGTAGAAAAGGGTTTTTAGTCTGCTGCCACCCTTGCTATCACGCAATTATTCCAATTTTTTCCTCGAGGTCCTTTTTTCTTTGTATTTGCATCCGTTAATGTTGCATGTACCATTTTTTACTATGATGATATGCCAATAAAGGCTATACTTTTCTACACCATACCCTGGTTTTACTTACACCATATGGAGCCATCCATTTTTTTCTTTTTATGACATCGTGTTTCAAAGCGTTACCTCCAACGGATATTCCATAAAAAGTTACATCTTTTTGGATAATCACCTACCATCGCAGCTGTGATACCGGGAGGAGAGGTTCGCGATATCCACATTGGAGCATCTACTTTGGAGTTCCCACCCAGGCCTATATACATCAGACTCACGGTAAGAGTATTCATTACCTACCTGTGTATAGGAGACGTTGGAACGCATCTTTTCACCTATCCCTGCTGTTTTCAACACGGCTTACAACATGAACACCTTTAAAATCTCATAGTGGATTCAGTAGGTCCATCACGGACTATACATAGACTTAATTTTTTGCTTGAGTTTCACATGGGACACTTTATTGGAAGATTTATGTGTTTTTGGTGTATTACTTTGTCACACTTTACATGTATTACACATGTTCTTCATTTATCACCATTTGAATACCTGGGTAGAGCACATCCATGTACCTATCCCCTAAGGTTGATTCCTGTCACTGATAGTCACGGCTATCTGCTCTTCTCCCTCCTCTCTCACTGGAGTGCTGAGCTGCGGAGGGGCGGAGCCACCGTCTAAGGCTCTCAGCGGCTCGCTGAGACGGGTGTCAGTCCAGGCCTGGACTGATTTCTGTGATGTCAGCAGAGAGCGGACTTCAGTCCACTCTCTGCTGAAAAAGGGTCACAGGAGTGCAAAACGAATTGCACTCCTGTGATCCATAGGAGAAGCCCAGACAAACAAACATTGGCTGGACTTCTCCTTTAAGTTATATTTTCGGTTTATCAGGTATTTATGCAATTCATGTGTTGTTATATACATGTCTTATTGATTTGGGCTATTGATACACAGTCTATCAGTATACAGTATTATTATTTACATGCGTTGTTTTATGACATTTGGTTCATCATATGGTGGTTTGCGCTGCACTCTCTTTTTGTAGAATTCCAGGTGAGAAACTCAGAAAGTATTCGAACCAAAGCTTCAGCATGTTAGACAGGGAACTAACATTCTCAAAGAAGAAGTCTGCAATGACAGCCTCAATGATTCTGTCATGATTATGAATATAAAAAAACAAAAGTAAAAAATATTATTATAATTGTAATTATTATCATATGGAAAAGAGCAAAATATAATATATCGCAGCTTAGTAGTCCATACACGTGGTGACTGCATTATCCTCTATTCAATTGTTTTCCTTTATATTTACATGGGGATTCTGTCAGTCACACACTTGCCACCCTAGGATGCCATCACCCTGTAATACAATCAGAAACAAGATAAGACTACAGAACCCCACACCTCTCCTATTGTGCATAAAATAGAGGGGCACAATTCTGTAGTCCTCAGAGAACAATGTGATTTATAGCAGTCATTACAGGCAGAGAGCACAAGATGTTGTCAGCCCACAAGATTTCTGGCAATATTACCGTTTTACCTATCAAACAGATATACCAAAACACCTTAAATGCTCTATTTAACAGCCACACAGCTCTGGAGCCTTTATGGCAGCTGGTCCTGTGAAATTACATTGTAAAGATCTGTTTCTGCTGTTCTGTACCCCTCTCTGTATAGCTACACATATGAAACACTTGCAGTACTTTTATTTTCGTATTACTGCTTGACTCATTGGCATTAGTAATAAGCAGTTTTGTCTGTATGTAGATGGCATTAATCTTATGGCCACCTTCTTTATCTGTGCAGTTTAATACAGAAGTATACATTATAGCTGTAAAATATTGGGTTTATATGAATGGCAATCAAATGCACAAAAACGTTTGGCAAATGCTGAATCCAGAAAAGCGTAACAAGGCTGAAATAGCTAATGCCATTCAATATTCTAGACAGACATTTATCATTATAAATGCATAACTTATTCTTCCCATGAACACATTACCCAAATGTTGATGTGCCAAGTTGTCAGCGTTAAAATGGAAGAATTATATGTGTTTGCCTAGCCATGCTTTTAACTGAATCTTAAGACGCCCATCAGCTTTTTTCTGCATATACTAGCAATTTTCATTTTCTTTATATAATGGTTTGTGATGTAATAATAACAGTAATAATCTTTTTTCAATAAACGGTGATTGCAATGAAAATAGTGGTTTTATTGTCATATTTTTCGCTACAAGGAAATCTTTAGAAAATTTGATGCACGCTGTGATTGCAGTTGCAAAAGCATCACTTTTGCTACTAAAGATTTTTCTAGCAACCATATGCATTATTTTTCATTTTCAATTAGAATTCCCCTTTATTAAATGATAGATTTTTTTTTTGTTATTATTAATTTTAACAAAAAGCTTAACGCTATCCAAATTTTGGGATATAGCAGGGAAGCCTTAAAACATTTGTATGGTTTTAAATTCTGTCCTCACTTTTAGTATGTAAGTTGTGGTGCGTTGCGCATTGTCCTCTATTGTACAGTGTGTTGGGGTGTCATTCACAGTAAACCACATTTTACCGCAACACAAAAATGTGAATGAGTCCCCAAAGTTAAAAACAGAGGTTTTTGTTGTATACATTTTGCGTTAAGACACCTCTGCAAAGAAGAAGTGAAGGGAAATCCCCCCAGTAAGCAAAAAATATCTTGACAAATGTTCTAACCATGGCATGTCAACTGTTTTTTTTTTTGGACCACATGCCGTTCTCACACTCCTTCTTTACAGTTCTGAGTCAATTTCATTAAACGAGGCCCCAGCATATGTCCAGTTGATAACCACTACATTGCCCTACATAGTTTTGCAGCTCAGTAATTTAAGACATGTTTTACATCTCCTTTGTTTGGGGATAAAGTGTGTGCTATCATCTTTTTTGGAACTATGTAGGCATGGCCCTCAGAAGACATAATATGGACCTTAAAGATTTATTTCAATCTGTTTAGCTCACTGTTTTATCGAAGTATGACACGTCTGTTATAGCACATCTTCTGTCCATAGCTTAAATCAATGTTTTGGCTGTAGTTTATTTTTTATATATATTTATTAGGGGCATTTATATAGTGCTGATAATGCTACGAGCGCTGATCAGTGTGTTCTGGCGGGTGAAGCAGTCACCCTGTCAGAACACAATAGCACAGTGGGGGAGAGCACTACACTAGCATCACTTGCGTTAGTATGGAGATCACTTTTTTTGTTTTTTTTTGTTCAGCCTGCCTGCTCATGTGTAGCCTGCATAAGGCTGGATAAGAGATGCCAGGAGTGATGCTGGTTGGATGCAGGCTCGATGCAATTCAGCCAAGCTTCCTGTACAGATCTCATTGTTTAATTTTCCCTTTGCACTGGAATATTCTTTTAACAGTTCCTTATATTGTTTGGGGGCTTAGGTGTTAAAATGTCTCTTCTTGAGTGTTCATGTACACTTATCTGCCGTGGTCGGGACAGGACCCACTTTTTTTTTTAGCTGCCATAGTTCCTGAAACTTAAAGCGGAGTTCCACCCAAAAGTGGAACTTCCACTTTAAGAACTCCTCGCCCTCTGACATGCCACATTTGGCATGTAATTTTTTTGGGAGGGGAGTGTGTACCCTCTTTTTAGTGGGACTTCCTGTCCCACTTCCTCCTTCCTTTTTACGGCCGCCTAGGTGACTCCTCCTCTCATCCTAGGTGGCCCCTCCCTGCCAGCAATTTTCTGGGACACTTTTCTGGGACAGCTGTAAGCTGTCACGGCCGGGTGCCCACAGTTATGATGACGGCGCCGAGGAGGGGGAGAGGAACGAGCCTCCGGGCGGCCGCATCACTGGACCGTGGGACAGGTAAGTGACGGTTTATTAAAAGTCAGCAGCTATGCTTTTTGTAGCTGCTGACTTTTAATAAACTAAAACACAGGTGGAACGCCACTTTAAAAAAAATTACATAGTTTGAAAAAAGTCATCCAGTCCAACCAATAAGAAAAAAATAATAATACAAAACTCCATATTCACAATCCTATGCACACAGTTAATCCAAAGGAAGACCAATAGAAACCCCAAGAAAACATGATCCAATTTTCTCCAGTGGGGGGGGGGGGGGTTAATTCCTTCTTGATCTTCAAGGAGGCAATCAGATTTTCTCTGGATCCTGGTGCTATTACCTATACATATTAAAGTAGTAGTAAAGTCTGTTGTATTTTCTTCTTTTTAGGGTCCCCCAGGTGGGTTATGCCATAATGTACTAGTATGCACAGCAGTACTAGCATAGTATGGTACACTTACCTGTCAAACTGAGCCCTCCAGCGCTGAGCTGTGATCGATGCGGCTGGTTATGGCACTTTCATCTTCATCCGCACTCCCTTTCAGGTCCTGTGCCTTCTACCACTTGAATGTCCAGGCCACAATGACATTATGCATATGCACGGGAGTCACATCGCAGCAGCACCATTTGGGGGCCGTAAATGCTCGCTGAGCTGTGCATGCACGGCACAGTGTACATTACAGCTGACAGGCAGGAGGAAGTATTTATGTCAGAAGAGACTGATAGAGTCTGGCTTTACTACCACTTTAATATCCAGTTATATTTTGTCCATTTAGGCCCGGTTCACCCCGGTTCACACTGGTGCAACATACCCTCTGACTTATAGAGCACATGTCGTATGACGTGTGTAAATCAATGATTTCCTATGAGAGCCGTCTTACTGTAACTGGTCTGACTTGTGTCGGTCTGACTTTGGAAAAGGTTCCTGCATTACTTTGGTCTGACTTTGGTCCGGTTTCAGCCCATTTAATATCATTGAAGTCGTATCCAAGTCGGATCAGCATCTGATATGTGACTTGTGCTCAGAGGCAATGTCAGCACTGCAAAATGTATTGAAAAAAAACAAAACAAATCCATACCAGACCCAAGTTGCACTCATATCAAGTCGGATCCTGTTAATTAAAGTCTGACCGATGTCTGACCAATGTCTGACTGATGTTGCAGGGCAAAGTAGGATCAGAAGTCGTGGGACTTTCATGTCGAAGCAATCAGTGTGAACCCAGCCTTAGGAATGCATCCAGCACCTTTTTTTTTTAAAGTGATCTACTGAGCTGGCCAGAACTTGTTCTTGAGAAAGTCTATACTATGTGGTGACCTAGCCTGACAGTCTCTACTTACAGTTGAAATATCACTTTTGAGCTAATGTACCCTTTTTTGGAGCAACAAAATGTTTATATACATAGTTTTCATAATATGCAACTCATTTTTCACACATACCACAACACAACAAAAAGTATCTGACCTTCTTTTCACCTTACCGCATGTTGGGAATGTGGTGAAAGGTTTTTTCACATTTTGTTTTACTTTGCAAAATGTTTTATGCACATTATTTATTAATAGGCATGTGTAAAAAATGCATTCTGCTTCCACTTACACTGCATGGTAATAAAAATTTGAACTACCAATACCTAGAAACAGGCAGTTTTATTAAACCAGGTCATTTTGTTAACACACTTTTTTTGTGTCCCTGAGATTTAAAACTAGAAATGTCAAAAATTTAAATTACAAGTTTGTACAGAAATAATGCTGTTCAAAAAAAGCTTCTTTAGCTGAAACTATATCATGTTTTTAATTTTATTTGTTGAAAAAATGTATTTGCTTTTGAAGAGATTAATATCACATTCTTATCTTAAAGTGACACAAAACTTTGGTTAAAAAATAAATTATATTTAAGTATGTATTCCTAACTCCAAAAATACCCTCTATTGCTCTCAGCCTCCTATGAATTCTTTTTTTTTTTTTGCTGCTGAAATCCGATTTCCTGTTAGAAGATTGCTACTTTTTTTCTCCATAGTCCCACTGTATGTTGAAACATAGTCACCCTCTTTTGCTTGCTCCCAAGATAGAACATGGACTATGGGATTTGTAGTTTGGATAAAGAAGTACACATGTCCACTGCTCCTGCCAAACAAATGGAAGTTAGAGGGGAAAAGGAGAGGCAGAACAACAGGATATAAAGCAATGTGAAAATAGATTACAGGGCCATTAGGTAGTCAATGTATACTTGATTATTTTTGGAGAATAAGGATTGTGTTTAGTGTCAATTTAATCCTCAATACATCTCTCAAAGCCAATACTTTCATTAGGGGAAAAAAATACTTTTTTTTATTTTTAGAGGGTGCATCCGGTTTTTGTTGTGACCATTTTCTGAAGCATATATTATGGAGAGCAGTTTAGATTTTGATAATTGCATTCTCATTGGTGTACATAAGTACTGTGGTTGGCAGCATTGTTTATAGATGTTTTTCATTACCATTTATTGACTTCCTTAAGTCCTTTTCATTGCCTTTCAGTTGATTTGATGAAACGTTTTATGGGGTTTTTGGCAGACAAGTACTTACTGTTATATGGCCACTGGACAGCTGCACTTTCTATTTTGTTTATGGACTAATCATCTTCTTGACAGTCATTTCATGAATATTTAGCTGTACTCATACTGTTGCATGAGGGGTTAAAATGTATTATTTACTCTGCCTGGTTTTAGTCTTGTTTCTGAAATAATAGTAACAATAAGTGTGGTTTTGGAACTCTTTACAGTTCATAGTTGGATGGATTGAAAAAAGTTACATATTCTTCGCATTCACGATAATAAGATTATTTTGCACCCATATCTAAATTCCACAACATGTGGTGTCAGCACTGCATATGTTGTGAACAGTGACACTGAGTTTGTATCGCAAGCAAACCAGCTTGCCTATTGTACTGTTGGGTTCTCATTGTTTTTTGCTAGAACTAGTAGCATAATTTTCCTGTGTTTGACCAATCACTGTTGCTATGCTGGTACAATACCATGTCAATATTTAGAAGGTTTCTGTATGAGTTTTGCCTCTTGTTTTCCCATGTCCCCATGTATTTTTTTTTTCTTGATATTTGCATCTGGATGATAAATATAAATACAAGGGCCTTCAAAAAATGTCTGCACTTTTTATATTTAATAGAGTTAAAAAAAAAGTGTGGAGAATTTTTTAAGAACCTTCTTATTTTCCTTGTTTATAGGATACATTTCAGTAGCCCAGGTTTTAGATTACATTGGGTTTGTAGAATCATTTGTGCTAACAGTTTTCTTTTCTTATCTTCTAGATAAAGTGTGATCAGTACTGGCCAAGCAGAGGAACAGAAACATATGGCCTTATTCAAGTGACTCTACTGGACACAGTTGAGCTCGCTACTTACTGTGTCAGGACATTTGCTCTATACAAGGTATACGTTTAAACTTAGAAGAAGTTTAACAGAAATAGCACATGCCCTCAAATTTTGTAAATCTTTTCAGACATCCTAGAAAACATGTTTTAGAAAGTGAATATTGGATATCGATTCATCAAGTTGTTAGAGTTAATTTACTAAGGCCCGGTTCACACATGTGCATGCTGCGTTTTTCAGGTAGAGCAGCCCTTTCATGAAATGAATGGGTTGCCCTACCCGCAAAAATGTGAGGAAAGATGCCCCTGACCTTTTTTGAAAATTGCACCGCTCAGGATTGCATGAGGCTGTGGTACCATGCAGTTTTGTGTGTGCAAAACTGCGGGCATTTTGCCGATGCATGGGGGGTGTCAGTAAGAATTAATGGCACCGCTGCGCATCTGCTAAACAGCAATGCATTTCTCTCAAGTGTTGAAAATGCACACATTTGTGCGCTTATTCCCAACATGCAACAGTGTAAACTGTATGGCAAAATTTAGTAGGCACAACAAGCACAAACTAATGTGATCAATTAAGTGTCCCAGCTGAAAAATGTGTTGCTTGGTTCTGGGGCTTTAGGGTTTATCGCTAAAGCTTAAAAAAAAAAAAAAATCAAATATGTAAATCAGAAACTGACGAGAGCAGGGAGATGGAGGAGTTAATTAGTGCATGTTATAAGTAACCAAGGTTATATAATAAAGATTTTCATTAACACGCTCACATCTTTTGTGCAATTTTAACATGTTTCATGCATAGGGCAGCCTATTCACTTGAATGAGCCACCTTGCACATGACAAACGCGCCAAAGAAGCTCCTGCACCTTTTCGGTGTGCAGCATTTGTAGAGTCTGCTTACCGTGTTTTAGATGCCATTAAGAATTAATGGCACCCAAACACATGCTTTGAGTTTTGCCTTGATCTTAGCACAATCTAGAATCGCTTTTGCCCTCGATTTCTTATATGCTAATTGTGAACATGGCCTCAGAAAGCTGTGGTAATTAGCTGCTCCTCACAGCCACAACTAATGTATCAATAAGAAAACACACACACACACACTGATGCTGTAACACTCATCATTGAAAGAGTTGATGATGGCAGCTTTACTGCACAAATCAGGACCCTGGCTGTCAAGTACTAGAAAGGGAAAGGACTCTAGCACATATGAGGTACACCCTGGGACTTGAACTGATTAAATTGAACAGAGGGTTCCAGTTCTGAAAAACATCAGCTCATTACAGTGTAAACTGACTTATAAAGAAAAAAAGCATGCAGAGTAGAAAAGGCTATAATTTACATGAGATTAAAGCAGTGATCACAAGTTACATGCTTGTATACAGATACTGTCCTGCCTAAACAACATTAATAAAATCAATCAAATACAAATAAAAAAGTTTTCTATAGATCTAACTGCCCAGTATCATTACCATTGTCTTTTGAGTATTTGGCCTATTAATGCTCACTAAGCAATGACTAAACTACCACAATGACTCATGACTTCACAGTGTTACATTTTTCCGGTATAACAAATAGATTGCGCAGCGGTACATGCTTACATATACTAGAGAAGGTAGACCAAAGAGGTGGTTAGGGCCAAGAGCAGGGCTGGCCTCTAAGAGCATGCCACCTGAGATACGATTCTCTCTTTCTTTTCCTAGAGGAAACTTGTATAGTAAGCTTCTATTGGTCACTCCTGCAGCTATTAGCTTAATTTACCAGAACAGTTTGATCAAACTAGACATTCAAAACAAAATGCTAATATAATCACACAGAAGGCACATGATGTGATGTCCTCCAAATGCTAACAAAGTACCCATTTAAATTGTCCACCTATTTTTCATGACTTTCGCAGCAACTTAATCAGTTAAGAAAAATGTACCACAATCAAGAAAACAAGAAGCAAAACAATGAAATAATTTTGAGCTTTATAGCTTCCTGAAATAACTAATGCAGGAAATAATGTTACATTTTGAATAATTGTCTCTTGAAAAGCCTATAATTATAAAAACAATGGATATCTAGTGACATAGATGTATAGCATGCAATTCAAACAGCACAGACCATTTTTTTTAAAGATGTCATAAAATACATGAAAATATATTGTAATAACACTTACAGGACAGACGTTACAAGACCCTGACACCCGATAGACACTGTATAGTTGTGTCAAATGGCCACAATACTTTCAGTCTGCAACAATAACATGTCATGCTTACTGTCAGGCCTCCAAAAAAAATTACTCATTGTACTGATATGCTTATGGGAAATCATTGTTCTGAAGCCAAGTTCTCTATTTGACAGAATGGATCAAGTGAAAAGCGAGAAGTCAGACAGTTTCAGTTTACAGCCTGGCCAGATCACGGCGTACCAGAACACCCAACACCTTTTCTAGCATTCCTAAGAAGAGTGAAAACATGTAATCCTCCAGATGCAGGACCGATGGTTGTCCATTGCAGGTATGATGCACTTTAAAACTGTTATTCAGTGGAAAAAAATAATTTCCACTAAGGAGGGTACTGTAGCTATAACTAAAGTCTAACTTCTGCTGCTATGAGGATGAAAAGCAATTCTTTTCAGCTGAACTATTTACATCACAAAGACCCCTCACCTCCAAAACCTCATTTAAAAAAAGTTTGGGTTTTAAACACACTTTAAGATGCAGACTATTTTTTTTTTTTTATAATGTTGTGGGTCTGTAGCAGGCATTTGAATGTCCTTTTCAGTGTGATCCTTGCAGGAAATGTGCCCTCTTGGTCCCCTAGTGAAGTTAGACTACTTAGTACACATTGAGTAAACAATATTTTATTAAAGTCTCTAATATGCAGTCATGTGAAGTCTGCCTTCACGCAAATCTCTAACCCATTCAACTCTCTATCAAGATTAATTGAGATGCCTTAAAGTGATTGTAGAGGCTGGAGGTTTTTTACCTTCATGCATTCTATGCATTCTATGCATAAAGGTAAAAAACCTTCAGTGTGCAGCTCCCCCCTAATACTTACCTAAACCCGATCTCAATCCAGTGATCCAAAAGAAAAACTGCACCACTCCAAGTTCCTAAAACAACCTCTCAGGAAGTCCATTGCTCCAGGTGCAGGTCATCTAGCTCAATATGCATGGCAAAATCAAAAAATTTGGCTGCACGCCATGTAAATCCTGCTGGGATAAGTTATTGTGAATAGCTGGTTGTTGACACCGTCCCCACCTTTAGGGCACATGATTCAGGGTGGGGCATGGTCTAATGGTGGGGACTGTGTCAACAGCCAGCTACACACAATAAACTTACCAGTAGGTTTCCCGTAGAGTACAGCCTGGATATTTGATGCTGAGTGTAGATCTTTCTTATGGCAAACCATGGGTACCAGTAAACAAGGCATGTCACATGTAAAAAAAACAGTGGATTGAGTAGAATACGCCTTGGAAAAGTGTATGTTTACTGAAGTCCATACCTTCTTCATAACAAAAATAAATATATATATATATATATATATATATATATATATATATATATATATATATATACAGTATATATAAATATAGCAGTTTGGTAAAAAAATAATTATAGTAGCAATGGCAAATTAAAATATTTTATCCCAGCGAAAGAATTTCCTGTAAAATTATGTAGGGAAATCTAGCCTTTAGCAACAGAAGAAGATCTGGGTCTTCATTGAGTTTAAATCCTTAGACCAACTGAGGACCCCAGTATGGTATGCAGAGGGTGGTTGCAGATGTATTGTAGGATGTGTAAGCAGGCAATATGTTTTATATTTTGAGGTTATGATTTTTTCTGGAGTTCTACATTAGGAATCAGTCTTTTCTGTTAAATGTTGTAGCACTGTAGTTACACTCTGCAATCCTCCAACATCTGCTTTCAGTTTCCTTGTATTATTTTATTAGATGTAAAATAAGCCATTTTATCCACATAAATTCACATAATGAGTTATTTTGATTGTGGGCACACACTGCATCAGCGGGTCTTTGTTTACTCATAGTGCATTCCTATAAGACAGAAGCAATGTAAGTGACTGCTGTAGAGTTTTGTGTGCTTGCGATTCTGTATCAAAGCCAGCAGCTGTCCATAATGAATTCTGAATGAGCATTACTGGTAAAGAAAAGAATTTGACCATCTGCAGGAAATGTAAAAATGTTTTTATAACCCAATAACGGTGATCTGGACAGGGGTAAAGCTGAGCTTTTCCAGCTGTACGTATATCCCTTACACATATATTCTGTGTAGATACAATATCCTGAAACATGTCATGCTCAGCTGGGATTGAAAATATTTGGGTTGCAACCAAAATCAAGTCATTATATTAAACAAAAATAATCATCATGCAATTATTCAGCTATATTAAATTGCATAAAAACAACACCACTTAAGATTTCGTAACAAAGTTAACAGCAGCTGGTGAATATTGTGATCCTTAAAAATACTGAAATAAATAAATCAAATAAGCAAAAAGTTTTTTTTTTAAATATTTTTCTCAGAGGCCTATAGACAGACCTATGTTAGTGCTGGACTGGGAAGCTCTTTAAAATGTAATAAATAAGCTGAGCATTCCCAGGTTACTCTAGCAGTAAATGCACCACAGGGGAAAACCCTATTGGAAATGTGGAGGAAGTATACTTCTGACTGACAGCAAGGCTCCAACGAAATGTTAGTGATTTATGACTTATGGGACTCAAAGGATATTATGAAGCTAGTTGTGGAAGTTTATTGGATAAATAAAATGAGAATTATCGAATTTGCCGCATGCAATGAGAAAAACGTACACACATCTGTTACCAAGCCAAAGCTAGCAACATTATTATGTATGTTGTGTATCTAGGTCATCTTACCAATTTGGCTTTGCACACTTAACTAATTGAGTAAGGGGAGAAGGAACGCTTAGAATACCCTCTAGCTGAATACCGTATTTGAATAGACACATTTATCCAACCTCCCACCATAAAAGACAAAGATGTATAAAATATTTAGGCATTTATCTTCATTTTCTTTTCTTTGGCAACTTTTGATATTGACTCAGCCATCACTCAAGATTTACAATTCCCAGATTCCATCTTTACATGTTTCTCACTATCTCACAGAATACAGAGATTTACTGCCCTAAGAGAATCTTTCTGCTATTCTTTTGGCGGCATTATGGTGCACATGCTTTATTTGATCCTGAAGATGCTTCTCACCATGTGATATTGCCCAGAGATCTTTTTTTTAATAGATCAAACATCTGTGTTACAAGGCTAAAATAGTAATTCTGTGCACTAAACCATTTCTAGTAACCACCAACCCAAGACTGCTATGTGAGCTATGCACACACTTCCCACAAAATCCATTTCTGCTATATAACACACATTTTTGTATTGTTGAATGTTGCGCAGCAGGTTCTGGTGCTTCAGTGACTCCATTCAAGTGTTTTGTAGTCTTCTTTTTTGTCCAAAAATACAGCTGGGAATATCTTAAAAAATGTGTGAGAGTTAGTGATCACTGAAATCCTTTTTCTTTTTTTCTATCTGCACTTTATTTTTGTGGAAATGTGCATCTCTTAGTCTGTGGCATAAAACATTAAGTTAGTTGAAGGAGGATAAGCAATAAGCAGCTGAAGAGAAAACACAGTTTCATTAACAATCTCCAATATTATATAATATTATTGAATTCAAAGCTTTAGGGTTCGTAAGGGAAGCTTTGGTCAGGGTTGACAACCCATTATTATTTCTAAAGTAGCAAAATAATGGACAACATCTTGAATCTGAATTTCAACATCTTTTCTTTAAAATGGACTTATTACATAATGCACCATGCTCTGGAAAATATAAGAACATCAGGACTCGCCAAGGAGTTCAGTCACCATATAAATGGGACAGGGCTGCAGGCCGAATGTATTTCCTAGGTCACTAAGCACTGAGGTGACTCTTACCATCCTCTAGGGGTTTCAGAAAAAGAGAGGTGGGACTGTAACGGTGCTTAATTAAAGTAATACCATACCAATGGAAGATTCAAATACATTTTAGGTAAAAAAAGTTATACAAAAAGCTTTATTGATTATACAAAGTTAATAAAAGTTAGAGCAATATTACAGTGTTGGTCATTCATAATGAGGTGGTTCCGAATGGTGGTTGCATCAAGAATGGGTTGAGAAGATCATACGTTGTCCCAACATGTTTCGCCCTTGGGACTTCATCAGGGGATGTATGTATCAACCAGGCATAGAAAAAGCAACTATATAAATATGAAAAACAAAGTTATATTACAATATTACCATTTGAAGCGTTTATTTTGGAAGTTTACCTGTTGACAGATCCACCAATAAGAAAAATCTAGGGATGTTATTCCTTCTCATACACCAAAAATCACCTTACACATGCTGACAGATGAACACAGACAGATACTGAGGAACAGCCACTAAAAAAAATCATGTCCAACTTAGATGATTGCACCCATTGGCAGGCAAAGATCCTTCTAAGGCTAGGTGCTCCAGGTTGGTGTTTTAGATGGTAAGCACACAGTTTATACACAGTTGATTGATCAGCAACAAGTTTTCATGCAGTCAGACGGGCATCGCTCATGGTGTTTGCATATCCGACAGCTGCTGTTAATTAGTTGTGATCCTCTAACTTGCACCAGTATTATAAACAGTATTGGTCAGCAAGCTGGTAAAGGGAAGCTTACAAAGCAGCCAGTTTAATTAGTATTTGACAGACTTGTCTAACTTCTAACATTATGCTTACCAAACACCAGGAAAATGCTTTAAGGCCTAGTAAGCAGTTGAACTAACCTCCAGCCTATACATACCTTAAACCATTTTATGTTGACTGTGAAAAAGACCTTACCTGGTATTAGGTAGGGCCTAATCTACAACATTGACAGAATTCAAACTTTAGTTAGGCTGACAACACACAGGAGATTTTCTCTAAGAGATTACCCCCCAGTCTTGGTACAATGATTTGTGGTTAACCACTTGACCCTCAGGCCAATTACTTATAATTCCCAAACATTATTGGAGAATAAAATTGTGGATGTTGCGACTTTTTTTGTCACTCAATATTTGTGCAGTGGTTTTGCAAACGCACATTTTTTGGAAGAAATACGAATTAATAAATTTTAGTGAACACAAACACACAATAATACCCAATTTTTTTGTAAAATATAAAAGATTATGTTACGCTAAGTAAATACTAAACATGTTTCACTTTAAAATCGCGCACGCTTGTTTAACAGTGACAAACTACAATATTAAAATGGTTGTAAACCCTGTTAAAAATTTTTTTTTTAAAAAACAACCTGCAAGACAAAGGCATAATGAGCTAGTATGACTAGCATACTAGCTCATTATGCATCACTTACCTTAGATCCCCCGAAGCCGCCCTCGTCTCCCTCTTCAGCCGCAGCCATCGCTGCAGCGATAGCCGGAAGGTTACTTCCGGGTATCGCCGCTCCAGCCAATCACAGCGCCGCTCCGGTGCTGTGATTGGCCGGAGTGGCGAAGACGTGACTCCGCGCATGCGCGCGGGAGCCGTCAAATCCCGCTAAGCCGGATTTGTGAATGGGATTAACCTTAAGAATGCCCTATGAACCCTATGAACAACACCGCATTCATAACCCTATGAATGCGGTGTTGTAGACACCGATACATGTCATTTTTAGCAAATATCTCCTAAACCGTGTAGGTTTAGGAGATATTTCTTGCACCTACAGGTAAGCCTTAATCTAGGCTTACCTGTAGGTGCAAGTTGCATAAGTGAGTTTACAATCACTTTAAATTATCCATACTTGACGCTTACAAAGCTTTTACAGGTTACCAGTTCAGAGATTCATAGTAGGTCTGGCCCTGGAATTATTGTTCTAGCGCTAACATTCGTGGTGATATCCGTTTACATATGTGGGCAGGACCTACAGTATCTCACAAAAGGGAGTACACCCCTCACATTTTTGTAAATATTTTATTATATCTTTTCATGTGACAACACTGAAGAAATTACGCTTTGCTACAATGTAAAGTAGTGAGTGTACAGCTTGTATAAAAGTGTAAATTTGCTGTCCCCTCAAAATTACTCAACACACAGCCATTAATGTCTAAAGCGCTGGCAACAAAAGTGAGTACACCCCTAAGTGAAAATGTCCAAAGTGGACCCAAAGTGTCAATATTTTGTGTGACCATCATTATTTTCCAGCACTGTCTTAACCCTCTTGGGTATGGAGTTCACCAGAGCTTCACAGGTTGCCACTGGAGTCCTCTTCCACTCCTCCATGACGACATCACAGAGCTGGTGGATGTTAGAGATATTGCGCTCCTCCACCTTCCATTTGAGGATGCCCCACAGATGCTTAATAGCGTTTAGGTCTGGAGACATGCTTGGCCAGTCTATCACCTTTATCCTCAGCTTCTTTATCAAGACAGTGGTCATCTTGGAGGTGTGTTTGGGGTCATTATGATGTTGGAATACTGCTCTGCGGCCCATTCTCCGAAGGGAGGGGATCATGCTCTGCTTCAGTATGTTACAGTACATGTTGGCATTCATGGTTCCCTCAATTAACTGTAGCTCGCCAGTGCAGGCAGCACTCATGCAGCCCCGGACCATGACGCTCTCACCACCATGCTTGATTGTATGTCATCATGGATGAGTGGAAGAGGACTCCAGTGGTAACCTGTGAAGCTCTGGTGAACTCCATGCCCAAGAGGGTTAAGACAGTGCTGGAAAATAATGGTGGCCACACAAAATATTGACACTTTGGGTCCACTTTGGATATTTTCACTTAGGGGTGTACTCACTTTTGTTGCCAGTGCTTGTACTCCCCCCTGGTTGCCGCCACACATGGTTGACACCATCTGAACCAAATACGTTTATCTTGGTCTCATCAGACCACAGGACATGGTTCCAGTAATCCATGTCCTTAGTCTGCTTGTCTTCAGCAAACTGTTTGTGGGCTTTCTTGTGCATCATCTTTAGAAGATGCTTCCTTCTGGGGCAACAGCTATGCAGACCAATCTGATGCAGTGTGCGGCATATGGTCTTAGCACTGACGGGCTGACGCCCCACCCCTTAAACCTCTGCAGAAATGCTGGCAGAACTCAAACGTCTATTTCCCGAAGACAACCTCTGGATATGACATTGAGCATGTGCACTCAACTTCCTTCTTGAATAATGCTGTGATCTGTGAGGTGGGATTGGAAGGTTTGGACTCCTGCTGTAGATGTGACTAGGTGTGATTGAATGCTAATTAGGATGTATACCCACCATCAGAAATGTAAATGAAGTTACATAATTTGCATCTGAAAGACTACAAAGAGGTGTGTTATAAATTCTACATTCTGCAGGAAGTGGCTGTGGAAAGAACAGAGTCTATCAGCAGGATATACAGAGTGTCACATTATACAAAGCCACAACTAAACCCAGAATGTCAGGGGATCTGCAAACAATGGAGTAACATGGTACAGAGGTATGATCTATGCGTGTATAGATCATTCCATTCAGTTCTAGTGAAAAGAAAGTTAGAGTTAAGCTTTAAATCGATTTGTCTCTCTGACACTTAGAGATCAAAATGTATCAGTGTTAGCAAGAATTGATCTTAAAGTGTTATTAAAGGCAAAACTTGTATTAAATTTTGCATAGAGTAAGGAAGGGTTATGACCCCTGGTAGGTTTTGTTTTTTGCCATCGGTGTCCCATTGGAGAGATTTCCCTTCGCTTCCTGTCCCATAGCCAAAACAGGAAGTGGGAGGAAATCCTTCCAAACTGAAGGAATCCCGAGATGTCATGGTCACCAGAACTAGTGTCCCCATTGGAAGATTTTTTTCTCTATTTGGGCTCATTAAACCTTGCTTCGGCTTCAACATACATTAACGGCTAGTTTACACTTGCTTCAAAACAAGGCTTTGGACAGGCTTTGGTAAAGCTCTCTGAACGCTAGTCAAAGCTCCTGTCACTTAATAAAATGGTTAGCTTGCAGTCCTGTTTACACCTTGCTTTTGCTTTGCTTTGTTTCGGCTTTGCTTCAAAAATTATACCCCATATAGCTTTAGTGGTGCTTCAAAGCATCTTCAAAAGCCTCCATAAAAGTATATGGAAAAGCTTGCTTGAAGCCTCATCAAAGGCTCATCTGAGCCCCATCGAAGCTCCACCAAAGCCTCATCGAAGCCTCATTGAAGCACCAAGCAAAAGCAAGGTGTAAACAGGACTGTAAGCTAACCATTTTATTTAGTGACAGGAGCTTTGACTGGCATTCAGAGAGCTTTAACAAAGCGTGTCCGAAGCTATGTTTTAAAGCAAGTGTAAACTAGCCCTTACTGTTCTGATGTTAACCCAAAATTTTAGATATTCTTTTACTTACATTATTAATGATCATGGTAAACAGGACAAATAGAGAGGGGGAAACTCTGCAACGGGGACACAGACAACAATACAACCTGTCAGGGGTTCTAATCCCTCTCCACTCTATCCAAATTATAAAAAAAAGTGGTTTTAGTGATACTGTAATGCTTTTCTAATAAATGTTGCAGCAGTCGCAATGCTTAGCTACGAATTGCTGAAGGAGAGGAAATTGTAGCAAAGCACAGTCCAATACTGCAGCAAATTTCCAGAAACTCTAGTGATTGAATCGCTATATACAAATGTCTGATAATCGCTGGCGTTAGAAATTTGTAGCAACAATTCATGTCTTAGAAAAGTGTCATCAGCCTTAGACTTTTAAAGCTAACACATTACTTTAATTCAAATGAAAAAATATTCAATTACTTAATTTTGACAATTTTTATTTTGCATCAAGATAATAAAAAAAAATTATACTGCTACTTTTGATGTGCCACGATAGTGTTCAGATTTTTTTCACTTGCTGATAATGAAAAAACCACATATTTTGCTTATAGCAAAACGTAGTATTGCTTCTACAGAGTGAAACATCTCTATGCATGCCAGACATTAGTGAGACAACATATTCATAATTATTACCGTGTGAAGCAACAGTAATTTGAAACCACAATCCCTGTGGTTTTCCTCTTAATGATCAGATAACAGTGACTAATGCCATTTCTGGGTTACTTCGGCAAAAGTGTAAATGTCATACTGGTATGTCACATCTTATTATGTGAGATCTCATTGAAGCCATTAGCAAAGGTATCGGTTAGCATTTTCATGGCTGTACCAAGCAGTCTTAATTATGACACTGACTTGTGTGAATTCATATTAAAGCACTCCGAGGATCTGCACTTAATTAAGATGCTATTCTTTTTCTGCTCCTGTTATCGTTTGATTAGTCTCTTTAGTGGGCAAGTAACACAAAGTAGTATTTAGCTTTGAAACTTCTACCAAGAATTAACAGTCATTTCCACATGTATTTGTGTCTGAATAACGAATTCCTGGCCATATGTTTTATGAAGATCTAATAGATAATTAATGCCCAAGGAAATCTGTGGGTATTGTAATAGCCCATTACCTACGCAATCTTTATCAAGATATTACTTAAATATCAATGCTTCTCTTCCCTTTTGTATATGCAAATCAAGATTGCTTATTATAACACGATGCATAGTTTATACAGACTCTGGAGTTATTTGTAAAGACATTTAGCTTGCATGCAGACTATTTGGGGATCCGCTGTCTAGAGCTGTATTCCTGTCTTTTATTATTCAACACAATTTAGTCAAAAGCCAAAAAGTATGTGTTATTAAAAAATATGCCATGGGACAGAACAAAGGATATTCTCGCTTATTCGTACAAAGCAATGAGAATATAAAAAATTTACAAACCCAGAGTAACCAACTGGAAACCATAGACATAGGGATTTTAATTTGCTGAAGAAATTAGGAAAATAACAGGAATTAGCATTTTACATGAGTTGAATAATTAAAGTGAATCTTTGCTAAATATATTGAGTAAAGATTCTGACCTCCTTTAGTCTAATGTATGAGTCAGGTATCCATTTTCGAGCTAATCACTGAACTGTACTATATTTTTGCACTCAAATTTTTTGTTGTCTGGCAAATGGAATAAAAATGCACGCATTACCTACATTTGCATGGCTATACAATGAACATACTGTACATCTGCATTTCTAGTCTTATCTTGAGAGTTAAAATTGTAATCAGCCATAAAAATCCAGCTGGGGTCAACTGATTATTTCCCTAACAATGAGTATGTGATGAGTATGTGCTGTGATCTGAAGATGCACTTAATGGCTGTTACTTAAAGCCATCAAAGTCATTTAGTACAGTACTTTAAATTAACCACACAAATATATACTTTTTTAGCCCTTCATGATGGAGGGTAAAACAAATTATAATGCCTAAAAACATAATTTTCCAACTTTCACTTGTGACACTTGGACAAATTGAGCTTTCATTTGGTGGTAACTGGTATGGAAACTGACCCAAAATAGTAAAAAAAAACAATATATATATATATATATCTATATATAGATATATATATAGATATATATATCTATATATATATAGATATATATATATGTAAAAACAACCCAAAACCTGTAATAGGATCCAGAAACAATAGTGCACATTTTGCTTTTTTTTGTCCTACCTGAAACACACTGACACTAAGACTAATTTAAAAATACGGTACTTACGGCCTTGTTCTTTGGTCCCAAGCTTGAGCTAGTTTTTTCTTTTTTAGTATTGTTATTATTTATTTTTTTACACACACTATGATTTATTAAAATTTTCTCCCCTAGCAAGCAGAGAAAGATACAGTGGAGTGGATTTACTAAAGGCAAATAGACTGTGCACTTTGCAAGTGCAGTTGCACTCTTTTCCCCCAGAGCTTAGTAAATGTGATATAGCGTCACTTCGTAAAGAATACCCAATCAGGTGCAAGAAAGAAAAAAACAGCATTTTTCTTACACATGACTGGATGATGGAAAGTAGAGCTTTACCACATTTACTAAGCTCTGGGGAAAATTAATGCAACTGCACTTGCAAATTGCACAGTCATTTGGCCCAGATGCATCTTTCCATTCAGAGGAGAGAAAAAAAACACAGGAGTGGGCTGCACAGTGACTGATTACTGTGATAGCCAATCCGAAGCTATCACGGTGATCTGGTGATTGGGAACCAGGGCTCCCAGTTCCTGATCTTTTTGGCCTCTGTGTGTTGTGCGGGAAGCTCCCTACACAAACACATGTATACCTGTACATATATGCAGCTTCACAGAAGAAGACCCTCTTCAGTGAGGCCTCATATATGTGTATAGGCAGCAGCAAAGGGTTAATTGTACACCAAGGCATGTTACAGGCATACCCCACTTTTAAGAACATAATGGGGTTTATTTACTAAAGCTGTAAAGCGCAAAATCAGGCTCACTTCTGCACAGAAACCAATGAACTTCCAGGTTTTATTACCAGGCTTAATTGAACAAGCTGGGGTTAGAAGCTCATTGATTTCTATGCAGAAGTGAGCCTGATTTTGCGCTTTCCAGCTTTAGTAAATAAACCCTATTGTGTTTATGCCTGTAGTCTGGTTGAAAAAATACAGCAGTTTAACCAATATAAGGGAAAAAAAATATGCAATTCTATATACAAAATCCCATACCCACAGTTTATCAAGAGGAATGCAAAAACCCCAATAAAGCATGATCCAATTTGCTCCAGCAGAGACAAATTCCTTCCTGATCCCCCAAAAGGCAATCAGATATTTCCTGGATCAACTTTACCTATAAATATTAGTATCCAGTCATATTATATGTATCTAGGAAAGAATCCTAGGCTTTTTTAAAACAATCTAATGAGCTAACCAGAACCAACTCTTGAGGGAGCCTATTACACATTTTCACAGCTCTTACTGTGAAGAAGCCTTTCCGTATTTGGAGATTAAATCTATTTTCCTCCAGACGTAAAGAGTACCTACCCCCTTGTCTTCTGTGATGACCTTAAGGTGAACAACTCAACACTGCGTTCACTATATGGACCACTTATGTATTTATACATAGTGATCATATTCCCCCTTAATTTCTTCTTTTTAAGAGAGAATACATACAGTTGAACTGATTCTACACAAGGGGCGTGTTCGGGTGGGTTAGTTGAAACAAGTGATACAATTGAAAAAAATCCAATCTTTAATTGCAGATAAAACAATTCATATATCAAGAAACAAAATATCAAGTGTTATGCAGAGGGAAAGGAATGTGCCCTCTGAGCACAGTGACTCACGGCATCCGTGGTGTTCTTCACAAAGCCAGAAGGGAAGGATGGCTATCACAAACCCTTCTCTGCCCTTTTTCCAGTTCCCCGATATCCTTTAGGTCACTGATAGCAAACCTTGGCATTCCAGATATTTTGGAACTACTTTCCCATGATGGCTCATCTACACTGCAGAGTGCATGAGCATCATGGGAAATGTCGTTTTAAAACATCTGGCCATCACTGCTTTAGGTGAACTGGTGCCCAAAACTGAACTGCATATTCCAGATGAGGACTTACTAATGATTTGTACAGGAGTAAAATTATATCTCTTTCTCTGCTGTCCATACTCTTAATACAAGAAAGGATTTTGCCCGCTTTGGAAACCGCAGCTTGACATTGCATGCCATTATTAAGCCTATGATCTAAAAGAACACTCAGATCCTTCTCCACCATTGACTTCCCAAGTTGTACTCCCCCTAGTATGTATGATGTGTGCATATGCTTAGCCCCCTAGTGCATAACTTTGCGTTTATCAACATTAAACCTTATTTGCCACAGTTGCCCAATTAAACAGTGCATGAGGTCGGCTTGTAAGTTGGAGACATCCTGTAAGGATGTTATTCCACTGTATAGCTTGGTGTCATCTGCAGACACTGAAATAGTACTTTTAATCCCAGACCCTATATCATTTATAAAAAGATTAAAAAGTAAGGGTCCCAACATTGAGCCTTGGGGTACACCACTAACAACCCTAGACCATTTAGAGTAAGAATTATTAACCAATACTCCCTGAATAAGGTCTTTTAGCCAGTTTTCTATCCATTTCCAAACAGATTTTTCCAAGCCTGTAGACTTTACCTACACATTAGCCATGTGTGGGGATCACTGTGTATTTTGGTTTAATGTTTTTTTTTCTGTATTAAAAGGCTTTTACTATCAATATAATTTTCTTCTCTTATATTTCTAGTGCTGGAGTGGGAAGAACGGGCTGCTTCATCGTAATAGATGCCATGCTGGAGAGGATACGACATGAAAAAACTGTAGATATTTATGGTCATGTAACTTTAATGAGAGCTCAGAGAAATTACATGGTTCAAACAGAGGACCAATATATCTTTATCCATGATGCACTGCTAGAGGCAGTGACTTGTGGAAATACCGAAGTGCCAGCTAGAAACTTGTATGCATATATTCAAAAGCTGACACAGATAGAGCCCGGAGAAAACGTCACAGGGATGGAGTTAGAATTTAAGGTGAGTCTGTTTGACTTTGAATTTAGCTTACTGACAGCCTGCAGAGAAACCAAAAACATTCAACATGCCAAGAAAGTTTAAACTCATTTATTAAAAATATGAAAGCTAGTTTTATGAAAAGTCTATGCTTATGCAAACAAGTATTATATTGTCTTGAGCTTAAAACAACAAATATAAACCATTGTTTGTTTGTTTTTTCATCTATATCCAAGTCATAGAAATGGATGTTCACTTGGGCAGACCTTCCACAGTTCTTTTTAAAGCATCCTTATTGAACATTCTCTTATTTCTACATACATTCTTGTACATATCTTTTTAGGTTGAATGCAACCATATAATAAGTGTAAGTGCACTTTTAACATTCATCTCACTCCCTTCCCCCTATCTCACGCTACACAGTTTTGCCAAGGCTGATGGTTGCCTTATGAGCATCAGCTCTATTTTTCTCTGTACTATTATTGAGTTTCCAAACTGCACTGCTCGTCCCTAGATAAGTATGGTGTCCTTAAAGCAGATTTTCCCCCCTTTCGTTTAAAATACATAGGCATGCAGCTCTGCATGCTGGTGTTAACCCATCTTACATTCATAAGTTAAAAACATGTTTTGTTTTACTTACAATTACTGTTTTTCCGCTTCTTGGTTGAGTGAGGCACTGGTAATGTAGCCCTGGTCTTACAGCTACATCATAAGAAGGCTTACTTGCTAGTGTCTTCCTGAGAAATCTCATTTGTGGAGAGTGAGATCTCAGATGGAAAGGAATTTTCTTGCCCCTTAGATAAAGTCCACTGTCACACGTTCCAAGAGTCAGACCCAGAGTTCCAGGAAGGGAGATGTATTCATCTGCCATTTAGTAAAAATGGCTACTTTGATTAAGTTATGGAGGAAAATAAGGTATGCAAATAATTAAAAGTCTGCAATTATCTCTTACTTTCTGTGTTTTGCCATGACTTAACATTTTTAAAGGTGCCTCTGTTGTATTTAGGGTTAAGGTGAATTCCATTTTAATGAAAGCATGCGACGAGTAGAGATGAGCCAAATGTACCCGAGCTTGGTTAGGGGACAGGTTTGCCAAACATTATTGAAGTTCAGGTACCAAATCTGAACCCCACTAAAATCAATTGGAGCTAAATGTTAAAAAGCAGTAATGTTTTTTTCTAGGGTAATAGACAAGGAATTGTCAAACAAATGGCTTGGGGACTGGGGAATATGTACCAAAGCAAAACATTTTTTTATTCCATTTGTAGGGGAGCAGGGTTTTTAATTCATGCATAAATGAAAAGTCCAGCCAAAGCTTGTTTGGCTGGACTTTTCCTATGGATCACAGGAGTGCAATTCGTTTTGCACTCCTGTGACCCGTTTTTAGCAGAGAGCGGACTGAAGTCCGCTCTCTGCTGACGTCACGAATGTCAGTCCATGAACCATTTCACCCCGACAATGGGAGTCTGGATCTGCCAGGTGCCTGGACTGAGACATGTCTCAGCCTCTTAGCAAGCCGCTCCGCCCCCTCCACAGCTCAACGCTCCAATGAGCATGGAGGGAGATGAGCAGAGAGCTGTGACTGACAGTCTTCAGCTCTCTGCTCATGGAGCTCTGAAAACCAAGCAATTAGTGGTGTTCGATCGCTCGATTTTCAGTGTAGAGGAGCCGGGGGACAGATTCAGCATCAGACCAACGCTGCATCCACCTAGGTGAGTATGAATGGGGAGGAAAAAAGAAATACCCATACTTCTCTTTTAAAGGGCAAAATGCAAAAATGTCTTTAAATAACACGCCTAAAGGAGTTCCTTAAACTACCGGGGAAGTCTTGCAACTATAGGATGTATGCAACCTACTACATCAAAACTGACATTTACAAAGAAAAAATGGCATTTAAATTGCTGGTAAATAACAGTACCTAGATGCTTACTGTTTGTAAACAAATCAGCTGGGGGTTCCCTTCGTCTATATGAGACCCTTATCCTAGATGGGTGTCTGGTATAGAAGCTAATGGGGGACTCTACACAAAAAAAGGACTGCCCCTTAAAATGTCAAGGCACACCCACGCAAAAGACAAGAAAAATAACTACACGAGCGCCCCCAAAATTCATACCAGACTCATTTCCAGGAGGAGGGGGTGAGAGTGTGCCCCCTTGCCTGAACCATACCGGGCCACATGCCCTCATCATCAACCCCTGTTCCCTGTTGACGAGAACAATTCCCCCCTCCACACAACCCTGGCTTTGTGGTTTTGGGGTTGGCAGGTGGGGGCTTATCATAAACTGGAGCCCTCTTTAAATATAAGTGGGACCCCAGCTACTCTCCCCCCCTACATAACTATGTAAGGGGTACGTAGAACCCTTACTCATTCACAAAAAAAAATGCAAATTCACAAAAGACACCACACTTTTTGACAAGTGCTTTATTACAAAAATTTTATAAATTCAAAATGTCACATAATGTAAATGAATTGTCAACCACATCTGTCTGGGTGGCAGAAAATAAATGCAGCATCCTCTGCTTCTTAACAATCATTGACAGAGGAAGAAGGAAGCTATTATATATGGTAATGGTAGAAAAACCGCTACTATATCTGACATTCAACTGAACTAAAAGTCTGGCACACAAATGCCCGAACAGGCAAAGTTCTTCATACTCATCATCCCCAGTGGCAAGTTTGCCCATTACATTCTATGGACATGCAATTTTGAATACAGGTACTTAAGTATTGTAGAGAAAAAGCTGGTGATTCAACCTGTAATGCAAAGTCCAGCCCAGGGCAAACTAGGCAGAATGAGGTAAGATTGTGTTTAAGAACAATGAGGAGGGCTTTAAGGTGGTGAATGAAATAAGCAGTGCACAGCCAGTGAAAAGGCATAGTAGTATTGCTACATGCACATCACCAATGTGAGCAGATGACCTTAATGATACAGTACAGGACAGAAGACTTGTAATCATAGACCATGGTTACTTTCAGGTAATTGGACACTGGTAAAAAATTGTTAGGCCCACCCATAGTATTCACTCATAAACCCCCCCCCCCCCCCCCACTCCTCGAGACACTAGTTTTTTATGAGCGACCTGTTATCCTCTGGAGAAGTATTTTCTTTTTTAAACCATTTAATGGTGCTTCCAAGATCTGACTGTTTATTGCCCTGTGCTATCAAGTTTTCTAATTGGTGACCCTTGATGTCTACCTTGGGGGCCAACCCAGATCCCACTGTGGGGGGCCAGCCTATAATGCTTGCTTCAAGCAGTAGATCCTGCATTAGATGCTCACCTTGGCACTAAGTCCAATGTGTATAGTTATCCACAGGGTGTTTTAAAAGTCCAGAGCGGCGGTCAATATCTATGGTTCCCAGTCCCTGAAGATGCCTTGGTAGGTATGCTCCCCATAACAGGGTAGCCTTGACCTCTAGTAGGCCCAGAATTGTTGATAATGCAAGGTAGGGTTTTACTGTATGTTGGCACCAATTTGTGGCTTTTAAAATCACAATCCACAGTGTGTAGCACACTATGCTGTTTTAGAGGCAAGGGATTTGGGAGTTATTGACTTTATTGTTGCACCCCCTTCCATTTTCTCTCAAACTTTTCACAAGCTAACAGCTTAAAATTGGCGGTTTTCTCCTCCGATCTAGACTTTCTCCTTTCTATCTAGTCTCAGGAGGATGAGGCAACTGTTTCACGCCTCCTGAATTATGCAATCCTGCTCAACTTTTCAACCAAAATGCACAAAGCCTTTTGCTGCATTCCTGCTGCCACATTCTACAGAGACACAGCCAAACAAACACAGTCAGCACCTGGGTTATAGCGGGTTCCTTCATCTGTATACACAGTTATTCCTGTATCCAGACATGCAGACCCGATCCAATCCAAACTTCATTTCATGAGTACCCCACCGAGGATCCTCTCTCTTATTAATGGCTGATCACAGGCACATGGCATCTGGGATGAAAGGACTAAATAGCATGCATTCTGCACATGGACTACAGGAAACTCAAACCACTGCTCGGAGCGATGGCTTTCTTTTGTTCCAAAGAAATGGCCTATTATGACACTGCTCCCATTTTCTGACTCCAGGTCCCTCTCAGGCACGCACCACATGGCCTGTCTGACAAAAGCAGATTCTTCTGACTCTATGTCTGAATTCTTAAGAAAACTTTCTGCACTTCCATTTCCAGAGACCAGATACACTACACATCCTCTATTCCCCATAATCCTGTTTAGAAATCAGAGACGGTACCTCCTTTACTTGAGGATATTATAGAGAAAAGTATTGAGGACCCTGACTTTGAAGCGGAGACAAAAGAGGATTTTCCTTCCCCTGCTTTTTATGAAGCACTGGCTATGGCTTCAGGCCTAGTGCTCTCTACTGTGGACACAATAACTGACATGGTGTGAATTTGTTTTTGCTTAACAGCACCTGACTCTTTGCAGACAAAGCAAGTCCCTGCTTCACTAACTTAACCCTCACCAGCGTTTTACTGAAATGTATCCTTTCAAAAAGGATCTTTAGAGAATTTTGGCTACTATGGTGGTTGATCCTGCCATTTCTATTCTCCATCAACACCTTTCAGTTATTGAGAATGTTCCCTATTTAAAGGATTCCTACCCCACAAGAAAAAAACGAAATTTGCTACTCCTACTGCTTCTACTTCTACTCAACGAAAGGGGTCTTTTTGCTTTCCCCAATCAGCCTCAGTACCAAGGGTTTGTCGCTTCCTTTCATTACAAGCCCTGCTAAGTCCACAAAGCCTACCCAGAAGCCATTCTCACAATGAAGGAGCATCCCCAGTCCTCAGAGTAGGGGGACATCTGTTGGTGTTTGTGTCAGTCTGGATCTTAAACATCATGGGCTTCTGGGTACAATTTGACATTTCAAATGGGTACTAAATAGAATTTCTATCCCTGTCTTCTCCTCATACTCCATCTTACACCAACATCAAGCACAAAAAGTGGTTGTACCAGTTCATTTTCATGAAGTATTTCAAGGTTTCTATTCCAACCTTCACTATCCCAAAACTATATAGGAACATCCACCCAGTACTGGACATAAAATCTCTAAACAGACTTCTTTATGTACCAAATTCTGAATGGAATCAATGAGATCGGTCACTGCGATCTCTCAGACAAGGTGACTACTGGCATCAGTAGGCATTCAAGATGCCTACCTGCACTTCCTCATCATTTCTTCATGTCAACACTTTCAGTTTTTTGCTGTGGGAAACCAACACTTCCAATTTGTGGCATACCATTTGGGCTATACTCTGCACTCTGAGTTTTCACACATACGTGCTTGCCCCACTTCTGGCACCAGGGGCTCTAATAGGCTTCAAAATAGAGTGGGCTTGAGGGTGCAGAGCCCTGTGCTCCAAGCCCACCCAGTTGTGTGACACTAGCGAATACATATTCGCTAGTGTCACACCTATTCTCCTCCCAGCCAATCAGGAAGCGGGTCTGAGACCCGTTTCCCGGTTAGCCGAAAGGAGAAGCTACGCTGGCCACCGGGAGAAGGAAGGAGGAGAGGCAGGGGGGAAGTCCGAAGAGAAGCTACGCCGGCTGCCGGGAGGAGGAGGGAGGGAGGAGACGCTGGGGAAGCCAGACGCCCCCGGGTGACCGATCGGGGGAGGGCAATCTTGTCTGTCAACATCCACAGGTAAATTTGTTTCTTTAACCTTTGGTGGGATAATCAACTTTCCAAATTCTGCTGTCCAGCCCTCACACCATCTGGAGTACCTGTATCTAACCTTGGATACAGCACAAGCCAGAATATTCTTTCCTTTGGAGAAAATTACTGCTCTAAGATGCGAATCATCAGGTCAAAATGGGACTCCTCAGTTTGCTTCTGCAAGAGGGTTCTGGACTTATTGGTAACCTCCTTTGAGGCCGTTCCCTTTGCCTAGTTTCAGTTCAGGTTGCTTCAATCCAGCATACTCACGATGTGAAACCAGCAAATCCAATTTTTTTTTGTTTAATTGTTTATTTATGTAAATTTTTCATGAGGCATTACAAGTATATATCACAATCAGCAAATATGAACATTGTACAATTTGCATGTGCAGACATAAAGTTATATAACAAGGGGACAAAACAAGTGGTTCGAGTGAACCATTAGACAGTGTAAGGGTCACGTAAAGGGGAGGTAGTGTGTTATTAATAGCATATCAAGGTATCATGTTAACACAAAGGTAATCAGTGATGGGAACTGGAGCTAAAATTTCCTGAACATACAGTGAGATACCCAGAAAGACCATTTCCTTATCTCGGTGTGAGGGTCTAGTATTCCGAATTATTATATTCCGATGTATCCCATTTTTCCCAAATGGCCTCAAATTTTGGTAGTGCATTCTCTATGATTGCCGTGATATGTTCCATTTTACGAATATCAGTGACCGCAGAAAGGAATTGCGTAAAGGTAGGCGGAACAGTGGAACGCCAATGTTGCGGGATTACTCGTTTAGCTGCTAGTAAGATGAATGTCAGTAGTTTGTTAATAGTTTTGGTGGTATTCCGAAGAGGTAAGCCTAATAGCAGGTGTATGGGTTGGAAAGGGATCTGGATCTCCAATATCTTTTCCAGCCAGGCATGAACATTGGTCCAAAAGGGGACCAAAATAGGGCATTCCCAAAATATGTGAAAGTGTGAGCCCACAGAGGAGCCACACCTCCAACAGTGACTAAATGGAGCTAGTTTATGAGTTGCTAGAAATTCAGGGGTCCTGTACCAAAAACATTAAGATTTTGTACGCCGTTTCCCTCTGGGCCACGCATCTGGAGACTTTAGAGGTAGCATCCCATATCGCCCCCCACTGAGCTATAGAGATAGGACTATGAAGGACCTGGGCCCATTTCCTCATATATGAGTGGGTCTGTTCAGAGATGGGATCAGTGCTCTGGAGGATCTTGTAGATGCAAGAAATTTGTTGAGGTTCATGTGGGCCATATGAGCATAGCTTTTCAAATTCTGTAGGAACAACCAGGTTCAATTGGGGTGATCTAGAAACAAAATAATGTTTTACCTGTAAGTAAGAAAAGAGTAGTGTGTTCGGTAAGTTATGTTTGGTTTGCAGGTCCGAAAAAGGGAGTAAAGTGCGTGTTACTGGATGCACCAGATGTCGCAGTTGAAATATGCCTGCCTGGGTCCATGGCATCATGGAGTCATATGATAAGCTGTCGGGAATTTCTGGGTTAAATAAAATGTTTATCAGTGGGGGGCATTGGGAAGATAGAGCATATTTACTTGAGCAGCGTTTCCAGATTGAGAGTGTGAATATCATAGGGTTCAGGCAGATCTTCCGTATTTGAGATGTAAATTTATCTGAAGAGGGCCAAAGTAGACTACATGGATGTGCAGGGGAAGTAATATTTATCTCGATTTCTGACCATCTGTTTGATGCATAGCGAGATGTCCACGAGGAAATGACTCTAAGGTGAGTAGCATAATAATATTTGATTACATCCGATGCCCCCAGACCCCCACGTGAGCGGGGGGCCAGGAGAACCGAACTGGCAATCCTGTGGGACTTGTTATTCCATATAAAATTCAGAAAGTTCCTATGAAGTAATTTAAGTTGGGTCAATGGGATTGCTACAGGGAGTGTTTCGAAAATATACAGCAGCTTGGGGAGAATAGACATCTTCAAAACGTTGATTCTACCAATGAGAGAGACAGGGAGTGTTGTCCATTTTTTAAGTAGCTTGTTGATGTCTGAGAAAAGGGGGGGGAAATTTTCTTGGTAGAGAGTGGAGTACGATCGGGATAGGCGTACACCGAGATACTGAAGGGACTGCATGCACCATCTATACTTGAAGTTGGTTTGCAGGGTTAGAAGAAGGTCAGCCGGAATATTAATGGGTAAAGCTTCAGTTTTAGTCGGGTTAATTTTGAATCCGGAGATATGGCCAAAAGTTTGTAAGGTTGAATGGAGAGAGGGGAGAGAAATGTGTGGGTGGGTAATTGTCAGCAGCACATCATCTGTAAAAAGAGATAATTTGTATTCCAGACGCCTCAACGTCACTCCCCTAATGTCCGGATGGACGCGTATGGCTGCTGCCAAGGGCTCAAGGCTTAAAATAAAGAGCAGGGGCGATAGTGGGCAACCTTGCCTAGTACCGTTGCTAAGGGGGAATGACGCCGAGGCGTGGGAGGCCAGCTGTACCTGAGACGTAGGAGTAGAGTATAGTGCCTTTAATGCTTGTATAAATGGACCCGTGAAACCAAATCTTGAAAGTGTAGCGAACAAAAATGACCAATTCAGGCGGTCAAACGCTTTTTCTGCGTCTAAACTGAGAATTATAGCCGGTCGCTTGGTTTTGGTCAGGAGGTCTATTAAATCTATGGTTCGTCTAGTATTGTCCCCAGCATGTCTGGATGGCACAAAACCGACCTGGTCTCTGTGGATTAGTTTGGGGAGGAGCAGGGACAGTCTGTTGGCAAGTATTTTTGTAAAAATTTTATAGTCAGAATTTAGGAGAGCTATGGGGCGGTAATTGTCAGGTAGGGATGCGTCTTTCCCTGGTTTGGGGATCACCGTGACGAACGCATGTAGGAATTGAGCGTGGGGGATTTTTCCGTTCATTAAAGAGGCATAAAGTTTTTCCATGTAGGGTAAAATGGTGGGGAGGAATTTTTTATAGTAGGAGTAGGGAAGACCATCCGGCCCTGGGGTTTTATTAGTCGGTAGCTGTTTAATAACTGCAGTGATCTCTTCAACTGACACGTGTGCGTTTAGTCTTGAGCGATCGTCTGGGGACAGAGTGGGAAGCTTAAAAGAGTCCATAAAATTGTTAAACTTGTCTTGTGTGAATTGAGTGGTCGGGTCTGTGGATAGGCAGTTATATAGTTTCTTATAGAAGTCTCCGAATACATTAGCCATAATTCTAGGGCAATATGTGGGCTTACCGTCTTGTTGTGTTAAGAAGTCGGGTAAAGATGAATGGGGGCGTGGTTTCAGAATTTGGACAAGCATCCTATGGGGTCTATTGGCGAATTCATAAAATGTTTGCTTTGCCCAGAGCATGGATTTAGTGATTCTTGCCGAATCTAGTGTTTTGATACGATTTCTTAGTGCTGTTACAGCTCTGAGACCCTCCATCGTGGGGCGTCTGAGAAGTTTTTGTTCAGCTTCTAATAACTGAGTCAGTAAAGTCGATCTCTGCAAAACACGGTCTTTTTTTAAGGCGAGATCCAGTTGCGATGCATTCACCTCTGAAGAACGCCTTATGTGCCTCCCACAGAACGGAGATCTCCGACACCGAGTCTTTATTTATCTGAAAATATTCATTCAGTTTGTCTTGTAGTGGTAAATGGGTCTTAGGTGAGTGTAGGAGTGACTCGTTAAGGCGCCAATGACATTTCCTAGGCGTGGGTGAAGATAATAGGAGGTCAATAGTGATGGGGGCATGGTCAGACCATGTAATTGGGAGAATGTTGGCGTCAACCAGGTATGGCAATAGGGGTGCAGAGATGAAAAATAGTTAATTCTCGTGTACAGCTTGTGGGGTGGAGAGAAGAAGGTGAACTGTTTGGTTGTCGGGTGTTTTACCCTCCAAGAATCAAACAGTCTATTTGTTCTAATTGTTTTGCGGAACGAGGAGGAAGATTTATGTGCCTGTAGTGGAGGTTTGTCTTGAAAAAGGGCGGCCCTATCCCTAATTGGAGACATGCACAAGTTAAAATCTCCCCCAATAATCTGAAAGGGTTGGGCATATTTGTGTAGTTTGTCAAAGAAAGTGTCAAGAAAACCAATTTGGCCTGTGTTGGGAACATATACATTCGCTAAAGTAAAAGAAGTATTTTGGTGACCACAGTCCAGGAGGATAAAACGACCTTGGGGGTCCAAATATGAGGATTTCACCTTTATGGTGGATGAGCGTTTAAGGAGAATCGCCACTCCAGCTTTTCCAGAGGGAGAAGACGCCACAAAAGTTGTGGGGTAGTGCTTAGAAGCAAATTTGAAAGAGCCCCCCGCCCTAAAATGTGTCTCCTGGACCATGATCACCTCAGCATTAGATGCTTTGAACTCTTTAAGGGCAAGCCATCTCTTCCGGATGGAATTTAGACCTTTAACGTTACATGAGAAGACACTAACTGCCATAGGTGCAGAATGGGGAAAAATCTGACATTACATTCGTGTAAAATGCATTAAGCGTATACCATATTGTAGACAAAAGACTTTGTACAATTGTATGTTTAAACCCATATAGGAAGAACATGGGAATAAAAACATAGAAACATTTTCTGAGCAGTTCAAAAAATAGACCTCCGTGCAACCCTAATGATATGAAAACATGTAATATAACATACATTCGTGAATAGAAGATTCTAACGTAGGTAAATATGGGATCAAAAAGGATCCCCAAAAAACATGGGAGAACAAAAAGAAAAAGTAAAACAAAAACGGCATACCGTGTAGGTAGAGTGCCCGAGGAGAAACTCATCTCCAAGGGATTATGGTCAAAAAACACGACCATATTGGGGGAAACACAGCAGCTCGCATGGCCGAGCTAACCGGTCTCAACCTGATCCGAAAAAGCAAATGTAGAAAAAGTTAAAGTTAAGGTTAAGTGGGAACCGTAGAACTGTAGTTGTCCCTGAGGGCAGTCGCCCATGGATGAACAAGTAGAAGGGGGAGAACACCGGTCTCTGAGCCCAGAGACTTTTCAAAGGGATTGCATAGGCCCAACATCAGGGCCTCTTCGACCTAAGTAGATCGGGGGAAAGGAGAAAAAGGATTACATACCAGACGTGAGGGTCCGTGGATATTTCAGGTGGGGCCTTTAGAAGATGTGTTCCTTTGTGGGGTGAACGTGGTTTTTCTGGGTCTGTGACGAACCGGGGTCCACACCTTCCCGGGTGTTGACAGAGGTCTAGAGGGTGGGAATTGGGCTTGCAGATCCTCCTCAGGAACAGGGGGGAGTCCCAGGCTCCTGACAAAGGACTCACCTTCCTGGAGGTCCCTCATGGTGTGTTGCGCGCCATCCTTGGTCACCGTCAGACGAAAGGGGAAGCCCCATCTATAGGGTACGTGGTGGTGTTGTAAGTGGGCAGTAATAGGGCGAAGGTTGCGTCTTTTATTTAGCGTTATGGGCGATAGGTCACTGAAGATTTGTATCTTTGCCCCCCTAAAGTCCACTCTAGGTTTGTTTCTTGTGGCGATTGTCAGGGCCTCTTTACTTTCGTAAAAATGAAAGCGGACTATGATGTCCCTGGGATTAGCACCCTGAGGGGGTTTAGGGGCCAGTGATCTATGTGCTCTGTCAAAGCGCAGATCAATGTCCGGGATATCGGGTGCCAGAGAGTTAAACAGGGCTAGCAAGTATGGCCTAATGTCCTTGTCAGCAACAGACTCAGGGACTCCTCGTATGCGGAGGTTTTGCCTACGTTCTCTGTTCTCGAGGTCTTCTTGCTGCACCTGCAGTTGCAGTACTGCATTCTTTAGGTTAGCATTCTCCTCTTCTAAGGCTTGTACATAATTCACCACCTCATCTAGTTTTGTTTCAAGGGTGTCTGTTCTTTCCCCTAGCTGGTCAATCTCCCCTCTCAGTTCGTGAGCTAGTTTATTAACCTCCTTTGCAACGTTGTGAGTGATACTCTGGAGCAATGTCTGCAGTTTCAGGTCCAGGACATCTACTGTTACCAGGGACGTCATTGGAGGTTGCTGCGAGGAGCTGTTGTGTGAGAAGGCAGGGGGGTTATCTATAAACAATGAGGGATCGACCAGCGGGAGTGCGTCTGGCTGATCTGCGGCTTCTGCCGTAGAAATTGAGGCCGGGGACTGCGGCCTAAGCAGGTATTTTTCCATGTGGCACGCGGGTTGCGAAGCGGCCTGTGAGGATCGTGTCTGGTATATGCGCCTCTGGTCACCGATCTTACCCATACAACGTTCGGCAGGTAGCTGAGGGGTTCCCGGTTCAGTGGAGGTGGCTCCCGGAGCAAAAGTCTCTAGTGTAGCGGAGCGGGAGCTTCGGATGCAGGAGGTGAGGCCGGAGCTCTAGTCAAGTTCGTTCGCCATCCTACGAGCTGCGTATGCGCCCCCTTTACTATTTCTTTTAGTACATCCTGTCTCGTGTATCGTAGGTTAAAGACTCATTACAGGACTGCAATAATGATATGTACTTCCTGATGAGGGGGGTGCGGGACCATCAGAGTAAGAGTAAACCAATTAGGAACACGGGAGAACAGGTTAATGGGGTGTAGCAAGATGGCCGCTCCTAGGAGTATGGTGATGCAGAATGCGGCGTCTTTTGAAGTAATAAGTAATGGGATCTAATGAAGGGGATTGAGCTTGGTAGACCAATCTGCTGGGTAGTTCAGGAGCCTCTGAAGTGTGACTTAAAAGAATATGTGGAGCCCCAGTTACACTGCTGTTGGGTGTAGCAAGATGGCCGATTTAGGTGTCTATGGGGACAGGGACTTGATGATCACTGGGGTTAGGCAAGTTCTCCCACCCTGCAGCTTGGGTCTCCCCCCTTGCGGCCCAGATGTTAATTTGGGGCTTGGTTGTAGATTATGGGGGATGGAGAGGCTACTAGTGTGCACAGGATGTAGCAAGATGGCCGCCGCTCACCTCTATGCTCAGCGCGCCGTCTACCACAGGATGCCTCTGCCGGCCTTCGGACCTCCTCAGGTCTGTCCCGCTAGTCCAGGGAGGCTTACTCGGGTGTATCCTGGGGTGTTCACCGCTCGCCTCGCGGTCGCGGTACTCGAGCGCTAGGGATTCGGAGTCCCCGCAGGCCTCAAGATGGCGGCGGAGCCCTCGTGGATGGGAGCAGTCCAGAAGGTTCCTAAAGGCTCCCTCAGCTGAAGACAGGGCCCAGGATGGGGGTCCGGGCGGGTGCCGAGTGGAGATCCCGGCCCTCAGAGTCGGATCGGGCCGGCCGCACTACGCGCTCGCGGGGGTACAGCCGTAGGAGAGGCTGGGGATTCAAGGCCTCACTAGGCCGCGTGGAGTAACGGCCTCCACAGATGGTTCCGGGATTCGGCTCTGCCTCCAGGTAGTTTAAGGTAAGAGGATGGGTGGTGGGTGGAGACGGATGGTGGTCCCTTACCTTCGAGACTGCTGGGGTCTGGATCTTCCGGGAGGCTTTAGGCCGAGAAGATGGTGGCGACTGCAGACGCTGAAGGCGTCGGATCTCGGGCGTCCCCCGACCGATTCACACCAGAACAACGGTCCAGGACACTGCAGTGGGGCAAGGTGAGCAGGCCGGTGAGTATTTAGGACCCGAATAGGGATTTTAGCGGTCCGGATGGCGACGGATGAATTTCTGGAGACCTGGAGCTCCTCCAAAGCACGTCCGTCTCTCCAGCAAATCCAATTTAATCCTTGGATCGCCCAATGTTTTTTATCTAGTCAGACAAAGTTCACCCTCACATGGTGGATCTCCAATCCTGCCCTAAAATTTGGAAAGTAATTTCTTTACATGCCTTGGAGGGTGACGACAATAGATGTCTGCCATGCAGACTAGGGTGGAGTTTACAAATCCACACTAACTGTCCAGGGGACATGGTCTTCAGAGGAGTTGAAGCTCCACATCAAAATTCTGCAAGAATGCAAGTTCAGCCAGTCAGGGTTTAGTCAGACAATGCCACAGGAGTGGCCTACATACACCATGAGGGGGTATCAGAAGTCAATCTGCCCTAGAAAAAACATGCTCACTATCCTCTTGGACAGAAAATTAAATTCCAGAAACTTACTTGGCCGTCCACATCCTTGAAATTGACAGATTGACATCCTATGCTGGTGTGGGCAGAGTTTTATGAGAGTTCACTAGGGGCAGCCCTAGCAATTTTTTTTTCCAAATGTCCATTTACCTGAAGTTAGCCTACATATAACCCATGGTCTATGAACAGAAGTCCTGTGTCCTGTACAGGACTCCATAATAAGAAATTTACAGGTAAGTCAAAATTCCTATTTTTACGATAATAATATATGGGTAAAATTCTGACAGCAATGCGTTTGAAATAGCAGTTTTATTATCTATATATTTTCAAAGTGAATGTTACTCTTTTTCATTCTGTCATGCAGTCAAAATAATTTTTTTAAATGGTCATACTGGATTTACTATAAGTCATATTGAAATTCTGTGTGTCCAGTTAATCAGTCTTAAAATATCTACAGCCATAATAGTTTTGGATAGAGCAACGAATGGTTGTTTTTACACTTTGCATTTCCTGTTCTGGAGACACAGCAGGAAATGAGACAAAATCTCTCCAAAGTGAGGGGAAATTAACTCAATTAAAAGATTTACCCTCACCTCCTGTTTCAATAACAAAATGTTTACATTTTCCGCATTGTCTTTCCAAGACAATGGTCACCAGTGGGGACACAGGCAACAATAAAAATCAGTGACTTACAAAGCAAAGAGAGCTTTAAACCAGTGGTAAAATGCAAATAAGAAAATCTGTTGATCAATAAAAAACCGTCTATTTAACAAACTTTTTCCCAATCAATGGACCTTCTTATGTGGACTTTACCACTGGTTTAAAGCTCTCTTTCTTGTGTATTTCATATATATATTGTGCCTGAAACAACACCTAGTTATCTTTTTAGGTTGAGCGCTGCATATCCCAAGTCAATGCACTTTGATACGTGTAAACCTAGGGCCTTAATGAAGAATTTGAGATGTAGCACCCACACCAGCAATAAAAAAACCTGACAGAAGTTCTAATCCTTTCCCACTCTATATATTGTTTTAACTTTTGGCTATACATTATAACCAGTATGGAAAACGTTTTGGGTGATAGACAGATGTTAATTTCTAGTGTTACTATTTTTTTTACAGCGCCTCGCTAGTTCTAAAGCTCACACGTCACGGTTTATCAGTGCCAATCTTCCATGTAATAAATTTAAAAATCGCCTTGTTAATATTATGCCATATGAGTCCACAAGAGTGTGTCTTCAGCCAATACGCGGTGTGGAGGGCTCCGACTATATCAATGCAAGTTTTATTGATGGATACAGGTAAATATGATTTCTGCACAAGCTATATTATTGACCATTAGCTAAAATGTTTTCATAATCTTACCATGAACTTTAACTTGTAATTGTTTGCGATGTAAGTAAGCATGACACAGCTTTAAGTGCTGTGGGCAAGGTGAAAATGAATCCAATAGGTAATCACAAATGTTGGGGTTTTGGGGGGGGATTTTTTAGCCTGTTTATTGTTTTTTTTTGGAGACACAGTCTCCATCAGCATTCACAGGTCACTACTTTCTGCCCCTTCCACCTCATTGTAAGGGAAGTTGTTATTGGCAGACCCCCAGTGCACCTGATACCCTCCACTGTACTTAAAGTAACCCTCTTTTCCAGTGTGAAAAATTATCTTTAGTGTATAGCAAGAAACCATATATGCAGAAACTCTTAGCACTGTACTATAATGCAGCTGCTCTGTACGTAATAGGAGACTCTCAATATACTTAGCTGTATTGCCAACTCCAAGCTTAATTTTTTTTACATAAACAGCAAAAAAATTACCAGTGGACACGCTGCAAAAGACTCTTGCAAAATGGCCACCAGAGTCCATAACAGAGTGATTTTTTTCTGTTATCTAGCATTAACTTGTTAACAGGAAAATATCTAGCCTGCTTTTTAAATAGATGCTGTACTTAGACTGGCACAAGCTGCAAGCAGATAAATGTGTGTATATATGCAGGCAGCAGATGATGTGTTGCTTGCTTGTACTTCTTATACAGAATGGAACCAAGGTACATATTACACTTAAATCGGTCTCTAGCTCAATGCAACATCTTTGGTCAACCCTGTCCAGTGAGCCATGCCATAGTTCTGGTGAGCCTAAAGATTGTCTTTCAGGGCACGATTCAATATGTATATTTTTTCCATGCAGATCTGATCTGTGTTGAAGCATTTAATTCACAAATCCAGACAACCATGATTCAAATATTTAAAGATTCAAAAGAAATGTATTACCATTCTGTAAGACTGTATATAATCCTAACATGTAATATAGTTATAGTCCCATTCACTGCTACACATAAAAATATATATAGCCATACAAATCGTATACAGCAACAACAAACACCACACTTACACTATAGTTACCACACTAAAACTTGCTCTTTATCATCAGTAAAAAGGGTAACAAAGCTTTAGCGTCCATGTTATTTTGTTACTGTCACTTGAATTCAGCAATTATACTGCCAAGCGGGGAAACTATTTTGTAATCTGGTGGTGTGGTAGACAATACTCCTGTACCACCTACTAGATGGTTACAACTTAAACAAGGCATTACTTGAATGGGAAATATCTCCCACAATATTGTGGGCCTACTGAAGACACCTCATTTCCCCAAGCTCATCAATACTAGCTTCACTTATGAATTTTTGTGCAGTTTTTATCACTCTGTAGAGCTTTTAAATTCCTGGACTATGCACACACTCTGTCACAAAGTCACATGGCAAGTCAGCACACTGTCCATAGCCCCATATAGAAGCTAAGCAAGACTGCTTAGAAAACCTGGCCCTATTTTAGCTTCACAGAAAAAGATAACCACTGGTGTGCTTTAACAACCAGAGAAAATATATGCACTGACTATGATAATTCTTCTGTAATTGTTCCCAAAAACAAACCTTTGCATCATATCATAAACAGTTCCTCCTCTCTTTTAAATTTTTTTATCAGCTCTTTAATTTTACTCACATTAAGCTCAAGATTATTTTTCCTAAACCAACCTATAAAACTCTTTATCTCTTGCCTATTTGCGTTCTAGTTGCCTTCCCTTTTTCTCCGATAATAGTCATGCCATCTGCAAACTTTTTTACAGAGTTTAACTCATATCTGGAAACACAGTCATAAGTATACAAAGTAAAAAAAATAGGATTTATTAAATAACCTTGTACATACTGTACTAAGGAACAGTGTCAATGAGTAGTGGTTTTAAGTTTTAACAGTCTGGGGCATATTAGTGAGAAAATCCAGGATCCAGTTACAAAAAATGGATGTAAACCAAATCATTTAACCACTTCCCGCCTGGCCTATAGCAGAATGATGGCCCGGTGGTCGTTCAGTTATCCTGACTGGGCGTCATAATACGTCCAGCAGGATAACATGCCGGCGCCCACCTGTGGGGGGCGTGCAGCACGGCAATCAGTGTTCTGTGTGCCACTCTGACACACTGCATCCCTGATCGTGGTAAGGAGCCTCTGATGGAGGCTCCTTATCACGTGATCAGCTGTGACCAATCACAGCTGATCACAGCGTGAACCAGGAAGTGCCAGTAAATGGCTTTCCTCGGTTCGCGTTGACAGGGAGAGCCAGTCGGTGGCTCTCCCTGTCAGAGGGGGGGTCTGCGCTGATTATCAGCACATTGATTATCATGAGAGGTGTCACAACAATTCCAATCAGTGCCCATCAGCTGCCAGTCAGTGGCCATCATAGAAAAATTCTAAAAATGTTGTTTGGGTACAGTGTTGCATGACCACGAAATTGTCATTCAAAGCGCTGAAAGCTGAAAATTGTCCTGGGCAGGAAGAGGAGAAAGTGCCTTGTAGTGAAGTGGTTAAGCAGGTCCATAAGTTTTAAAGGCAAAATAGCATTAAACGCTGAACTAAAATCAATAAGAGCATTTAAGCATAACTATTTTTACTCTCTATGTGGGTCAAAACTGAATGTAAAGACAGAGTATTAGCATCCTCTGTAGACCTAAAAACAAACTGAAAAATATCCAGCCTCACTGGAGCACATTTTTATTGTGCTGAAAACCCATTTTCTTGAAACACTTCATAATAATGTAAGTAAGGACCACCAAGTGATAATCATTTAAACAAGAAACAGAAGATTTCTTTGGAGTTGGGACAATTATTAATGTCTCCATACATGTGGGAACAACCACTTGTCAGAGTGAAACATTAAAAAATATTTGGAAAAACATCTGCTAATTGGGAGGCGCAGTTCTTTAAAATAGTAGAGGTTATCAGGCCCTGCAGCTTTCCCTTAATTAATACAGACTCTGTCTAGAACCTCAAATGACATATCTCCTGGAAAGAAAGCCAACTTGGTAGTCACATTACAGGCATACCCCACTTTTAAGTACACAATGGGTTTTATTTACTAAAGCTGGAAAGCGCAAAATCTGTCTCACTTCTGCATAAAAACCAATGAGTTTCCAGGTTTTATTACCAGGCTTAATTGAACAAGCTGGGGTTAGAAGCTCATTGGTTTCTATGCAGAAGTGAGCCTTATTTGGGGCTTTCCAGCTTTAGTAAATAAAACCCATTGTGTACTTAAAAGTGAGGTATGCCTGTATTAATTGATCAAAATGGGCATAAAATGTATTTTGGACTTCAGGGAGGGAAGCCTTGCATTTCTCCACTTAAAACCTGTTTCTAATTATAACCTGTGGCTGACTGAATAGCTTTCCACACTGTTCTAGTATAATTTTCGTTAAATCGTTTCACCTCTTGATATTTTTGTTTTGTCTCTGTAATACCTGCTTTTAACCTTCACCTAGCCACACTATATGCTGTCTTATCACCTGACCTATAAGCAGCATTCTTATTTCTAACCAGAACCTTCACCTCCCTATTTACCCAAGGTTTTTGCTTAGGGAATAAACTGATCATCTTTATAGTCACTACAGTTTCTACACACTCATTAACACATGGTCCTCCACATTAACTTTTCTCAGTAGTAGCCGCATCCCTAAACAGCTGCCAGTCTGTCCACTCAAAACAATCTTGCAAAGCAGCAATTGTTTTGGCTGCCCCAAGCAGAGGCCATCCTGAGGACATTATTATTATTTCACAAGAACATCAATTTATGTGAAACAAGCTACTACCACCTTGTAACACTCCCATATGTGTTAAACCACAAGTTACATAAAAATGGTGTAACACTATATAATAAATATTATTTAATCAATATCACACCCACAACACACAACACATAACTTGTGGAAAAGAAAAAATATATATATTAGATATTTGGGAGTAAAAAAGTCCCACATGCATCACCCTCTATACCTTTTGCTTTATATCTTTTAATGTGCTGCTCATACTTCAACACCAAACCATGTCCACTCTTCCACTCCTTCAACTTGAGTGCTTTACCACCACCAGTTGTGCTTTCACCTGGTTTATATGACCTACATAAAAATGCAAGGTCAAAATTATCTGGTGTCCCCTTTAAATTGAATCCTATATGCTCAGTGGATGCCAGCACCAGTCTTATTTAAATGGAATTCAGTGTGTCCAGCAGTTTACAGCACCAGCATACCCTCAGCACAATACAGCACCAGTCCCTTTTAAAATAAATTCTGTGTGCTTGGCTGGATATGCCACTCATGCTGCTCTCCTCCACAATACAGCATCAAGAAGGAAAAAATAAAACAGGCAATAGTGATTTACCTTTTAAAATACTTTATTCACTCCACTCACATAAAATGTCACCCACATTAACTTTGTGCGAACACTTCACCACAATGAATAAGCATCAACAACAGGCAGATTGCTGGTATTCAGCTCTGGCCTGCTATATTAAACACTACACTCCCTGTAATCTATGTGCATGATGATGTCATCCAGACAACCCCTCCCCTACATGTTTCATCACCGGGCATGTGACTTCCTCTGGGATTACATGTCCCTGTGACAAAATGCATAGGGGTGAAGCTATTTGGATGACGTTTGGTGTTTAAGTATGAGCGTCACATTAAGACATATAAAGCAAGATATATAGAAACGAATGCCCAGGGGACTTTTTATGGCACAAGTTATGTTTGATGAGTGTGATATTGATTAAATATTATTTGTTATATAGCACTACACCAGTTTTGTTTAAACTGTAGTTGGTTTAACACTGCAGGCATCACTCCCCCCTTCACAGGGTACATAGAAACGCAGACATCAATAAGTAACAAGGGTACCGGGAGCTATTGGCCGCCACATGTACCTGCACTGGACAAATTGTATGATTCTCTGCAGATTAGGCAAGTATGTGTGCATGTAGGCAGTTGAATTAAAAAAGCAATTCACTAGTCTGTCTGACTGTGAAATATTTTACACATGAGCAATGTGCACACAGATCTCTCGAGGGTCAGAAAAAACAATCCATTTAAACTAAACACATTTCAAGGTACCTAGGCAAATAATATTTACACAGTCAAGCAGACAGTAGAAGACCCCCATAACTTTTACGGCACACTGTAAATGTGTTCCTTCTGTCCCCTGTGCTGCAGTTTATTCACACTATCTTCTTCCTGCTACAGAATGTCAATAAGGTTTAGGAAGAAAAGGAGATGACAATGAGTTGTGGTGGATAGCTGTAATTGTTTGGAAGTTCTTTCTTCTGCCTGGCTGCTGTGTTCCAGATGAGCTACATCTTCTATGTCATACTCACAGTCACTGCTGGGTCTCAGCAGATCATCTACCCAATAACCTAATTTTTGTTATTTTCCTTTTACTTGAATAGGCAAAGGAGCAGATGTAGATACATGTGAGACATGTGGCAATGCCAGAGTATAGGTGTAGGTGTATATCAGCTCTGTAGTACAGCATTTTAAAATCAATGCTGCTTAGGTGACTGGATCTTGCAAGGCTGCAGGGTCTTTTCTTTATAGACTCTCTACAAGACTAATGACTCTAATGGCTACCAGTGTTGTAGACTAAAACCTTTCCAGGTTTTGGCTAGCCCTATGGATGCCAGATGGCATAATTCAATCAGGATCTACTTCTATTTCTTGTCTCTCAGAGGAGATAATTAGAATAAAAAGTTTATTTTATGTTTCACAATAGTGATTTATTTCAGCAGCTACTAACATGGTTTGTTTTTTCCATACTAGCAAACTATGATTGATGTGCAGACAGTTATTAACATTTTTCAGCTAAGTGTTTTATTACACTATTTTTAACAGTGTAGAACTGAGAATCGTTCCCATTAACAGTAAAAGGAATATGAGCATGATCATATAAATCATACCATCAGCACAATAATTAATGCAAAAAATTATGAATGCAATGTAGAAATAAATTCTTTCTTGGGTAGTGCAGATTAGGTTTAGATAAGGATTGTAAAAAAAAAAAAAACTGGTAAAAATCTTGAGATGCAAGGCCTAGAAATGATCTATTATCTAGAAAAAAATTGTATAAAGAAGTACATTTTTGAATCAATGTTTAACGCTGAATTTCAGCATGCAGCATTATATATTTTTATAACCCCCTCCCCATTTGCATTTCCGGAGTACCTTTCTGCCATTATTTTACCTTGATCGGAGGTTTTATACCTTAAAACTAGAGAGAAAAAGGTGGCACTTAGTCCTGGTTCACACCTATGCTGGTTGCAGTTTGCATAACCCAGGTGCATTTCACATTTGTCAAAACACTTTTTGATTTATTGAAGTATATGGAACCAAATACCAGAAAAAGTCCCAGGCCCTTTCCATATAATGCACAGATGTGAACGTGACCCATAGGAAACCATTTTAAATGGACTGTAGTTTGTTTCTGAGAAACTAAAAAATAAACTAAAAAATGCATAGGTCTGAACCAGGCCTTACTTTCCTCTATGCTGTACAGTTTTTCAATGAGTACAAGAGACGCTGATGGGACAGAAACAGGTGAGGCTGGAGTTCCATTTTAACATACAAAAGTTATCACTATTACTACAGGACTGGGAATGAGAAACAACCAATTTCATGCTTGCGTACAAGTCTGAGGTTTTCTAAGGCCACATCACAATAATAATAAACCAATGCTACCATTGGTGGATTAGTTAATCTGCAAATATATATAAAAAAAGAAACGTTATGCTTGTAGACTGCATAAATGTTTGCATTTTATCCAAAACAGCGTTTTGTTTTACCACACATTTAAATCTTGTTAGAAAATTACTCAAAGCAATTACACAATTTCTGAAAGCAGATGTCCTACATAATTAAATTGTGGTAGTTGCACAGACAAGCACATATTTTTGTAAAAATACACTAAAATGTATTTTAAAGTACTCAAACAAAATATAATACAAATTTTTGGTAAAATATAAAGATGAGGTTGCATCCAGTAAACAGATACCAAACATATTAAAGCCTTAAAATTGCTAGTGCCTTTGAAATAGCAGAATATACACTATCCAAATCTGTCTATAGGTGATGCTTTAAAATTATTTACAGCTTATCTGTTCAGTGTTACCCTGAATGGTCCTTGAATTACTGCTCGCACTCCGAATTTTGCTGCTACGCTTCACTTATGTGGTGCAATGTCTGTATGTATACACATGCACTCTGTATGTGCACATTTGCATTAACATGTGTGTCAGGGTTGCTTTTAATTTTTGTTTGTGTTTTTATCATTTACATTTTGAAAACCTTTTTTTTTTCATTTAACATTATGGTTATCACAAGGGGGCTAGCAAGCCCCCTATGTGATAGCATGGGCAAGTGACAGGCTATTTTTATGGAGACTTCAGGGGTCAATTGGACTCCTAATCCCTCCTCTACCCTCCACTGCACCTCACAAAGCATAGATCATGCTTCCCCAGCAACAGAATTTGGGGTATTAATGAATTGAAAGCGAAAGTGAGGAAATGCTTCTCTGGCTTCATTCATCGCAGAGAAGATCAGGGAACCGCTATTCCCCAAACTTCTCATGCTCTCCCAATTACAGTGGTCTGGGGCCCCCAGAAGGTACAGGGGCAGCACTGGGGAGGCCCCATGAACAGTACCGTAAAAGTGATCAGATGGCTCTGCAGCTGACTGGTTAGCTTTCACTGAAAAGCTTATTGCCGGCTTCCAAAAAAATGGTACCAAGCTAACAGCTGCACTTGCATCTGTGAGCTTGTTTTAACTACTTGTACTCCCCACCATTTCTAAATGAATATATATCAAGTGGTTAAAGTGGAACTCTTGGCAAGAATAATAATACATTCAATTACATATGTTTACTGTTTTGCCTCATAAAGGATATATAATTTTGGCCAGTCTTTCTTGTGATACATGCACTTCTGCTAGTCAGTAAGATCAATCTGCTACTTTTTTGGTACAATAATACCTTGGTTTACGAGTAATGCGGTATACAAGTGTTTTGAAAGATGAGCAACATTTTTATTTTATTTTTTATTGTCTTGATATATGAGCAGTAGTTTTACTGTAAAAACAAAAGAATTACACTTACAATGTTAAGGAGTCTGGTGTTCATCCATGTAAAGCCGCTGTGTATATGTACAGTAAAGCTGTCGCAGATACCCAGAAACACTCTGGGTGGGGCTGGCGTAACGTGCGTTCGGAACACCCAGAAGTAATGTCAACAGTTCCCGATTGTGTCCGAGTTCTCCAGGAAGTGCTGGGAGCCACCATCGCCCCCGAACCTCTGGCCACATATAGCGCTGTATACTGTACACCAGCGGCTTTACTATAATATACAGCGGCTTTACATGGATGAGCTCCAGACTCCTTAACATTGTGAGTGTAACTCTTTTTTTTATATATAATAAAACTGTGAATCTTCTTTTTTTTTTTTTTCAACACAGAGGTACAGCACAGTACAGTATTCCTACGACTGTACAGTAATAATATGAGCTTTTGCTCTTATTTTGATAATTTTTATATGAATAAATTAGCGTTGGAACAAATTATCTGAGTTTCCATTATTTCTTATGGGAAAATGTGCTTTGATATAAGAGTGCTTTGGATTACAAGCATGCTTCTGGAACGAATTATGCTCGCAAACCAAGGTATTACTGTATTATTTTACCACTTCCTGAATCAGCTCCCCTCTGACTGGCAGAGGTAATGATACTGATTCACTGTCTACTGACAGTGTCTGAAGTGGAGAGATGGCAGAGGAAGCTCAATTGCTGAAACAGGAGGATGAATTACAAAGGTAAAAGAGTAAATATATACGGTATGTATTTGGGTTTGATTTAATAAAGATAGATTGTGAACTTTGCAAGTGCAGTTGCACTCATTTCCCCCAGAGCTTAGTAAATGTGGTAAAGTTCTGCTGATTTCCATCATCTGATCATGTACAAGTAAATTTATTTATTTATTTTTTATTTTCCTTGCACCTGAATGGGTATTCTTTACAAAATGAAGCTTTAACACATTATATTTACTAAGTAAACTGAGGGCAATTGCACGTTGCAGAGTGCAACTACGCTTGCAAAGAGCACTATTTGCCTTTAGTAAATCAACTCCTCTGTTTATCTGTTTAGCTGGTGCTTTAATGCCCACAAGTTCCAGTTCCTTTCTTTTGGCAGTATGAGCTTTGCTGTCTCCTCCTAATTTAACTATAAATTATTATTTTGTGTTCATGAAACTGTTAAGTACAGGGAAAAGGAAGACAGAAGCAACTTTTACATTTTTATGAGTAGATTCTAGGAAGAGTGCACCAAACATCCTAATTACCCAAGTGAAAAGCATTTAAGAAAATTGGTCCTGTGTTGGTCTTTGGAATCATGGTTACACAGTGAACTACTTTCAGAGAAATAAATACTTTAAAAAAATTGCTCAAATGCTATATCCGGAAAGGTTTAGTCATGATTAGGGCACATTTGCACTTAAAATGTTTGTATGTAGTACAGTAATTCAGCAATTCTTTTCTTCTTGGTTATATTTTGTACTGTCTGATTTTGCCAGCAGATTAATGTGACCTGAATTGCATTTAAGGCATCAGCATTAAGCATATGCATTAGATTAAAGCGCGTCTAGCCTAAGTAATTTAAAGCTTATGTTAGTGTAAGCTAAATGGATGAAAGATGTATAAAATTAAATATTATACTGTTTTTGAATGCATCTAAGAAACAAATTCAATTGATTGGTATTTTGGCATGTTATCTAGATTTTTTTAGTGTACCCGGACACTTTAACCAAGATTTACTAAAGGCAGATAGAGTGTGCAGTTTGCAAGTGCAGTTGCTCCAGAGCTTAGTAAATTAGGTGGCGTTTCACTTTGCAAAGAATACCCAATCACATTAAAGGAAAATAAGAAATTTACTAAGCTCTGGAGCAATTGCACTTGCAGAGTGCAATTGCACTTTCAAAGTGCACAGTCTATTTGTCTTTGTTAAATCAACCCCTATAGCTGTATTCAGCATATCCAGTTGCATCCTATGTGTTAACTCTTCAGATGTCATATTTACCTTTCAACTGAAAAGTTATTCACAATGCTTTTAATTGTTCATCACATGTCATGGACTAGTCTTGTGCTAAATCATGAGACAAGAAAATTTACAAAGTTGGAGTTGATGGCATTTTTCAGGTGCTTTACAGGCGCTATTGTGAAAGGGCTTCACAAGCTATGGGTGACAAGGTGTATTGTGTCTTCAGCAGTCAGGTTACCCATTTCTCACCTGCTTATAGGAAGTGTAGCCACAGTGATATTCATTGCAGTTAAATACACTGTTTGGGATAGATATAAGTAGGGCAGTTTAGCCTTTAACAAATAACATATTGACCTTTTGTGTTTGCTATGTGCTCCATTATGACTTTTATATTAAAGGGAGTCTGTACTCTTAAAAAACACCTGACTACTGCATTTCATTAAGTATACTGTTTATATTTACACAGTAAAGGATTTATGTTGAAGCTGCTAATGATATTATACAGGCATTTGTACCTTTAAGACATTTTTATCAATATATTTTTTTTAAACAGACAACAAAAAGCCTATATAGCGACACAAGGTCCCCTGGCAGAGACAACGGAAGACTTCTGGAGAATGCTATGGGAACACAACTCAACCATTGTTGTTATGCTAACAAAGCTCAGAGAAATGGGCAGAGTGAGTACCTGTTTTTACTTATTGCTCATAACAGAACTATGCATGAAAGTAAAAAACCCTCTCTTTGCAGCCCCAGCCCCCCCCCTAATACCTACCTTAACCCCAATCTCGATCCAGTGATGTGCACAAGAGCCTTGGTTCTCCGGGGACTCTCCCTCCTCATTGGCTGAGACAGCAGCTAGAGCCATTGGCTCCTGCTGTTGTCAATAACAGCCAGTAAGCCAATAAGGAAAGAGAGGGGGCAGGGCGGGGACCGAGCAGTGGCTCTGTGTGTGAATGGACATGCAGGGCCGCAGCTCGGGACGAGCCTCCTTGGGTGCCCCCATTGCAAGCTCCTTGCTCTGGGTGCACTCAGCATGCAGAAGGGGCCAAGATCACCGGTGAGGGACTCGAGAAAATGTGGATGCGAGCTGCTCTTTGCAAAACCACTGCACAGAGCAGGTAAACATAACATGTTTGTTATTTTATTTTTTTAAAGCCTTAAATATTGCTTTAAGGTGTGCTTAGCCTTTTAAAAGTTTCCCACTGAAGTCAAGTGCAAATCTTTTATTAAAAGAAGAAAGTAACCTGTAGAATGAAATTGTATTGCACTGACATTGCATTGTGTGCAGTGACTAAATGTCATGGACAGACACAAAACACTTTACCCCCCAAAGCAGTCCCACAATCATTGGTGGTCAGCAGAATTTTTTAAATACCCCAATCCCCCCCTCCCTTAATTTATTGGTATTCAGTGGTACTTTGACCCCTTTCAAAACATTCCCACAAAATTTTAGTCAGCAGCGCTTGAACCCTTCCCTCTACCTTGATTTGAAGCCTCCATCTGCTGCAGCCTGGGAAATTTAGTGAATGGATTAATCCATTAAATTCATCCAATCACCTCCTTCCTCTTCTTCTGTTGTTTGAGGAAAGCGCGAGCTTTCCAATGTAGACAGTTCTCCTGTTTCCATTTGTGATCAGTGTATTTTTGGCCATCACAGCAATTACAAGGCAAAGCGTCGCTCTGATTTACTACAATGGTTGGTACTGGGGTGGTTAAGGCTCATTTAATGCATGTTAAAAATATGTAAACACTTAAAAGTCTATAGCATAGACATACTGTATGGTAAATTTAAAGACTCAGGATCAAAAATATCAAGTTTTTTTTAGCTAACTAACAGCAGGCATCTTGTGGTATATGTTTGTAGACAGGACTTTTAAATGTTAAAACAAAGTACGGGGAGTACAGGTTCTGTTTAACATATAATGGTTTGTGTTATTCTTTTTTTAATTATTATTTATATCCTTTACATAATGAATTTACGCGTTTCCAGGAAAAGTGCCATCAGTATTGGCCCGCAGAACGGTCAGCTCGGTATCAGTACTTTGTGGTGGATCCAATGGCAGAATATAACATGCCTCAATACATCCTCCGAGAATTTAAAGTAACAGATGCTCGGGTAAGTTACCTTTGCTGCATGAAAAAACCCGAAATACTGTTCATTTGTTTTAGCAACGAAAATTACAGAAATCAGGACACTTTGAAGCACAGTACTGTATATGATAGGTAGCATTTTTGGTTTTGTCAGAATGTGTACATTTTAAACAAACAGTCTCAGTATAGTCTGTAAGCTAGAACTGCATGATTTAAAACCCACACATGACATTCTGTACTAAATACTAACAAGCTTTAAAGTGTGCAGTATACTGTTGATTCTGGCTTTAGCAGTGTCTTGGAGCCATGTCTGTCTCATTCACTCATCCACATATTGAACTGCTTGGCTGGAGAACTAGATTACTCAGTTTACACACAGAACCCAACATTTTATCATTGTCATGGAATTTCATGTTTATCATACTTATTCAGTTACTTAGCTGTGCCTTTTGCCAGCTATGGTTCTCCACAGCAGTGGGATCAAACCCAGCATCCAATCTGTCTGCTATTAAATGTGATAAGATTGCCAAAATGCAAAGGAACACATACACAAAAAATATGTTATCCATTTCTCTGCCTAAAGAAATTGAATTTTACCATGGCATTTTACAATACATGTTCACTCCAATGTGCTTAATAGAAAGTGTGTTTAATCTAATAATTTGGATTCACTCTTTTCACATGTGCAGTATGTGTTCATTTTGAATAGCAACATATACATTGTCAGTCTGCTCTTTAGCGTACCATAATGCCTGTATGAATTCACATGTACTGCCGTCTTGTACATTGCTCTAACATCTGCCATTTGTTTCCCATACATTCTCATATGATATATTGGGGAACAGAAATCAGATGTTAAACACATTTAGGCCTCTTGCACACGATACTCCTGTTTGAACATCTAATCTTTCAGGCGTTTTTTTTTTTTGGATGTATTTGCGTGTATTTTCGTGCATTTTCACGCATACGCGTTTGCACAATTTTGCGCTAATTTGCACATATTTTCACACACAGTTATTCTCACGTTCTTGATCTACAGTATGTTACAGTATGTTAATGGACATTAGCACACATTTGCGTGCAAATTGCGCGTATCTGTGTGCAAAGAAGCTGTACTGAGCATTATCAAGCTGCAGTGTGCAAGAGGCCTTAAATCTATAGCCTCTAATATGGACAGATGTTGGAAGCACATAGTTATGTACATTTTATAAAGAAAATATTTACTAAATAAAGTATGAGTTGTATTACACTGTACACATGATATACCCAAGTATATCATGCTTTTGGCATCATCCACACTGGCAGTGACACATGCATTTAACTGCATTTACAGAACATTTCTAAATTTCAGTAAATGTCAATACATAATCCACCATGTATATACATAAAAAAACAGGCAGATATGAAATATAATGTCCACATTGTGTAAGTCAATGTACCCAGTGAGAAGCAAATCTTGAATATTACAGTTGTGCAGAAATAAACATCAACAATCAAAAGATCAACTTGGGTACATTCAGCCTGCCCATACGTGGTTGAAATCTTAGCCAGTTCTTGCTGAACCGGCCAAGATTCGAACCGTCTATGGCCGGCTTTAAAATGTATTAAAATCAAAATAACTACTTACATGTAGATAAAACAAGACAGTACTTTATAGACAATGTAG